>HG992182.1:17282900-18659150 GCA_905220545.2 Melitaea athalia
CTTAATAGTTATACAGGATGTCCCGCGATAATCTGCAACCCCGAAAGAGGGTGAAACTAGACCATAAATTATCGACAAAAAACATAGAAAAAACTTTTTTAAAAAAATATTTTATTTTTTATTGACGAATTAAGATTTTTATATCTTACCTAGACTCTATGTACAAAAAATGATGATTTCTTCCAAAGTAGTGGGTCGATTACTTTAAAATAAAATAAAATATTACGCCACGTACTTGGCGGTAAGGATAAAATAAAAATTAGCTGGCAAAAAAGTGGCATTATGTCTTTAATTATGCTTCTTGTGAAAAAAAATCCATTTTTTATGACTGTTTTTTTCAATGATCTCTAATTTTCTCAGAATTATGCCCCCAATACCAGGAAATTTTATGATTTATTATTATTTCTTACCATATTGTCATTCAAATAAAAAAAAATTTACGCCTGTATCCCAAAAAACACGTACAAAAATCATCATTTTTTGTACAGAGAGGCTACGTAAGCTATATAAAAATCTCAATTCGTCAGTAAAAAAAATAAAAAAAATTTTTTTAATTTTTTTAATTTTTTTCTGTTTTTTGTCGATAATTTATGGTCTAGTTTCACCCTCTTTCGGGGTTGCAGATTATCGCGGGACACCCTGTATAATTACTTTCTATTAAAGTATAATTACTCAGATGACAATTCACAGTAATGACTGGAAGTCGTAAATAATCTATACTAGGTAATATTATAAAGGGCAACGATTTGATTGTTTTTTTTTTGTTTGTTATTGATTGTTTGTTTGTTTGCATTGAATAGGCTCTGAAACTACTGAACCGATTTGAAAGTTTTTTTCACTGTTGGGAAGCTACATTATCCGCGGTCGACATACGCTATACATCTATCTCTATCTTCTCTTCTCTATATATATAAAAATCAATGCCACTTTTCGTTGTAATTTTATAACTCCAGAACGGGCTCTCATATCCAAACCAAATGTTTAGGCTTTGTGCGGACTATTTAGTAGATGGTTTATGTGGAGTTTGCACAAAATCGGTCGAACGGTTCTTCATTTATCACATTTTTTGTAACAAAGGAGGTCATTTTGTTAATGGGGATTTTGCTGTCAAATTGAAACTTTTTTAGTGTTGACAGTACAAGCATATTGTTGTCATTCATTTCTGTCATTTCATTTTGGACGTGCTTCGATTAAAGCAAATTAATGAAAAATGAAGGAAAAATGATGAAGAAAAAAACCCAGGCATATAGTACATCACAAAAATAATTAACGCCTAACGAAGTGGGCACGGGACGGCTAGTATTATCTTTATATATATAAAAATGAATCGCTAAACGTGTTGCTAAGCGCAAATCTCGAGAGCGGCTGAACCGATTTCGCTAATTCTTTTTTTATAATATACCTTGAAGTACGAGGATGGTTGTTACGGAGAAAAAATTTTAAAAAATTGCCTGAAAAGTCTAAAAACAACACTTCTCTTTATTCCCATACAAAAGATTCGTAATAATACTTAAAAGTCAACTTGAACTTTAATATCATACGATAAAGTTTAAGTGTTAGTGGAGGGGTTCCGGGAAGGATAAGTATTAAAGAATCGACTGTTAGGCGGTACGAAGTTCGCCGGGTCAGCTAGTATAAAAATAAAAATAAAAAATAAGGGGAAATAATTATTTTCAAATTGTTAAATACCCATGCGAAGCTGGGGCGGGATGCTAGTAATAAATAAATACATATTTATGTTTAACCGCCTTAAAAAAGGATGCTTGTCATGTGGTCCTATTTAAATTTAATCGAGATCTGACAAGTAGGTACTTTTTGAGTTATCTCTAATAGTGCGTATTTACTTGACTATTTTTCGACTACCTATGTTGTATTATTGGTCGATGTAACTGAAGTCTGTTTTTTTTTCGTTTGCGAGCAAACAATCATATGTATGAGAATATCGCATTAAAAAATTGTTGGTTGAAAGGTATGCTTGACATCTGAAGGTGGAATGTTTTTATATTGGCTTAACTTCAACTTGTATACATTGTTATTTGAAATTGTATGAAAATAATATAGATATGTAATATTAGAAGTAATGGATTTATTTATAGTTGTGGGTTATTAAGTACGATAAAAAAAAATTAGTTCTATGATTGGAATTTGATAAGCAAATTATTATTGACTGTGCGTTTTCTATAATAAAATTTTATTCCATATCTGTCTTTATGTATATGTCTAATGTCTTCATTTTAAAAGTACTTTAAATAAATATAAGCTAGCAACATAATATCGGTTGTGGTATCTTGACCTCTTTTGGTCGGTGTATCGAAACGCATCTTGCTAAATTAGACAACTCCATATTGGATAATGTTACAAAACGCATAATAGAAATTGAAATTAGTGACTACGTTTACGTATTACTGCATGAAAATTGCTGTAAAATTTCGTTTTCGCCGTCATCAAATAAAAAATAAATTATAATTATATACATATTATATAGTTAGTCTAGCGATATAGGTATATAGACAACCGCGTGCGAATAGTGCGGCGTGAGTAGTCGCCTGAAACACTGACGGTTTGCGGGTTCAATTCCCGCTCGGGATAGATATTTGTATTTGTACAAATATATCTTTCCGGTTTGGATGTCTGTCCTTGTGGGTCTCCCCACCGCGCCTCGGAGAGCTCGTTAAGCCGTCGTTCTCGGTTATTATCATAAATACCTAATAGCGATCGTTACTCAAAGTAGGGAACATATCCGCCAACCCGCAGTGGAGCAGAGTGGTGGATTAAGCTCCAATCCTTCCCCTACATGGAGAAAGAGGCCTACAAAATCAAAACATAAAAATTAATGAATACCATAGAAGCCTAATGGCTGATTTACACGGCGTCAGTGACTGCCGGCAGTCTCCTACGGAGTCAGTGCTGCCCT
Source organism: Melitaea athalia (assembly GCA_905220545.2). Taxonomy (NCBI): domain Eukaryota; kingdom Metazoa; phylum Arthropoda; class Insecta; order Lepidoptera; family Nymphalidae; genus Melitaea; species Melitaea athalia. The sequence goes on from HG992182.1 coordinate 17,285,815, forward strand.
GTCACTGCCATCGTGTAAATTGTTTTGACGACAGTACAGCGCTGTCGCGTCAGCGCTGACTTCTAAATTCGCGCTCCATATTTTTCGGCGCCAGTCCGCTACCCCCACCACCCACGCTAGCGCAACTGTCACCGTGTAAATGTCGAAGTCCGTCGCTGCCGCGTCAGTGTAGGGTGACCACGCTGCATCATAACAAAATTATATAAAATAAAAATTAATATTTTTTTAAAATTATATAAAATAAAAATCAATATTTTTTTAAAAAGTAAATAGTCAAATATAAAATTATTTATATCATTTTAAAAAGACAGAAAAGTTTTAGTATCATGGCACAATCCATCAAACTATTTACCATTGTTTTATTTTCCGTAGATCTTACTCGGTATATTCAAATGATTTTTTTTTTACAGTATGCTTAAAACTTGTTATAAGTACTATTGAAAACAGTCAATATGGTGTGTAAATCAAATTTAAAAAAAAATAACTACATTGCCATATTAAAAAAAAAATAACTTAAAGATGGAAAATAATAAGTTATAATATTCCAATATAAGTTCCAATTCAACAAAAAAAAATCTTTTAATTAAAATTAATTTATATCTACAAATGAAACAAACCAAAAAAAAAAGTTTTATTCTACATCTCATAATACTTTTTGTGCATAAATATTAATTTTATACCTCTATTATTCTATATCTCTGACTTTTTGCTGTTTTCGAGAATTCATTTATCCGCACTGACTTTACAGACGTGTGTACACCGTAAGACTACTGACGTTACCACTGCCATCGTGTAAATTGTCGAAGTCAGTTTTCGGCGCCAGCACTCGTGAGCACTGCCGGCAGTTATTGCCTCCGTGTAAATCAGCCATAACACTTGTTCCCTGTCTGCATAAGTTATAAGCAGGTGCATAAATAATTTGTAATTTATGACATGTTTGTTTTTCCTTACAGAGTACATAGCCCTCCGACTAATGCAAGCTGTGACGGCACTCGTCAACGACGTGTGCTTAAGATATTTGGACAACGCCCGCCTCGACACCCTCCCTCCCCCGCCCCCGGCATCAATGAGGGAGTTCAAAACTGCCTCCTCTGCCACGAAGAATGGACGAAGATGTATGGAGGATAGACACGTGGAAATTGGCAATCTTGAAGCCTTGTTTGGAATTGAGGCGAGTAATTTTTAATTTTACTTAATGAAGAAGGATATGTCAGAGAGTGGAATTTTTATGTTAGATTAGCAGTAACTCTAAGGGCCTATGCAAATCGCATTTCTTAAACGCGCTCTTAAATTTTCTTAGGCGTGCTTTTATCCTACAGAGCAATTTGTTGTCATTTGTATCGATTAAAACGCGCGTCTGTATTGCTACACACGCGCGTTTGCATCGCGTCTGTATCGCTACACACGTGCGTTAACGGCGCGTTTTAAAAACGCGCGTCGACGGCGCGCTTTTATTATACAGGTGTGCAAAGGTCTACAGGCTACGTCTGACTCGCGTGTGTATCGCGTCTGTATCGCTACAAACGCGCGTCGACGGCGCGTTTAAAAAACGTGGTTTGCATAGGCCCTAAAAGACAAGAGATTTTTCTAACTAGTGTCAAAATATCACGGGTGGTTCTGTGAAGGTCGACACATAACGTTTTAAACCAAAATTAAATTAGAGAATTAATATTAGAGATAAGAAAAGTCCTCATTCTTTTATTGGGGTTGTTGTTTATTGATATGCGTTTAATTTGATTATGGTTTTATGGTACTAAATAAAATTCCTATTTTTTTAAATTTAATGCCATTCATTTTTTTTAAATTAAGTATATATTCTAATTATGGAAATATTTTAACATAAACAATCTCACATTATCATGGACTAGCCTAGGTGCATTTTGGAGTGACGCTGCTTTCTACTTCGGGGGTTGTAGGTTCGATTCCCACCTGAGTCTGGGTGTATTAAATTATATATTTTTTTATGTATTTTTTTATATATATTTATCATAACAAACATTAAGTTGCGTACCAAAGGAATAGACAACACGCACGCCTCCAAGGAGGCTGTGCTTTATTCTCACAAAATGAAAAGTATGGGAAGCGCTTACTCTTAAACCTCGTACTATATATTTTTATAACAATGCATTAATATGCTATAAAATACACACTTATACAGAATAAACATCAAACCATAAATTAAATATAGTTTGAAGTCTTTTTAAATACTATTACAGTAAAAAGAACCGATGAATTAAATATTATGTTACACATCAACTTTAAGGGATGAAAGCAAAATAACGCGAGAGCCACTTGATGAAATAAACTGTTTTTTTTTTTTAATGATATCAGGAAACTATTAACTCACAAGCCTCTTGAATATGAAGACTGAAAAAATCTTCAATTTTTTACATTTACATTTTTTAAATTATCTGAGCTAGTAACTCAATTGTTAACTATACGAAAACTAAGCTATAAATTGTATTTTTATGAGTGGTAAACTCAATAATTTAATATGCAATAAATACAACGTGGAGGCGTGCTATTTTGGATTTTCCATTTTTATTTTGTTATTATTATCAGACGACGGAGCCGACGAGCTTCTACGCGGTGTACGACGGGCACGCGGGCTCTGCGGCGGCGACGTACTGCGCGGCGCACCTCCACCAGTACCTCGCCGAGAGCCCGCACTTCACGAGGGACCTTCGAAAAGCCACGCACGACGCCTACCTACGGACAGACGCCGAGTTCGTGAGGAAGAGTAACATGCAGGTGACCATTCTTGATTAGGTTGACATTTGTACCACGTCGCATAATTACATATATTTATTTGTTTTTTTCGGCACTGAGGCCGAGATTTGCGCATGAGCAACCAACAGTAGATCGATTTTGCTTAGGTTGACATTTGCACCGGTACAGCCACTTCTCTTATTTGCAAAGTGAGGAAGAGGTTTAGCGTACGAGGTCCGTTGTTGCCTAAAGCCAGGATCCTATATACTAAAAACTATTCATTTAGCTTACAAACCATTCATTTTAAAGTCGAATTTCATTTCCTTTTTGTCGTCGAAAAAGAACCGTGAGCATATCGAATCGTTTTTGGAATATAGGAACCTGTTTTAGATGGAGCCCTGCGCCGAATAACGTACGATTCATATAGTTATCCGAACGGATCTTGAACGCAGATACTGCGCAGAAACGAATTTTGGATCTCTTTGGTGGTAGAAATGAGATATAGTGGAGAAATGTACAATGATTAATCAGTCGCACTTCGCGCCAAATCTGTCATTTGTGCGCCTTTCCCTTGATCAAGGGGCGATAAACCTTTGTTACAATTAGAACCTAGACTAAAAATTCATTATTTTATTGACTTTGTAAACTTACTTATGACGAAATGGCCACCAGTAATACTAATAGTAGAGGAGACGTGGAACATCGACCTTCACCGATCTGATAACTCGATGAGACATATTTTTTATCAAATATAATTTATAAACAAATATACCTATGATAACTCGCCTATCGAAAGTCGTCATAGCTACTTTTAATTTAATTAATTATTCATCATAACTAAAATAAGTAGATTATTTTTGCCAGATAAAATGAATGCTACCACAAATTTATAAAAAAAAAGTTAATAAAAATATAATTAAAAAGATAACATCAAAAAAGGTCACCGAAAGTCATGTTTAAATGTCTCTCAAAGTGTAATGAATCAAAAAAATGTTTTAATTAGGTTTTATACTAACGACTTCATATATCTATAAATATAATTCATTATGCAAAATTTTACTATTAGAAGTAAAATTTTACATAATTAATTATATTGTAAGTAAACAGTTTTCAAAAGAGAAGCGACAAAAATTAATCTAATGCGAATAGTTTGACTTTTTTTCGTAATGTTTTTATAATACATATATAATAATTAATTAATATCAATTTTACGCATATTTATTTAAATGTCAGAAGGTTATCGTGTACGAATGATTCTTGAGATTTTTATCGTTTTTAAAGACTGTTTTAATTGATTTATCGAAAATTTTTGAAGCACATGTTATTTATAAAAGTGGTAATACATTTTCGTTTCTGTACAGAGGTACATTAATGAATAACAAAATATTTTCTTTTATTTTATTTAATAAGTTGCGCCCACAAGGCTAACACCAATATTAACATGAAATTGTCGCGATCACAATCACGATTCAGCCTGGAGGTTCCTACTGCTCTTTCTCCATGCAGGAGAAGGATCGGAGCTTAATCCACCACGCTGCTCTAATCTGGGTTGGCAACGAGAAATTGTACATTAAAAAAACTAAAAAACAGGTTTAGTGTCACCTCAATTTAGGCACAAACCACATTCACTACAAGCATGAACGATACACATTTCCCAAAAAGTACAAATGATGACAAATGGATGGAACACTAGTAATAATACCTAATGTAAAAAAAATCTTAAAAGGAATCGTTGCTCCTAGAGAATAAGTGTGACGAAAGATTTTGAAAACCTCTTCCGTAATGTGGGGACACATTTACTATTTACGAAAAAACCTTTATTTCAGGAAGTTTAAAAGTATTTTTCTAATATTTTTTCAAATAGTGCGCCAAAACGACTGCAGGTGTCATGGCGTCCGCTCTGACGTTACATTTCTAGGTAAATATGTCATTGTGTCTAAGAACAAAACACAGTGAATGAGGAGAGTATTGCCAGCGGTGTTTACCTAAGCTTGACGTCATGCGCTGTGATCGGTGTTTCAATCCAAATGGCCGATTGCAGTATTTAATGTTTAATTTTAATGAAAATCACAATAATTTTATAATTTCACATATAAAACTAAACCAGTATTTTAATTTTTTAAATATGAGTGTTCCCCTAAAATCATTAAATTGACGATTTTTTAATACTGTCGTCATGCCTTGGATAAAACAATCAAAAACTTAAAATAGCAACAACAAAAACTATAATTATTATAAAGAGATAGTAACAAATATTAATAAATTACACATTTAAACAAATAAAGTAGGCAATAGGAAAACAAAAAAAAAAAACGAGTGTGCTTTAGATCACACGACTGAAGTAAAACTTCTGCACAAATACAACTGGCCTGCACTGTGTCTTAGATATACGAAACATAACTGGCTATGAGAGAAAGAAAATGTGTGCTCGCACCTCTCTCCCTTGCTTCGTTCGCCTTGCCCGATCACACTTTTCGTAACGCTCTCGTAACGCATTGATCAGCTTACTTCCCAAGTCAAGCGTGCGGAGAGAAGTTTTACTTCAAAAAGCGATAAGAAAATTATAACTTAAAGACAAAAGCAACTTCGTATTAAGTAGTTGTCCAGTTTTATCATTGTATCCATCTCATTCACGTAATAGCACTACGATGGAACTTTGGTTATTTAAATTGTAATATCTGTGCAGAATAAATAACAGAAGACTCGTGGGAACATTACCATGAATACAAAGACGAAATGAATAATATTTTATGTTATTAGCTGTTTGTATAACAAAACTGCTTAACAAATACATATAACGAAATATGACCCTTTAATAAAAGTACTTACCTATTCTTCGAGGAACAAAACGCAGTTTTATCCCTTGGGTCTGTAAGTTTTTATAATAGTGTTTGCTAGCTAACGAAAAAAACCGACTTCAATTACATCGACAAAATCCAAATCGAAACCTCCTCCATTTTTGAAGTCGGTTAAAAAGTTTTGCTACGGAATGTTTATATAACAATAGCTGTCCCGACGCACTTTGTACCGCTGTTATTTTTGTTAATATGTCGATTTTTATTTAATTTTCTTTATACAAACTTTAAATATAACGACAACAAACAATAATATTTATCCGATTTGGTGCAGTCGATTGGAAATTATGTGCGTACAACGTACATACATTTCATTTATTTAAGATTAAAAAGTAGCCTATGTCCTTTCTCAGACTCTAAAATATCTATATACCAAATTTCATTTAAATCTGTTCAGTAGTTTTGGCGTGATTGCGCGACAGACAGACAGACAGAGTAACTTTCGCATTTACAATATTAGTATGGATTATTGCTACGCTAGATTGTGCATGTGTGTACTAAATGACTTCCTTACGCTTGCACACTTGAATTGTTTGTAGAGTAATAAATCCACTTCTAGACGGCCAGCGTATCAAATTGAAATCTATACTAGATTTTAAGATCTTTAGGATTATAAATGAAATTTTATATTCGTGCAGTAGATTTTGCGTGATACTCTTGTGTCTAGTATAACTAATGTACAGACAGACGAAAGTTTCAAATAATAATTGTATTAGCTTCTATTGTTCTAATAAAAGAACAAGCATTGACTGTACAATTATACTGTATAAAATATGTAAGTATTTAAAAAAGTGTATGTTTCCTATAAAAATTTTGTGATTAGCTAGCTATCACAAATTTGGATTAAGGCCGAGACAGATATACATAGAGTGCTTATTATCTTTGTGATTCAACGCCTATTTCAAATACAACCATTATTGTTTATTGCACTGTTAAGGAAATTGCAACTGCAAGCTTGTTAAAATTTCAAATTGCGTTCTTAGTTTGTAAGGTTTTAAAATACCTATTTCTTTATGTGCATGCTTTTGTGTTGAAGATAAGACATCCCTCGCGGTTTTATTTGTGTATCAATGAATTAAGCTTAAATTAAAGTTACAGCGGAAACTTAATTAACTCTCAGTTATATTAACTTGCGATTATCAGGACTATTAAATATTTCAAATAAATTAAAAATAGTAACAATATTTTTATAAACATTGTTTTTTGTTGATAACTTTTTTTTTGTTTTTATTTACTGCTGAGCTTAACTATAAGGCAGTTATCGTTTTTAATGCTTTTATAAAGTTTTGACGTCATTACATTTCTTTGATTTTTACAATAGGCTTGACGAAAGATTTTGAAAACCTCTTCCGGAATGTGCGTACACATGTACTATTTAGTATTTACGAAATAAAACCTTTATTTCGGTAATAAACTTAAGTTTAAGGAAGTTTAAAAGTATTTTTCTAATATTTTTTCAAATAGTGCGCTAGAACGGCTGCAGGTGTCATGGCGTCGGCTCTGACGTTACACTTAGGTAAATATGTCATTGTGTCTAAGAACAAAACACAGTGTATGAGAGTTTGGCCAGCGGTGTTTACCTAAGCTTGACGTCATGCGCTGTGATCAATGTTTCAATAAAAATGGCCGATTGCAGTATTTGGGCCCCGTAGACGATCAAATATTTGATCAAATTTCTGTTTGACAAACGCGTTTGTCAAATATTTTGATCGTGTGCGGGCTTGTTTGAAGTTTGATCAAACAAATTTGATCGTTTACGGGCCCCTTAAGTGCGGTAGTGTATAGTATAGACGCATGTGTACAGCGCGCGCCGGGCGGCAGCACGGCGGTGTCGGTGGCGGTGCGCGGGCGGCGCCTGCTGGCGGCGTGGGCGGGCGACTCGCTGGCGCTGCTCGCCAAGCGCATGCGCCTCATGCAGCTCGTCAACCCGCACAAGCCCGACCGACCGGTACGTTAGCAAACACACGCCAACACACGGATAATACCTATACCTATATAACTTTTTTTTATATTACTATGTTGGGCAACAAGCGTACGGTCCACTAATGGTGTCAAAAAATCAAAAACCAAAAATATTTTTATTAAATAATGCCTCGTTTCCACTAGGGGACAAATGAGGAACATTTGTCCCTCAACAATGTTGCGGGACAGATGTTTCGAACATTGTGTAGGCCACACTAGGGGACAAATGCAGCAACATGTTCCTCACAGAGATAAAGAAACACCTCCATCATTTGTGAAGTTATTTTTATTTATTTATTTATTTAATTAAATTAATAATATGCTCATGAAAAATACGTCAAATGCCAATGAACTTGTTGGCACAATTTTTGTTGCAATACCTGCTGAATTAAACAGTATTTAGATCAACCAAATATTTCAAGGTCATTAAACGCACTAAAATTTTGGATTGATAGTAAATATTGAAATATTATCACTCAGGTGCTCTCAGAAATAGCTGTTAAATATTTGATTTCTTCTGTAGTATCTTAACGAATTGCTTCTGTAATCAATCTTTTAGTGCCTAATAATAGTAATAGTTGTTTGACAACTGAACATATAAAACAACGAATATTTTTAAAATCTTACTGAATATTGGTACGTATTATTGTTTTATTAAAATTGAACAATAATTACTGAGAACCTTACATTTTAATAAATCACTGATAATTTAATTTGTTTAACAAATATTATACTGAATTATAAACTGTGTAAATTATTTTTTAAATCGACACGATTGTTTTTTTAATTATCAAAATCGGACCACTCTGTAAAAAGTTATGCGTGGTCATACATAAAAAATATACGCGTCGAATACATAACCTCCTCCGTTTGTACATCGGTTGAAAAAAAGGCGATGAAATAAAATTGATAAATTGTGTTTGCTAGCAAACGAAAAAAACCGACTTCAATTAGGTACATCGACAAATAATACAACGTAAGTAGACGAAAAAAATTTAGTAACGCACTTGTCGTCACTACGACTTTCGAAGGTTCCCCTCGATTTTTCTGGGATTCCATCATCAGATCCTGGTTTCCTTATCATGGTACTACCCTTGGGATATCTCCTTTCCAACAAAAAAAAAGAATGATCAAAATCGGTTCGTAAACGACGAAGTTATCCCCGAATATACATTAAAATCGAATTGAGTAATCTCCTCCTTTTTTGAAGTCGGTTAAAAAATATCGATATATAGATTTTTTTTTTCGATATCTCTAACTCCGATATTGATTATGTATTTAAAAATATCGATACATCGAGAATCCGATATTTTAAAAAATATCAAAAGCCCTACCATGCGACATTGACGCGAAACAAATGTTTTCGATCTCGAAGCGGGAACAAGCAACATGTCCCTAAACACGTACACACTGTGGGACATGTTGCGGGACATGTTGCGGGACACTGTGCAACATGTGTGTGGACGTGTCCCCCAACATGTCGCGGGACAAAATGTTCCCTAGTGTAGACGGGGCTGACGCGGAACAATTGTCCCATGTTGCGGTAATGCCTCGTCTTCACTAGGGGACATTTTGTCCCGCGACATGTCGCGGGACAAAATGTCCCCTAATGGAAACAAGGCTTAGGCTTCAAAAGCAGCTTCAAATCGTCAATTTACAAAAAAAAGTGAAGCTACCACTAGTTCGTAATGCAGATTCTGCTGAGAAAAACCGACAAGAAACTTGGCAGTTAGTCTTAAAAAAAATATGTAAACTATGTTTTTATACAATTTTGGTACCTTGCATGAAATACAGCGTCACTAAGTCCACACATCTTTATCATCTATGTAATTTCGCACCGAATAATAAGCTATTAATTTGTTTTTAATACAAACTAAATTTATTCTCATACAATTTCAATATCGTTTGTGGTATTTTCGTAGTTAAGTATCGTAGGTTTTGGACGTTTACAACACCAGGACCAGGAGCATTGCAGTCACATTGCTGACCCTATCTCCGAACCTTCCCAAGAACTCTGGCTATCTTAATCACCACAGGAACACAACACTGCTTGAAAACTGTATTACCAATTTAGCTGTGATCTTCTGTAAGATTGAGTTGCTTCCCCAGATGGGTTGCTCCAGATCTTGAGCAGAACATATCCTGGCGTGCCCTATAATATCTATTACTTACGGCTACGATATTAGGGCGATAAATGATGTAGCGATTTGTAGAAAAATCAAAAGTGTTGAAAAAGTTAAATAAATCATGTCTTTAATACACACATAATTATGATCGTCTGTTTATAACATTAGCAACTTAAATCTTGTGTTAGGTACCAGCCAGATATATATAAATAAATATATTTCATCTAGACTTGGGGGTGTGAATCGAATCCACAACCTCCGTATCAAAAGGATCATTATAATATAATAAATATCACATGACTTATAAAATATTTCAGTCGTTATAATTCATGACACATACGTCAACAATCGCTAAATCATTTCGCGTAGCCCCGCAGACTTAACGATGACAACATCGTATATCAAAACGCGACCCTACGCGCACTAACGTCTCACTTAAGGAAGTTTTGTTACAGACTACAGTAAATTTTTAAAATGGAATATCATGAATGTATGCGCTATTTATAGATGACTCCTCAAAATGTTTTTCATTAATGACTTATCAAAAAAGAAGACAACGAAGCTCCCCTATGCCTTCTTTCATAAAAAAAGACAAAAATAAGACAAGATTCGGTTTTCTTGTTCATAAATAGCATTCTAAGTTTCAGAATGTCTACCGTCTCATATCATCCTGAATATTTCGTCTCAAATGGAATTGGTTTATTATATGTATACATTCATTCCTTATTCTGAAACAAAATATTAAATTTAGAAAACATCTAGAAACAAACGGAATCGTGAATTTTATAATAGTATTATTTTTTTTTTATTAACGATATTCCTGGCTTTATTAGGATGAACGAGAACGAATAGAGTCGACGGGAGGCTCAGTTATGTACTGGGGCACGTGGCGAGTCAACGGACAGCTGGCTGTTTCACGAGCTATTGGTAAGTCATGTTTATTTTAGCTGACTACTACGAAATTTACGATTAATCAAAAATTTGGTCATTCAATTAAAGGTTTAGTAATTTTGTGAGTCATAATTATGAAGATTGTTGACTTTAGTCATTGTACGCGATAAAATGTTAAGGAAAACAGTAGAAAAAACCCTTTAGTCATATTGTGGATAAAAGTAAAACACATTTCTGTCAACATTACAACAGGGCGAAAAATTTAAAGAAACGAGCTAATAGTGGCAGAAGCCAGATAAATGTCCAAAAGAAAGAGATAAAGCTAAGTTAAAGACTTTCTTTGTATTGTCGGATTCATAATTAAGGCTATGTTACTTCCTCTCTTAAAAAAACTTAAGGTACCTATTATGGTAGCTAAAACATGTGTATTAAAATTCTGGTCTAATAACTTCTCTTTGTTGAGCAAGATTCTGTAGTGCCATTTTGCTCTTATTTTCTGGGATATACATATATGTTAGGTACTGTATAAGCTCGAACTACGGTAAATTCTAAAATTTAAGAGTAAGTCTTAGGATTTACCGACTTGAGTTGGTAAATATAAGGATTTATGAAAATGGGACATTTTTTTAGGTTTTACCACTGACACCTAGTAAAAGTTGGTTTTGGAAATAAAACAAAGATTAATTCTTATTCATTTATTTCAGCCAAAAACTTAAATTGGTAAGTCTTTAGATTAAGACCCGTCGACCGTTTATCGGCATAATTACGTTACAAAAAAAAAACCCTAACTTATCTAACTTCAAAATTAGACCGTTTATCGGCATAATTTCGTTCCAAAAAAAGAAAAAAATAACTCTTACCTATCTAACTTCAAAATTAGACCGACGCGGGTCTTAATCTAGCCTTGTTATAAAATGTCTTTTTCAACATTTATCGTGGCTTTAATATAAATCCTATTAAGACTAATCAAGTGAATGGTGATAAAAGTGCGAATCGCAAAATCGTTCGGGCTTTTACCATGTTAAGAGTTGCTAAATCTTAGGTTTTACTCTTAAATCTTAGGATTTACCATAATTCGTGCATTTACAGTAACATATATATTTTTATTTGTCTGCTTATTCTCTTCATCAAGATTTTTGGGCATAGGAGAGCTTTAAATACAAGTTAGTAAAGCTTTGAAATAGAATGCTCTTAGTTAAACAACTTTAAAAATACAAAATGTTGTCTTTGCAATTTTCGATTGATTTGTACCGACAAAATAAGCTTTTAGATAAACTTAATTTTAGTCTACTTCATTAAACTTAAAATTTACAAGTTTAGAATTGTTATTTTTCTCTTGTTACTCTTCTCAGTCGTATTAAGATTAACCATAAAAGTCGAACCATACTTTTGAAATAGTGTAAACTTTCTAAAACACAGTTCAATTAAAATGGAAGCATCTCATTTTTTCATGTTTTTAGTCTTTAAGTTAGATCGTTATTTGCGTTTGTTCAACCCTTCATTATTTGCAGCCACATAATGGGCGTCATAATCAAATTTGCATTCGAGGGTAGCCAATTGTTTTCACCTACGAATGCCAGTGTGAAGTGCGAATTGTCATAAGAGGCGGTTAAATCGGTCGTTTTATTATTATGAGTCTATCTGAAAGGGGTGGCCCATCGGGCTCTGATTTAGACTTTCAGAGCTTACGATTTTAATGGGCAGATGATTATTTTTATTACAACTCTGGTTAATTGAAGTTACTGGCTGGATAACTCATTTAATTTTAAACGTCATGATTAATCTTTTAAACAATGTATATTATCTGTCTGTTAAAAGAAACAAATTGCACCTAATAATATTAAAAAAAAAAACAAAGAAAATTCTGTCTTAAATTTTATCTGTAACAATAAAGTTGTTAAATAAGAACTTAAAAATTCTAATGTTATGATTTTATCCCTATGACTCTGTAATCCCTTTACCTCCATTATGGTCGTGTGTCGTCCATTAAGTTGTTAGCATTATAGGGGGATGAACGATAAATTGCCATATCATACTCTCCGCTGACACAACGTTGCAATTTATAAGGATTTCATGTCTTCATGTTTTAATACATTTGCAAATTATAACGTTGACACGTTTAGTGCCGCGGTCATATGATTAATTAATAAAGGTGCAGTTGTTTTATGCTCTTTGGTTAAAGTAGGACGTTATTTATAACCTAATTCACTTACGACTGAAGAGTTTATTAAAATTGACAAATTAATGTTTTATAAAGGTTTTTAAAAGAGTAAATGTAACCGTGATAATAAATATTACAATTATAGATTAATCATGCCAATGTAATGTAAGAACTGAGTAGCAGCCCTAAATGCAAATTGGCCTTTAATGAATCTATGTTTGATGAATATATCTTCAAGATTAAAAATATTTAGTTATTTATTATTCATTAATTAATGTTATAGTTACCTTATTTATGAATACGAGTATAGCAAAAATTGATATTATGATAATTTGTGATGATTTTACCGTCCTGCGAGCTGCTTTCGTTTCATTATTCTATTCATAAAAGGAACATAAAATAATTAGGTTTTTAAGTCTTTCTACTTATATTCCATAATTTTAAACAGGGACATGAGCAGAAAGCAGGGACATTCTAAATTGGGCCAACGAGCTAGTCTAAATTATGTAATCATTAGACAATAGTCATATACACTACGCTTTAGCCTATAATATCCCACTTCTGGGCACAGGCCTGTCTTCAATAGTCATCTATACTAATATTATAAAGAGGTAAAGTTTATAACTTTGTTTGTATATACGGGGTAATCTTCGCAAATACTGATCCGATCATGAAAATTCTTTCGCTAACAGAAAGCTACACTATTCAGGAGTGACAAGATAAAAGGAAAAAGATAAAAATATATAAAGATTTTAAATCAGCAGGATTTGAACCTGCGCCCTCTGACGTGCCGTGTCAACAATTCAATCTAATCAAGCATTATTATTTGCCTTAGAAATTAATTGGTGATTTTAAAACATTTATATTTATCTGATTTGCTGAAAATAGTGAGAGTGTATTGGAACATATCAAATTTCACCGTACCCTTCTTATGTGAAATGGATTATAACGTCCAACGAAGTGGGCACGGGTCGGCTAGTAATTATATATATTTATAGTCAAATGATTGCTTAATATCGTGTCATTAATACATTTGTAACTTGCAAAATACTACCACCACTGACAGACAAATAAATATTTTTAATAAAACTGCAGCCGGTCTAATTCTGAATATAAAAAATACATTTGAAATTTTTTAAATGCATTCTATAATCGATTCGGATGTGAAGAACAATATTTTCTTTTTCGTTTTTATCATTTGGCCGAGCATCGTGCCAAAACTACTGATTGATTGTATACATATGTATACTCTTGAGGTAGAACATGAGGTGCTTTTAATGCTGTCCGGCTCGGTTCTCTTGGGAGAGGTGAGGGTGGGGGTTGATATTCAAAATGTATAAGTACTTATTTATAATTCTATATTCATTAAACGAGTAGTCTGTCTTTGCTTCTTTTTTTAAAAGGAATTTTAAAGATTATTGCAAATATTTCAAGGTATTTGGTTTACCAGTTTAGTAATTACAGACATCGTAATCCACACAGTGTTATGTCCAAATAACTTGAAATCCGGATTACACGGAAGCCTTTGAACGTACGATCATATTCAGCTGGCGTATGTACTTATCTTATGGTTTGATGATATCGTGGATACATTATCTATACATATAATAAAATGGTAGGAAAGTCAAAACTGTACATTGAATATTTTTTTAAAAGAATACTTGGGGTGTGATCTACAATCGATACCGAAGCCAAAAATATATTTTTTAGAATTTTAGTCTGTTTGTCTGTATGTATGTCCGGGATAAACTCAAAAAGTACTGCTTGGATTTACTTCAAATTTGGCAAGAATATTATTAAGAAGTCGGGTCAGAACATAGGCTACATATTATCACGCTATCACCTACGGGGAACGAGCAGTGAACGCACGCAGACGACGTCGCGGGCAGCAGCTAGTGTCTTAAATATTATAATATACGAGTACTCATAGTTTTAATAATTCTGGGTCTTGCTTGGAAGAACTAACCGTTTTTCGTTAGATTGTTTTCCATGGCTATCTGACTTTATAGCAGACGTGAGCTGAATCTATATACACAAAAAATATATACATATGTGTTGCTCAGCGCAAAACTCGAGAGCGGCTGGAACAGTTCTAGCTGAATTTTTTAGAAGTTTTCTAAGAATTTTTAGAAGATTCTTAAAGAAAGGAAGAAAATTGCGCAGTAAATTGTAAAAATCAGAAAATTTTTTCCCTCAAGTTATGCCTAAAATGTAGAAAACGTAACGACTGTTCAAACTACACGCGTTTGACAGTTCGCAGGACAACGTCTGCCAGTTCAGCTAGTATGTAAATATTAAATAATAATATGGAGAGTACCATAAAAAGTTTTTATGTAGATAGTCAACGACACTAAATTTTTTATAACAGAATAATGATAAACAACGACCGGTGTAATTTACAATTAAATCGCGGTAAGTTGCGCGCGTCGGGCGCCGCAGAGTCGCACCGTCGTCCCCTTGCTCCCTCGTCAACCCTGCACGGTATCATATCGATCACTCGGACACGCTGCACTCGCGCTGCAGAAACATTATACATTGAAATACCATTCATTCGAACCTAGGCTTATAGACGTACATAATACGTCTAGGTTTGAAGGAGCCTAGGCGTATAAAGAACGTCTTTTTGAAGTTAAATTTTAGACGAAAAGTTTTTGATGTTTTATGATAGTAAACTCGCATTTGAAGTCAGATCTTAATCTATACTAATATTATAAAGCTAAAGAGTTTGATTGTTTGTTTGAACGCGCTAATCTCATAAAGTACTGGTCCGATTTGAAAAATTCTTTCAGTGTTAGATAGCCCATTTATCGAGGAAGGCTATAGGCTATTTTTTTTCAAATTAACGCGTGCGAAACTGCGGGGCACAGCTAGTATTCAATAAATAAATATGTTGAACATACACATATAAGGTAGGAAACTTAATGCATGTGTTTTTGATAACAGCCAGCTGATAAGAACATATATACCTACATAGTATTTTCGGTAATATATAAATATACATTTAAATAATACGTGTATAAATAATTATGTATTAGTAATATGGCAATATAGGCCAACCCGCATTGGAACAGCGTGGTGAATTAAGCTCCGATCCTTCTCCTTGGGGAAGAGGCCTATGCCCCGCTGTGGGATATTACAGGCTGAATCGATCGATCGATCGAATATGGCAATATACCTATTATCTAATCAGTCACCATTTTGGTAACTTAATAATTGTGTTTGCTCGCAAACGAAAAAAACCCGACTTCAACATTGATGTATTTTATACATCAATGGACTTCAATTACATTGACAAGTAATACAACCTAATAAGACCAAAAAACAGTCAAGTAAATACGCGTTATCAAAGATTACTCAAAAAGTTGTAATCAGATCTCGATCAAATTTAAACAAAACTACATTACAAGTATTAGCTTTTGATTAAAGTAAGAATCGTCAAAATCGATAAACCCAGTGAAAAGTTATGCGGTTTACTACAACGTAGATCGACGAAAAAGTAGTCAAGTAAATACGCATTATCTATACTAATATATAAAGCTGAAGAGTTTGTTTGTTTGGTTGTTTGTTTGTTTGTTTGTTTGTTTGAACGCGGTAATCTCTGGAACTACTGGGCCGATTTGAAAAATTATTTCACTGTTAGATAGCCCATTTATCGAGGAAGGCTATAGGCTATGTATCGTCACGCTAAGACCAATAGGAGCGGAGTCCACGCCGACGAAGTCGCGCGCAGAAGCTCGTTAGATATAACTCTAAAAGTACTTGTCAGATCTCAATTAAATTTTAATGGGACCACATGACACCCACAACCTTTCATTTAAAACAAAATTGATCGAAATCGGTTCACCCAGTCAAAAAAATACAGTCGAATTGAGAACCTCCTCCTTTTTTGGAAGTCGGTTAAAAATGATACTGTAAAACAATAATGTTACAAGTTCATATCATGCATGTCTAAAGCAATTACTAAACTTTGTACAAAGTGAGTTTCGGAACGATGTAGC
This sequence comes from Melitaea athalia, assembly GCA_905220545.2. NCBI lineage: Eukaryota > Metazoa > Arthropoda > Insecta > Lepidoptera > Nymphalidae > Melitaea > Melitaea athalia. Next base: position 17,302,517 of record HG992182.1, read on the forward strand.
TTTCAACTAGCTTTGATACTTATCTTATGACAGCATCATTGTAATGAAACGAGTACCGTTGATAATTTGATAAGTCTTCGGGTACCCTAGTTAATCCTTTTAATTGCGATTCAGACAGTCTCATTTTGTTTTACTGTCACATCCATCAATGATAACAACATATTTAATAGTAATTTAAATATGTACTTAATAAAAACGATACGATGTGCTATAATTCATGAAACTGCATTCATAACACTGATAAGAAATATTTGTAATACTGTGTTCTCTTATCATAATTCTAAATCATAATGTATATTTTCCTGTTATGTATTTATTTATTTTTTTTGTTATATGAGAACTTAATAATTAATTAATATTTTTGTTAGTATGAATAATCAGAGAAACGTATAAAATATTATTTATTAAAATATTATTACATAATTATAATTTTTTATTTATTAAATATAGTGTAAATATAGATTAAGATTAAGATCACGTATAAAGACTTTCTTTTTTAACTTTTCTTTTTAAACTATAATGTATTAAATTCACAATCAAAATGCTTTTCGTGTGGATTGTCCGTTTAGTAAAGAAATAATTGTTAGCTCTTATGTAAACTTTTAAAAAGTTATAACTTATTGTGGGCCGGACTCCCACGTGATAAGTTCCATACTATTGTTCATATTAAATCGGAGAAAACATACCAAAAAATATTTTTCTGTTATATCCTTATATAACGTTTATTTTATTGTTATTTCTTGTTATAAATATAGACAGTAATACATCACTTCCCTTTAGCCTATCGCAGTCCACAGCTGGAAATAGGCTTCCACAAGTTTGCGCCAAAAACGACGTGAACTCATGTGTTTTGCCCATAGTCACCACGCTGGGCAGGCGGATTGGTGACCGTAGGGCTGGCTTTGTCGCGCCGAAGACGCTGCTGCCCGTCTTCAGCCTGTGTATTTCAAAGCCAGCAGTTGAATGGCTATCGACAGAATTACATACTTACTGTAAAAAAATTATACCCCGTCCGGCGACTAATGATCTTTTTGACACTTCAAGAAATTTTGACATTAGTGACTGCCTCACACGTTATTTATTCGATTCGAAATAATAATCGATTTTATTTAAGAAGAACTTTCAATCGATTTAATTAAATACATTTAGTTTAAAAATATTATTTATTTATGCGTTTCTTAGTTTTTTTAATTATAAATGAAATATATAAATAATAAATAAATGAATTAACAGAGTTATTGCTCTTTAGTCTTGGTTTGCAATTAAATTTCAATATTTCGACTTAATTCCTTGCAAGTAATCAATCTTGGGGTCATAGATACTATTTTTATTTCCTTTTTTGTATTAAATTTATAGAAACAATAATCACATGACGTAAAATTATTTTTATCATATGATCGATTTATTATCGATTTATTATTTCAAGAACTGTTTCATAGTCTGTGGTTGTTTGTTATGCACAGGGTACTTCACTCAATCAATCAAATCGTCAATAAAGTATGACATTACAGTAGAATTTTAGTACGTTATTCCGAAAAAAAAAACAACTGTAATTTATAGGCGTGGGCTGTCAAAAAGATCATTAGTCGCCGGACGGGGTATAAGTGTTATTGTTAAGTTTACAATAGTCAATAGTATGTATCACAGACGGAAGGAGAACCGAGCCTTAGTAGGATTAGATTGACACTTTAGTATTAGCCACAAATATTAACGTTAAAAACTTAACATTCGAGTTTCAGTTTAAATTATGGATATGAATGAGTTTAATTGTAATTTTGTTTTTCTCCAAGATCTATGTATTTATATTAAATTCGTAATATACTTACTTAGTTGTTAGTCTAAAATAAAACCTTAAAACACAACTCCTTGATAAAATCAATAGTTCGGCCGACATTCATATCCCATACGTACATACCAATTATAATCCAACGACTTCCAAATTCAAACCCAAACCGTGGTGGAACCAAGAACTATCCAGGGCAGTTGCAGAAAGAAGGTTAGCTCTCAAAAATCTTCGTAAAAATCGTACCCAGGACAATTACTTGATTCTAAAAGATAAAATTATCATCGCTCGTAGACTAATTAAACAAGCAAAAAGAAATTCTTGGCAAGCCTTCTGTTCTAAAGTAAACTCTCAAACTACTAGTAGTCAAATGTGGCGTAGTCTGAAATGGATAAAAGGTCATAGAAACAATTTGGATAGACTATCAGAAAATGAAGCCATCCAATTTGTCACTAGCCTAACTCCGGATTGTGCCGACTCAGTTCCTTTTAAATTCGACAATGAACAAACTTACACACAATATCCTTTTCAAGCTCATGAGTTTACTTCCGTTTGAAGAGAAAGGATACATGCGCCGGTTACGATAACATAGTATACTCAATGATCTCCAATCTCCCAGAGAATGCTAAATCTATCCTATTGAATATCTACAATTTAATATACACTACTGGTAGAATTCCCCATCAATGGAGTAAAATAAAAGTAATAGCTATTCCTAAACGGAGTGGAGCAGACTTGAAACATCGACCTATTTCTCTTCTTAATTGTATCTGTAAAATCTTTAACTCTATGATTTCAAAACGACTACAACATTTCTTTGAGAGCAATAAACTTTTTACGGACTACATGATAGGGTTTCGTCGGGGTTTATCGTGCCAGGATGGTTTGTCACGTTTGTCAATGGATATAGAAACTTCTTTTTCAAAACAAGAATATGTGCTGTGTGGCTTTACTGATATAATGGAAGCTTATAACGGAATTTCCGTCGAAGTTCTTATAAGTAGGTTACTGGAATTTGGCGTTGATATCCATTTGTGTAGGTATATCAATAATTTTCTCAAACATAGGATAATTATTTATGAACTGTCAAATGGCAAAGAGGTAACCAGGGTGTGTCGAATCGGATTAGCCCAAGGGTGCCCGATGTCTCCAACCTTATTTAACATTGCTACAATACATTTTAATAGATTATTAGACAGGCAAATTAAAATAATTCAGTACGCTGATGATTTCGTATTCTATTGCAGTAACAAAAACATCAACAACTGTGTTATACCAATGCAAAGAACCTTAAACAATTTTGAAAAGCTATTAGGAGAAATAGGTTTACAATTATCTTTAACAAAAACTAAATTATGTATATTTACTAGAAAGTACAAGATTCCACCTATTTATATAAAAGTGAACAGCGTTATAATTGAAATTGTCAAATACATCAAATTTCTAGGTATATGGTTTGATTATCGTTTAAATTTTGGTAAACATATTAACGAAGTTCAACATAAATGCTCTAAGTATGTTAATATTTTAAGTTGCACTGCTAGTTACAACTGGGGAGTACATCCTATACACCTAAGGAAACTTTACCTAAGTATAGTACGAAGTAGAATAGACTACGGAAGCTGTGTATTTGCGAATGCTAGTAAAAACATCCTCAAAAAACTAGACCTTATCCAAAATCAATGTATGCGTATTTGCGGTGGATTCATAAAATCTACTCCGGTCCATGTCATGGAAAACGAGCTTTGTATACCGCCACTATTTTCCAGACGAAAATACCTGTCTGACAAATACTATCTGAAACTTTCCTCTAGGAAAAATGAACATCTACGCAAACTCATTTTAGATCTAGAAATTTTAACTCAACCGGGTGGTCCTTACTGGAACAAACATGGTAAGCCGTATATAATTGACAGTCATATATGTTTAAAAGAATGCCGAATAGACTCATGTGAAATATGCCCCTCCTTACGAATTCCTCCACAAAATTTCACAACACCACTTAGGATGATTTGCCTACCAACGATACCTTCTTTCACTAGCTCAAAAAAGGATGTTTCTTCACAAAAAATAAGAAAGATTGTTGAAACTCACCTCAAAACAACGTACTCGGATTATGTTCATATATACACAGACGGATCGATAATGAATGACTCCAAAGGTTGTTCCTTTTTTGATTCAAAAACCAATTTTCAAGCCAAATTTTCTGTTCAAAATACACATATTCCAATAATTAGTTTGGAACTTATAGCGATTCGAGAGGCTCTGTCATACATAGAAAGCTCAAAATACAAGAATGTACTTATAGTTTCAGATTCCCAAAGTAGTCTGTACCACTTGATTTCCTGTGCTGAGGAGGGGATTGGAAGAAATGAGGCTTTCCACATTATTAAATGTATTCTAAATTTAATACGTAATGGGGTAAATGTCCGACTTCAGTGGGTGCCATCTCATGTCGGTATTCGTGGCAACGAGATGGCCGATGCATTGGCAAAAATAGCATCAGTTGATGGGATTCCGATTGACGTAACTTCCCACTACACAGACTTCCTGGGGGTTATCAAGAAAAGAGCCTACTCAGCATGGGACTTATACTTTCAAGAAATATCTAGGGATAAAGGCTTGTGGTACCGAACTTTAGCAGATAAACCGCCCAATGTTCCGTGGTTCTGTAAAAATAAACTCAACAAGCGAGACCTTTCACTTGCTCTAAGGGTTCGATCTTACCACGTTCCATTTAATTGTTTTCTGTATTTGATGCGTAAAGCTAATAGTCCAAACTGTACCGTCTGTGGCTCATATGAGGATCTATACCATGTACTCATGGAATGTACCAGAAATGAACCATTGAGGCAGGAACTCTTAACAGAAATTGATTGTGGCAGGGAAAACCTATTTTTCTTCTTCCATAACGTTTTTGGCTCTAAATTTACAACAACTTTTAGTGATAGAACCCTCAGTTTCATAATTCACTCTATGTTTCTCAGACAATCAGACTCAGATGACCTAAACTATGTACATCAGTCTACACAGACCTAGTTTTTAAGATCTATGAGCCGGCTTAGTCTTTAAGGCTGTATGGCTATAATAAAGAATAAAAAAAAAAAAAAAAAAAAAAGAGGGAACAGCCAATCAAAGTTATTTTAATTATAGTAATAGAAAAGATTTCCGTTCATTATCATCAACCGTTGATGTCATCTCTTGGGCGGTAAATAAAAAAAATATAGATTAGGACAATACGTCCCTCTAGTTACATGTAAGCTAACAATGACAGCATAACAATGGAACTGTAGGGTTGACATTTTCTTCATATCTCTACCTCGAGTGCCCCCTTTATATTTACATCCATTGATTACGCGTTCCACGGGAGATTAGGTGCCGTATTTATAAAGCCCGTCGCGTCGAACTTGGCGAAATTCGTCTGTCCGAATTTCATGGTACATTATTAGGTTAATAAATATTTTTGGTTAGCTTTTCATAGGTATATTAATCTTTATTTTATATCTATGAGTACATAGCGTTTTTAATTTACTATGAATATCTTAAAATAAAGTAAGTCAAGCACTTGCTTAAATATATGTTTACAACTTGATCTACATAATATAATTTGTACACACAAAAAAATATATATGCTCGAAATATATAACTTCAAAATCATTTTTTCATTGACGAAAAACGTAATAGATATATACTCATTTCAGTCTATGTATTTTCCTTTATGAAGTTTTTCTGTATCGTACTTACAAGGCTAATGAGTATAAAGATTGGCGCTTAAGAATAAGATCAGCATTTAATTTCTACTGAGTCACGTTGGCATAGAGTAGTTGTAACTTTTATGACACAGCATTTAATACACTCATAATATTCAAAAAATTAATCATAATTTAAAAAAAAATGTAGTAGTTGTTACTTTTATGACACATAGCATTCAATGCTCTCATAATATTGAAAAAAATTAATCATATTATTCAAAAAAATTGTCACTTCAAACCTTTAATCAAATAAATTTTAAATAAGATTTTAAATAGACTCTGAAGTAAGTATTGTACACAAATGCTTTTATGTTAACTTGAAGGTCATTTTTTCCTTCCACTCCATTAACCTTGTACTGCTTTGAAAATTTTGTTTTTTATTTTCATTCAAATTCTTCAGACAAACAAAGGCCCATTGTAATTTTATTCTCTGTTTAGTTTCAGTTGCAATTCGGATTATTTTATAATGATGTGCAATGTTTTCTGTAAAAAATAAACCTAATTACCGCAATTAGTTGTTAAGAAATAAATTTTACTAGCGTTTACTATTGATAGATATTTTATATTGATATTTACTTAAACTTAGATTTGGTCTGAAAGAGATATTTTTACATATAACCGATTAAGCACCAAATCGTTTTCATTCAAGAAAGGCGCTATGCCCACCTATGGCACGCTTATAGACTGTTACTGTATCGATGATGTTACTCATAAGAAACAGCCGTATTCCAATTATTTATTGATGGCGTACAGTATTCAATCACATATTTAAGTGTCCTAACTTCGATAGTTAGGAGTCTGTATTGCCCTTGAAAGATTGTGATATTTTAGTGAAACAACAACTTTTTTTTAAATAATTTTTTATCATGAATTTTATTTATTTTAATTATAATGTGAACAGGTGACGCTAAATACAAACCGTACGTGACCGCTCGCCCCGACATCGCCGAAGTTGATCTTGACGGAGACGAAGACTTCGTTGTCGTGGCTTGCGACGGCCTCTGGGACGTCGTCAGCGAAGACATCGTCGCTTTGTCCGTTTACAAGCAACTAATGAACGATCCAGGTAAGTGATTTTTTTTTATAAGTACTAGGACGGTAAACAGCGCCTGATGATGAGCAAATACCGTAGTTTAAGGACGCCAGTAACACAGGGAGCATTGCAAGCACGTAGCTGACGCCCTGGCTTTCTCCAGGGGCTTTAGTTTCTAACTAGATTAACACAAAACTTCTTGTGAGCATAATAATTTGGCTTGAGAGCAGTAATATTTGTACAAATACAAATATCCATCCTGAGCGGGATTGAACCCCCAATCGCCGGTGTGTGAGTGACCACACGGTGCAACGCGATACTATTATTATAGTTTAGTTAGATATCACTATCAATACACATAAAAAGTTTTTATGATTTATAACAACTAGAGTTGAGGCGGTTTATATCTTTCATAATAATTAGTTTAGGATTTAAAATTTATTTTAGCTGATAGTATTCGCAAATTTTCTAATAAAATAATTTCGATCGAGTTAAAACGAAGCGTAGTTTTGTTTATTTTATCGTCGAGTCAAATTGTAACTCGCTCTAAACTGCCTATTAACTTATGTCATTTCTTTAAATAGCAATAGCGGCGACTGTTTCCAGATAAGAAAGTCATATCAGCAAACACTTACGTAATGTTTATGTTTGCTGCAAGTGAACTTACCGGTAAGTTCATGGCTTAAGATGGGCTAAAGAAACCGTAATCAATTTAAAATTTACTATTAGAGTACATTTTTAATAGATCGACAAAAATAGTATTTATATTAGGATTGTATAAAATAGCAGCAATGCTAATATTATTTTATATTAAATATCCAATCTGCTAGCCTGACTCAGCTGTATTTTGCGTATTTAGTAGTAATTAGATAGTTTGTTTTATAAAAGTTTTGGCGATAGACATTGATTGGCACCACTTAAGTACATACATACATTATACTACTGGGTCACTCAGTGACGCAATCGCGGATTGTTCTGAAATGCGAGAAAATACACGCAACAGAAAGATGTTTTGTTCTAGAGAGTTTCGCTCGCAACGTATAGGAGACAGAGCTCCTACTATTGTGGACGTGGTAACTTAGGCGCCCTTCAAGTCTTACTAAAGTGTCTTTAATGGATCGCGACGCTCAAGGCGAAAAGCTTTTATGTTGCTCAACAGATTTTTGTTGTCGCATAAATGTAAGGGTTTTTCATTGTGGCACTTGTACTGGGGGAAGTGCGTTGAATGCCACTTTCGCCATTGTTTCATTTGGATTGTGGCGTCAAAAGAAAATTAAAAGTTTTTGAGATGATAAAACTTGCTTAGTTTCGCAATTATAAGATGTTTAGAATATAACTACAATTCGAATTTTAATTTTAGCCAATCATTTTGCGAATATCTCTATATATCATTTTAGTAAATACTCGACATATTAAACTAAATGTCTATAATTTATTAGACGATAAATAAATTCGAATTTTTTTTATTATTATTTGTATTGAACCAAATATACTTTTTAATTCATGAATGAATCTTTTATACTGTCCAACTACAATAAGTAAAGAACAACTGAAATAAATTAATTTTTCAACGTCACTTATTGTGATAGCAGTGAACGAGTCACTTTGTTAAATGGCCGTGAATCATAACAAGGAGACGTTTTATTAACAACAGTGTGGTTAATAAAAGGTCCGTTTAAATTCGTCTATTATGTAGTTTCTGTAACAAGTCTCCGCTGCCTCCAACGGGATGACAACTTGACGGGTGAATCGCGTCTTATGACTGACGGACGGTATTTTCTAGCTCAGGTTACATAGTGTCCCCAAGAGAAACTATAGCCTTGATTACATAAAGAAAGTATCGTATTAACGATAGCCCCATCATTATATTGATTTATTGAAATGATTGGTTTATTAATAAATCTTGATTTAACGTGTCCTATCTTTCCTACTAGTATTATAAATGAGAAGTGAGATGGGATGAATGTTTATTACTCTTTTACGCAAAAAACTACTGAACTGATTGTAATGAAACCTAATACGTAGTTAGCTGGAAATCCGAAATAAGGGGCCATCCATTAATTACGTCACACGAATTTCTCGATTTTTCGACCCCTCCCCCGTCCTTGTCACAGATGGTCACATTTATGAGACCCCCCCTTACCTAGTGTGACGTCACATATTGTGTAATTTAATAATTTTGCATGAGCAAACTGATGACAGTTTCGACATCCTTTTTCATTTTATTTTAATACTAGCTTCTGCGCGCGACTTCGTCGGCGTGGACTCCGCTCCTATTGGTCTTAGCGTGATGATACATAGCCTATAGCCTTCCTCGATAAATGGGCTATCTAACAGTGAAAGAATTTTTCAAATCGGCCCAGTAGTTCCAGAGATTACCGCGTTCAAACAAACAAATAAACAAACAAACAATCAAACAAACTCTTCAGCTTTATATATTAGTATAGATAAAAGTCAATTTGCCTATAAAACAAATAAAACTTTAATTTTTGAAGTAAGTTATTGATAGGTAGTTGAAATATCATGTTTTTGTACTTAAGTTTTGATACTATTATATTTGGAAATGTGACGTCACAAAATATTGGACCCCTCCCTCACCCTTGTCACACAATGTCACATTTCGTCGACCCCCTCCCCCCTCTTAACGTGTGACGTAATTTATGGATGACCCCTAACACGTAGGATATTTTTTATCTCGACATTCCTACGGGATCGGATATTACTCGTATGAAACTGTGAGGTACAGCTAGTTATATTATTGAAATAAAAAATTGGTTGTCTGTAAAGTTGGTTTACGGGCGATAGTTTAACGTGACAATGTCATAACAAAACATTTCCTCGGACGTATAGGCCAATAGAGTGGAAGAGAGATAGATGCGGCAAAGCGTACAATGAGCGTATCGGGACAATGAGCGTAACGCTACAATGACTCATCCTTTTTCATGCATGCAGCCGGCGTTCATCGATTTATTAGACGTTGTCTCGTCAAAAATATCTGGATAAACTTAGGTCTTAATGACTTATATGCACAATAAAAAAGTTGTTACGAAAACTTTAGTTGAATAAAACATTCGTGTATCGTAACAAGAGTGCGGTGTAGTAGATTTCAGCGGCTGCGGTCAGGCGACTGCTTCACAATAACGTTTCGTAACTGCGTCGGAAGTGGGGAAGTGGAGAAATTTGATACTTTGTTTTCACATCGCCCCCGTTCACCCCGCATCTTCATGAAGCCTTTCTAATTGCCAGCTTTGTCAGTTGTATGTAAACACGCCATTGTTGTCGAGTTACTGCGTCGACTGAATAAGATGTCTGTATTTGGGAATTCGAATTCGTTTGTTTGGATAACATAGTTTGTGTTTTTATTTCTTGATTGTACCTCTTGTTTTGTTATAAAACTTATAAATATATCGTAGCTATGGCATTTTAGTGTTCTGTATAATCTTTAATGAAAATTATCTATGTATATTTGTCATAGTTTAAAATTTTAATCCTTTGTTTGTATTCAATTATAATAATATTGAAACTCTTCTCGTATATGGAGGTCAGGTCTTTGTCCAGCAGTCATTTCATCAAACGTAAGACAGACTGAAGAAAACTTACTCGATACGTACGAGTAAACATAATTTTATTTCTGTAGTTAAAGAAAGTTTTGAAAGAATTAAAAAAAAATCTCCATCTATTCATGATTTAGATACCCGTGTGAACAAAACGGACGCAACACCTCTGTTACAAAACTGCAGTTATTAGATAATCGCTAATGTTGTTAGAAGTGCAAGCCTTTGTATTAAATCTTGTTTAATGCTTGCGTTATAACTTATAATCGCCTTATAAATTATAATGTAATATAATTTCACGCACTATAATCTAAATAACAGTGCTACAAAAAAGGTCTCCCTAATTTATTTGAATGAAAAGGCTGCGGTATTCGGGTTAATTATTTTTTGTTTTAATAATTAAAATAAACACCTTTGATAAATTTGAACTTTTACTCCAGTGGACACGAGGGGCTTATTGGATTATGAGTTTTAGCAGTTTAAACATTCGGGAGTTGATATTTAAACTGGGGCGGTCGGCGGCGTTAACTCGCCGGGGGCAGTCGGGATTATTACCCTTCGCTGCACACGAGTCCAGATTTCAATTTTATAACTTGCCATCTAAAGGTCAAATTTCATCGGAGCCGTCAGGTCGTGTGTTACATCACATTTGCCAGCACATATCCTCTCGTATAAAGCTTTTCAACCGGCATTGTTAGGTATCTTACTTCCTGTTTTTTTTAAACGTTACATTTTACAGTTTATATATGTACCTATCTACTATTTTCAAAAGAGTAACTGCGAAGTTTTTTGTCGATTCTTTTCTGCAGAATCTACATTCCGAGTCGGTGGTAGCTTTACTTTTACAAAAATAATAAACACTTTAAAACAGTGGTCGGCAACGCGCGGCCCGCGGGCCGCATGCGGCCCGCGGAGGTCTTACTTGCGGCCCGCGAATGTTTTGTAAATAAGTTATAAATATCAACATAAATGCATGAACGAGCCGCGATCGCGTAACACGTAGAATTAAAACGAAACTGGCAGATATATGATGTGACATTTTTCATTCAGCGACAGATTTGGTGAGTTTGAAAAGTTTCAAGCAAAGAAGATTTTTGCAAACCCTTTTTCCTGTGATATTCAGGAAGTACCGAGTCATTTATAAATGAACGTGATTGATCAATCAAGACCTGTGTAAACAATCCAAATAGATTTTGTTACATTTGTGGCAAATATACATTCAAAAAATTCTGTTTAAATGTGTCAGACTTCGTTAAAAATGCTTACATGGAGTACTATCAACGGCCATTGGAAACAAACAACAAGCACTGGATACCCAATATAGTGTGTAAAACGTGTGAATTATTTTTTCTGAATAAAGTTTGAACGTGGTTTGAACAAAATTTCACAGAGCTTAATGTTTTCATATTTCAAGTCTTATTGTTTAAAATTTTCGGCATTGAGGCAGAAATAATAGTAATTATTAACATATTCCTTGTGCATAGTGTTTTTAACCGACTTCCAAAAAAGGAGGAGGTTCTCAATTCGACACGTATGTTTTTTTTTTATGTATGTTAGCTCAGAACTTTTGACTGGGTGGACCGATTTCGATCAACTTTGTTTTAATTGAAAGGTGTTGCGTGTCATGTGGTCCTATTTTAATTTAATTGAGATCTGACAAGTATTTTTAGAGTTATATCTAATAATGCGTATTTACGTGACTACTTTTTCGTCAACCTACGTTATATTATACCACATAACTTTTTACTCGGTGTACCGATTTCGATGATTCTTACTTTAATCGAAAGCAAGACAAGTATTAACTTGTCTTGCAGTCTTGTTTAAATTAGATCGAAAACTGATTACAACTTTTTGAGTAATCTTTAATAGCGCGTATTTACTTGTCTATTTTTTCGTCTTATTACGTTGTATTACTTGTCGATGTAATTGAAGTCGGTTTTTTTTCGTTTGCGAGCAAACACAATTATTAGAAACCAATGAGAAAAAAATATCAAAAAATCTTGTGCAGTAAGGTCCGGCAAATTCGTGAATTGCGGTGGCCCAATACTTTTGCACACTGTTGAAAGTCATTTACCGTTGTACAATATTATATTTTATATAATTATTAACGTTATAATCTTTATTATGGTCCTCTCAAACAACTCGAACAAAGAACAAGTGAAAGAAAAAATATTTTGTCAGTTATATGGAAAAAACATGGTGGCCCAAAACTTTTACATGCCACTGCATATCCAGATCGTTTCCAAAATTGATTGCTGAGAATTTAAAAGCTGGAATTTTCGAAGGACCACAAATTAGAAAATTAATAACGATGTAAATTTTACTGAAAGTATGACAACTGCTGAAAAAATACCTGGAATTAGTTTTTTTGGCTTTTAAAAAACTTTTCGGGAAATAAGAAGTCCGTCGACTTTCCTGACCACGTCAAGCAGTTACCATTATACGTTCAGCACCTTGGATACAACATGAGCAATATGATGCATTTCATTAAAGCCACCTTGATCGATTTTCTGTACATCTAGCGATAAAGAAAATTTTGTTTAAATAAATTGTTATATGACGGGAAACCATGTTTTTTTGACAAAAATAGCTACCCTTCATATCTCAAAATGTAGAGCTGCTAGCAAAAATCTGAGTACAAATTTAGAATTAGGGTAGAAAATGCAGCTAGATCCATAAAAAAATTCCATACAACAAAAATGCTGTTGTGCTGTATAAAGTAAGTATTACGTGTACGCATTAAATTCCATATGTTTTAAAAATTTTAATGGCATTTTCATTTTTTCTATGGGATATGACCAATTATATTGTAGGTATCAGGTAGAGTCTAGGGTTTAAATCATAAGTGCGGCCCGCCTTTAGTTTATTTGGTCACCTCGTGGCCCTTGCCTACCAAAAGGTTGCCGACCACTGCTTTAAAATATTAATTTGTAAAATAATGATTCGAAAGTGCGCTCTTGGGGCCTATTTGAATAAAATTATTTTTGATTTTGATTTTATGAACGCGATTAACGTTTAAGTTTACTTGGCACGGTTTAATAGATACGGTTTTGAAAATGCATGAGATGCGGTGTGATGTCAAAACGTAGCAGTCAACTTCACTGCCATGATTGCTACGATAACATTGTGTCCATAGATCGAACGATAGCTTATAAGGTGCCTGTCAAGCTAGCAGCGATTTAGATGCCATTGTGTCTGGTTTACGCTATGCTTGGACGCTCTTCCGTAATTTCCATTAATCTGCTACCTCATAAATTAATCACCTTTAACTGCTTAGCATGTGTTAGGTATTTGTAGTATTTTTTACACTATTAAATATTTTGTCAACATTTATCTATGTAGGTATGTAAATGTTACACTGTAGGGCCCCATTTCTTGTTAATGAGATAATTAATATTTTGAGTTTCTTGCCGATTCTTCTCATCAGAATCGACAACCCGTATGGTGTGTAACTCTATTTAAAATTAAAATTAATAAAAGTCTAAGTCTAATTACAATTTGTGAAATGGCGATTCAAAAGTACTATAAAAGACTTGATCAAAAGACATTTTTGATTTTTATTCCATTATCGATAAATTTTATCGAAATGAAATTCTTTGCATGTATGTAAATTATTTTATAAATTCATATGAATACTAGAAATTTGAAAGTTAAGAACAAAATTAGTAAAAAAAATATTTTAAATAAAAAAAAAAACGAGTGTGCGAGTTACGTGACGTTTAGACCACACGATTGAAGTAAAACTTACGAAACGTAAAACGTGAAAATAGAAAGAAAGAGAGTTATCTCTTGCTTTCTATTTTCACTAACTTATATCTCCCTCTCAACTCCCGTTCGCTTCGCCCGATCATACTTTTCGCAACGCTCTCGTAACGCATTCACCAGCTTACTCCCCAAGTCAAGCGTGCGTAAAGAAGTTTTACTGCAAAAAGCAAAAAATATCTTGCTTAATCCACTAAATGAGAACCATAAAGGCGCACACGCATTAATAACTTAGCGTACTTATTCAAAAGCGATGCTCATAAATACGACGTGATGACGGGCGACAGCGGGTCCATTAAATTACAACGAGTTAGTTGTGTGTCGCGTTACAGCTATGTAGCAGACACCGTATATTGTTTGATGAATAGGTACATATTAGTTAAAAAATAAATGTTAAAAGTTCGATGTTGACGGTTAAAAGTATCTTACATCACCTTTGTAATTGTTACTTTTAGAAAAAAATATGTACCTAATATAGACGAGATAGATTAAATATTTCAAGCTTGTCCGATATTTTAAATTTCCTTTTCCATTTGTGACATAATTATATTAGTTTGTTGTATTCATTCTCAATATTTATGCATATGGCCTTCATCTTCTAAAATAATGAGACTTACAAATCTGTGAGAAGGTGATAGATATTTGTATTTCTACCAATATCTTTTTGGCCTGAGTGAGTGTATTTTCTTGTGTATTTCCCCCGTGCCAAGGACGTAAAGAAACCTGTCCCGGTTGTTATCATAGAAATCTGATAGTGATCGGGAAGTTATCTGCCAACCCGCAGTACAGTAACGTGGTGGAACTTTAATGTACAAAAGAGTCATTTCCCACATAAAAGATTCACCTTTTTTTAGCAGTTAGCTTTTTTTTATATATTATAACTAGGTCGGCAAACAAGCGTACGGCTCACCTAATGGTAAGCGATTAGTAGCTTATAGACGCCTGCAACACAATAAGCATCACCAGCACGTTGCCGAGCCTATCCCCAATCCCCCCAGGAGCTCTGGTCACGTTACTCACGTACAGGAACACAATACTGCTTGAAAACAGTATTATTTAGCTGTAGTCTTCTGTAATGTCGAGGTACTACCCCAATCGGGCTGCTCCATATTTTGAGCAAGAAATTTCCTGCTGTGCCTTACCTCAGTTATGCTGCTTGCTTGCAGCTTGCTTGAGCTGCTTACATCAGCATCATACATCACATTGCATCTGCATCAGTCTGATACAGTTGCTCGTATACTAATATAACGTTGCGGGCCGTCGGCCGGACTGTCGGATATAGCAAATCTAAAATTCTTTTTAGAGTTCCGTACCCAAATGATTCTAATGAAACCCTATTACCATGACACCGCTATCCGTCCGTTACACTATCACCGATTAAAACTAAATTAAATAGTACTACGTAACACTAACACTATACACCATATAACCTTTAATTTTTAATGAATATACTGTATTACTATGGATACTATAACTTCTACATTTTTTTTAAAGCTACTTCTTTACGCACGCTTGACTTGGGAAGTAAGTGATCGGGCGAGGCGAACGGATGTTAAGAGGGAGATATAAGTTAGTGAAGATAGAAAGAGAGATACGTTTCGGAAGTCGTGTGGTCTAAAGCAGTGTTCCGCAAACTTTTTGTGTTCAAGGTACACCTAGGAATAGGAAAATATTTTGGAGGTACACCACAAATAAAAAATCATTTTTTAAGTAACATGAACCAACATTTATTTATTAATCATCGAAATAATATTTATTATTAATCAATAAACGTCAACTTTATTTTTCCGAGGCACACCAATAAACGACCACGGTACACCCTTTGCGGAACACTGGTCTAAAGCACACTCGGTTTTTTTTTAATTTGTAACACTTGATTAATTTCTAAAACATTACAACAGTAGTACGGAACCGCCCATGTATCCAACTCGTACTTGTCCGATTTTTATTTTTAGTGGTTATTTACGTACATCAACGTGGTGTACCGAAATAGAGTTCCCGATTTTTCAAATGATTAGTTTTTTTTTTCACGTCATGCTTCGCGCCGAAGAAAAACATCCCGATTAAGACTATATATTTTGGAAGAGATGCTGATACGTATACATCCGCTAATACACAAAGGAACGCCATAACAGATTTTGTTACAAACTCTCTTCCTTATATGTATGATGTATTTCCCCGTCTGTGGAATATTTAAGTAACGTTTACGAAAACATGTTAAAGCCATAAAGCCTATTCATTTTAAATTACAATGTCACATTACATGTAATTAATAATAGTCATATTATATTGTGATTTCTATCTATATTCCATTTTGCCACTATCAAAGTGATGTTTACAAAAACATGTTTATAATTTTTAAATGGTTCGTTTAGCCGTTATAAGTAATTAGTATGCATCTAATTAGAAAGTTAATTACGAACGCTTAGGTAACTATTTTTAACTTCGTTCAATATATATATATACGAACAGATATTCAAAAAATTATTGTAATAATCTTGTAATAATCGCTATCGCTAAAATATCGCTACACTTTTGCAAAAGCTCTGCCTTTTACGTGCAGTAAGTCACGCTCACGCCATAAAAATACCGTATTTAATCGTAATAAATTCGTCTCGGTCACTATGTTGTAAATTTGAAACTACTAAAATAAATTTTACTGTTATTTATAAATTGCATATAACGTACAATACTAATAAAGGTGCAATATTTACTACATGTCTAGAAAAGTGTCTAGACGTGTCAAAACAATAAGTATTCACGATGTAGAACTTACATGAATTGCTAAATACGTACAAACGCATTTAGCAACTCAAGAACGGCTGGAGATTCGGGTAATTTTTTTAAAGTTTTCTAATACTTTATAGAAAGTTCCTACGGAGTAAAGAGATTAAGAAAATTATGTAGAGCCACGAAAATTTTGGAAACCTAACGACTATTTAAACCTTACGCGTTTGATATGGTCTAAGATCCGGGATATAACAAAATATTCCCTCATCTGTTAATTAGATGAAACAATTTTTTATAGGCTGATTTCAATATTGTGAATTTATAAAAACAACCTCTGCCACCATAAGCCTAAGTCAGCAGTAACCTGGCTGCAGGTAAGTGTGGCAATCATAGAGATGGGTGCCTACTACAGTCAGGTATATAATGTAAAATATTAACAGTTTTAGCTTATTACATGTAATTAACATGAGAGGGAAAAGATTAAAAAAAAAATTTGCAGCAGGCTTATGGTGGCAGAGGTTGTTTTTATAAATTCACAATATTGAAATCAGCCTATAAAAAATTGTTTCATCTAATTAACAGATGAGGGAATATTTAGCTATCTCGGATCTTAGACCAATAGAGCAACGTCTGTCGGGTCATACAAGAGGAAAACGAAACAACAATAAATTGATGGGAATGCGGTTACTCAGCGCGTTGGTCATTAGACAGTGGACATTAGTTGGCAGACCGTCCGCGACAACGTGAGTTCCGACCTTGACTCTGATCGTTACGATACAACGCTATCTGCCAACTTTCATTCACTTCTCAAACAACCAATTATAATAACAATACCTGCTAGCGTTCTAACGAATGATTCATTTTGGCTAACTTAATGTATTACCTATACAAATGTTGTGTAATATATTGGTGAAGGCGAATTCGAATTGCATATACAATATTATCCGCCAACCCGCATTGGAGCAGCGTGGTGGATTAAGCTCCGATCCTTCTCCTACATGGGGAAGAGGCCTATGCCCAAACAGTGGGATACACGTGGGATATTACAGGCTGAATCGTGATCGCATATTGTACAATATTTGTAAGTGCTAATCCATCTTTACAGTAAACGAATAAAGAAAATCTGACAAATAAGAATGAATAACGAAATTATAATAACATTGTGCTACCTTTTTTATTTCAGTCTATATACGAGTAGGTACCTTTAACATAACTTCTAAACTGTTTAAAGTTTCGCTGTCTATAGTTTTATTTCACAAGTTCCATCTAAGACATGAATTCGTAAGATCGGTATATACTCGTACATTTAATTTTATGAACTATTAATTGATCTGCGCAACCCTACAATAAAATTTATCATCTTATATTTGGAAAAGCACAACCAAAATTAAACAGAAAAATGGATGCGTATTAGTTATTATAATTTATTTTCTTAAATAACTTAAAATATTTATCTTAAAGTAATAAAAAGAATATAATGTATAAGTTAAGACGTACGTACATGTATTAAGTATAAGTAAGTATGAGTAATAAGTATATGGAAGTAAATTCGTTAATTTAATATAATGGATCCTGCTTACACTAACAGTTAATTTGGCTGTTAGTTAGAAAACAAATAGTCATCGCTTAACGTAAACGGGTATCTAATCTATTAAGTCATTGGTTCAAAATGTAATGATATATGTTTTAGTCGTAATTGCTGTTCTAAATACACGAAATTTAAAATAATAGTTCATTAAACAAATCGTTTACATGATAATTATTGTCTTAAATGTAAAATGTTTTCTCTGAAGTATTATAGCACATAAAAGAGAATGTTCCTATTGATCACTAGAAGGGGTTCTACTTACCTAACAAACCATGGGCTTTGGATCTATAGTGGACTCATTAACCATCCTCAGTCTAAAATACAGAGGTCTTTTTTATTGTTCAATCTCGATAATGATCAGAGACTTAGTAAAGATTTAAATGGGAGACTTGTCTATGTTTTATAGTATTTGAAACAATTCCTACCGTGAAATTTTATTTTATATTTAATAATGCTTGAAATGTATATTGAGTACAAAATTTGTAGGATAAGTCATAGCGCAATTGTGGTACGAAGAAATCACGTGATTGCGTTATTCGATTGCCATGTGTAAATTTTGTTAGCAATTTAACAGATTATGATTCAATTTGTTTTTTTACTTAAAACCGCCAGCGAGTTGAAAGTAAGCGGCTTACATGATTTATTTTCTATGAAAGTATAGCGAGTCTCGCTCCACATGCCATGTCGGGCACTGTTTGCAGACGGACCCTGCGCCGACGCTAGATGTATTTGCATAGTAAACAGGCAGCGGCCGAGTGTCTCCCATTCCTTACGCGAATGAAGCTTTGTCTCATTGAACCTATATTTTGGTATGTAAAACGATCGACTTTTTCGCGCGACAATACAAATGTCATGAATATTTAACGCGCTTAGCTCGTGTGCCGACCGGCGGCTGACCTTGACGTTTCTAAATATTGGGGTGTTATTTGTTCGTGTGTGTAAATGAGGAGGGTGAGTCAGTAGTTTAAATTTCGCCGTATAAATACATATTAATTTATAAAACTCTTTCTAGGGAAATTAAGAATAGTATCAATTATATCTTTTATTTAACATATTTCCTTATAATTACATTTTTAAATATATTTATAGAAAGAGAAAAATAAAAATATTTAAAAATATAAAAATAGAAGTCCTCCGGTAGCAGGTTGAGACCCAGGCCGCCGGTAGTTAAGGCTCCAGGCTGAGGAACCTCCTCACAATGCGGGCCGTTTCAAGCAACACTGCCTTCTGAATCCGACCCTTGATCCAACAGTCAAGCGAGAGTTTCTTAAGGTGTTGGTCGAAACTCTTCGCTAATAGACCATTGACCGACACAACTATAGGAACAATTATTGTTGAGTCCACATTCCACATGCCGGTAA
Organism: Melitaea athalia; assembly: GCA_905220545.2. Taxonomy (NCBI): domain Eukaryota; kingdom Metazoa; phylum Arthropoda; class Insecta; order Lepidoptera; family Nymphalidae; genus Melitaea; species Melitaea athalia. Next base: position 17,322,080 of record HG992182.1, read on the forward strand.
TCTCGTGGGCAAGGTCTAAATATTTACTTAATTTTTCTTTTTCGGCCTTTACGAGATTATCGTCATGTGGAACTGTAATGTCAACAATAATTGCTCGGCGCGCTGATCGGTCTACTAGCACTATGTCAGGTTTATTGGCTGCAATAAACCTGTCAGTGACAATAGAGCGATCCCAGTAGAGCAAAGCACGACCATTTTCAAGAAATGGCGTTGGGTTATACCTATAATAAGGCAACTCATTTTCAACGAGGCCGTATCGAATAGCAAGTTGTTGGTGGATAATCCTGGCTACTTGGTTATGTCTGTGCAAGTACTCACCGTTAGCAAGATGACTACAACCGGAAACAACATGTCTAATGGATTCTCCAGGCTTATGACAAGCTCGGCATATGTCTGGAGTTCCATCTTTCATGATATGTTTCCGGTAGTTATTCGTCTTAATAACTTCGTCCATAATTGCACAGACAAAACCTTCGGTTTCTCCGAAGAGGTTCCCATGTTGTAACCAGGACACAGAGCTAGGTTGGTCTACATCTGGGTCTGTCAGAGATTTGTAGAACCGACCATGTAGTTCTTTGCTCTTCCATACGGCCACGCGGTCAACGGTACTCATTACTATAGGCTTACGCCATTTCTCTTTGCCTAAGGACAGCGGAGTAAAGCCCTTATCAACTGCAACAACGTCCATGTGCATATCGCTTTTGATATTTAAAAAGTACTCTCTGAGATTATACACCTCACGATTGTGGAGATTTTTAACGTTTAAAAAGCCACGACCTCCACATTTTCGTGGGATGTATAATCTCATCAGAGACGATCGAGGATGATGTATTCGATACGCTGTTAACAGTTTACGGACTTGGCGATCAAGGGAATCTAATTCCGTTTGAGTCCATTTTAAAATGCCAAAGGTATAGACGATTAAGGGCATAACCCAACTGTTAAAGGCACGTACCTTGTTACCACCCGATAGAAAGCTGTTGAGAACTTTCTTCAGCCGGCCAAAGAATCGTTCCCTTACCAGTTGTTTCATGGCTCCGTCATCAATGCCCAATGCCTCTGACATTCCAAGATATTTATAGGTTTCACCTTCGTTGAGAGATCTAAAAGACAAAGAGTTCGTAAGTTTTAAATTTTCTGTTGAGACAATTCTACCTCTTTCTACATGGATGACAGCGCATTTATCCACACCAAACTCCATTCTTATACAAGTGCTAAAAGTTTCTGTTATTTTTAACAACTTGTACAAGTCTGGTAGTTTGGATGCGAAAAGCTTCAAATCATCCATATAAAGTAGGTGAGATATTGCTTTGCTCCCTCTACGAAGGTGAAAGCCCAACCCTGAATCCTCTAACAAAGTGCTTAAAGGGTTCAAGGCTAGACAAAACCATAATGGACTCAAACTATCACCTTGAAAAATACCTCGCATAATCCTTATCGGTTCAGTCGATCCCGGAACATCGACCACACCCGGATAACGCAAAAAAGTGTTCCACTGTCTCATACACGTACTCAGAAAAGAGCACAAAGCAGCATCAATTTTGTATAACTCCATAACTTTCATAAGCCATGTATGAGGCACTGAATCATACGCTTTTTTGTAGTCAATCCAAGCGGCAGCCAGATTTTTCCGGTTTCGACGTACCTGTTGGCATATGGTCATGTCTATGAGGAGAAGTTCCTTGGTACCGCGACTACCAGACTTACATCCGTTCTGAGTCGTAGCCAAAATATTATTTATAGTTATATGTTTTGTAATTTTTGCGACGAGAACAGATGTAAGTAGCTTATAGATGGTTGGTAAGCAAGTAATAGGGCGGTAGTTTTTTGGATCAGCGGTACATCCCGATTTGTATAACAGGAATGTGGTACCAGTCGTCATGAATTTTGGCAGTGAATTATTTAAAATTGCATCTTGAAATTGTGATGCCAGGATGGGGTGTGAACTATGGAACCGTTTAAGCCAAAAGTTATCAATTATTATTATTGAGTGTTCTTAGAACAATTACTAAGCCAGCCCATAGGTTGTTACACAAAATAATAGGCAGTAGTGATTATATTCAGTCGAGTGGTCTCACTCACCGCGAGGCGGGAGGGTGCGCTGCAATAAAAATGTAAAGAGATGTGCGGGAGGCGCGCGGTCGTGGTGTGCACGTTGCAGCCCTCGCTTTGACATCATTACAATTATTGCCGTATTGCCCCACCCCAGTCTTCCGCAAAATTGTGAACGCGTGCCTCAGACTATACCCGTATTTGTCTAAGGGCTTTAAGTTGTATCTGTGTTTACATCGTATGAATGACATAAAGTTTTCAGATGTTCGGAAAAACATGAGTAGCTTATATAAAATAAGAAAACATCACATATGTTTCTATCTATATTGTTTAAAAAAATCTTCCAATTTCAGTAACAAAACGAACTGGATAGGCTCGAGTAATCTCCATATCAAGATGTAGGTATTAGTTTCAACATCAGCATATTGAATAGTTGTCGTAACAAGTGCCGAATAAGGGAGGTCCGGTTATACTGTCAATTTACGTCTTTTGTGATCTAAAGCTACGCCAGACGCTGACAAAGGACGTCCTAATCCCGCCATCAGGCTAACGAGATGTCACGGAAATAGGCTTTCTATGGATATCTTTTTCGGCGACGATAAAAAGTAAAGAAAGAATCCAGATAATATACTTTTCCCCTTTTATTTTTATAAAGGTGACAGTGATACTAGCGTTTGCTACTTCATTAAAAGCTGTTAACTATTGTTATACTTCTACATATGTATTATGTATATTAGTACATTGTTTATAAAAATATGTTACCAATACAAGCAAGAATTTATTTAAATTCTCGAAATACCAGCAAGTATGAGGAAAGAACGAGTCATTGCTGAAACGATATTCGGGAATGCTGCACATTTTAATTTTATCTCGTCGTAAATCGTTTGTTGGAACGCGCCCAACACGGCGCAGCATCACCCAACACCCGGCTTCTGTACCACGTGGGTGGCCGGTTGATGTGTTTTCATATTGTGTTGCGATTGGAAAGCCTTCATAAACAAATTGCTATGTCGATACTTTAAAAAATATATTTTCCTCTTTAGTTCGACTTCATAAAATGCTTCCTGTAACTTGTTTAGTTAAGTCCTGATGATATTTTCGTCGTGACCACATAACAGTACTTCGTTCTTTATCCTTTTGTGCGTTTTCCATATATGAATTCGATGTAGCATTACGTAACTTTTTATCAATTCGAGACTCGTCGGGAATGTTAATGTTAATTGTTTTGGAACACTGAGAATTTCTCGCGTGTCCACTACACGGGATAAATTTTTTTTGAATTCCAAAGTTTTCTTTATAAGGATACTTCTTATTCAAGAGACTCGTACGAAGTTTTTCTTTATTATTAATTCGGTGTCTTTGTCGAAGTTATAAATCAAGATGAGTACATAAGTGAAGTTCAGATAAAAGCAACTACTTTGAATGATATTTCATTTCGTATAAAGTTATTGCATTATTCATGGGTCTATTGAAATACATATAATAATTTTCAACTTTGTGGTTATGTAAGTTGTTTTTTTTGTAGAAATTTGCAATTTGTAAGAGAATATAATATGAATAATATAGAATATTTTTCCTGCAGTGTATAAATTTTTAAATAAAAGAATAAAAAATATTATGTTACAATTACAATATATATTATTTTATACATAATTATATAATTATAGGTACTAAAATAGTAGATATACGTTGAAGACGAAATTTTGAATACTTTCTAAAATGTATATTATATATTTATGATCTTTATACGTTTTTTTTGATATACATAATAAGATCATAAAAATAATTTTAATTCAGTATAAAATATGCTGTATAGATATTTTCTTCTAATATAGTTTTAGTTTAGTGACTGAAAAATAATATTCCGAACAAGTCTGCGGCAAGGTTAATGACATAATTCGATGTACCTACATAAATCCCCGCCATGTACGAGTATGCAACGAGCAGGAAGTTGGCATTCGCATAAGCTTGCGATTTTACCTCCACAGCTCGGGTTCATTTACTAATGTTAACATACTAATTCATCTCTAGTAATTAGCTCCGATACGATCCGATACAGAGAGAGACGGAAACTAATCGAACACACGGTGCTTCGTTATCTAGACATCGAAACTGTCTAATTGGGTTTACATGAACGCTGTTACGGAATCCATTACGCCCACGCTCATTATCATGGAACAATCTAGATATTACAATATTTCACACTTAGCTTACTACTTTAATCTAAACTACGGCTTCACTTTTTCTAGTCGTTTGCCTTTAAAAATGTTCTTATTTATTCAGTTAAACGTAACTTTCGTTTGTTGCAAAGAACATTTCTAGTGGAAAGTTTTTGATTAATGCGAAAGACAATATAATTATATTATTTTGTAGAGAATAAAACGACTTTCGTATAAAATCTAATTTTAAAATAAAAATTAATAAAGGAATTTTATGCTACTTTAACTAGATGCATAGAAATTACGGCACAATTTATATGATTTAAGTTAAAATAGTTTTGGTATTGAAATACAAATATAATAAAAGTGAAACTAACAAGATTTCAATGGTGGGAATCAAGAAATATTGTGGTCACAATTGAACCGCGTATTGGAAATTATACTAAGACGCAGAAACTTGCAGTAAAATGTAAACTATAACGGCGTCCTTCTTTTAAAATTAAACAAAGTTGTATTATAAACAGCAATCGTTATTATAATTCTCGGTTGCTCGACTGTTCTGAGGAAGTAGTATTTAATGTAATTGTACACTGAGATAAAACGATGGTTGGGAATGAAAATTAAACGTTCCATTTATCTTTATATGGATTTAAAACTTCGAAATTATCTACAATAAGGGTTCTGAACGTTTCTTAGAAGTTTTACATATTTGCCAATTTGTTACAAAATGCAACACATGTATGTCTGTATTTATTTACTTTTAATATGTCAATATATATGTCTAGCTGACTGATGAATCAGCAGCCGAGCCTAAATGACTGAAGTTATGGCTGGTTTACACGGTGCGAGCTGCTGCCTGGCCAGTTAGACAGCTACTCGGTTTGCAACTCGCACCGAGTAGCTCGGCTCGCCTTTGCTGTCTACACGATACCAGCTACTGCCCAGTCCGAGCCGAGTCGCGATGTCGATTGAATTTATAATTTTATCATTTATTACTTATCTTAAAAGAAGCTTAAACGTAATAGAAAAAAACCGGTCAAGTGCGAGTCGGACTCGCGCACCGAGGGTTCCGTACAAACATGTAGGTATATAAGTAAAAGTTAGGGTATTTTGCTGCTAAATGAAATACATAACATTACAATGTGGAAAGTTGGAGGAGTATAAATGTAAGACAAAGGTCTCTTTATCTTTTCAGTAATCCTTTAATTTATATTAAATAGAATAAATCTATATATATAAAAGAGTTACCCACCCATTGACTCATCACGATATCTCTGGAACCATAAAGCGTAGAGACTTGAAATTTGGTAGGTATATTCCTTTTGCCGAGTAGAGGTCAGCTAAGAACGGGTTTTGCGAAATTCCACCCCTAAGAGGGTAAAACGGAGGTTGAAAGTTTGTATGAAAGTCCTATGTTTTTGAAGTCAGAGACTTGAAATTCAAAATGTATGGTCTATAGACGGTGTTGAGGTGTACTAATAATGTATTTTGAGAAATCGACCCCCTTTTGGGATTAAAACAGGGGATGGTTGTTTGTATGAAATACACCTACAAACTTGAAATTAGGAAAGGCTATAGCTATGATTTTCCTCAAATTAACGCGGGGGTAACCGCGGGGCACAGCTAGTCTTAATATATATAAATCTCGTGTCACAATGTTTGTCCTCAATGGACTCCTCAACCACTTAACCGATTTTAATCAAACTGCACACGATGTGCAAATTGATTGATTTTTGCAAATCAAATTTGCACACCGTGTGCAGTTTGATCCAACTTGAAAGATAGGCTATATTTTATTTTGGTATATGTAATTATTATATTTAAGAAAAAAAAGGCGGTACGAAGTTCGCCAGGTCAGCTAGTAATTATATAAAATAAAAATAGCCATTATTTCTATTACTATTAAAATTTCAATTAATAATAGTGTAAGTATTCTTAGTTTAAACATATGTTATCTATAATATTAACCTATGTATATATTTATTCTATACTCGGATAATTAACTCGTCTATATAATTATTTATAACATCCACTACAGCCTATCACAGTCCACTGTTGGACATAGGCCTCCACAAGTTCGCGCCCGACATTATGACGCGAATTCATGTGTTTTGCCCATAGTCACCACGCTGGGCAGGCGGGTTGGTGACTGCAGGGCTGGCTTTGTCGCACCAAAGACGCTGCTGCCCGTATTTGGCCTGTGTATTTCAAAGCCAGCATGGATGGTTATCCCGCCATCCGTCGGCTTTTTAAGTTCCAAGGTGGTAGTGGAACTGTGTTATCCCTTAGTCGCCTCTTACGACACCCACGGGAAGAGAGGGGGTGGCTACATTATTTAGTGCCGTAGCCACACAGCACTTAATTAATATTACTAATAGTAATAGTCGCCTCTGCGGCTGCCTCTCCTAAACCTTTCCATGTATCCCTTTCCCGTTCTTTCCGTATACATAGCGGTCCACATCTCTGGTTGAAGATATCTCTCCACCTTTTACTTGGTCTCCCTTTTTTCCTTGACCTGTCTCTTGGTACCCATTCTGTTAGGCAATCCTTTAATTTATATTAACACATAATTATCATTTATTTTATATTTTAAACAACTTTGTTCAATACATTTTTTCTCGTAAAAAAGACAATTAACGTGATAATACAATGATAAGATTTCATCCCCTCGCACATATTCTCGGGTATAAAATTATAAATCGAAAAATATAGATCCTATAAAAAAATTGATAAGAACCAAAATTGTAGGAAATTTAATTTTAAACAACTTTTGTAATAACAATTTTTCGTGTCACATTGAAAATAAACGAGTTATTCAAGAGACAAAAAATTACCCTGTACCTAAATCAAGAGGAAGCAACAAGTAAATTTAAACTACCAGTGACCTCCCCCAACGAATTCCGAAGGAAAATTGCTGCTTCCAATTTTTGTAAATCTTAGCCCGATTTTGGGCTGATTCGACTGGACTGTTTATATATGTATGTATTTATAGATGTATTTACATATGTATGTATGCATATATATATATATATATATGTAAACTTATATGTACATATGTGTCATTGAATATAGCATCTATTCTTATATAGTTATTTATTTATATCTCATTTTTCTTTTTTGTTCCTTTTTTCACAAAATTTTGCGCTCTTCCCCTAGTTTACATGCAAGTCCTCTGCCCAAAGGTTGCCTGGAAGAGATCGCTGTATTAGCGATAAGGCCGCCTGTTGCAACTGATGGAAGTTGATTGTTATAAATTCTATGTATTGTTCTTTTGTGTATTGGTGTGCAAAAAGAGTTAATAATTAAATATATCTTTTCAAAGGTGTTAAGTTTAAAAATTTTAAAAATAATTAAAAATATTTTTATTATATGATTTCACTACAAATGTACACTTTTCGCAATTTTCCCTTTATTTGTGCTATAAGACGTTACTACGTACCAAATTTCAAGATTCTGAGTTTACGGGAAGTACCCTGTAGGTTTTGATTCCCTTGCGACTAGTTGCTATACAAAATATGCGGCTTATATTGCTGTTTCTTTTGATTGCGTTGACATAGAAGTTTGATTTTGTTACAGCTTAAAGTTATTATAGATCTAAGTATTTGATATATATTTCAATTTAATATCTTTACGCGTTCATAAGAAAAGGGGTATTTAGTTTAAAATAATTAAAAATATTTTTATTATATGATTTAACTAAAAATGTATACTTTTCGCAATTTTTCCTTTATCTGTGCTATAAGACGTTGCTTCGTACCAAATTTCAAGATTATGACTTCACGGGAAGTACCCTGTAGGTTTTGATTCCTTTGCGAGTAGTTTTGATGAAAATATGCGGCTCAAATTGCTGTTTCTTTTGATATCGTTGACATAGAAGTTTGATTTTGTTACAGCTTTAAGGTATTATAGATCTGAGTATTTAATATGAATTTCAATTTAATACCTTTACGCGTTCATGAAAAAAGGGGTAAAAATTTAAAATTATTAAAAATATTGTTTTTATATGATTTAACTAAAAATTTATGATTTTCGCAATTTTTCTTTTATTTGTGCTTTAAGATGTTGCTTCGTACTAAATTTCAAGATTCTAAGTTCACGGGAAGTACCCTGTAGGTTTTGATTCCGTTGCGTGTGTCGAAAATTTGCAGCATAAACGGCTGTATCTTTTGATTGCCTTGGCTTAGAAGTTTCATTTTTTCACAGCTCTAAGGGACAGCAGATTTGATTATTTGATATAAATTTCAGCTTGATACCTCCACGCGTTTCTGAGAAAAAGGGTCTTGACAGACAGACGGACAACAAAGTGATCCTATAAGGGTTCCGTTTTTTCCTTTTGAGGTACGGAACCCTAAAAAGGTATTATATAACTTTGATATAAATTAAACACTTAAAAATTCTCCACAAATAATATAATAATTATAAAAAATGTATATATGAATTTTTCAACTAAAATCGAACTCATTTTTATTAGTGTCCGACCGAAAGTTCGGTTTCGGCCGAGTTTCGGCCAAAAATCAAGTTCCGGCGGCAGTTTCGGTTTTGGCCAATTTTATTATGTCGGGTTTATCTCAGGTTATTGTGTTGGTTTTTTTTTAATTTTTAATTTATTTTTTATTAATTAAATTTGATGGCGCTCTATTTCTCTCTTTTCGCCAATTTAGATTCATTACTGAAAAAACTCTTTCATCGAAAGCTTAAGTGGTGGGAACGGAGATTAAATAAGAAATATATTTTTTTATATTTATATACATTTGGTTTATTCAGTAATTATAAATCGTTTCCATCATCCGTTTTAACTTATTTGTACCGTTAAATAGTTAAGTACCCTTAATGAGTATTTTGTTTTACGCATCACAGCTCAGTAAAGATTGAAAATAAAGTATTTTCACATGCTTTATTTGTATGCAAAAGTATAAAGTATATTTACCAAAAATAAAGTAGGATACATTATTATAAAGTATAGTCGACAGACCTATATACACGTGTAAGTTTTTTATATCTAAACTACATAAATATCTAACTTATAGAAAAACACTCGATGTATGGAAAACATCGATGTATTTTTTGATATATCGATATTACATCGATGCCACTATCCGATGCATTGAATCAAAAAAAAAAAACATCAATGAATTTTTGAAGTGAAACTTCTTTAGAATCGTTGTGATTTCAAACCGGATGCAACGACAGGGAAGGACGCGCCGCGCTGCGGCCGGGCCGCGCTGCACGCCGCTAATTTTAAATTAGTTTTTTTTAAATTAGTTTGGCAAAGAAGTTACACTTCTATCGTGTGTGAATCGCATACACACATTTTTTTTCAATGTCCATCACTGTGCCGAACGCGTCCAAACGATGCGAGCGACGGCCGAGCCGCCGTCATGTGCGAGATGCTGCCGAGCGAGCAGGCGAGTGATTGAAAACAAAAAATTTTGAAGTAACTCGGTTGCGAGCTACTGACCAACTCGCACGTGCGAGTTACTCGTAATTCCCGTTCACACGGTGCGAGTTACTGCAGTGCAGCTACTCGGAAGGCTAACTCGTACGCTAGCTCGCACCGTGTAAACCAGCCGATGCGAGCTACTGGCCAACTCGCACGTGCGAGCTACTCGTAAGTTCTGTTCACACGGTGCGAGTTACTGCAGTGCAGCTACTCGGAAAGCTAACTCGCACGCTAGCTCGCACCGTGTAAACCAGCCATTAGACTCGTAAAATTCGTTAAGTAGGAAACTTAAATGACCTACATTTATACGAGTAGGTAAAACTAACAATAGTTAAAGAGCTTTTGGCATTTTTCACTTCTTTTTTATATACAACTAGGTCGGCAAACAAGCTTACGACTCACCTGATGGTAAGCGATTCGTCGTAGCATTTACTTAAAGACGCCAGCAACACCACTAGCATTGCAAGCGCGTTGCCGACCCTACCCCCAGAAAATTACATTTTTTAAGTAAATGTGAAAATTTATTTTCGAGCCTCTGTGTAGAAATTCATAACTCATCTTTCAGTTTATTTCATACTTTAGGAAAATGGTATTGGTAATCTAATGGCGAAATGAAGGTTGAAATATGTATCGCGACTTCTGCCAATTTTAAAGCATAAAATGGTTTTACGAGTTCAACATTTGGGCATGTTACAAACAATGAATTAATAAACAGTTAATTAGCGTTTTCTACAATCTACTAAAAGCCTGAATGTGACACGATATGATGTTTTTAACTGGAGGTTTTGTGATTTTTTAAATTAATATATGTTTGGGCTTTTATTTATAAAAATTATTTTTCAGTGTATAGAACAAATAGTTCAACGTCTTTTTTTAATTTATACTTTTATGAAAATGAACAAAAAGACATAGTTACAATAAAATAAAATAAAATCTATACGAGTATAGAATCGTTCCGTGCGCGATACGGGGAACACCTAGTTTTAGAAAATACTTAGACTGGTTTTGTTTGATCAACGCTGTTTGATGTACGAATTTTTTGTGCATTGTTTGTGCAATGACGTTGTGTTGATAGTATCTACATATAGAGGACGGGGTCGTTATAGTTCAACAATGACGAACGTTTGAATACATTTTAATGCCCCTATACCTATATTTTTTCGTCTGAAATTCAGAGGATTTTTTTGTACTACAAGCTTTAACACAAAGCTAAAAATATCGAAAGAAATTTAAGACATCACGATTGAGAATTCTCATAAACTTTGTAAGCCTTTAAAGAAATATTTATAAACGTTACATACGTATACATTGTTTCTGCAACATCTGCGTCCAGATGGATATTTATATTGACAACAATCAATGGTATTTGATTTAAACTATGGACTATTTATATATTTTTTCGTCTACGATCAACGACATAATCTTTATGTCTTCAGTCCCAAGAAAAAGTCTGCATGTCACTTTATCGTTACATGTAGCAATAAATTATTGTAAACTTTCTTTTAAAGCCTTTATCTTATCTAGATTTAAACCTTAAACCTGCTTCAGGAACCAGACCGACTTTTAACTTTCACCCCTTTTAAAAGTTATAAGAATTTATTAATATCCTGTGATGTTTCATATTGTGTATTAAATATTTATGTATTTATTGCAATAACATGTATATTCTGAAAAAATAATAATGACTTTTTATGTGAAACATTATCGTAACAATGTTTATGTTATATTTACATTTATACAGGCTTCGTTAGAAATATTAGTGGAATGTATCTGATATATTTTACGTTGATTAGGTCTTTTATACTATTTGTTATTAAATATCGCACGCATGAGTAATGATCCTTAATTGGATTCAGAAAGGCTATCTATCGCTTCAAAATAAAGACTTCGTGACATCCGTCAACTAACTGTATTGTACGATAGGTAGATAGGTGATTTTGGTATTCAATGACATAAATAATAATAGACTTTTTGATTTATCATTAGAAAATTGATATAATTCTGTCTTTTTTTCATAAATGTCCAATCATTTTAATGTCTCCTTTTTAAGAGGGACTCCAACAGTCGTTAACGTTACACCATATGTGGATGCAAATTTTGATTTTTGCAATCGTGAGTCATATCGTTTCTATAATGGTACCGAGGCTTATCGGGAGTGGAGGTGAGGAGAGAGAGCAAGTGCTCATTGAGATTCAGCACGACGTCGTCCAAACTTTGCCTTATCCGGCACTTCGTAATATCTCTATTGTTTGCAAGAATGGTTAATCCAATAATTTGTGTTATTTATCGTTCGTTAGTTTGTTTCGATTTCAATATTTACATTTAACATACTAACCTCTCAGTGTATCTTGGTTCAGATTTCTAATTATTTATTTAAGAGTCTCTTGGTCACTTTTAATTCTGTCTTTACATTCTTAAACTTCCTGAGGATATTATCGTTATTTGTCATGTCTAATATCCTAATATATTTACGATTTTGCAATATTTAAATTTCTTCTATTTAGGTTTCTTGTATTTTTTATTTGGATTGCATTGACAATCTTAGCAGACGGCTGTTTCGTCAGATTTACGGTAATTTCACGGCTGGTGCGTTTAGATGGTTCCTTGTGGTGGAAAAGTAAAGTGCGAAGTTTCGGCGAGTCGGCGCGGCAGAGCGTGGCCGCGCGGGGTCGTCGCCTCCTCGCCACCTCGACGAGTCACCGCTGGCCAGAGTGCTGCCAGCTCGCGACTATCATAATGTATTGGGGATCAATTGCTATGATTAGAGATAGCATTTTCGTTCTTTAGAAGTTCCTTCGTCGATTGTTTACTAATTCTCTTTTATTGTTTGAAGTTCTTGGTTTATTTTATCAACCAACTGACCTTTATATTTTTACCACATCTGTCACATTAAATTTGTTGTCTTCTTTATCTTGCTTTTTAATCTTTTTATAGGTTTATTTTATATTATAGTTAATTATCGACTTATCATAATAGTTTCGTTAAATAAATTTTAGTGCACTCGTGTAATTATAGAAAGTTATAATTTAAATAAAATATGGTATTAATATTTTTTTAAGTTAATGGTGTCACTTCAAACTTTTGAGTAATTTTAAAGATATTTCGTATTATTGGTTTTTTCATTAAGTTTGTTGTAATTTGGTTTTTAGTAAATAATATATGAAAATATATGTACCTACTCGTGAATCGTGCTTATTATTTCAAAATCTTCAACACATTTCTACACATTTTCTTGACGAATTTTTGTACGTTTGAAATATATCTCTAAATCTAATTATTGTTATCGAATTCGTCGTCGCCTCACTTACACGTCTTATTTGAAATATATAAGTAATTAAGTTACTGAAAAGGCGTTCAGATTTATTATGACTTTTGCAAAGGCTTCCTATAAATATGGAAGGCCTGTCATCGGGCGAGGATTCTGGAGGTTTCTGCGAATGACCACGATCGGCGAATGGCAACATCTGGAGGGCGCAGTATGCGAGAGTCGGAAGGGGGGACGCGGGGTGCGTTCGGGCTTCGGGCTGCAGCGCCACCGCGCGCCAGTCCCCCAGACACCGGCCGCGCGAACGGCCACCGCGACCTGCCCGCACCGCGCGATACCGCGACCCTCGGTACTTGGTGCCTCTCGCTTCGTGCCAGTGCAGTGATCCTCGCCGCCCGCCTAGCACCAGCGGCGCTCGCTCCCTCGTTGAATACATGTGAGTCTTCAAGTTACACGTCTCCGTTCCCCCCACGCGCCGCAACTCGTCGCGCCGGCCGGCCGGCGTTTCACCTAACCTATACCTTTGGTGTATGTCTCAAAAGAAAGAAGCTAGTGATCGGTGGAAGTATGACAATTCGATAAATATTTAATGTGATTTTATAAAATTGCACAACGACTTATATTCATGATGTGAAGGTTAAAGCTATGTATGTATGTATGTAACGCCAAAAATGACAGCATCTTAATATAATAAGTTAATTTATGGGGTACTTACTAAATGTTAAAGAACTAATATTAGGGTAGCAATGTTGCTGACTACGTCATATACAGTTAAGGGTGATAAATAAGAGAAATTTACAAATTTATGATGGCCGTTTAATGGCATATGTATGTAACGCCAAAAATGACAGCATCTTAATATAATAAGTTAATTTAGGGGGTACTTACTAAATGTTAAATAACTAATTAGGGTAGCAATGTTGCTGACTATGTCATATACAGTTAAGGGTGATAAATAAGAGAAATTCACAAATTTATGATGGCCGTTTAATGGCAAGAAATATATATAAACCGGCATGGTGGGCATCGCGATCGTTCGTCTGTCAATTAGATTAATTAGAATCGCTGGGCGGCGGTGGATGGTCCGCGATCACGCGATTGAGCGGCGGCCGCAGGTCTTCGAACCGGCACCGTGGAAATGGGATTACTGCGCGATGGCCTTAAATGCTATTTTGCACTTATTCTTGTCCGTCGTAAATTGCGCTAGATATAAGCTCCGGTGAATTCCTTTTACCCGTTTTTAAAGCTTCTTTCTTTTTTACCTCAATAAAATGAATTGATTGCTTAACAAACCATATTAATGTTATTGAGGCCAACTCTTAAGATTTAACAATAAGATGTTTGAATTAGAGAATATATTTAGTGTACTTAACGTATAAGTATTTAATACAAAATTCATAAGATTACCACTACCACTTCAGCCTATCACAGTCCACTGTTGGACATAGGCCTCCACAAGTTCGCGCCCGACATTATGACGCGAACTTATGTGTTTTGCCCATAGTCACCACGCTGGGCAGGCGGGTTGGTGACCGCAGGGCTGGCTTTGTCGCACCAAAGACGCTGCTGCTCGTCTTTGGCCTGTGTATTTCAAAGCCAGCATGGATGGTTATCCCGCCATCCGTCGGCTTTTTAAGTTCCAAGGTGGTAGTGGAACTGTATTATCATAATATTAGTAGAACTGTATATCATAAGATTAAATTACGCGAAAGTACTTCGCTCATTCTGTCTGTGGTTCCATTTTCTTATTTAAAAATAAAAATTATATAAGATTTTAAATTGTAAATAATTTTAAAATTACAAAAATAGTTAAATTAGATATTATATTTGATAAAATGGAGCTTTCGTTGCAATGGTAACAAAGTGCACAACATAAATTTTTTTAATTAGCATAGGGGTTGCAGTTATTCAATTGCTTGTAAAAAATTATCCGCAGACCGCACGTATTTTGTAAAACAACTCTTCCATACTACTTGCATTTATTAACATTTAACATACATTTCGAATCGTAGTTAAGAAAAGTTTTCTATATCAAACTACCTTGTATTATATCTCGTAGTTTGTAAATCGTCATTACATTATTAACCCTTTTTGTTTTATTTAGTTTATATTTTTTACAAAATGTAAAAATATGCTATTATAATATTAGCTAAGCATTCACCACCGCCTTGCACTCCACCCCCATAGCAGAATGCAAGGTGATCTTATTACTGACAGAAATTTCTTACAGAGAACCCCTGTCTGTATAGAAACTATTGGTAACATGAAACAACATAACATGATATGTCTACGGTGCAAATAGCTTTTAGTTTAAGTGTATCCTATTTAAGTCCTTAACAGTTCTAAAGATGTCAACTGCATATCAATAAAACAAACAGGTATTGGCTCTATTGTGTTGAACTAGACAACAGATGAGTTCCATTAAACTGTCGGAACACAAACACACTTGAGTGTTGTTGGTCTCGTTATGTTTATTAGTGACCGAAAAGTGTCACAGTCACGTCAGTGGAAAGACATCGGCTGTCGCTGCCATACATGGGTTGATGTTGCTTGCATAATATCATTTACAATTTCATGTTTACTTGTTGATTTACAATTGTACGTACATGTTTTATGTTATGATAATTCTTATCATGTATTGAGGTTGTTTGACATATTTAATAAGTTATGGTTTTTTTAAACAGTCAACGTGTAATACATTCATGTTCCCATGCGTTAAAGATGAGTCGACATCTCAAATTTACTTATAGTGTGTTAACACATACACTAAACTTAGTCACCGATGAATCAAAGTTCTCCCGTCTGAAACATCTAAATTTATTAGTGTAGCTTCTGTGAAACGAAACGGAGCAAAAAAGCGTTAAGTTTCCCTGGTATCGTTCTGCAATCGTGAAATATACAGGGTGTCCCGCGATAATCTGCAACCCCGAAAGAGGGTGAAACTAGACCATAAATTATCGACAAAAAACAGAAAAAAATTAAAAAAATTAAAAAAAAATTTTTTATTTTTTTTTACTGACGAATTGAGATTTTTATATAGCTTACGTAGCCTCTTTGTACAAAAAATGATGATTTTTGTACGTGTTTTTTGGGATACAGGCGTAAATTTTTTTTTATTTGAATGGCAATATGGTAAGAAATAATAATAAATCATCAAATTTCCTGGTATTGGGGGCATAATTCTGAGAAAATTAGAGATCATTGAAAAAAACAGTCATAAAAAATGGATTTTTTTTCACAAGAAGCATAATTAAAGACATAATGCCACTTTTTTGCCAGCTAATTTTTATTTTATCCTTACCGCCAAGTACGTGGCGTAATATTTTATTTTATTTTAAAGTAATCGACCCACTACTTTGGAAGAAATCATCATTTTTTGTACATAGAGTCTAGGTAAGATATAAAAATCTTAATTCGTCAATAAAAAATAAAATATTTTTTAAAAAAAGTTTTTTCTATGTTTTTTGTCGATAATTTATGGTCTAGTTTCACCCTCTTTCGGGGTTGCAGATTATCGCGGGACACCCTGTATATTGCGTATATAAACCATCTGCATATAAGAACTGCTATTACAGTCATTGTTTCGGCTATCTCTACGTTCCGATCTAGCGCATTTAAAACATGGCGTTGGTGTGCCAGATTTCCCAGATTATTGCCGTCGCTACTGTCATTATATACAGTTGTGGAATAATCTAAGATCCGATGATGATGGAGTGATAGAATACAATTCGGTGGGTGTCAAGCGGCATGATTGCGCGGGTAGCCGGTGTCGACGACGATGCTGCGTTGAGAAATCACAACGGTCCCGCTACTCCTCGCTACGGCACTTAGTTTAAGTTGTTGTTGCTGTTCTCTTAATGCATTTTGTTTAACTACCGCGCTCAATTAATCATCGACTTTCTTAGCGCTGTTTTTTTACAAACTCGAACATAAACCATACAAATGAAATAAAAATGTTTGACACAAGTTAAAGCGCTTCGAAACTTTGTATGTTGCGAAAACAAATTAAATTTATGGTGTTTCAAGTGCATTTGTTTATAATTGCATTAGTACATATTAGGTATGTAAATAGTGAAATATTTGTGTAAATACATTTCTATAAATACAAAGATGAATCGTATTAATAGTGTAGAATGTAAGTTTATCAGTATATTAAGATTGTTTATATGATTATACGTATGATCTATTATACCTACTGTAGGTATTATAATTTTGTACAATTTTTCAAAACTTCATGTATCTGACCACACGGTATCATATGCGTAGACATGTGGTTACCAGTGCGGTAACGATAGAAGTGAGATTAGATCGTCAGTTTTATGATTTAGGGTAGGTTTCGTTTTGTTGTGGCGGCGCGGTGACGTCATAGCCAGCTGTAGGGCGGCGACGTCACGTCGCGCAGGGGGCGTCGACCCCAACTGCCCTAAGCGCCTTGTGACCGAAACGATTCGCCTTCCTCTAATATCATGAATAACTTAGATTATGAGCTGTATAGCTCCGACCTGGGGCAACCTGCGCTGAAACTTGCTGAACACTATTCATTGTCCGTATCAAAGAAAGTATAATACCTGCCGTTTCAACCTTCATAAGATATTCTATTGAAATTTGTCTAATATAGAATAATTAGCGTCAGTCTGTTTGACGAAGGCTTGCATATAACATGACATTTCATTTTGTTTTCATAATGTGTGAACCTTAATAGATTCAATGTTATAAATACTATTTCTATATTAAGTTGTCATATGCATGGTACGCACACCTTTTCGATTCGTCCCCTATTTCTCGCCCTCAATGAATTTTATATTTCTCATGGGATTTCTAGTTCTATTTATAGGTAAATGTTAAAAATCCATACTTTTATTTCCGTCTATAGCACAGGAAATGGTTAAATCGCACTGTCTAGTCTAGAAAATCCGGTAGTAATGTTTTATCATACCGGACGCCTATACATTGTAACTCCTTTCACTCGGCAACAAAATAGATTGCAGTGTACCCATGACACGCTCGTTCTATGAAATTATCCATGGATATCGTTTAAATTTATTGAGATCCGCGATAGATTTTTAATAGCGTTACGATTATCGCGTCCATCTGAATTTCTCCGATCTCCACATTGAGTAGTGGATCGCGCGGGTGCTGGTCAACGTGAGTGTGTCGGAATATGTTATCATTGCATTTTAATCTTTATAGTGAGAGGCCTAAAGAGTAAAACACTTTCTTTTAATTTTTGCGCGACGGTCCGCTGTCCGCGCGGCTCCGCTTGGCTTTCCAGCGTCACGCGAGCTCATCCACGCCCCACATCCATACAACGTGATAAATATCATATTCGTAAAATAACGTGTACTTACAGTTAATATGCTTTCGTTTTAACTACGTTTTCACTAGATTCATATACTTTTCATCGTGATTCGCATAATAAGTGAAAGAGAGCAATGATATTCAAATTCATAAAGATAAAAATACGGTCGGTGCGACCGTGCGAGATATTAATATTGTAACTAATTTTCATTATTTATTTAAATTATCGCGTTTAGATAACTAATAGAATTAAATGGTAATTAATATATCACACGGCAAAAAGTTGCGTTTGACTAACAGACTTAATCGTAAAAAATCTGATTTAAGTGCCCAATAGCTGTTACTTTTACGTTTAAATAAAGAACTGATTGTCTTTGAAAGTTTTCAAAATAATCTATTAAATTAATACGTGAAACAAAAACTTTGTACCCCTTTTTACGAAAATTGCGCGGACGGAGGAGTATGAAATTTCGCACACCTATACACACACCTATACATGCATAACTAGTTTATATAGAGAAAGAGTGCAGAATGTTAATATATTTTTTTAAATAAGCATAAAAATACATATATTTTGTTTATTGTAACGTCGGTGGTTAAATTATTATGGTCGAATTTCGACCACTGGGCGACCACTAGTAATAATAAATAGCTCTGTAAATTGAATTTAAGTGGTTTGAAGTAGTAAAAGGTATGACTAAATGGGTTTTCCATTAATTTTAATTGCAAAATATAATTTGTAGCTCAGTTTTGTTGTACAAACCTAATAACTTTTAAATTACTTCCTTCAATAAAAAATAAGCTAAGCGAAATAAAGTATAAACTGGTAATATTATGAATATAAGAAAGTATATATAGATACGTATATTTAAGTAAGGCAGATAGTTTTATTTCGTTTTCAAGCAACGAGAAACTTTACAGTTTTTATCTCTAAAATCACATTCGTAATAAACCGTACTTTAATTACGACTTTCACAATGCTATTGTTTAAACAGTTTTATTGTCGTCATCATCTCTATTTGTTTATATAATTATTATATAAAAAGAAAAATGCTAGCTAGATGATCCACGTTCAGGTTTTGTTTTAGATTAATGATGGATAGAATAACTAGAACTTGAACTGAAAATTCGCGCGTTTACCTCTGGGAGGTAATTCGACAATAACGTGTATGGCAATCGGTTAAAATTAAAATTTCTTCATATATATTTCTTTTCTTCTTGTGTTGTTAAAATGATAATAAAGTTTGTTCAGAGTCAAAGAAACGTCCCAATCCCAAATGGTATCATAAAATATAGGATATAGAGAATTTTATTTACGATGTTTGCCGTAAAGAGGGTCGCAGACGAATATTTAGATAAATTGCAATATCACGTCCCCCCGGATTACATTTTGTATCAATGTTAGATAGCGATTTACGTGTTTTATAGTGGTGGTTAAAATAACGGAAACGTCAAAGTGTAACACGTTTTTTGTTAAAAACGCGTAACGTTTGTTATTCCTACTCTGACTTCGCGTTATCTCAAAAACGTCTCAACAAACAATAGTCGAAAACGTCTGAAAACGGAAAACGTCTGAAAACGCAAAACGTCTAAAACGTTCCCACAGCGCGCAACGCTCTGCAGCGAGGCTAGAGATTACAGTCGTAGACGCGTCGTCGGCCCGTGTTATTCGTTTTTAGGAATTTTAGGTTATTAGTATTACTCGTATTAATTTACCGTAAACGTTGTTCGCGTTGTTTCGTAAACAAACATGGCTCGTTCGTTTTAAATTTTTAATATAATAATTTGGTTGCTGTGCGAGTTGTACTACAGTACTATAATAATTGTAAATAATATAATAATTCTCTTTTCATACATTCGTCGTGCTGTTGTAAATATTGTGTAAATAATATTATAAGTACCTGGGTGACCGAGCCCAGCTCGATATTTTTATTTTATTTTTTGTTTTTTTTTTTCGGTATTTTTATATTTTAATTTTATTTAAATAATAAATCACGAGTGAAATTAAAAAAAAAAAAGAAAAAAAAATAATAATCTGGAGACTGAGATTCGAACCCGGGTCAAAACGATTTGAAATCCGTCGCTTTCCTAATTACGCTATTACAGCTGAATTAATAATGGTGAAATTAAACTTCGTATTCTAATGATATTTTTTCATTGCCTAAAAATAAAAATTATATATATTTTACGTGCTGTTTCGATATAAATTTATATCGATTGAAATATTTAATTTGTTACTTAAAGCAAAAAAAAACAGGATAATTTTTTATGTGACATCATGCTTTTTTTTAAGTATAGGTAAATAGTTATTTTTGTATGCAAATTTAATTGGTATGCGTGTACTGGATTGCTGAATTGACGAGTGCCAACATAGCGACATCTTTTGATAGGACTTGGTACCTAGTCGCTAATAAATTTAAGCAATAGTTTCGGGGCACGATTAATAGATGACACTGCTAATTTTTTACTGTGGCCG
The DNA here is from genome assembly GCA_905220545.2 of Melitaea athalia. Taxonomy (NCBI): domain Eukaryota; kingdom Metazoa; phylum Arthropoda; class Insecta; order Lepidoptera; family Nymphalidae; genus Melitaea; species Melitaea athalia. Next base: position 17,342,770 of record HG992182.1, read on the forward strand.
ATGTTCTAAGTTTCCAGCCCATGGTTGTCAGATACCGTAAAATGGGGTGAATAGGGATCCAGGGGTGAATCGGGATAAAATTAAGAAATATTTTTAACGCTCAATATTAGGTACCAAGTCGTTACAATTTTTACCAATTTTTGTGGGGCGATAGTAGATCTGTGGCACTTTTTATAGAAACACTGAATAAGCGCAAAATTAGCTGCAAAGTATCAATTTAACGTCATTGAAAATAAGCTAGACGAGACGCCGAATATTACAGTGTTAGAAACATTGCTCTAAAACATTTATTTTATAGTAAGAGAATACGTGTGTTTGTTTAATACTTTATTTAGTGTTTGGGCCGTCATATACATAAAAGTTAAATCTCAGTTATTAATTAATAATAGTATTATTTTGATAAATTAGAAAGACATGAGAAATCTGTTGTTTTTGGGGTGAATGAGGACGTCTCAGGTATGAATAGCAACGATAGCGGGGTTAAACGGGATGAAACTGAGATCAATAGGGACGACTTATGTATGAATAGGTACAGCTTTGTAGGGTTGTCACCGAGCAGTTAAACGATTATTTTAAAGCTATTTTATAAAAAATTGATATATTATAAGTTTCTTGATTTTTAAATGTTTAAATACTTCAATAATAATTTAAAAAAGGTTTGTTCATTACGATTTTTCAATAAAAATAAAACATGGAAGACATAAGTGCATTTTATTTCAGCGACTATATTTTTAGGTATTGCATTACTAATCATTTACATTTATTAGTATCATACTAAGATGCAAGAGTTAGTGGTTTGCTTAGTACATTAATTAATTAGATAAAACAAAATAAATAGGTAGCAAGAAATTGTTATATATTACACAAGTGCCAGCCCTGGTGAATTTCTCTATTGACCCTATTTTCGTCCCTATTAACCCCAATTTCCGGGTGAATAGGGAATGCATATATTTTAACGTTTTTTTCATAAATTGAAATGCTAATTGCATAGTTTTATATTTTATGTACAAGATACCATAAAGACTCAATCATTTCGATCACCATACATCAATATATCCGCAAAGAAATGCTTTAATTTTGTTGAAGAAGTTCGGATTTGTCCCTATTCACCCCATTTTACGGTACTCTGTGGTCAGATAAAATGACAATTTCTCCGCGTTGAGACTGCGGCCAAGTTTTATAAAAATGTGTTATTATGAAAACGTATAAAAAAACGCGTTACCTAAAGATAGTTAATAGTCGAAAACGCGTTTTTAGTTAATAACGGATTTGAACATCAATAGTGTTTTATATAACGATCGATTTTATAAAATATTTGTATCTCGTCAATCTATTACAGGAACAATATTCATAACTAAGTTGAATTTGAGTTGAATATATATATAAAAGAGATTTCCACCCATTGTGACTCATCACGATATCTCTGGAACCAGAGGGCGGTAGAGACTTGAAATTTGGTAGGAATATTCCTTTCGCCGAGTAGAGGTCAGCTAAGGACGGGTTTTACGAAATTCCACCCACAAGAGGGGGTTGCGGGGGTTAATAATATATATGGCAAAATTACGTTTGCGGGGTCAGCTAGTGTTTTAATATAACGTTAAGTAAATTTTGTTCGTAAAAAACATATCTAAAGTTTTGCTCAAACTTAATAAACTATCAAGCAGAAAGAATGCTTTTCTCAGAAGCATAATTATTATAATCAATGTCTAAAAAATCTTACAGTAGGCACTCGCTGTAACAATAAGATTGAGTATTAAATCGTGACTAAACAGCTTTGTACGAAATGTTTTTACGGCTTTAAGAAGAACGTTTTCATTGTACGGCGAAGGGGCCACTTGGTTGTAATAGACCCATTTGCTGATAACTCTTTGGTGACGTTCAAATAGGGTTACATTGCACTTTTGTATTGTGAGAAGATATCGACCGATTATTAGATCTCTTGGTATGAGGCTGAAGATTAGAAATAAGTTCTTAGAAAAAATACTAATATACTATAATTATTTTTTTTTTGATATTTTAATAATTTTCGTCGAAAGTCGAGACCATAGACGTGTTAATATGTAATGATTTTTTACTGAAGAAACTTTTTACGAAACGTCACTCAATTGGATTATTGTGTTCGGTATGTTTAATATTTTCGAACACACAAGGTCATAACTTGAGGTAAAAACGAAACTTTTACATTAAACAATGACTCAGATCAACAAACAGTTAAAAGCGCTCATTGAAGTTTGACACATGAACCAACGATTCTTTAGTATTGAATCAAAACTATAATTTTCAACCTAAATAATAATGTATTTTTATTATTATTTATATACATCAAATAAAAACGCTAATAAGTTGACCACGATCTCAAATATTCAATAACCCCAAAGCGGAGTGGTTTGGCAGTGACCAAGTGCTTACAAAAAAATTTCGAGATCGAATTAGCAAATTCAAAGAGCGTACAAATCAACAAAATTTGAGTTCTTATCATATACAGATTATACAATATTCAAAAAGTATTCTCGGTTTTAATTTTTTTTTACGCTAATATCAAGCGGTTTTAATGCTCACATATGTATGTTATTGTTTACATACGCACGTATTATAACTTAAAAGTATGGGAATATTGATGTACCTATTCTCTAAAACATCTGACAACACATACTATTTATGTTATATCTACTAATATTTTTCTGTTATATCTTTTGATTCCTCGAAGATCGAACATGTCTTATATGAACGGAATATTTTTATACTCAGATTCAAACAATTTACGATATTTTTAGATGTTAATCATTATACTCATAAACTACTGCTTGATGATAGACACGAACCTTTTGTCTTATAAGGATGTTTCATTTCAGTACACTTATGTTCTTACACGAAAAACATACATAGTAATATGTTACTGTCAAAGACCAGTATGGTGTATTTTAATATACTTGTATGAACATTCATCATTTTTTGTGGATGTTAAAATTTATTATTAGATAATAATGTTAATGCCATTAGATATTTTTGTGACTTATCAGACATGGTGGGGCGACAAGGTATGAGGATAATTCTAGTGCATGTTAACATTTACCAATGTAAGATTTTGGTGATTTTCGGAATGCTCTGGTACATCTTAACATTGATCAATTTCGTTCATTTAAAGTAAAAAAAAAGAGTTGTGTGACGTCTTGTAACTCAAGTATTGAATATTTTTACTAAGAGAATTAGAGATAAAATAATGTAAGAAATGTTTTTGGTAAAATATTTGAAACTAGATTGAAATCAACTATAATTTATATTTTAAATCCACCATGTACTATGGTTAAACTTGATTTGATTCGATACAACGTATGTTGCAGTAATCCGTAAGATATCACGAGGTTTTTACAGAGGCTACATTCATAAAAGTAGCAAGTAACCGTACGCTACCGTTTTACATTAATTGGTTTTCTGCTTTCCTAACGGGGCCGTCGCAGAGTCGAGGGGTTTCACTGAGCGATTCATTAGTGTGCTGAAGTGGACCACAGAAATTTTAATTGCCGCCCCCGTAATAAAAATACATTGCAATTTCATTCAAACTTGGCACACCTTTCTACTTGTATCACAAATATTTGTAACTTCAAAGCTTTTACTTCAGCTATTCTTTATTGTTCATTGTAAAATATTTTATTAATTAATTATTTAAATACTGAAACTTTAAATTCATATATGTAAAAAACCTCTTAAATTTAACGCGAAATTCGTAGCTCATTTTAGTGACTTGTTGAGTTACACATGGATATATGCTCATGCTACGCCTTGCAATGCATGCCTTTTATTTAATTTCGAGCCTTTACTTCTTTTTTACAACCAAGGCAGACTAAGTTGTTTTAATAAAAGTTAGTTATATATCAATTATTGTATGTGACATTAAAGTTTGTCGTTTGTTTATTTCCTTCCCAGTAATTATGTTTCCTTGTTATTTTATTCCATGCAATCTTGTACTATTTAAATCGTTTTTTTCTTGTTTATCTATTTATATCGAGAAAAGAGTCTAAGCGTGTGACTAATGGCCTGCGGTCGAGTCGAATCGTGAGAGCTATGATTCTACATCGCAGATAATACTATTTACTGCGCTTAAACGCGACGTAATTTTATGGTTAATCTTTTATATTTTAATATTAGTACTCTGTCTGCGTCGTTTTATAATCATCACAATAACGACAGTAAAATCAGAAGCCAGAACGTGCTAAAACGTTTGCTTCGAGTTCAACGTTCTATCAAAAGCGCAATTTACTTAATTTTGGTCTTGTGTTTTCTATTTTATACACTTGTACGGTTCAAAGAAAGCATAAAATAAAAGGTGTGGATTGTTTTAGAGCTTGTAAGTTGAAAGACTGAGTTCAGCAAGTGATGGTAACGTGCGTAGGTAAAAATAGTTGCACGTGCCTATTAAACTTAGTACTGATGGCCCTTTGTCGGCGTGCCTCCTCCGTATAAATCTATATCCTCTTTCAGTACTCCCTCCCGTACTTATAACACATATATGCCGTTGCTATGTACAAATTGCATTGAAGCCGTAGTAGAAGTATTTTTATTTATGTATTATTGTCTTAATATATTTTTTATAGCTTTTTGTTAATCCTTTACGTTTAATTCTGCTTTAATTTGTACATTTTTGGTAAAAGTTTAACTGATGTAAGTATTGTTTTATAAAGGTATAATTTTTGTAGAATAAAATAGTGCGGATTAAGTTTGATTATTTACTTTAGGTACACGTAATATAAAGGAGAGCTATGAATATTAATATTCGTGTCCCCGAGCTGTTCACACCAATAGAGGTGTCGTTGCATGTTGGGCGTGCTCACTCATACATGTAATTATTATTTGCTTTTCGTGCACGGGAGCGGTTTGATTTACTGCGCCACTCCAGCTTCGGACAGAGGGCTTAAATTAGTTCTGTGTCGGTTGTCACACCATATTTTATCTTCCTCCTCCGCCCTCCGGCGCACTTCGCTTAAAATCTCCATTCTTACTTCGTCACGACTTATTTTTAAACATGCCTTATATAGAAATCTGTCTTAGCATTCCGCTTTTAGCGTTAATATCGCTTCTTTATTGACAATACGGCAGAACGTCTTACGCGCGATGGCTTGTAAAATAATAGATCAGAGAAAATGTATTTTCGTATTTTGTAGTAAAAAGTTGCAATAACATATTTTTGGTTCTATTGTTTGTAACTGGCTTTGATACCATAAAAAAGTGACATTTTCAAAATGAAATTAAAAAGTAAAAAACAGTTTCCCGCCACTTTTCATTTGTTTTTCTGTTAGCCAAATGTGTGAATCGAACGAAGAAATTCGGTACATTTTAAAATTTTACTTTAAAAAAGGGAGAAATGCGACTTAGACCTCGAAAGTAAGACGTTTATGGACCTAATACAGCGTTAGTAAGAGTAGCACAAAATTGGTTGAGGCGTTTTCAGTCAAAAATGTTGATGTCAAATATGCATTTCGCTCTCGCCCAGTTACAGATAAACGTGACGACATTTTAGTAGTTACGATATAGCTGAAGATCTGAGAATTGACCATAAAACAGTTTTGACCCATTTGAAAAAGGCTGGCTATACAAAAAAAGCTCGATATATGGGTGCCACATGAAAACCTAATACTAATAATTGTTACTATAATGGACCGTGTACTCATTTGGGATTCTCTTATAAGTTGTAATGATATTAAACCATTTTAAAGGAGATTGATGATTGGTGATGAAAAGTGGATCCCCTACGATAAAAATTTACGATGAAAGATCGTAGTCAAAAGTCAATCAAGCTGCACAGAATATCGTGAAACCCGGGTTGACACGCAATAATAGTGATGTTGAGTGTATGGTGAGATTGGAAGGACATAATTCATTATGAGCTTTTACCGCCTCGCAAAACTATTGATTCGTATTTCTACTGTCAACAGCTGTTGAGAGTTAAGTAAGCAATTGAGAATAAGGGGCCAGAATTGATCAACGGAAAACAACACGACAACGCCCGACCACATACGTCTTTAGCCACTCAACGAGCACTGAAAAGCTGAGAGAGTTTGACTGGGAAGTCTTAATGCATGCCCCATATAGCCCAGTTCTTGTACACTCAGATTTCCATCTGCTTCGTTCTGTTCAGAATTCTTTAAGTAATGTAAAAGTTAACATCAAGAGATGCCAGTCAAAACTTCTCGTCGCGGGTTTTTAATGAGAAGTCCAATAATTTCTACAGCAACGGAATCCTGTCACTACTTACGAGATAGCGGCAAGTTATCGAACAAAATGGTACATAATATGTATTATAATTAATGTAAATTTTTAAAAGATTGTTACCTCACCTGACATAATATTTATAATATACGAGTATGTATAATATAAACCTGTTTCGAACATGTTTTGCTCTAAAACAATATTAATTTAGTTAGAAATGACACTGGAGGCGTTAGAAAAAGGTACATTGACAAGATTAATGATGCAGACTGATAGGCCGGGAGCGGTGTGGGGCCACATCAGAAGTGTCGGGGTGATGGACACCGACGGCCTCCTGACGATGTGCAGATTCCACCTGATTTATAAATTATAAGTGACAGTTAGGTCAATGTAATCGATTTGTCCTTCCGCCTAGATTAATGTAGTCATTGAGTAATGAGGAAGATCAAGCAGAATCAATGTATAGCTAGCTAGGCTTCAAAAAAAATCACATTGTTTAAGCCCTTGTTATTTGCACGTATTTATATTTTAGTGTTAATGTTTTTGAAAAAGCTATTTTATAGTAAAGTTCGTCACGAACGTTTTATCTTGATACACCGTCTGATCCGAAGATATAAAGTTTTTTAAATTAAAAATTGTTATTTAATTTATAGTATTTTTTAAGGATTATATTATTATCAGTCATAAATTCTATAATTTTTTGTTTAATTTGTTTTTAAATGCACAGAAAAATGAAGACAATTTAAATTTTCTTACGAAAGTAATGGCAAATAGCTAGTCACTACATATTATAAAACAAAGTCTCTTCCCGCTGTCTCTCTGTCTGTATATATGCTTAGATCTTTAAAACTACGCAACGGATTTTGCTGCGGTTTTCTTTAGTAAATAGAGTGATTCCAGAGTAAGGTTTATATGTATAATACATGCATAATATAGTAGAGGAACACTGATAGTTTTAAAGTTTTCTAATGTGATGTCGTAAATAAACACATTTTTTGCGCTTAGATTGCAAACATTTATTTTATATTTAGTATCAGCATTGCACCCGTGCGAAGCCGGAGCGGGTCGCTAGTTATATAATCATATATTGAAAACTCAAATATCTAAATCAAGTAGTACCTACGTAAAAACAGAATTAAACCTTATATGTCAGGACAGGAAGAGCTTTACAGTTAATTTTACAATTTGGCAAACAGTTTAAGTATTAGATACGTTTATATATCGCACCTTTAGAATTGAAGTGGCTTAATCCAAAATTCTTGTTTTTTGGTAAATGCCAAAAATGTAACTGAAGAATTGGCCATTTTTTAGTTATTCGATTATAAAACTTTTGGTTAAGTGGTTTATGTCACAATTTTAGTTATTAACCGTAGACTAGGAATTACTTTAATGATTGAATACTAAACCTATAGGTATAACTAATTAGAACCTGTGTTAATTAATCATTGAAAAAAAAGAAGTCACTTATTTTCCGAAAACAATTTAATATTATTGGCTTATTTGACTTTGTGTCTTTTATTTACTTTACAATACAAAAAATAATAGTGCCTATTTAAAAAAGAGTCGATTAATTTCTGATGATATATTTTTGCTTGGTGACTTATTATGGAATATGCTAGTTTAATTTTAAATGACTCGCTAAATTAAAGGAAAATGAAACACAGAGTCTACTTTCAAAATCGTGTTTTTTGAAATTTTGCCTCACTAATCATCCTTAAACACTAATCAGCGCTTAGGTACTGCTACCACCATCACATTATCATGTCACTTAGCAAAATATATTTTAGTCTTATGAATACTTATTAGAAAATCAGACATGAAAATGCCTTAATAGATGCTTATAATATTTAGTACTGAGATCAGTCATATCACACATGGAATATAACCAACTGCGTATTATTTCCCAACAAATGGTTTAACACAATATTTGTCATACATTAGTTTAAGTTTAAAAAACAATCAATAGTTTTAAATAATTTGCAAATAGTAAACTTTTTATAAAATAATATAAAACAATTATTACACTAATAAACCAAAAGTTCGTTGGTTATTTGTGGTTAGTTGGTGGTTTATTTATAAAAGAGTGTTTAATATTTTTTTATTAATTAAGAATTATTATTTTCTACAAGCTCTATTTTCTTACTGTAAGCCTTCAATAGTGTAATTTCACCCACTTCTTTCATTTCAATTCTTTTATTGCGCATATTTACTTTCTTAAAATATTTTTCAGTGTAGGAATTTTTATAGTAAAAAAAATGACTCGTTCTTAACAAATTTTAACACTTTTATCTCGCTATCTGATTCCCTGCAACCCACTGCTTTATCAACATCCTGATTAAAGTTATACCCCCATTCATTCTGCAACACTTTGAAGTCTATAAAAAAATTGTAATGTAACTCTATTACTCTGAATGGAGTGCCCATTTTTCCTCCATCTCTTAGTAAAGGCATATATTGTTGAGGTGTGTAAATAGGACCAGATCTTAGGTTTCTCATTATTTCTTTTTCTATTAAACTATGTGCATTGTCCCCCTTACTCTTACTTTTTTTGCAGGTACCTCCTTATTAGATTTTGAAAGTGATTGGTAAGCTTTTCCGGAATTCCGAAGCGATTTAACGACATTTTGTTTCCATTGAGATGGATTGCGCAGGCGCTTCTTAGATTTTTTAGGGTTCCGTACCTCAAAAGGAAAAAAACGGAACCCTTATAGGATCACTTTGTTATTCTGTGGAAGTAATTCAGAGAAAATAATTGCATCGTTAACAAAATATTCCCTGTCAGACGTGGTGGTTGATGAACTTAAAGAGCGTCGTAGTGATGAATCTTTATAAGTCGGATCAGCGTCACTCAAATCAACGGCTAAATCCTCAAAATGTATAGGTGATTGACGGTAGTTTGTCTTTATTTGAACGTCTTTTGCTAATTAAAGGCTTGGCATAAATTATATTCGGGCAGTCTGTTGGAGTGCCTGGTATGGTTAAAGGTGAGCTGTTATTATTCATTTCGCCTCCGTTTTTCTCCATTGATGAAGAAGACTTTGATGATGACGACGATATCCGGATATTGGACCGATCTCTTATGTTTTGTGATGCTTGTTCTTCAATGGTTGAAGCAACGTTATAGCCACCAGTAATTTTCGACGTACTGTTAACACCTTTTAGAATGATCCATACTAGGACTTCCATCTATCGCCTTATCCAAAGGTCGTTTTAAAAAGTCTTCCTTATTACACTCTTTGGATTTATTTTGAACACTAGTATAACTTTCGGAACTTGCTGTTATCATGTCAACATACTGTTCTTCCATTTTATTTTCATTCCGGTTTAATAGTTGCAAAATAAGATCTACTCGTCTTTTCATTATTGGTTTTCAACTTTAACGGAAATAAACATAAAAAGACTCAATCACAATAAAGCTCTCTAAGTCACACAGAATTCAGTAAAGAATAAACATATTTACGTATATGTCTCCGTAGTTACAAAATTGGTTGGTAAAGTAAAGCCATAGTACAAAATAGGGCTCCATCTAACAAACAATATTTTGTAATAAAATGACGGCAGTACAAATACGACACCACAATATTATTATCATTTAGTATTGAAACGCCTAAAACAAAAAAGAGTCATTACAAAAATAAATGTCGAATGAATAACGCGTGATTTAAAAGAGACAGAAATAGTGCGTTTGCCCTTTTCTGGACTAAAAGAGTCTGTATATATTTAATAAACTGATAGAGTACATGCTTGTAAGTCGTTTAATGTATAAAAGTCATTTTCTTAAATTTTTTAGTTAAGCCACTTCAATTCTAAAGGTGCGATATATATTGCTATATGACTTATGAGGCACATATAGTGATCCTAAGGACAACACGCAAGGTGACATCGACCCGTCTATTTCACTTGATTGATATGCTCAATACATGTCTATGACGACACCGACGTTACAAAGCTTTGTTAGTCACTGGAGAAATAATATTAACTTTTAAACTCTGTCACGCTACTGGGACGAAAATCGTCTGTAATAGCTCTCTTAGCTATAACCAATAGCCTATATATAATATAAAAGTGATGGATTTCAACGATTTGACTAGACTAATAAGGCGGTAGTGATAAACAATAGCTATGGCGAGGCACGTACTAGGATGATGTAAGCGGCGATTTCCTGCGGGCTCCGCCAGCTACGAGCGCTGGAGACGCATGTGGCGTGTGCTTGCCTGTTAATTACCCTCGCTGACGTCACTCGCGGGAGCGTAACTCCATCGCCATTATCGGGGGCCCTCGCGCGGAAACGACAACGTCCGACGCTTTCTCTGCCACGTTACAGTAAATCGCAAATAATACACCGTTATTGTGTCCCTCAAGGTCAGTGTCCGTCACTAAGATGTTTCATTTGAACATTGAAGGGAAACATTTCTTCGTCAACTATTTTAAATAAGCACCCTGAAGACGACTTTGTGAGACTTTCCGATCGTATCTGATAAAGCAAGCGTGGTTCAAGCGCGTCGTTAAGCGTGACTCATCTTAATGGTAGCAATTATGGTAGACCGGTACAGTGATGGCGCTCAAGAACATGCCATGTGCAACACGACTTGGATAACATCTAATTGCAATTTTAATAAAAATGTTTTGGTGCATCTTTGTAAAGAAACTTAATTCATTCATTAAAATAGATGTATCAATTTGTCTCACTAAGAGTTTCGAACATCGTCTGACACTCGGAGCATTCTTTTTCAGAGACTTCGGGTCAACTCAAATTGTATTCAAGTTTTTATAACAATCAAGGTCGATCTCTAGTTGTTGTTTCCGCGCGATTGTCGACTTATTCGTAATACAGAAGGAAATCTCTTTTCGACCTGTTAACTAATGAGGTCAGGCGGTATTGTAAGAAACAACACAAAAACATAGCACAACTGACTAGCTACTAATTGTTGGAAAAGTCTAGATTTTCTGTAATTGTTGTTTTTATACGATTATAAATTATTTGTAAGATTCGGAACATGACATTGTAATTTTAAGTAATAATCTCTACAAATATCTTGTAGGTACCTAAATGAGATTCAAAGTTTGGTATTGTTAGCGTCTTTATTCCGACAAAAAGTTATTTACATTTCGAGAGGGCGGGAGCCTCGTTATACTTCACAGAATAGATGCGGTATTGCTTTTAAATGTCACGAGCTCAGCCTGCAACTTGCTCTGTGAAAGGATCCACAGACCATGCATTAAATGCCATCGCAGTGCTATTTTAGATTTTATTAGAACTCTGCCTTTCCATTTGTATCTAACATCTCTGGGTCGTTAGCATACTTTGAACTGTATTCAAAATTATTTCTATAAAGCTTAGAATTAACCATTACATCGATTAAATTAATTAATTAAATTTTACTGCTAGATAAAGTTTGTTTTGTTTTTATTTTGTAATTAAAACAGCAGGGGTCTTATTTGTAGAATAGTAGAACTTGTTCGACAAAAAATATGAAGTTAATATAGGGTATATTTAATTAATTCTAAAAGCATAATCCTTGAATGAGGTATATTGGTACATAAAAGTTACTACTATTATAATGCCTTACACTTCTTGCCTTAATAATAAATGCATCAAATTCTACGAAACTGTAAATGCAGTAAACATAAAGTAAAGACATGCAAGAAAGTCTGCGGTATCAGTAATTACTGGTAGACCAATAAAGATTCCTTTCTAAATACAGACAGTGACCACATATCATTCATTCTTCCTATTACTAAAAGAATTTATAAATGGAACTAGCTGTACCCGCGACTTCGTCCGCGTGGAATTTAACAAAAAAGTTCAAAAAAAAGTTCGATAAAATGATCTTTGATATTCTTTGATTTCCTATAATAGCATGAGCAGGCGGTCGAGCGATGCGGGGCAGAGGGGATGGACTCGCCCGCGTCGTTATAGGCATCTCAAAGAAAGAACGCTCAACGCTGGCTCGCCGAGTATTAAATGTTTCGCTGCTACTTACTTCTAACGACGATATCTCAAAAACTATTTATCTGATTAATATAGTGTAAAGAGCAATTTTAATCTGCATTAAATGCCTAAGCTAAATAACATATTCATTTGCATAAGGATTAATACTGAACTAAAGAAAATATCTTTAAAAATAAAGTAATGTTTTTAATTAAAAATTTTAACATAAAAGTGGTTATTGTAAGTAAACCCTAAGAGATAGATATATGCTATCGCGGACTTTTTTGTAGCATTTTTTATAGATTTTGAATTCGCTAGTACATTATACAACTATATCTTTTCTAGTTTAGGCAGCGTTCGCGTGGAAAGCTCCCCGTTGGCGAGATTTTTTGCGACCTCTTCAACATTTATCGCCGTATTTCTGCTAATTTACATTAAAACATAATAAATTATATACCTAAACCTTCCTCAAGAATCACTCTTTCTATTGTTGAAAACCGTATAAAAATCCGTTGCGTAGTTTTCGAGTTTATAGCGTTCAGACAGGAGGACAGACAGACAGACAGGAGGACAGAAAGACGCGGCCGGGGGACTTATTTTTATAATAAGTATAGATTTTTATTTCTATACTTTTTACTCAAACTATATTGTGAACGTATTGGGACTAAATGTGAATTAGGCTTAAGTTCTGATTTTTTCAAGCTATTGAAACTAGTTCGTTAACTTAAAATTTTAAACATAACTCGTTATAATACGATATAATGAAGACGCAACTCATTTAAATAGTCAATAAATCAACGCTCTCGCTTTCGATAAGATGTAGGTACACGTTTGAAACAATCGTCTAATAACATGCCACGTCCGTTTAGATTTATCTAGCTTTGGAAATACATCAATCGTTGCTCTTACTCAACTCGATAGGCTCCATTAAACGTATTTAACATTGCCTGGATGTATGCTATTGTGGCGCTTCAAATAGCTGTCGTTACGATGTTTATCTCATCAGCAGTACGTGCGTTGCTATCAATCAGAAATGAATTCCTCGCAGATAACTCAAGTCCTCCTACACGAGACTTAAGTTGGAACGAGTCTGGATATTGGACACACCGTCGTGAACGATACGTCTTATTGCATTCCTTATTGGATAGCTTGTTACTATTTGTTGCTGTAGAAATATTCTTAACTAAAATTTCTCTTTGAATGAGGTAGTAGTTTTATATTCAATGTTATCTGACATATAGATAGTGTTAGAACCTTTTTTATTGGTTTTTCTGCTAAAATAGCTTTAGGTCCTTATTGATTACTAGCTGTGTCCGCGAATTTGTCCGCGTGGAATTTAACAAAAATGTTATTGTTTAGTTCACAGAATTATAAAAAATAAATAAATTTTAAAAATAAAAGTAGCCTAAGTTACTCCTTGTTACATCAGCTATCTGCAAGTGAAAGTCCCGTCAAAATCGGCCCAGCCGTTTCAGAGATTAGCTGGAACAAACAGACAGACCGACAGACAGACGAAAATTGTAAAAAATTTAATTTTGGTACATGTACCGTGTATACATCCATATGCATTTAGTAAAAACGGTTATTTTAATATTACAAACAGACACTCCAATTTTATTTATTTGTATACGATAATTTTTTTTTTGGATTGGTGATTTTGAAGTTATAAATTGAGTAGTAGTAGTTTTAGCTCATTAATTTTGATATCATTATCACGTCTCAAGGCATTTATTTTATGTGGGCCAAATGCAGAATAAGCTTGGCTATAAATAGAATTGCACGAGTTGCATGACCCAAACTGGTTCCTATTCCCAAGTCTGCCTACGCGCTCGCCATCCTCCTGCCTGACCCGTGGCATTACCCTCGCTGATTCATTTTCAGCATCCACATTACGCCCACCTTGCGAATAACAATTTTATACTGTTGAATGGTTATTTGTTTCAGCCAATTACATGATTTTGAATCATCCGGATTATATTACACAAGAAAAAAGATATAAGTTAAAAATATAATACATATTAGGTTTTTTTTAGGAAAAATCTTTAAGTACGAAATACGATCCTTTATTGATTACAGTCGCTAATTTTATTAATTGGATAAAGGGAATTGGAATTTGATGCCATTTAGTTGTGTCTAGTCGTTGCTACAATTGGATACTTTACTGCGACTGGTTCTCACGCTAAAAGCTTGTCAGACTTTAGAGAGCCCTATTCTTCAGCGAGCAGACAAACCGATACTCGTTTCTAACTTTGTTCATTTTAGTCAAAATGTAGGTATATTGTAAATAGAATTATTACTTTTAAAGTATGTTTTCGATTCAGTTCACGATGTAATGTTATTCTATAAATATAAAGAACGTAATAAATTGTAAACAAATGCATAGGCGAGAACATTAGCGTTCTCTGTTTTTGCGTTTTGATTTTTTACCTCCAGTATATTTATACGCGAGAAGGTAAGAAATGAAACACGCTTCGCTTGCCACGCCAGCCCCTTACCATATTTTTTTATTTATTTACCCGTATGTAAACTTAAGTGTCGTAGACTTTAATGTAGGGACTTTCGCAGTTATGTATTTCCATGAAGTTATCTGAAGTTGCGTATGTGATTCCAAAAATGGCATCGATTTTACAGATTTAGCATGACCAGTCGGGTGGGTTTCAGAGGAGTTTTTATGCATGTAGCCTTGCATATGTATTCCGTAACGCAAGACATTGCCTGATGTCTGCTTTATAATTGCACGTACGATTTATATTATGCCAGGTAAGAGTAATGGCTCTGATGGAAGTTGGCTCGTTAAGATACATAATTATACATTACTATAAAGTGATACAAAGTCACCCAAATTGAATAAATGTACCGTAGCAATTAACTAATACGCATGTCATTTTAATCAAATGCCAAGAGTTTATTTTTAATTGGATTTTTTAAGGTTTTTATTTTTATTTTATTTTTTATTTTTGTAAATAAATAATTGATTGTTCGTCTGAGTTTTGAGCTGAAGATTTAAAATGTCTGTTACTCGATCTTTATCGGCCAAAGGATCTTCAGGAGGACACGGTTTCTCGCGAAAAGTACAGAAATAAACGTCCCCTACCGCACTCGATCCGATAATTCCGTCGGTGCACTACCAATGCACTTCGCAGCTGGAGATTTCGTTTCAGATTTATATGTATATTCCATTTCAGGCAACCTCTACGTATGAAGCGCATCAAATTTTATAACTGCGTTATTTCTGTTCGCACGTATGAAGTGTGTCGAGAGAGAGATTTTCCTTTGAAACCAGATAGTTATGACCGGTGTCGGTTTACGATCGCGTTTCTGTTTCTATTTTACTCTTAATAGCCTTCTCTTAGATATGTTACTCATGCGACTAATAATTGCACTGTCACAACAGTTACTGACTAAAATATTCATTTCAGCAAAACGGTTCACGGTATTAATTGTTTATTTTCCTTCTTTCTTTATAAATATCGTACTATTTATTTAAAGTCGAAAATCAATGCAAATTGAATCAATCAATAAAAACATATTATCTTGATATTTGGATACCGTTTATCTATACGGGTACTGTGCTTTTATTATATTATTATATACTATGCTTTTATTACTTGAGCTGTATTTTATACATAATTAAAAATATAAAATATATTAATAGTTTAATTTTTAGTAGGTAAAAAAAAACTAAGAACAAAAAATTTAACTATCGTTACGCCTTGTGCAGTTTTATATCGTGTTAAATTTTTATTTAATTAGTATTAACTTCAAAATATTAATTAGGATTAGTTTACCTGACAAATCATATAAACGGGCACTTCTACGTATGTATAGACTAATAAGAGGACTACTTCGTCGGTCGCGCTAAACCTTCAAAACAGAGTCCTTATAACTGATATTAATCAGTATTAACGTTCGATACTAGCCGGTATTAAAAATCTAGTCGAGCTTTATAAAGTTATTGCTTATGTTCTTTATAGACAAATTGCAACCTTGGTATTGTATTTTATTATTGTGCTTAGTGGTCAGTGCTTATGTTTATTATCGTTTTATGTATTATTTTACTACAATCGTTTTAAAATCTAATTTATAATTTCTTTGATTTAATTAACGTTTATTACTATTTGAGACGGTATAAAGTTTTCTTTAATGATTATAACAAATCATTTTACGTCTATTACTGACCAGTGCTTTTAAATATAAATGAAAATGCATTGTTAACGAATAAAACGCAGTGAAAAGTTTTTACTTGGAATGAAAACGCTATTAAAATTATCGGTTGTATGGCTCGCACGAGGTGAATGGCCTCGTCTTTGTTTAATGTAGACGCCAAATAATTCAGCTGTAATTATTGCACGTGGAATATAATGTAACTGTTTCTCGACTTTCCTCTCGTTGCATTAATTTCCTGTGTTATTCCTATTAATGAGATTTATTAATTTAATTAAGTAATTGAAACGTCTACTCGTACAGTAAATTGAAATTATTAATTTCCCTCAACTTAAAGTAATTATTCATATTAAGTTTTACTTTAGAGATGGTCAAATGATTTTGTTATTAAAAGCTATTCGGCTTCTTTCAGTTTGACGTCATAATACATGTAAGTAACACTGAATATGACGGCAAAAAACACAATTTTGTATATTGTAGTTTTTAAAAGTACAAAAATACCCATCTTCTATACTAATATTATAAAGAGGTAAAGTTTATAACTTTGTATATACGGGGTAATCTTCGCAAATACTGATCCGATCATGAAAATTCTTTCACTAACAGAAAGCTACACTATTCAGGAGTGACAAGATAAAAGGAAAAAGATAAAAATATACAAAGATTTTAAATCACCAGGATTTGAACCTGCGTCCTCTGACGTGCCGTGTCAACAATTCAATCTAATCAAGCATTATTATTTGCCTTATAAATTAATTGGTGATTTTAAACATTTATATTTATCTGATTTGCTGAAAATAGTGAGAGGCTACACTATTCAGGAGTGACATGGGCTATCTTTATTGTAATTGTACAAAAAAATTCAGTAAAAAAGAAAAATATTAAAATATATTATGAAAATGACAAAGAAACGAACGCCATCTATCGCTGTTAGATTTAACTATTTAATACTCTATTTTATTTACTGTCTATTTGAATCTATCGATGACGAAGTTTTTACGCTTTTTGATAGATGGCGTTGGAGTGTATACGTCCAATACTTGCTATAAACAATGAACCTAATATAACTTAGTAAATACTAAGAACTACACAACATAGGTAATGCATCACAAAGAAAAAGATAATTAACGCCCAACGAAGTGGGCACGGGTCGGCTAGTATATAATAATTTGCTTACTACCAGGTGTTATTAAAAACCAATTTTAGTAATTTTTTTAGTAATTGCTATTTCCGATATTTAGCACGGTGTTAATAATACATATATGTTTTGATTTGATAAAAGATATCATATTTATTGCTTGAGATAATTCTAATTAATTTTTTTCTTTGTTTATATTTGTAAATCAGTGGTACATATTTTTCGCATAATGATTGCAATACAACTGACCTCTTGTCCGTAATTGTAAAGTGCAACACTCGATTTCTCTCGGCCTCGGCCTCAGACACGCACAGCATCAATAACCATGTGATCGCACTAACTAACAACCTAACTGACGATATACCAGGGACATAAACCTGAATCATTGTCATTACGATTTTATGCGAACTTTCTAAGTAGTATCATAATGAAATGTAGAATGAGTATTATCATGACGGTAAAACCAATTCATTTTTTATTAATTTTACAGACAAAATATTCTGCTAAAGTGCGTGTAGGCAACTGATTATGTTTAAGATATTTCTATATTTTTATCGACTAAATATGTTGTGTGTTATAAGTTTTGCATTTGCAAGAGAATACTGTATGCGTATGAGAATCATACGCATACAGTATTCTCTGGCAAAGTATGAGAATCATACGCATACGGTATGATATGGGTAAGTATAACCACAAGGTATAACCGAATACGTACAATTCGTTAATAAATACAACACATAAAAAATTAATTATTCATATTTTCATCCTAATATCTCGGTAGAGATGATATAATAAATATCAACTGACTCTATCACCTTGGTATTTCACGATGACGAATAAAAAATGTTACCATATGACACTAAGCGCTGTACACATTCGCGTAGCTGAACTTTGTTATGATAGCGCTTCAGAAATTCTCACGCTCTTATGAACGATAATATTATTCTGTGTTGCTAATAAGTCTTATATCTTCATCGATGGGCTATATATAGTGAGTTAATAAGAACATGTAATAAATCTATACTATAATATATGTATTTTAAAAACAATTCACGTTTAACGCTACCTAATTTTGTAGAAAAGTTGTTGGAAATAAAGTTAACTTTTTTGTTTAACCAGACTCATTATTATTAATTTTTATTCGTATTTTCATATTAAATGTAATTTTGCTCATATCGCTTAGGTATTATAAAGACGCTAGAGACTATTGCAAATATAACTGTATAAACAAATAACGCTTATCATAATCTTAATTGGTTCCTCGCTACCTTTATAATTATATAATTGTATTTTAACACCAAAGTTGCGCAAATTTTAGTTTTAAGTGATTTTATTTTCTCGCTAGAACAGTTTGTAAATTCCTTCGCGTGCAAATTTTTTATTTGATAACCTTGAAACAAGAACCAGTACCAAACCTTGTTTGATTCAGGCAACTATTATATTATTATATCTTAAATAATTTATGATTGTTCTTGGGTTGAGCTCGATCCTTGCTGCAGGTTAAAGTTTGAGTCATACCAAAGTAAAAATGACATTACTCGGCGTCTTTAGTTAAAATTAATGTTAAAATTTTCCTCTTACTTGACACAGTTAAGGCAGACCTTCATTATCATATATGCAACGCAGCATAATTTTGATGATCCCATGAAGTTGTTAGAGCAATTTCCGCAGTCATGTTAAATTTCACCGTGACTTTGTTTCGATCTTGCACAAAATGTTTTTATGCCTGAAACATTTCGTAGACATTGTTTTATTTCTCAAATACTTAAAAGACTATTCGACCCCCTCTAATGTAGTCGTGTGTTGCAGTTACAAGAAAAAAAAATGCATAAATAAGCAAACCATGTTTTAATGAACGCTCTGTTTAATCATACTGAAGACCGAACGCTAGTAATTTATATAAATAAATCGAACCCAAGCTAACAATATGTGAATCATCGCCGGTTGAGTAAAAGCATTTCGTTCAATAAGTTTCTCAACATGCCAGCCTTTGTAGCCGTTACTCAACGCTTAATAAACCGATGTACATCTTAAAGCGTGTTACGTATGTAAATTGTTAAATGTAACCATGTACCTACCTGCTTTCATAACTTCGTTTCGCATGATTGTACTTTATGCCTAAGACTTTTGCTCCGCTGAACTGTGAAGGCACATAATGACCATAAACGTGAACACGATTAAAATTGAGACATTGATGCGTAATCAACCGTTTCAATCGTTGGCGCTTCATGTTTTTGCCGTCGTATGCTGCTTGTATTAATTTTGATCACTTATTTATTGATATAAACTAGCTGCTGCCCGCGACGTCGTCTGCGTGCGTTCACTGCTCGTACCCCGTAGGTGATAGCGTGATAATATGTAGCCTATATTCTGACCCGACTTCTTAATAATATTCGTGCCAAATTTGAAGTAAATCCATGCAGTACTTTTTGAGTTTATCCCGGACATACATTTGAAGAAATAAAGGTTCACTGCTCGTTCCCCGTAGGTGATAGCGTGATAATATGTAGCCTATATTCTGACCCGACTTCTTAATAATATTCGTGCCAAATTTGAAGTAAATCCATGCAGTACTTTTTGAGTTTATCCCGGACATACATTTGAAGAAATAAAGGTTCACTGCTCGTTCCCCGTAGGTGATAGCGTGATAATATATAGCCTATGTTCTGACCCGACTTCTTAACAATATTCGTGCCAAATTTGAAGTAAATCCATGCAGTACTTTCTGAGTTTATCCCGGACATGCATACAGACAAACAGACAAACAGACAAAAATTCTAAAAACTATATTTTTGGCTTCGGTATCGATTGTAGATCACACCCCAAGTATTCTTTAAAAAAAATATTCAATGTACAGTTTTGACTTTTCTACCATTTTATTATATGTATAGATAATCAAGTATTATTCACATAGAATATTATTGCTCAAGACTTCGTGAAGAACAGTGTATGAGGATATTTGAGTAAGGATATAATTTGTACATGTAACCTCTTTAAGCGTACTTAATGGTTTACCAATATTAAAATATGTAAAGACATATAAGTAGTTATATCATATGTATATACTAGCTGCTGCCCGCGACGTCGTCTGCGTGTGTTCACTGCTCGTTCCCCGTAGGTGATAGCGTGATAATATGTAGCCTATGTTCTGACCCGACTTCTTAATAATATTCGTGCCAAATTTGAAGTAAATCCATGCAGTACTTTTTGAGTTTATCCCGGACATACATTTGAAGAAATAAAGGTTCACTGCTCTTTCCCCGTAGGTGATAGCGTGATAATATGTAGCCTATGTTCTGACCTGACTTCTTAACAATATTCGTGCCAAATTTGAAGTAAATCCATGCAGTACTTTTTGAGTTTATCCCGGACATACATACAGACAAACAGACAAACAGACAAAAATTCTAAAAACTATATTTTTGGCTTCGGTATCGATTGTAGATCACACCCCAAGTATTCTTTAAAAAAAATATTCAATGTACAGTTTTGACTTTTCTACCATTTTATTATATGTATAGATAAACACTACATTGTATTATGTATACATTGTATCTAAATTGCACTCGACTATTAACGGTCAAGTTCGAAGTTTAAATCATTCTTCAAAGTGACTTAGCGAATTTTCAATGAATGTCTGACAAATACTTAAATACCTTCTTGAATATAATCTATACATATAATAAAATGGTAGAAAAGTCAAAACTGTACATTGAATATTTTTTTAAAAGAATACTTGGGGTGTGATCTACAATCGATACCGAAGCCAAAAATATAGTTTTTAGAATTTTTGTCTGTTTGTCTGTTTGTCTGTTTGTCTGTATGTATGTCCGGGATAAACTCAAAAAGTACTGCATGGATTTACTTCAAATTTGGCACGAATATTGTTAAGAAGTCGGGTCAGAACATAGGCTATATATTATCACGCTATCACCTACGGGGAACGAGCAGTGAACCTTTATTTCTTCAAATGTATGTCCGGGATAAACTCAAAAAGTACTGCATGGATTTACTTCAAATTTGGCACGAATATTATTAAGAAGTCGGGTTAGAACATAGGCTACATATTATCACGCTATCACCTACGGGGAACGAGCAGTGAACGCACGCAGACGACGTCGCGGGCAGCAGCTAGTAATTAATATACCTTTTTGAAGTTAGTATTACGTAAAAGCAACGGTCGCTTTTAAAACATACGAAATCCTCGCGATGATTAGCCGGTTTCGGTGAGTGTCATTAATCGTGTCAATTGTAAACAAGCCCATATGCCGGCGCCCGCCGGTTGTGAGTCATACAATCGCGATGTGGGACGGGGCATTGCGCCGAGGTTTCGTAGCCGACTCGTGTGGGGCGCTGCAGCCTGCATTGTATGATTGTATGTAAAGGAGGCGCAGGCGGGCGCCGTCGACGCCGACGCAGATATCCTCGAGAAAGCGACGACCATCGCAACCTACTTACCGTTCTGCCATTACTCTGAAATACCAAAGCTATTCATAGGTGCGTTATTTACTGTAATGAAAATACAATTTTGTCTTTATATGTAGTACCTACATAAAATGTTGTTAATAAGATGTTACTTACCAATTTAGTGGTTATTTCTATTCGAAAGTCCGTCATTATAAATGTTGAAAGAATAACTCGGACTCCCAGACGAAGAGTGTCTTAACATACAAATATTTAATTAGTAAGTATTTATTGTATTAGCTTATTGACGCAACATAAACCACAAAATATGTTAGCTTTACAGGGAATGTAATAATAAATATACAACTGGAGGTCGAAATATGAGCTTTTGCCTGCCGCGCTTCAGCGTGTAATATCCCACTGCTGGGCATAGACCTCTTTTCCCATGTAGGAGAAGGATCAGAGCTTAATCCACCACGCTGCTCCAATGCGGGTTGGCGGATATGATAATATGAGCTTATTTTCTTTTTTATTGATGCCAGTAAAATATTTTCGTTAGGCCCAAAAACCTCTCTCTATGAGTCTCCTAATAAATGTCACGTTATGTTCGTTCTTGGTCTATTTGCTTAAATCGTTTAGAAATCCTACAACAAAGATGTGAAAGTATTACGATATATTTATTAAATAATAAACAAATAAAAGGTATTGTTTAAGGAATCGTGTTTCGAATCCCGACATTACAGATGTGCTCGTTGAACTTTATCTCCTAACTCGGCTCTTTCTCTCACGATTAATGTCGTGATCCATCACGCGAAGCGTTCTGCAGATTCACGACGAGATAGCTCGCCGTATTTGGTAAATCGATTGTAAGTTTAGTCTACTCGAAACCACCTGCAGACGTTCGTATACGAGGAATTTCCTGAATGCTGACGTCCCGACAAGACATTCATTGTTAAGCTTAGAAACAGTTGAGTCGGTCCCTATATATTATGTACAACTACAACATAAGTTAAATTTTGTTAATGTTAATTAACTCATGTTGTCAATTTACTCATTTACGACACATCAATTACATAATTGTGTGTAAGATTATATATAATAATTACGTATTAGGAATTTGTACGTTATAATATTATGCATGTTTCGTCTATCGCGAATTGTAATTATAATGCGCTATATACTAAACTGGTTTTGTTATCAGTTAAATACATAACACTTGATACGTAGGTGTGAATATATATACAACTATCGTGTTCGCAATATGATGTCTCGTAAAGACGAATCAAAAGTATCCTTGACCCGGCGTGGGACTGACATCACATAGTTATATTTTTAGCACGACGGGGGTCGTCAGCCGCAATGCAATTTGCCTTATAAGAATAAGCATTGTAATATTGTAAGAACAATCACGAACAATAAATGAAGTACATAAATAATAATTACATAATAAGCTGTACTGACAGGTGACATCCGGATTAAGAATTAATTTTTAAAACGCGTTGAGTTCAGTAATCTTGCTGACTGTAACTTGTTTAAGTGTTCGTATTTTAAATCCAGTGTAGGTACTTAGTTCGATTGTTTAAAAAAATATTAAATAAGACTTAATCACGCAATTAAAATCAAGTTCTGTTTGTAATGATAATATCCTACTTTACTTATATTTGTGAATACATATAAATTTCGTCAATAACTAGAAATATTAAAATGTGTAACGCCGACTGCATTTACAACCTTGAATAATATCACATCACCTGTCTGACGCAAACTATTCTAATATGCACTACTGAATCACTTTCCAAATTGCCTTTCGACGAAAACCGTCGTTCCGCCAATTCATAAATAGTTAATCGGATATGTCGTATATTCGGAAATAGCAATTCTGATTGATCTCCGGGTGAGAGGGCGGGCGAGCAAATCAAATAGCTGTGCGCAGCGCCGCGCGTGATGTTAATCGGGATCGCAATTACCGGACTTGCTGGTTATCGGACGATATGAACGAACGCGAATTGTAATTACTGGTCTAATTTATGAAAGCGTAACACAGAAAGCGAAGACGTTGTGACAGATATTTGTTGAATTAACGATTCGAGCGCATGCTGCATTTTTTATGCAAATACGTCGCGGTGTGTATATGCATGCGCCATCATGCAATCTGTTTTGCGGCAGGTTTTCGTATTTGTTTAGCAGATGTTTTGGACTAAACTTTTTAAATACGTAAAATACATTATTACACACATGTTTTTTTAATTGAAATATGCCAGTACACTTGGCAATAAATAAACAATGCTTTTGGTGTTCTAATCATCGTCTTTGTGTATCAAAAGGTATTTGACGCATTGTGACGTTAAAATAGTTTATCGGTCGTTACATTTGAATTCATCAATGTTATCGTGACCTTGAACAGCTCTCGTACAGCTAAGACTCGGACGCTAGTTGATATTCAAAACAAAGTAGACAAAAAATATTTCTTTGCAAAGAGAAAAGACGCGTCAGTACACTGAGTAGGGAGAGAGAAAGAGTCTATTTTTGTCCATTCAGAACTTAAATATTTCAGTAGCTCGTTTTTCAGTAAGCAGATTACAAGTTAGAATATGACGTGATGGCTCGTTAGGATGCGCAATAAGCCGTCATGAGTCATGTATAAGTGTATGACACATAGATAGCCTCTGCGGCGTCCGTCCGTGTGAATTATCTAGCGTGCTATAATTTCGTATAGTCTAGCAAGTGAGGTCGCTGGCCGTATCACGTGACCGGTGGTTTCACTCTGACTTCTGCGAGTGGAGCAGACGATGGTGATACAGACCACTTCAGTAAAGCGTGCAATCCACGCGCGCTAAGTGATTAGTTATCTCCGTTATTACTCTTATTGCCGGTTGAAGTTGTGTTCATTTGACATAAGTTTATAAAATACAATATGACATCCAGATAAGGATCTTATGCAGTCAATTTATGAGTATCATATGATTAGATGTATAAATATTTTTCAACAATATAGTAGTTACTATTTATGTTAGTAACCTCTCCGACTATGGGAACAGGGAATCGTCTTCATAACTACTTTTGGATTTATGACATTTTTAATTTCATGTTGCTTAATACTAGTACAAACTTAGTAGTTCTAAAATTCCTTTAACAAAAACGTTATTTAGCAATATTCATTATTTGCAACAAAACATAAATATATTCCTTTTTTTTTAATTTCTTTTATGCGGCATAGTCTTCGAGGACATAGAGACCTTCATCTGTATAGAAGATATAAAGACAGTCTGAGCTCTGAACACTTAGGTATTTAAAGCACAAAAGAAAAAGGAATGTGTCTGGGAGTATCTACCTATTGTAGATGCTGAAGAATACAAAAGTAGAATTTTCTGCAATATCATTTATACCTCTCATATTAGGTATAGATTATGAGTTGCACACGAACATCTTTGCAATTAAATTAATGTTTATAAGTAAATCCTGACTAAAATATTTTTGGACATAATAAAAAAAACCTTTTTACGGGTTTTTACATTAGAAAAAAGATTGAATCATTGAAGCTCAATCTGCAATGCTGCTTTTCAGTGGATTGGGCAAAGTACTGTTTGATATTGTATAATCTCACTGGTGCAAGATATTCAACGCGTATGTCGCTTCGGGAGGAATGTATTAAAATACCAAAAGCGAAAAACGACTGCTCGTTTATACCTACCTATATACAGGAAGTAAAAGTTTGACTGTATTGAAAGAGCTTTCAGTTTTAAATTAATTTACCATGTGGAACCAGGTCACAGCCTACCGCTTTAAATAACACTATTCTTAACATTAACTCAAATAACAGTGTACATAAAATATATAGTGCTTTAAAAAGTAAACGATCCATTTATAAGTTAATATTTCTATCATCCAAGCGCTATAAAGAACCCTAGCACCTGATAAAACGGGCAATATTGCATTTATTACTTTCTGTAAAACATTGGCAGGACTTTTTGCCGATATTATTATTTTATTATTAAACGCGCTAAATTAAAAAAGTAGGTGTCGATTATCAAGATAAGCTATAAATCGAATCGATAAGGATTGATAATTTTGCATATAAGCTGGTTTATCAATGCGTTTCATGGAACCTTCTATCTTATCGGAAACATTTATTACCTTTGTAGTTATAATAAAATAGCGTTAGAGTTAAAAGTGAACTTCTTTATGTAGATTATGTATGGCAATAAATATAAAAATTTTATTGTTTTAGATTAGAACATGAGAATATTTATAGATGACGAAGCAAACATTTTGATCCTACCGCGTTGTTTAACAAGAAAGTAGCACTTGTTGCGTAGGCTCTTGACTTTTGCATACAACGCCAGGAATGATTTGTCGCATACGAATAACCCGATGCAAACGTGCAGGTTCGGTGGTACGATCACAACGCATGAGCGACTCACGATCGATGGCGGGACTAACCGAACTCTGACTCCATGCTCTGACTAATACTTATGAAAAAGGTTTTTTTTTAGATATATATGTACAGGCTTTTCGTTTTCAATGCATTAATTTATTATTTAGACGATTAAGTAATCTACATGACTGTTAATATATTTCCCGGAATACACATTTATATAACATGGTTCTCATCTTTCACACGGTGTATTCAATTCTGGTGTAATTTGGGTCGGTTTAGTGCACTGGAAGTTGTCCATTGTGTCACATTGTTTAACTGTGAGATCAGCGAGCGAACGCAACTTCGACATTCTCTTTTAAGTGGGCAGGTACTAACGATCCAGTATAATTGATGTGCATTAATATTTAGAGTAACATTTCGTTCTATTATATACTTACATAAATATTTACAAAATAGTTACAAATGCAAATATTTTGGTCATTAAAATTTATGTTTACGGACGTAGGTAGATAATGTTATGGACTTGATAATAGTGGAATGTCCTTCGTTTTACAGTGATTTAGTTTTAATTTCTATGTTAGTTACGGTCTGGTATAAATTCAGGCAACGGGTATGTAGATGTGAAAAGTCGCAGACAGTCCAGGCAGCCTTTCAATTACGCGAGGGCAATCGGCGGCAGCTCGCTGCGAGCGTTAATTAGAGAATTCCGTACAGTGCAACGTGTAACTCTTCCGTGCCCTCTGGTCCTCTGGTCCTCTCGCTAACCAATTACCGGCAGTATGAAGAGCCTTAGCGTTAAAAAAAATTGTCACTCCATTTTATCGCGTTTGACCATTCGTAGTAGTTGAAATAAAAATACCAATGTTTTTGAAACTGACGTTACACACTTTGTTCAAAAATTAGACGATAGAATGATTGCATTTTCAATTTATTTTATGTGCTGTATTCTGTACTATATCATGTCTAAAATATTTTTCATTTGGTCTTGGTTGGTCTTTCTTTAAATTCGTAGTACAGAAAATAAATATTCTCATGTGCAGACATCGGCCTGTTGCAATTTTACTATATCTAAAAAAGATAGTTTAATCTAAGACTACATATATCAGATATTCTATCCTATTAAACCAAAGTATATCTTCGCAAAAACTAAAACTTGAGTATAATCGAATTATGTCTGTCTAGTCCTAATGGAATTACACAAGAAGATATTAGATATCAGCGCGAAAGCTCTTAGATAAGATGCCCTTTATTTGTCATGTGTCTCGGTTGACGGAGGCCTCGCTCCGAGCGCAGACGTCTGAACTTAAGTGGCCGCATCAAGTTTGTTTTCCTACGATAATGTGTAAACATCAACCCCTGCCACTTTCACATTTAATTAACACTTTACATTCGAGTGTATATATTCCATATTAAATAGCAATCGGTTCCTGCTGGTTGAAGTTTTATATTTTTAATGGGCGACTATTTTAGATGTCTGGTTGGTAATAGTAGTTGTGAATGCAAAAATAATTCTATCTTATTTTAATATGGCTGATCTTAGTGACCTGCCTCCTGATTTTAATTTGTCTTTAGCATTAGTGCTGCTTAAAAATAATTATAATTTATAAATAAGAGGACCTTCTTTTTGTTCTATTTCAGATTTGCCACTTTACGCGCGTTACGCTATAGCGCTATACTAATCTTTAGAAATTCTAAATATAAAATTTTACACTTATAAAATAAATGTAAGACAAAAAAGCTGTGGGCATAAAGTATTTTATTATAATTATATACCATAGACACATCGGCGTCGAGGTACTGTTAGACCGTTGTGCTACAGAATTTAGTTCGAAGAATCAAGGCGTGTTTCCGAACGTGCATCGATATTCGAAACATTGATAATATCTAACGGAGTCCCTTGATTTAAGTTTGATTAAATTTGATACCTACAGGTATTGTCTTTTTATATATGTTAACTAGCTTCTGCCCGCGACTTCGTCCTCGTGGATTCCGCTCCTATTGGTCTTAGCGTGATGATATATAGCCTATAGCCATCCTCGATAACTTGGCTATTTAACACTGAAAGACCAGTAATTCCTGAGATTAGCGTGTTCAAGCAAACAAACAAACTCAAGCCTTATAGTATGATTAGTATATATATTTATTTATTATTTTAATGCGTCTAATGTAATGTTAATTAATTAATTCTTCTTAATGTCCAAGCATTCTAATTACTTTTTTTATAATTGCAATTAATATGCCGTCTTGTATTTCCAAACTTATGATTAAAGTTATCTCTAGTAAATATAATCTTCTGACACCATTAATAGCTTTAACTTTATAATAACATTAGAAAATTTAAGTGATTTCTATTTATCTAGAAAATAAGACAATATAGGATTTCAGTTGTGTGTGATTGATTATAATAATAATGTACATGTACTGCGTTAATATAATATCTAACACCCAAAACAAAAAGTCACTGTTTTGTTTCACAAAAGCGAATCTGCATTAATTTGTTGTATACAACTAACTATAATTTAATTGTTATATAGTACACTTTCAATGAAATATACAGCACAATGTAAGTTCGCTGAAAACTAATGAGTTTAATGTTGGTCTCTGTGTAGGTTTACCATGGTTGAATTTTATGTATAGTTGGATCGTAGGTCGGAGCTTTAAGTGGAGCCTGCAATGGCGACGGGGGGACCCCACCTTGCTGCTGCATGAAAGCGCCAGCCTCCCTACTTCTCGTACATCGATCTTTTAATATTAAATTTGACATGAGCGTACATAAAATGACGCACAAAGGGCAAAATTTATTTTACAAAATTACGATACACGAGACTGATGTAGGTCACCTTGTATATATTATTTTATAAGCGCTCCTTTTGTTACATTAATTTCAAAAAAGAGTACCTACGTACTATATACATATGTCTACAACTTTATATAAAAACGTCTATACAATTCAATTAGTAAAATTGAATTAGGTTTTAGGGTTTACACAGTTCATTAACATTCAATATTAAATGCCTCTATCTCGAGGTATAATCTATTCATCGTCTACTGCAGCGCTGCAAGTTGCACCGGGCCGGATGAACTTGCTGGAAAATTGCACTTGATCCGCCTCCCGTCTCCCCCCTTCCTCCTTTCAATTCTATTACAGCTCTGCTGCATTTTCTATCTCGTAATAGCACGTGTAAGACTTTATATAGATAGGGTTATTTTTATGTTATATTTAATTTAGGATTACGTTCACGTTTCGTGTTAAATTCGTGTGTAGGTTATAAAACCACGACCCAGTACACAACGAGGCAGGTGTTTGGCTTAGTATGCACCGATGCAATGGTTCGTAATCCGTTTTTGCTACAGTTGTAGGAACAATGGCCGACGGCACATTCCACCGGTATCACCGTTAGCCGGGCCGTAGTAATGGTTGCAATCATCACCGTTCTGACCGTACCTACGTAATTTAATGGTAATATAGAGAATCACTTCGAAATTACTAGACTAATCGTTTCAGATTCTTGGATGCAACAGAAACAGATTCATTGCCATTACCTAAGTCGAGTGGATGTTATTAGTGTTTATGTTTCCCCTTGATTGGGCGAATTATAATATAATAAAAATGTCTACTATTCCTTAGTTTTTGAAATTATGAGACGAATTATACTTTTATTGAAATATTAAATATAATAATATTCTGAAATTATCTTTAATGTTCCGAAATATTTATGTATGTTTCGTTATAATCGAGTCAGATAATTCTAAAACTGATAATTGAGTTTTTCTTACATATTTCTTTTATATTTTCTTTTTATTATACCTATATAGTATTAAAATTTAAACGTGAGTAACTAGAGAAACTTAAGAGTGTTTAAAATAAATAATTAGAAAGCTGTCTTTCGTTTCATAAGAGACAGGGCGCGTTTGGCTACACGCCAGACCAAATAGGGTAAAAAAGCAAAGGGCGGTGGCGTTGACCGCGCCCCGAAATAGCGAGCAAAGTCAAGGCGGGCACCTATGTCTGGTGGCGATCGTCGTTTCCGAAAAAGCCATACAACTGTGTGCCGGGGCTATAGTATTCCAAACTTGTTAGTACACACCCTGCCCGGGGAGTGTTCTAGCATTACATACATGCTATGAAAACTAAAATTTTTTTACGTTATGTACTTATAATAATATAATTAGAATAGAGATATTAGAACGTTAGCTGACCTTTTAATAACATTTAAACATCACGCTATACCCATAACGTTTATAAAGAACCACATTCACGCAATGCGCCTGCAGATTCTTAAACGAAACTATGTCGACAGTCCTCAGCAAAACGGGCGCGCTCTTTTTGTTCATATACCTCCATATAAGAGTCAACAATGCTGGCCAACTTCGCGACAAGTACAGAGTTGGGAGTAGTGTTAATAGCGTGTTAATAGCTCAGAGAAAATAACGGTCTTAAGTTCGTATCGATCGTAAGTAAAATGTGCACGTTTAAAAACGGGACACAATAGTGAGTGAGTCACGCGGCGAGCTTGAGACTGAACAAGGACATCCTCACACTGACGAGCTGTGGCAAATGGAAACATAAACATCGTTACTCCATATCCGTCCGCTTTATTCACCATTGTTCCGCAACAAATTGCAGACATAATAGGCTTCGCAACAAACTTCGCGCTAGATGACACATTGATATTTTAAGGATAATAGCGTTGGGAAATTTGTCTGGCGTCCTAAACGTTCTTGTCGCTTTTCAATGCCGCATTCGCTTTACATAACTTTGAAAGAAACGGAAATTGTAATTGTGTTTTTGTTTACACAGATGACTTGAAAGCGGTGACGAAGAATTTAGTAAGACTAGCCAAGAAGGAGGGCTCTGAAGACAACATTTCAATAATCGTGGTGTTCCTGAAGGACCCGCGTGACATTGTCGCCGACAACTGCCCGCCCATGGACCTTGGGTAAGGAAATTAATGTTTACGTTTCGCAGCTTGACACTTTGAAGTCCACTACTTCGTTTGTAATCTTACACTTTAGGGACTAACTTATAACAGACTAATGGCGTAGTTAGGTATTTTTCTAGGAATGTAAGCCCTGCTGAACAAGTGAAAAAAGGATGTTGGAAAAAAAGCACTCTATTTCATATCGTTGTTAGAAGCGGGTTTTTAAAATATTTTCATCCATTCAGCCTGTAACATCCCACTGTTGGGCATAGACCTCTTTCTCCATGTAGGAGAAGGATTGGAGCTTAATCCACCACGCTGCTCCACTGCGGGTTGGCGGATTAAAACATTAGCATAGACCTTTTGCGATACTCAGAATCACTGTTCTAACGATTACGTGTAATACTTTAAAAAAAACGACTATGTTTATTATTTTAAAAATAATGTTAGCTTGAGTAAAACAATTCGTCGTTCAATGCATAATATTAATGTAGTGCTGCTAATTTATGTAGTGGTGTCGGGAGGGCAGTCGGTAGTAGATAAACTGTGAAATACTTCTGGTAGACCTGAGGGCATTTTTGAATACTAATTATTTTATAAATAGGCTGGACAACGCGGTGGTGAACGTGCCACCGTTCGCCTTGGAGAATGAAGCTTGCAAGATGGTGGTAGCAGAAGCTGGCGGAGGAGACTGCGCCGAGGGCGGCGACAACGGCGTCTCGGACAGCGACAGTGATGACCTTGGACCGGAGACCGCGGTGGACGCCGATTTAGACATCGACGATGACGCTGAAATGGACAACAATGACCCAGCTCCCCCGACGCCACCGGCGCATGCAGGTATGTTTATATATATAGGTACATTGATGATTCTTGCATAAAATGTAGTAATAATTTAAGAGGGCGTATAAAGCGAGCAAAAAATCAGATTTCACCCGCGCGCCCGTGAGTAATTGATGAAACAAAATATACACAAGCCTCGTGTCAGAGTGCGATAGACGATATAGTTTTGAGCGCATTACGAATGTAAAAAACGACAAATATCTTATTTTATAGGTTATATAATTCCGAAACTAAAAGTAATTACATTAAATGCCTAGGCATAGCCTTTACTCATATTTAAATGTAATTAATTATCAAATTTTTGTCTTAATGGTCATAACCATATCGAGTATAAAAAGAAAAAATATAAAAATTAGAGGTTACTTCGTGATTATATTTTATCGAGGAAATTTCATTATTTTATGTTTTTGATTAGGCTGTAGTCTTGAAAATATCACGTAGTTTGTCATATATTTTTATTTTAAGATTTGGTCCGGAATTTTTCATGTAAAATCAAATAGCAGATTGATGATTTTGCTTTATGCGCCCTCTTAATTAAAAAAAGATGTTTTTTTTTCTTATTTAATAACTAGCTGTGCCTCGCGGTTTAACGGGTAACTATGTATGCAACTTTACCGATTTCTTTCATCAATTGAGTTTTACCCGCGTCAACGATAATGTTCAGTTGCCATTTGCCCTGTAGTTATATGAATTTTAGCGAGATATTGGTGAAGCATAAGCTGTGACCAGGTAGATATATGAACTATCATTTTACTTTTTACCTTTCATGAAATATGGGAGAGTAATTTTTGAGATTTCTGCTTCTAAGACACCCAAA
This sequence comes from Melitaea athalia, assembly GCA_905220545.2. Taxonomy (NCBI): domain Eukaryota; kingdom Metazoa; phylum Arthropoda; class Insecta; order Lepidoptera; family Nymphalidae; genus Melitaea; species Melitaea athalia. The sequence continues at coordinate 17,375,572 of HG992182.1, forward strand.
AATCAAGACTAAAATTATTTTAGTTGCGACAATAATAACATTTATTATGTATTTTAAAAAAAAATTCTTACAAAATTGACTTCACTTCGATTGTCATTGTAGGTAGATGATTTTTGTCATATATTTAACTTTCGAGAACATTTTATTTTATATAACTCTAAAATTGTCTGTTAAATTTAAAAAAAAAAAAAACTTAGTTATACATGACAGCGGTTGTTGATCCTGTAATAATATAAACAATGCTATTTTTAAGGTGCGGGGTCTAATATTTTTCGCACTTAATTAATTAGTGTTTCGTAAAAATTTCCATTTAATGAACTGGGTAAGGTCTCGTGGGTGTGTTTTGTGTAAATTGCTTAATTGTGTAATTGTATGCCGTATTGCCTTCCATAAATTAAAATATAGTTAACTTTTTCTAGTAATACTAATTCGAAGTACATACTGTAGTTCTTACATCGAACAACTATCTAATTAATTTTAATAAAAGTATTTTTATTAGTTTTTCTACTAATAAAAAAATGTTGTTTTATTAATTTTAAAATACATACTTATATTCTATAAATTATGTCAATGGAGTTTTTAATATTTCATAGTTTTTATACGATTACTAAGGAAGATATTATTCAGTTTTCGTGAAAGAAATAATTATATTGTGTTTCATTACGATACATTTTTTATTTATTTTTTCATTATTTATTACTTAGTCAATTAATTAAAAATTCCTCCTTAATATTTCTTGTTAGTGATGTAGATAGTCTTTAGTAGATTCTGTAAACTTTTTTCGCTTTTTTATTTTCCAAATAATAAAGGCGTATGACGAATCATAAAAAACATAATTTAAGTATACTTTTTGATGATATATATATATATATATATATATATAACAGCCCAAAAGAATGGAATTTAAGACTTTCTTTTTTTCAAAATGATGTGTAAAGATATTACTTTAAATTTTTTGCGATTAGAATAGATCTTTTAGCGAAAACTTGTTTGCGAACAGAACAACAACTGATTTATAATTTTCCAACCATAGCTTTGAAGAAAAGGTTCTCAATTCAACTGTATTTTTTTAAATGTTATACCTCAGAACCTTTGACTGGGTGGACCGATTTCGATGATTTTTTTTTTAACCAGAAGGTGGTTCGTGTCATGTGGTCCCATTTAAATTTAATTGATATCTGACAAGTACTTTTCGAATTATATCAAATAATGCGTATTTACTTGACTATTTTTTGTCGACCTACGTTGTATAATATTATACCGCATAACTAATCACTGGGTGTACCGATTTTAATGATTCTTGTTTTAATCGAAAGCTGGTGCTTGTCTTATGGTAAAATTTAAGTTTGACGGAGATCTGATGATTGTTTTTTGAGTAATATTTGATAACGCGGATTTACTATTTTGCGTCTTACGTTGTATTACTTCTCGGTGTAATTGAATCGGTTTTATTTTTCGTTTTGCGAGCAAACACAATTATTTCTTAAACTCATTCAACTACAATAATCTAGACTCAACTATTGTAATAAAATACTTTTAGATATTGTAGGTATGTATGAAAATATTGATAAAATGTAGCATGTAGGTGTTTTGGTATTTAACTCAAAAATAACTGCGAGTGACTGGGGAGCACTCTGAAGGTTGGTTCCCGTATAATTGATGAGGCTGATACGACAATAGTTACGACCCTAAATACAAGATTTAAGAGATTTGTAGCATAACATAAACACTTTCGATATGAGACTTCTCACGAAAGAAATGTGTCAGTGAAATTGTACACGTTTCTCGTTTGAGATTAGACACTGGAGATGTAAATAATTACAATATAATAACGAGACGGCATCCCCGAGTCCGTGTCCCGTGTCCCCTCGCCACCGCCGGCCACGAGCGTCGAGCGCCGGTTCCGCCCGAGCCCGTGGTTCCTCGCCGTCGTCGCCGCGCGCCTCGTCTCCGCCGCCCCGTCCCGCTCCCGCCCCCGCGCCGCGCGAGCGATCAGTCGCACATCGAACGCTCGTGGGCTCTGTATCGCTCTCTATTGTTAAATCTACAAACTGTGAACGGGCTTTTTGTCTACATCGACGCCTTATAAAACTATTTTTCTGACGACACTTGAAATTGAAATCTGTGCAGTAGAATTACCGTTTACGGTACGTGATTTTATGCAAATTATTATTTTAATATTTTACATACGGAATAGTTTTGTGAAAGGTTATTTTTGTGTTGATTCATGCGGAGCGGTGTTCTGGAAATAGATCGTGGTCGTACCGAGGCGCATCATTCCTTCGGTCTACTAAGGATTCCCGCAAAGGCCCTAAGTTGACCGGCATATTTTCGACTCGATATGCATTCCTTGGACACGGGCGTGTCTGTGTCTCCATAATCCGTTCTCGAAATGGCGTCTACGAAGTTTTCGCTAGTTTAAATTTGCGACCGGTAAATGTTGTGATCACGCGGATTCGCTGTCAGTGTAACGAATCAAACGAGTTAAAAGCTTTAGTTTTGATAACGAAATACAAAGTTATTTAGTTTTTAAAATCTTTGTTTTTCTTTTCTTGGGTGTGTCACCTGTTGATTGTGAGTGGGGGTGGTTGATCAATGTTGCGTGATCACCTGGTGCTGGCACGGATGGTAACGAGCGTTTTTATTGAATAACGTGTTTTTTTTTGTTATTGTTGTATAGTGGGAGACAGCCACGTTGACGGGAACTTAGTGGATAATGTAGCGGAGAGTGGCGAAGAGTCCGAAGACGAGTGGAATTACTATAAAGTCGAAGGCGAGCAGGAGCAAAATCCTAGCGAAGAAGTCGACAAGCCATCACGTTCTGAAACACCTTGTCAAGATAATGTAAGTGGATTTTTACTATTATTAATCGTAGAGTTGTTTTATATTAATAATTATAATAATTATGAGACTTAACTGGTTCTAATAGTAGAGTTATAATCGTTGAGTTCTATACAATTGTTGAATTCAGTTTAATGTGCTCATATTATAATTCGCAACATAGGTTTCATGTGTTTACTTTCTCAGAAATATGTAATGTTGTGGTTTTAAAGTAGATTGTAATGCTATTTATAGCTCACTTCACGCATGTACAGAATGGTAATTTAAAATATGTTCTCTATGTCGAGTTAAATGCAGAAAGTATTCTGAAAATTTCTAAGAATTTTAAGCACTAGTTAGGTCAATTCCCCTTATGAGATAACTCACTCATACATCAGTTTCTAAATATACCTACCCACTGTCATTTGTTTTGTGCGTGTAAAGTTTAAATCCTTAATCTTACCTGTAACAAATTTTGACAATAACATCATCATTATGACCATATTAAAGCAAAATTTGGCTTCATTTTTATAGTCATATGGAAAGTATGTTTAAACTTTTTTTAAATACCGACTAAATAAAACTAGTATAGATAAGGAAACATTTAGTTCATTATTTAAAATTTATTTATTTTTTGTTTATATTCTGTTATCATGTTATTTGGATACTTCATTAATCTCTTTAATGTGAAACTTACGGAATCCTTACGTTATTTAATAAAAGTATGAAGCCACAAAGTTGTTCAACTGGAAAAAATTAATGTATGCAACAGCACATAACTTTTTACAAACATGGATATTGTTTTACAAAACATCTTTTCATTGTTGTCTCGTTTATACCAGTAATTTCTGTAGTTATATGAAGAAAAGAAAGGTGTAAAATTTTCTTTTATTTAACAAAAATACTTGTTTACATTTCAGTCTGCTTGGGAAAGCAGTTCAGTAGACATGAATAGTTCACCACTGAACCCAGATGCACCGGTGTTTGTGCCCGGTGGAGTGGCTGGCTCCGATGTATTGTTGGCCGAGTCACCACGTAAGCCACTGCCCATGGATGATATAGAGCTACCCGATGTGGCTCAGTTCCAAACAGAAGCAATCGTCAGACCCGCTGAACTTCAAGACTTGGATAATTGTGACCAAATAAATGGACATCATGTAAGATATTATATTTGTAAACTAAATTAATTATAAAGTAATAGCACATTTATCGCTGGTCAAGAAAGAGAAATAAACAATTTAGCTAAATAGATTTCAATATTTTTGAGTGCAAAAAAAGCAGATAATAAGGATTCACTTGTGTAATTTCTGATACTGTGGAAATCTCTGGATAAAAAGTAACATATTATGTGTTATTCTAGATCTTGTTAATTTTAGTGTGTAAGATTAACAAGCATCCATCCATACACCCTCACAAAATTTAACATCTTTAATATTAGTAGGATTATTTGAGGATTATTTGACATTGAAATAATAAACAGCTTGAAAACAATGTTATTCAAGGATAAATGTGTCACCAACCTAGACGTTAGAACTTTGTACTTAATGAAAACACAACTAATTATTGTTTTGAGTTTGACAAATGATACATGATACAATGTTCATGCACAATATGCGAGCTTTGTTACTTTGCATGACTTTCATACTGCATTGACTGTATAAGAAACAATTTACGCTGACTGCCAATGTGCTTAGTATATAATACCACTAAGAATTTATGATTTATATAAAATCTTATTTAATTTAGTTATTGCTATGGAAAACTTTCATTTTTCATTTCATCTCTTCCAACTATTTTTTATTTCCTTTATTTTTATAGAGGGTTAGTTCACAATTTGAATAATTATGTTACCCTCATTATCCCTTATATTATTTTATTTTTAACTTATATTGTTTTGAAATTTTATGCCTTTAGCTATAATGCTATACATTTGCTCTTCATCACATAATATTATTTGAAAAAAGACATACAACATGATTGGATATTTCAGATATTAGTAAAGTCCATAGTGACAAGGTCTCTCAAGGACAACTGGCGACGCTACTTTTTCAAAATTGAAACACAATTTAAGTGTAAATTGTTAAAAAATTTCCTTTATTACTCAATAAGTTATAAAACTTTTAAGTTATCAAAGGCTATACTTAGCTTACTTTAGTTACTAAAGGACTAATACTGACGAAATTGTTTTAAATTCCTCTAGATTAAACAGTTCACAATTAATCAACAGAGACTGATTGTAATGTACACATTATGCAATAAAACATTTTTATCTTTTCAGAATATATCAATGGAGGGTGTAACACAACACTTGAACGGCAATGAGAAATGTGAAATGGAAAGTTTAGGTTTTGGTTTTAGCGTAGGAATAGAAAAAGATAATATGAAAGATACAAGTTTATTTCAAGACTTTGAAAGAATACAAAAAGATACTACAGACTTTTGTAATATTCAGGTAATTGTTAGTTCTGTTTTTAGGGTTCCGTACCCAAAGGGTAAAAACGGAACCCTATTACTAAGACTTCGCTGTCCGTCCGTCCGTCAGTCCGTCCGTCCGTCTGTCTGTCTGTCACCAGGCTTGTCTCGAGAACGGCTATAGCTAGACAGTTGAAATTTTCACAGATTATGTATTTCTGTTGCCGCTATAACAACAAATACTAAAAATAAAATAAAATAAATATTTAAGGGGGCTCCCATACAAAAAACGCAATTTTTTACCTATTTTTGCTCGATATTTATATAATACATATATTTAAATATATATTACCTAGTCAATGGTACGGAACCCTTCGTCCGCGAGTCCGACTCGCACTTGGCCGGTTTTTTAGTTAATAGTTAAAATGCATGAGATATAAATTTCTAAAAATATTAATGAACCCAACATGGACTTACATAATTGTGTAGTTGAATAAAAAGAATTTAGTTAAGAATTACTCTTATAAATATATGTAATATTTTTATAAATCTGTTAAATTTATTTATTTTAAGAAAATTTCAAAATTGATAAATTGTTATTATTCTCTTTGCAGGTATTTCCAGCTCACACAGAAACAAATCCCTTCAATATTGATGGTGATGATGAACTGTTTGAAAGGCTAAAAAATAAAGAAAATGATCCAATGAGTATGAGTTTTTATCAAGAGAAAGATGATGACACTTGTGAAAGATTTGGTAAAATTGAGTCCCATGTCGATTTGAATGCAGTTCAGCCTCTTCCCGACAGTGATGATGAGGATATCCAACCAAACGGTGTTTGTGAGAATGTAAATGAAAATAAGGAAAATATTTGTCCAGATGAGACATCGAATTTGTTAGGTTTAGAACAGGGTCAGGAGCCAAATAATGATATAATTAGGTTTGATGACAGATCAGAAATTGTTGGTAACAATGTTCCAAGCTTAGATAATTATATGGATTTCAATTTTCAAAATACAAATAATATGCAAAATTATACAAATACAGATTTTGAATGCAACATTACACAGGAGCCTGTTGTTCAAACTGATACGCCTGAATCTCACAAACTACTTTTTGAACAAATACCAGAAATTCCAGATGGTAAAAGTTCAGAATTAGGATTCACTAATGAGGATTTATTGGATCCCTCAGATAGTGACAAAGATGGAAGGGTCATAACTCCACAAGACGAAATTTCTCAAGACATTGAAATGGAAGGTAAATTTGATGAATCTCCATCTGAAGAAGTTCAACAAGAAATTGAAAATGTGAAGTCAGAAAAAGTTGAAGAAAATGAAATAATAATAGAAACTGCACTCAGCCCAGAAGCTACTGAAAAACTAGCATGTGAAAACATTGAGTCTGCACAGGAAACAGAACTAGATGATAAACCTTCTTCGCCAGAAATGGCTGAAGAAAATGTAATTGTCGAAGTTCATGAAACTCCAAATACAAAACATAAAGAAATGAATGCAGAAATTGTTATTAAAGATGATAGTATCATTGCCAATGGTAAAGAAGATTCAGAGCTACCACAAATCTCTGTTGATGCACCTGAAATTCCATATGAAGAAGAACAAGACAGTGAACTACAAAAATTAGAAACAGAATTTGAGGCAGAATCACCTGCAAAGTCCCCTGTGCCAAGTGACTCACTAATAAATAGTGAATCACTGCTGCCCAAGGAGTCCCCACTGCCGCAAGAATCTTTATTGCCTGCAGATTCTTCATTTCCACAAGAATCTTCATTGCTGCGCGAGTCTCCTCTGTCACAAGAAGCTTTACAGTCAAGAAATTCTCCAATATCTAGTGATTCACCTTTACCTCAAGACAATTTGAAACCTGTAGAATCACCATTGCCACCGGAGGCTCCAATACCATCTGAATCCCTTTTACCTCAAGAAACAATGCATGCTCGAGAATCCCCATTACCACAAGACATGCAATCTCAAGAATCGACTTTACCGGAAGAAACTTCTGTATTACGAGATTCTCCAATGCTGCAAGAAACAGTATCACAAGAGTCATCAATACCTTCAGAGTCTCCTTTACCAAAGGAATCACTAATTCCATCAGAGTCACCTCTACCGGCTACATCACCTGCGCCTGTTGAACTTGTAGAACATTCATTATCATCGCTTTCAAAATCTCCACATCCTTCTGAAAGAGAAAATCTAGAAGCATCTTCACCAACTCCATCTCCACTACCTTCACACACTCCAGTACCCTCACATAATAGTTACGAACCAGTACCTGCTGAGGTTCCGTTGCCTAGAGAATCTCCAGTGCCAGCTGATGTTTCTTTACAACAAGAAAATATTGCTATAAATAAAGTGAATGAGATACCACAAGGCGAACTTTTGAGTGCATCTCCTTTGCCCAATGAAAGCAAGACAGTAGAACAAACTTTACCTGTGGAAATCCAACAAACATCACCACTACCTACTAATTTAGAACAAGAATGTATGTTAGAAAAGACACAAAATAAAGTTTTTGTTACAGCTGAGGACCAAGAGCCTAAACACACAGAAAGGGAATCACCTAATCCTTTGGTCCAACATTGTGTCTCACCTATGCCTGTGCAATCTACTGAAAATATTGAAACTTTAATACTAACAGAAGAACCAAAGTCTACTGAGATTTCTGTCCCCACTGAACCTACACATACTGAAGTAGAATCTAAACCATCTAGTGAATCGCTGGTAGCCGAAGCTTCAGCGGGGGAATCAATACATATAGAATGGGATACTGCAATTATATCTCCCGCACCAGTCGACGAGATCAAAGAGACAACACCTTCGGCACCTTCGCCTTTCCCAGTATCGGAATCGGTCGAGGCTAAAGAGATCACTGAGGACCAAAAGCCGGTTTCGGAAGTCAGCGCACCAGCGCCCGACATAGTGCCCGAGGAACGTCCTCGCACCGAACTAGTCACCGACATCGATATAGGCATTCCCGAATCGAGAGCGCAAGAAATTTGCGTACCCGTCACTAACGTAATACAACACGACGACGTGGTGCAGCCCGGAGCGACGCCCCCTCCGACGCCGGCCATCGAGCCGGCGAAGCCTCCCGCCCTCGGCGAGGCGCCTATCGCCGCCGCCACCGCCGCGGCCGCTGCCGCCGCCGTCGCCGTTACCGCTGTCGCCGCAAACGCGGCCAAGGCGAAGTCGACCGGGTCCCCGAAAATATCTCCCACGACTCCCACGGCGAAAGCGGCCGCACCTAAAACGAAAACGACACCGGCAACGCGAACACCCGCCTCGGCGACCAAAAGCGCCACTCCCGCGTCGACCGCGACGACGCCGCGGACACCGGCCGCCGCCGCTCCTCGCGCCGCCGCTCCTCGCGCCGCCGCTCCTCGCACGCCGGCTTCGGCTTCCAAAGCGTCACCGGCCGCACGCCCCGCCGCTAAGTCGGCCCCGGCGCCGGCTACGAAGCTCGCGCCAAAGCCCGCCGCGGGTCCGGTTCCAGCTCGAACCGCTCCGGCTCCGGCTCGAACCGCTCCGGTTTCCCGCTCCGCGCCCGTTGCTCGAGTAGCTCCGAAAGCACCCGCGACGAAGTCGACCACAGCGGCATCGGCGAAACCTGCCACGGCGACGTCGAAACCTGCCACGGCGACGTCGAAACCTGCCACGGTGACGTCGAAACCCACAGCGGCTCCCGCTTCCCGCCCCGCCGCCCGCCCTGCACCAGCGGCGCGGCCTGCACCAGCGGCGCGCCCGCCTTCGGCCACCGCCCTCGCAGCTAAGCCCAAGGAAGTAAAACCGAAGGTTCCGGGCGCACCCGCGAAGCCCCTGACGAACGGAGAGGTGAAGGCGAGCGCCAAGCCCGCGAGCCGCGCGCCCCGCCCCGCGCCGCGCCCCGCCGCGCCTGCAGCCGCCGCCCCTAAGTACGTGGGATTCGTTTATTGTTATTTATTTACATTTTCACAAACAGTTAAATGTTTATTATTAAGTAATAATTTGTAACTTTCGTATTTTAGAACTGCTGCACCGAAACCCGCGGCTCGTGCTCCTCTCGATAAACAGAGCAAAGATCTCGCCAACAAGCGCATCACTGCCAAAACCGCACCCCCGAGGACCACTGCAAAGGTGTGTTTTGCAATCTATTATGCCACTCTTCAGAGTCCACATTAAAAATTAACGTTTTTAACAAATTTTCTTCAGAATTAGATAAAACTCCTGGGATATGTCAATCTATAGTTTTTATTAGTTACTCCCTATCTTATCACTGTCATATAAAAGCTGTTCGTTTTTAGAGTGGAATATAATCATAAAGATATCAGATATTCTTTTTTATCAATACATCTATACAAATAAATAAATTGGAGGAGTCTGTTTGTGATATTAAAATAACCGCTTTTTAATCATTGCATATTGATGTATACACGGGACATATATACCAAAATTATCAATAATTGTTAATTGACGTAAACGTTTCCGCTAGGCCCCGGGCGGCGTGAAGAGCGTCCCCAAGCTGAGCGTGAAGAAAGCCGTGGACAAGAAGCCGGTGTGCGAGAAGCCGCTGAACGGCGCCGCCGAGCCGCGGAAGGCGCCGCCCAGCCCGCCCGCCGACAACGCGCTGCTACCCGACGTCATCGCGTAGACACTACTGTACCGATTCCTATTATTTTCCGCTTGAATTTTGTGATTTTCTATAAGTGTATAATAGTTTTAAAAGCCGCTCGTGGCGGCGAGACGTTAGGTGCGGGAGTCGTCTCCCATTTTATATTATAGAGTCGCTTTTGATAGATGTGTACGTTGCCGGTTCGTTGTGCGCGGGCGACGGTCGCGTCGGTCCGGACGGTCCGGTTAGATCCGGTCAGTCCGGTTCGACGCGGCCCGGCCCAAACGGTTATTATCCACTATTATGAGTCCGGTTAGAATTTTTATATTACCAATGAATGATTCATTTTAAAATCTGGCTTTTAATTTATTTTCTTTGTATAACCGTATTATTTAAATAAAATCGTGACAAAGGACTGAGACATTGTTTTATTTTTTGTAGTGGTATTAAAATTGTGACGTATTATAATAATAATAAAAAATAATTTAAAAAAGTGCTTACTTAATAATAATTACCGTTATTTGTCAATGTTAACATAAATATGGTGTTACAAAGAAATACTAAAATAAACATTTTATTCAAATAAATGGTTATATCACCCTCTTGTTTTTTTTTTTATTTCGGTATCTTTCTTCGGTATCTTTTTTCTTAAGGTATAATTATCTAAAATAATGTGTTTGGTTGTCAAATAAAGATTCTAAAAAAATTGTTGTCACAAATACATACAGGAAGCAGTTTTTTTCTGTTGTTTGTTGTTTTAGTTTAGGTGATAGGAATTGCTAAATTTTAACTTTTTTAAATATTTTAGTCGTTTTACTTATAAGGTTAAATTTTATTTATTCATCGCTGTTAATTTCAAATTTATAGCACCTTTATTGATTAAATATTAGGAAAACGTGATAACTTACCCGATTGTAATAACAAATTTAATTAAATGTAATATTAAGACGTGCTAAAAACAAGATATTTTATAATACTACAATTCATGTTCATTAAAATTAATCTTAATTGAGAATTTGTATTAGGATTAAAGAAATAATAGCTTTTTTAGTAATATTTTTTGTTTTATTACGTATACAATAAGTTTAAGCCAGAATCCAATAATTATTTATAAATTGATAGAATAATAGACAGCAATGAGCTATTGAGACATGTGAGGGAATCTGAAGTCGGTGTCACGTAAATTTTTTGCAATCCATTTATCTGCTTCAGCTGTCATTTCATCATCAAAATAATCGCGCCAACCGCCTGCTTTACCTGAAATAGTATATTTCATTACAAGTGCGGAAAGGCTGTCATTGCAAAGAGTTCCGACAAATGTCTACCCGAGCCATAGATATAATAAAAAGACCCGAGCCGAGGCGCAGCCGAAGGCGAGGGTTGACAGTCGGAACCTTGGTTGGAACAAGTTGCAATGACGGTTCCGCACGTGTACTGAACGACTATTTTTAATACAGTTGCGAAAAAATTAAACAATTTAATAAAATAAACTCGCAAAAAAATTTCTGAAAAATGGCGCCAACCGTAGAATAGGTATAAGTAGAGGTGTTCGTTGTATAAGGTAGCGGATAAAATCACCTATTATTTTTAAGTCATGTTATCACCCATTATTTTTTTTTACCTGGCAAGCGTTATATTATTTTGAAAGAATATTTTTATTTTTACTACTTTACCTCAGATGTACAGAGCCAAATTGTACTCTATGATCACAAAATTGCTTTGAATGTCCAGAACATTCACGTTGCGTATAATAGCTTAGTTCCATGTCAAATTGTATTCTATTGTAACTGAATAAGAACTATTTTCCTTTCAATGTCTTTTGAAAACTAATTTTAAAAATATTTTAGTTCGTATTATTATTTTTATTATACTATGTTAAGTTAGACTTATTTTTTACGGTCCGGTGTAGCACGCCATATAAAATATGTATATGGGAGCCCCAATACACGTTACGTAACACTGTAACACCCAACTGACCATTTTTACCCAAATGTCACAAATATTTTGCGCAAATTACCGGAAAGTCGCAAAAAAAAATTGCGTTTGCGGTAAGTATAAATATAATATAATATTATATTAGTGTCCGACCGAAATTTCGGTTTCGGTTTCGGTTTCGGTCGAGTTTCGGCCAAAAATCAAGTTTCGGCGGCAGTTTCGGTTTCGGCCAAAATTGGCCGAAACTTTTGCCAAAATCCAAACCGATTTCGGAAGTGGTCGTGCATATTAATCTATAGCGATTTAATCTAGCACCATTAGTGGAGTGCCTGGGGCGTTAAAAACACGAAAACCTCGGATTTCCGTTACAGTGAATGAAATTTTATAATTCAAAGTGGAATGTTTAGCTAATAATATATACAAAAAAGTTTACCTATTAAAAAATTGTGATCTCGATTCAAAAAAAAAAAAAAAACGAAATAATTATAATTTTGATAGTTTAAACCCTGTAGAACATTTTTCTACACCAAAATTAAGTTAATTGATACATTCATATAGAGATAGTAATTAGGAAAATAATTTAACCGACTTCCAAAAAAGGAGGAGGTTCTCAATTCGACTGTATGTTTTTTTATGTATGTTAGCTCAGAACTTTTGACTGGGTGGACCGATTTCGATCAATTTTGTTTTAATTGAAAGGTGTTGCGTGTCATGTGGTCCCATTTTAATTTAATTGAAATCTGACAAGTTGTTTTAGAGTTATATCTAATAATGCGTATTTACTTGACTACTTTTTCGTCGACCTTCGTTGTATTATACCGCATAACTTTTTACTCGGTATACCGATTTTGATGATTCTTACTTTAATCGAAAGCTAATACTTATCATGTAGTTTTGTTTAAATTAGATCGAGATCTGATTACAACTTTTTGAGTAATCTTTAATAGCGCGTATTTACTTGACTATTTTTTCGTCATATTACGTTGTACTACTTGTCGATGTAATTGAAGTCGGTTTTTTTTTTCGTTTGCGAGCAAACACAATTATTTAAAGTATAATAGTATTAGCTCCAAATCTACTTGATTCAACAATATCATCATTATAGCGGTCTATTAGTCGTTATCTAATAGTTTTTTCATCCGGTGTATGCTGTGAGGTATATACCATCGTATCTTTCAACTCTTGCATAGAAAATTGGCAGTCGTAATTCGCATATTTGCTTCATTGCTGCATCTATCATCGAAATTGTCAAACCAACCTTTTTATCAGCAGAGCTCAGATGAATAGAATTTTTAAGAGAATTATAACAATCAGCATGCTATTTTGCTTGGAGTGTTTGTAAATCTGCTATATCAGAAATTCTTTTATGAATTTCTCGATAACAATCGTTTTTCTGTACAGCTATAAAGCTTACAATGGAGTCATTTAAAGTTGGAGTATTAATATATGAGATTTGTCTTCGTCATTTTTTATTTAATTTTGTTTAAATTTCTTTATTAGCTTCTTGACCAGAGATGAAACAGTTTTTTCCCACTCAAAGCTCGATAAATCAGTGCTACTTCGGAGTTTCTTTTTCGAAGGCAAAAATGGAATATCATTGGGCCTCTTCTTATATGTTTCAATATATTTTTGGCGACAACCTGTATGAGCGTAAATGAATTCAGTTTGAAGATGAGGTAACAAGCCATCTTTTCGTTCTCTCCTCTCCACGTTCTACTGCCTGTCCAAGGTCGTTATGACCCTTCATACGCTCCAACATTTCAAGAAAATATTATTTTACGTCTATTTAAGTATTATTCAACGTATATAATACGAAAAAAATATATATTTTAAATAAAATTATTAATTTTTATAGTTTTTGGTTTAAATAAAAAAAAAATCAAAAGCACAAAAAAAAATTTGGTAAACTTTACACTTTATAGTATAACAAAGAAAACCCCCCCTCGACCATTTAAATTCATTCACTGTAACAAAAGTCTGAGGTCAAAACCCCCAGACACTCCACTACATCTAATCGTAGACGTGTTAAACTTCGAACGATTAGTTTTTTTTTAAAATTAGTTTGCCAAAGAAGTTTCCCTTCTGACATGTGTACTTTGTACGCACGCAATTTTTTTACTTATATCTATTATCTCTACTAATATTATAAAGCTGAAAGGTTTGTTTGTTTGTTTGTTTGTTTGTTTGTACACGCTAATCTCAGGAAGTACTGGTCCGATTTGAAAAATTCTTTCAGCATTGGATAGCCTATTTATTGAGGAAGGCTATACATCGTCAGGTTAAGACCAATAGGAGCGGCGCATCAATGAAGAATATTTCAAAATCGGGAGGTTTTTTCCATTTTGAGAGCTTCCGCTGCGAGCACTGCGTAAACAGTAATTAAAATTTCGCAAAAATCATGCATGACAGAATTGTTTCACTTTAAAAGTTCTAAAAAAAAAGTCCGCGACAGCATAATATTATGTCTATCTTTTAAGGTTAGCTCACTATAACCTTTTTTATGCTAAACAAATTTGCGAAGGTGTTTTTATAAACATGATATAAATCCTTATGCAAATAAATACTTTTATTTGCATAAGGATTTATACAAAATTGGCCTTTACACCATTCGATTTCATTAAATATCTTAGGAGATATCGCAATTTAAAAAATATATCGCAGTATAAAGCTGAAAAGTTTGTTTGTTTAAACACGCTAATTTCAAAAACTGGTTTGAATTTAAAAAAATCTTTTTGTTTTGGATAGCCAATTTAACGAGGAAGGCTAATTTTTCCTTCAATTAACGCGTATGAAACCGCGGGGCACAGCTAGTATTAAATAATTAATGATTACAACAAAATTAATAATTATACTGTGTTTCCATTTCATGTCAAAAAAAAATGTGTGTAAATGGGTAAAAATGCACCAAATTTCAGTATTTTAAGGAATTTTATACTTGACCACGTGAGTTTCGGTTTCGGTTTCGGCCGGAAACCGACTTTCGGTCGACCACTATATTATATACAAAAAGGGGTATAAACGAAAAGGGTTGCCAACTTGGGAGATTTTAATACCCTAGTTTTTTTTTATTTCAATGAAAAACAATGTTACGTAACACGTTGTTCGAGACCCCTTCCCCCCTGTAACGCATCGTAACGTTTTACAAGACCCCGCCTTCCCCCGCAAATAGCGTTACGTAATACTTGAATGCCCCCTATACTAGTTAGTGCACTATACGTAATTTACCGTTCGAAATTTTACCTTTTCCTGATAGCAATGAAAAACATGTTTATGCATATTTATGCTTGTGCACTGTGTTCGCAATCAGTAAGTATTATTCATGAAGGCAGAATGGGCGCAGGGAAGAGGGTCGCACGCACAAGACGCTGCGTTGGAGAAACTCATCGTTCCCAGCGTAATTCTAATAAATGTGTGAGGCGTGTAGTTTCAAAGAAATATTATAAACTGCGCCGCACCGATCTGAGTAAAGACGGCAAGTGCACAAAATCGGACTGCCGGACGGTAAAATTCCTTGTAGTGCACAAACGCCCTAGACTATTTAAACTTATTATATTTTGTCAGAATACCCAGTTGAATAAATTGTTTAAATACCCTCACCCTTTCTAATGAAAGTTGCAGCGCCAGCCTTGAGAATACCGAGTTCGCGCATCACATCATAATTAACAGATTTGTTGACTTTGAAGTTTTCAATACTAAGATGTTCACAAAGGTCTTCGATTTGTTTTTCTGTGAATTGTTTGCCGAAAAATTTGCTGACCCGTTCTACCGCCGCGCGCAGATCCTGAAAAACAATGTTTCCTCAAATATTTCTGTTATGAATAACACATGAACCGTACCTATAGTTGGAACTTCTAACTGTTAGTGAGTTATTACGGCTTGAAGTTAGATAGGTAAGGGGTTATTTTTTTGTTTGTTTCTGTAACAAAATTATGCCGATAAACAGTCAACGGGTCTTAATCTAAAGACTTATTCGGCTTTGTTCATAGTTCGGCAACTTACATTTCGGAAACGAAGTACACATTTGTATTAAC
The DNA here is from genome assembly GCA_905220545.2 of Melitaea athalia. Taxonomy (NCBI): domain Eukaryota; kingdom Metazoa; phylum Arthropoda; class Insecta; order Lepidoptera; family Nymphalidae; genus Melitaea; species Melitaea athalia. Next base: position 17,391,381 of record HG992182.1, read on the forward strand.
TATTAAGCAAGATTAAAAGTGCAGAGACTAACAATGTTGTTTATTTATCAACGCATTTGTATTTTAGCCTTTTTTATTACATTTAAATAACAAGCTACGCTGTTCAATTTTTTTTATAAAGTCCAATATTATCTTAACCGTACCTTTGATAGTTCTTCATAAAATAAAAACAACAAGTTAGGATTGCGTCTTTGTTCCCAGGCTTCCTTAATGTGCTCGAAATATGGAGTCCAATGATCTAAAAACAGTTTCATTTAGTTGACATTTATATAATTATGTAATTTATAAGTTATTCAAGAATATTTAAACTCACGTAAGTCTTTTATGAAGAATTGCCAGTAAGTTTTGAAATCACCGATGTAACCTTGCGTCCTCATTGATTTATTAAGATGAAAAAAAGAGACGGCGACATCTCGCGGATCACGGGCAACGTAAATCACTTTGGCAGTCTCAAGTAACGTCGGCGGTAAAAGGGAAAGAGGTAAATGCGTTTTGACGAAACGCGGCGATGGCATATCCTCTAGCTGGTCGACGCCTGGTTGGGAGACGTACTCTAGAAGTTTTAATTTACGTTCGCAGTCGCTGTTTTCTTCTTGAAATCGTTTTTTCATCACCGGATGAACATACACAGAGAATCTGCAAATTTTTCAATTGCTAATTAATGTTCTTAATTTTGTACCCCGAGAAAGTACAAATTTGGCATAAAACTTTCATTAGTTTGAATAGTTTAATCTATAAATGCTCTTATCGACGAATGGGGGTGCGTAGGAGGCGCTACTTAATGCGCTTCCAGTAACGCCCCTGTGCCCGTGTCGGGCCGGGATGGGAACCCGGTCCTGCTAGACATGGCGTCGTCGGGACTGTTCAGAGGTGAGCCGGACAGTCCCCATGGAGGAGAAGTCTGGCCTTTTCGCCGAGGCCAGCCTGTCGCTGGAGGGATCCTGTTGCCTGCAGATCCGGGACCCTCCAATTAAAGCGGTTGAATGCTCCCGCAGGGGTTTAGTACGGCATAAAATGCTCTTATAATGCCGATCGTTCTAGAATATGTGAATGTCTAAGTCTAAATGAATCAAGCTAATCATGAAGTTCCTTACGGTTCTGCTGTAAGACGGCATTCCTGGTATTGGAACTTAAACTATTTTGAATTTCTCTTATAACAATAATTATATAAAAATTTCTTTGAAATTTCTTCGTATTTACTTACTCTAAAAATGGATATCTTTCAGTCAGTGGTATTTTATTTGCTGTTTCATAATCCAAATCATTCGCCACCATCCAGACCAGTTCCTGCGTCCATGTTGTTCCTATTATGAATTATTTGATTGAATTACGTACTTAAACAGAAATTATGTATGCAATACATAAGTTACGTATTATTTTGAGAATTTGATTAATTTAATTCACGAGGAATCATATATAGTGTCATCGAAGATTTCATCACAACAAACATAGGTACAAAAACATTTTATGTAGGACGTAGGTGTAATAAATAGGCGTGTCAGTTATGCACCTAAGGTAGGACTGACACTACTTTAATTTTATTAGTCCGCAATTGAAAAAACCACAACAAACAACCGTCGCTTATAACACCGACGTTTTGCGGGTTCGATTCCCGCTTGGGATGGCTAATTATATTTTTATTAATATCTCTTTCCGGTTTGGACGTCTGTCCTTGTGGGTCTCCCCTCCGTGCCTCGGAAAGCACGTTAAGTCATCGGTCCAGGTTGTTATCATAATAAATATAACTGAACCTGATAGCGATCGTTACTCATATACGCCAACCCGTAGTGGAGCAGCGTGGTGGATTAAGCTCCAATCCTCTTACATGGAGAAAGAGATCTTTGCCCAGCTGTGGGATCAATCATCAGAGAGAACATCACAATCATTAAAGTACGGAGTCAGTCTTAATCTGTGGTCTTAATAGTATAATAGGCAATTTCGAAAGTTAACAAGTCTACTTAACAAGTTCATTCGACACCTCCTACGCATAACTATGTATCTGCAAAAAGCAAATTTTACAGGAGAGCCATTTAAAGTTTTCGAAAAATTAAAATCGTCATATCTCAGCAACCGTAACGACTTATAACCTGAAATTCGGCAAGTACCCTTAAGTTGACGTAAATTTAACATAAACAATGAAATTTTATTGTTAAACCTATAGGTTGTTGTGTTTTAGCATATACATACTTATACGTTGTTCCGAAAAATTTATTAAATCTTGTATGTGCCCTATACATATATTTACATTGGAATATTCTTAAATTTTAATGGTGAACTGCCAGATATACAATTAAACTTAGTATAAAATCAGGAAGTATCTATATAGTGTAACTGTAAAACCTGACCAATAAAAATAAAAAACCTGCTCTGAGGGCAGTCTATTTCTATTACAGCATCATTACGAAAGCTCTCCTGTCAAATTTGGTTAAAATCTCAAAGTTTTGACATTATTGACATTTTAATTTACTTCGTGAATTATCCGAAATATTTCGAGTTTTTTTATATTTATGGTCAGGCTTTAACATACATACATAGGCCTTTGCGTCTGTTACAGACGATTTAAACAGTGCCTGAAGAGCATTTTTTCTGATGGCTGTACAAGCCGATACGGGAGCGGCAGACTCTACCACACACCGAACAGGGAAAAGATGCGCTAGTGTCATTATTATAGCTGTTTTGATGTTTTTGTTTCTCCTGTCCGATAAGAGTCCAAACCAGGCTTCATCATGATGTTTTTGACCATCCTTCACGCTCTTACGCCATTGGTCTCTGTTCTCGGCTAATTTGTCCCAGCTATTGTGGTTTATGTTAAAAGCCACTATATCGCGCTTGGCGCAGTCTTTGAAACGAAGCAAAATCCTAAGCATGATCTGCCGTGGAAGTCGGGAGGTATCCATTCGGTGCACATGCTCCAACCAAGGCAGCCGACGCTGTATAAGCATGGCAGTTAGACTGGGTAGCTGTGCTATTTCTGGAACCTTCTCGTTGGTCACTCTGTCTTTCCAACTTATACCCAGGATGTTCCGTAAGCAGCGCGTATAGAAAGTGTTGATTTGGCATTCTTGCTTCGCATAGGACGTCCATGTTTCCGACTCTTGACTGAGCCGCCTGAACATAGTCGCCGCTTTCCCGATACGAGTATTGATCTCTGCTTCTAGAGAAAGATTGTTCGAGACAGCCGATCCTAGGTAGCAGAACTTATCAACCACTTGTAAGGTAGTGCTATCCAGCATTACTGCAGGTATATCTGCACTGCCTTGCGCTAGCACCACAGTTTTTAGGGGCTTATGGACATGGAAAACAGAGTGCATGTTTTGGGAAATTTGTCCATGATTGTTTGAAGCTCGAGAACTGAGTTTGCCACAAAGGATGCAAATAACAAAGAGTCAAGGTTGGCTGGTAGAAAATGCATGAATAAGCGTTAAGCCCGCCTTTTGTACACACTTTTTTGTACAATAAAGAATTTAAAAAAATAAAATAAAGAGTCGACGAAAGGGTCATCACGCTTTTGTTTAGCTTGAAGCAGTGAGATGTTGTATAGCTTTCCGTCTACTCTTGTATGAAGGTGGATACCCTGTTGGCTGTCGCCGAAAGCATTTTTTAGGATAAGCGAAAAGAATATACTAAACAGGGTAGAAGCTAACACGCAGCCTACGCATTTCGAACTGATCAGACGTTTGGCCATCAAAAACTACAGCGCCTTTCATACCCTCATGAAAGGATTGAACGAGGCTCAAGAGTTTCGGTGGACACTCAATGCATTTCAGTGCAGTATAAAGACCTTTCCTGCTGACGGTATCGAAGGCCTTATTCAAGTCTACAAACACCATATAAAGTGGCGTTTTCTGCTCTCTGCACTTCTCCTGTAGTTGACGAAGGGAGAAAATCATATCAACTGTGGAACGCTAGGGACGAAAACAACACTTTGCCTCAGGATATACGCGATTTGCAAGTTTTTGGAGCTTTCCTAATATGACGCGTCCAAATAGCTTGCCGACTAAAAGGGAAATGCCACGGTAGGAGTTGCAATAGCCGCGATCTCCTTTCCCTTTGCATAATGTGATTATGTTAGCATCACGCATATCCTGAGGCACGCACCCCGCTTTCCAGCACTTACTCAGCAGAGTGTGCAGAAGAGGTGACACATACTTAAGTTTTAGAATTTCTGCATGAGATTCATCACTACCAGGACTCTTACCACGCTTAAGCTGCTTTACAGCAATATGGTATTCCCCTATAGTAGGTAGGTCGTCTAATTGACTCCAAGTATCCAGTTTAGGCATGCTCTGACCAGCCTCCGGTACGATGCTGACTGGAATCGCATAGAAACTGGTGAAGTGTTCTACCCAACGTTCCATTTGACGGTGACTATCTGTAATAACAGAGCCATCCGCTTCCTTAAGGGGAGCTGTCTTTTTGGAAACATGGCCAATGGCCTGTTTATATTCAATAAAGAATTCATCTTTTCTTTGGTTAACGCAGCGCTTTTTTCTTTGATTTAAAGATAGGGGGAATTCTAATGATTGGTGTTCTGGTGGCATAGGTGAGCTAACTGATAAAGTCATAGGTGTTGAAGTAATTGTTGAGCCATTAGAGCCTAGTTGAGCTATTTCTTGAGCTATTAAAGTTGAAAAACTTGGTGAATCTAAGCACAAATCTTTTGTTTCAACGGAACTAATATTTTGTATGATAGGTGAATACGGCAATGTAGGGTCATTAAAATTACAGTCTGTAGACAAAGCTACTGAAGCTCGTAGTTCGCTTGGCGCCCCAGAAGAGCTACAAAACATATTTTATTTGCCGTCAGGCACAAAAGTTTGCTAAAAACACCACCGCATTGAATCGGTTAAATGATTTATTTCTGATATAATTACGATGTACAAGTAGGTAACTGCCATAATCTTTTTTCAATCTTACAGGATTCCAAAGACTAAATGTTTAACTGTACAGGTACATTTTTTGATCTTACTGGATTCCAAATAATAACTGTGTAAGTGCTAAATACATATCAGGATAAAAAGGAACTACAGTGAATAACTATGTATCTACGTAGTTACATACTTAAACATCGGGATTACATCAAATACAAATTAGCAACATTGTTTATTAAAATTTACTGCAGTGTGTGAATTACTTGTGATAAAAAACAGAAAACAATTGAATCATGACTTTTATAAATAAATTTAATAATATTTGGTTGAATACAACATGCCTTGCCTTGATGGTACCTACTCTTGTTGGTCTAATAATAAATCTTCTCCGACATTGCAGGAAGATTTACGCCTTTTTATTACATCTTCTTACAATGTTGCTAAAAATTGGAACCTATTACTCGACATTTTTGAAATTAAAGCTGATCATCACGGAGCGCGTCCACACCCGCTCGATCGCCGTAGTACAACTGACTAACGGGTAGTTGCTCGTCGCCCGCGCACCTGTGCCCCCGCGTATTATAGTGCAACTGGTACTTACTTATTTTATCAGCGTGATTGTTTAGCAACATATGTAGATACATACTTATACGTCTGACAAAAATCAATGTTCTGGTCAAAAAAAAAATCTGATATTTTTTTACGTGATAGATATAAGTGCATAAATACCAAAAATGTAATAAAACCGATTTCGTGTATCTGGCAGATACATCCAAATACGTAGGAGGTGTCGCATTGGTTTTAGTTTAATTATCTTAACCACTTTTCTGTAGGTATGAAATTTTGGTTAATTGTGGGAAAAATCGTAGTTTACGTCATAAAAAGTTGTTTATATTAGGATTTATGAAATGAAGTAAAGTTTCGTGACTTTAAAAATGAAAATATAAACTGTTTTATTTAAATTTTAATATGTACTTGCCTGATCTTGGGTAACTGACAACAAAAACGTCTGTTGGACGGACTTCCATTGTGTATATTTTAAAGGCTTCATATTTGAACCTGTGAGGTAGAAAGTAACCTTTTGGTCCGACTTGCACGAAGCCAGTGTGTTCACCTTAAAAATAATAAAATATTTTTTACATGCCAAAGCTGAGACACGCTTGACAGACAAATTTGACGATGCTTTGGCGTAAAGGTCTCAGCACTGGCTGTTGCGTTCACAGCCGAGGGATCGAATCCTGCTCGTGACAAAAATTTGTTTAAGCCGGATTGGCCTATAAAGGTTGTAATGGGAGATGGAAATCAAACCATGTCGAATGCTGTAGTAATACTACTTTATTAAAATATTACTCGCGTAATATATACTTACATTTAGGCTACACGTAATATACGCTTATATAATATAAGTAATAGGTACGCTACAATACGTTAATACACTACACCTCCCATCGAAAGCAAAAAAAAAACATTTTAAACAATACAATTTTTTTTATCTATACATATAATAAAATAGTAGAAAAGTCAAAACTGTACATTGAATATTTTTTTAAAAGAATACTTGGGGTGTGATCTACAATCGATATCGAAGCCAAAAATATAGTTTTTAGAATTTTTGTCTGTTTGTCTGTTTGTCTGTATGTATGTCCGGGATAAACTCAAAAAGTACTGCATGGATTTACTTCAAGTTTGGCACGAATATTGTTAAGAAGTCGGGTCAGAACATAGGCTATATATTATCACGCTATCACCTACGGGGAACGAGCAGTGAACCTTTATTTCTTCAAATGTATGTCCGGGATAAACTCAAAAAGTACTGTATGGATTTACTTCAAATTTGGCACGAATATTATTAAGAAGTCGGGTCAGAACATAGGCTACATATTATCACGCTATCACTTACGGGGAATGAGCAGTGAACGCACGCAGACGACTTCGCGGGCAGCAGCTAGTATATTATATATTTTTAACTAATCTAAGGTATCGTAGGTAATTTTTTTTTAATATAGATACTAACAATATTAAACAATTCCATTTTAAAATAAAAATTGAATAAATGTAATATTTACTATAATAATTATAATGGTTACAATAACATACGCTTAATCTATTTTACAACGTCAAAATACATAGTTTATTTTCTTTTTCTTTATACTTTATTACAGACACATGTTAATCATTTATTATTATCAAAACAATGATACAAACAAATGGTGTCAAGTCAATTCTAATTACATCATATCATTATATTTAAAGTTATACAAACATATTATATCGAGTCTTGTTTCTTTGTTATTCATAACTAGCTGCTGCCCGCGACGTCGTCTGCGTGCGTTCACTGCTCGTTCCCCGTATGTGATAGCGTGATAATATGTAGCCTATGTTCTAACCCGAATTCTTAATAATATTCGTGACAAATTTGAAGTAAATCCATGCAGTACTTTTTGAGTTTATCCCGGACATACATTTGAATAAATAAAGGTTCACTGCTCGTTCCCCGTAAGTGATAGCGTGATAATATGTAGCCTATGTTCTGACCCGACTTCTTAGTAATATTCTTGCCAAATTTGAAGTAAATCCATGGAGTACTTTCTGAGTTTATCCCGGACATACATACAGACAAACAGACAAACAGACAAAAATTCTAAAAACTATATTTTTGGCTTCGGTATCGATTGTAGATCATACATACATACATACATATAATCACGCCTTTTTCCCGTAGGGGTAGGCAGAGACCACTTCTTTCCACTTGCTACGATCCTTACATACTTGTTTCGCTTCGTCCACTTTCATTATTCCTTTCATACATTCTCTTCGGTTTAGGGTACTCTTGACCTGGCCTTTTTTCAAGACGTCACCGATTTGTTCTTGAAATGTCCGCCTAGGTCTACCCCTTCCAACACTCCCATTCACACTCGCCTTATACACTTTTTTCGTCAATCGCTCTTCATTCATTCTCTCAACATGGCCAAACCATCTCAGCATACCCTTCTCAATTTTTGTCACTACATCTTCTTTCAGACCACAACGTTTCCGTATCTCACTATTTCTAATCCTGTCACTCAGTTTAACTCCTATCATACTTCTTAACGCTCTCATCTCAACTGCATTTATTCTACTTTCATGTTTCTTCTGCCATACCCAACTTTCACTTCCATACATGAGTGTCGGAACCAACACCCCCCTATGTACAGCCAAACGAGCCTTGTTAGACACCTTCCGGCTGCTCATAAAGGAGTGCAAAGCTCCATTCACCATGTTTCCTGCATTCACTCTTCTTTCAATATCACTCTCACACTTTCCATCTCTTGTAAACTTTGAACCCAGATACACAAACTCATTCACCTGTTCAATTTGTTCGTCTCCAATCACGATATTGCAAACTGTCACTGCCTCATCTCTTTCAAACACCATCACTTTCGTCTTCTTTACATTCATCTTCATTCCCTTTCTAACAAAAGCTCCACTCATAGCAGTTACCATCTCCTGCAACTCCTCGGCCGAAGACGCAATTAATACTTGGTCATCAGCATAGAGAAGACATTTGACGCGTAACTCATTCATTCTCAACCCACTTTCATTCTCTTTTAAATCTGTCAAGCAATTGTCCATGAATAGATTAAACAGCCACGGTGACGCTACACATCCCTGTCTAACACCTTTTTCGATATTAAACCATTCAGTGTATGCCCCGTTTATCCTTACACAAGCACTAGAATTTCTATAAAGAGATTGTAGTGCTCGTATGAGGATACTGTTTACACCGTACTCGGACAATGCTGACCACAATTCATTCCTCACCACTCTATCATAGGCCTTTTCTAGATCTACTAACGTGCAATAGACCTTTTTGTTTTTAGCCAAACATTTTTCGGCTATGCACCGCAAAGAAAAGACCTGATCCGTACATCCCATCCCCTTTCTAAATCCCGCTTGTGCATCCCATACTCTTTCATCTGTTTCATTCACAACTCTTTTAATCAACACTTTTGCATACAATTTACCGACGACGCTGAGAAGGCTTATACCACGGTAATTTATGCAGTCCTGGCGTGACCCTTTTCCTTTATATAATTGTAGATCACACCCCAAGTATTCTTTTAAAAAAATATTCAATGTACAGTTTTGACTTTCCTACCATTTTATTATATGTATAGATAAGGCTTAGTTCGATTCTTATGAATGACATCTAATTTTCCGTTTATTTCGACCTCTACATTTGGTGATAAATCTCTGATTACATTGTAGGGTCCAGAGTATAGAGTTGTTAATTTATTACCAGTCTCATTTTTAATAAGGATTTTGTCATTTGGTTTATAAGTAAAAGTATTTGTATAAGTATCATATTTCTTTTTCCTACTAAGCTTACTGTTAATTAAATTGTTGCGCGCCTCCGTTTGCGATACTTGTAACCTGTATTTAAGTTCAAGAGGGTAATTATCATGATTATATAAGGGCTCAATAGTTTTTGTAAGATTACTTGGCAAGCTGCATTATTTCCCAAAAACCAGTTCATACGGTGTAAACTGAGTAGATGTGTGGACAGTTGTATTATATGCAAAACACCAGAACGGCAACCAGTAACTCCATGTTTCTGGTTTTTGCTCTGTATTAATTCTTAAAAATGAATTTAGACTTTTGTGACTATTTTCTAGTGCGCCAATACTCTGGTGATGATATGCTGTGGAATTTAGTTTAGAAATATTTAAAAGTTTACATACCTCTTTAAAAGTATCCGCCATGAATTCTGTACGTCTGTCTGTTGCAATCTCTTTCGGTATTCCGTACCTAAGAATAAAATCTGTAACAAAGGCTCGGGCGACCTCTGTTGAAGATTTTGTCGCGAGAGGCATTGCGCATACATACTTTGACAACTCGCATTGTAATGTGAGAATATACATGTAATTATTGTTATCTCTATCAAGTGGTCCTACTAAATCTAAAAATACCTTTTCGAATGCGGTGTTTGCAGTAGAAGTAGACATTGGTTCTTTCATCGAAATTGTATATTTTTGCTTTTGACATTTAAAACATTTACAATACAAAATTCGTCACATCTTTTTCAATCCCAGGCCAAAAGTAATATTTTTTAATATTATTTATCATTCTTCTGATGCCCGCGTGGCCACTTGTGGGCAACAGATGAAAATCATTTAATATTATTTTTCTATCGTCAATATTTTCAATACGTTCAACATCTGAATCATATAGAAGCAAATATAGCAATCTCCAATCGGGGTGGTTTTGAGTAATTTAAATAAAACATTTTTCTGTAGTTAAACCTATGTTTTTTTGAACCAAGTCTATTTTATTACAACAGGGATGTTATAATGCATATATGCTAGCCTTTAAATGATAAAAATAATAAACGATAATGGTAAAATATTGGAAAAATGACAGGATATTGCTGTTATTGTTCTTGACAGTAGGATATTGCTGTATTTGAATTTTCTACTTTGGGACATTGCTGTCATTGCACCTAACGACGCCATATTTAAAAGGTATGTATAGTACGACGTATGACAGTTGATACTTTAATGAGGTCATACATGACAGAGATTCAGAGTCATTTATAATTTTATTCATATTTATTCATTTTTCATTTTATATTAATTGTGCTTGAAACCTCAACTGTGCTTTTTTTCCTTACAAACTTTCATATTAATAACATTACTAGTTGATATACAAAAAAAATTGGTTACCAAAAAAGTATCAAGATAAACGAAGTAACCTACTCTATAAAATATATAATATTAACCTCTGAACTTTAGCGACATTCCGTTTCCAAGTTTCGGGGTTTCGCTGACGTTTTCTTGCATAATTATTATTTACAGGGACAGAAAAACAATCCATCGTAACGATATAATAACTCGATCACTTCAAAACTTGTTTAAACCTAAGAATAATCATGAAAATTAGAGCATGTATTTTCTCCGTTCAACCGTTTTCGCCATACTAAATAACGGCCTGTGATTGGCTAGTTGGGATATTGCTGCCATTGGTTTTGATAGTCTTGGATTTTGCTATTTTTGCAACGAACACTAAAAACAAAATTAGTTTTTTTATAGGATATTGCTGTTTTAAGAGCGGTATTATTTAATAAAAACGTTTGGAATTTTACGTAGATGGTGGCGCTATTGTTAGGTCTGTTTGGCAAAAAAGTGGATATTGCTATATTTGCTTCTATATGACTCATTCTTTTAAAATACTTAAACGAGGGCCCTCCCAGTTTTTATACTTTTTTATTTCGCTCACTAGTTTTTCTACAAATACATAGTTATTTTTATTTTTTAATATATATATTTCGTCGATCGACATTTTACTACAAAACTTACTCAGCTCTCTCGCAAATTCGGCTCGCGAAATTCGTGATTGAGAAGCTGGGTTTATACTTAAATAAATTAAAGTGAGCGCTATCGTACGAAAAAATACTATTTTCATAATTTATTTTATTCTTATTCCTTAGTACATTCAAGTTATATTTATCTATAAAGAGTAATTCTACTGTATATTTGGGTTTTTTATGAACATCGACGACACGTGGTTGATCAGGCCAAGTGTTGCCGCTATTCGTAGTATCAATTTGGGAATTTAAATTCAATGCTTTCATATCACTCATTCTTCTTCTTTGAGCACGCGTCATCACAAATATACTTTCATTCATCTCTTTCAATTCTTTCGAAGTGACAGTCACACGAGATAATGCATCTGCAGCTGCATTCTCTTTGCCTTTCACATATTCAATAACATAGTCATACTCTTCAAGCACGAGTCTAAATTTAAGTAATCTACTGGATGGATCTTTCATATTAAATAGATAAATTAAAGGTTTGTGATCTTTAATAATTTTGAAACTTCGGCCGTACAAATAAGGTCTAAAATGCTTAACAGCCCAAACCACTGCTAACAACTCCTTTTCAATGGTTGGATAATTTTTCTCGGCTTTATTAAGGGTTCTACTGGCAAAAGCAACAGGACGACTATCTGAATTCGATAAAATAGCTCCAATTGCATAGCCTGAGGCATCTGTTTGAATTATAAATTGATTTTTCTCGGAAAAATCGGGATATTGTAAAATCGGTGGTGACATTATATGATATTTTAAAGTTTCAAACGATTTTTGACAATTTTTGTCCCAATTAAATTTAACATTTTTACGACACAACGCGTTTAAAGGATATGCAATTTCTGCAAATTTTGGTATGAATTTACGATAAAAATTTGCCAAAGCTACAAACCTCCTGGTTTCATCAACATTGTGGAACTGGGTAATTTTTAATAATACTAATTTTGTCAGGATCGGGTAGGACACCTTCACTAGAAACAACATGCCCTAAATAAAGTAGTTGCTTTTTAAGAAAATCGCATTTAGACGGATTTAATTTTAAATTAAAGTTCCGAATCCTTTCAAAGACTTCAATTAAATTTTTATTATGATCTTGTAAATTTCTTCCCATAATTATTAGATCGTCAAGATAACAAAGACATTTATCATATGAGAGTCCCGCCATTGCCATGGTCATCATGCGTGAAAATGAACTAGGGCTAGTTTTGAGTCCCATAGGAAGTCTAGTCATTTGATATTGACCAGAAGAGAATGCGGTATATTTCCTACTATTTTTTTCTAACTCTATATTATAAAATCCTTGATTTAACTCCAGATGTGAAAAATAAATGCACCCCGAGAGTGAATCTAAGATTTCGTTAATATAAGGAAGTGGAAACTTGTCATCTACGATACAATTATTGAGTTTTCGATAGTCAATTACCAAACGCCACTTTTTTTCTCCGTCAGAACGTTTGGGTACTAAAAGAACAGGGCTACTCCATTCACTATTACATGGCTCTATAATGCCTTCTTTTAATAAATTATCTATTTGTTTTTTAACTTCTTCCTTTTGTGAATGGGGAAGTCGATAAGGCTTGGAATACACTGGTACTGTATTAGGTTTTAAAATAATAGAATGCTTATATAATTTCGTTGTGGTTAATTTATCACCTTGAATATAAAAAATATCATTGTATTTAGCACATATGGATAAAACGCTACTTTTTTCCTCTTTATTTAAATGTTCAAGTTGTAAGGTTGACAATAACTTTTTAACTCGATCTGAATTTTTAGTTGGCTTTTCAAAAGAACAAATATGAAAATCAGTAGCTAAAAAAATAATAGGCTTAAAATCCTTGATTTTTAATTGTAAGTCTTGTTCAGTTGTATTTAAGATACGTATAGGTATATGTCCGTCTGTCGGCTTAACTAAGGTACTAGCGATAAAAATTCCACTTTGAATTTCAGATGGACTTACTACACATTCTTCAATCATATTAGTGTTAATAAAATGTATGGATTCAGATCGCGCTGGTATATTTAACGAATTATTTCCCATGTTAATAGGTAAATTTATCTTAATACCTTGATTCCATAATGTTAATGAACAAGCATTAAAGTTCAAGATCGCGTAATATTTATTAAAGAAATCATGTCCCAGTATGCCACTAGCCTTACACGGCAATGAATCAAAAACATAAAATTGATGATTTATAATTTGATCCCCAATTAAAAGATCTAGACAAACATAGCCGATAGCGTTGATTTTACCTCCCAGACCGCTGACTACAAGATTCTCTTTATGGATTGGAATGTTCTGAGCAATGATATGTTTATACTTAACAGCTGAAATTGAGGCGCCAGTGTCAAGTAATAAGTTATAAGAATAATTGTTTAAAGAACTTATAGTTATATAACAAGTATTGTTACATGATAATATTATATTTTTAGTCACGAAAAAACTCAGTAGGGTTTCAAGTATTAGAATTTTTATTATTCGAGTTTGTCAAAATATGCATGGTTTGCTGTTCGCTCGACCCTTGATTTTTCTTATTGTAATTATTATGATACCACTTACCTTTATTATAATGTGGCCTTGAAGATCCTCGAAAATTGCCGCGTCTCAAACCTCGTTCCGCGCTTCGACCTCTAAAAGTTGGATTTTGGGGCTGATGCTGAAAATACATGCCGCGACCACGGTGACCTCCAAATTTTCCAGTGTTGAAATTTCTACGACCTCTGTAATTGTAATGTTGATTAAATTTTTGATTACCTATAATTTTGATGACGCATTGTTAAAACGTCTCCGGAGTGAACTGATGTGGAGTCTTCGTCCAGGGCCGCCTGCACCGCGTCGTTCAAGGACGAGTAGTTTCTAGCTGTAACAATCGTACTGAGACGGCGGTTTCTTAGCCCGTCAGCAAATATTTTAATAGCTTGTTTTTCATTTCTCGGTTTTAAAACTTTAAAGTCAGATTCGTTTCCCTCCGACTGAGATATCGTCAAGTCTACAAACATATTTGTAATTTGCCTAGCATAATCTTCAATTGACAAATTATTTTGTTTAAACTGATTTAACCTAGCTTGTATAGCGGGAGCGGACCTTTTAGGTAACAAATTACATTTTATTGCCCGAATTAGACTTTCAATACTGTCGTAAGTAGTTTCTAATTTTAATTTTGCATTTTGCGACAGTCGATTTTTTAATACAAAATTAATTAATTTTTTCTTTGATTCCGTTCTAACATGTAATATTCTATGCTGTCAATAAGTTGTTTCATACTGACCTCATCATCAGATGCAACTGGTAATAAATTCATAGCAATCTTAAGATCGAACTTAGCCATATTTTTGTTTATCTTAACCGAAGGCAAGCTACTACATAAATCTATGATAGATTCATACAATTCAAAAAAATTTATACTTAATTTCTCTATTCTTAAACATTCATCGACCTTAAATTTATCAGATAACTTATTTAATAATTTCAAATTTGAATTATATCTATGAACTAAATCGTCGGCCTCCTTAATTTTTTTTATTATAATTTCACCTTTTCGTTTACTTGGGCCTATTTTTAATAAGATATGTTCTAATATCTTTTAACTGTGTATACCTACAATTGATTTAGATCAGATTCAGTCATATCATTTTAAATATTTCACTAAAACATAAGTCTTAATAACATTAACAATAAAATATAGTAATAATAATAATAAAATCAAAATATTACCTCACAATAAAAATGTAAACATAGTTAATTTTATATGCGTTTATATAATGTCCATAACAATGCGCGCATAACACTTTTCATTTATTTCTTATTGCGAAGCCCTGGTAGTGGTATTATTGGAATCACTGCCTCGGATGTTGCACTCGTACACTTCACCATGACCTCTGGTAGATCGACGGTCCAACGGGGCGGAGGACGTCCCAAACTGCGCTTGCCAAGACGCGGTCTCCACTCCAGGACCCGTCTGCTCCAACGGCCATCAGTCCTGCGACACAGATGACCAGCCCACTGCCACTTCAACTTGCTAATTCTGTGGGCTATGTCGGTTACTTTCATTCTCTCGCGGATAGCTAATTCTATCTTTGAGAGAAACCCCAAGCATAGCCCGTTCCATTGCACGTTGAGCGACTTTAAACTTGTGGACCAGTCCCTTCGTCAGCGTCCACGTCTCGGCTCCATATGTCAACACAGGCAAGACGCATTGCTCAAATACTTTTGTCCTCAAGCATTGCGAAATCTTCGAAGTGAAGACTCGACGAAGCTAGCCAAACGCCGCCCAGCCCAACCGAATCCTTCTATCAGCTTCCTTCTCGAAGATGTTTCGGCCTAGATGAATGGTGTGGCCAAGGTAGACATAATCCTGAACAACTTCGAGAAGGATACCGTCAACCAATACCGGTCTCGGTATGACTTGGTTGTTAAACATAATTTTCGTTTTGTCCAAGTTCATACCGATTTGTGGACTACGAGAAAGCCTTCGACTCTGTCGAGTGCTGGGCTGTCCTGGACTCTCTGCAGAGATGTCATATCGACTGGCGATATATCGAGGTACTGCGATGTATGTAAGACGCGGCGACGATGACCGATGACGATGACAGGGAGATGTAATATCACCGAAACTGTTTACCACTGCGCTGGAAGATGACTTTAAGACCTTGGATTGGGGAGAACGAGGCATCAACGTCAACGGCGAATACATCTCTCACCTTCGTTTTGCTGACGATATCGTCATCTTTGCGGAGACGTTTGATGAGCTAGGCCAAATGCTGGCTGGCCTAAACGAGTCCTCCCGACGAGTCGGTCTCGGTATGCTCTTATCAACGTCAGTTATGTTTATAACAAACAATTAGAACACTACGTAACTATAGTGAGGTATAACTATTATCTATAATATACATATATATTATACATTGTTCAGAAGTAGAAGGTTGTTAATAGGAGTGTTATTGATTGAGTAATTATGACTTTAATGTTATAAAGTTAATATTTCAAATCGAATTTATTTTCATTATTTTTATTAAGGTTATAAAAATCATTTAACGTAAATGTAATCGACGAAGCTAATCGAACGTGCAATATTGCAAGATTTTTTGAAACAATTAATTTCTGATAAAAATGGTTAAAGGAAATAATTATTAAATGTATGGAAGTAGCTGTAATAAAAATGGTTGCAGTGGAAGAATTTGGCTTGATTATTTTTACCCGACTGCCAAGGAAGGGTTATGTTTTTCGCGCGTATCTTGTATGTATGTATGTAATATTCTTAATTACCTGATTTCTCTAGAACCGCTGAACGGATTTATATAATTGAGATATCGTTAGATTTGTCTTAGCAGCCCAAGTGTTCTTAGATAGGTGACATTAAAAAAAAACAAATATGGCGGCTGTGCGAAGCCATTATAGTTAATGAAGAAATAATTTTTTTTAGAATACTGTAATATGGGTATCAAATTAAAGAGCTTAATACAAGGATTTCAAAAATGTATATTATGATTATTATTACTGTAATAATAATAAAGAAATACAATAAGAAAGTTTAAAAAATGTTGACTTTGCTCTTCGCTACTCTTTCCCATGCCTAAGGCAAGCTAGATGCGAGCCGAGCTTCTTCCTCGCCTCCTAGGCAACGTCCGACGGTCAATTTCAGGATGTGGCCTTTCCCACAAAAAAAAAAGAATTATCAACTTCGGACTACTCTGTAAAAAGTTATGCTCGGTAAAACATAAAAATGATATATTACGTGGCAACTTTAGAACGGCCTCATTTTTTTGTCGTTAATAAATTACTTTATCAACCACACGATGTAAACTATTTTAATGAATTGAACCGATTACGTAATTTGTCTAACTAAAAAGACATAAATAAAATAATAATTAAAAGAAAACAAAAAACCCGCCTGCATAAAAAACAACTAATAGAAAATGAACTGAAAAGACTGGAACAAGATAAAAATTCAAAATTACACAAAGCTAGCGAAACAAATCGAAATAATATCAAACATTATGTACTATATATACACTTAAAAATATCAATACGGTAGTCCTTCAAAATTTTATGCAACATCGTACATAATATGCAGTCGGAGACATGCACAAAGAGAGAATGATTTGACTTATCCTTCAATTTTATGTCTCTGTTTATTAGCTGTTCAGAATTTAGAGTTTGGTTTTTAGTTCAATATACCTATAGGCATTATAGGCTGAATGAAAGAGATGGCAGTTACGGACAGTTGTGAAAAAATAACTCGAACCTATAGCTTGTTCATTTGATTGCTCATTATCTCTGTAGTAACAAAAAAGTTAGTCGTATCGACCTTGTAACAACTATTTTAGCCTATTTTACCTCAGTATTCAATTCTAAGGGTCTGAGCCCACTATTTTTATGACCAATAAAATTATTACAATAATAAGATTGAAGCTTAAACATAGATAAATAATTGGACCAAAAAAAATCTGTAATACATTCAGGAAAACCGTATATTTAGTTTTCGGAATACCTCTGGAATCTTGTAAAACTATCTACTACATTCGCGATGCCGTCGTAGGAAGAAGGGTCGCACTTCTTTTTCCGCGACACAGCAACTAACTGTAGACGATTAGACGTAGTCCTTGCTGTGATATACGAGTACCTCGACATGCCGTCAAAATAATGTTATTTGTACAGTTGTACTATTATGGATTTTAAGGATACCATGGCGTAATTGGGGCCAGCGCTCGCTATCGAATGTCAAAGGATATCGTTCCGAATCGCTAGTGGTTAGCAGCCCCTATTTGTATGTGTGTGTATACTTATACACACAGCACACCTTTATTTTATCCAAAAGCAAAGTGTGTAAAAGGAAAACCAGTCCGTACAATATATTGCAAATCATTTATTTGCCATTTTTTATGTCGCCTTTGCTTCTGACATAATGTACTTGAAAGCCTTTTTTGCTCCGTAGCTACTATATAATGGGCGTGTACCTACTTCCTTACATTCTTAGCTTAGTATATACGAATTTTTTCCCTATAATTCTGATGTAGCAAGTGTTTACTGATTTACTACATATAGTATCAGGTGAATTAACAGCTGACTACTTTCGTTTAAAAATATTTGTACGTATATTATGCGTCAGACTTCTTTAATACCTCATTTGTTATTGTTGATGTACAGATTTAAAGGAACTACAGTTAGATAAAGTTATCTAATTAATGTTGTATAATATGTATGTGCTTTATCATTACTATTATGTCCATTTACTTTATCTATATTTGAAATGCATAGGTATGTATGTGTACAAATATTTGCAGGGTATTTGTCTCGCAAAATGTTGAAAATTCGCCTTGCATTCACTTTTATATTGGGATGGCTTCAGAAAAGAAATAGTATCTAGTATGACAGAGATTCTATGGTACTACAAAGAGTTACTACCGTTTCTTTCTAAAACTGTCGGAGGCTAGGGGCCATGGAGGAGGGAGGGGTGTCTCATAAGCCCATCTGTTACAAGGACGGGAGAGGGGACCAAAAATCGTGAAATTCGTGTGACGTAATGTATGTTTTACCTAAAAATGCCCCCTTAGGATATTTTTCACTATTTAAACTTAAAAACTGCTTCACTTCTTCTTTTACGTTCTTAACAACAAGTTGTGATTAAGCCCATTAACTAAATAAATAATTTACAAGTGCTTGCAAGGTTATTATAGTTAATATGTATTCTTAAGATTGAAAAATCGCACACTGTAAATATTACACATAATATATAACATGTATTTTATAAGTAAAGCTGATAAGTGTTACATTAAATAAAAGATTTATTCAAAGCAAGCTCGTTGTAGATGTGAAGTCGAGCAACAAGATGTAATAAGAAATTAAATCTTAATTTATCGATATATTTCCTTCTTTTTTGTAATTTATTAATACTGTTTATTATTGGATATATTTCCTTCTTTTTTGTAATTTATTAATACTGTTTATTATTGTTTATATTGATTCCAGTTATTGCGGTTAAAGAACTAAAAATATTTAAGTATGTCAGTGCATACTGCACATTTAATGTTAAGGTTTTATATTTATTAAATGTTAATGTTCCATATATCAGTAATTCCTGTTCCTGTCAGACAATAAATATTAAAGTAAGTGACCATTGTCTTCAAATATCATCAATATGAGATGTAGGTACATATATAATAGGTGTGCATAAGATATATAAATATTTACCAGTAAAATATTTCATAAGCATTTCTGCCAGTTCTGGTTCCACATCCCGAATTTCCAATGGATAATTGTTATTTTCCATGTTAACTCAACTTTTTTTTAAATATGTACGTTAACAGAACGTTTACTTCCGTTCTTAGGTGAAAGTACGAGCGCGCAGTTCACAATCTCGGAGTTGACTGTACACTGTGGAGTCGAACTGTGTCATATAAATCTCAAATAGGCCTATGATCTATGAATACTATTGCTTTCAATTAATAATATATTTAGCAGTTTTTTTTTTTTAAATAGTGTTTTAGTGATCTGCTATTCTGTCGATACGTTACATTAGTAAAAAAATATAAACTGCGTCATGCTTAGGACCATACGATTTCTTTTACACCTTTAACATCGTGTTCTACATAATCTTTGTGAATTTAATCGAAATTCTGTTCATCAACTACTTTCACTATCACTATTTGTACTATCCGTTCGCGATAAGTTTGCCGGTCCGTGGAATGCGAGTCCCCTCCCCCAGTCGCCTACCGCGCCCCTGAATCGCCCTCCCGGTATCGTTAGCAACGTCATGGTTATTTATTCATTTTAATTCTTTGTTTTTGACATTTCTTAATTTTTCGCTTTGTTTAAATCTGAGATTTAACTATGGGTAAAGGCAATACTATAAGAAGTGATGTACGAAATATGTTATGGTATGGTAATTTTATCTAAATACCCAATTTTTTTAAAATAATAATAAAAAGAAAATATTTAAAATATAGTTTCTTATTTTTTGCTGACGCTACCCTTCGAGTGACGTCATATCGTCAGCGGCAAACTTATCGCGAATGGACTGTAGATGTTTTCTTCTATTTGAACTATATTATTGGGCTGTTAAAAATATCTAGTAGGTATAGATACTTTACGCTTCCTATTATGTATACTTTTATAGAATACGTAGTTCAATGTTCATAAAATATGCAAGGATATATCCGTGTGACAAAAAGAAAAAGTATTTACTATCCAGACAAGTTAGTTTTTTTTTTTGTTATTAAATGTGAATAAGTTGGACGAAGGTTCTATGTCAATTCGAAGTACTTATTTACAATAAAACGGCAATTTCATACTTTAACCCTATTACTTACAAGTTACATACCTTATTTGCCCTTATCATAGATCTAGTAAAAAAAAGGTAGATAATAACGCACGTAGAACTAAAAACTGAAGCCACTTTTTTAAGCGTTTTTAAGTATGTGTGAGTAAGTGAAGTGTTGACACCTGTTAAAAAAAACTCCATGAAAATTTTATTCATTGGGATTAAACACTATTAATTTAATATGGGTAAAATGGGTATGCGAAAATAAATCTGTTCATGGTTTTAAATAAATTTATTAAAAATAAAATATAAAACCGTATGAATAATAAAAAAAACTCTTTTCAGTTTGGAGTCGGGTTTTTTTTAAACTGTTTTTATTAAACCTAAAATCCCATAAGTTGTATGAGTTTCTTAAATTTTTGTCGAACTCAGAGTCATCGTAGTCATCGTAGTAGTCTTATAGTAGCTACCCATTCATCTCTTATTAAAATATTCGTTGGAAACCTAAAACCATGATATTTGATAGTAAAATATGAGCAGTTAACTCAAAAATTTTAATAGAAAAAAAATGGAGTTAAAAATTCACATTTAACGTGACTTTAATTTATGTAACATAAAATCACACGATAAAAAAACAATAATGATGTCTACTTTGTACTTAATTATTTTTCTATGATTGCCTACAATTTACTTACCCACATTTTGGGGTATTAGAAATATGAAATTACTGGCAACACTCCCCCAGTACGTCCTTTTGTGACATTGAAATTATAAGTTTCGAATAACCTCATAATTATTTTGGAATATCAATAAATTTAAAGTTTTGTGTGTGAAACGATATTCCTTCAGACTTTTTATTCACTTTGGTATTGTTTTTGCACCATTTAATTACACAAGACGGCATTTTGTAGGCAAAATTACTGTACGAAGCACCGTTAGATACTAACGAAAATGAGCGTAGTTTGATGCATATGTGTGCGTGAGCGCGTGTATTTACTTGAAGGAGCCGAGTTTTGTGGCTTCACTAACCCTGCGTTCCGAAATGCGATGAAATCGATTACAGCGATCACAGCACCGTTCCGATTTGTCGTGAGCGTGCCATCGAGCGCTCACGTGACGTCACAGATGACGTCATTACATCCGCCATATTGCGCTTACAACGATTATGCCTCGGGCGAGCTCGGGCGTAAGCGTTGTGAGTCTTCTGTCACTTTTGACATTTTTGTCGGTTGTCTGAACTGTCTAATTGAATAACAACAAAAAAATGGAAACAACACATATTATTTCAGTTCACGATGAGAGTACAGGGAGAATAATTCAATAATGTTTAATTGAACAAGATGTTGAACAAGCGCAACGAGGTAAAAACTAACTGATATCGGGATATTTGACACTGACAAACAAAAAAATGCTCAAAGCGCTCAAAGTGCATTCCGATTTGAACAGTGATTATTAGTCTCATAACACTAATTTCAATTCGGAACGGGCGATTTCGACGAAATCGCTGTAATCGATTTCATCGCATTTCGGAACGCAGCCTAACAACAAAGGCCGCGCATTATCTACCTTTTTTTACTAGATCTATGGCCCTTATATGACGCTACCCCAACATCTTAGAGACCCCGCAGACATACAATTGTGAATTGGCCAACTATCGAACAACTACATTGGGTACTTTTACAATTTAGTTGTACAACTGTGAAATTGTGCGTAATTGGAAGGGAATTTCGATTCTGATGCGATCGGTATCCAATTATTTAGTTGTACAATTTAGTTGGAGAAGATGTGCGGGCTAGCATATGTCACCATACCTATTAGTATACTCTTCGATTTAGTTGGCCAACTTGAAATTGTATATCTGCGGGTGCACTTACAGTTGACAATCCAGTGGGTGTTGTGGGAATAAAGTTCCATAATGCATTTAGGACGAGATATTCGTTTTATAATTGTATAAAAAGAATTCCTATTAGAAATAATTTTTGGTACAGTATAGTAGTTAGTACTATTGTGTTTTGGAGAAAGAGGAGAAAGTGTGTATGCGTGTGAACTCGTGTGAGTGAGCCAAAGTAAGATAAAGAAGCTCACAGATGTTTCTGGTGTTACGAAATGTGTGTTACCCGTACGCTATTAAAACGGTTAATTACACGAAGTTCAATGCGACTACATTGTTTTTGTTTATCTGTTATTTTTTGACTATTAAATCGCTGTACCGATTTTGATGAAATTTGTATTAAGTAAATATTGTATGCTGCTGTGTTGTTATGGCAGTAAAGAATATAGCCAGCCCCTCTCTTCCCATAGGTGTCGTGAGAACTGAGAAGCGACTAAGGGATAACAAAGTTCCACTACCACCTTGGAACTTAAAAAGCCTACCGATGGCGGGATAACCATCCAACTGAATATGGCTTTGAAATACATAGTCTGAAAACGGGCAGAAAGAAAGGCCGGGCGGCTTCGGTGCGACAAAGCCAGCCCTGCGGTCACCAACCCACCTGCCCAGCGTGGTGACTATGGGCAAAACACATGAGTTCACGCCATTTTTGGCGCGAACTTATGGAGGCCTATGTCCAGCTGTGGACTGCGATAGGCTGTAGTGAAGTGAGAGAAATATTGTATAGAGTAGAAATGGGTTAAGATCCTAAGGGAAGAGCCAAAAAATTTTGCGTGCGTACAAAGCACACACGTCAGAAGTGAAACTTTGCCAAACTAATTTTAAAAAAATGCTTAATTAAAAACAACGAATTTAAAATACAAAAAACAAATTATTTGAAAAAGTATGTAATCTTAATTGAAGATTTGTATTAGTTAGGATTAAAAAAATAATAGCTTTTTTAGTAATATTTTTTGTTTTATTACGTAGGTATACAATAAGTTTTAGCCAGAATCTTATAATAATAATTTATAAGTTGATAGAAAAATAGACACCAATGAGCTATTGAGACATGTGAGGGAATCTGAAGTCCGTGTCACGTAAATTTTTTGCAATCCATTTATCTGCTTCAGCTGTCATTTCGTCATAAAATAATCACGCCAACCACCTGCTTTACCTAAAAATATTTTTTTTTTGAAAAATAAAACGTAAGTATTTTTTTTACTTATTGAAATAGTATTGTAACGACTTGGTCAGTGAGTGCTTTATATGTCAGAGGGCCCAATCGGCGTACAGAACTGGTAATACAATAGGTTACTCAATTCGACCGTATATATATATTTTTTTAAAATGTATGTTCGGGCATAACTTCGCCGTTTGTGAACCGATTTTGATAATTCTTTTTTTTTTTATTTGAAAGGAGATACCCCTAGTTTGGTACCATGATAAGGAAACCAGGATCTGATAATGGAATCCCAGAGAAATCGAGGGGAACCTTCAAAAATCGTAGTGATGACTAGTGCGTTTGTTAATATTCTTCATCTACTTACGTTGTATTACTTGTCGATGTAATTGAAGTCGGTTTTTTTTTTCGTTTGCTAGCAAACACGATTATATTATATATACACCTAAAGTACATACAAATTATGCAAGTAATTCTATCAATCGTCAACTCATATACAATTTGTTTTATTCAGAAATAGATTTGTTTAACATGACAAAAACAAATTTAAAAAAAAAACAGTAAAAAATAAAGATGCAGTTAATTGAAACACTAAAACACACGCACGCACACACGCATACAAACACACACACACACACACACACACACACACACACAAACATCCACACACACAAACATCCACACACACATACACACACACACACACACACACACACACACACACACACACACACTCACATACACATAACATCCAACTGACCATTTTTACCCAAATGTCGCAACTATCGACGGTATCGACGGTAAAATTCCTTGTAGTGCACAAACGCCCTAGACTATTTTTAAACTTTATATTTTGTCAGACTATCCAGTTTAATAAATTGTTTAAATACCCTCACCCTTTCTAATGAAAGTTGCAGCGCCAGCCTTGAGAATACCGAGTTCGCGCATCACATCATAATTAACAGATTTGTTGACTTTGAAGTTTTCAATACTAAGATGTTCACAAAGATCTTCGATTTGTTTTTCTGTGAATTTTTTGCCGAAAAATTTGCTGACTCGTTCTACCGCTGCGCGCAGATCCTGAAAAACAATATTTCATCAAATATTTCTGTTATAAACAACACATAAACTGTATACTTGGAAGTTCTAACTATTATTAGTGAGTTACGGTTTTGTTCACAGTTCGGCAACTTACATTTGGATTTTAGCCTTTTTTATTACATGTACGAGTAACATAACAATTAACAAGCTAGGCTGTTCAATTTTTTTATAAAGTTAAATATTTTCTCAACCATACCTTTGATAGTTCTTCATAAAATAGAAATAACAAGTTAGGATTGCGTCTTTGTTCCCAGGCTTCCTTAATGTGCTCGAAATATGGAGTCCAATGATCTAAAAACAATTTCATTTAGTTAACATTTATATAATTATGTAATTTATAAGTTATTCAAGAATATTTAAACTCACGTAAGTCCTTTATGAAGAATTGCCAGTAAGTTTTGAATTCACCGATGTAACCTTGCGTCCTTATTGACTTACTTAGATGGAAAAAAGAGACGGCGACATCCCGCGGATCACGGGCAACGTAAATCACTTTGGCAGTATCAAGTAACGTCGGCGGTAAAAGGGAAAGAGGTAAATGTGTTTTGACGAAACGCGGCGATGGCATATCCTCTAGCTGGTCGACGCCTGGTTGGGAGACGTACTCTAGAAGTTTTAATTTACGTTCGCAGTCGCTGTTTTCTTCTTGAAATCGTTTTTTCATCACCGGATGGTCATACACAGAGAATCTGCAAATTTTTCAATTGCTAATTAATGTTCCTAATTTTGTACCCCGAGAAAGTACAAATTTGGCGTAAAACTTTCATTAGTTTGAATAGTTTAATCTATAAATGCTCTTATCGACGAATGGGGATGCGTAGGAGGCGCTACCCCCATGCGCCGCTAGTAACACTCCTATGCCCGTGTCCCGTCCTGCTAGACGGCGTCGTCGGGACTGTTCAGAGATGAGCCGGACAGTCCCCATGGAGGAGAAGTCTGGCCTTTTCGCAGAGGCCAGCTTGTCGCTGGAGGGATCCTGTTGCCTACAAATCCGGGACCCTCCAATTAAAGCGGCTGAATGCTGCCGCAGGGGTTTAGTACGGTACCTATAAATGCTCTTATAATGCCGATCGTTCTAGAACCACTATACTCAACCTGCTATTTTGCACCCCGAGAAAGTACAAACTTTCATTAGAAATATGAATAGTCTAATGATCTAATCTATAAATGCTCTTATAATGCCGAAGGTTCTAGAATATGTGAATGTCTAATCTAAATGAATCAAGCTAAGCTTGAAGTTCCTTTATATATCGACGCTTGAAAGGCAATAATTCCTAAGCGACATGTTGGCAACTTTACACTAGAGCATTTTAAAGTTTTTTTTTTTTGAAAAAAAATTCATTAAAAACCGCCTATTAGTCATAGCTACTCGATTCTAACGAATTTTAAATCCAATTTGATAGCTTTATAAACTGGTATTTAAAGATTATTCATTTTCTCAATATTTTAAGAAATAGTGTCGGTTAGTAAAATTTTAATCAAAATCACAAACAGGTAAAAATTACTTAACGACGACAAAATTTTATCATAAGCCATGTAAAATTAACTAAGCCCCAGTTTTTCATAATAGTGTTTCAAGCAAAATGACGCATCCAGAAGTAACAGATGTTTGATCTATAGGTAAAATGATCGAAACAAAAATCGAAAAACTTTTCTGTCAGGCAATTTTAACCATAGTACAAATTAAATAAGGTAAGTGTAGGGCTTTTTAGTACAAGTAACTAAGAATTTTATAGGTTTTAGTACACAACATTAAAAACTTTTGGATAAAGGTTTTCGATGGATAATTTTATCGTCTTCATCAATACCTAAACAGCCGTTGTAGTGATCTACAATCACTCACTACTGAGTATGGACCTCCATCTGACAAGGGACGAATTAGAGCATACTCCGCCACACTGTCGTATTGCAGGTTGGTGGAGTTTTTAGGCCTGTGACTAATCTAACAAGTTAACAAAGGTTAATGGACGTCTATGTAAGCCTCTAACACATGAATGTTGCAGTTAAATCTCTCAAAGAAGAAAATTGCTGTCAAAAACTATTGTTACAAATAAATTAAAATTGGAATGGGTTTCTGGGTACCTACCTTACTATTCATTATGTAATCAAAACAAAAAATCATCCACGTCAAGTATGTGTTTCTGATCAGTTTTTTTTACAAAATATATCTTTTTAGGCAGGTAAATATTAACTACTTTACGTTTTTAAAAACAATTGCATTTAGGTAAAAAATTACTAAGCGACAATGAGTACATAATTAAGGTGTGTTAAAAAGTCTTAAACTACGAGAGAGAAAAAAAAATAATCAGGTAAAATTTCTTAAGCAATGTTTTATACCCTAGGTATGCAAGGCAGAAAATACTTTATGTTTAACACGTTCGCGGACACTAGGGCCGATTTTGCAACGCCACTTTTACACTTCATTATTGTATGAAATGCTGTAGCCGCACCGTCACTAGTGAAAAGTACTAAGTATTTAAATAAAATCATAACGGCTATAGCCTTTACCTGCTTTAGCCGTTCCGTCACTAGTAACGCTGCTTACTTCTTCTTGCTGCACCTTGCTGCTTAGGTGTTTTGAAATGCTTTACCTTACCACTGTCCTCTTCAGAGTCAGACACATGAGTTGTGGATGACCCGCTATCTTCATTAGGTATATAGTTAGTGTCTGAACCGTAGTCACCATCACAATCATTGTAAGGATCCTGTTCCGACTCACTTGACAATGATTCGCTATCACTCGGCATTTCAGGTTCCTCTGAACCAGAAGACAGCTCGCCAGAGGAAGCATCACTGAATAATTTCAATAATCGTTCGTTTTCTCTTTCGTATGGATCATAAATTTTTCGTTTACTCCCATTCGGTTCTTGTCTAGACATCTGAAAAGTAGCCATGTTTTACTATTAGTTTTACTCAAATAAGGTAAACGTAAATAGGTAATTTATAGCAAATATTGTATTAAATGAGTATTGTTATATAATATTAGTAACAGTTTATCCATGTTTACTTTAAAAATTAAGTAAACTTACCACTATAGCAGTACGAAAACCGCGTGATAAATACACTCACGACACCTCCGCTCCTGGGGGCACTCGCCGGTCGACTAATAGTCTTGGGTAGCACAAGTACGATGTGCTAAAAGGTAACGTTACATATTGAGGTACTAAATGTAATAGCACCAAACGTCAATCGCTATTCGTACCTAACCGGACTAACAGCACACTGTAACAGTACAGTACTGTTAAACTACGCCTTACCGCGGTACGACAAGTTTAAGATTGTGTCACTGTCCGAGTGTGCGACTGTACGGTGTGCGGTTACAGTCCGACTGTACGGTGTCCGGTTATAGTCGATTAGGCGCTTAAGCGATCACAGTACAGTCCGAGATGATATTATTCGTACACCGTTCGTTAGCTCTAAAATGAAACAGAGCTGTTGAATTGTGTTAAGACCGTACAAGTTACATCGCGTCGTGCATTTCGCGTTTTAATACTTTTAATGTGCCCTTTTTAATTAAATATTTATGAACATAACGTAAACTAATTCCTTTTACGTAAAAGTAAACTTGTTTTTGTTACCTACCTATAGTTTTTGTTTAGCGTAGGTTAGTAAAATTTGAGAATTTTATTAATTTAAAAAACTTTTTAACCGACTTCAAAAAGGAGGAGGTTACTCAATTCGACCGTATATATGTTTTTTTTTAATGTATGTTCTCGGGGATAACTTCGTCGTTTATGAACCGATTTTGATAATTCTTTTTTTGTTGAAAAGGGGATATCCCAACTTAGGTACCATGATAAGGAAACCAGGATCTGATGATGGGATCCCAGTGAAATCGAAGGGAACCCTCGAAAATCGTAGTAACGACTAGTGCGTTTGTTAATTTATTTATTATTTATTACTTGCCGATGCAATTGAAGTCGGTTTTTTTTTCGTTTGCTAGTTAAATACGCTTTTACGTAAAAGGAATTTGTTAACGTTATGTATGTTTATAAAATTTTATTATTTCTTTATTAAGGTTTGTTTGTGTGTGTGTGTGTGTGTTTTTTTACTGCGGTGATGGTTAATAAATAATAACAGAATGACAGTCCTAAAAGCCTGTTGAAGTATTTATTTATTTATTTATACTTTATTGTACAACACAACTGAAGGGAAATCAAAAAATGTGTATAATCTATACTAATATATAAAGCTGAAGAGTTTGTTTGTTTGTTTGTTTGAACGCGGTAATCTCTGGAACTACTGGGCCGATTTGAAAAATTCTTTCAGTGTTAGATAGCCCATTTATCGAGGAAGGCTATAGGCTATGTATCATCACGCTAAGACCAATAGGAGCTGAGTCCACGCCGACGAAGTCGCGCGCAGAAGCTAGTATTATAATAATGAGGTTTGTTATTTCACAATCGTAATATCTTTAGTGTTTTTAACACACTTAATATTATCAAAATGATGAAAAAAAAATTGCGTGCGTACAAAGTACACGCCAGAAGTGAAACTTTTTTAGCAAACTAATTGAAAAAAAAAATGAAAAAAAAAAAACAAAAATCCAACGTCACGAGGTGTTCAGTTGTTCACAGGCGGTCACCCATCCAAGTACTGACCACGCCCGACGTTGCTTAACTTCGGTTCAACGTGGTATGGAGGTTTAAAAATTCGTAACTCGTGACGCGGTGACGCGTTTCAAAAAATTTGTGTACTATTAAGTACTAATTGTACTAATAAGGTGTACTAGTACAATTTTCGAATTGTACGAATAGTGCGCGCACCCAACAATGTCCGATTAAGCCCAAGACTATCGACTAACAAATTTCCATACAATTGTCGCTGCTATGACAGGTGCGTCAGTGTGCGTGCGCACACAACGACACAAGTGTAGTGACCTTTCGAAGGTGTAAAAAGATATGTTATATGACACCTAGCGATTTGAAAGTTCCAATTTAGGGGCACTCGATGATAAAATATACGGTAGTAATATAGAAAATCGTCTGCTAAAGCCGTTGTGCCCCAAATTGCGGAAAGAACATAAAGGCTATAGCCGGCGTGTCATTCTGAGTAAGTCACTGATGCCTGTTATAGCCGGTGCGTCCGCGAACGTGTTAAACGCATTATTTCGAGTTTAGGCAAAAATTACTAAGTGTAAACTGTAAAAATAGAATACATACTAAGTGAAACTTAATGATAAATCGGTAAAATTATTGTCGCTTGGACGCCGAAAACTGTGAAAATGTGTTTTTTTTTTAAGTTACCAAGCGACAACAAACTTCGTCCTAGCGCCATGAGAGTAAGACCAGTCGACGCAGAATTTTTTTCTGATTTCAACGGTATATATAACTCAATATCGCCCAAAATGTCGCTTGGTCATTATT
Source organism: Melitaea athalia (assembly GCA_905220545.2). Taxonomy (NCBI): domain Eukaryota; kingdom Metazoa; phylum Arthropoda; class Insecta; order Lepidoptera; family Nymphalidae; genus Melitaea; species Melitaea athalia. The sequence goes on from HG992182.1 coordinate 17,421,378, forward strand.
GCCTTTCAAGCGTCGATATGGTTCTGCTGTAAGCATTCCTGCTATTGGAACATTCCTGCTATTGGAACTTAGAGTATTTTGAATTTTTCTTATAACAATAATTATAAAAATTTCTTTGAAATTTCTTCGTATTTACTTACTCTAGAAATGGATATCTTTCAGTCAGTGGTATTTTATTTGCTGTTTCATAATCTAAATCATTCGCCACCATCCAGACCAGTTCCTGCGTCCATGTTGTTCCTATTATGAATTATTTGATTGAATTACGTACTTAAACAGAATTTATTTATGCAATACATAAGTGACCTACGTATTATTTTGGGAATTCGATTAATTTAATTCATGAGGACTCATAGTGTCTGGACTGAACTATCGAAGATTTCATCACAACAAACATAGGTACAAGACACATTTTATGTAGGACGTAGTTGTAAGTATAGGTACATAACTTATCTGACTGACACTACTTTAATTTTATTAGTCCGCAATTGAAAATTATTAAGACATCATAATGACAAGGGGCTGTATATACCACAATAAACAACCACTCTGGTGTAGTGGTGCAAGTAAGACCTAAAACACCGACGGTTTGCGGTTTTGATTTCTTTCGATTCGTTTGGATGTCTGTCTTTGTGGGCCTCCCTACCGTGCCTCGGAGAGCACTTTAATTCATCGGTCCCGGTTGTCATGATAAATACCTGATAGCGATCGTTACATCATAGTAGTTTATTCATAGTACATATCCGCCAAACCGCAGTAAAGCAGTGTGGTGGATTAAGCTCCAATATTTCTCCTACGTGAAGAAAGAGACCTTTGCCCAGCAGTTTTAAGTTACAGGTTGATGCGATTCGAATGCGTACCTATACCACACGTGCCATTTTATCAAAATACTGATTAACCATCACTGAGCTTGACACGATTATAATCATTAATGTACGGAGTCAGTCTTAATCTGTGGTCTTAATAGTATAATAGGCAATTTCGAAAGTTAACGAGTCTACTTAACAACACTGGTTAATTTTTACATTGTTTTTAGTTTAATTTAACCACCTTTCTGTAGGTATGAAATTTTTGTTATTAAGCATGAATTGTGGGAAAAGTCGTAGTTTACGCCATAAAAAGTTGTTTATTTTTGGATTTTTGAAATGAAGTAAAGTTTCGTGACTTTAAAAATGAAAATATAAACTGTTTTATTTAAATTTTAATATGTACTTGCCTGATCTTGGGTAACTGACAACAAAAACGTCTGTTGGACGGACTTCCATTGTGTATATTTTAAAGGCTTCATATTTGAACCTGTGTGGTAGAAAGTAGCCTTTTGGTCCGACTTGCACGAAGCCAGTGTGTTCACCTAAAAATAATAAAAAAAAATTACATGCCTTAAAGCTGAAACACGCTTGACAGACAAGTTTGACGATGCGTTGGCGTAAGTGCGCTGCCTGGAAATTTGCGGGCAGCGGGGTGGCAGCGGGGCAGCAGTGGGGCGACAGCGGCGGCGGGGCGGGAGCGGCGCGGGCAAAGCCAAATCGTTCTCGAAACCAGCGGCAGATCACGTAGCTAGCTATAGTCCGGCCGCTTACGACGAAGTTTTTCGCACACCGGCCCCTCATCTTTTGTCTTTGTCGCTCGCGTAGTCGCTTATAAACATATTGCCATTGCACTCACACAATAACACTGCAATGCTGACGCGCGGGTGGTCACCGCTTGACTGGAATCACCGCTCGTTGCCCGCCACCGCGCCGCTGCCACGCCGCTGTTTTCGAGGGTCGGTCCATTTTATTGTACGCATAAGATCCGGCCACTCCCGCGCCGCTGCCTCAGCCACCCACTGCCAGCAAAACTCCAGGCAGTGCCCTTAAGGTCTCAGCACTGGCTGTTGCGTTAACAGTCGAGGGATCGAATCCTGCTCGTGGCAAACATTAATTTGTTTAAGGCGGACAGATGGTCTGGGTGTTGTGTATTGTGTGCGTTACCGGACCTTCTACACAGGATCACAACCCTATTGCAAGCCGTTGAGTGTGACGCGTTTATTATTTTAAAAAAATTGCGTAAGTGGTGCGTACAAAGTACAAATGTCAGAAGTGAAACTTCTTTGGCAAAGTAATTGAAAAAGTGGGCGGTATCATAAATAATCTCATTCTCATAATTTTTTTTAAAAGGAGCTCCTATTTTTTTATACCGGAATCGAAAATAACAAAAAAAAAACGTCCGAATACGAGTTTAGACATGAGGTTAACGTAACCCCTGAAGGTCCAATAGAGGTCTAAGTATGACCTTAATAATCTAGCTAATTTTGTGCTAAAACAAAAACAAAGATCACACCCTAAGTAACTTTCAGCGAGGAATCTAACGGTGACCTTTGATTTGACCTTAAACTTCATTTTTAAGGTTATTTTAAGGCCAACCTCAATTTTATAAATGGGAAACCCTTTTTTATACCGGAATCGAAAAGAGCGAATAAATTTACGTCCACTAAGTAGCACTAAACTAACGAGATTATTAAGAAGTCATACTTTGACATCTATTTGACCTTTAGGAGTTAGGTTAACCTCATACCTAAACACGTATCCGGATGTAAAGTTGTCCGTTCTTTTGTGAAATGAAGTTGACCTTAAAATATCCTTAAAATGAGATTTAAGGTCAAATCAGAGGTCACTTTTGGATTTCTCGTTGAAAGCCGTGTGATTTTCCGAATTTTCGGGGTTTCCATACTTTTTTCTCACCCGGTATAAGAGGCTCTACGAAGCGATAAATTTTTAAGACAATTATTTAAACATTTTTTTCATTTACAATTGAGACGGACTTTCGAGAAAATTTTGTTAGTTAACAATCGTTTAACTTGTTGAAAAATTAACTTTAAGTAAAATTTCCAGCGGGAATGAAGTATTTATAGTGTTCAAAATACACCATAATTTTTTTCCACCCGAATCCAATGAGCAATCACACATAATTTTAAGAGCAGTATCTCTATTTTCGTCCAATTTCAACTTGTCGACTAGACTATTATGTTCTTATCAACGTCTAAAATATACATAATAAACAATTATAACACTTTACGTAGGTAATTAGTTAGATATAACTATTAGTACCTACTATATAACCTATAGGTAAATGTTATAGGTACATTGTTCAGAAATAGAATAGGAGTGTTATTTATTGAGTAATTATGACTTCAATGTTACGTAGTTAATATTTCAAATCAAATTTATTTTCATTATTTTTATGAAGGTTATACAAAAATCATTTAGCTTAAATGTTGGTAATCGACGAAACGAATCGAACGTGCAAGTTTGCAAGGTTTTTAGAAACAATTAATTTCTGATAAAAATGGTTTAAGGAAAATTATTTCCTTTATTCCTTTCATTTAAATTATTAAATGTATGGAAGTGGCTGTAATAAAAGTGGTTGGAGTCGAAGAATTTGGCTTGATTATTTTTCTGAAACCATTCTGGAAATTTTTCTATAAAACTGGTCTCGTTTTCCGAAACATTCATGTAAAATATTCTTAACATCTTGCCAAACCGTTGTATCGTTAAGATCTAGTTATAGTTTGAAAAGAAAATCTGTATAGTTGTTAAGAGACGATTTTCGCACTAAGTTTGAATAAACGTAGCCCTTGGTAGCTTACTATAAATCTACCTACTGTTACGTTGTAACAAGTATAATACTTATTAAATTATAATTATATTTTTATTAGAACCGAAAATATCTTAAAATTTAATTAAAACCATTTTTCTTAATTAAAACATCACTTTTACATACAAACAAATCGAACGGTTGATTTGTTATTAGCAAACGGAGTCCGTGCGCGTTAACTAGTGTCAGCACTGAGTCCAATTTCATTACCATTTATGGTAATGGTTGCACGGCAGAAGCGATATTCTTTCGAGAACATTGTACATCTTCCTTCCCCCCCCCCCCGCGGCTAGTAGCTACTACGTCGTTTTGGCCCTGTGGTCCAGGGATAGTCAAATAATGGGTCGTGTTACGATTTCGTTTCATCGTCATATTCTTGCAGACCACTAGTTCACGAATACTGTTAATACTATGCTATTTCAACCTTTAGGCCGATGGTCCGTATAATCACTTATAAAATGTAATTTTCTCCTTTTGGTGTGTATTAGTTAAAGATAAAAATACAATCGCTTAGTAGATTCATTTCGGTTAGTTTAGCCTTACGATTGTTGCAATTTATTTACAATAGAATGATGAGTGGACAGGGAATTTCATTTCTCCACGCGACCGTACACTTAGTTGTCCCTGGAGTTGAGTAGCAATGCTTTGTTAGAACTCTCCTGATTGGTCAATACGAAAGTTCTAGAATTGGGTGTGGGCAAGCCCCTTTCCCCCGCGACGGATAGCAAATTCATAACGATTATATATAAAGCATTTCTGCCGTACGAGATTTTTTTCTGTCAACGCCGCAGTTAATAACTAGTTAAAGTATTTAAGAAAAAGTTTGTGTTTATTTTCTGTGAAGTGAAATTTTACGTGCCTTGTTGTAAACCCCCTTGGAAACTGGGGGTTCACCCTGCGGGTTAGCTTCATTATTTCACCCTGCGGGCTAACCCTACATTTCACCCTGCGGGTTGTCGACATCTCCAGTTCACCCTACGGGTTGATTACAACACTTCACCTGCGGGCTAACCCTACATTTCATCCTGCGGGTTGACGAAATCTCCGTATTGCACCCTGCGGGTTCACTACCGACGCCTGCACATCGTCCAACGGGACGAAGTCCGACCTTGCGCTCCACCGTAAGGCGGCGTCAGCGGCCACTGTCTACAGCTGAGGGTCCTTCTACAAGGTCACCGGGACCCGCTACACATTCCGAGTTTCCGACGGCATCGGACAGCCGTAACCGTGCCACGCGTCACCGGATCGGACCGGAATAAGATAAGTCCCCAGTGCACGTCGGTTTATTGTACAAAGTGCCAAAAGAAATTTTCCTGTTGCTTTAGAACCTAACCCTGAGAGTTAAATTAATTGTTTAGAGTCTGATTAATCAGTTAGTATTATTATTTATATTGTTTTGTAATTGTAATTTTTTTTATTAATTATTTCTTTTTTACAATATACATTGTAATTTTTATTTGTGTTTTTTTTATTGTTACCCCGCCGTCAGGCGGACGTAACAAGTGGCGCCCAATGTTTTTTGAAAATATCGTTTCGTTTTATTAGTTTTGTTTTAATCAATTCTTCGTATTTTTATAATAGTTGTCACCGTAACGGTTCGATTCTTGTTTTCTTTGATATGTAATGCTTCAGAATATTAGTTTAAAAAATTTTTGTTTTCTTTTCTCTTTACATTGTCTATAATTGTAAATTAAAAAATTGCGGTCGGTCTCTGTATGCGTTGTCTTTGATGAATTTAATTAAGCCTACACGAATATTGACGTTTAGTTGGGAGTTTGTTTTTTTTTATTTTTTTTTATGTTGTTTTTGCGCATTTATGGCGCGTTGCGACCTCTTGTATGGGTCTTTGTTTTGTTGTTTTGCGTTTTGCGCGTATAGAGCGGGTAGTGACTCTTTAAATAAGCCTACACTAATTTTCTTGTTAGAGCGGATAGTGACTCTTTAAATAAGCCTACACTAATTTTCTGGTTTAAGCGCTTTGTTGTTTGCGTTCTGCGCGTATAGAGCGGATAGTGACTCTTTAAATAAGCCTACACTAATTTTTTCATTAGAGCGGATAGTGACTCTCTAAATAAGCCTACACTAAATTTTCTCGTTACAGCGGGTCGTGACTGTAACAAATTCATCAAAGACAAGCGTATTAATCAGGGCCGATTCGTATTATTGTTTCACGTTGCAGTATTCTTTCTCTTAGACGTTTTGTTTTGTCATGCAGTGCTGTTCTTGAGTCCAATCCGTTAATAGGGTTGTACTCTAGTTTGTATGGTAGTCTGTGGATTATGAATTTCCTCAGACAATTTGACAGGTCGTATGCTAGGTTGCGTGTTTGGTATTTGTAAGGGAAGTATGAATGTGAGACAGTGGCTGGGCGGTTTAATCTTTGTTTGGCGTTTACCGCAGCGGATTTTACTACGTAAAATCCTTTCTCTGGGAGAGGGGGTATTGTTACGTTGTAACAAGTATAATACTTATTAAATTATAATTATATTTTTATTAGAACCGAAAATATCTAAAAATTTAATTAAAACCATTTTTCTTAATTAAAACATCACTTTTACATACAAACAAATCGAACGGTTGATTTGTTATTAGCAAACGGAGTCCGTGCGCGTTAACTAGTGTCAGCACTGAGTCCAATTTCATTACCATTTATGGTAATGGTTGCACGGCAGAAGCGATATTCTTTCGAGAACATTGTACATCTTCCTTCCCCCCCCCCGCGGCTAGTAGCTACTACGTCGTTTTGGCCCTGTGGTCCAGGGATAGTCAAATAATGGGTCGTGTTACGATTTCGTTTCATCGTCATATTCTTGCAGACCACTAGTTCACGAATACTGTTAATACTATGCTATTTCAACCTTTAGGCCGATGGTCCGTATAATCACTTATAAAATGTAATTTTCTCCTTTTGGTGTGTATTAGTTAAAGATAAAAATACAATCGCTTAGTAGATTCATTTCGGTTAGTTTAGCCTTACGATTGTTGCAATTTATTTACAATAGAATGATGAGTGGACAGGGAATTTCATTTCTCCACGCGACCGTACACTTAGTTGTCCCTGGAGTTGAGTAGCAATGCTTTGTTAGAACTCTCCTGATTGGTCAATACGAAAGTTCTAGAATTGGGTGTGGGCAAGCCCCTTTCCCCCGCGACGGATAGCAAATTCATAACGATTATATATAAAGCATTTCTGCCGTACGAGATTTTTTTCTGTCAACGCCGCAGTTAATAACTAGTTAAAGTATTTAAGAAAAAGTTTGTGTTTATTTTCTGTGAAGTAGTGATGAACACTGAAAAAATACATCGATGTTTTTTTCGATTTAATGCATCGCATAGTGGCATCGATGTAATATCGATATATCAAAAAAAACATCGATGTTTTCCATACATCGAGTGTTTTTCTATAAGTTAGATATTTATGTGGTTTAGATATAAAAAATTTACACGTGTATATAGGGCTGCCAAGTATACTTTATTATAATAACGTATCCTACTTTATTTTTGGTAATATTATACTTTATATTTTTGCATACAAATAAAGTATGTGAAAATACTTTATTCTCAATATTTACTGTGTAGCCCAGTCGAATTAACTCAAAAACGGGCTGAGATTTACAAAAATTGGAAGCAGCAATTTTCCTTCGAAATTCGTTGTGAGGGGTCACTGGTAGTCTAAATTCAAAAAGTAGGGATACCAGACTTGTTGCTTCGTCCGCCATCTTGATTTCATTTTTACCCGAAAAATAGATATAACAAAAGATGTTTAAAATTAAATTTCGTACAATTTTGGTTCCCATCAATTTTTGCCTAGGATCGATATTTTTCGATTTATAAATCCAGAACTCAGATTAGTGTCGGGGTATTTTTAATTTTTAAAGTGAAACTTTTATTACATCGTCTCAAACTTTTTCGTTTGTGTGTTGCATGTCGCGTGACGGTCGGCCGCGCGGTAAGATTGATAAAGCGATTTTTATACCTTTGAATGGAAAAAAATTGAATATTATTCCAAAAATTTTTAGTTAAATGTCTATAATATAAAAAAAGTGGTTTCTTAAAACCACACGAGTTTTTTTTATTTAATTTTTATTTTATACTTTTTATAGGTAAACACTTATTATACTTAATGTAGATTTTGTTAAGTTTTTAATACATAGATTCTTGTCGAAAATTTAAATTTGAAAATTTAAGGTAAAAAAAATAATAAGTAGTAAAAGTAACAAATATTTAAGGTAAAGATTACATTGGATTTCCATCCTAATTTTCTCCCCACCACATATATTTGCAGATATTGGAAATTTTCGCCACTTTTACCCCTGAGTTTTTTCACGCCTCAGCCGATTTTCATTGAACATATTATTTTGTAATGTGCACGTGATGCGCTTCCATTTGAGACACCACTCAATTATATTTGCAGACATTCGGTTATTCTTCCCCACTTTCACCCCCCACAACTTTTAAACGACTCAACCGATTTTCTTCAAACATGTCTAAAAACATCGCCCGTAACTAACTCACCTTTCATTAAAAAAAAACTTAAGTACCTAAGTGAAATCGCTTCATCCGTTCGCGAGCTACGGAGCCACAGACAGACAGACAGACACGTCAAATTATAACACCCCTCTTTTTGCGTCGGGGGTTAAAAACTAATGGTGTATTTATTTGAATTTAAATTTTGATTGTAAAACAAGCTTTGAAACATTTAAAGATAACAAAAATTTGTCAGCATGTGCTAAAGGCACAGAAAAATACATTTTTAAAGCAATAAAAACATAAAATTTGAAAAATACAATTTTTTTCTTTAAACCTATGAACCTATGTTACATATGAACCGTAGAGAGACAATCCATCCATTAAAGAATAATTTTAGCGGGTTTGTTTGCCTCTTCGATGCATCGAATAAAGAAACATCGATTTATACTCGATGTTGAAATATTAACAATACATCGGTTTGATTCGATGCATCGTTAGGAAACATCGAGTGTTTTTAATACATCGATGTATATCGTCCACCCCTACTGTGAAGTGAAATTTTACGTGCCTTGTTGTAAACCCCCTTGGAAACTGGGGGTTCACCCTGCGGGTTAGCTTCATTATTTCACCCTGCGGGCTAACCCTACATTTCACCCTGCGGGTTGTCGACATCTCCAGTTCACCCTACGGGTTGATTACAACACTTCACCTGCGGGCTAACCCTACATTTCATCCTGCGGGTTGACGAAATCTCCGTATTGCACCCTGCGGGTTCACTACCGACGCCTGCACATCATCCAACGGGACGAAGTCCGACCTTGCGCTCCACCGTAAGGCGGCGTCAGCGGCCACTGTCTACAGCTGAGGGTCCTTCTACAAGGTCACCGGGACCCGCTACACATTCCGAGTTTCCGACGGCATCGGACAGCCGTAACCGTGCCACGCGTCACCGGATCGGACCGGAATAAGATAAGTCCCCAGTGCACGTCGGTTTATTGTACAAAGTGCCAAAAGAAATTTTCCTGTTGCTTTAGAACCTAACCCTGAGAGTTAAATTAATTGTTTAGAGTCTGATTAATTAGTTAGTATTATTATTTATATTGTTTTGTAATTGTAATTTTTTTTATTAATTATTTCTTTTTTACAATATACATTGTAATTTTTATTTGTGTTTTTTTTATTGTTACCCCGCCGTCAGGCGGACGTAACACTACTTTCATAATAATGTGCTGCCTGTCTTGAAAACTAAGTTGTTCTTTAGTAAGTTAGTAACACGTGTGATGATTTAATCGACTCTCGTGTTACTATACATATTTACCTTATATACTCATTCTTATGCACAATGTAGGTATTGATATCTAGATAATTCAAGTATCTTTTGATAGTAGATACTGATAGGTCTATATTATGTCCGATATCCAAACCACCGCAGCCATGATTCTGTCTTTCAAATGTCATGTTTGCGGATCTATCGCTGTAATATGACTTAAAATAATCATTATTACTTTAGAAACACAGTCCTGTGTTTAACTGCAAGTTGTTTTTGTTCACTGTATATCACATAACTTTTTTTTCTGTAATAAATAATTAAACAATGAACATACATCCTCCAAATCGCTAGCAGTACGATCGTACAAACAAGCTGTCAGGAAGACTGGAGGACGATCTCTTACATTTCACGAAATAAAAGTATTTGCTGCTACTGCGTATTCTGGCTTCAGCCTTATACATATAATTATTATTTAAACACCGCACCTGTACTAGTTTATGTCGTTCTCGTAAAAGAAGAAATGTGTAGTAGTCAGAAATCCTATCTTTCATTTCTTATGGTATTTTAATTTTTCTGCAACATTTTTTTTTCAAAGCAGGGTTACCTATACCAAAATGGATAATTATTAAAAGACCTTAAGAAATGATAGAATTGATGGATGGATTTCTATCTTTCTAGAGTCAACCACCTGGGATACATCACAGTTGCTTAGTAAATCATACCAATCAACAGTTTCTAAAGCAAGGGTAACGGCGTCATAATCAGCTTGACGGAACAAACGTATCGAACGCGAACCTCATGCAACCAGGTCTCAGTCAAACAAACCACATCGTTATCTTGCTGCAATCAATTTCTGAAAATCGTATTAGTTTTAGTTCTCGGTCCGTACGTCTACACGTACGTCTCGGTACATTTTGGTAAAAAACATTGATTGTGTTACTCATGATTGAAGACAGAGACAATAGCTAAATACTTTTCAGATTTACCCCTGAGTACCAAAATGTACATTACCAATAATTTTTATTATGATATGCCCAACTGCAACAATTTGCACCTCCTAAAAATATATGAGCTAATAAACATATGAAATAATGAACAATAAGATTATGAAAAATTATTAAATGTAGAACATTATTCGACAAACAGAATATAATAACACAATTTAAGATTACTAAATTTAAAGATAAAATAAATATTATAATTAAAATCAACAATAATATTATAATTACAATCAAAATCGAAATCGAAATCAACACCAACATTAAAACAAAGATAAACATTAAAACTGCAATTAAAGTCAATATTAACATTAAAATAGATTTAATCATTAAAAACGAAATCAAAATTAAATCCACAATACTTCGAATCGAAACAAAAATACAGTTAATGGTTACTTTAAACATAAAAGTTGGACATAAACCATCTTTTTTCAACCACTTTTTTTATAAATCATTTGATGATGTTAGGTATATGAATGACCGGGCTGGAATCCGTGTGATCAACCATTATACAACATTTCTTAACCCAAACGTATTGATAACATTTGTCTTTCGCAATTTTCTTAACTGAATATAAAGTATGATTTTTATTGAAACTTGTAAAGTGATCATTGACATAAGCAGGACTATTAGAATTGAAAAGCAAATCACTGCAATTCAAATTACACTTACGGACGAGTGATAAGAAGTCGTCCTTTTTCCACCGGCTCAGTAACCACTAACCGCACTATAATGGGCTTAGTTTTCTTATTATTACTATTCTTTGGAGCTACCCTTGTAACAAAATCAATAGGTATCCGTACTTAAATGTAAACTTATCTCAGCCCTTTCTGCTATACAATCTGTTATTGAGATCTTCAAACTTAGAGTTTAAAAAGTCCAAACTTTCCTTGACAATTATAAATTCGTGTCTCAAAGCCTTTATTTCGTTTTCGAGAGGTAACATAATTTTTTTTAAATTCTGTCTTTAGACAAGAAATCTCTGTAGAAATAACAGGTTTAACGACATCGACAAATCTGGAGGAGCTTATTAAGTTAGAAAGATTCGATTTATTATCAGGTGAACATATAACCGTAGTTGAACCGCCTCTGCGCAGATTAACATTATCGTCATATGTTTGTGATGCGGACTGGCGTATTGTCCTTATTCAAATGTCGAGGCTGAGCCACTGAGCACTCTGGGCATATCCATTACTTTTTGCAATCGATAGACGCATCTTTATTGTTCTTCGAAGGATACAAACATTGATAGTGATAGTTTTTTTTTACACTTAGTGCAAACTATGCAGTCGGTAGCTCCACCTCTAGTCGCTTTACAACACTCGTACTTCATTATGATTTCTAAATATCAATAAATAATCAGAAAACATGAATTTCTGCTATGGGGGAATCTTCGGGGTTTGAACCAAGGATCGGCGGTTGATATGAGAAGTAAAAACGTGCTCGCGCCGCTACTACACCAAGGATGACTGATTCATTCAAAATTGCGTACATATAATTGCAAAATGTATATTAGTTTTACAAAGTCCTTGAGTTCTTTTGTTTCAATCACGGTCACACACCAAAGGCACCTCAATATCACTCGATAAACTATTTATGCTTCAAGTTAGATAAAAGAGTTTTAAAATGATAAAACTTTTTGCGATAAAGTCAAAACGTACAACAAATAAACGCTTCGTATTCGACACACCGTCAAAAGTCAATCGAACTGGTACTTTAGATTTAATTTTCACGGAACGCACAGTGATACACCTGCAGCTTCTCTCAATAGTAAGAGGGTACTGTATAGCAGTTTTCAACCCTACTAGAGTACTTTGAAATGGATTCGTTTTGACCCTGTCTGCACGAATTGAGTTCTAATTGCCACTCTGCAAATGTCCTTTTTTCGGAATAATTTTCTAATAAAAATGTTCTTCTAATAAATTTTCCCATAACCAAAATGACCTATTCAATAATGTGGACCTTATATGGCCTTCAATTTTAAATAGTACCTACTACTGAAGTACTGACAAACGCGATTTTATAAACTGGATTTAATAAGGCGAACGAATTATTGCAGTTATCGATGATGTATGCATGTAAATTTGCCTTATCGCCATCGTATTTGTTAATCATTCTTTCTGCAAGACTGATATCTATAAACCCACCAGAAACTTTATCCTCTGAGCTGTATATTTTAAATGATAATTTACAAGCAAACTAATATTCTGAATAAATTAGATGTATACCTATGGATTCATATAATTCTTTTAATTTAATTATAAGTAGATATACTATAAATTCTCTAAAAAATTCCTATTCCCTATAGTTGTATACTGCGGAGTCTGTTTTGCCTCGCTGGGTCACGTCGTATCGTCATACTATTTAGGTACTAATCTGTGGTATCGTCGCGATGCACGTAGTAACGCGAACGCCGCCGAAGATCTACTGGCTCGTCGCTGTGGTACTGGCCTGTCCCAGTGAAGAACCACACTGGCCCAGTGTCTTGATGTGCTCGTGACTGCTTCGTGTGTCTTGCCGCTGTCGAGGACTGCCGATATGATGCCTCGAGCCTTGTTGTCTTCAACTTCCTTCTTCTCCAGCACGTATAGTGACGTTGAGAATTGAAGATCTACTTGTCCAAATATTTGCCAGGAATAAAAGAACTATAATATTTCAATAGCCTTTTACGTAAATCCTCACTTCTGACACCAAAAATGTAATGTTCGTGTGGTCGGAAGGGGTTTTCAAATTACAACCTTGACGTCACGTCTTGTATCGAAGTAACTATATTAATTATGATGCAGACTTATAGAGACAGCTTAGGGCTCACTACCATAGATTATACACTTATATACGGGTACTCACTACTATTGGTTATGTACTGCCGTAACGGACTCTTGCGACGGACTGCTTGTTACGGACATACATTACATTGCGGTGGAGGATCATATATACAATAAATATTAAAGTAAGTGACCATTGTCTTCAAATATCATCAACATGCGATGCATGAGGTGTAAATAAGATAAATAAATATTTACCAGTAAATAATTTCATACGCATTTCTGCCAGTTCTGGTTCCACATCCCGAATTTCCAATGGATAATTGTTATTTTCCATGGTAAGTCAACTTTTTTTAAAAAATGATGTACCTTAACAGAACGTTTACTGCCGTTCTTAGGTGAAAATATGAGCGCGCAGTTCACAATCTCGGAGTTGACTGTGCACTGTGGAGTAGGGCTGTGAAAAAATAATCGATTTTTATCATTGATTTATAAAAAACCCTATAAATCAAAGATTTTTATCTATAAATTACGCGCTTAAATTCGATTTTTTAAGTAAGACTATGCACGCTTGACTTGGGGAGTAAGCTGGTGAATGCGCGACGAGAGCGTTACGAAAAGTGTGATCGGGTGAGGCGAACGAAAGTTGAGAGGAAGGTACCTATTATACTAAGTTAGTGAATATAGAAAGAGAGAGAGTTACGGTTTGTAAGTTTTACTGCAGTCGTGTGGTGTAAAGCGCACACGTGTTTTTAAACTAATCAAAATATGTATAATTGTGTTTGCTCGCAAACTAAAAAAAATGACTTCAATTACATCGACAAGTAAAACACCGTAATAAGATGAAAAAATAGTCAAGTTAATACGCACTAATTTAAACAAGAATACATGACAAGCATTAGCTTTCGATTAAAGTAAGAATCATCAAAATCGGTACACCGAGTAAAAAGTTATGCGGTATAATACAACGTAGGTCGACGAAAAAGTAGTCAAGTAAATACGCATTATTAGATATAACTCTAAAAGTATTATTTTGTCAGATCCCAATTAAATTTAAATGAGACCACATGACACGCAACACCTTTCAATTAAAACAAAACTGATCGAAATCGGTCCACCCAGTCAAAAGTTCTGAGCTAACATACATAAAAAAAAAAATATAGACGAATTGAGATCCTCCTCCTTTTTTGGAAGTCGGTTAAAAATAGAACTGGACATTTGTGACAATAATTATTTTTATTTATTTACTTATTTATTTTTTTGTTGTTTAAACTTAAAGATTAAAGAAAGCTTTGTTTGATATTTTAGATTTTGAGACCACAACGTAGTCGTTTAGATTTTTAATTATCATTTTAAATTTTTACTTTTAAAACTAGTCAAATGTAAAATAGTACCTACTGGAGTCTGGACATTTATGCCAATTTTTGTTTCTGTATTCCTTACCAAGGAACAATCGCTTTAATTTTTAGTTTTGAATTGTTTTTTTTGTTTTATTCATACAAAATTTAATTTATATTTTATTAGAATTTATTTTTATTTGATAAATGGTTAATATGAGTAATCAAGAGATCCTTAAAAGATGTAAAACAAATTTGTTAGATTATAGTTTACCTAATATCTTGAAGGAAAATCGATGTCAGCTGACCATAACATGGTAGATTATTATGTCAGCTGCTGCGTTACACCTTCAAGGTACAAGCTGACAAACTTTCCACCGAGATACAGCCAGCTGACGTTAATTTTCATTCATAGTAGCATGTAAACTATCACCAGGTAAATTTTTAGTTGAGAGGAAATCATTGAAATAAAAAAAATTTCATGTTCAAGTAGCCAGCTGACGTATAATCAACCATGTTATGGTCAGCTGACGTTATAATTCCTTCAAGATATTAGGTAAATTATAATCCGACAAATTTTAAGACTGGAAGAAATGACTAAAAAATTTTTTTTTCGCGATGTTTGGTAGGCTGCCACTATCCACCCCACCTAGCAGCAGTGGCAGCTGACAAGGACGAAAATTCATTAAAAAAAATCACTTATTAATGTTACGAAGTTTCGTTTGAAAGGAAATTGGTCATGTCGACCTGTCACTGGCTTCCGGGTTAATACGCGTTGCCGTAATATTCAGTTATGAGTTGCAAGAGGCCTCAAACGCCCAGTGCGTTTGCTAAAAGTTTTTTGAAAATAGCACGGCAGCGAAGTGTAAAAATCTTTTGTTCCCTATTTATCGTGATCCGAATTTGACATACTCCAGATTTGTCGTACTCGTAATACAGTCGAGTCCATAATAAAAATAAAAACCAAATACAAATGGTAACTTATTTAAATGAACATATTAAAACTATTTTATGAAAATAAAAGAAAATATCTACCTGTAACTGTTCAAAACGCATATCTAATATCGGAATAACAACGAAAAGCTGTCAGTGTTGGACCATCCTAGCAATTCTAAACAGCTTTAGAACTGCTGCTAGTCTAAAGTTAAACTATTGTAAAAAAAAAAACGCAAGCAGCATAGTAACAAATATTTTATGTAGTTAAAATGGCATAGGCAACTTAGAGCCTGTGGATGTTGTTTTTATAATAATTAAAAAATAAAAGTTCAAAACAGTACAGTACAGTCCAAAGCAGACACACAGCGGAAGTATGGTAATGTGGTCCCGTTGAACCTGTGGGTACGGAACTAAAACTATCAGCGATCCTCTATGCATGTATTATACATAATATAAACCTTCCTCTAGAATCACTCTATTTACTAAAGAAAACCGCATCATAATCAGTTTGTAGTTTAAAAGATCTAAGCATACAGACAGCGCGAAGCAACTTTGTTTTATACTATGTATTGATACACATAGATATTACATATATATTTATATAATTACATACATAATATACATATTATACAATAATACAAAAAAGTAAACATTAATGCAAAGATATTTACATATTAATTTGGGTGAGGAGGTGTTGTTTCAGCTTCTTCTTAAAGGTATAGGTTAAGGGGACTAAGTTGGATATATTTAGGAAGTTTGTTCCAGAGGGATGCACCATAATTATAACGAAAAAGAGTGCAAGCGGAATTTCGTATTGCTCTCCGGTATGTCGAGCATCGTAGGTAGTGATGCAAGACCGCCTAGAAAGTGAGTGAGGGAGCAGGAGAAAAAGGATCATGGAGTACTCTGTACTGGAACGACAGGATGTGCATATCACATCGAAGGTGGAGTGGGAGCCATTTAAATGGAGCACGAAAGTTTGATATGTGGTCATTCTTACGTAAGCCAAAAATAAAGCGAATAGCGAGATTTTGAAGACGCTCTAGTTTTTTCAGTTGATTCGCAGTCGCATCTAAGGGGCCGTCTCCACGAGCGAGCGTCTCGCCGGCGACACGCCCAACTATCGTCGGGTCGTCTCCACGAGCGAGCGAGCGTATCGCCAGCGTATCGTCGCGTATCACCAGCGTATCGTCGCGTATCGCCAGCGTATCGTCGCGTATCGCCAGCGTATCGCAGCGTGTCCGCGACGGATTTGACGATGCGTTGTTTATTGAAAGAGTTCAGTTAGATCATTAGATGCCAGACGAGAGCGAAATAAGTAGTGTATTTAATAAAATTTATAAAACCCCTCTTTTTGCGTCGAAGGTTAAAAATAATATAATTCTTCATTATGGATGTAGTGCTCTGGGGTGCTTGTGCAAGTACGCTATTGAATATGCAGTTATTATTATTAAAAAATTAATTCAAAAAAACTAATTAAAGAAACGAATTTATAAAACAAAAAAAAAACTAATTGAAAACAAGAAACAAAAAGTCAACGTCACGAGGTGTTCCCAGGCGGTCACCCATCCAAGTACTGAGCGTCATGATGCTGCCGCGTTACCGGTCGCTCAAATTTTACCCCTCATGCGCCTAAAGAAGTTTCACTTCAAAAATATCGATTTTTTTTTTCGATACGATATGAATTTCTTAATAATAAAAAATAAAAATAAAACAAAAAAAATACATCAAACTCCGATATTGATATATTTAAAAATATCGATATATCGAGAATCTGATATTTAAAATAATTGTGTTTGCTAGCAAACGAAAAAAACCGACTTCAATTACATCGACAAATAATACAATGGAAGTAGATGAAAAAAATTAACAAACGCACTAGTCGTCACTACGATTTTCGAAAGTTCTACTCGATTTCTCTGGGATTCCATCATCAGATCCTAGTTTCCTTATCATGGTACCACCCTGGGGATATCAACTTTCCAACAAAAAAAGAATTATCAAAATCAGTTCATAAACGACGAAGTTATCCCCGAACATACATTAAAAAGAATATATACGGTCGAATTGAGTAACCTCTTCCTTTTTTTAAATCGGTTAAAAACGCTGTGATTGAGAGCGCGCTCGCGGCGATACGCCGGCGTGTCGCTGCGAGAGCGCGGCGAGTCGCTGCGAGAGCGCGGCGAGTCGCGACGCTAGCGCGGCGATACGCCGGCGATACGCTCGCTTATTGCCACTCGTCGCATCGCCGGCGATACGCTCGCTCGTGGAGACGGCTCGGGACGGCTCCATAGAGAGTGTATAGAAATAGGTGGCTCGACGATACTATCGCCGGCGATACGCTCGCTCGTGGAGACGGCCCCTAAGTAGCACACATTAGCGTAGTCAAGTATAGGGAGAAGAAGCGATTGCGCAAGCATAATTTTGGTTGAAGTAGGGAGAAAGAATTTAGGGTGCATGTCGGTCACCTCCTCGTGGTGCACCCTGGGCAACGGGACGGGCAGCAGTTTCGCAGTCGCGGTACTGCTGCTCGTCGCGGCTAACGACTGACTTGAGGGGTGCGCTCCGGGTACTGCTCGACCCGTGAGCGCACTAGAGGGACGGAGTGGGTGAGTTCGCTTGCCCGCCCCGTAGCGCGAAAGCGCGGTTTGCCGGCTGGGTTGTGCTGGCTCCCTGGAGCCTTGCTCGGTTGCGGGTGCAATCCGGAAGACGTGATGTGTAAGGGCTGAGCTGTGCTAGCTCCCTGGAGCTTTAAGCTCGGTTGTTGGTGCAGTCCGGCGGACCCGTGGGGTGGTTGCCGGGTCGTGCTGGGCTCCCTGGAGTTTTGCTCGGTTGCTCGGTGCGATCTGGCATTGGAGGTCGAGCGGGCCTGACCTCCAACGCCATGATGCCGGGCGTTGGAGGTCAGGCCTGCCTGACTTGGAGGGGGGGACGCTCCTGGACATGTGTCCCCATTCTGCAGACAGTAGACTGGTCCGGTTGAGCGTCCCCTAAGTGGGGTGGCCGGCTGGGGGTCGGGAGATCCTCGGCTGGCTTGAGATCCCACGTCGTCGGGAGGGGTGGTCTTGTGGGTGCCGCCCCTCTGGGTGCCGGGGCCCGGATGTTTACATTCGGGCCAACCGCCGGGGCGGGGTGGAGACTGTTAACGCGACGCCATCTCGCCCCACTCAGGCGGATGTCTGCTCACACGGTGATGGTTTTTGGTCAGTAGGAGTCTGACATAACCCTCTGGTGCCCCCGCGCCTGAGGGTATCCATAATGGATTTTCCCGATTGGATTAAAAAAAAGGGAGAATGAATTTAAGACGCTTGAGAGAGTGGAAAATGTGATACATGTTTGCTGTCCTCGCTGATATGAGCCACCCAGGTCATGTTACAATCCGTTACTAGACCCGAAATTTTTCATTTTATTAGAATAAGGGATTGTAACACCAGATAGCTGAACCTGTGGTATTGAAATATTGAATTCCAGTCTATTTTGCATCTCAGTCTGCTAATGCCAAAAATTATACACTGATGATAATGATAATAGATAATAATAAGGAAAAAACTTTAGTCAGCTCACAACGCTTGCGTGTTATTGTACTGAGTTACAAAAATGGTGCGAAACAATTTAAAAAATAATCTACAACTAAAAATTTCGTTTGAAGTTTGCAATAAAACAGTCAATTTAATTGTGAAAAATGAGATTATTGAGGCGTACCTATGCACTTGGATTTTCCCATAGCTGGGCATTAACTCGTTAATCCGTTAATCGTTAAGTAACGAAGTTAACATTATGATTAACGATTTAACTTTTAAGTTAATTTTTAAAAATGTTAACGGACACATTTACTTCCGTTAATATGCAGAAGTCCGTTAATCGTTAATCCAATGCCTACTATTTACCGCACAGCACCGCGGCGCGGCGCGAAAAACAGGTTCAGAGTTCAGACAAGTATGAAACGACAAGTGCCGGGTGGCGCGTGGCAGCGAGTGAAACAAAAACAAAACTAGATATATTTTGCCGGCGCGTGTGAGTGAGAAACGAACTGCGAAGAGATGTGTTTCGTTTAATCATTCCATTACTTAGCGCCATTGAGTTATTATTACTAGTAATAATAGCTCAATGCTTAGCGCCGGTGACGAGTGTTTTGTTTGTTGTTATAAATTACTGTCAGTGATCATTTGCGTGTTGATAAAGAAAAGTGAAGAAAAACCAAAACGGGCCTCGCTTTCAGACGAGAACTTCGACGTGTTATTGTTCATGAAGTAAAATATGCACCTTATGCCCGACGATTAAATCACACATTTTAATTATACAAGTATTTTGTTTTGTTCCTAACTTGTTAACTTCCAGAACCTAAACCAACAGGTTTTATTAGTTCACTAACGCAACGATATAAAAATGCAATATTACACATATCAACGGATTAACGATTAACGTTAACTTGCATTAATTCTTCCGAAATGTAACGCTTTAACGTTTAACGAAGCTAACTTTTTTTGTAGCGGATTAACGATTCACGAAGTTAACTATTTGATTAACGGTGCCGAGCTATGGATTTTCCAAACTTTTTTTTCTATATACACAGACGAATAGTTAAGAAAATATATCTAAAGTATAAATAATAATGTTAGGTGTGATATTAGAGAAAAACCTTTTTTCAATTTAAGGTTCACGAGATTAAAATATGTTGACGTTTATGTGTGCTTAGGAGAAAAATAAATAAGACTTTTCTTAACACAATTGCCACAAATTGTTACTAGGCGTTTCTATCAAATCTATATCTATACACTATACCTACAAATAAATAAAATTGGAGTGTCTGTTTGTAATATTAAAATAACCACTTTTTACTAAATGCATATGGATCTATATACGGTACATATACCAAAATAACATTTTTTACAATTTTTGTCTGTCTGTTTGTTCCGGCTAATCTCTGAAACGGCTGGACCGATTTTGACGGGACTTTCACTGGCAGATAGCTGATGTAATAAGGTGTAACTTGGGCTACTTTTATTTTTAATTTTTTTTAAATAACAATAACTTTTTTGTCAAATTCCACGCGGACGAAGTCGTGGGCACAGCAGCTAGTTTTTATATTATTCAAGTGCTGTATTGTTATTTCATACTAGCAGCGAAACCCGGCGTTGCTCGGGTTAAAATACATCGCAGAAACTTTCCAGAGTCTAGACCATTACAGAAATTTTGAGATCTTTTCTGATGTCCTAATGCGTAAGACACCCACCACCACCCACTTTCACCAACCGCGACCAAACTCCCTTACTACCGCCTGGAGACCAAGGGGTATTTACCACACCAACGGGAAGTTGATTGGGTTTGGTGTATTTAGATATTTAGATTATAACTAAAATTTAACTAAATAAACACTTTAAGAAGAACTCTTTATAAAGACAGTTTAGTTAATGAAATTTTATTTAATGTTGTGTAACTTAAGAGTAAAAAACCGGCCAAGTGCGAGTCGGACTCGCGCACCGAGGGTTCCGTACAAACAAAATTATTCAAAATATTTTTATTTTATGATGTAACTAATAATGGTTCACAGTTTATGCATAAGGTTTATGTTTATGAAATTAAATGTTTTTTATTTAAATATATTTGAGTTGATTGAATGAAAGGTAAATTGCGGTTTACGATGTATGACGTATTAAAAAAACTACTTACTATTACTAAATCTCGTTCAAACCAATTTTCGGTGGAAGTTTGCATGGTAATGTACGTCATATTATATTTTTTTTAGTTTTATCATTCTCTTATTTTATAAGTTACAGGGGGGGGACACCCATTTTACCACTTTGGAAGTGTCTCTCGCGCAAACTATTCAGTTTAGAAATATTTGAAGACCTATCCATACATACCCCATACGTGTGGGTTTGATCAAAAAAAAATTTGAGTTTCAGTTCTAAGTATGGGGACCCCTCAAAATTTATTGTTTTATTTCTATATTTGTGTGAAAATCTTAATGCGGTTCACATAATACATCTACTTACCAAGTTTCAACTGTATAATTCTTATAGTTTCGGAAAAAAGTGGCTGTGACATACGGACGGACAGACAGACATGATGAATCTATAAGGGTTCCGTTTTTTGCCATTTGGCTACGGAACCCAAGAAAGGTTTTTCTTTTAGTAAATGCTTTTGAGATTATAAGTATAATGTGATAGTCAGATATTGTAATGAACGAATTGAGTCAATTTCATTAAAATTACCTATATATTTTGTTATAAATTAAATATTTAATTATTTATTAAAAAATAAATTGGAACAATTGCTGTTTGCGAATGCTACATGCTAATTAAAATAACTACAACTTCTTTTCAAACAAGACCTAAGAAGAACGATATAGATATTATAATATTTATAGTCGTACTTTCAAAAAGTAATCGCACGGTATGAAAAGCTTGCTCCTTCATACGCTTCTAAATAATTTTATAATGTATCTTCGAGACATAGCTACCTACTCGCTACACACCACAAAACAATATGTATCATTGCAGTCCAGCGCCAGCGTTTATGTTAAAAAAAGGCTTTGTTTTAAATCTGTGATTGTAGGATTCCCCTTGAGTATTCGAAAGACAGAGACTATTTAATCTCAATTAATTTAGAAAGTCAATAAATGAATAAGCACATAAAAAAGCACATTTATTTTGACTATAATAAGTATCTAAGTATATATAATATTACTTATATGGTTAATGCTTAGCGTAACTGTGCTTTGATATTTAAAGTTAGGTTATTTTACACCCAAGGATGACGTAGTTTAGTATTAGTGAAGTCGTGTATACAATTATTTAAATAAAGCAATGTTTTATTTTTTTTTATTTATTTATGCTATTATGCACATCAACACAAAAGGTAACAAAAATTAATTAATTAAACAAAAATAATCAAGTTGCATTCGTTGTTATAGGCGGCCTTATCTTCAGAGAATCGATACGAAGACGACGAAATCCGACGATTTCTCGCAGGCAACCTTTGAGCCGAAGACTAGCATTTTTAGAAGGGGAAGGGTCGTAAAATCTGATATATCAAACATACACATAAATACATACACTTATATATATAATACTACACAAATAGCCCATACACACGTACATACAGCAGTAAAGTATGAACATACAGAAATATTACAGATACATTGCTTCAACAGTAAAGGATTTATAGTACAAAGATAAAGAATGGGATGAGAATTGAGATACTTTAGGACAAGGTATCATTCGAGCGGCGAGTTCTTTCGTGTGCATCACGAATGACAATGTGTTTGATCTAATCTATCTATATCTTCTATATAATAAAAGAGATTTCCACCCATGGACTCATCACGATATCTCTGGAACCATAAGGCCTAGAGACTTGAAATTTGGCAGGAATATTCCTTTCGCCGAGTAGAGGTCAGCTATGAACGGATTTTACGAAATCCTACCCACAAGAGGGGGTTGCGGGGGTAAATAATATATATGGCAAAACAACGTTTGCGGGGTCAGCTAGTAAATTATATTGCTTTAGAAACATGGAAAACTAAAATCAGTGCCACGTAGGTTGTCAGCGATCCATTTTTCAGCTTGCTCTGTCATTTCTTCGTCGAAGTCGTCTCGCCAACCTCCAACCTTACCTGCAAAAAAGTTATTTATTTATTTACACTTTATTGTACACCAAACAAGAAACAAAATAAATAAGCAATATTGACAGCAATTAATAGAAAAATGTACAAAAGGCGGTCTTATTGCATAAAAGCGATCTCTTCCAGGCAACCTTAGGGTAGGTAAATGAGATGATTGGTGTAGGTGCACAGTTTAATGTTATACTTTAAAACATTTGACTTTTTTATTTTACTCAATAAATAGACATACATACACATATAAATAAATTGTTTACGTATACATACATACACATACAATTATACATATACATATATAGTTTCATTGAATAGATTAATAGATCTAAGAAATAAAAGGAGTAGCTATTATCTACTTACAACAAATATTTTCGTAATAAATTAATCTATGTAGGTAGTTAATTACATACTGTAAAATGTAAATAGTAAAAAATATATTGAACCACCTCACCTTTTCTCACAAAACATGAATCTTTTGTGAATACGCCAGATTCTTGAAATTCTTCAAAATTGACCATCTTGTTCTTTTTGAAGTTCTTGAAATCAAGGTGTTCATTCAGTTTTTCAACTTGATCCTCTGTCACTTCCTTCCCTAGGAACTTCGCCACGCGTCGGATTGCAGCTGGCAAGTCCTAATCATTTGAATAACGAAATTTTACATTTTAAAATAAATGTTTTAAAGAGATTAAACTTAAAGCTAGATCATTCACAAGTATTACGAATCAATTTTCTGTTATATGTATATTAAACACTATATATTGTTAACAAAATATTAATCACACTAAATACAAATAACAAAAATATCTCAATATAATCTATCTATATATATAAAAGAGATATCCACCCATTGACTCATTACGATATCTCTGGAACGATAAGGCGTAGAGACTTGAAATTTGGTAGGAATATTCCTTTCGCCGAGTACAGGTCAGCTAAGAACGGATTTTACGAAATTCCACCCACAAGAGGAGTTGCGGGGGTTAATAACATATATGGCAAAACAACGTTTTCGGGGTCAGCTAGTAATAAATAAAACCGTATAAACGTTTAACAAACCTTAGACAATTCTTCGTAAAATAGAAATAGTAGATTCGGATGATTACGTTTCTCCCATGCTTCCAATACATGAGCAAAATACGGCGCCCATAATACTGCATACAAAGCAAAAAAAACTAATATCGTACTATATGGTAAATAATATACTATACAACTACCAAGATTAAGCAGAATTTACATGTGCATATAATAATAATAATATACTCTTTATTGTACACAACTTCAATCAACAGAATAACAAATTACAAATAAAAAAACAGTGTACAAAGGCGGTCTTATCGCTAGAAGAGCGATCTCTTGATCTATATAGTAGTATAGCTGCAACACATAAATGTTATGCAAATTCTGAATGTATCTATCATTATATAGTCTATTTTATTTTATTTTAAAAAGAAGGAAAAAAACAATGTTGAGTGTCTTGATTTTCCTCAGCAGATTCTACATTCCAAATCGATGGTAGACCCACATTAACTCTAATTTATTAGTTAACTAGCGACCCGCCCCGGCTTCGCACGGGTGCAATGATGACATTTTTAAATGACAGGATCTTTAATTACGTAATATTCCGACGTGGCGGCTGAGGTACTACTCTTACAACACGTAATATTACGGCGATGGCGGTTAAAGGGTTAAATGTTTCGCTGTTAATTACTTCTAACGACGATATCTGAAAACCTATTCATCTGATTGATATAGTGTAAAGGGCAATTTTAATCTGCATTAAATTCCTAAGCTAACTAAAATATTTGTTTGGATAAGGATTAATACTGAACTAAAGAAAATAGCTTGGAAAATAACGTAATGTTTTTAATTAAAAATTTGAACATAAAAGTGGTTATTGTAAGTCAACCGTAAGAGATAGAGATATGCTATCGCGGACTTTTTTGTAGCATTTTTATAGATTTAGAATTCGCTAGTACATTACTCCACTGTATCTTTGCTAGTTTACGCGGCGTTTGCGTGGAAAGCTCCCAGTTGGCCCGATTTTGTGCGACTTCTTCAACATTTATCGCCGTATTTCTGCTAATTTACATAAAACTATACTAAATTATATACATAAACCTTCCTCTTGAATCACTCTATCTTTTAAAAAAAACCGCATTAAAATCCGTTGCGTAGTTTTAAAGATCTAAGCATACATAGGGACATAGGGACAGAAAAAGCGACTTTGTTTTATACTATGTAGTGAAGACTAATAGACAAATAATTTGTAAGGTAGCGCTGCTAGATTTTCGATTAATCCGATCGATTGATATCTAAATCAATTTTACCTTCGTTTTTAATAAAGTAGTTCCAATATGTTTTAAAGTCAGCATTTTGACAAATAATTCTCATCAATTTATTGTGATGAAAGAATGAAATGGCGACATCCCTGGGGTCTCTGGCGATGTAAACAACCTGTAGGTAAAACAATTCTTGCAATAAATAACATAAGGAACAAATTTAATGGAGCTATAAAAATCGTGAAATAGTGTTTCAAGAAATAAATTTGGATCAAAAGAATAATAATAATAATAATAATTTACTCTTTAAAGTACACATAAAGAAAGAAGTTTACAGGTTCATAACACAATACACAAAAAGAAATGTACAGGCGGTCTTATCGCTAAACAGCGCAGCGGTGTCTTTCAGACAACCAGCGTGAAGGAGATTATGTGAAAAATCGGAAAGGTGTGCGAAAGAACGAAATTCAACTATGCGTTAAGCTTAAGAATAACAGGAAAGAAAACATTTTGACTTTAATGGTTTTATTTAAAGAAAACGTTGCTGAATTTCAGGATGAAAGTATAGGTATTCACTGTGTTTTTTGGTCTAGTAAATATAAATAAATAAATAAATATATACAACACACACATACTGGGTGTATTTGGAACGCTTTGTAAGATTTAAACCACGTAATATACTATTTATATACTATATAATGCATGTAACCATTTATCCCAGAAACGTTTTTTTAAGAACATTTTAGGACTTCTGTATTATGTGAGGCAGCAATGTATCATGCCGCGCGGGGCGCGGGAGGCGGCGGAACGAAAATTAAACGTGCGCGCGGCGGCGAGTACGTTTACCGCGTGCCGTTGACCTCTGTCAGCTGATGGCGCGTATGAACGGTTTGCATTACATTGACAGTTTGTTCCAAACACGATTATTTTAAAGCATTATCTTCAAATTTCTGTTTCATTATTTTTTCCAAACCGGACTATACCAAAAAAAATGATGAAAACAGGAAAAAAAAAATTTTTTTTTTCGCTTTTTTTTCACTTGTATCATGTCAGGTTAAGCCAACACTATCATACCTCTTCGTTTTTCAATGCGTTTGGAACGCTTTGTAAGATTTAAACCACGTAATATACTATTTATATACTATATAATGCATGTAACCATTTATCCCAGAAACGTTTTTTTAAGAACATTTTAGGACTTCTGTATTATGTGAGGCAGCAATGTATCATGCCGCGCGGGGCGCGGGAGGCGGCGGAACGAAAATTAAACGTGCGCGCGGCGGCGAGTACGTTTACCGCGTGCCGTTGACCTCTGTCAGCTGATGGCGCGTATGAACGGTTTGCATTACATTGACAGTTTGTTCCAAACACGATTATTTTAAAGCATTATCTTCAAATTTCTGTTTCATTATTTTTTCCAAACCGGACTATACCAAAAAAAATGATGAAAACAGGAAAAAAAAAATTTTTTTTTTCGCTTTTTTTTCACTTGTATCATGTCAGGTTAAGCCAACACTATCATACCTCTTCGTTTTTCAATGCGTTCCAAATACACCCTGTATAAAATACACACACAGTCGTCTGTTCCTAAAGTAAGCAACTTAATACTTATACATACTTGTTTTGGTAACAGCCGACTGGTATAGTTACATTTTTTTTTTTTCGATCAACATACATATAAATACTACACATATATAAATAAATATATATTACACCCAGACTCGTGGTGGGAATCGAACCCACAACCCCTGGAGCAGCAAGCAGGGTCACTACAAACTGCGCCAACGGGCTAGTCTATTTAGTTGTAGTTGTACTAATGCCAATTATAGTTAATGCAAATATAACTATACATTTATTCTTTTTTTTTACCTTTGTATTATCCAAAAGATTGTGCGGTAAGAGTGATAACGGCAGATGTGTTTTGATATATCTTGGTGAGGCCATATTCCGTATATCATCAATTGTTAACGGATATATGCGAGTCTCCGTAGCCGGGAACATTGAAATCCTAAGAAAAATTAAAACTATCGTCAATCAAAACTTATCTACAAGTATCAATAAAGTTGTCGTAGTTACATACATTACATAAAATATATAAATTATGTAAAATAAATGTACATAGTATAGATAGCTTCCTAACATCGCGTTATACTTACAATAAATAATTCTTAAGAATTTGGTCTCATCTGCGAGGAAAATGTGTTGATACCCAATAAATAAATGAAATGATATTTCTCTTTTTTGTAATACATACTCCATGAAATAACTTTTCAATTGTTGATAAAAGTATCGACAATTGAAGAGTTACACAAGCCATAAGTAATAATTAGATCTTTAGTACAAAAAATATTGACAGATCTTTCGAGATCATAGATGTACATGCTGTAAAGGAAGCTCTTTTCAGACAAGTCTAGTCAACAAAAGAGTTGTGATACAGTGGACTGCAATAGATCGAAGCGGAACTGATTAAACACCAAAGCAAGTTCGCGCCAAATAACCCGATTGTCCGCAATTTTCATCGAGGGTACATTCATAACATAATCATGGTATAAAACTTAAAAGGCAGAATTTTAAAGACATATTCAAATGCACTCGTTTTGTTTTTACTTTAAATATTATTTTCTTGTGCGTTGAAAAATTTAGGTAAGTAGATAATTAAAGTTTTTAATGTATACTTAATTACTTACTCTAGGAATGGAAATCTTTCTCTAAGTGATATAGACTTTGCTGTGTCATAATCTAGTCCATTGGCCAGTAGCCACACTAATTCCTGAGTCCAAGTCGTACCTAAAAATTATAGATAGGTAATCCAAAAACTTGAAATTCATACCTATATTTTTGAAAGTTAAATACATAAAAATGTTATCGTTATAAAAGTATATATAAAAATACCTGATTTTGGAAATGAAGCAACATAGACGTCGGAAGAATTAACCGGAAAGTTATAAATTTTTTCAGCCATGAAATCCTTGACTAAGAAGTATTTTTTTGGTCCAACTTGAATGAATTCCAATGGAATGGGCTCTGAGAAGAATGAGATTTTCTTTATAATTTTTAATTTAAATTATAGTTTAAAGTAAATTTTAACATTTTATATTTGAGGAAATGTTTTTGCAGACTTTTTATCACTTATAACAACTATTTTTTTTGCCTAAAATGTATAATGATAAAATATAATATACATATAATGATATCCCCAAGTAAAGTAGGTAGACCAGGCTGGTAGTGACATTTTCATCACTAATATATTTTTTAATTGTTTTACCTGAATATAGATTCATTTGATTGAGCAGTAGCTCAATAAATTGCTAAATAGTTATTTATAATTTAAAATTAAAGTATGTTTTGTGCTGACGACGCGTTGCCGCAACGGTCACAGCACTGGTTTGTTTGCCGTGGTCTGGGTGTTTGTGCAGTCCTTGTGGGTCTCCCCACCGTGCCTCGGAGAGCACGTTAAGCCGTCGGTCCCGGTAGTTATTATGTACACCTGCTAGCGATCGATACTCATAGTAGGGAATATATCCGCCAACCCGCATTGAAGCAGCGCAGCGTGTTGGATTAAGCTCTGATCCCTCTCCTACAAGAGGAAAGAGGCCTATGCCCGGCAGTGGGATATTACAGGGTAAATAAAAAAAAAAAAAAGTTTTGTGCACCAAATTATTAGATTAGACAAAAATGAACAATTTTTGAAGATGGGGACCCAGTGGCGTAGCGTGGTTGTCGGCCGCCCGGGGCGGAAAAAAATTTTGCCGCCCTCTTATTTAGGTATTTCAATTTAATGTATACTATACATTCAGTCAAAAAAGTATCGGGAATGGATTATTTGTTTATGATTTCAAATATTTTTTTTGTTGTTAGTGTGGCGCAACTGTTTTCCATTTTGGCGCGGAGTTTGAGTTGCATCTGATTTATATTAACTAGTGTGCTGTTTTTAGTTATATCATAATTATCTAGTGTGTATTGCGAATTTCATAATGGACAAACACATCGAAAAAAGAGTTTGTCTTAAATTTTGCATCGCCAATGGAATTTCGTGTTCGGAGTCAATGAAAATGTTACAGAAGGCTCACGGTGAATTGACTTTATCAAAAACTCGTGCAAGCGTGGTACAAAAATGTCAAAAGTGGTCGAGATGTGATGGAAGATTTGCCTTGCTCTGGCCGGCCTTAAACGTCTGTAACTGAAGTTAACATCGCAAAAGTGAAGGAAACAGTGACTGAAAATCCACATTCAACTTTAAGATAGATAGCCACCGAACTTTCTGTATCTCACGAGTCGATCCGTACCATTTGAACTAATCATTTGGGTATAAAACATGTTGCCGCTCGGCTAGTCCCAAAAGACCTGAATTTTCTCCAAAAAGAGGCGCTGGGGACATGCTAGAACGAGTCAATTCCGACCCAACATTTATGAAACGCATTGTTACTGGTGACCAGACGTAGGTTTACGAGTATGACATGCAAACTAGTCAACAAGCTTCGGAGTGGCGCCTTCCAACTGAACCGAAACCAAACAATCCACGCCAAACTCGTTCAAAAGTCAAAGTCATGTTGAGTGTTTTCTTTGACTATCGCGGTTTTGTGCACTCAGAATCCGTCGGATTTCAGCGTTACGCGGCGTTTAAGAGAGCAAATTCGACGAAAAAGGCCAATTTGTGGAAAGAAAATTCTTGGATTTTGCACCACGACAGTGCGCTTTCGCACAAGGCCATCACTGTGAACGAATTTTTGACCAAACACTCAACAAATACCATGGGGCCCCAGCCGACTTTTTTCTTTTTCCTAAACTCAAGCTACCACTTCGTGGTACCCGTTTTCAATCGGTAGGAGACATAAAGGAGAATTCGCGGCGAGAACTGAACTCAATTCCGGAAACAGAATTTAAAAAATGTTTTGATGATTGAATGATTCGTTGGCGTAAGTAATTTCTGAAGGAGCATACTTCGAAGGTGATAAAATAAATTTGGATGAATAACCAACAGTTTGTATATTGATGTGATATTTTGATCTTTCCCCGGCACTTTCTTGACATAGTAGTACATTACATACATAAATTACATTATTGTAGAGAATTTTGTACTGTTACACGTTATATTTGAAATAAAAAATTGCGAGCGTACAAAACATGTCAGAAGTGAATTTTCTTTGGCAAAATAATTTAAAAAAAAAACTAATTTAAAAAGGAAAACAAACAAATTGAGTGTCTATAAAGTACACATGTCAGAAGTGAAACTTCTTTGGCAAACTAATTAAAAAAAATGATTCAAAAAAACTGATTAAAAAAAAACAAATTTAAAATAACAAAAAAAAAAAAAATAATTGAAAAAAAATCAAATAGTCAACGTCACGCGGTGGTCCCAGGCGGTCACCCATCCAAGTACTACTGTCCCTGACGCTGTCGCGTTACCGGTCGTTCAAATTTTACCCCTCATGTGCCTAAAGAAGTTTCACTTCAAAAATTTGTAAAAATGTCCATTACATGTAATTTAGTATGCAGGGGGTTTCGGGGGCGACAAATGGATCTAGCTAGGATTCATTTCAGCCTGTAATATCCCACTGTTGGGCACAGGCCTCTTCCCCATGCAGGAGAAGGATCAGAGCTTAATTCACCACGATGCTCCAATGCGGGTTGGCGGATATATTCCCTACTATGAGTAACGATCGCTATCAGGTGTACATGATAACAACCGCGACCGACGGCTTAACGTGCTCTCCGAGGCACGGTGGGGAGACCCACAAGGACTGCACAAACAGCCAGACCACGGCAAACATCTGTATGATGATCTACCTAGGATTAATTTTTAGAAAATGTCGTAATACCCGTGTTTTCAGATAATAAAAATACAACATTATTAGAATAGGACAGAAAATTATGCCACCATCTATAACTTATAATAGCTCAGGTGGGAAAACGGGTGGTCACGAAACTATATGACCCCGGTTCAAATCCACATGTCACCAGATCGATTATCTTTTTCCTTTTTTTTTCTAATTGCACTCCTGTTTTTTTTATCTGAATAACCAGTCCATTTTTTTAATTATTATGTCGGTAAGATCGAAAAATATTATTTATATTTCTTAAGTATCTAATTGGGATGTTAATTAAATTTCCAATAAACACGATATAAACCGAGCTAAGCTTGTTCATCCATAGGTAAGACTAACTCCCGTTTATGACTAAGTAAGTCACAAACGGGAAATTCCCACAAGTATAGACGTTGCCAGTCGCTACAAAATAAAAGGGATTCACCGACTTCGCCACAAAATAAGTAAAGAAAAATTTCGTGATCCTTTCAATCGGTCCGAATGTGTAGTTCCGACAAAAATGATATAAAATGGTTCAAATATTTTCAAAATATTTTTATTATTTATTGTTAAATTTTGCCGCCCCCTAAAAAGTGCCGCCCGGGGCGGGCCGCCCCCACCGCCCCCCATACGCTACGCCACTGTGGGGACCTGTCACTTTCAACTCTGAACCCTGGTTGTTGCCAACTTAAAAAAAAATACTAGGAAAATCACCACAGATAGTTACGATTCTTAATTTAAATTGTTATTATATATACTTTGATTTATTCAATGATCTATAGTCTTGTTTAACCTTAAAAGCTCTGGCAAAGTGGCAAGCTCACGTTTCAAAAACGCTGTCAATGATTCAATTCCTACCTCTTTGTTATATCATTATCTTCATAAGCAAATGTATTGTTTAGAGTCAATCCTTAATTATTTCTTTACGTAACGATCGGCAAACAAGCGTACGGCTCACCTGATGGTAAGACCGTAGCCTATAGACGCCTGCAACACCAGAAGCATAGCAAGCGCGTTGCCGACCCTATCTCCAATCCCCCCAGGAGCTCTGGTCACCTTACTCACCAACAGAAACACAATACTGCTTGAAAGCAGTATTATTTAGCTGTGGTATTCTGTAAGGTCGAGGTACTACTGGGTATTTGTCGATCCAGATAAATCTATCAGAATCCCCAATGAAACTTAACATTATTTTTATATCGGAGTTTTTCCACAGAGTTCACATTACACATGATTGCTTAAAGTCTATCATAAGAAAATCACTGGACAGAATAAAATACAGAGACATATTTACCTATTAGGTACAACTTTGTAGCGTAACTATAATTATACTTATTAAGTTATTAGTAAAGAAATTATATGTACATACGAGTATATACACATAAAAAGTATTTTACAATTAATAATACAACACACAAAAACAAATTCACAACAGGAGGTTTATCGCTAAACAGTAAATTTATTTACCATTCAGTTAATATCAAATCGAGTTATTTTAATTCAAGTCCTCAAGTCATTTGAAAAATAACATAATTAAAAACAAAGTATTAAATACATAAGTATCCCAAAGATAAATACTTCCTTCTGTACGGCTACTAACATTCATATACATATATTATGCAGATTGCTGTTAGAGGAATTTAGTCTCAAAAAAAAAAAAATAATATCAAAAACAAACCTCCATAATAATCCAGTATTTCTTTATTCTTCTCTTTAGGCACTTTCTCGATTTTGTAAGGAAATTTTTTATCGCCACTCATGTTTATTATGTTTAGTATGTTTAACTTAACAAATCTGAAACAGAAGTCATAGGCGTGAATCGATGTTACTTATACCATTTTGTTATCTTCAAAGAGATAAAAAAAATTCGTTAATATCATCATATAATGTGCTCTACCACAAATTAATAACAAACACGTTTAGGTTTTGATAAGATAAAAAAGCATTTGTTTGAAAAATATTAGACGAATTTTAGTTGCATTGCAAAACAAACTAGGACTCAGAATATGAACAAGGTTAAAATATATGTCGGTACCTGCTGTTGTCAATATTCACCTACCCTCACTCATTCTATTATTCAAGTCATTTTATCTAATATACCTACTTAATATAATAAAGCTGATGAGTTTGTTTGTTTGTTTGATTGTTTGTTTGTTTGTTTGAACGCGCTAATTTCAGGATCTACTGGACCGATTTGAAAAATTCTTTCAGTATTAGATAGCCCATTTATCGAGGAAGGCTATAGGCTATATATAATCACGCTAAGACCAATAGGTGCGTAGCACCAATGAAGAATGTTTCAAAATCGGTTTTTTTTTCCTTTTGAGAGCTTCCGTGTAAACGGTTAAAGTTTCGCACAAATCATGTATGACATAATTTATCTTATTCCACGCGGACGAAGTCGCGCGCAGAAGCTAGTCGTGTATAAAACGACCGGTGCAACCGCGGCTAACTCCTACATGGGCAATTTTTTATTTCGTTGTCAGTATGGTTTTTATGCATGTCCTACCCAGTTCATAAGGTTTTTCTAAAACATTTAATGTGTTTAGTCCAAAAGTTTGTTTTTCTTTTTCTAGTAGACTTTATTGGCTTTCGGAATTTATACAAATTATTAGTGTTAGTGTATTTTTTTTTAATAAAATTAATTTATTTGTGATTACAAAATCGTTATTACCTATGTCCCACCACACAATGGCCATAATGTTTCACCTTAAAGAATGTTTTTAAAAAATCATGTGGTGGAGTATTATATCTCCAAAGAAGGGAATGTTTATTTTAAAATGATTTTAATAACACACGTTCCTTTATTTTAATATAAAACAAAATTAATTACAATTTAAATCTAGGGCACAAAATCGAACTAGGTGGAAATTCCTATTGAGTTACGGTATTTTCTTACCTCTCTTCAAAAACGACTAAATGATATCCTTTTTTTTCAAGTGGAAACACTCTCAAACAGTCTGATTTGTCTGCCATTCGAAATCAGAGCGTTAGATTTAAAAACTAACGGCTGGGCGAGAAGACGTGTTGCAGTGTAAAAATTTTTGTTCCATTTATAAACGGAGTTTTCTCAGGTAAATTGCATGATTTTGTGTACTTGCTTGAAAGTAATTGGTTTCTTATTGTGTTTATTCCGAAATTATGGCTAAACAAGATTAATTGCAAGTGTTATATTGAATATTTAAGTAATAGTTTTGCATACTCACGCAAAACGTTACGTTCCATTGAGAAATTTCGTAACTCAGTGGAACAAATTGTAACTCAATGTAAGGGTAAAGGTGCGATACATTTAAGTAAATTTTGTGAAAAAGTATTACGACTTGTTGTCCGCGTGTTTTATATGAAAATATCATTATATTACGTAATACTTTTGTTTTAGATAATAAAGTTATACAAAAATGGCTTTGACACCAGCAGAACGCATGAAGAGATATCGAGAAAAACTAAAACTAAATCCAGAAAAATTGGAAAGTATTAAAAAGAAACACGCTGAATATGTAAAGTCTAAAAGCAAAACTATTAAAGGTCTAACGGAGAAGGAAAAAGAAAAACAACGAAAAATTTGGAGAAATCAGAAACGTAAGCAGAAACAAAAGAAAAAACAGCTTCCAGTTCAGGAAGAAAAAGGTACTAAGAAACCAAAAATAAAAAACCAAAGTAAATTGCTTAAGAATTATAAGACTGTTATAAAAAGAAACCAAAAATTGACAAAACTAGTATATACGTACAGAAAAAAATTCACCGTTTAAAAATTTCAACAGAAAAAAAAATTCAGACGCTTGAAAAAGACAACTTAAAATTAAAAGCAAGAACAGAACTTTTAGAATTAACTTTAAAAACTACATATAAACAATGTAAAACTGTAAAAGAAAAACAAACATTAAAAAATGTTGTACTAAAGGAGAATATCCAGAAAACAATTAAAAAGACTTACGTGTCGAAGCTGCTAGGATTAAAAGGAATGGTAAGAATAACAAATAGAAAAAAAACCGAAAACAAGATAATTAAAGAAATTAAAAAATTTTATGTCAGAGATGACGTAAGCAGAATGACTGCCGGAAAAAAGCAATGCCGTACATTTAGAAAAAAAAAGGAGCAAATTCGATATCTCACCGACACAGTTCGCAATTTATATAAAATCTATCGTAAAGAGGGAGGAAAATACAGTCTTTCAACTTTTAACAAATATAAACCTTTTTATGTACTATCCCCTGCCGTGCAAAACAGAGAAACGTGCCTGTGCGTCAAACACAACAATATGGAGTTAATGTTTTATGCTTTGAAGAAATACAGAATACTAAAGAATTTCAACACTGTTTTGGACGTTACAAAAAGTCTATGCTGCGACGTAAATTCGAAGAAGTGCATGTATGAAGAATGTAAAGAATGTAAAGACAAGACATTATGCTTCGAGTTTTTGGAAGAAAAGAAAGAAGAGCAGGTTGAGTGGAGTCAGTGGGAAGTAATTGATCATAAATACACGAAAACGGAAAATAAGAGCATAAAAGAATTAACAACAAAAAAAACGCTCAAATTGGAAAAAGTAGGAAGCATTATTGATCTTGTGTCTTGTTTTAAAAAAAATCTGAAGACATTTAAAATGCATCATTTTAACTGGATTTACCAGCAAAGGCAGTACCAAAAATGCGTTAAGAGCCTTCAACGACACGAAGCGCTAATTATTTGTGATTTTTCGGAAAATTACGCCTGTAAAATGGGTGAAGAAATACAAGCAAAACATTTTGGTGCCAGCAAAAACCAAATCACGTTACACACCGGTATGATTTATTGGGCTAAAAAGTCACTTTCGTTTTGTACCATATCGGACAACAATTCTCATGAACCTACAGCGATATGGGCACATTTGTTGCCAGTAATAAATGAGATGAGAAAAATAGATCCTTTAACAAAAGTGATCCATTTTCATTCAGACGGTCCTACATCGCAATATAGGCAGAAAAAAAATTTCTACCTGCTCAATTTATTCACAGAAAAATTAAAACTTGACTATTCCACATGGTCATTTTCCGAGGCAGGTCATGGAAAGGGAGTAGCTGATGGAATCGGAGGCTCTGTTAAAAGAGCGTTGGATCGTCAAGTCGCATTTGGCAGGGATGTTGAGAATGGTTCACAAGCATACGAGCATCTTTCAAAATGTATGAATTTGGTAAAGATCATATACATACCCGATAGCGACATTGAAAATGTACAAAAACTTGTGCCACAAAACCTCAAAACGATTATTGGCACTATGAAAATTCATCAACTCTCATCTTGTTCACCAGGCGTCATCCAGTACAGGAATTTATCTTGTTTTTGTGGCACTAATAGGGGTTTGTGTAATTGTTTTGATCCAAAAACACATTTTTTTAACAACAAATCCTCCTTGAAAGTTACTAATTCTGACTCTGTAGTTATTGATATCTCTGCTGATGCTGAAACTAACGGAATAAACTGTTCAAACTATTCACTAAACATTATAAAAAAAGAAAAATCGCTTCCAAAAGTCGCCAAGAAATGTAATTCTGATTTTGAGGTGATTACATTTATAGCTGATATTCATGCTGACAATTTAGACTACTTACTAAAACCTAAAATTCCCGATGTACTGGCATCTAACAAGGAAAATGTGGACATCAATCAAACTGACTTACCAATTTCCGTCAATTCTGATATTATGAACAAAGATGCAAATTTGCAAAATGTTGACGTCATGTATGCTCATAATAATAACTACCCGGTACACACCACACCAGAAGATTTAGATGGGATTGTAATAGACTTGATTTTGGATGAGGAAGAAAAAAAGCTCATAAATGCTACTTACGACCTCCCCTATTTTGATGCAAACGACGATGCGACTACGACACCTAGCACAGACAATACTGGAGACCCTAAACAACTATTGTTCGATAATTCTATAATCTCAAAACCATTTGAAACTGACCATGTTGCAGACAAAACTTTTATCCAGATGAATGATAAATCGGAAACTCCGACAGCAAGAAATAAGCGTGTTTCAACGGTAGCATGTTCCTCTGCTGAGCCTGTTTTAAAAAAAGGTAAAATTGAAATATTAAAGAATAAGATATTACCGCCAAATAAAATGAAGATCGTCAAAAGCAAAACTGAACAAAATCCATCAAGTTCAAGAGCACTTAAAACGACGATTAAACGCACTGTGTCGTGCAACAAATGTAAAAATATTTATCTATTTTATAATTGCATGACGAAATGTTCTAAATGTGAACTCTTTTACTGTGGAAAGTGCATTTCAAGTTCAAAATTAGAAATTGATGATGTTTATGTCTGTGATACATGTGTGCAGATGTGATTAAAATATTTTTTTATAATTCCTAGACGAGTTGGTATGACTAGGTATGATTAGGTATGACCTAAGATCCAAGACTGGTTTGTAATAATTGTAATGATTCGAGGACGCGAGAATAAGTATTAGCTGATCTTAACATAACTTTCTCATTTGAAGACTGATAGAATAAGTAGGTAACCTCTTATCTAAGTCAACCGTCAGGTTATTTGTGATATAATAAATTAGGATATTTTTATTTGTTATTGTAAGTAAAGGATTTTTTTTTTTATAATTTGAATATTTTTCAGAATTTAATTAGACTAAGACCATTGATAAAAATGAGGCAAAACCTACCTAATTTTTTGTTGTTAAATTTTTTATTTATTTACTTTTCTTTTTGAGAAGAATTGTTTTTGTTAATTTTAAAGTTGACTTTTATTTTATACTAGCTGCTGCCCGCGACGTCGTCTGCGTGCGTTCACTGCTCGTTCCCCGTAGGTGATAGCGTGATAATATGTAGCCTATGTTCTGACCCGACTTCTTAATAATATTCGTGCCAAATTTGAAGTAAATCCATGCAGTACTTTTTGAGTTTATCCCGGACATACATTTGAAGAAATAAAGGTTCACTGCTCTTTCCGCGTAGGTGATAGCGTGATAATATATAGCCTATGTTCTGACCCGACTTCTTAACAATATTCGTGCCAAATTTGAAGTAAATCCATGCAGTACTTTTTGAGTTTATCCTGGACATACATACAGACAAACAGACAAACAGACAAACAGACAAACAGACAAAAATTCTAAAAACTATATTTTTGGCTTCGGTATCGATTGTAGATCACACCCCAAGTATTCTTTTAAAAAAATATTCAATGTACAGTTTTGACTTTTCTACCATTTTATTATATGTATAGATAACTTTATCTATAGTCATTTTGGTAGTCATAGTGAACATTGCCTTACAATTTTGTTACGTTCCACTGAGAAATTGTCCTCTACTTTAGTAAGTAAAAAATATTAATTAGTGTTATACCTATGTTTAGTACGTCTTTTTTACGATTGTTATTTAATATTAGAAGATGTTGGTTTATACATAAATATTATATTTTACATGGAGCTTTTGTAAATTAATAGATATGCGAATTATAATAGCTTGGCCATATCAGTAATGTAACTCAGAGGAATTACTGATATGAATATTGGGCTATTTTTCTTTCTTTTCTTGGTTTTCTTTAATGATTATTGAAAAGTACCTTATTATTTCTAAAATAAAAAAATTCATTTAAGCACAGCGAGTTTTATTATAGGGTTTATAATATTTAACATTTCGTAACTCAATGGATTCATAATTCCCAACAAAGCAAAGGAAAATTCAATTATTTCATAAAGTATTGATTAATTTATAGATTTTCTTGCCTTTTTACGTACTTTATTTGTCAACACATCAAACTCAGTTATTTTACTCTAACAAATACGAACTTTTTTTAAACTGAACAATTTTGTAACATCGACAACAAAATAAAAAATTGCCCACATACACTTTCAATTAACCAAAAGTGTATTTTAAAACTAATAAAAGTTTTGTTTGTATTATTTTTTGTGTAATACCCACAAAATAAAAATAAATAAATAGAAATGTTCAAATAAATGCAGCGAATTGTTTACTCAACAAACTAAAACAAGGTTAAAATGAAAGGAAGAAAGAATAAAATGGGTTTTTAGGGTTACGTACCCAAAGGGTAAAAACGGAACCCTATTAGGGCTCCGTACCCAAAGGGTAAAAACGGAACCCTATTATTACTAAGACTTCGCTGTCCGTCCGTCCGTCCGTCCGTCTGTCACCAGGCTGTATCTCAAGAACGGCGATAGCTAGACAGTTGAAATTTCACAAATTATGTATTTCTGTTGCCGCTATAACAACAAATACTAAAAACAAAATAAAATAAATATTTAAGGGGGGCTCCCATACAACAAACGCGATTTATTGCCTATTTTTGCTCGATATCAATAAATGGTAAGAGGTAGGCATTTGAAATATTCACAAAATACTTAATTGTATATTTACTTTAATAATAAATAATAAAATTAAAATAAAAAAAAATTTGGTGGCTCATCAAATCAAATCAAAATCAAATAAAAAAGATTTTTGTCCGATATTAAAATCAATGTACCTACTGGTGTTTACCTAGCCAATGGTACGGAACCCTTCGTGCGCGAGTCCGACTCGCACTTGGCCAATTTTTTTATATTATATTTTTAACTCTGTCTATATAATTACAAATTTTTTTTTGTAATATTTGACAAAAATGGGTAAAGTGGTAGCGTGTTTGTTTTATGGATTTAAGCAGCAAAAAAATAGTGCAGTATAGTGTCTTTTTAAGTTTTTAGTGTTATGTTATAAACTGAGTTGTATTTCTTTTACTATTTTTTTTTCTGACTTGATGAGCGTCGCCTGTGCCAATGAAATTGATGTACGAGATTTGGCGCATTTATATTTCTCTTTCACTTTAAAGGAATATCCTTCATAGGCATTTATTTGTTACCCGTAGTGATCGACATGCCTTAAATAACGTAAAACTCAGGAACGGCTACAAATTAACATTTCCTAATTGCTGACTTAGAAAAAAATCGGTTCTCTTTAAAGTTGGACAATCATCATCACTTCATCCTATAGCAGTCCACTGCTGGACATAAGCCTCTACAAGTTTACGTCAATAATGGCTCGAACTCATGTGTTTTGCCCATAGTCACCACGTTGGGCGGGTTGGTGGCCGGAGGGCTGGCTTTGTCGCACCAAAGACGCTGCTGCCCGTCTTCGGCCTGTGTATTTCAAACCCAGCAGTTGGATGGTTATCTCGCCAACGGTCACCTTTTTAAGTTCCAAGGTGGTAGTGGAACTGTGTTATGTGTGTGTGTGTGTGTACCGGTAGGACAAGTATTTTTTTAACTATCGAAAATCGTAGTTTAAGTTTAGGTATTTAAGTTCAAAAAGAACTGAATAGAATAGGTATCTTTTGTTGTTGATAGTATTAATTTAGTATCAGCATTGCACCCGTGCGAAGCCGGGGCGGATCGCTAGTACAATAAATATAAGGCGTACCTATATCACTGGTATGGTAGGTTTGGTAAATAGTACTACGTACCTATATAGTGAATAGAAGAACGTGATGATAAGATACAACTAGATGATACAGCTATCTATCTCACTGGAACAATCAAGTCTTAGCTCAAGAAATTATCATAGATTGTAAGGCTTTTAGTATAGTAAACTATTTATATATTACAAAGAAATAGACTTGACAGTGACGTAGTCATGTTACTGAATTTTGTTGAGCAGATACCTATCATTCTATATTTAGAATGTATACAAAGTGATTAAACACGCACGCATTTGAGGTAAACTAATGACTAATTAATTCATAAGTTCTTTATAATATGTCCAATGGTAATTTGGTAAATACCAAAACAATTATAATTTTAATTTACTTAAATTATTCATTAGGAACAAGTACCTATCTTTCTTTATTTTGACGATCTAGCTTAATGAATGTTTCATTTTGATTGAAACAACAAAAAAGTATAACATTGTATTTAATGCTATGCGGTCATTCGTTTTATTGTATAAATAATATCTTGTTTATAAAGTATATTTTATTCGTATCAAACTATCAAAATAATTTACAGTTAATCACTAAGGCGCAATAAATAAATAAACTTAACTAATTAGACGGAATTAAATTATACTGTAGCAAGAACAACTTCGGGCGTTTTTTCTGGAACATCATCGACGCGGAAACGACAAGTAAGAGTCACTGGGTCTCTCTCGCGGTCAGGACCACACTGTTCCGTCGCTCCTATAAGCTTCATTTCGTCTTCCTGATGCTGTGGCTCCGTTTCGAGTCGCCGCCGCCCAGCGATGACTACCTCGCTGTCATGTACGCTAACACCATCGCCGCCGACAGACCTCTCACTTTCGGAATCGATGTCTACTCGATATGGTGTGTTGGGTTCTACGAAGGCTTTCATTACATGAGTATCGGCCCTGTCCTGTGCTTGAATGTCGTCATTTCCTGATTTCGAGTTTCGCATAAAAAGATTAACAAGGGTACCGAAAGGCAATTTTTTTGGTAAGCCGATTATGACGACGACATTTTGCAAATCAACTCCAACGTTGAAATCGCCTTCCTGTCTTTGATCGAGAGTCGG
The DNA here is from genome assembly GCA_905220545.2 of Melitaea athalia. Taxonomy (NCBI): domain Eukaryota; kingdom Metazoa; phylum Arthropoda; class Insecta; order Lepidoptera; family Nymphalidae; genus Melitaea; species Melitaea athalia. The sequence goes on from HG992182.1 coordinate 17,463,013, forward strand.
CGCGGCGGCCGCGGCGGCCAGCAGACATGCGAGAAGTAGGAACATGGTACGTGCGTCTGTATCTCCTCGTGTCGAGCGACTGGACGCTGTCATCTCTCGCATTGCTTATACTGGGCACCGGCGAACCAGTCACCGGACGAATCGAGTACATTGTAACGGTTAAAACGGCACGATCGCTTTTGGTTTTAACATAAAGCACGTGTGATACTTACAGCTGATTTCTACCTAGTCACTACAAATCTAGATTCTTAAGTAAGGTAATAATTTTTTTTTAAATATTATTGAAGTAAAACTTCATTACGCACGCTTTACTTGGGGAGTGAGCTGGTGAAAAGTGTGATCGGCGGCGAGGCGAACTGAAGTTGAGCGGGAGATATAAGTTAGATGGAGCTAAAGAAGTTTTACTTCAGTTGTATGGTTTAAAAACACACTCGTTTTTTTAACAATCGAAAATTTGTATTACACAAGTAAAAGACATGATTCTAATAAATCAAAACTTTATTACAAACCATGACGACGGTGACACCAGTGACATTTATAAAATACGTTAAATCGATCACGATTCAGCCTGTAATATCCCACTGTTGGGCATAGGCCTCTTCCCCATGTAGGAGAAGGATCGGAGCTTAATCCACGAGAGTAACGATCGCTATCAGGTGTACATGATAACAACCGGGACCGGCGGCTTAACGTGCTCTCCGAGGCACGGTGGGGAGACCCACATGGACTGCACAAACACCCAGACCACGGCAAACATCTGTATGGCCAATACAAATGTTGTCGTGTGCGGGGATCGAACCCCCGCGGGGAATACGTTAAATATTTTATATTATTTACTTATTTACACAGACGGTTTGCGGGTTCGAATCCCGCTCAGGATGGATATTTGCATTTATACAAATATTCTTTTCCGGTTTGAATGTCTGTCCTCGTGGGTCACCCCACCGTGCCTCGGAGAGCACGTTAAGAGCGTGCATAAGGCGAGCAAAAAATCAGATTTCACCCGCGCGCCCGATGAAACAAAATATACACAAAGCCTCGTGTCAGAGTGCGATAGACGATATAGTTTTGAGCGCATTACGAATGTAAAAAACGACAAATATGTTATTTTGTATATAATTCCGAAACTAAAAGTAATTACATTAAATGCCTAAGCATAGCCTTTACTCATATTTAAATGTAATTAATTATCAAATTATTGTCTTAATGGTCATAACCATATCGAGTATAAATAGAAAAAATATAAAAATTAGAGGTTACTTCGTGATTATATTTTATCGAGGAAATTTCCTTCTTTTATGTTTTTGATAAAGGTCAACCCTTGCAAATATCACGTAGTTTGTCATATATTTTTATTTTAAGATTTGGTCTGGAACTTTTCATGTCAAAACAAATAGAAGATGGTAATTTTGCATCATGCGCACTCTTAAGCCATCGGTCCCGGTTGTTATCATAAATACCTGATAGCGATCGTTACTCATAGTATACAACTATACATATCGCAGTGGAGCAGCGTGGAGGCTTAAGCTCGAATCTTTCTCCTATGTGGAGGAATAGGCCTATATCCAGCGGTGGGATGATACAGACTGAGTGAATGAATTGAGAAGATGTAGTTTGTTTAAAATAATATAATCGTAACGTAGCGTATAATGGAACCGCAGGCGCAGTGTCACCTCTGACAGTGACCGCAGGTCATCGATATGATAACCGAGTTTTCTGTAAACTGCGCACGCGCACAGTATTTATTGTTTTCGAAACAAGTAATATATAGTGACGTACATTTTTCTCGAAGCAATAGTTGTAACCTAAGCATGCTCTCCTACATTTTGAAATACCGTTACCATACCTAAGATCTAGAATGACACTAGAAACAGCTAAGTTTTATTTAGAATCATCTATGATAAAGACCAATTATTTTTATAATTTGAAATGTGATTATTTGAATAATTCTTAATTTATTATTAATGTACAATTACATAAATTGAAAGAGTCATTAGTCATTAATTGATCATATTTGTTTCGTTCGTACACCTATAAAGTGAACTGTTATGATAAAAAGAAGGCCTTAAAAACGTTACGAATCGGTTTTTGACAATCCCCTAACCCAGAAAACTAATTCAAAAATAAAATTCATAATCCTATTTTGTAATCAATAGTAAGTTTTTCTGATAAAAGTATTCATACGATACAAGGGGTACAATAATATTTTCTTTCATTGACTTTGCCGTTACAAGAAAGCAAAAAATAGTAGCTTTTTTATTGTGCAATTTAATAATCTATGATTGGAACAATTAGTAGATATTTATAAATTAGTTATTATGTTTTAAAAATATATTGTGTTATTTTCTGTTCCATTATTTATATTAGTATATAATATCATCACCTAACAAAATCAGCTCAATAAAATCAGTTTCTTCCTGGGGAAAGGTATATATTTTTTTATTGCGACGCAAATTTAAGTGGCTACCTACTTAAAGATCTGCTTAAGCTGATTACTACAATTTTAAGTCATTTGCTCAGGTGACAGAAATTTAAAAATACAACTTATTTATAGAAAAATGACAATATTAACATCATTCTATACAAGTTACAAATTTCTAAAATTATTGGGGTTAATGTCCTGCTGCTGTTGGTGCTTTTAATTATTTTTGCTGTGTCCTCTTGTAAGGTGAAAGCTTGTAAGTCGACCGAGAGCTTTCGCATCTGTTATATTTTTTAAAGTACGCAAGTAAAATGATGTTGGTCTTAATGAAGTATAGTTTACTATACTTACATACAACATAACTATACAATTATTAATTTTCTGTATTTATCGAAATATAGGTATATACATACTTACGATCATAAGTGTGCAAAACATGTGTAACCTTTTTAATACCGTGAAGATATGCATCAATATATGTATATATGATATGATATAAATTTATTAGAAGAATGACACCAGACACATATATCTGTATAACCGTTCTGGTGTAGTGTCGCGAGAAGTTGCCTGAGCGCAATGGTTACAGATCCGATTAGAAGGTTTACCCATTGCCTCGGAGAGCACGTAAAGCAGTCAATTCTGGTTATTAAAGATCAGCAGTAGGTACGTCTATTACTTATGTCATGAAAATAATAAATAAACCAAAGTTTGCATTTTCTACAGGCTTCTTACTGTCGCTAGGAATTAAAATTCGTTCTTAATAGCGGACGTTTACTACTTGTAAAACTATCTCTGTGTCAATTTCCCAAGTTCGTAGCAGAAACTTACTTCGTACTTTGGCGAACACTTGGTTTGACGGCTCTCGAACTGATCGTAGGTGGAATTTATCATTTTAATACAACTGTATCAAGTGAACAAGCTATTTTATTGTAATTTAATTGTGAAAACATGTAATTGGTGTATAGTTTTAATTTAGTTATTTTTTTTTGTAATAAAACACTGTTTGTTTTCCTAATAAATAAAAATAAAAAATAAAATTTAAATAAAACATTTTTGGACTTTTATAAAACCTTTCGAGAGCCCTTAGACCACCTCAATGCGGCTTTATAGCAAAATTAGTTCTAAGTACGTCTACAAACTATTTCATGTATCTGCCAATTTCTCAATGAGTCAATGACCTAACGATTTTATTTATTACTAGCTGTGCCCGCGACTTCGTCCGCGTGGAATAGTAACTTTGGACAGCATTTTTAGATTCCCTATTGTTATTTTACACCCTTTAGGGTAAAACTTGTTCAAACTTTGAATGTCATATTTATTAATATCGAATGAACAGCCTAAAAAATAAGCTTCAAGCTCTAGCTCTAAAAATGACGATAGTTCCATACAACTTTTCATCCCAATCTTTCAACCACTTACACCCCTTTTTTCGGATTAAAAATTAGCCGATGTCTTTTCTGAGGCTTTAGACATCGGTTCTGTAGTTTTGGCGTGAAAGCGCGACAGACAGACAGATAGACAGACAGAGCTACTTTCGCATTTATAATATTATAAGGATTTAGATATAATTATATAGATATAAAATAATTTTCATCTATTGAGCAGATTGGTGAAATTCGTCTCTAGATTTAATCTTCTACTTATAAAAAAAAAATATTGTGAGTCACTATAAGGTAAAATACATTTCGTAATTTTTCTTCTCTTTCCAAAATGCATTTTGCACAAACATATTTAAAGGCCATATAAAAATGTTCCAATAAAAGTCTGAAATATGATCATATCATAAGATTTTCTACTAAGTTGTTAAATTTTTTATATACTTATATAATAGTTTACTTGTAGTTTCTTATTATTTTTTACTAGCTTCTGCGCGTGACTTCGTCGGCGTGGACTCCGCTCCTATTGGTCTTAGCGTCATGATATATAGCCTATAGCCTTCCTCGATAAATGGGCTATCTAACACTGAAAGAATTTTTCAAATCGGACCAGTAGATCCTGAGATTAGCGCGTTCAAACAAACAAACAAACAAACAAACAAACAAACAAACTCTTCAGCTTTATTATATTAGTATAGATTAGCTTTTAATTAAAAAAAAATACTCGATAAAATCAAAATTGGACAACACAGAGAAAAATATCTTCAAAAAGTCATGAATCTAAAATAGTTAATAATATATTTATTCTAATAATAATAATTATTGTATTGTTAGTGTGTGTCAAAAATTAAACGGCAGATTTAGGGGTTTTTCAATAAAAATATATCATTTATTTTCAACGAAACAATTCACATACAATCGTACGATTATTATGAACTAACAACTATGTTAAATTATATAAATAAATGCACTGCGTATCACTTATTAACTTAAATTAATCACTATTTCTAACGTTTTCACTTTATTGATGGCGTGTTCTCCGTAGCAACGGTATTATGGCATTTGCAAGCCGATGCTTCAGCCTGGAAAAATAAACACACATATGAAACAGGTGAAAAGTAACTTCTTCTTTAAATTTACCATCTCCAAGAGATAATATCAAAGATATCGGAACATAAGAATGAGACACGTTTTATCTATTTTTATGAATGGGATTAGGTATTTAATTTCGACGCTGTATTTTAAAACTCTAGTGTCATTCTGAATGATCTTAAGAAAATAAAAATAAATTAAGTTCAATTAAAATACCTTTGAGCTTTCTCCTGTTTTCTAGCTGAGGCATCTTTTTTTTGGGCGGACAAATCTGAATTTAGGCTAACGTTACTCAGGGGTTTTTCCGACTCAGGCTTAGAGCTATCTTCAGGTTTAACTGATGACTGCTCGGGCGAAGGTTTAAGTAGCAGTTCAAGACTCGATTGATCGAAATAGTCACTAAGATCTGAGGCTGCTTCAAGCAGAGTGTCTGCTGGTGCAACGGCGATGACGACGCCGTCAATATTCAAACGATAATTTTCTGTTCCGTTCTGTCGTTGATCGTAATGAGCGTGATCGCAGTCAGGAGCCGGAGCCGGAGCCGGAGCCGCTGAAGCGAGGGACAGCAACGCCAGCAGCAGCGCCACCTCGCAAACTACTCGCTTGTAATTGACCATCTCGCTAGTCGTCTGCAAACGTACTGACTACTGAGACACGGCTGCGCTAGCGGGACTCACTTTGTATCCACTCTCCACTGCATCTTTTATTTATTTGCCGAGATAGCGGTACAGACGTGGCGATCTTACCACACCACCCAGTTGAAACAAAACTGGAATTAATAATACGCTATGTAGGCCGTTATATGTATGTAGATATATAGTTGTATACACTTTCTTGTATTTAGACAAGAAATAATATATGTAAGTGGTAAAATAAAATATAACAAATCAGTAAACATACCTATATTATTTACGTGTTTACGATTACCAAAACAATACCATAGGGGTTTTACAGATAAAACCTCGCTCCCATAAAATGAAAGTTTTATCTTCTGCCCACAACACAAAAGTGAGTAGTAGTGAGTAGTGAGAGTGAGTAGTGATAAACAGTAAACGTTACTATAAATGTTTTAATATTATATACCCAGTCCCATTATTATTTTAAGTGTGTAGGTACTAAATATAATACTTTACGTATGACCTAATAGCCTATCCAACTGTTTTTTTTTTTATTTTTTTTTATTTTTTTTTTTGTTTTCCTCGAGCTCTACGGTGTGTTCTGGTTTAAGATCAAAACAAAGAGTTTGGCACAGATAATAAAGTCAAACAACCTGTTGCGATGCGCCTGCGCTCATCGTCTCTAACTGTACAGTGCAAACGGTAAACCGTAAAACGTTTGTATTGGATAATTTGTTACGGTTACAATTGAATATCTATCAATTTTGCTTAACGATTCATATAAAAAAAAATATCACAAAACCGATTTAAACCTAAACGGTGGTTTCTAACGTATTTTGTTTTTAGGGTAGCTGTAGGTACTCAAAGCTCTGCTGTTTGGCCTTACGTCTATCTATCACAGAGTTATATCTCCGGAACTGTAACAAGTAGGCGTGAAATTAGACTTCAGACGTACATATACAGATAATATATTACTATAGCCGTGGAAAAGAAAAATGAGGGGTGGCCATGGAAAATATAGAAGTTTTTTTATTAATCTGGAAAAAAAACTGACTGTTAGATTCGTCTGTTTTTAAAAGAGGGTCATTAGGGGGTGATTATTCCTGTGATTTACCTAAACACCAGTAGGTTGGTCTAGCATTGGCTGATCTGGACAGAACGAGCTGATGGTTCACTAATTGTGGGGATGTATATATATATATATATATATATATATATATATATATATATATATATTTTGAAAATGGTGCTTTGGACGTAATTTTATAATTACCAAATTCGTCTATGACAATGTTTTGGAATGACATGTAGATGCATTAGTAGATCATCAGCCAATCAATAAAAAAATAATATAAAAAAAAGGTTTCAGAAATCTGATGCATTCAGCCTGTAACATCCCACTGCTGGGCATAGGCCTCTTCTCCTTAAAAGAGTATGGAGCTTAATCCACCACTCTGTTCCACTGCGGGTTGGCGGAAATATTATGATGATATGTATGATAATTAGCTCTGGAAACATGTGATACTTACTACTCCTCAATAGTCGAAAATCAAGAGATTAAACTTTATTATTGCTGCTGGTTACAAGTTACAACTTTGGGCACATAATTAAGTACAGGTAACGAGATGATGAATTAACGTAAGCAGTATTTTTTCAAAGTTAAATGTTAAATGTCATTCTATGCTAGTTTGACAGTAATTAATACGGTTGATACTTATAATAACACTAATGTGGCATATAGGGTCATTTTAGTTTGTAAAAGTTAATACTTCCCTTCCCGGAATATTGTCAAAAATACAATTGACATAAGAAATGTGAATTTTAAGTACCTCTAAATAAGATAATATAAACAACAGACTTTCATATTTACATAGCAGGTTCTGATCTCGGTCATATTAAACTTAGTCTTTGAATGGACCGAGAGCGACCAATTACAAGTATTTAATGTAGGTTCGAAAACGGGACCGATTGACCCACATTACTCTGCCCGGCTTTTGACTTTTGAAAGCTCGAAATATCCATCTAGTATTAAATTATTAATTGCAAGACCTGCTTTAGAAATGTTTTTAAGAGTCAAAAATATACTATCTGTACGTCGTGTGTACGTATGTATATGAACAAAGTTTAATTTGAATAAACAACATTTGAGACGATTAGCGAAAGAGTTGCTCATACCAAAAGAATTTCAGGCATTAATTTTTAAGAATATAGACGGTATGCGTTATCCAATTCCATCTTATTTTTTCTCGTAGATTTTATTAGTCAGTCTTTAAAATCAAAATAGACTTACACATAACATAACATAACAATACACTTTATTGTACACCAAAACAGAAATAATACATACATCAGATTGATTTAAAAAAATAATACATACATACATACACACAATGTACATATATAATCTTAATTTTACGCCGCGTTGGCGCAGCGGTCACAGCACTGGATTGCGATTGGCTGTTGCGCGGGCGGTTGCGGGTTCGATCCCCGCACATGACAACATTTGTATTGGCCATACAGATGTTTGCCGTGGTCTGGATGTTTGTGCAGTCCTTGTGGGTCTCCCCACCGTGCCTCGGAGAGCACGTTAAGCCGTCGGTCCCCGTTGTTATCATGTACACCTGATAGCGATCGTCACTCATAGTTGGGAATATATCCGCCAACCCGCATTGGAGCAGCGTGGTGGATTAAGCTCCGATCCTTCTCCTACATAGGGAAGAGGCCTATGCCCAACAGTGGGATATTACAGGCTGAATCGTGATTGTGAATCTTAATTTTATTCACGTTGAATATTAAGAAAAGATATATGTATGTGTATTGTGTACTATAATATTGGTTAAAAATGTATGACTGATTTTACCCACCACTGACTTTTACGAATTATGCTTCTCCTTCGCTGAGCTGAGGGTAGTCAATATTTAATACTTTTAGTCAATTGCTTTTAAAACAGAGAATTATATGTTTAAAAAAATTGTACAAAATAGACGATATATTTGTTATTTATCTTTATAAAACATGTTTTTAATCTTATCAGTATAAAAGTATTGCTTATTAATTCAACCCGTAACATCCCACTTGTAGGTCTCTTTCTGCATATATGAGAAGGGTCGATGTTTAATCTGCCACGCTGCTCTACTGCGCGCTGGCGGATTTGTTCCCAGTGTTGCCAACTTGGGGGATTGCCCCCTAAATTTAGGGGTTTTTTGCAGGTAGCGGGAAAGTTTTAGGGGATAAACTTTTTTAGGGGATTCCCAGGACCGGAAACGTGCTCTCTGAGGCAACAGTATTGGTTACTTATTGAAGTGAAACTTCTTTAGGCGCATCGGTCGCTCAAATTTTACAGTCGACCGCCAACACGTCACGCGGTCAGTACTTCGATGGGTGACCTGGGAACACCACGTGACGTTGGCTTTTTGTTTTTTTTTTTTTTCAATTAGTTTTTTTTTGTATTTTCAATTAGTTTTTTTAAAATTAGTTTGCCAAAGAAGTTTCACTTCTGACATGACATGTGTATTTTGTACGCACGTAATTTTTTTTCTTTTTTTTCTTTAGTAGGTAGGTAGGTATGAGATTCTAATGCTTTAATAGCATTTTTTGAAAGCTTTGGTGTCGTAACAAGGTGTAACAACGTTATCCGTAAAATTTTATCCGTCCGAGTGAAATAAAACTAACATATACCTACCAACAAATTGAATAATAAAAATACCTACTCGTATACATAATCCATAAATTACGTGAGGTGTTTTTTATTCAACCCCCTCCCCAACCCCCAATCTCACGTGAGAATTTTTAAAATGTGGGTTTCTTACGTAAACGCGTTGGATTCTTATTGTAATAAGAAAAAAAATTGCTTCGTGCTTTTATTTACGACTAGTTAAGACTATTATTCAATACTGCTGAGAGTTTGTTTTAATTGTAATAAAAATTTAACAATAGAATACTTAATCGTATTACGATTACGTTTAAGATTAAATCTTAAGCATGTACAATCTGGATTAAATGGACCAAAATAGTAAAAAATTTTTTTTTTTGTTTCAATCAGAAAAAAAAATTGCGTGGTATTTGCCGAGACCCTCCTCTCTCCAACGTAAGATTAGATGAGATTTGACTCGACGCCCTCCCCCCCTTAAACATCTCACGTAATTTATGGACGCCCCCTTATCTATCTAATCAGATTAAGTAAATTATTATTTTATAGCTTAGTAGAAGTTGTCCCTAAACTAAAATTTTATTAGTAGATAAGACTTAAGTAGGTACTTAAAAAAATATGTTTTATTTTAAACTGGTTTAAACTGCTTAAAAACAACAACAAAATTTAAAGAACGTTTCTATAATAATTGTGTTCACTCGCAAACGAAAAAAAACCGACTTTCAGATCTTGATCAAATTTAAATGGGACCAAAAGGCAAGCATCCGCTTACGATCACTATTACAATGTAGGCATAGATAAGTATAATATTAATATGTGAATGTAGGTACTCTGCAATATTCAATGTACTCTGTGGCTTACGATTAAAACAAGAATCATCAAAATTATTTAAAAGAATAAACTGCTACTGCCCTCTAGTGGATAATATAGCTCACTACGTTATAGTAGATCTGGCCGTGTAACATCATTTGATCGATAGTCCGAACCGAAGTAGTTTTATTGGGTTCCGATAGATGTCGTCACGACAACGACGCGTACGCACCGTCACAAACACGCGTCATCAAATATTACTCAAAAATTACTTATTATCTCGACCAAATTTAAACGGAAGTACAAGACAGGCTTTTGCTTTCGTTTGAAACAAGAATCATCAAAATCGGTATACCCAGTGAAAAGTTATACGGTATAATACAACATAGATCGACAAAAAAAAATTCATACAAATACGCATTATTAGATATAACTTTAAAAGTACCTTTAGATCTCAATTAAAATGAAATCAATTAATGACACCCACCACCTTTCAATTAAAAAAAGAAAAAATCGGTCTATCCAGTAAAAAGTTCTGAGGTAACATACATTAAAAAAAAACAAGTCCAGTTTGGGAAGTAATATGTTGGTATTCATCGAGTGATGATGACGCAAGGGGAACAAATAAAAGCAAATATTAAATAGATGCGAATTTATTTAACAAAAAAAAAATGGTTGTCTACGTGCAACGTCATAACACAACATCTCGAACGCATAGGCCAATAGAGTGGAAGATAGATGCGTCGCAAGCGAAAAAATGAGCGTAACGGGACAACGGGCGTAACGGAACAATGAGTAAACCTTTTTCGTGCATGCAGCCGGTCTTCATCGATATATTAGACGTTGTCACATCAAAATGTAAGACGTATATGTCTCCGTTTTAAAAAATAACAATGAAAAAATATACGTACGTATTTAATTCATATAACATATCCAAATTCAGATTCGTAACTCAATTTACTTTCGAGAATAGACATTCGTCTATATGTTATATATTTTAATAACGAAATTTACTTATAAAAACAAATTGTTTATATAGATTCGTTATTACAAAATATTTGCAACATTAGGAAGACAGCTTTGTACAATAGTTATAATTATACCTGACTTATTAATACGAACTACATAATATATAAATGAACACTAGAACAAGTAAGAAATAATATAAAACAAATTATTGAGAATTTTAAATGAAGTGTATAGAAATAAGAAGATATAAGATTGAGATATTTGAGAAAAAACATGAAAAAAAGATTCATAATTGAAAAGTTTCGTTGACGATTTAATAATTAAAAACATCAAAACAGTATATAATGACCTTGTTAGATTGAAAATATATATGCAGTATATCTTTTAATTATTTCTATAAACAAAATAATATCATTGGTAATATCAAGCTTTCACTAGTAAACTCAAGGCACTTAGGAAGACACATTATTGTAAGGCACTTCTTACTTTATAAACAAACAAAAAAAACTAAACTTCATATATTCCTTTAACATTTCAATTAAGTTTTTTTCCATTTCACACTTATAAACTATAATACTTTTTAATATTGTCAAAATCAACAACTGTGAGTAATCTATCCGGAGAGGTTATTGACACCACATTTTCTCTAACAAATTCCTAAAACTAAATGCAAGTACAATAATTGTACTCTTATAATTTTTATGTACACAAATCTACAGACAAACTAGCTCTAAGCTCGGTTCCTATATTCAGAAAACGATCCATTTCGCTCACGAACTGTTAAACTGTAAAATTAGAGGTGTTCGAAATTGAAAGGTTCGAAGTTTAACGATTCGTGAGTAAAACGAATCGTTCAAACTTGAAGTTCGAACCGTTAAATTCGAAATTCAAAAACAAATCGTTCAGGAACTGGAGCATTAGGAGCAGTCGAGTAATGCAGGGCGAGTGACGTCAGCGGCGAGGGCACGCAGCGTGTGCTCGTAGAAGTGGCGCGGGTGCCGCAGACGGTACGCCGCCGTGTCGAGGTAGCGCTGCAGCGGCGCCGAGCACGTGTCCGCCGCGCCCGAGCACAGCTCCCGCGCCGCCGAGCACACCACTAGCGCCTGCCGCCAGATACGAGAGCACACTGTGCCGACAAACGTGGGACTAATCTATACTAATATAATAAAGCTGAAGAGTTTGTTTGTTTGTTTGTTTGTTTGTTTGTTTGTTTGTTTGAACGCGCTAATCTCAGGATCTACTGGTCCGATTTGAAAAATTCTTTCAGTGTTAGATAGCCCATTTATCGAGGAAGGCTATAGGCTATGTATCATCACGCTAAGTCCAATAGGAGCGGAGTTCACGCCGACGAAGTCGCGCGCAGAAGCTAGTTTATATATATGAACAAAAAGTGTAAAATAGATATGTTATATTAAGGATATGAATTCAAATTAAATCAAGATAACCAAGGTTAATTTGATTTAAATTGAATTAAATTTATAATATATTGTGATTGTTAGAACTGAATTTTTTCCATTTTTTATTTGTCGGTATATTGAGACACCCATTGGCCACACATTGAGACAAAAATAACTTGAATAAAACTTGCTAAAATTTGAGTATATATACTAAAAAAAACTCGTTCAATACTTATTTTCTATACCTAAATCAAATATGCTTATCTTGTGAGAAGGAATAATATACATTACATTAATAAAACAGAATAAATATTTTACTTTAAATTATATGTAGTATAATTGCAGGGGTCGTTTTTTTATACATTTTTTTACAAATAAGGTTATTTAAACAAACTTACAAAAATGTTGCATGTTAACATTACAATGCTGTATCAGCTGCTGCAGAGGTACCGTTCTATCAATTAATGGAACATTGTTGCCTGTTACTAACAATGATCCTGGCTTAGCTACACTCAAGAGTGATGCCATTATTTCTTCTTTAAGAAACTGAAATGATAAAAATAAAATTACTCGTTACTATTACTACTACTACTTCAGCCTACCGCAGTCCACTGCTGGACATAGGCCTCCATAAGTCCATAAGTTCGCGCCAAACATCTCAGTTCGCCACAATTCTCACCCAGCCTCTAACTGCAATCTTACGTAAGATTGTCGGTCCAGCGGTCCCACACTGCGTTTGCAAACACGTGATCTCCACTCCAGGGAACCTCTACTCCAGCGGCTACCGGTCCTGCGACACAGATGTCCAGCCCACTGCCACTTTAACTTGCTTACTGTAAAGGCTATGACGGTTACTTTCATTCTCTCGCGGATTGTCATTTCTAATCCTATCTTTGAGAGAGAGCATAGCCTGTTCCGTTGCACGATGTTCCAAGCATAGCCTGTTCCATTACACGATGAGTGACTTTTAAACTTGTGGTCTAGTCCCAATGTCAGTGTCCATGTTTAGGCACCGTATGTCAAAACAGGCACGACGTAGAGTAGATCCAAGGCGTCTGGAGAAAGTTTGGACTGCTTTGTTGACTTCGTCGACAGAAAGTGTCTGCGACCCAGTGCACACCACGTTATCGGTCATCTCGTCTACGTCGTTAGTGGTTTCCAGCGAATCGAATCGATTTTAGAGTTCCAGTTGGAACTGCTCGGAGCCACATAGTACTTGAGGCACCGTGGATCGGATAGTAGATTTCATAAAGCGCGCTAGCTCCTTTCGGTGGCAGACATTCAGAGTGGCTCGCAACACCTGGTGATCGCTGCCGGTGTTAAACCTTTTTACTACTGAAATAGCTCTGAACGTGTATTTTATTCGCCATGATGAAATCTATCTCGTTCCTCGTGACAGTATCGGGACTCTGCCATGTCTGTTGCTAGTGAGAGACTTGTGAACGAGAAAATCGACGCCATCTTGGGAAAGCTCATAAACTTCACGAAAGTAGAATTAGTGCCCAGAGTCCAGGATCATCGTGACCAGGCACTCTCTTCAGACTTCAGATAGCCCCAGTATACTTCAATTAATATGACTTAGTGACCGTTACCGCGACCGGAATAATGGGGGCTACCGGGGACCGATGACCGACACTTTTGTCGCAAACTTGTGTGTTTTGCCAGTAGTTACTATGTTCATATGTTGGGCAGGGGGATTGGTGACAACAAGACTGATATAGAAACTTTTTTATCCCTTATCTTTATAAGTCGCCTCTTACGAAACCAAGTGAAGAGGGGATATCTATAATTTTTACTTCAATAGGCACACAGCATGTTACTCACTATGTGACTACTTTATATTTAGGTACTTTGCTTTCCAACTTCAAAGGTAATTTAAATTAGAAAAGAAACACTATATAGTTACCTGATCGTCATCAGTATTACTCCGCAGTCTTTTAGGATCTCTCTGAATCACATGTAATTTGTAATATGTAGGGACATGCTGAAATCATGATAACATTATAGGAAAAAAAATTCAACATGTCAAGCATTATTTAAAGTGTTTATAGTAATTATATCACTTTATTCGGATATTACTATACTGTACTTATAGTAAAATTAATTGATCAATAAAATAACTGCTTGCCCTTTGCAGTTTTTTTTTTTTAATTCAGACTGAAAGATCTCATTAGACAGATCAGTATGTTTAAAAAAAAAACAAAACCCATTGACTGCATAACATTAATTTAGGATTGTATATGGACATCTACATAATTATGTAGCAATAAAATTAAATATATAACAACAATACAGAGACAGTAGAAACAGTATTTAAAATATTTAATTAATTTACACTGCAAACTATCTGAAACTACCTGATATGTTAACATACTTTTAACCTACTTCAATAGCTCATAACTTTTTACTGGGTCTTCCCATTTTGATGATTCCTTTTGTAATTGTAAGCTGGTGCTTGTGGAATGGTCCCACTTAAGTTTGATCGATATTTGATGATTACTTTTTGAGTTATACCTAATAATACATATTTTATTTTAAAAAATTTACTACCTACGTGACGATGTTCTCAATTTTTTACTTATCAATGTAAATTGAAGCCATTTTTTTTAAACAAACAATATCAGGAAATACAAATATCAATTTAACAAGCAATAAACCTTACTTTTGTATCAGCGATCATCAATATCTGATGAACATGTGCTTGATCGGTTGTATCAGGAGACAGTCTGTTCAAACAATCGGGGTACATCTCACTCATGACTACGGCATTCTCACCTCCAAGCTTGCATTTACGAAGCTGTTCTATCGCTAAATCGTCCAACTTATCGTAGATAGAACATGCCACTTTTGGCTTTACATCTGAAAAAAAAAACATACATATATAATTTTTCTTGTGTTTTTTATATAAAATGATGATCAACATTTTTATACAAATTTCTTAAGAAAATATTGTATAAGTTTATTATTGTTATATATTTAGTGATTTTCTTATATTTACTATGAAGTTTAAGACAGTAATATATTTAAACTTACCATGGTGTAGAAAGGTTAGCATAAAAAATAGTTGAAATTAAAATTAGTATCATATCTATACAAATAAATAAAATTGGGGTGTCTGTTTGTATTTTATAAGTCTGCGAATTGAACAATAACTTATCGTGTTAAATTCGCGTAAGCGTAAGTATAAGTCACGGGCACAGCTAATAAATAAAATTGGAGTGTCTGTTTGTTATATTAAAATAACTGCGTTTTACTAAATGCATAAATGGATGTATACACTGTACTGTACATACATATAGCAATATAACATTTTTTACGATTTTTGTCTGTCTGTTTGTTCCGGCTTCTGAAACGTCTGAATCGATTTTGACTGGACTTTCACTGGCAAGATAGCTGACATAGGAAGGAGTAAGATAGGGTACTTTTATTTTAGAAATTTGTTTAATTTATAAATCTGCGAATTGAACAATAACTTATTTTGTTAAATTCCAAATGGATGAAGTCGCGGGCACAGCTAGTATGTATACATACTTTATTTTTCACTGTTATGTTATGAATATTATAGCATATGTACATCTATACTAATATATAAAGCTATAGTATGTATATATTAAAAATTCTTTCAGTGTTAGATAGCCCATTTATCGAGGAAGGCTATAGGCTATGTGTCATCACGTTAAGACCAATAGAAGCTGAGTCCACGCCGACGAAGTCGAGCGCAGAAGCTAGTCAATAATAAAAGTGAGATGTTAATTAAAAACTAAACTTTTTTGTAAGTTTCAGTTTCTATAGCTTTCAAACTATGGGGGTCGTTTATGAATATAAATATAACTGTTTATGTTGTGGGAACATATCAAGTGAAATTCTACTTTTTATAATAAAGTTCGTATTACTAAATACTAATAAAAGATACTAAACTTGAATGACAGTATTCATAAATATTAAAAAAATAATAATAATAAAATTACCAAAGAACTGAGCAGCAGTATTTACATCAGCATCTTCACACCATGCTAATATAATTTGCAGAGCTTGCAAAATGGAGCAATGTAGTCTAAAAAAGAATGTTCCTGTTCTAATTGGTAGCCTCTTACCACATCCCTTACACAACCACTGAAACCTGGAAAATAACTTGTTAATATAAATAACCCGGAAATTAACTTGTTATGAACTACTGTTTATATTGCTTACATAAACATATTTTGATATTTTAATTTACGTAAAAGTGCATGACTCAAGAAATAAAAAAATAAAAAATACCTGTCAACAACGCGAGCAGATTTTAATGAAACTTTACAATCAGGTCCATTCACAGGACAAGTAACTTTTTCTGGTATTAATCCAAGCGACTGTAATTTTTCTATTAATTGACTCTCCAAACTACAGTTTCCTATATTATGACTTATCAGAACCTTAAAAAACTTCAAGTCTCTGTAATGAAAATAGATGAAATGTAGAAAGAGAAAATTATAATTATAATGTTAATCGAGTAATCTTAATGTTGAAACCTTACTCTGGATTTGAACGAAAGGGTAAACAAATATCATCTGAAGATTTTGAATTATTTTCGTAAGTTGTCGAGTCTGCCTCCATGTTTAATTTGTTGTTTTTTTTTTTGAAGATGAAATACTTCTTTACTTTTTCATTTCGAAACTCAACACTGTTTAGGCAATTTTTTATTTTAATTATAGTTAATATTCATTTTAATTAACCCCAAAATACACTACACAAGTACACACGATAAACATATTGAAAATGAAAAATGACAAATTGTCCAAATTGACCAGTGCTGCCAACTAGTCTTGGCGAAAACGCGCTGTCAGAGCTGTAAAAAAGCGCTAGAAAGCGCTAAAATTGCTTTTTTTTAAAAAAAGCTAGATTTCGCGCCAACTGCAAATTTATTTTATTGCTGAGATATTGTGTCCAACGATGTTTTTACCTTTTTTTAATGAGATGCTGTTTTACGATGTCTTTTGATATCACTGAAGCCGAAAACTCCCGTAACCCGTTGACAAAAAGTACCTACATTGAGCTTTTGTTGGATCACCAGTCACAGGTTTTAATCAATGTTTAAAAGCGTTATGCCAGCTCCCACTCACTCTTTTAATGTTGTTTATAATTTGTTGAAATTAATTATCTTATACTATTAAACGAGCAATTCTTGTATATATATATATATATATATATATATATATATTTTCTGAATCTCGGAATCGGCTCCAACGAATTTCGTGAAATTTAGTATGCAGGGGATTTCGGGGGTGAAAAATTGATCTAGCTAGGATTCATTTAAAAAAAATGTCGTTTTATCCCTGTTTTTAGGCAATGAAAAAATATCATTAGAATACGAAGCTTAATTTCACCATTATTAATATATCTGTAACAGCGTAATTAGGAAAGCGACGGATTTCAAATCTTTTTGACCCGGGTTCGAATCTCAGTCTCCAGATTACTTTTTTTTCTTTTTTTTTTAATTTCACTCGTGATTTATTATTTAAATAAAATTAAAATATAAAAATACCGAGGAAAAAAAAAACAAAAAATAAAATGAAAATACCGAGCAAGGCTCGGTCACCCAGGTACTAGTGACTAAATCAATCAAGCACTGCAAATGTGTAAACCGTAAATCAACTATAAAGTCTATAAAAGTATAATTAAACAGAATGAAGCGATCGTAGTGAAGAAGTAAATTAGTAAAGTTCACTACGTTAGTTTTTCAATTTAGGTAGAAATAATTTTATTTAACATTTACATTTATTATGTTTCACGTTGTATCTCTTCTCTATATATATAAAAATGAATCGCTGAATATGTTGCAAAGCGCAAATCTCGAGAGTGGCTGAACCGATTTTGCTAATTCTTTTTTTATAATATTCCTTGAAGTAAGAGGATGGTTCTTACGGAGATAAAACTTTAAAAAATTTCCTGAAAAAGTCTAAAAACAACACTTTTGTATATTCCCGTACAAAAGATTCGTAATAATACCTAAAAGTCAATTTGAACTTTAATACCAATCGACTGTTAGGCGGTATGAAGTTCGCTGGGTCAGCTAGTTAAATATAGTTTCATATAATTTAAAAAAGCGCTAGATTAAGCGCTAGGCGCTAAAACGCGCTTCGAATCAAAAAAAGCGCTAGATCTGGCGCGAAAAGCGCTAAGTTGGCAGCACTGAAATTGACGCACGGAGTGTTGCCAACCCTCAAAAATTTATCCCCCTAAAACCCTAATCAAAATCCCCTAAAATCCCCACAATTATTAGGGATACCCACTAAAAAAATTTATTCTTTACAAAATCAAAAATTAAATAAATAAATCATTAAAAATAATTAAAAAATAATAAAATATCATTAAACAATAATAAATTTCAAACAATCAATAAATAATTTAATTCAGTGACATCATTTTTTTTTTAAATTTTTTATTCATTTATTATCGAAAACTTGAAGTAACAAATCATTGTCTTCAGATTCTAACTTTTTAAAATTATACATACTGACATTAAATAATTTCAACGTTTTTACGTAAATAATTATGTATAAAAATTAATATGATTCGCTAGATTGGATTATCCCAGGGCCTATAAAGTATACTATTAACCTTTGTTTTGTTTATTTTTAAAAAAATATATTTGAAGTTATAAAAATCCCTAAAAATATCGCTACAAATATGACACCCCTAAAAAAACCATCCTACTTTTTTCTCCCTAAATTTGGGGGGACTCCTAAACCCCTAAGCTGGCAACACGTCGAAGTTGAAGCAAGAATATAATCTTCTTGATAGTACAGAGCCCCGTATTTTATTATTATACTCTTTGGTACAGAGGCCTTGTGTCTCTTTTTTAATAAGGTGACAATAAGATTTGGAAACTTAAAAAACAAGTGAAAAACTGACACAAGTATTGACCACTTACACATGAAAAACAAACATTTGCACAAGGGATGGATTACGAATCAATACATATAATAAAAAATTATCGGGACCTTTATCAACGCAAATAGCACCCTAAACAATGATTGTTATAATTTTTGTCTAATTGTCTGTGCGTTGGTGCACGCTCATTTCAGAAACGGCTTATCCGATTTAGGTGTAAATTATTACTGTTAATTTATACTATAATTCTAATTATTACTATTTATTAGGTGTAATTATTATTAGGGTAAATTATTACATCCACATAAGTTTTCAAATAACAAAGTTATAACATACAAACGTAACGTACGTAACAAAGTCATAAAGTAAGAACTTTACGTTGCAATGTTTTAGGGCTGCCATAAAAGAGATTTTTCGTATTGTTCGTACATACTTCGTGTGTCAAAACTTAAACGTCATAAACTCTAATTTTTTATCTAGCAACCCTGTTTTGACGTTTAAAACTACTAGATACGTAAACGTAGTCTGTTGTAATTGTACTCTCTGGTTGTAATCTGTTAGATCCCGATTTACATCCATGTTCACGGTTTCCAAATTAGGGGTTTTCCCCCAGATTTAGGGGGTAAATAAGTGAGATGGGATTTTTTTAGGGGTCTGAAATTTTTAGGGGTATTTTCAGGGATTTTTTGACTCTTTAATATTTTCAAATTGATTATATTAATATTTATTTTTTGACCTAGCGACTTATAACGACATCGTTAAAAATAAGTTGCGGAATAGACTATCAGATTCTATTAAAATGTTGCAAAGCATCATGATAGTCAGATTTACATTAAATCGAAATGGTGGATCTTGTACAACATTTAATCCATCCAATAAAATGTTAAATTTATTCAATGTCAACATGTATGATTTTAAAAAATCTGAATCTTTAGATGAAGTCTAAATATTTTATGTATAAGGGCCTATGCAAACCACGTTTTTTAAACGCGCCGTCGTCGACGCGCGTTTGTATCGATACAAACGTGATACACACGCGATACAGATGCGATGCAAACGCGCGTGTGTATCGATGGCGCGCTTAAAAAACGTGGTTTGCATAGGTCCTTAATTAACTTATAATAAAAAGACTTTTGAAACATATATTATTTATAAATCATTATGAATTTATATTTACATATTTTTTAGGGGGACAACTCAATAAAGAAGGCGATTTTAGGGGTTTTGACACAAACTTTAGGGATAAATATTTTTGAAAGTTGGTAACACTGTCCATGTTACATGACGTGTTATTAGGTTATTATAATATATGTAAAAATTTGTACAGTTTAGAGCGAAGGACTCGAATCCAGCTCTCAATAAATTAAAAAAAAATACATGTTTGTGTTATCTACTTATCTGTGCTGTGCTGTCACAGTCAGAGTACACACAGATTACTTTAGATACTACTTCCCGTATAGTTATTGTACTCTGTGGATACTACGTATAAAGTACATTTGTGTGCTGTGGCGTGCACTTGTGTAGTGTGTGCTTATAGTTGTGCACACAGGTTGTGCAATTGTCCATTCGTTCGTGTAGTTTCTTTATTGTATGTATTGTTTTGTATGTGGATTTCAGTGTTTATGAATGAAAGTCGTTACCAAATTTAGTTTCTTCTATTGGTTAATAGTTTTATTTTATTAGTAAACTCTGTGGACTGGTAAACGGACAATTTAAAAGTTGCGTGGCTTAAATTCAGTATATTATCATGGTAAGTACAATATTCGATTTTAATAAATTTAATAAATTAAATTATTATACAGTCTTAGGTTAAGTTATAGATTAATAAAGCATCATTATTTCAAATTGAATGTAGGTAATTTTCGATCAGTTTTTAATACGAATCTTACAGTTAAAAATTAACACTTCATTAATTACTGCATAGATTATACACTTTTATATGAATTACTGAAAGGCTAAAAGGATATTATTTTTTATTTATATGTGGGTTGATGTGGGTACATAACTAACCTAAGCGATAATTTATTTTTTTAAACAAGTAAGTTTTCATGAAGTAATTGAGTTTATTGATATTTGTTTTCCTTCTGTTGTCTAACATACTAAATATGAAATTAAAATAATACCTTGTTTGATTAGCCAAGTTATACAGGATGTCCCGCGATAAAGTGCAACCCCGAATGGGGGTGAAACTAAACCATAAATTATCGACAAAAAACAGAGAAAAAACTTTTTTAAAAAATATTTTATTTCTTATTGACGAATTAAGATTTTTATATCTTACGTAGACTCCATGTACAAAAAATGATGATTTCTTCCAAAGTAGTGGGTCGATTACTTTAAAATAAAATAAAATATTACGCCACGTACTTGGCGGTAAGGATAAAATAACAATCAGCTCGCAAAAAAGTGGCATTATGACTTTATTTATGCTTCCTGTGAAAAAAAAATCCATTTTTTATGACTGTTTTTTTCAATGATCTCTAATTTTCTCAGAATTATGCCCCCAATACCAGGGAATTTTATGATTTATTATTATTTCTTAATTCTTACCATATTATTGCCATTCAAATAAAAAATTTTTACGGCTGTATCCCAAAAAACACGTACAAAAATGATCATTTTTTGTACAAAGAGGCTACGTAAGCTATACAAAAATCTTAATTCGTCAATAAAAAAAAAAATTTTTTTTTTTAATTTTTTTCTGTTTTTTGTCGATAATTTATGGTCTAGTTTCACCCTCTTTCGGGGTTGCACTTTATCGCGGGACACCCTGTATATTATAGGAAACTCGATATATATTGTATATATTGAAGAATATATTGAAGGTGAAAATATTGTTACAAATAATAAAAAAACTTCCAGTTTTAACAATATTTTTCAAAATGCTTATTTAAATGTTTTTATCTTTATATTTATATGATGAAATAAATTTTAAAGAAGTACCATCAATCTGGGTAACTTAAGCCTTCAATATAACATTGGCCCAAAATTTTAGTTGCGTGTTAACATTTTTTTTTCGCTTTAACTTTATTTTTTTTAAACAACTTTTGTAAACAACGAGTTGAATGTATCTTCGTTAAAGCTCAAATTCCATCAAACAATTGACATCTGTTATTGTTTAGACGTTAGTTGGTTTTTTCTGTTGTTTTAACTTCGCGCTTTGTTAAGAAAGCACCAAAAAGTTGTCTGCTGTGTTGCTGTTTGAATACTTACTGAGTTAAGTGTTATTTTGAATTAACTAATAGGTGCCTATCTTTGATTTCATTTAAAATTAACGAAGTTAGTCAGCTTATTTAAATTATATTGCTATAAAAATCGAACAGGTAAATTATTACCGGTGAATTAGGGTAACTTTGGCCCGGGCTTAAGTTACCGCGATTTTCATTATTTTTCATTAGTTATACTAAAACTTAACTCATTTATTGCAGCCGCTTGACGTTGCTAACTTTAGTTCCTTAAAAAACAAATAGCGATCTGTTTTAAGTGACTGGAGAAACAAGAGACGCGGAAAAATTGCAGCTGCGCTGCCAAATAACATCTTTATTGCATTATCAAAAAATCCAGAGTGGATTTAGGAGCTGATACTCCGGGACCAAACATAAGAGCAGGCTTTAAAGCAACTGGATTGTATTCTTGTGATGTCAATGTACCATTAAACAAACTCCCTGACTTCCTGACTTCAATACGTCTATTGGCTTGCCGTAGTCATATACGACAAAGTGTTGTAGAAAGTTTTAAAAGATATATAGATGACTTATTACGAAACAATGACTGGGGCGTCAAGCAAACTCAAAAGTTCCAGATTCCTATTGTAGCCGGGAAAAGTGTGTCAGTAGAAGAAATTCAAAAGCATATTGTCCAAACGGGAACAATCTAAGAACAAACCTAAAACTTCTACTAAGAAAAGGAGGTGGCCTATTGGTTCCAAAAACAGTCAAGCAAAGAGAAGAAAAAAACAAGCAACCAAACAAATGATCCACAACAGTCAGGCTATTTTGTCAGAGAAGATGACTTTCTGGCCATGGAATTGGGTGACTAATTTTTCAAAGTTTGATCTCATTGTGTGTTGGATTAAGTACAATTTTATTTATTTTAATGCTTTCTTCATTTATTAAGCTTTATGGTAAGTCAGGATCCTAATTACCAACCAAAATAAATAGCTGTATTGGTTTTGATATGGTACCATTTTATTTACCCATTTTATTAATAAAAATTAAAAACGTAGGTATCCAAAATTATTGTTTATGGCTCTCAGCTGTATTTCTCATAGCAAAAATGCAGGAGAATGTTAGCTATACACTTTAAATTACATAAAATAGGCAAAAACAGCCTGTTATTGGGACCTGGGCCAATCCAAGCCCAACTCGCAGTGTAACTTTGGCCCAATGGTTTATCGGATTTTTTGCAACTATTTTCCTTAAATGATAAGCACACGATTACATTTTCTACAAGTAGGTTACTTAAAGCCACTATAAAAAGTGTATTTTTCTGAGGAAAGTATTAATTTAAAGTTTGGTTTAATTTTTTGTGTGCAAAGTGGGCCAAAGTTAGCCAGATTGTACGTAATGTGAATTAGAGTAAACAATAACATGCTGGTTAAAAAAAACTTAAAAAAAAAAAACTAGCCGGCCAGACAATTAAAAAAAAAAAGAAACTGCTTAGCTAATATATTATTTTCTATTTGTAATAGTTTAATACTTATTGTACTTTAATTTTATTTGTGAAAATGTGTGTGTACTTATGTTCGCACATAAAATAGTAAGCTAACGTCACGTTGCTAACTTCTTCTTTGTAGACTAGCTAACTTCAAGGAATTCGGTTTTTTGTGACGGTGTGCGTGCCCATCTTAAACATGTACTTTAAAGGAGCTTCGTATTTTTTATTATTGTAAGAATATTGTTTAGTTAGACATTAAGTAATAAATTATTAAACAACTTTATATGAAAATTTAATAACATTTAACATTTACTCAGTCCTTAATATAATATACTAGCTTCTGCGCGCGACTTCGTCGGCGTGGACTCCGCTCCTATTGGTCTTAGTGTGATGATATATAGCCTATAACCTTCCTCGATAAATGGGCTATCTAACACTGAAAGAATTTTTCAAATCGGACCAGTAGATCCTGAGATTAGCGCGTTCAAACAAACAAACAATCAAACAAACTCTTCAGCTTTATTATATTAGTATAGATTATTCTAAATACAACAGTACTGCCTCGTGTAATAATAATAATAAACTAATCTGCTTGTGAGATTCTTATATCAATTAAAAAATACTGGGAGCTCTTTACAGTTAGCATCAAATGTTGTAAAAATATCTTTTTAATACAGTTGCTCAAAAAGTGGCGTATTGCAGGGACGTATAGTGTTCGGGATGTGGGCTTATTACATGCTTATTACACACTCGTGCATTTTTTTACCTTTCCCACACTCGTGCGTTCTCTTTCCCAACTGTCAAAATAATGTCTATTAAAAAGAAAAACCAACCATGAAGTTTTTACTAAAAAAATTCATAGAAGTTTTTAAGATTCATGCAAATACGTGCTACTAATTTAAAATTGTTTCAATATCAGATTTAATGATTTGATTGAATGAGTTTGGTTAGGTTTCATTTCATTTCATCTCATTAAATTTCATTTTCATTTCATATCAATTATCAATAAAAAACTTCTGAAGACTTGGCTGTTTGGGCATAGTTTCCCTTTGCCTACCAGAATGGGTGAAGAAAAAAAAAACTCTTCTTATATTCCTCGGACTAAGAATCAAAGGAAATCTTGATTCTTAGTCCGAGTTATATTCTACGGTTGGCGCCATTTTTCAGAAATTTTCTTTGCGAGTTTATTTTATTAAATTGTTTCATTTTTTCGCAACTGTATTGAAAATAGTCGTTCAGTGCGGAACCGTCATTGCAACTTGTTCCGACTGTCAACCCTCGCCTTCGGCTGTAGACATTTGTCGGAACTCTTTGCAATGCATGTTAATAATATATTATATGAATAGGTTACTTAAATGTAAAAAAATTATGGAGAGGATGAAAGAAAATCAAGTCTTTACATGGTCTTTACATATTTGTGGTATTAAAAAATTAATTAAAGATAGAATAAAAATACTACACCCTCATTAATAAAATTAATGTGCTTTAAAACAATCTATTAATCACAAACCATCCAATTTAAAAATTAATTAACATTTTTGTAGCAATAAATAATTGTTTACTATAGATTATTAGTTATGTAAGCTCTATAACTTACATAACTAAATAATCTAAAAAACAAATGTTATTTATTATTATTTTTGGTTATCCTATAGGACATGGGGCATTGATTTATGGGGTTTTGGGGGAGAGCGGAGGAGGGGGTTACCCTCTAGTACCACTCCCACCCCCAGCACTGCACTAATATAGATATAGAAATCCGAAAAATACCCAAAACCGAATCGGAGCACCCCACTATCCACGTGGTTTCGGTCTGTCCTACCCCTAGAGTGTTCTGTTGAGAGCCCGGAAAAAAAAAATAGAAAAAAAAAACAATTTTTGATAACCTCGTAAGGTCATCAAAAATTATTCCTAACCAGCTTATTCTGTTTTCTTTTAGTTAGTTAATATCTATATAATTTAATCCTGGTTGAGTTGGTTGGTTGAAGCCTGGTTTGGACTCTTATCGAACAGGAGAATTAAAAAACATCAAAACAGCGACAATTGTGACACTAGCGCATCTTTTCCCTGTTCGGTGTGTGGTAGAGTCTGCCGCTCCCGTATCGGCTTGTACAGCCATCAGAGAAAATGCTCTTCAGGCACTGTTTGAATCGTCTGTAATAGACGTAAAGGCCTATGATGATATAATTTAATAGTAATATTGTCCTACAAATTGCGTGGTACGTTATCCCGGGCCTACGCTCACTGCTGCTCTACCCCTTGCTATCTCTGTTAGCTACCACAATCGAGAGTTTTCGTAGAGGAATTTTTTGTTCGTCTCATCAAAATAAATCTACTCCCGGAAAATTAGCTTGATACTAATCATGTGAAAAAAATGTACTAGGGATCCCTACCTATACCTAATTTCATCGACAAAAACACCCATATATGGGGGTCTAGCCCCCCTCCTGTCAGAATGGCCGCCATTTTAATTTTTTTTTATTAGACAGGGGCTAGACCCCCATATATGGGTGTTTTTGTCGATGAAATTAGGTACATTTTGTAATCTTAAGTTATCGCTAGCTCGGGACCGGACACCCATATAAAAGACATAAGCTATAATTTTCTTGTTGTTTTAGATTAATGGCTTTCAATGTTTCTAAACGCACACTGGACGACTATTCAAATATCACATAAACAGATGTCTTGCAAAACTCTTGAAATAGGCAATTTGCCGTACAAAATAGCATTATGTGTAACTAGTAAGTTTAAAACAGTAATTTCCTCGTGGCTTGCGTGATTAAGGGCATTCGTGATGCTGATGACGCAACACACGTATTTTCGGTGCCACAAGAACTTCATTCCGTCGTAACGGTCGCCGTATCGCTCTGAAATGAAAAAACACAAAACTGAAATAACTGCGCGCTGTTATAATATACAATTTATGCCTGCCTCTTACGATTCTTTATTGGCCGTTAAAATTTAAGCATCGAACGTGTCATAAAGTATATAAATTCGACATATACATTTATATGTATGTATATACTGATACAATAAAACGAAAGAGTTTATATCTTTTAATCACTTATCTTGTAATCTTTTGAAATGGTTTGAATGTAGAATTAGAATTTTTCATATTATTTATGTAGGTATTAGAAAGTTTCTTAATCAAATTAAAATATACATATATATATTACTAGCTTCTGCGCGCGACTTCGTCGGCGTGGACTCCGCTCCTATTGGTCTTAGCGTGATGATACATAGCCTATAGCCTTCCTCGATAAATGGGCTATCTAACACTGAAAGAATTTTTCAAATCGGCCCAGTAGTTCCAGAGATTACCGCGTTCAAACAAACAAACAAACAAACAAACAAACTCTTCAGCTTTATATATTAGTATAGTTTATTAGTAAGTTAGTACGGCAGGACTGCATAAATTACCGCGGTATAAGCCTTCTCAGCGTCGTCGGTAAATTGTATGCGAAAGTATTGATTGAAAGGGTTGTGAATGAAACAGACGAAAAAGTATGGGATGCACAAGCGGGATTTAGGAAGGGAATGGGATGTACGGATCAGGTCTTTTCGTTGCGATGCATAGCCGAAAAGTTCTTGGCTAAAAACAAGGTCTATTGCGCGTTCGTAGATCTAGAAAAGGCCTATGATAGAGTGGTGAGGAATGAATTGTGGTCAGCATTGTCCGGGTACGGTGTGAGCAGTATCCTCATACGAGCACTGCAATCTCTTTATAGGAATTCTAGTGCTTGTGTAAGCATAAACGGGGCGTACACTGAATGGTTTAATATCGAAAAAGGTGTTAGACAGGGATGTGTAGCGTCACCGTGGCTGTTTAATCTGTTCATGGACAATTGCTTGGCAGAGCTGAAAGAGAATGAAAGTGGGTTGAGAATGAATGAGTTACTCGTCAAATGTCTTCTCTATGCTGATGACCAAGTATTACTTGCGTCCTCAGCCAAGGAGTTACAGGAGATGATAACTGTTATGAATGAAGCTTTTGTAAGAAAGGGAATGAAGATGAATGTAAAGAAGACGAAAGTGATGGTGTTTGAAAGAAATGAGGCAGTGACAGACTGCAATATCGTGATTGGAGATGAACAAATAGAACAGGTGAATGAGTTTGTGTATCTGGGTTCAAAGTTTACAAGAGATGGAAAGTGTGAGAGTGATATTGAAAGAAGAGTGAATGCAGGAAACGTGGTGAATGGAGCTTTGCACTCCTTTATGAGCAGTCGGAATGTGTCTAATAAGGCTCGTTTGGCTGTGCAGCGTATTTCCATTCTGTACAAGGCCAGAACGCAGCCATAGGAAACTGCTCGCGTATATATTGTAATGTTGTTTTAAAAATCTGTTATTACAATGCGTACAAGAATTTTGCGTGCTCATCGTGTATAGTTTGTATCGTGGATGGTCGCGTCTTCTAACTATACTGAATTACTTAACTTGACAAGAGTGTTAAAAGTCTAAGTAGTTTTTTGATTCAATAAAATATGGAATTATATTTGAACTTCATTAGGAGGTTTTAACTGAGGTAGGGCACAGCAGGAAATTTCCTGCTCAAAATTGGAGCAGCCCGACTGGGGTAGTACCTCGACCTTACAGAAGACCACAGCTAAATAATACTGTTTTCAAGCAGTATTGTGTTCCTGTTGGTGAGTAAGGTGACCAGAGCTCCTGGGGGGGATTGGGGATAGGGTCGGCAACGCGCTTGCGATGCTTCTGGTGTTGCAGGCGTCTATAGGCTACGGTCTTACCATCAGGTGAGCCGTACGCTTGTTTGCCAACCTAGTTACATTAAAAAAAAAAAAAAAGGATAAAATAGGATTAAATACATAACAATTATTTTTAATCATAATAATTTTTATTTACAGGACGACGTAGTGTCAATAAAAAACATATCTTCTATAAAATCCGAGATATTATATTCTTTGCATGATTAAGCTTATCACCGTAATAATTTTTGGATTTTTCCTGTACCTAATCAATTAGACAACCTTTTGTTTCCAGTTCAAAAAGTTTCCGTTCTATACTGCGGTCGCCCAATAGAAAGAAATTCGTACACCGACCCCTCATCTTTTGTCTTTGTTCCTCGCGTATAAACATATTGTGGTTGCGCTCACACAGGTGAAGTGACCCCGTATTGTGTGAGCGCAACCGCAATATGTTTATACGCGAGCGACAAAGACAAAAGATGAGGGGTCGGTGTACAAATTTCTTTCTATTGGGCGACCGCAGTATAGTACTTCATCGATATTCATTTATTTATTTATGTACACTTTATTGTACACCACAACTACATTTTAAACATTAAACACATTTAAAGATATTTACAGACTGTGAAGTACAATGGGTGGACTTATGGCTATTAGCCATTTCTTCCAGACAACCCAAATTATATATTATATTATATATATTATGATATTGAAGCCAGATCTGTCACAAAAATTTACTTTACGCCACTTTTCATAAAGATAATAAACATGCCTCTCACTTAGGTAATCTGCGAATTTGCCAAATAAATGGAACTTTCTTTTCGGTATACTTCTCAATTAGAGTCATTTCATGTATAGCGATTGCAGCTGTTGGGCTCATACCGGAATCAAAGTATTTTGAAAATAATCTTCAGTTTCTTAAGTGCACCGCAAGTAGCTGTACGCCTCGGCTAAATTTATGAAATGAGTGTGGGTGTAATTAATTTTGAGCAGCAATGTATAACCCTCTTTTAAATCGCAATGCAACTGCTCACGTACAAATTGCAATCTTGATTTTAGCGTGCTTACTCCGAAACATACACGATTAGTAGCCATGCGTACTGGCGCTGTACATTATGGAACAAGATATCGTTCTATGTTACTACAAAGTATACGCGAGAATTTGGGGTGTTGGTTCCGACACTCATGTATGGAAGTGAAAGTTGGGTATGGCAGAAGAAACAGAAAGCAGAATAAATGCAGTTGAGATGAGAGCGTTAAGAAGTATGATAGGAGTTAAACTGAGTGACAGGATAAAACATAGTGAGATAAGGAAACGGTGTGGTCTGAAAGAAGATGTAGTGACAAAAATTGAGAAAGGTATGCTGAGATGGTTTGGCCATGTCGAGAGAATGAATGAAGAACGATTGACGAAAAAAGTGTATAAGGCGAGTGTGAATGGAAGTGTTGGAAGGGGTAGACCTAGGCGGACTTTTCAAGACCAGATCAGAGACGTCTTGAAAAAGGCCAGGTCAAGAGTACCCTAAACCGTAGAGCGTGTATGAAAGGAATAATGAAAGTGGATGAAGCGAAACAAGTATGTAAGGATCGTAGCAAGTGGAAAGAAGTGGTCTCTGCCTACCCCTACGGGAAAGAGGCGTGATTATATGTATGTATGTATGTAGTAAGTTAGTATATAATTGTGACCGATACGCTACTAAGTCAACCATAGGCGTTTATTCCAAATGTTCGTGTCATAGCGTGTTCTTTGTTAGAAGATACTTTGTTAAAATAAGTTTAACTTGAATCCTTTGAATGCTTAAAAGCTTAAAACCAAATGAAATCATATCAAAAATTTCGATTCGGCGGGATATCGTTCCATAGCTTAATTGACTAGAGCACCGACACGGTATGTTGGTGTTGTGGGTTCGAATCCCGCTAGATCGAGATTTTAATATGATAATAAAAAACATTTTCGATTTGCCTTATGTGTGGGAAACACAAAAATAAAAATAATACGAATTGAATCCTTTTTTATAAAACTGTACTGTTACAACCTCCTTATTTCTTACCAATAGGAGCAGATATTTTAAGTCTGTTTGGTGCCCATGCCCTTGGAGTACCTTGGGGATCACGTAACACTCCCGGATGTTATCATAGACACCTGATAGTGGTCTTTAGTCTCATAGCTTTAAGATAAGTAGAAAAGAATTGAGTTAGGAAGGATTCACCAATCGACGAAACACTTGAACTTTTTAACCGACTTCCAAAAAAGAAGGAGGTTCTCAATTCAATTGTATTTTTTAAATTTTTTTTAATGTATGTTTACTCAGAACTTTTGACTAGATAGACCGATTTCGATGATTTTTTAAACGAAAAGTGGTGCGTGTCATGTGGTCGTATTTAAATTTATTTGAGATCTAACAAGTATTTTTACAAGATATACCTATATCTAATATGTAATGCATTTTTACTCGACTATTTTTTCGTCGATCTACGTTATACTTAGATATTATACCGCATAACTTTTCACTGGATGTACCGATTTTGGTGATTTTTGTTTTAATCGAAAGCTGATGCTTGTCATGTGGTCCCATTTTGATCCCATTTGATCGAGATCTGATGACTACTTATTGAGTAATCTTTGATAACGCGTATTTACTTGACTATTTTTTCGTTTACTTACGTTGTATTACTTGTCGATGTAATTGAAGTCGGTTTTTTTTTGTTTTATATATGTATTTAGGTCGGCAAACAAGCAAACGGCTCACCTGATGCAAAGCGAATACCGTAGCCTATAGACGTCTGCAAAACCAGAAGCATCGAAAGCGCGTTGCCAACTCTATCCCCCAATTCCCCCAGGAGCTCTGGTCACCTTACTCACCAACAGGAACACAACACTGGTTGAAAGCAGTGTTATTTAGCTGTGAACTTCTGTAAGGTCAAGGTACTAACCCAGTCGGGTTGCTCCATATTTTGAGCAGGATATTTCCTTCTGTGCCCTACCTCAGTTAACCTTAGTTTGTTGCGAGCAAACACACTAATATTATAATTTTTATTTCCGATGCCTAATGACGTATGCGCAGTGTTATTTGCTTGTTCTTACCGGCTTCTTCTTAAGGATAATGATGTCAATTGAAAAAAAAACCTCACTTTCTAAAATACCGGAACCAAAACTTTATGTTTTTACATATATGGACACAAAGCGGCTCCTCGTTTTCTACTTTTAAGCAATTTGTTTGCTCTGTATAAGTACGCTCTGGGTAGGTATAAAATAATATTGTTTCAAAAATAATAGCATGGATAGATTAATTTTTTTTGTAATTAATTTTCAATAAAAAGTAATATTTCATAACGTTAACATTTCTTTTGTTAATTTTAATATAATTATCCCATTTTATTTTCCTTTGCATAAGGTGAATTTGTTGTACTTACATAATATCATTATAATTTCGATTAATGACTTTTCTTTCTATAAAAATGCTTAAATAATAATTGATATAATGTATCTGTTATATTTTTTTTATTTTTTTTTTAGATTATATTCTGAAATTTATCACTTTGCTGTGTTTTTCTATAATATAATTGTTCTGTGTAATGTAACTGAAAAAAGTAATTTATTTTTAATTAATTACAATTAGGTACGTCTAAAAACGAGAGGTGTTTTTGTCCAACACTATATTTTGATATAAGATTTTAGATTAACATGGTTAGCTACTATATTTTTATCATAATAATATTTTATTTATTAATATATTAATAGTATATTCATATAAATATTTGTTTTTTAATAACAATAAAGTCTACATCGCTTATAAGTTATAAGTAATTCCTTTACATTTTGTAAGTTGTATTTATTCTTTTGTTACCTAACGATGTCTATCTATGTATGTAGCTCCATCAACAAAAGTAATTTGTCAGCATTTGTACATCTGACATAAAGAAAATATTTGTCATCGCTATCGTGACCTTTGAATGAACTGTCCTTCATTTCAGTTTCTTTTGGGAAAGTTATTGTTGGAATACTATATTTTACAACAATTGGTAGGTACGCGAAATTGATGATTAATTATTATAATACCTTACAAAATTATTTCTAAAATAATTTTAATAATTTCGTAAAACAAACTTACTAAATAATTTCCCTCTATTATAATAACTGTATTAAGGTATAGACAGGCGTAAAATGATCGCTAACGATATAAATCTTTTATTTTTCGCACATAAATATACGTATGTAGGTACTAGTTATAAAATATTTAGGTGTTTGAATAACCAATGAGCTGTAACTAATTTAAACAAGCTTTACTACTATTAATTATGATAATTAAAATCATGTTCTTTATATCGTTCGTGATATATTAAAAGAAAAAAAAACGTGTAAGTAGAAATATTACATCGTTTAGACATAAATCACGTACACGCACACGCGAATATAATTCAATTGATGACAACAATCGATACGATTATGTGGATGACAGTATTGACAGTATCGTTAGCACATGGACGACATTCATACATAAATCAGATATCAACTTATAGAAAAACTCCGAATATGTTGTAATGTAATGAAAAATGAGGTCTACTAGGTAGTAGTTAGTTTTCTCCCTCTGTTTGTATCTTGAGTATACTTAAGACCGGAAAAATGGATGACAGGCTTCTAGTGCTACGACAAAGTTACTTTAAATCAAGCAAACTGGTAGTATTCCAATTTGTAGCATTGAAGTAGATACGTTTTAAACCTAATTTGCTACAAAAATCTTTTTATTTTCGACTTTAAAGAACTTCATATTACATTTTATACTCTCAACGCTCTATCGTGCGTATAACTTGTCGTATACGATATTGGCAATATCTACGGAATTCTTGAGAGCAAAATAGGAACAGCACATCGGCTGGAAAATTCTCTTCAATCAATAAGCTTAAAAGCGTGCGTGGAACGCGGAGACACTATAATTAGCAAAGCTGTCCCGTGCAGCATGACTCTCATCTAGATATAATGTAGATAGACATCTAGTTCCCGGAACGTCAGTCGCGGAGAGACGGCTGCAGCCATCTCAATAGTTCAAAACATTCTCTGAACGTGGCCGGATAATTTAGTTGAGCGTTTATCGAATCAAGTGCCTCGTACGATGCGTTGTAATATTTACGTCTTGTTACTCAAGTTCACACGATAATCATGCTCGTACAATCTCTCTTGTGTGGATGTAGTCATGTACCAGATTTATTTGTGTACAATGATATTTTCATTGTAAGAAATTAACTTTAAAAATAAGTTTGTCAAATATGATATTACGCTACACATGCATGCTCGTACCATCTTGTGTATACTGTGTATGTCGTCATGCAGCAGATTTATTTATATACAATGATTTATTGTAACTTAAAATCAAAAATAAGTTTGCCAAATATGAACTACACTATACAATCTTGATTCATCGACTGATCGACCCTTATGACGCATTCAATTACACGGCGACAGTTTTTAGGAAATTGAACACTATTTTACTAAAACGAGTTTCATAAAAGTCCAGCACATTTGTGTAGTAACAAAAATGTTTTGGTACTTTGTTACTTTCTTGATAAATCATTCTAATATATTCTCGAAAGAAGTTTTTTTCGCTAAAAGGTATTTTTTTTGTATGCCAACATAAAAAAAATCATTACTTTATATTTTATAGGTTTTCAATTATTAACGTAAATACATTAAACTATTTATGATAGTGTTATCTCTATGAGCAAATTATATTGCTAAAAATACTTCTTCGTAGTACTAGTTCCGTGCTGTGGACGGATAATTCCGATCCTGTATTCGATTTAATCGGCTTCAAAAAAAGTTGAATTTGAGGAATTCGATTGAATTTTTTTCCGTTGTCCGGTAAGTAAAATCTTTAAAGATATGTAATATATTTGTAGACATTCTGTCACAAGACACGTTTAGAAAATTGCAAATACAATGCTAAGATCACGTTTTGATCATATGTTATTGTTTTCAATATTGTTCTCTTTAAAAATCAATTACAAAGAATTGCACTAATTATTATATTAATATAACTTCAATATATTATATAAAGATTATTGCTGAACATAATACAACCCCCACGACACAGGGAATCCTAGTGTGGGGGCCAGAGATATATTGTTCTTTTAGTATAAATAATACTTTTGTATAAATAAATAAATAAATAAATAAAATAAATAATAATAGTGAAAAATAAAATTTAACTGATATAAAAATGAACGCAATGACATTAGCCACTAGAACCTCATCAGACATTTGTGTTTTGGTTAATTATTTCCTCGACTTAAAAGATGTTACCCGCACGTTCTCAAGCAGAAACTTTTTTATCTTGTATTACAAAACGCAATATGATATAATAATCGCGACATACATCGATACCTGCATAACATCGAAAACGCACTTCCCCTTGTGTGGGAGTATGCGCATCGCGCACTGGAAGTTATATCCGTAGTAACTTACTATGCATTTACTTTTAATGTTACATACATAAAGTCTCGTTCCAAGTCATAACGGATGTTATCTTAGTAATTAAAACACGTATAATTTTATTACTTACTTAAAATACAATTTTAATACTTTTTTATTTTCATGTACTGGATCTTGAATATAATGTAGGTAGTCGTTACAATATGACGATTCAGCCTGTTATATCCCATTGTTGGGCATAGGCCTCTTCCCCATGTAGGAGAAGGATCGGAGCTTAATCCACCACGCTGCTCCAATGCGGGTTGGCGGATATATTCCCTACTATGAGTAACGATGGCTATCAGGTGTACCTACATGATAACAACCGGGACCGACGGCTTAACGTGCTCTCCGAGGCACGGTGGGGAGACCCACAAGGACTATATACAAACACCCAGACCACGACAAACATCTATATGGCCAATACAAATGTTGACGTGTGCGGGAATCGAACCCGCAACCGCCCGCGCAACAGCCAATCGCAATCCAGTGCTGTGACCGCTGCGCCAACGCGGCGACAATATAGAATGGGTTACAATATAGAATAGGTTTTTTTTTTAACTGTGTTTGCTAGCAAACTAAAAAAAACCGACTTCAATTATATCGACAAGTAATACAACGTAAGTAGGCGAAAAAAATTAACAAACACACTAGTTGTCACTACGATTTTCGAAGGTTTTCCTCGATTTCTTAGGGATTCCATCATCAGATCCTGGTTTCCTTATCATGGTACATAAGTTAGGATATCTCCTTTCCAACAAAAAAAATAATTATCAAAATTAACGACGGTTCATAAACGACGAAGTTATCCCAGAATATACATAAAAAAAAAACATATATGTACGGTCGAATTGAGTTACCTCCTCCTTTTTTGAAGTCGGTTAAAAATATGAAATAACTCGTAAGACTCGTATGTTTTATCGGCCCATCCTGTAGTAAAGCAATGTGGTGGCAAGCTCAAAACCTTCTCTGATATGGAGAAGAGGCCTGAGTCCAGCAGTGGGATTTTTGTAGGCTGTTTGAATTCAGCTCAAAGCGTTTTCTATCGGTTGCTTTTTGCATTAAAAACAAATAAAAGTACCTACCTAAGTACCTATACATAAACCTAAAAAAGAATTTTAGAACTCTACCTACATCGCTAACATTGTTGTAGTAAAGAACTTTAATAAATGATATAACAGATAAACTGCCTGTTTTTGATCAATCAGCTTGAAATATCTTTATTTTTAACACTTTAGTAAATTATTTTAGTAAGCATGGAATACGAATAAGTTAGTACAACATTTTTGTTGCTCTATCTGATTATATACCTACCTATTTGTAAATGCTACGTGAACCGTAACAAAATACCAGTTGCACACGCGTTAGCTTATGATCTGATTACAAAATACCTTCATGATCCCACGAACTTTCACCTGTCGAACCAACAATGCGACCACTTAATTTTTTGAACCATTACGAACGTGGGAGCAATCAACTGTGTCATCTATTCTTAACCGATTACGAGTTATTGTAAAAACCAATACTTCGGTATGAGATTTAACGGTTCTTTTGAACGATTATAGATTTAAAGGTACGTTATATGATTACGTATAGATATGTATAATGGTACGTTTCTTTTGCTAATGATGAAATCATGTGAATAAATATGAAGTACTGAATGAGCTCTTTGAAATTACTTTGTCACTTTTTTTGTACATTGTTACATATAAAATTACTGAGAAGTAATGTTAAATTAGGTTCGCAAACTCTGAAACTGAACGTTGGGATATGATAGCTATAAAAGTTTGTTAGTGACACAGACATCGCGCAGCCTAAAACATTGATAAAATACCTATAATATATGCACATAATTTTGTTGAGGAGTAGGGTACACCTGTGTGTATTACTTTTTTTGTTTATGACTTGTAACAAAAGTCAATAGTCATCATCACTTCAGCCTATCGCAGTCCACTGCTGGACATAGGCCTTCCCAAGTTCACGCCAAAAACGACGTGAGCTAGACATGGGTAACTCATGAGAGAAAGATATAAATGAAACATTTCTTTTCAATTGAGCTAATGTTTCACCCGCTCACTTGCATTTCAAATGTATCTCCAGCTCACTAGGGTTATGATTCATTTTCGAGATACTGACGGACTGCGAGAGAGTAAACGAGACCGGACTATGGCGCTTATCATGCGAATGAGAGAGACAGCTGTAACTCTGTTACTGAGCCAGAGTAAACGAGATCGGACGATGGCGCTTATCATACGAAAGAGAGAGATAGCTATAGCTCTGTATCTTTTCGATTCATATTGTATCATACGATGAAACACTTGTCAGTTGTCATTCACTGAGCCAAATGAGATGAAGAAACAATTGAGTGATATATATCCTAAGATCAAAATGATATATATCTCTCTTATCTTTTCAGTGATATAAACTTCGCACGGCTAACGTGAGCACAAGTGTTTTGCCCATTGTCACCACGCTGGGCAGGCGGTTTGGTGACCGCAGGGCTGGTTTTCTTGCACCGAAGACGCTGCTGCCCGTCTTCGGCCTGTGTATTTCAAAGTCAGCAGTTGGTTAGTAATCCCGTTATCAGTCAGCTTTTTAAATTCCAAGGTGGTAGCGGAATTGTGTTATCCCTTAGTCGCCTCTTACGACACTCACGGGAAGAGAGGGGTTTGCTATATTATTTACTGCCGTAACCACACAGCAAGACAAAAAGTAACGTAGTTTATATATGCTCTTTGCTAATGAGAAGTCCCTCCGAACACACGCCTTGTATAACGATCTAAAGTCTAAACTATCAAATGTCGCAGATCATGACTGACCTCTCGCGGCTAGCACTGACACATGTGGGTCAGTCGACTGTAACGCAACCGTTCACTGTAACAATAGACGAGAACAGAGTCACATACACCAGAGACGGTGTACATTATGTATTTCAAACTGACCACAATGAAATACGTACCAATATATATTGCCTATAGTTCTTTCAATAGAATTTCAACAAAGCGACGAACCAATCTCATTTGTTTTTCAACTGTGATTCGACGAAAAATATCTCGTCTATTATTCTGGTCAAATTTAATATAAAGTCCACTCACAATTCAAGATTTGAGCTTTTTGTTCTATAAAAATTTACCGACTAGTTTCTTGTCTCTATCTATTCTAGAATTGGGTTTGATAAGGAAAATAATTCGTGTTTAATAATTTATACAGCTGTTAGATTATGGAGAATATTTGAGGAATCACTTACTCGTACAACAAAATATATAATTATAAAATTAGTAATCTATGCTTGCGCATTTAGTTAATAATTCTCGCTGTGAAAGGACCTTGACCTCGTAACGTAATACGAGGTATTCAAAGC
Organism: Melitaea athalia; assembly: GCA_905220545.2. NCBI lineage: Eukaryota > Metazoa > Arthropoda > Insecta > Lepidoptera > Nymphalidae > Melitaea > Melitaea athalia. The sequence goes on from HG992182.1 coordinate 17,501,407, forward strand.
CTCCAGGTCAGCTTCCGCGGTCGCTACTGTTTTCACATTTCATTGTGAACAGGGCTGCCATTATCTAAATTATTAAGCCCAGACGAAGAGAGAATAAAATGGAGTTAAAAATGAATGAAATTTTTTTTTGTTTATCCAAATGGATCGTTTTCTGTATACAAAAAACATACGGTTTCGCCAAACATATGGCAGCCCTTGTGGTGAGGTATTTGTGCGCTCATGAGCAACATCGTTATTTCAACGATGAAAGGCTATGTGACCTTTTGCAAGCATTATATTTGTAACAAATACTCGCTAATGCTTTCATAAAAAAAGGTTTTCATGAAACGTACAGTGTTACTGCACTAACGTTATTTTGTCACTAACGGTCGCTTCACACACTTTAAATCACGTTTAATTGTTTTTTAAAACTTATAATTATTTGTAGTTAAAACTATGTTGTAAAATAATATCTAATAAAATAAAATCTCGCAAGCGTAATAAAAAGCTGTCACGGTTTAATTATTTATTTTACTTAATTATTATTTGTTTAAATATTAATACGATTTCGAATTTGTGGACGATTAAGTTGAACCATAATAAAGTTTTCACTGTTTCAGAAGACACTTTAACGAATTTACAGCATGTTCTTTACTTATAGTAATCATATCTGTCATCTCCCAGATGTCAGACACGGAGACACAATTTTGTTTCTCATTTTATACTAAACTTAATTTAGAGGATATTCTACTACTTTCGTTTGGTCAAAATGCAAAAGATATAATAGCGTATTTCGAAAACACAGAATGGAGTAATTCGTTTTTGTGTCTCCAGAGACAGGTTTGGTAGTTTTTCCCCTTGTAAAACTACCTAGAGGTGTATTTTGTAGGTACACTGTATATAAAATTAGAATAATATTAATATATTTAAAATTAAAAGTAGCTGCTGTGCTCGCGACTTCGTCCGCGTGGAATTGAACAAAAAAGATAATTGTTCAGTTCGCAGTTATACAAAAATAAAACATTTCTAAAATAAAAGTAGCCTAAATTACACCTTATATCAGCTATCTGCCAGTGAAAGTTCCGTTAAAATCGGTCCAGCCGTTTCAGAGATTAGCCGGAACAAACAGACAGACAGGCAAAAATTGTAAAAATTGTATATGTACCGTGTATAGATCCATATGCATTTAGTAAAAAGCGGATATTTTAATATTACAAACAGACATTCCAATTTTATTTATTTGTTCTATACAAAAAATGACAATTCAAAAGCACGTTTGAAGCGTAGGTACTTGAATATAGATTTATTTTTATTTTGTACGTGAAAAAGGGAGACGAAATTATGAAAGAACCATTTGATTTCTTTAGTTTATCTTAAATAAAATATTTTCTTTTATTGAAATGCATTTGTAAATAAATATAATGTCGCGTCTCGATTCCGTTTCAATGACTTAAATGGTATATACGTGTAATTGGCGTTTAATTAGCTAGTTTACTAAAATCGTTAGAGAGTAATCGAATCGAGTTCTTGACATGTGTTATCCGATCGTTTAACCTTAATTTCTATTTCATTTAGGGCTCGTTCAGAATTGTAACCTAGCAGACGTCCACATTAGATGATTCAACATCAATTTAAATTAATAATTATACTTGCTTGACCGCTGTATAAGACATAGTGCTTATTTATTTAGATTACAATTTCGTTCAGTCTCAGTGTGCATAAATTAATTTCACACATACGCCTTATACACATGTTATAAAGCTCTAATTGGATATGGGAAGACGTAGATTAATTTATTTTTATAATAATTATTACTTGTAATCAATACTACTGACTGACTAAGCATAAAAAACGATGCAGGCACGACCCATATGAAATGAAATCATAAAAATAAATGAATTTTATCGTTTTTTGCTAAAAATGAGAGTTCATTGACATAATCGAAAAGTGGTTTCTACATTTGGAAGACTCGTTTGATCGGAAAATGAAACGGTATATTTTTAAACGTTTTCATATAAAATCGACGGTCAATATTTCGGACATAATTTATAACATCTGCGTAAATGTTTACTGGTTCATACTTTTACTATAAACATAGCTGGTGTCATTGTATTTATAAATCACATAATAAGTTAAACGTGCACGTACGCAACGTGCGCTGCAGCTTTTATGCGAGAAGCTTCATTAATTCTACTGATTAGGCCGTTAATGAACCATAAAAATTACCTTTTTACTAAGAAACCTTAGGAGACGACAATAGATTAATTATACTAAACTTTAAACAATTTGTTTTAAAAGTGTGTTCATTGAAAAGAGTACACATCGTAATTCGTAATAGAATTTTCATACTACCGAGAGTATGTTAAGGAATTAGATCTGGTTGATTCCCAAAAAGCAACGTATTAGGTTAAGCTGTAATTTCCTTTAACTAATAATGTCTTACAAGTCTTGCTAAAAACCGGCACACACCTCTTTTTACTATTTTAAACACCTTTAAATCAAGGAACGAAAGTGAAGATGAGGTGTTCATTATCGTTCTCAATAACTAACGATGCGATTATTCCTAAGATGCTTGATGCTTCGATGTAAGGGCCACTTCAAGTGCAGACGGTTGCGAGTTAACTGTATATATTAAAACGTAACGCCTCAGCATTTACTTCCTGTATAAAAGTGAACAAAGATGGTAGTATCAGTTTGTTTACCTCATTTGAGAACATTATTACTTTTGTAAATTGTTGGTTTTTGAAGTGAAACTTCTTCAGACGCATGAGGGGTAATATTTGAGCGACCGCTAACGCGGCAACGTCGGGCGCGGTCAGTACTTGGATGGGTGACCGCCTGGGAACACCGCGTGACGTTGGCTTTTTTTTTTGTATTATCATTTGGTTTCTTCAATAGGTTTTTTTTAATTTGTTTTTTTTTTATTAATTTGCCAAAGAAGTATCACTTCTGACATGTGTACTTTGTACGCGTGCAATTTTTATTTTATTAGTTATTTGAAATAAACATTGATGCAACATGTATAATACAAGTTGATATAAATAACATACGGAAAATATTGAGTTTCGTTTATTTGATATTCAATCATAAATTCAATTCCAATGTGAAGAGAACGAGCTTAATTATGGACTGATGATGTATTGAGTCGCAAGATTTGTATAAAAAGTTTTATTTATATTTTAGTGACATTGAAGTTAATGTAAGCAACGAAAAATCTGTTACAATTATATAATAACTGTAATAACTTACATTTATACGTAATGTGCGCTACTAAATGTTTAATTTCACTTAAGAAATATTCGCCTGCTTTACCTACTTTTACGTATAATGATTCAAGTTTCTGCAGTAATTGAAAAGTTTATCGGTCGTTACCATTAGACCAACGGACGATAAATCTTGTCCAATGATTCTTTAACTAACAATAAAGTACCTAATAAGTGGTTTGAAGTGTCCTTAATCTAAACTGAAAACAAAATGTAGTTATTATTTTCTTCTTCTGTTTTCAAAAACTAAGTAAATAATTGTGTTTGCTCGCAAACGAAAAAAACCGACTTCAATTTTGTACATCGACAAGTAATACAACATAACATAAGTAGACGAAAAAGTTGTCAAGTAATTTTTTTATTTTTTTATTATTATACTATGGGCTTACTCTTGACCCCAGTCTAGCTCAAGAGCAGAGACGAGGTCGAAGATGGAGCGAGCTCGCCCAGAAGAAGCCTGTTCACTCGCGCTTTAAACAAGTTCGGGTTATATGTACTCGGAAATACAGACGCCGGCAGGGAATTCCAGTCCTTGGCCGTGCGCATTAAAAATGATGATTTGAAGCGCTTTGTACGTATGAAGGTTATATCAACCAGGTGGGGATGAAAGCCTGCGGTACGTCTGTAATTCCGATGGAAGAAAGAAGATGGGGGTATGAGCTCGTGCAGCTCCAGGGCACACTCCCCGAAGTACAATCTGTAAGACACCGATAGACTGGCAACTTTTCTTCGGTGAGACAGAGTGTGAAGAGACTCCACCAAACTGGCGTCATCGATTAGGCGCTTGGCTCTGCGTTCCACTGAGTCCAGTGTGGCGAGTTGATATTTAGCTGAGCCATCCCACAAGTGACTGCAATATTCCATGCATGATCGGACTTGAGCTTTATACAGCGTTAGAAGCTGTCCAGGCGTGAAATATAGCTTAACCTTGTAGATGCCAAGCTTTCGGGCCGCAGTTTGTGCTTTGGACTCAATGTAGTTGCCAAAGTTGGGAGTAGAGCTCAACTCCATGCCAAAGTAAATACGCGTTATCAAAGATTACTCAAAAAGTTGTAATCAGATCTCGATAAAATTTAAATGTTACCAGATGATAAAAATCAGCTTTCGATTAAATTAAAAATCAACAAAATCGGTACACCCAGTAAAAACTTATGCGGTATAATACAACGTAGGTATAATACAACGAGAAAATAGTCAAGTAAAAACGCATTTATTAGATATAACTCGAAAAGTACTTGTTATATCTTAAATAAATTTAAATTGGACCAAATGACACACACTACCTTTCGATTAAAGAAAAAATTGTTGAAATCGATCCACCCAGTCAAAAGTTCTGAAGTAACATACATTAAAAAAAAATACAAGCGAATTGAGAACCTCCTCCTTTTTTAGAAGTCGGTTAAAAATCGAAAGAGATATTGAACATTTTTATCATGTTTGTAAATAAATATCATTTGAATCAGAATACTAAGTTCTTGTATATCGATATAATTAGCACAGCGTGTTGCATCTATCCTGGTTCCAGTGTCGACTATCCGCCCATCCAGTTCCAGACACATATGTCTTATGAGAGAGATAGAAGATCGTAAATCTTCCCACTATAAACATGGCGGGCTTTTGAGGCCGAGATTTACTGTCCCAATACGAAACGAATTATTTTTATATTCGTTACTGTCTGGCTTAATGGGGGCCATAGTTTGAATGTCCTCTATAATTTTTGAGGCATTAAATTTTCTTCTTTATCTTTCTCTTTCATTTTCTTGATAAATATTAAAATGTCAAAATAGCTTTCCTTGTCTTGTTCTTTTCTTATTTACAACAAGTAGTAATTATAAGTTCCATAACATAGGTTTCCACTGGCGTAAAAATTTCTCTGGTATATCTTTCTCTTTCATTTTCTTAACAATTATTAAGACGTCAAAAATATTGTAAAATAAAAAATAATCCAACCTAGGCGTTGAATTAGATCAATCCATCATTTAATAGTGGTTTTTGATCCAGATAAACAGTTCACACTCAAGATTCTTAGTACTCAATGTCTGGAGTAGTCTGAACACGCAGTCAAAATTGCGGGAGTCTTGCTACGCAGCCAGCTTAGCGAATTCATATATTGTACCGTGCAGTCACGCTCGCTCTCACGTCAGCGTTGGACGCCTTAATTTTTGCCGTCATAATCTAATAAATCTCAATAAACTACTAACAGTGAATTTACGTTAAGCTATTTATTAATTCATTTATTAATTTAGTTACACTGTGACATTCAAGTGAATTAAGATTTTTATATGGACTAATTTCTCAAGATACTGAATATCACCATTTCATTTTTATGTAAGTTTTAGTTACTAAAATTCCTTTATTATACCTATGTTTGATTGTCTTTAGTAGCTAAATAGTTCTATGTGATGTATTTCATGTATCCATAACACTAGGTCCTAGACATATCCGCGTACAGACCGGTTCGAAAGTGACGTTTTGTTAACGGAACCGGATTACTTTAATTTTTGATGTATTGTTGTACTTACTTTTATATGTCATTTATCATACTTCTTATCTAAAAAAAAAAAATGCTATTTTTATGTACCTAATAGATTTTAATTTTTATACTCGTGCAAATCGGTTTGTATAAAAAAAATAATTGAATAGTCTTTTTATTTATATTAATTTTTTTTAAATATATATTTGTCTGCATCTTTAATAGCGTTGTATTAAGTGATATTTAATGTAAATTTAATAATCTTAATTTTACTAAATATGAATGTTGATAATATTATAAATCAATGTACTAATATTCGAGAAAATAATCAAACATTTTAATGTTTGTCTCGTAAAACCCGTTATTGTGAATATGTTTATTTCTTGATTCTAATTTTAACTTTACAACCATCGAGAATTTAACAAGGAAGTAGTTGTTCTAGGAAGAAAGGTTCTCCAAACAATCCTACAGACGTAATGTAAATAGTTAAATTCGATCACGATCACGATTCAGCCTGTAATATCCAACTGTTGGCCATAGACTCTTCCTCGTGTAGGAGAAGGATCGGAGCTTAATCCACCACGCTGCTCCAATGCGGGTTAGCGGATATATTCCTTACTATGAGTAACAATCGCTATCAGGTGTACATGATAACAACCGGGACCGACGGCTTAACGTGCTCTCCGAGGCACAGTGGGGATACCCATAAGGATAGTTAAATTAAAAATGTATTATTTCAAACATTTAATTTAGAGCAATCATTAAAATTGCAAACAAACCCACTTTGTAGTAAGAAAATTGCAAGACTAATTTACTTTTATTTAAATTATTTCAATACCTAGGTAATTAGGTATTATAAAAATCCGAAGAAAACTTGAGCTAACAAGGATAGTCGTGTACAAAGGAAATCGTTTAACAAAATGGTTTCGAGAGTTTTCGAACTTTTTCAGTTAGGTATATTTATAACTGACGAATTTTTTCTCGCTCACTTTATTTTCATACTAATGTAATGTGAGTAAATAAACACTTGATGCTTAGTCTATTAACTGCCGGTCAGTGAACCCATCAGGCTGTTTTTAGATCGACGACCTTTTAAATTATAAACCTTAGCGCATGCGCAGAGTTTGTTACGAGCACACTCAAAATAGTGTTATCTACGTCTCACTTAGATAGAACTAAAATTATTTTTATGTTACATTCCTAATTCATTAAAATGAATTTAATGTTGGGATATAGTTTGCATTGAATTCAATGTGCTGCCTTTATATATATATAAATACATACATTATATGCATTTTCGAGTGTAAATTACACTGTGTAATAGAGTTCTGTCATCAAAGGAGTGCCTTTATCATATATTTTGATACTAAATTTGTTTGGACTTCGGAGCAAAATTATCGATGATGTCATTTGTGGTGTGAATAGATTCAAAATTGCCTTTGCCTGTTTCAAAACATAATTAGTACCAATATATTAAATTTTGCTTATAACATTTTAATATGTACGTTAATATTTTACGTTGCTTAATTTCATGTTGTTATTAAAATTTAATTTTAAATTGTATCAATTTTATTTTTCTATTAATAAATGTAAATTTTGTTTTGTTAAACTAGGTCAAGTGGGTAGTGGCGCGTATAATCCCATTCAAATTTATTGAGTAATTAAGTTGCAGTTAGGTAATAGTAAACTAGTCAAATAGTCTATTTTCACCACTTCACTGTGAACAATTTGATTAATTTTTACAACTCATTTGAAGTAATCATGACAACATTTGCATTGGCCATACAGATGTTTGCCGTGGTCTGGGTGTTTGTGCAGTCCCTGTAGGTCTCCCCACCGTGCCTCGGAGAGCACGTTAAGCCGTCGGTCCCGGTTGTTATCATGTACACCTGATAGCGATCGTTACTCATAGTAGGGAACTAGGGAATATATCCGCCAACCCGCATTGGAGCAGGGTGGTGGATTAAGCTCCGATCCTTCCCTACATGGGGAAGAGACCTATTTCCAACAGTGGGATATTACAGGCTGAATCGTGATCGTGATTTGAAGTAATAACAATACATGTAGGTACTCGATATAATACGTACAATATTAATTACACCCTAAATTGCTTTGATTAAAACTCGAGGAAATGAGTATCTTTCGAATATAGGTAATGATTGTTCATATTGTATGCAGGTAGTAAAGAAACACCAATGTATTTCCATTTCATTTCCCCCGTTCAGATTGTTTTGTCGGTCCGTAGCCTACTTTACATTGGAGAGACGCAATCTCAACGCTGACGACGACGCCAAGAAGTCTGGGATCTTGTTCCTGACACTCGCGTTTCAGCTTTAATAGGATTTTAAACTTACCTATTTTTTTCTTTCACTTCACGTCACTTTCTTTTTTAAAAATGTCTTATTTTTTATATTCTTAATAACGGCACGCAAAGTAGCAGCAGGCTTATGGTGGCAGAGGTTGTTTTTATAAATTCACAATATTGAAATCTGCCTATAAACAATTGTTTCATCTAATCAACAGATCAGGGAATATTTTGTTATATCCCGGATCTTAGACCAAATGAAATGAGAGTATTACATGTTTTAAATATATTTGTAATTTGCAGAAAGTAATCATGTATGAAATAAATTCAAATCAATAACAAAGTAAATTAAATTATTCAACCTTAAGCGAATCAATCATTCATTTAAATCACAAACTATTTAAATTGTTATATATCTGATTTACAAATTTTTTAAAGCCTTGAAATGTAGATGAACTATAATGATGAGTGAAGTAGTATAATATTTTCTGATGTTACTATTATTGGTTGGTCAATGTTCCATTGATTGACATAGTTAATATATAACAATAATATGATTAGTGCGCCCACTAAGAGTGCTTGAAGCCAATTTTTTAGGCCCAGAAAACAAGCAAACATGGTTATTGAGCCTCAATAATGAGGCAGTTTTCCAACATCACCAACCACCATAATTGTCTAATGTAGAAATGGACCTAAAATTTTCATATTGAAAATGTTCAGGCCCTCAAGCCCATCTGAATTATTCAGAGATTCAGAGTTCGTAATATTTACTATTTCTTCAGCATAATAGCTGACGAATTTGAAAATTCAATTACTTCAGAGACGATTTCTTTAATTATAACCCAAAATGATTGAATGTGGAAAGTACAATTCTCTTATCATCGATTTTCTCATTTGATCTTTGACGGCGAGTCGGCGATATATTGCTACGTATCTTCAGTGATATGGACTTTTGCCTCCAAAACTTTGGGCTGTTACTTCTCATTTGTAAAGACTTGTTCCATCCAATTTGAAGATCGATTAAGTGGAACAATAGTATTGGAATATGTAGAACTATTATAATACTTTGATTGAATATATAAATTTTCAATACTAACAATCGCCTTAAAATTACAGAAAAAAAAAAGTAAAAGTAAAGCTTGCAGTTATATCCTTGTTGGCTGCTGTTTTATCAAAACCAGGAGTAGTTATTTACATAAAGTACATTTTTGGTTACTGTTTATTTATGTTTGGGTATTTCGAGCTTACCTACGTCTTTTACAACATGTTTATCGTCTAGCTATAGATAGAGGCCGGCCCATAAAGCGATAACGATTGCCTCTAAACTGTTGTATGTTTAATTTCAATTTTTCGTATGTTTAAAAATATCGGAATTCATAAAATATTTTTAATTTTTTGTTTAATTTCGCTTGTTAATTTTTTATAGACAACGTTGCCTACAATTTCATTTATTGTTTATCATTTGTTTATATCTTGGACGAGGAAAAACAATCGAACTTTAAAAATGAGAGAAGGTAAACTAATTTGAAGTAGGTATACACCGCTTGGTAGCTTTTCTGATATACTGTTCTATAATTTCATCGAATAGTTAATAATTTCGATTCGAATGGTTTTAGTTTCGTCACAATCGAGTCTTCCCCCATTTGATAGTGCGCTATTTGATACAAGTAATACGGTTCACATTGTGACAACCGTCGCCGTATTGTCGCGACTGCGGTGTTACGAAAACTAACCAGTCGGTTAAACAACGAATTTTATTTTATTTTTGCACATTTATTGCTAAAAATGTTTTAGAAATATTACTTTGTTCATTGCAAAAGCAGCGCAGTGTCGAAAAGCAGAGGCCATGGTTATTCTAAGCACGTGTGTTTTGAATTTAGTTCGCCGAAGATAAGAAGTGGAATAAAATTTGATAAATGGTTTACCTTCTTTTGGCATGGCACACATTAGCCATCATTTATTTGATTTATTACTTACTTATATGAAATTTACTCAGATTAATAAACAAAAGGCAGATGGAGCGTACGCAACAAAAAGTATGAAACCACTTTTTATTCATGTGTGCGTGACGACTAGAAGTGGCACTGTAGGGACACGTGCATCTATGTGCGTGTAATGATACCATAAAAAGAAAAAAACTCCCTGAATTTTTTAAATTTCCTTTTACGACAATAGGTTCTAAAGTTTTATTTGGATACATGAGTTTATAACTAAATGGATACTTTGGGTTTGCATGTGGATTGAACGATTGTTTAATTAAGTTTGTTTATTAAACACTTAAATTTTCATGTACATTGTAAACGTCATAGAGCGAAATTCAAGAGCTCGCATGTTTTATTAAATTAAAAGAGGTTTCGTGAAAATAACAAAAGAAATAATATGTCAAGATTTTTATAACTAGCGGTCCGTCCTCACTTTGTTTCGGGTTTTAATTTTGTTTTTGTTTATTAAGGTTTAAATTAACTTTACACTGTATACCACAGTAGATAATAAAACTTTAGTTTTTTTTTTCAGTAGTATCATATAGGTATTTATTTTATTAGGCAGATGATAATAATAATATTCTTTATTGCACACCATTAAAAATACAAACAAAAGATTTATGTCATTAAAGTCAGAAGGCGCGGGTTCAAATCCCGATGGATCGAAAAATTTTGATATGATTTTAAAAATGTTTACAAACAAAAGATTTAAAAAAACACATAATCCAAAATATTTATTACAAACACAGTTAATTATATTGCAAAAAAAATTAACCATCTTCATTTTATTTTATATTTTAGCTTCCACGTGTTGAGAATTAGTTTCTAATTTTGCTATATAGTGCAATCGTACCATTAAATACTTGAATTTACGTCCGTAGAATATAGTAATATCATCTAAAAATATGTCCGTCCATCCGTCATAAAGTAGTTTCTCCAATTAAAGGGAAAAATATTTCGCCGAAATCTGGCAACACAGTCAATTAATGTCGAGGTTTTGTGTTTCGAGACAACCGTATCATTTTTATTGGGTAAATAAATAATAAAATCAATTAAATAATTTGTAATTACTTGTGAAATGATATTCTTATCCTCTTTTTTGTTTTTGGGAACAACTTTTACACTGTTTAATAACACAGGACGGCATTTTTTGACACAAAATAATCAATCACTCGAGACGTTTAAGCAGTACGACGCTATCTTTAGCATTGCTGCGACATTGTATTCGCTTTTGAATTTGTATTCGCTTTGGTGGCTTCACTCGCATGTTCGGCGCGCTCCATCTGCCTTTTGTTTATTAATCTGAGGAAATTTATTTCAAAATAATAAGTTATTTGAAAGGAAAGGCATCGGACGTTATAGTCCATTGAAAAGTTACATTTGGGGTTGCGTTTGTCAGAGGACGCAATTTTATTTTTTAGATATGAAGGGGGGGCTAGTCTGATGCTAAATTCAAGTTTGTGGGTTTGTAGTCCTTGTGCAACGGCCACCATCTTGGAAAAAGAGGTTCAAATGGTTTTTATGGTTTATCTGCCAAACTATAAGTCTGACAAAAAAAAATTATTTAACATTTTTTGTTGCAAATAAAATTATCTATAATTTATGTTCAGTAATTTTTAGTCGTAGAATAATAAATAAAAAAGTTATAAGTGAAAAACCATAAAAATTTAAGAGAAAAAAATCTATTTGTCGATAAAACTTTTTTTCTAATCATTTTACAAAAAAATAATATAAGACCATTTTTATAGATAATATTTTAAGGAACAATTTTTATCAGAAACATTTTTAAATTTATTTATTATTTAAGGTTTTACAGCGCTGCGAAACGAATACTATTCTTCAAGTATTTGTAACTATACATGAATACTCGTATATTTTGCCATAATTTTTAATCACTTTGTTATTTTTTTATGATGATCTTTTTAATTATTGATAGTAAAATATTGTTAGTATATAAATAATTCTTGATTTGACTCTCTACCTACGAGGTGGAGTCTGGAGGCACGTTTTTTTACGCGCGTGATTTTCTAAATCACAACTACTCTGTCCTCGGTCTTTTTGATGGACCAAGCTGTGGCTCAGCGGCTGGTTGGCTTACTATATTAAATACTTGAGGGGGAACAAGAGAAGGAAGTTCGCAAGAAGTGTAAAGTGGTTTTATGTGCGGAGACCTTATCGAGTATAACTTGCTGTTTCTCTATGCTTTTTCAGGATGTGACACAATATCAGGTGCTTACAATATGGGTAAACTAAAATTTCCGAAAACCCTCGAGGAACATCTAGGGTTAGCAAGTGGAACGGCGTTGTTCCTCAACAAGAGAGTTGACCTTGCACTGCTCACTATCATTGGTGAACGTTTTTTTATCATTATTTGTGGGGAGACTTGCACCAAAATAATGGAGCTCTCGAAATTAATTGAAGAAAATGATTTACACACATTTTGAAATTTACGCCACTTTCTTCTTCGGTTCTCCCTCAAGTATTTAATATAGGAAGCCAACCAGCCACTCGCCGCAAGATCGAGGACAGTAGTTGTGATTTAGAAAATCACCGTGGATTATGCCTACTGCGAATACCACGTAAAAAAAACGCGCCTCCAGACTCCACCTCGTAGGTAGAGTGTCAAATCAAGAATTATTTATATACCTATTAACAATATTTTACTATCAATAATTAAAAAGATCATCATAAAAAAGTAACAAGGTGATTAAAAATTAGGGCAAATCATGAATATTTATATTTATATTCACGTATTGTTATGAATACTGAAGAAAAGTATTCGTTTCGCAGCGCTGTAAAACCTTAAATAATAAATAAATTTAAAAATGTTTCTAATAAAAATTGTTCCTTAAAATATTATCTATAAAAATGGTCTTATATTATTTTCCTATTATTTTTATTTTTGTGTTTACCCACACATCAGGGAATTCGAAAATGTTTTTTATTACTTATCATATCAAAATTTTCGACCCAGCGGGATTTGAACCCGCACCTTCCGACATCCGTGTCCGGTGCTCTTAGCCGTTAAGCTATGGGCCTATACCCCGAGGAATCGAAATGAGAGTGATGTAAAGAGCTCGCTATAGATGGCACCACGGTTGCTTAAACCGAATAAAATCATATCAAGAATTTCGATTCCTCGGGGTATAGGCCCATAGCTTAACGGCTAAGAGCACCGGACACGGATTGTCGGAAGGTGCGGGTTCAAATCCCGCTGGGTCGAAAATTTTGATATGATAAGTAATAAAAAACATTATATTATTTTTTTGTAAAAATATTTAAAAAAAAGTTTTATCAACAAATAGATTTTTTTTCTCAAATTTTTATGGATTTTCGCTTATAACTTTTTTATTTATGATTCTACGACTAAAAGTTACTGAACAAAAGTTGTAGATAATTTTATTTTCAACAAAAAATGTTAAATAATTTTTTTGTGTGACTTATAGTTTGGCAGATAAACCATAAAAACCATTTGAACCTCTTTTTCCAAGATGGCGGCCGTTGCACAAGGACTACAAACCCACAAACTTGGATTTAACATTAGACTAATCCCCCCTTCATATCAAAAAAATAAAATTGCGTCCTCTGACAAACGCAAGGTAAGCCCAAAAAAATGTAACATTTCAATGGACTATTAATATAGCACAGGGAATATGCACTATGTTAAAAGATCTTTGAATGTCAACGTATGGCGCCAGGTTGTCGCGTCTGCAATGCAAAGATTTAAATCGTTAGATGCGCCCTCACCTTCAAAAACTATGGCATTGTTTTTGAATGTGTGCGTTTGCAAGTCGCTTACGCGCACACACTAATGCGTGCGAAGTACGGTCAACAAATTCATTAAATTGTAATATGTAAGAAATAAGGTAGTTAATGTAAATAATTTATAAAAATTGCAAAAATAAAATACGTTATTAATATTACATAATATTTATATTTTCCATGAAATAAAATCAATTTAATATAATTTCGTAGGTAACCACTCCTCATCTCCATGGTCTCGTTGTATTACCTTTATCCATTTTTCTTTGCAACGTGAGTCTTGCGGAAATCTAAAAAATTAAAACGTTATTTAAGAAGGCGTTTTCAGTTATTTAAATTGTATTCCAGTACCGAAATAGTTACTCTAAGGTGAACCATTGAACCATTTTTAATAAAACACCCATCATTTACTAAGCTACTAGATTTCTAAAAGCTAAAATATATTTGGACGAACTAATATTACAAAAAATATTACGGTGCAATTTAAAACATTTTTTTAAATATAATAATTATAAAACATAATATGCCGACGCTACCACAGCATTGCCGTTTGTTTATGTCCATTTATAGATGATCCCTTTGCAAACCGCTTTCGTGTTACTTTCGTATCTAGTTATATTGGTTATGAGAACGGTACTGAGACAATAGTGTCATCTCTGTTTATCTTACACAAATTGTGTAATACTACTTTCTCTGTCGCACAATTTTCCCTATTTCGTGGTTTTTTTTGACACCGGAATAAGATAAATTCAATAGTTAATTAAATATAAATACTTACGAGTGAAATGTTACACCTTGGGCTTTATTTGTGTTTCTTGAGTTTTAATTGCACTTCTGAAAGGCACACGACGGCATTTTGATAGACTTTTTTCCTTTGAAATTAGCGCGTTAATTGTGATGTGCAACGTCTAACCGTCATTGCGTATAAATTAGCACTGATTGCGAATGAGTGAGCTCACCCATTTGAGGATGGACACATTTTGGAGCGGTCATACTATGGCGAGGGCGCATCTAACGATTTAAATCTTTGCTGCAATGGTGTTGCGAAAGCTTGGGATTTGGGTTATTGTTACACGGCCCTTGGGGTTAATTTGGTTTAGGGCTCGCCTGGATAGGTCATCATTGTTTGCCATCGATTGAACTTTACTATTGTAAATGTCAAAAACTGTTTAAAACTGGCATAATATTATAGTGTAGATTAAATAGGTTGTTATTAGTTAGGCTTAATTTCAGATATATAAACTCAAATTATTTTCATAAATGAAAATTGAAAAATATTTAATTTTCGTAATTTCGAACTAGGATAAATATATTACCTAGATTTTGTTAGTTCTCCGCTTTCCCGGAAGATGAAAGCTGTTTCTTTCAAAGTGACCATTGTGCGTAGGTAATCCTCGTAACCAATAATCGCCGTGATCGCTCTTACGTAAGTTAATGAGCCCAGACAAGTCTGCTGGTAATTGAAGACTGAAAATTGTGTCTCGGAGATGGATATTTAATGAGTGACAGACGTAAGCGAAGCTCTTAAGATGATGAAACCACCCAACTCCAAACCACTTTTTCTTAATCTAAGTTTTAAAACAATAGGTTTAGATGAACTGTTACAGTACTTAAGCTAAGGTTAACAATTACAAGCTTTTATTTAACTTGCACTGTATGTATCTATGTAAGTACCTATGTTTGTTCGGGTGAAATCTTGCAACTCAATTTTGAGGCAGATATCTTCAACCAATTGAGCTGAAATTTTGTATACAAGTTAAATTTGGATGTCAATGCATGGTTAACTAGTGCATTAAAATAAAAGCTTGTTTTTTAAAAAAGATTTTTACTTTTAATTTATTTTGAATATACATGATCATTATGGAATTTATAATTTATAAAAATATAATAACTTATTTCTTTGCATAATTATTTCTGGTCGTGTAAATTCAAAGCGAATGTGCGCGAATCACAATCATTGGCATGCCACTGTGACCAGCAAGCAAGAATGCAATAATCAATACGGGTGGGAATTAAAACCTTTCACATTAATATAATTGCTCGATTCTTGAATACGTAAGAAACACTTGAGAAAATAGAAAAAAAAGAGAATAAGTATGCAGACGACGTATCTGTGCTAAACAATTGAGGTGCAATGAACTCAGGAAGGGCCAGCCATAATTGATTCGCCTATAACAAACTTAGTGATTCATACTTTTTCTATAATGAGTGAGCCTAAATAAAGCCCGGCTTTAATTATGGTGAAGCAATTAGAAGTTACATAATCGCAGGCTGATTAATTTAACATACGATAATTAGTAAGCAGTTAATTGTATTGTTTTGCATATTAACTTTCTTCATTTAAATTTATAATACTTATCTCAGTGTTAAAGAGGACATATGAATGGTTATTTAATCTAGTTTAGAATGTTCGACTATAATATTTCTAAAGACTTTGTTTAAAAAAATACTCAAAGCTCTTACTGTTTCTTCTCAGCAGTTTTTCCAGTCGGTGGTCCTTAGCAGTGAAAAAATATAGTAATATTCAAAAATACCTTTAAGCCTAATAAATTATGTTTTTATACTAACGCTCTGAATAAAAGCCTTTTTCAAAGACTTCTATTACACTTGTAAAAGTTTTAGAGACTAGAATCTTGTCTCAATCTACACAATACACATACAGATACACGTGCAACAGCTAAGAGATGACTGAGATCAACCTTGAATCTAACCATTATTGCTCTTTTGCTGAATTGCTTTCAATGTATGGATAGTAGGTACATATTCTTTGACTGACTTTTAAGAAGAAGGAAATTGTATGCTATGTTGTTTGCTTGTGTTAGTCAATATCTTCGTCTATTTATATTTTTTACTTCAGAGATTTATGTCATCCTATGTTTATCCAATTGGGATATAAGTTTTAATTTTGTAAAATAAACTGATCAAAATCAGGTCAGTCAGAAGATTTATATTTTTATTGATAGCGATCGTTACTCATAGTAGGGAATATGTATATCTGCCAACCCGCATTGGAGCAGCGTGGTGGATTAAGCTCCGATCCTTCTCCTACATGGGGAAGAGGCCTATGGCCAACGACGGTGGGATATTACAGGCTGAATCGTGACATACATGATTACATATTCTCGTATATCGTGAATTGATTGTAAGAATTTTCTTATATCATGGGTTGTGCCTTCAAATTGATCCCTAATATATCCTATTACAGAAAATCGCTTGCGCTTCGATCCTATCAAAGATTTACACACTTCAGTTGGAACCAACTGATTTTAAAGTTGCTTATAATGTTAAATTCAAAAAATAACAGAAAAAATCCTTCTTATCAGTGGTTTTGATTATGTTAAAGGAATTTCCTGTTATTGTTACACAACTGTAGGTACTATAATACGTTATAAGTTTGAAAATATGTGGCTTATCGCTTTTTATTATTCATAGCGTAATATAGTAATGTATTATATTCGTTTATTACTTCTGTAACGTTTCTAAGAGAAAATATTTCGCAAGAAATCAATTTTTATTCATTTTTATGTTTTAATAGTTGTGAAAGTTCAAAATGTTACGTCAAAGTGCTTACAACTGTTGTTCCTTCACGGTAAATTTCGTTAATAACGTATGCGTAATCTCAAAATTACTTGTCCTAAATTTTGTCTCTGTGAAAGTTATTGATATGATATTGGTACCGTATTCTTTTAAATTTTATATACCTCATTCTATTCAACAGTGTAGCGAAAAGATATACTCATTATATTATTAAACGGCGTCAATTAAATTTACAAATGAGTTCAAAGGGTAGGTAGGTACATAATATCTTATTCTTAATATCCTATCTCAAACAATGTCGCAAATTAAGATTTATTTGTCTGAACTTTTTTGTAAGAGCAAATAAGATTATTTCCTCTTATACTAATATTATAAAGAGGTAAAGCTTTTAACTTTGTTTGTTTGTAGGGGGTAATCTTCGCAAGAACTTATCCGATCATGAAAATTCTTTCACTAACAGAAAGCTACACTATTCAGGAGTGCTGTGGGCTATATTTTATTGTTATTGAACAAATAATTCAGTGAAAAATAATGGTGAGAATTGCGAGTGAGATGAAAACTTTACTATATATTTGCATCACAAAAATAATTAACGCCCAACGAAGTGGGCACAGGTCGGCTAGTAAAATGTATTTTATATTGTAATGTATTCTATACGTTAAAATGTACCTATTTAATATAATATTATACACACATTTGGCAACGCAGTCTCGTTGTTTGCTCTCGGTAGTCTGTCGACGTTATTTGCGACTTTGCGTGTGGTCATCTAATATCGGCGTCATGCTCCGGATGTCGGTTATTTAGCGACTCGCGTTCAATAATATAGCAGCTATCTACGGTACGCTTCTACATTAGGAGCTGCTGAATGAATATTCTTTACTTTCGTATTTTATTGATATTAGTTATATATCTAAACTATACTTACTTAAGCTATAACTGTAACTAAGGAATTCTGTTGTTAGAAACAAATAAATTTTTTGTTATTATTATTTATTATAACGCGTATCAAAAATACAAAATTCAAACTACACTCTGGTTAACTACGATTCTCAAATAACAATATAGTTATATTTTTCTGAGGTCAAAATAATTTGCATGGTAAAATACTTAAATTAATGGCGAATGCTTAAACCTAAGCGAGACGCTCGGCTATCTTTTTTTTTACCAAAAAAGGGCATTAAAAATAAGATGCTACAATTTCAAGTGGTATTCTTTTAAATCTTAGTAATTTTTCTCGCAGACAAAAATATCGTAGAAGCTTTATTACTTGAAAAAGTCTGTATGATCGAACAAGACAAAAACAAAATCTGGTAAAGAATAATTTATAGATCATAATCAAACTTCTTTTATAAAAATAATTTGACATTTAGTCAGTTTAAAACATTTTGAGAAATACAACGCAAAATAGATTTTTCGTAGGTGCACAGCGAAGCTGAATTACTATAGCAATTTTAATAAAATTTACTAGTGTTTGTAATAAAAGAAAGATTTACGATTTAAGACATTTGTGTATGTTTTCCTTTAAAAACAGAAACTTTAGAAAATTCAGTTAGATTTCTAAAATATCGAACATAACCTCTTGCTCTATCTACTTAAATGGTGTGCTTTACATGTGGACACATGTGTTTTACGAGAATGTTCGGCATAGTCTAGTCGCCTGTCATGCTTTTGTTATAAAAGTTTTGCTTACACTTATAACATTAACGGTTCGTCATTTATTTTAAGTGAAAATAATTGAATATATTAAAAAAATATAGCATATTTTAATGAAATATTAGGTATAATTATGTTTCCACAGTAACAAGTTGAGAAACAGTTCTGGTACTGACCTTCATACTTGAGTAATGAGCTTAATGAGTACTTAGTTGCTCTGTTATGATAGTAGATACTATTAACGACTAGCTATATTACATGGTATTAAGATCTATTAAGTTTTCTCTCAGTGCGCCAATCAACTGCAAATTGCAATTAAACCCATTCAAGCTACGTACTAGCTATATTGTTTTATTCTCGTTAGTGAAATTAGTGTGATTCAATACTATTGCTCTTATTATATGGATCCTGTCGCTATTTAGGTAACCTTCTAGAACCTGTGTTCTAGATCACACAGCTGAATACACAATATGGATCACAAGCATGTTAAACATAGAGACACTACTTTATAAATATACACTATACTGTCGTCAGCTTGGCCTGATACTTTGTTACAATTATTAATATAATTATTGATGGACACTAATAAACTGGATGGTATTATCTGAAAATTAATGGTATTATGAGTTTAATAATTCCATTACAAAACTATATATATATATATATGTACTATACTATTCATACCTTTTCGCCATTGATAAATCTAATTCATTGGTTCAAATTACTTACATTGTTAATGTATTTTATTTCGTTGTCTAAAAATTTAATCTTTGATCATGAGCAGGTGAGATTAATTAGAAAATGAAATCTTTCCTTGAATTCTACACGGTCTAGCAATAATGCTTAATCCGTATTTTATCGCACTCATTAAAACTGGGACATTGGTATTCAGTGTAAAGACGAATTACGAATTTTCAATGCGGAAATGCACACGAAAGTATATATGTACTAAGTATTTCACGAAGGAATTTAAAACTTCAGAGCATATAAGTCGAAATTAAACCAGTAAATCCGTAGCGTACCTACTCACGATCCCATATATGAAATTTAAAGAGTGCTTCTCACTCCGCAAATCCAAACTTAATAGCTATTAGCTAGATCACCTTGTTTTCACGGTAACGTTATATTTAAATATGTATACTTAATTGAGAGTTGATCTTTAACTTTGATACGGTTTTTGTATCTGAAATGTAGATCGTTCTCTAGTTTTATTTACAGTTACAAAGAGAGGCCGCCATTTTGATAATTATTAGTAGTATTTTATGATTGTGTTTCTTCTCGAAAAAAAACAAGTGACTTAAATATACGTAATAAAAAGAGGACGCCATCAACATAGACGAACCACATGAAAACCACCAGCCTTCGAATATGAAGAGAATTATGAAAATCGTTACACCCAGTAAAAAGTTATAAGGTAACATCCAAATAAAATAAAAATCGTTCCAATTGAGAACCTCCTCCTTTTTTTAAGTCGGTTAAAAGTACTTACGAGCAACTTATGTTTTACATTTCTAAAGAATTTGTATGTACCGTCTACGAGACAAGCACGCTAGGCACGCGACAGGGGGACAGGCGATGATCTAAAATTAGATCATACTCGTTCTTGTTAACCCTGTACATATTTGTGTACGCCCTAAAAAGACAAATTAACAAATGAAAAAATTATATACATTTATACCAAAATCTCTACATATTTACCCTTTAACTATTCAACTAACTGTAATTTTAAGAAAGATATTATGTAGACACTCCCAAAATGTTAAAAAAGGTCCTTAACCTTTCAAATGAGCTTCTTAATTTTTTGCAGAGGTATTCAAATTCTAGATTTGACTTAATGACTTTCAAAGGTAAAAACTTTAATAGCCAAATCAATTTGTTAGTAAAATTAAAGTTTACTAGATATTATGATTTTTTTGTGATTTTTCTAAGTTTGTGAAATATGTTGAAAATATGCATAATGACTATGAGACTATTATAATTGATGACACAACGAATATTAACGAGTAAGAGTTATTAGAAAGTTCCAATCAAAATACTCGTACATATTACAATATTTATTTTCTCTCTATTTATTTTCATGAAAGCATATATCCACTAATGAAGAATAAATAAAATAATTTATTTATTCTAGCGTAAAACATTAAAAAAATAATAAAACTTGAAAAATGGAAAACGCAAGCATCTTGGTGGTTTGCTTCAGTAGACACCAAGTAAACTTTTAAAGCTTACAAAAGGCTTTTACCCATATATGATATTGAATTTCGCTTCCAACATATTAAAATCTAGAAAATTATACTTATAAACTTACATGTAAAATGTATGTAAATGTATTTTTTTTTTAAAGACATAGTTAATCGTCATACAAATTATTGTGCGTATTGCGCCATTTGTAGGTATATTATAAGTAAATAGTTTTACTTTTCATATACTCGTAGATGGAGATCAAACCCGATACTCATGGACCAATGATCATGGTTCCACCGTATGCACCAATAATTAAGTTGCAAAACAATCTAATAAACCAATTCTCTGGTTTTTAAGTTGTCTTGAAATATTTTAAGAAAATAAATTACTTGTTTTATGTTTAATTCACAGATCACCGGGGGTGATCTGTGGTTTAATTTGATGAACTAACTACTTAAATACATTGTCTAAATATTTTGGTTAAATATTTCTAACATTTTAAAATTAATTCGCATGTATAAAACAGTAAATTTTCGAATTTATTTCGAATCATTAACACCAGAACTATACAAGAGGTCGATGTCGATTCAGCCTGTAATATCCCACTGTTGGGCATAGGCCTCTTCCCTATGTAGGAGAAGGATCGGAGCTTAATCCACCACGCTGCTCCAATGCGGGTTGGCGGATATTCCCTACTATGAGTAACGATCGCTATCAGATGTACATGATAACAACCGGGACCGACGGCTTAACGTGCTCTCCGAGGCACGGTGGGGAGACCCACAAGGACTGCACAAACACCCAGACCACGGCAAACATCTGTATAGCCAATACAAATGTTGTCGTGTGCGGGAATCGAACCCGCAACCGCCTGCGCAACAGTCAATCGCAATCCAGTGCTGTAACCGCTGCGCCAACGCGGCGTCTACAACTGGAACGATACAAGAGGCTTTGATATAAATTAATAACAGCATAAAAAGTATAATGTAGGTAATTCATGTCGGTAATATTGGATAGTACCGACCGATCGCGGGATTAGTAGTAAGATTAAAGTGGATTCCAAGATAGCTTGGTAAGATTGAAATTGATGCTCAGTATAATTATAATCGTATATTTCTATTTATTTTCGTTAGACTATTGAATCAAACCACAAACTAATACGTCTTGAAGACAAGAAACAATCTTTGAATGTTAACATAGTTTTCATGATTTTTCAAAACGCCTAATATTTGCATTGTACTGTAGAGGCTTTTTCTCTAAAGAGAAAGCATTAAAGCTCATTCATTCAAGCTGCTCCACTACGGATGATGTGTATGCGTGTATATCTGTCTGAAATACTCTTGAGATTTCCAGTTTTACACGATAATCATTGAATGATAACATAGTGTTCGTGATTTTTTTAGACGCCTAATATTTGTTTTATAATATCTAGAGGCTTTTTTATCTAAAGATAAACATTAAAAAAGCTCATTCATTAAAGCTGCTCCACTGCGGATGATGTGTATGCGTGTAAGGGTCGACCGAGACAGGCTTTTCGTTCTCGGCCGAGACCGAGACCGAGACCGAGAATAAATTAAAATCTCGGCCGAGACCGAGACCGAGACCGAGAATAGATAAACAAAAAATAAAAAAAATAAAATGCGCTATTTTTGCAAAATATAGTATATTTAAGAATGTCATAATATTTTTTTTTATAGTTTTAATACTAAAAATTTAACAACATGATGTTGTAGCACAGAAAAAGCAATTTTTCTACATTTTCACCCTTCAAAGAGTGTCGCTTCTCATCGTATAACTGACCAGCTCTACTAAAGAGCTGTTCACTTGCTACACTAGTAGGCGGTGCTGATAGAAACTTTTTTGCTGCAGGCCTAAGTACTTCATATGGTGACGAATACCAATATTCAAAAATATTCGCGTTTCTTTGGAGTCTTGGCTCTCTAAGAAAGCTGTTAAGCGCTATTTCTATAACAGAACTAGAACTGCTTTCGTAACTTGTCATTGGGTCATCAACCAAGTCTATGCATCATGTCTGCCCATAAGATTATGCTGCCCATACGATGATGATTACATCATCAGATCCTGGTTTCCTTATCATCGTACCACCCTTGGGATATCTCCTTTCCAACAAATAAAGAATTATCAAAATAGGTCCATAATCGACGAAGTTATGCCCGAACATGAATAAAAGATATACTATACCTATAAATACGGTCGAATTGAGAAACCTCCTTTTTTTAAGTCGGTTGAAAAACAGCAACGAACATATAAATCAGCGAATCGATATATCGTATTCTGATGAATGTGGTCACTGAATCTAAAATATCTTCGTAGACTTACCAGGTTTTCACCATACGTATAAAATAATACGTGATAATATAATGATCTTAATAGTCACTTAACTACATTATGTAATTATTCTAGCTAGTAATTATAATTAATCAAAACAATAAGAAACTTAATTATTCTACTACGAACAAAATTCAAACAAACTCCTTTTTACAGTTTATCTACAATTGTTTGTTTACATAAAATTGTGTTTGCTCGCAAACGAAAAAAACCGACTTCAATCACATCGACAAGTAATATAACGTAATAAGACGATAAAATAGTCAAGTAAATATGCGCTATTAAAGATTACTTAAAAAGTTGTAATCAGATTTCGATCTAATTTAAACAAGACTACATGACAAGTATTAGCTTTCGATTAAATTAAGAATCATCAAAATCGGTACACCGAGTAAAAAGTTATGCGGCATAATACAACGTAGGTCGACGAAAAAGTAGTCAAGTAAATACGCATTATTAGATATAACTCTAAACGTACTTGTCAGATCTCAATTAAATTTAAATGGGACCACATAACACACTATACCTTTTATTTCAAACAAAATTGATCGAAATCGGTCCACCCAGTCAAAAGTTCTGAGCTAACATACAATAAAAAAATACAGTCGAATTGAGAACATCCTCCTTTTTTGGAAGTCGGTTAAAAAGTAATGAAATGAGCGAACGGCGTGGAGTGGCGGCAGCAGCGGTAAGTAACACCCCGCACCCGCTCGCTGCCAGCCGACCAATCACAATCGATAGCTCACTCTCGCACTGACACTAAGTGACAAATGTGGACGCACGCGGTAGATTTGAATCCCATCATCCTATAGACCTATACCGTACCTAGTACCTACTCACAACGGTCTCGGTTTGGCCGAGAATCTCGGCGATTTTTGGCCGAGAACCGAGACCGAGATCTCGGTAGAATTTTTGGCCGAGAATGCCGAGACCGAGACCGAGACCGAGATCTCGGTCGACCCTTATATGCGTGTATATATCTGTCTTAAAATACTATTGAGACTTCCAGTTTTACACGATGTTTTTAAACACCAAGCACAGTATTAATTACACTAGATACTAGTATTAGGTATCGAATCAAGTCGTTACTAGAAATTACCAAAACGAATGAAATACTGATCGAATAGTAGAATGATGATGAATACGTCACATCTGCCTTTTATTTTGGGACACAAACGGTACTATAAACATGGTATACTATTTAATTCTGTAAAAAATCGTATTAAAAACAGACCGTTTCATTGACATAGATGTTTACCGTTATATAAAGACGAGGTGTTAATTAGGTTTTGCAATATACATACATACATTTCCAATTCGCATCACGCTTACGTCACACTCTTACCGCAGTAGTTTACGCCGCGTTACCGAGATCTGCATTAGTATTCCAATTTAAACGAAGCGAACGAAACGAATAGCGGTCAAAAGCGGTCGCACTTATGAATAACTGCGACTAACATTTTTTAAAATGTTTGAGTGATCTTTAGTTTAACGCACTTCAAAGGTAAACAATAGAATAAAATTGTCTACGTAATTGACAGTAAACAAATGAAAAAAAAAATGCTTCAGCTTAAAATCCTGAGAACAATAGTTTTAAATTCACATGGCATACTTTGAACATAAGCTAACTGCCATTTTAACGATCGTTATTAGAATGGAAATTAACTTTCTCCTCCTTTCAACGAGTCAGTAAGTGCAATTTATTGATTTGACCAAAAGCTACTCATTCATAAAGACTAGTAAAATTCTATAAAAAGCAATAAAAAATATAACTATTAAGTTGTCATATTTGACCTCAATACTGGACAGGTTTTGGTACCTCTACAGTGAAATGAATGTGTAGTGCGCCTTGTACAGCTGCAAACTTGCGATTCAAATCAGAGTGCAACACCATATGGTCTAGCCGGTCAAGGTTAAGAATTCAAAACGTGAGAAGTTCATAGCGACCCCAATTGAAGTTATAAAAATATGAAATACGTAGGTAATAAAAGCAAGTAAAATGCGGTATTAAAACTGATAATAGTTTTTGCTGATAATAGTTGAATAACTTTATAAATTAACGTTATAAGTATGAGGAAATCAAGTTTAGGAGATTAGCTTAGTGTCTTTATAGCACATATTTTAAATTATTAAAACGTGTAAAATTTTGAGACTCAAAATTTGAAGCAACACTATAGCTGTCAATCAGTATTAGTGAATTATTTTTAGTTGCATCATTCTAACAAAATTTATATATTTCTTCAATATCCTCCTAGGCAAAATTTCAAATTATAACCCCATCCAACGTCAGCGAATGATGGCGATTGGAAAGTTATTTGTTTCAAAATGCAGCTGGCTGTTTGAAGAAATGTGATTCGACTCTTATTATCAATTTCTCTTTATCTTTATTATTGGTTAGTGGTTACATTTATTTATTTTTAAATAACAACTCTGCAAAGTGCAAATCCTTTTTTGTTTTTTGTCTTATCTAAATTTAAAATATTTTATTAATTATAATCGTCATCATCAATCACTTACTGCCTCTAAACATTTTGTAGAAACTAATTCGCTGGAGGCAAAAAAATATCATTTCATAACTTTCATTCTATTTTTTAATACTAAGTCTGCGCGTATTATTATCTAAACTGCCTATAGTATACACGCGTAAGGTAAATTGGCACTTATGGCTTCTACCGACAGGCGCCGATTCGTTATGCAGATGCGATCTAAAGGGCGCCATACACGGCGAAGATACTGTATGTTAAGATAACATAATTATTACCTGTAGTATCTTCGCCGTGTATGGCGCCCTTTAGATCGCATCTGCATAACGAATCGGCGCCTGTCGGTGGAAGCCTTTAATACAAGTTTTAGTGTAAATCTACGCAAAATGATATAAGAGCCCAAACCTGCGACAGACAAAGGAATCGATAAATTCATGTTTTCGACCAAACTATCTCTGACAACAGCAATGTTCTCAGCTGAACGCACGCTATAATGATTCAAACGGCTTACGCCAAAGCTCGTAGTTTCTTCAATTTCACTTTACAATATTTTTACCGAATCGTTAGCTCAGTAAGGCGATTAATTTGAACATCATATTATTTTTAAAATACAGTTATTATTTCTATGCATTAAGCAGGCATTTAAGAGATTAATGTCGTAAATGTTAATGTTACAAACTAACATTTCGTAGTTGAAACACGCACATTACGTTGACAAATTTTTAATTACCACTAACTACCACTAAAATAGGGTAACTTGTCTTGTGGGTTTTTTGTACTACTTACATTAATTTTACCCTAATTATTAAAACCCTTTTCAATTCATGGCGAAATTGATTCGGAAAAATTAATCCGATAGCGTCAAATTATTATTAAATTTCAGTAAACTGAGAATGAAGTGATTGTTTGTTACTTAATATTTTTAAAGTCCTTGGATATCGAACTCACTGTTATGAATATTTTAAGTTATGTAGTTCTTTGTTATTCATTTATGCATTAGAATATTTCAGAACTTACAGAAGACGCTCTGTTATTTGCAAACCAATCAAATTGGGAGTGTAATCAAAAGGGATAGCCATAATGTTGTTATGATGGAAAAGGTAATTGAATTACTGGCTGTTCCAGGTACATTAGTGCTTCCCTTGTCTGCTCAGGATATTGCCGTCTGCGTGTCGATCGCTTTTATGATTATGGAAATTGATTGACATAATGGAAAATTCAGAAAGCAACTGCACTTTTCAGTTTTGTTGAGAGTTTTGAACGTCAATTAATGATTTCTTTTTTAACAATTACTTCGACGATTTTGGTTTGGCATTTGCCAAAATAACTTTTTGTTCCATTTCAAATTTCCTTATGATAGGAAGTTCAAATATTCATCTAACCTCTTAGATGATAGCCATTTCGATTAGTACTGTATAAAAACAACAAAATGTTAACCAATAGCTTGCGAAAATGTCTTCGAAATAGGTTGCTGTTTTTTATATTTGTTAATTTTTTAATATATTTTAAATATAAAAAGCAAAATGTAATCATTATGAAAGCTCGATTATTTCTAACCATATTGCATACATCATTAGACTAAATTTAAATTTTGTAAATAAATAGTTAGTAGATATTTTTTCAACAAGTTTTGATAATATCTCCTTAAAAAAGAAACACTTTAATTGCTTCTGCTCTATCAAGCTTTCTTTTCGTCATTAGTTAGTCAAGTGATTAAAGTAGATGACTTAAAAGTAGTAATTATAGTGTTTAGTCCAATTGTAGTTGAATGTGAACTCTCATTCTCAATCATTTGAGTGCTATATTCCGACTTCGTATTTGATACGGCAACGTTATGTACTGCAATAGTTTAGACAATAGTCTATTAATACAATTTATTCATGTTCGAAGCCATGTGTGCTATACTTTCTATACTTAAATACTTAATGACCTGATCATGTTTTGTTCGAGATTTCTTTCTACTCTTCTATGTTAGGTAAGGGTAGCTTAATGATCGCACCATTTAGATTTTTTTTTATTTCGACTACTAATGACATATTACTATTTTTATTTCTACATTGGAAAACGGCATCGGTGGAAAGGAAATTTGTATTACAAACTACAAAAAACCGGCCAAATGCCTAACACAAGTCAGACTTAATAGGAGTCTTGTAAGTCACTACGTGACAATAATTAAATATTTTTTTAATTAAATTAAAAAAGTTGGAGTTGCGCTAGGCATTGTACTAGCCCCCCTTTTATTGTCGCCTAATATTATTTTCACTTCTTCCCTGTACTAGCGTAATACTAGCTATAATAAAACATACTATAAAAAATTTAAACGTCTATCTATTTATTACGATTTGAAAGATTCCCTGCAACAGACGACCAGGTGGACAGCGGAGTACTTATTAGTGATAAGAACATCACCACTGGACAGCCACGGTCAAATATCGATTTTTTTTATCGCATGCAAGTAGCTTGCAATTGATACGATCTGAATATATTTTTTGTAGGATGCCGGTACGGACTGCTTTTTTAACCGACTTCAAAAAAACAGGAGTTTTCTCAATTCGAGCGTATATTTTTTTGTGTGTATTCGCGGATAACTTCGTCGTTTATTAACCGATTTTGATGATTCTTTTTTTGTTGGAAAGGAGATATCCCAAGGGTGGTACCATGATAAAGAGACCAGTATCTGATGATGGCATCGCAGAGAAATGGAGGTTAACCTTCGAAAATCGTAGTGGCGACTAGTGCGTTTGTTCATTTTGTTCGTCTACTTAGGTTGTATTAGTTGTCGATATAATTGAAGTCGTTTTTTTTTTCGTTTGCTAGCAAACACAATTATTACAACACAAATATGAGCTCCGAAAACACCAAAGTAATATAACGCTTAATGATAGTTTTATATAAATTCAAAGCCCTCTCTTTACTTCCAATAAAGCTCTAAGCTAAATTGCTCCCCATTCGAAGTCGAGTTTCGTCCCCTTTTAATTATATAATTGTGGACATTGTTATGCTGTTGTGTTTTAATTGTTAAACCGAATGATTGGTTCATCTTGGAAAACAACATTCTTTATATAAAAATGTCTTCTCCATATCCAACTGTTATCCAATTTTTTTTCGCAAATGATTATTCTTAGGAACTTCAATTTTTAAAAATGCAGATCCCCACCACACCTCCGCCTAACTTTCTAACAGGGAATAACAATATCACTGAAACGTATGTGGAATTGTATATAAATTTATAACTTATCACTGAAAACTTATGTGTAATTGTACTGATTATAACTCGTTGATTAGCCAAAGTACGTAGAAGTCAATGATAGAATAAAATGGGGTATAAACGCTGCAGTTTAAAAGTTGGATAAAGGCTGTGGATAAAGGACACGACTGCAACTGTGCAACAATTAACAGATGTTTTAAAGGCATCTTTAGCAGGTGGTTGACATTTTCTTCGAGACCTTAATTGTCCTAATTATTCGAGGGTTGAATGTTTCACTCCTGAATTCTTTAACATTAAAAAAAATACTGTTTTATTTGACAATTTAATGTTATTAGCTAAGGTTATTAGCAAAGATTTAAATCGTTAGATGCGCCCTCACCTTCAAAAACTATGGCATTGTTTTTGAATGTGTGCGTTTGCAAGTCGCTTACGCGCACACACTAATGCGTGCGAAGTACGGTCAACGAATTCATTAAATTGTAATTTGTAAGAAATAAGGTAGTTAATGTAAATAATTTATAAAAATTGCAAAAATAAAACACGTTAATAATATTACATAATATTTATATTCTCCATGAAATAAAATCAATTTAATATAATTTCGTAGGTAACCACTCCTCATCTCCCTGGTCTCGTTGTATTACCTTTATCCATTTTTCTTTGCAACGTGAGTCTTGCGGAAATCTAAAAAATTAAAAAGTTATTTAAGAAGGCGTTTTCAGTTATTTAAATTCTATTCCAGTACCGAAATAGTTACTCTTAGGTGAACCATTGAACCATTTTTAATAAAACACCCATCATTTACTAAGCTACTAGATTTCTAAAAGCTAAAATATATTTGGACGAACTAATATTACAAAAAATATTACGGTGCAATTTAAAACAATTTTTTAAATATAATAATTATAAAACATAATATGCCGACGCTACCACAGCATTGCCGTTTGTTAATGTCCATTTATAGATGATCCCTTTGCAAACCGCTTTCGTGTTACTTTCGTATCTAGTTATATTGGTTATGAGAACGGTACTGAGACAATAGTGTCATCTCTGTTTATCTTACACAAATTGTGTAATACTACTTTCTCTGTCGCACAATTTTCGCTATTTCGTGGTATTTTTTGACACCGGAATAAGATAAATTCAATATTTAAATAAATATAAATACTTACGAGTGAAATGTTACACCTTGGGCTTTATTTGTGTTTCTTGAGTTTTAATTGCACTTCCGAAAGGCACACGACGGCATTTTGATAAACTTTTTCCTTTGAAATTAGCGCGTTAATTATGATGTGCAACGTCTAACCGTCATTGCGTATAAACTAGCACTGATTGCGAATGAGTGAGCTCACTCATTTGAGGATGGACACATTTTAGAGCGGTCATACTATGGCGAGGGCGCATCTAACGATTTAAATCTTTGGTTATTAGACTGTCGCCGATCTTAGTTTACGTTTGACTGCCTGATGTTCATGACATTGATTTAATGAGCTTGAAAATGATATTATTGTAAGCAAATAGGATCTAGCGGCAAATCTGTTATAAACCGTCGGGTATCGTAATGAACTTCCACAGAAGCGCGACGAATATTCGATTTCGATAAGTAACCCTAATTTGAATCTGTTTAAGCCCTACACTTTAATCTATTTCATTTTTTTAAACATATCTATAATTCACAAATATTACAAACTCAACAGGACATACTCTGAATATACTTAGATAGTTAAGCTATTTTGGAAGATAGGGCTCGCGACTAATTCGGTTCCTAATAAGATAAAATTATGATTATTTAATCAATATATCTAGGGCGGACTAATGAGAATGTTAAAATGTCTAAAATGAATGTTTTTTTATAATCACATGTTTCTATTTTAACCATTACCCGAATATGATGTTTTAAAAATGTAACCAGTTGAAATACTCGTAGAAATGCATTCGCAACGACTTGCAATCTTGTTTTGAGGCTTAAGAACGCTTCAAGAGCTCTTGACCTTTATGCAGATGTCATACATTAAAACGTAAATCTGAACGTTTCGTTTATACGTTTTAATATTTTCAAAAATTAGTATTCATCGTTAAGACGAAAATCGAAATTGTTTTTGAATTATTCGAAGGACGCGCGGAATCATTGATATCCACTATCCATAAAGCTTTTCAAAAATTCGTCTAGAATTTGTCCGATGAATCCCCACTCTGTGTGGATCTGTCAAACGACTGTCTTCATTATCCGTTCGATGCGAAGACGTTGAACTAATTTAAGTGCTCTCGCCATCTCGGGCTCTATGTGGGCTACATCTGGTTTTTATTAGCCACAGCTGCAAGGCTAATCGGCGTGAGGCTTGCCATTATTACCTTGTCGTGTTTGATTGTTGTGTATTTATATTAAATCGTCGATATAGGAATGTGTATGAGCGGTAGTTGGGTTATCATGCGAGAGCACCCCTCGTTCTCCGGTGGACTACCGAGTTACCGACCAGCGTTGCCAACTCTACCAACTTTTCGGTAGATCTACCAACTTTCCGTGTCTCGCTCAAATCTACCACCTCACGAGAAAAATCTACCAACTTTTCAAGTTTTTGAAAATTTGTAATATTATGTTATATATTATACTAGCAATTTAAACAGCGTATTCGTTCGCGCACTCGTCACTAGGAATATATCGATGTAATATCGCCTCTTTGCTTCAATAATGTGTTATCTTGAAAAACGCAATTTTACAGGAGAGCGTTTTTTAACTTTCAAAAAATTATTGTGTCGAAACAAATACTTTTTTACTGTAAACCTTCGATGTATTGTAGATTATAACTAATAAATTATGTGAAAAGTTATCAAAATACTGATAATTTAAAAGTTTAGTAAGAAATTGGCCTTATTTAAAAAAAAGGGGAAAACATGTCACGTTGTTCTTGCAAATATATAGTAACATAGGTGTTACAAACGAAATTATCACGATTTTGTTGATATTACTTTTAGATTTCAGAACCAATCTTTATTTGAAACACTGCAATAGCAAAATACACTTATTGTAATTTCTATAAAAATATTAAAAAATTAGACTGACATTACGAATAATCACAATTTTTATTGTTCATTACTTAATGAGAATCACATTTTACTAGGGAAATTAAAGGCTAAGATTAAGTAAAAGAATATCTATCCTTCTGAACAGTTAGATTTTAATAATAGGTATACTTACCTAATTATAACTTATTGGGAAGATCTTGGCTATTAAATAGCGCTCTGATTAATGTATATCATGAATACAATACTATATAATATAATACAATTAAAAGAACTAACATTTATATCTAACTAATCTTAGACAAAACAATAATATAACATTCTCAAATAAAAATAAATAAACTATAAAGTTAATAATAATATAACTAATGTTTTTAATAAGTGGGGTTGCCTGGAAGAGATTGCTTTAAGCAATAAGACCGCCCTTGCATGTTGTCAGTGTATTTACAATAGATACCTTTTGTTCAATTTTATCTTTGTACTGCTGTTTCTTTTATTTTCTTTTACTATGTAAAATTTTTGACTATATGCAATAAAGTTATAATAATAAAAAAAAAATAAGTATAGCTTCAGGATCGCTTTTTTGAACTCGAATCACCTTTAAACCTGATAGTTTGATTAAATCATTATTTTCATCTTTTAGCAACAAAAAGTTCATTTGATTAGTTAAGCTTTTCCAAGTATAGAAATCTGCGAAGCACATTTCATTCACATGGAAGAGCTCACTTTTCTTCCGGGTAGCCTTTATAGGTGCATACATAGGTCCAGATCATAATTGCCGCTTAATTTCTCTCAATTTAAGAATGGGCGGAATCACCCGCATTCTGGGTATGTCCTTTTATCAAATATTTATGAGTTACTGAATTAAGATTAAGTATTGTCTTTACTGCGTATGTAGCATGTACATAGCTACATGCAGATCATAAATTTGTTTTTTTTTTGTTGACCCCCACAATTATCCGAATAGAATTTAACATCCAGATTTTCGACTGTTTCTGAAATTTTAACGAGGTATTACCGAAGTAGTAATTACCGATTTCATTTACACCTCTGTGAGCGTTTGACTCATCCCAAACATAGCTTTCAACACAGTCACTCTGACTGTTGAATATAGTTAAATTGAATACATTCAATTTGGACTTGTAATGGAAGACAGAGATGTCCCCTTTGGGACATTGGAAAAATACTTGAAGGTCGTACACAGCAACGAGAACTTCACTATTCTTTTTATCGTTCTCCTTCCCTACACGTGAGAGAACTCTTTCATTTTGATGTGTTTCAGTTTTCTTTTAGTCGTTCTTTGTCTTCATCGATGCGATTTTTGTGAGCTCCACATACATCACATAAATCTTTTTAGGAACACAGAAGGATATGTTGTAATCTTGCATAAATACCTATACGGTAAAACATTAAGTAATTAGCGAAAGGTACATTTTTCGACTTACATTCTGCAACATAGTCATAGTCTCTATAATGATCGGCTTTGCTGCCGTCGATATAATGTCTTATTGAGTTGGCTCTTATGTAATGTGATTCAATTTTTGGTATTACTTCTATAAATGTTTTTACACCATTCTTTATATTTTCATCCACTTTATATTGATTTCCATGATGTCCCCGATCATCTTTCATAGAAGAAATGTTGCAGTCTTTATTTTTCTTCTTATCTTAGACAAATCAGCTTTTTTTGCTGCGTTATCCACATTTAAATTTGCTTCCTCTGTGTTTGACCTTGCATCCCCTGAGCTTAACGTTGCGTCGTCGTCTAAAAAAAGTTTAAATATTTAATTATAGTACGACAGAAAAAAAATGTAATCCAAACTTAGTACCTACATTAACTCGCACACGGAATAGTTAATAGTACAAGTACTTACTACGCGTTAAAGAGTTTGTAGATAGGTATTTAACTCAGCCATTCGGTGGCGGAGGAATTTCCCTACTAAGTAGTTCTTTAATGGTTCAATACACAAACAGGTACCTGCACTTATCCCTACAACAGGAATATTTGATTTTTCTGTTGTAAATGCAAGATTAACAAGTCTTTTAATTCGCGATTCCATCTAGAAAAAATAAAATAAGTATAATAAGTTACTTTGTTTTAGCAATAACAAAGTAATATTCATGAATATTACTGGTAAAATTATTATTTTTTTTGTTCAATAACGGAACATCGGGAGATAAATATACTTCGATTTTTGTATTACAAAAAGTTTCATCAATTACAATGTTGTATCATAAGATAACACAAAGCAAAATTCTCATTCTTTCGGCAACAGTGTGACATGAGCATGTACAACAATCAACACATCACACATTTTTTTCAACAACGCTGTGTTAACCCACTATATCACATTAAAATAAATAATAATATTATTGAATTAAAACATACCTTTGCAACCAAACAGCGATATCGTCGTGATGTCTCGTTTTCGCTGCAATTTGAAAGCACCTTCCTCAATA
This sequence comes from Melitaea athalia, assembly GCA_905220545.2. Taxonomy (NCBI): domain Eukaryota; kingdom Metazoa; phylum Arthropoda; class Insecta; order Lepidoptera; family Nymphalidae; genus Melitaea; species Melitaea athalia. Next base: position 17,536,066 of record HG992182.1, read on the forward strand.
CGTGCTTAGTGACAACTGTTTTGTTACGTTGTCGAAACAAATCTCCGCGCCGAAAGAAACAACGTGATATCGCGATCTGACACAGTCACGCTGTCTTTTTTACTCATAGATTCGCTATTATACACGCAAAAATTACCACGTTTTTTGGAAAAATAAAATCGGCCACGGCGGTTTCAATTATTAAATAAAATTTTTTTTGAATTTTCGGACTTACCACATTGTTGAAGCAAAGAGGCGATATATTTCAACTTTTCAAGATTTCAAGTTAAAGTCTTGACGTGTTCTTATTGGTTGATTTGGACAATGCCCATTTTTCTACGAAGCCGTGCCCCGGTACGTGCTTTGACGTGTTCAGACAATTCATATATTTAAGTATTTTTTATTAATTGAAACTAGATTTTTAATAATATTCTAAAAGTGATCAAAGCCGCAGTTTATACTTTAATTTAAAAAAAAAATATTTGAATTCCGGGTTTGAGATGTCAAATCAGATTAAAACAAGTATTTTAGGGTTCCGTACCCAAAGGGTAAAAACGGGACCCTATTACTAAGACTTCGCTGTCCGTCCGTCCGTCCGTCCGTCTGTCACCAGGCTGTATCTCAAGTACGGCGATAGCTAGATAGTTGAAATTTTCACAAAGTATGTATTTCTGTTGCCGCTATAACAACAAATACTAAAAACAAAATAAAATAAATATTTAAGGGGGGCTGCCATACAACAAACGCGATTTTCTTGCCTTTTTTTGCTCGATATCAATAATGGCAACAGGTAGACACTTGAAATATTCACAAAATACTCAGTTCTATTTTTACTTTAATAATAAATAATAAAATTAAAATAAAATTAATATTTAAGGGGGCTCCCATACAAAAAAAAAACGTTATTTTTGCCTATTTTTGCTCATACAATAAAAGTGATTTTTTTTGCCACTTTTTGCCCGATTTTAAAGTCAATGTACCTAGTCAATGGTACGGAACCCTTCGTGCGCGAGTCCGACTCGCACTTGGCCGATTTTTTATATCACAACCTGCAAACAATTTATATGAATATTATTTACTGTTATTAATTAATTATTAATTGAAAAAACCAAAAAAAAAAAAAAAAAAAAAAAAAACAAAAAGCCAACGTCATGCGGTGTTCCCAGGCGGTCACCCATCCAAGTGGTGCGCGTTGCCGCGTTAGCGGCCGCTCAAATTTTACCCCACATGGGCCTAAAGAAGTTTCACTTCAAAAATTAAACAATTTTTTTTCTTAAAATTTTTTTTTAATAGAAAATCGCATTTCAGTTTCCGGCCCTCATAGTCAAGTAAATTATAATTATTACATTAATTTCTTCAGTCCATAATATGGTTCGATTTTTTAATTGATATTGACCATTTTTTAGTTATTATTCCTTTTTTACTATAATAGAAATGATTGTATAATGATTACTTTTTTACGAAAAAAAAAAATGAATTAAAGTTATCATATCTTAGGGTACTGGAATCGTATATAAAACTCGAAATTATAGTTGGTAGATCTACCTACTTTTCGAATTGAAGATAGTTGGAAACTACCAACTTTTGAAATTGTATCTACCTACTCCATAAAATTCGAGTTGGCAACACTGTTACCGACTACCGGCTCTCATTTACATTTAGTTTTATTCGCGTCCGCGTCGGATCTAAACGTGTCGTACAATTTATATGACCAAATTATTAAAGTTTATAAAATTGACAGTTAATATAAGTGATAAGTGAGTTTTGTGGTGTTCTTTTTTTCTTTATTCAGTATTATGTTTTAGGTAAGTAATTTCCATTTCAATTTTATTAAAATTTTAACAGAAATATATCTAGTTGTTATTTACCTATCGTGGCTTATCAATCGATTAATCGTATGACATTAAATACGTAAGATATGTGCTGTTATTACGCTTATTTTTGGTAAATAACGAATTTGCCAAAAAAAATAATTATTTTAAAAACTTACTATTTTTATATAATATGTAATTTTTTCATATACGTAATAACTAATTTCGCTCTTGTTATTATGCGTCAGGGTTGTGTTTATTTTATATCTTTACATATTCTGTATATCCTTCCTTGAGTAAAATTTTTACTCCTATGAAATTTTAAGCAGCAATTTTTTTTTTGTATATTGCCAATATAAATCTGAGCATATAGATCTGTAGTCTGAGCATTTTTGATGACTATGCCTTATTGTTTGTTTTTTTTTTTTGTACATATTTTTAACAATATAACCTGTACTTAATACATTGTTTATAAAGTTATTGAATAAATAATAAAATAAACCTACTCTCTTATCTACGCTTACGCTTCAGTCTGTAATATCCCACTGCTGGGCATAGGTCTCTTTCCCCATGTAGGAGAAGGATCAGAGCTTAATCCACCACGCTGCTCCAATGCGGCTTGGCGGATACTATCTTACCTAACATTTAATAAAATTGTAAAACAACAAAATCATAACATAAACATAATAAAATCGTATCAAGGTCAATGTACATTGAATGTTTTTCAAAACAATAATTGTTATGTATTGTGCTTATGTTATTGTTTTAATAACAATTTTAGATTTTACATTTTTATTATAAAATTAATACAATTACAGCCCATATACATTTACATACTTTCGACTAAACAAATCGCTATGACAATAAATAAGCAGACTTGTAACCATAAAAGTCAATTCTAAAAACTACGCGTGGCAGCCAGTACTAATTAAAATAATTGTATCAAAACCGCATGTTTTATTTTAACGATCAGGAAATAATATTAACCAAACTTTATCCTGTTTACACCGACTCTTGCACATACGAGTTCCTATTATTCAAAACTTAGACAACGTGTAACGAAAATCGATACGACAGTCCGACATTCCCGTCTTCGGCGTCGAAACATGGGGGTGGTATTAGTGGGGGAGAAAATGTTTATTGGAACAATAAAGTCCCTCGTCCGAAGTAACACTGCACTCTAACATAATGTTTTACGTCTCATTTTACATATAATTATTCATAAAGCTCAGAATACGGCGCCTATGGATATTTTTGTTTTGCTGTGAATCAATTCGTGTGTAACGTTCTTTATTTAGTCAAAACGAATATACGTTCGGCTCTTTAATACGTCTGACCAAAGGAAAACATTTCCTTTTCATTTTGTTTTTGTATGAGTATTTTTTATTGATTTTTTGGCTTGTATGTGTTAATATCAACGATATCTATGTACTCTTTAGGTTAAATACTATCAATAGTCTTGAAAAGCAATAATATGTTTAGACACTTCATATCATACCACAATAATTTTACCGCTTCATATTGCACGAATGACTTTGGGTTTGTTGTGTATAATATACTTAAATAAGTAAAATTATATAATGTATTTGGTGCACAATATGCCACATACAAAGCCCATACAAAGTTCAAACAATTCTGGGAAGTTGGCTGATCGTGAGCGTGACAGTGCTTCGTGTGTTCCTAATGTAGTGGGGGCGTTACATGGCGAGGTTAGGCTGCATTTATACATATTATATGCGACACTCCTGTATGTTAACGATTTTTATTGTTACAAGAATATTAATAATTAAGAAAGACATTATCTATACCCGTTTTGTAGAAGGTTTGTAATTAATAACATTAAAATTAATCTGAATACCCTTCTTCTTTGTAGAAATCGATTGAAAATTATCTAATATTGGTTTCCGTATATGTATGAGATAGTAAATCATATAATATTGGTGTCCGTATATGTATGAGACAAAATATAAAAAAACGGCAAAATATAAGTTACAACTTCAGAAAACAGATATATTTTCTTCTTTTAACGATACTTATCTATTTAATACTGCTTTTGTAGTATTTTAATAAAGTATTAAATATAGTTCACTTCTTTATTATTGGGCTTCTTGGTATCAAGGCTATTTGTTTAACAAATTGTTTTTATAGAGACATTTCTAAACCCGCATACTTCGTCTCTACATTACAACAATAATGCATTTACAAGCTATCTCTAGCCTTAATAGACATTAATTAGATTAGATAATTGCCTTATCATAAATAAAAAAAGAAATGTTTAGTTTCACTACTAAACTTTTTATTTTTTATCAGTAATAGGAATAAAATATGTTTATCGATAAAAGAGAAACGATTAACAACTTGTTATTGAAAATTTATTAGCATTTTTTTATATATATTTTTATCAAATTAGTATAATGATGTAAATACAATAATAACTAAATAGCCACTTATTTATATAACGTTATTTTTAAGGTATCAATTTTTGCACATAATAAGCTTATTAAAACGAAATTAGCACTATTGAGTAATGGCGAAGTATGAACGTTAGGCGAACTTGTTCAGTATCGCCATGGCTACTATTGCTAGCTATAAATATATGTGCTAACATCCGGTCGCTCCCTCCACCTCTAATTGCTAAGTAAAAAAAGGGTTGTTTATATCAACGCTAACAATACATTTTCTAATTATAACGGCATTTTGATCTTGCTTTATTACAGCTTTGTATAGCTAAATTATATGTTTGCTCCTGCCTTCGACGTCTTACCTAAAAAACAATGTTCAATTTCTTGACTTAATTGCTTTTGGTTTGAACTTTATAAAAGCTATTTTTACTTCTAATATATTACACACTAGCCGACCCATGCCCAGTTCCACCACCACCACCACTACAGCCTATCACAGTCCACTGCTGGACATAAGCCTCCACAAGTTCGTGCCCGACATTATGACGCGAACTCATGTGTTTTGCCCATAGTCACCACGCTGGGCAGGCGGGTTGGTGACCGCAGGGCTGGCTTTGTCGCATCGAAGACGCTGCTGCCCGTCTTTGGCCTGTGTATTTCAAAGGCAGCATGGATGGTTATCCCGCCATCTCCGTCGGCTTTTTAAGTTCCAAGGTTCCAAGGTGGTAGTGAAACTGTGTTATCCCTTAGTCGCCTCTTAAGACACCCACAGGAAGAGAGGGGGTGGCTACATTCTTTATTGCCGTAACCACACAGCACATGCCCAGTTCGTTGGGCGTTAATTATTATTTTTGTGATACAAATATATAGTAGTTTTCATCTCGCTCGCATTTCTCCGACTTGATTTACATATACTATTATTTTTCACTAAATTTTTTGTTCAATAACAATCAAATATAGCCTATATCACTTCTGAATAGTGTAGCTTTCTGTTACTAAAAGAATTTTCATGATCAGATCAGTATTTGCGAAGATTACCCCCTACAAACAAATAAAGTTAGCAACTTTACCTCTTCGTAATATTAGTAGGTATAGATAAGTAACCTATGATATCTCTGTAAACAAAGTTGTTATGTATACCTAATTAAAATTCATTTATTATATAATATTTTTTAGCTTTTAACAAAAAAGAAATTTAGCATTATAATAAATTTCACCAGCTGAAGGTATTGAATAGATAGAGCAAGTCTAAAACACGTCAAACTTCAACGTTAACTTCTTATCATTTAATGGTTTCAATAGTACCGAAAGAGAAGCCAAGTTATATTTCAATTACATATCAAATGTCACCGGATACCTTTTAAAAGATAATTAAGTTGTTGTCTTGGAATTATAAATGTTATCCGATGTCCTGAAATTATTTTGCAAAATGTCGTTAGGCTTACGCTTTGTTGATACCTACTTAAGCGTAGGTACCTAATATATGTAGATTTAGGGTCAATTTGGTCAATGATTTTAAATACTAATAATTAAATAAAGGTATTATTAATAGGTAGGGATCCCTAGTACATTTTTTAACCTGATCAGTATCAAGCTAATTTTCCGTGAGTAGCTTCATTTTGATGATGCGAACAAAAAGTTCCTCTTCGAAAACTATCGATTGCGGTAGATAATAGAGTTAGCAGGAGATAGAGCAGCAGTGAGCGTAGGACCGGGATAACGTACCACGCAATTTGTAGGACAATGTTACTATTAAATTATATAAATATTAACTAAATAAAAGAGTATTTAACGGACAATTTTGTTCCATTAACTCAAATTTATGCAATCTTCAACCATATCTTCTTGAATAGCAATATAACAATTTTAACAAGTAAAAGTATAAAATAAAATTACTAAAATTAATAATAAAAAAACAAATAAATTAAAATATATTATATATATATATGTACCTATACCAGTCGGCTGTTACCTATATCACAAGCATTAATTAGGAACAGACGTGTGTGTGTGTGTGTTGTAGACAAAAAAAAGATAAAAAAAATTGGGTAAGTATAAATATCTAATAAAAAGGTCACAATCGATTGTTTATTAGAAAATTATATGTGACTGTAAAACTTCAAAATTGACAACTATTTAAATTTAACTGGAGCGAAGCCACAAGACTACATGTAGTCTAAAATTAAAATAGCTAACATAAAGGTATTTTGCTATAAAGCTATAAATAAAATCACCATTCGCGGAGTGGGTACGTTATCACAGTGTTGTATCCTCGTGAATGGATTGGGCACGCAATAAAAGTTATATCGGTTATCGGTAGGTGGATCTCGACGAAGTGCGAAACGGACGTTGGCTGTTAATACCGCCGAGCCCTCAGGGAACCAGGCCCGACCGTTATACGTGACCTCATAACTTAATACACTATATAATTTTATTGTGACTCGCTTATAAGCTAATGTAGTTTAATTTATAATTAGATTCAGTAAAATTAATTATTAAAATACATACTTTTACCCTGCCCTAAGATTTTTAGCCTGATAACGCAGTGTGCTGTTATTCTGCCTTCTGTTCCGAAGGTTGTGGTTTCGAATTCCACCCTGAATCTTGCTGTATTTATAAATGTATTATTTATATGCACTACTTGCCTACCTTAGGAATAAACGACCAGGTGTGTATGTTAAACATATTTTATTTATTTATTTTATGTTTGGATATTTACTCTTATAAATTTTCGCGCAGTGCTAATTCTATGTTAGTTTTTAACCGACTTCCAAAAAAGGAGGAGGTTCTCAATTCGACACGTATGTTTTTTTTTTTTTTATGTATGTTAGCTCAGAACTTTTGACTGGGTGGACCGATTTCGATCAATTTTGTTTTAATTGAAAGGTGTTGCGTGTCATGTGGTCCCATTTTAATTTAATTGAGATCTGACAAGTACTTTTAGAGTTATATCTAATAATGCGTATTTACGTGACTACTTTTTCGTCGACCTACGTTATATTATACCGTATAACTTTTTACTCGGTGTACCGATTTCGATGATTCTTACTTTAATCGAAAGCTAATACTTGTCTTGTAGTCTTGTTTAAATTAGATCGAAAACTGATCACAACTTTTTGAGTAATCTTTAATAGCGCGTATTTACTTGACTATTATTTTCGTCTTATTACGTTGTATTACTTGTCGATGTAATTGAAGTCGGTTTTTTTCGTTTGCGAGCAAACACAATTATATATTGTCACGGTCCATCAGTCGTAACGGTAACTGCCTGACACTGCCTACAGTTAATCCCTCAGGGAGCCGGCGTATGACCGTCGATGACCTTACCTATCATTTCTTTTTAAAGCCATTATACGAAGTTTATTTCTCTAGGGGTTAATGAAGAGCCTTTCACATATTCGATAACCGTTTAGCATATTTTAATTTTCTAATACCTAATACGCTAATTATGATGTTTTGTCAATCTATACTAATATAATAAAGCTGAAGAGTTTGTTTGTTTGATTGTGTTTGTTTGTTTGTTTGTTTGAACGCGCTAATCTCAGGATCTACTGGGCCGATTTGAAAAATTCTTTCACTGTTAGATAGCCCATTTATCGAGGAAGGCTATAGGCTATGTATCGTCACGCTAAGACCAATAGGAGCGGAGTCCACGCCGACGAAGTCGCGCGCAGAAGCTAGTATATTATAATTATTTATTTATTTTCAAAATTTTAAACTTTAAACTAATATTATTGTTGTATAATTTTTTTTTTATCACCTGTTACCTAGGTTACCTTAGCACTTAATATCATCGTATTGTCTACTTGCAATATTATTTATAGGTACTTTCTTGTAGTTCTATAATTAAATAAAAGTGAGATAAAATTTTGCCTAACTTTGGGATATCAACGAATTTATACTTACATAATAATCGTGTTTAATAGAGCGTTTTGAAGTTTGAACAGTCATTTCGCAAGCATTTGATTTGTACTAATTAAGCTCTTGACCGATATATTTACGTTTGCAACTATATCATCACCAATAGCATCATTAAAATGAACTTATGTGCTTATCGCATGAAATACTTAAGTATTTTTATTATGAAAAAAGTTTGTGATGCATTGAAAGAACTTTAATAAAATCGAAAGTATCGAATGTATATGACGGGTTTATATGACCTCATAATGCACAGTTTAATAACTTCTATTTCGTGCATTTTTATTCGTGCAGTTCCACGCTTAATATTAATTTCAAAACATTTCCGATTTCTGTCTATGCTTTATGTACAATTTTTTTTTTAGAACAAGTGTATTATTTGTAAACTATGCATTAAGATAAAATGTCAATACATGTAATCATAAAATAATCATAAAATTGTATTAAATATTTTATGCAGATATCAATAAATTGTATGTGAAAAGTTGATCTATCTCTATTTTTTTACTTATTTGGGAAACAAACAATGTATGTACAATTGTACATCACTTACAAACAAATTCCTTAAATAACACATTTATCAATAAAGTTTACACTAATGATCCTTATCCGCGTAAAGATTAAATCGAGTCATAAAATTTAAATAATTCTCGTAATATAATGAATTCTTTGTATTCTTTATTTTATTCCCTGCAGTAGCTTGTCGCAGACGAGGAGATGAAAAGATAATACGTTGGACCGGTGGCAATGAACTTCAAACTAATTCCAAAACCCGACATGTCCTAATAGAGAACAATATAATTGTTTCGAGCGTCTTAATATAAATTGTTACGTTATGGTCGAGTTCTTGAACTTTTTTCACGATAGACTGCACGGTTTTATGATTTCATAGTTTGATGGCTATCAAGCTGTACCTACATTTTTTTTCGCGCGATTTCGTCTATATAATATTTCAGACTTTTGTGGTTGGATTTATAATAAACTAGCTGTCCCGGCGAACTTCGTACCGCCTAACAGTCTATTCTGTAATTATTTTTTTTAATACTTATCCTTCCCGGTACCCCTCCACTAACACTTAATCTTTAGGGTATGGTAATAAAGTTCAAATTGACTTTAAAAAAAAGTATTATTACGAAATTTTTGTATGGGAATATAGAAAAAGTGTTGTTTTTTAGAATTCTTCATGCAATTTTTTAAATTTTTCTCTCCGTAATAACAATCCTCGTACTTCAAGGAATATTATAAAAAAAGAATTAAGAAAATCGGTTCAGCCACTCTCGAGATTTGCGCTTAGCAACACATTTAGCGATTCATTTTTATATACATATATAGAGAAGAGATGAAATTTTCGAACCTGTCTAACACTTTCAATGTCAAGTTTTTCTTGTTTCAGACAGATACTATCAGTTTCGAACACAACATAAATTAAAGTTTTATTATTTTTCTTATGTACAATTGTACATAGGTACTCGATGGTGCATATTACGTATTAATATTTAAAATAACTATAACTTAAATTACATATTAATCTAGTAATTAAAATTAACAATGCGGTTTTATAATAAATTAAAGTTTCATGTTAATTTTATATATTTCGACGTAGGGATCGTAATCGTAATTATAATTTTAAAAATACATCATGTGTTTTTTTATTTACCGGTCTCATCGAAGTTTTAATTGAATTTCAGTTTAATAAAATTTAAGTTATTAACTACGTGTACCTACGCAAAGTGCTGTGATAAAAATATCGCGTATAAAGTACTATATTTATTAAATGCTTTTATAGTACCATTTTCTAATATTTGTACATTCATCATTAATCATTGACACGATTTTAACATACTATCTACATGTATTAATAGTATAAGAAGAAATGGTTTGATTTTTTGTTTGTTATGATAAAGTTAAAGACTACTAGACCGATGTTAAAAATTCTTCCACCAGGAATTCTCCTGCTACGCTATCACAGAGAGACATAATTATGGTGCTATTATAGCACCATAATTATGTGTAGTTATAGCACTGCTATATCAACATGAGCGAAAAGCCAATATATTTGACGGCGCGTTCGAAACGTCATGTGTCAAATTACGCAACTAGATTTGACAGCTGCTGTCAAGTGATTAAAGATCGATTTTGGAATTTTAACTTGTTCTTCCAATGTTCTTCGCCTGCCCACGAGAATAATAATGGCTGATCCTGATAATAGCAACCGCTCGCCTTTAAATTCCAAAACATACGTAAGGAAAACACTAAATAATAAAACAAATAACGTTAGTCATCGACTCTACATTAAATACAATGTTAAGGTTTGTAAAAACATTTCAGCACGGCTTTCAAGTCTAAATTTAGTCAACAGTAAAATTTTATATAAAACAGTATTCGCCAGTACACACATCCGGCAGGTTTTCGACCAGCGTCAATCATCGCAGTGCAACGACCTGACTATGTTTAACGTGGACAATCATACAAAAAGACGCGGGATTTTTATATACATGTGTACATGGTGAACTAGTCGTCCTGTACGGCTTTACTCATGTTTACTTTTTATATTTGTCAGATTGCTTTGCGTTTTTGGTGATGTTTGCTAAATTATCTCTGTGACTTTTTTATTGATTCAGCCTATAACTTCTACAGTTGGGTAAAAGCCACTTTCTACATATAAAATTGCTTTTGAAATTAATATAATTATGGTTACTATAGGTACCTGTCCTGTAAATCATAGCGTAAAGTGTTATATTATTGTATACTAGCTGACCCCGCAAACGTTGTTTTGCCATATATGTATTAACCCCCGCAACCCCCTGTTGTGGGTAGAATTTCGTAAAATCCGTTCTTAGCTGACCTCTACTCTGCGAAAGGAATATTCCTACCAAATTTCAAGTCTCTACGGCTTATGGTTCCAGAGATATCGTGATGAGTCAATGGGTGAAAATCTCTTTTATATATATAGATTAAAATATATACGTACTATAAAAATATTATAAATAAAGAAACTTTAACTTTAAAATTTTAGTATTTAATTCAAATACCGATTTTCACTAAAAATCAGTTCACTTTTACCTCGTAGAGATGCAATCTTCTATGTAGGTACACCGAAAATGTTCGTTGATAATGTAAACTTTTCGTACTGTAAATTTTTCAATTTTTGAATTTACTATTTATTATCTTGCGCAAAACAAGGAGCTTTCAACTCTTCAAGGAGCAATGTCAAAAAAAAAATAACAATTACTAAAATATTATCTTAGTTCCAATATAATTTTCAAAAGTCGCTTAGATTCAAATAATTAATAATAAGTACTTAAGATCACTTCACTTTGAAATCACTTTGAAATTATAAATTTGATTTTACAATCACCAATTCATATTAAGAGAGTCGAGTCAAAGCGTATAAGCGTATTCGGTACAAGATAGGCTATATATGTATATGGTATGTCATTATATATATGTACATATTTACATATACATATACGAAAGATGTGTGTTCGCGCTGGATAGCATGGTATAGGCGACAGTTTGAAATTCGCGGCAATCTCAGTGTGGTTCGTGATATATCGTACGACCGTTGCGAGCGCACTCGCGTCGACGCCGCGACCCCCCCCTTGACCGGCGGTCAGTCGCTTTCTAAGACCGGGGCGAGGCGCGCGTCGCGCTCTGATTTGACTCGCCGCTGCGATTCGCAGCTAAATTTCACTGCATACGCGTATATTCTAAATTTGCTGTTTGAACTGAGATAAATTATCGATTATATTAATTGAGTGCGCATAGTTGCAATCTGAGTGCGGTCGGACAAAGCCGCGCGCCCTTTGACGAGCCGCCTTTGGCTTAGCGCGATGTAATTACGTGTAGTAATTCCTGCATTTGAACTTTGATAAACTTTCTTGTATATCGGCGTGAATAACTCGTGCATAGTGAAACTATTTAGTTGACCTCGTGTATGCTTTACGGCGCGGTTGTGTCGAGTTGTGAACCCCGAAAAGTGAGCGCCATTTTGAGTAGAGAAGTTATAATTTGTTGAGGTCCTTTTATGATTGACGCATGAGTTGTCTTAATTGTATTAATCTCGTGGTATGCCGGCGCGGGTTATTTCGATTGTATGGGCGATTGATTTAACGAGTATTGAGTGATATGTTTGGCCGGGTGAATTTGTATTAGTGAGATTAAAGTGTATATGTGTTTAAAAACCTGCTGTAACCTGTTCTGTGTTATATGGATTTTGTATTTAACGATTAATTGTGCGTGTTATTATTTATGTGTCTTAAACTTGGATTTTTCTCTGCCGACGTTTTGTTTATATAAGACTATTAATTCCGTGACCGTGAGTGCGAGTGGGCTGAGGTGCTTGGGCGCAACGGGTTTGCTGTCGAGTCGCGGCGCTGCCGAGTGCTGTCAGGTCACTTTATTACACACCAACGTCACCACACTATTCCACTACCTAAACACATACCTACCCTGACGGTACTTGACCGGATAGCCGAGCTCCTCCTTTGACGGTGAGTAATAATTTGTAATAATTTAAAACCGGCTCGCGCAGCTGATTAATATCATCGGTACTTAGTACCCGACGCAAGGCAGCCCGCTTCCGACGTCGCTGTGGGCCCCGACGTCTGAAGTACTGTTGGACTGTCTTGCGCCGTAACATTTGGTAGCAGAGCGTGGTTGCCGCGCCTTGAGCTGCGCGAGTTTTTTTTGATAGGGTAGGTAGGGGAAGGTTGGCCTGTGTGCGACATCTCAGTTTTTTGTCTTTGTTTTTACCACTGAAGTTATTTGCTGGGTTGTTATGTTGCTGGATTCTATTACTGCATTTGATTATTTACTGAATTGTCTCTCCTACTGAATTTTTGTTACTGAATTTATTTGCTGAATTGTTTCTATTGCTGAATTGTATTACTGCCTTGTTTGCTTACTGAATTTGTTTCTATTGCTGAATTCTATTACTGCCTTGTTTACTTACTGAATTTGTTCTATTGCTGAATTGTATTACTGCCTTTTTATCTACTGAATTTGTGTCTATTGCTGAATTTCTGTTACTTGAATTTGTTTCGATTGCTAAATTTGGGTTACTGCATTTGTTTGTACTACTGAATTTGCTTCTATTACTGAATTTATATTACTGCATTTGTTTATGTTACTGAGTTTGCTTCTGTTGCTGAATTTGTTTTGGTGCATTTGTTGTATGGCTGAATTTGGTTCTATTCCTGAATTATATTACTGTATTTGTTTATATTGCTGAATGTGTTTCTATCACTGAATTTGTTTGTTTCTGTGTACGATGCCTGGGCCCTATCAGCGCTTCGCTTCGCGTCCCTCCCGACCGCGCCTCCGCCACGGGCGGGGGCGCTCGTGAGCGCCTTCCGGTGCGTGACGCTTCTGGCTCGTCCCCCAACCCCTGCGCCCCAGGCCTGGACAGGGGACGTTCCCCCTGATCAGTTGGGGTGTCACCCTGCCAGGGGCGGGGGGGGTCTGTCCCCCCCTCCGCGGATTGAGCGAGAATTCGCCACTCTTCTCACGCGACCCCCTCCGCTAGCTGAGTGGCCGCGACTGGAGCGCCGCCCTCCCCCTCTTAGTCGGCGTCGGCGACCTTATCGGGTCACTGCGACTTCTTATCTGTTCCGGCTAGCGCGGCCGGGGCCCTCTGAGTGCCGGGCCCATCATTGGTTTGTCACTGCTGGCGATCACCTTCGCATACTGGTTTGAGTACATGTCCTCTATGACATAGTAGGTTCTCTTCCTAACGTCCTCTTAAATGACGCGCTGGGACTTATTGTGTAGTTAGGCGAGATCCGAGCCTCTTATCGGTGCTCTCGTGCGAGAGTGGCTCTTATCTGTTCCGGCTAGCGCGGCCGGGGCCCTCTGAGTGCCGGGCCATCCGTAGTTTGTCACTGCTAGCTATCGTCTTCGCATGCTGGTTTGAGTGGATTTCCTTGATGATGTAGTGGGGTTCTCTTCCTAATGTCCCCTTAAATGACGCGCTGGGACTTATCGTGTAGTTAGGCGAGATCCGAGCCTCTAACGGTGCTCTCTTGCGAGAGTGGCTCTCCATTGTGTCGCGCCTGTCGATCCCTAAGTTGGAGCTGTCCGGAGCCGCTCTTCTCCCGCGGCTCCTCGACCCCGTCCACTCGTCTCTGAAATTTGTCTCGTTTACGATTTGCTCGCGGACATAATGCCCTTCTGTCCGGGACGGGGGACTGTTCGCGCTGGATAGCATGGTATAGGCGACAGTTTGAAATTCGCGGCAATCTCAGTGTGGTTCGTGATATATCGTACGACCGTTGCGAGCGCACTCGCGTCGACGCCGCGACCCCCCCCTTGACCGGCGGTCAGTCGCTTTCTAAGACCGGGGCGAGGCGCGCGTCGCGCTCTGATTTGACTCGCCGCTGCGATTCGCAGCTAAATTTCACTGCATACGCGTATATTCTAAATTTGCTGTTTGAACTGAGATAAATTATCGATTATATTAATTGAGTGCGCATAGTTGCAATCTGAGTGCGGTCGGACAAAGCCGCGCGCCCTTTGACGAGCCGCCTTTGGCTTAGCGCGATGTAATTACGTGTAGTAATTCCTGCATTTGAACTTTGATAAACTTTCTTGTATATCGGCGTGAATAACTCGTGCATAGTGAAACTATTTAGTTGACCTCGTGTATGCTTTACGGCGCGGTTGTGTCGAGTTGTGAACCCCGAAAAGTGAGCGCCATTTTGAGTAGAGAAGTTATAATTTGTTGAGGTCCTTTTATGATTGACGCATGAGTTGTCTTAATTGTATTAATCTCGTGGTATGCCGGCGCGGGTTATTTCGATTGTATGGGCGATTGATTTAACGAGTATTGAGTGATATGTTTGGCCGGGTGAATTTGTATTAGTGAGATTAAAGTGTATATGTGTTTAAAAACCTGCTGTAACCTGTTCTGTGTTATATGGATTTTGTATTTAACGATTAATTGTGCGTGTTATTATTTATGTGTCTTAAACTTGGATTTTTCTCTGCCGACGTTTTGTTTATATAAGACTATTAATTCCGTGACCGTGAGTGCGAGTGGGCTGAGGTGCTTGGGCGCAACGGGTTTGCTGTCGAGTCGCGGCGCTGCCGAGTGCTGTCAGGTCACTTTATTACACACCAACGTCACCACACTATTCCACTACCTAAACACATACCTACCCTGACGGTACTTGACCGGATAGCCGAGCTCCTCCTTTGACGGTGAGTAATAATTTGTAATAATTTAAAACCGGCTCGCGCAGCTGATTAATATCATCGGTACTTAGTACCCGACGCAAGGCAGCCCGCTTCCGACGTCGCTGTGGGCCCCGACGTCTGAAGTACTGTTGGACTGTCTTGCGCCGTAACAATGTGTGTGTTTAATATAAGCTGGTTTTCATGCAAAACATAATTATGACAGAGTTTATGATGTTTGAGTAAGTTATTAACGGTTTTTAAGAGAGTGGTATTTAGAGCAAAATCTACTTTCCGAATCGATGGTTCTCTCTAACTATAATAACTTATTTAAGAATATTATGTACTACGTACAATAACGAATAAGCAGTGCTTTTGAAAACTACTTGAATTTTTTTTTTTAATAATTTAGCATGTAAAATATCCTTAAATGAAAAAATAGCAGACGTACACGTTCACCCATCCATAACCCTCATGATTTTATTATAGGTGTATATGTATAAAATTGTCTAATTGAGTTTTTTTAAGAAGATCAATGTTGTGATTCAACTATCCTGGGTGATCGTACAATTAGATAAGAATACTTAAAATTAGAACACTCCATTACAAACAATTAAAAATGAATAATAAGGCCAATTTCAGATGGTTCCTAAGTGATTTCTAACAATAAAACCTACTCGTAATGCGACACCTAGATATACTGCCAAATAACTTCACAAATACGAATTTTCGTTTATTTACTCCTCCATTTTCAGTCAATATAAATAGTTATAAGCGGCTTATTGACTCGCTCCAAATTTTTTCAGAAGAAACTACATACAACTACTTAAATAATAAATAAACATATATTTAAATTTTATCATAATCATCTTAACATTAACAAAAAAATTAAACAATTTATTAAGGTTTACTGTTCCTGTTGGATGCAATTTAATTTCTATGTTGCAAGTAAGAGCCCACTGATAACAGACTTGTAATATTTTTTTAATAAGTATAAATATCACATCCAGACTCGGTATGGGTATTTATAGTGTCCACGACCCTGGAGTGGAAGTGGGGTCACTGCAAACTGCTGTAATAGTCAGTTTAGTCAACTGTCAAGTACTTATAGGGAATAGAAAGCACACAAAAATGAATTGCTTAGTAGTTCGTTAAAATTGTGGTTAAATTTGTCTGCTTTGCGCGAGTATCTGAACGACTCATAAAGAGCGCTAGCGTTCTGAAATATCTAAAATCTAAATTGAACGATGACAAAGCTAGTAATAAATTAACATCAGTTCGTTAGTTGTTTTTGCGATCGAACATTAGGTTTTTTATGACAAATAGTGGATTGTACAGTCAGACAAACATAGTAACAGTCTTCGATTTTTGTGCAAATGTTATCCTATATGATACTATAATATATGTAATAGGTACTTACGTTGAGATATTAATTTTCTTTCCATAATATTTATATAAAGAGATAATATTTCCCGTCTGAAAAAAATATACGAAAAAACGCCTAGCGACTGTATTTACATTTGCAAATGACTTTGTCAATATGAAAACATTTATACGATTTCTCATTTTTGCTTCGATAAATGTGTTAATATTACATTAAAATAAAGTTACAAATATAAAAAAATAACTTTATATTAATTTAATTTATTTGCAACATTGAATAGGTAAATATGTGGATAGCAAAGACCTCGTAAATTCACGAGCAAGTTTCGTTAGCGCTATAAAGATAGTCGTAAAGACAGTCAGTAATTTGTGGCTTACGTTACGAATTGACGTCAGCTTTTAGTACAAAAAATCATCCGTTCAAGCATTTGCACGATAATTCTATAGTTCACGGCGAGGGTATAATTTGTTATACCAGCCATTTAAGTAACTAAAATGTTGTAGAAAGATATTAGGTATGTATAAGTAAACGTGTGTTATTATTTCGTGTATCTATTTGATGTTATTCGCGTATTGGTTTAAACATAGTTTAAATCCAGTAGGTACTCCATTGCCTGTATATTTTGAAACTGTCCTTGATGTCGTGGCTTTCTTACTCATTAATACGTGAGTCTATTGCAAATCTCACTTGCGATTAATCCTATGAACAAACAACGTTTCACTAAGCTGATATATACTTGTCTCTTGATATAGATACTGTATATGTACCACACTATACATACCTAATTTTTTATTTACATAAAGAAATCGATTGATTTCAATTGACAAATATAAACATTTTCATGCAGATATTTGCTATCTTATTCCAAATACAGAATATTACTAATAACAACGTGAATTAAGTTTTATCGCGTATTTTAGTCCTTTAGTACTTAGTACTATGTACCTATTTACTAATCTGTGCCTTTAGCGCCTATCACTTGTCGGTCGGTCGTGTCCTGTGTCAATTTGCACTCGCCTGTCCATGTTATTGTTTACAATTCCGTTTACGTTTTAAGCTCTCCATCATACAAATAAGTTCACCAATATCTATATAAGTATGCCGATAATGTCTTACCATTTTCATTTGTATACTTCACTGTTATACATAATACATATTTATATTGAATGTAATGTTATAATAGCCTTGAGTCTATAATTATAAAGATATAATAATAAATATATTGGAAACATATAATTATACATTATTATTTTCTTACCTAGGCATTAAGTTGCCTAACTTAAGAATAGACGATCGTGTATATGTATGTATGTTAAACGTATTTATTTATTGTGTAAACCAAATTCGTTTTTTTTTATTGAAATATATCTTATCGTTGCAAAATCAATATAAATACTTACATACCTTTAACTCGAGCGTTCAACTTAAATTTTTTATTGAAATACTTTCCAAGATCCTTTAAGTTATCAAAGTATTGCGCAGAATGTTGAGTCTGTGGAAGATAGTTGGTAAAAAATTGCTTTACTAGTAAAACTATTAAAATCCAAAGATAAACGCTTCACACACAAATCCAAAGATATACGAAATATGTTTTCATAGATTATTATAGATTGTCGTATGGTCTTGTACCTAAACTAAAGTATGAATTTAATTTAGTTTCTAAGAAAATAATCTCAATTTGTTTATTTAAATCGAACTGTTCAATATAACAAGGGCAAAGGAAATGTTAAATTTTATTTGAATAGTTAATTAAATATTGAAATTAAACAGATATTCGTTGAACTCGAAACGTTTCTCTTCAATCGTCATAAATCACTCTACATTAACCTAAATGCGATTTCAGTTTATTTGGCAAGCTCCAAGAACAATACTGTTAGTTGTTACTGATTCTCTTTTGATAATTGGGACAAAATGTAAAGTGAAACAGATGTATAAATCATAGCAACTGTTCTGCTACTTAGAGTCATAGCTTGATACTTTTCAGCCTACTCAAGTGTTTATAGTAGAGAAATATTAAATTCAGTGACAATTCTTTACAATGTACTAGGTATAATAAATATAATATAACAAATGAATTAGTGCCATATCTATACTAATATATAAAGCTGAAGAGTTTGTTTATTTGGTTATTTGTTTGTTTGTTTGTTTGAACGCGGTAATCTCTGGAAGTACTGGGCCGATTTAAAAAATTCTTTCAGTGTTAGATAGCCCATTTATCGAGGAAGGCTATAGGCTATGTATCATCACGCTAAGACCAATAGGAGCGGAGTCCACGCCGACGAAGTCGTGCGCAGAAGCTAGTCTATACTAATATTATGAAGATGAAAAGTTTTTTTGTTTGAACGCGCTAATCTCAGAAACTACTGGTTTGATTTCAAAAATTCTTTCATTGTTAGATAGCCCATTTATCGAGGCAGGCTATAGGCTATATATCATCACGCTAAGACCAATAGGAGCGGAGCACCGATGAAGAATGTTTCAAAATCGGGTTATTTTGAGAGCTTCCGCTGCGTGCGCTGCGTAAACAGTTAGTTTCGAAAGAATCATGACGTATGATATAGAATTGTTCCTATTCCAAGCGGACGAAGTCGCGAGCAGAAGCTAGTTTAGAAATAAAATGATTGTTTAACTTTAGTTCATTCGCGTATTTACGAAAAGACTACTCTGTATAAAGGTTTTTCATCTACTTTATTCCTTAGTATAGATATAAGATAAGGGACGTCTATTTTCCTATCGTACATTGTCTTTCAATCGAACATTTGTGTTAAGGCCCGCGTCCATTAGGCTCGCCGAGCAGAGTCGAATCGAATCGCAAAAAGTCGCTTACTATACATTTTCTATGAAACTGCGTCCATTAGCGACGCGCCGCGGCGCGCCGAATCGAATCGACCGAGGGAGTCGCACGACTCTTAAGCCCGCGTCTACTAGCTGCCGAGCAGAGTCGAATCGAATCGCAAAAAGTCGCCCACTATACATTTTCTATGAAACTGCGTCCATTAGCGACGCGCCGCGGCGCGCCGAATCGAATCGACCGAGGTAGTCGCTCGACAAGCGACTTTCTTCGTTCGATTCGGCGCGCCCCACTCTCCAGTCGCAGTGTTGCCAACTTTAGGGATTTTCCCCTAAATTCAGGGATATTTTGCAAATAGCGGGAAAGTTTTAGGGGAGACATTTTTTAGGGTATTTCTTTGGGAATTTTAATCGTCAGAACGTAATATACTTTAATATAAAAAATTATTAAAAATAACATACAAACAAAATTATAAATAATAAACATACAAAAGCAAAGTATACAAAATAATTGGTTTTCTATTTTAAAATCCTTTGAAAAATAAAAAATTAATAAAAATAAATATGTCTTTTTTTTAAATAACTTCAATTAGGTTAGGTTAGGTTTAGGGGATTTTGTTTTTAATTTAGGGGCTTTTATTAAAGGATTTAGGAAAAAGTTTTTTCAAGAGTTGGCAACACTGCCCAGTCGACGCGGAGAAGCGGATGCTCGCCAACGTATTTTTATTTATTAGTATCAATTTTTAATACGTTTAAAAACTTATAAAAATCCTAGCTTCAACAAAAATGAATGAAGAATTATTAATATCACTGGTCCAACAATATACAGAATTGTTTAATCACGAAGATCGACATTATCACGAATTCACGATGATCTGCGTCGGATGAATATATGGGAAGAAAACGGGAGAACTATGAATGAAACTCGGGAGTTTTGTTTTATTATTAGTGAAAATATTTACCTATTTATATTTATTTATTTCATTATTAAGGTTTGCTAGCAGTTGTTACATTTATGGTACATTACAATATTAATTTTATTATTGACTACCCTTCCATGTATAACCATATTAAAGCAAACACGACATGCAAATAGGTATCCTGTTATAGAAGAAAACTTGATCTAACATTAGCAATAACTCAGAAAAGAAAATAAAGCATAAAATATAAAGATGATAATATACCTACCTATTTCTTTTTAAATTTTTTAGTGCCAAACAGTAACATAATTATTATGAGAGATATATTATTGTAAGAGAAATAATACACTGTCATACAATAACACACATTCAACAAGATAATATTCCTTCCTTATATATCCTTATATACTATGTATCTTATATATCCATATATATCTACTAATAAATAAAATTATAGTGTCTGTTTTTAATATTAAAATAAACGCTTTTAATTAAATGCATATGGATCTATACACGGTATTTATATAGATACCAAAATAACATTTTTTACGATTTTTGTTTGTCTGTCTGTCTGTCTGTTTGTTCCGGCTAATCTCTGAAACGGCTGGACCGATTTTGACGGAACTTTCACTGGCAGATAGCTGATGTAATAAGGTGTAGCTTAGGATACTTTTATTTTAGATTTTTTTTTTTTATAACTGCGAACTGAACAATAACAGTCGCGAGCAGAGCTAGTATATATATATAACCTTCATATTTTTTACAAACTATGATGCTGGAATCCTCTCCTGGGAATATTTGTTTTCCATGGAACGGAGCCTGCATTAGACAAAAAAAAAAACTGTTGAATTTCTCTCGAATTTCGAATACGGCTACTCGTTACGTATTCTCCTCTTCTTCATCAAAAAGTATTTGAAATAAAAACATCTCTTCATCTGAGCTGTCCATGATTCAAACACGACTTAATTTCATGAAGAGTTGGAGACGAATGAACAATTCGATTCGACGCGTCATAGATAGACGCACAGGAATAAATGCGATTCGCTTCGATTCGACGCGCTTCTGATGTAGTCGACGCTAGGCTTTATTCTCACGCTGTTTGACGCAGATTACTTACCCTAATGGTTCTGCACGCGATATGATAATAGGCACTGGCGGATCCAGGGGGGGGGTCACGGGGGTCATGACCCCCCCCTGGGCTATGTCCAGGACCTAGGTGGACCACTAATTAAAATTGTAAACAAGATTTTTGTCACAATATAGGTATTTTTAAGTACATTACCTACATAGATTAATAAAATACCTACTTTTTACATGTATCTATCATTATAAAATTTAAATTATAACTTCTTTTTACTTGACCACGACTTTGTGACCCCCCCCTGGCGCCTTGACCATGACTGTGACCCCCCCCTGGCGCCAAAGCTGGATCCGCCCTTGATAATAGGTACATATAAACTATTATTAAAGCTATGAAATTTAAATTCTGGTACAATAAATAATATTATATTGAGCAATTGTGGTATAGAAATAAATTTATCTAAAAGGTACAATTTTCTTATCCAGGCATACGCAAATATGAGAATAATTTATTTGCTGAAAGCCGGACTACGTGCCTCGATTATTACGCAAGAAACGCAACTAATCCTTTACATGAATATTAAGAAGACGCATTCACCTACAATGACTTGTTTTCGACGATTACTAAATAAGTCGTAGAAATCGTCGTCTGCGAAAAGAAATTGAATAAAATCATGAGAGTATTTTTAAACTAACGATCTTTTGTTTCCTATTACAAAATGCGATTGTGCATAATAATATAAATTAAAAGTAAAAAACTTTTTTAAAAAACAAGCTTTTATTTGAATGCGCTAGTTAACCATGCATTGTCATCCAAATTGAACTTGTATACAAAATTTCAGCTCAATTGGTTGAAGATATCTGCTTAAAAATTGAGTTGCAAGATTTCAAGTCAATTTTTTCATACACATACATTGCAAGATAAATAAAAGCTTGTAATAATGACACTGAAATATTTTTTTTTATCTCTTATGGTTCAATGGCAACATTGGCAACGCTTATTTGAATGTTATTAAATGCTTCCGACCATTCATATCATGAAGATAATTACCTAAATACATTAAATATTAGAAGCAAAATACTAATTAAAAAATTGAATACGAAATTTCTACGCACAGATAAAATCTATACAAGGTAAAAAAAGCGAAGCATTAAGGAAGTGTAAATTTTTTCAACTAATAGGTGCTGATGCTGACATAACTACTAGATGTGGCCTTCAACATAACGACAGGCGAGTGTCATCGACTGGGCCTTCGCAGTGGCCTTTTATCACTTTTAATTAGCAGCCGACTCGATAGTATATACTATATAATATAGTCGATCTTACGTAGCTAAAAATAAAAGTTATTTATGTGGTGTGGGTGCGCAGACGGCGTGTCGCGATCATGGCTACGAACACCATGACTAATGAAAACATGCCCAACTCTGTCAATTGTTAATCACCTCCGTCACGATAAAGATAACAGATACCCGTGTGTAGCATACACCATACATTTTTGTTATGTGCTATTTTCGTCTAGCTACTAGTCGCTTTATTTATATGTTTATTCATTCATACTTTTTTGTACACCAGATAAATAATTAAAAGTAAAATAAATTTACTTAACAAGCCTTTATTTAAATGACCTAAAAGAATAAAAAAAATGCGTGCGTACAAAGTATGTACCTACACATGTCAGAAGTGAAACATCTTTGGCAAACTAATTAAAAAAACTAATTTAAAATACAAAAAAAAAGAAACTAATTAAAAAAAGAACAAAAAGGCAACGTCACGCGGTGTTCCCAGGCGGTCACCCATCCAAGAACTGACCGTCCCTGGCGTTGCCGCTCAAATTTTACCCCTCATGCGCCTACATGGGGAAAGAAGCCTATGCCTAACAGTGGGATATTACAGGCTGAAGCGAAAATTATTGAAATCACAAAAATAAAAATGGAGTGTTTTTATATTTAATTATTTTTTGAGTACTAAACAAGGTAGCTTTTACCGATAATAAAGAAAAAGAGTTTCTAATATATGATTAAAAGAAAATCCTTAATAAATCTACGTTAATAAAGATTATACTAAGAAAAACTGATGTTATTACTATAACGTATTATTGGAGTAACAGTTTGATGTTAATAATAGTCATAAAAACTCGGATCTATTATAAGTTATTGCTAGTCATAAAAAGTTTATTTACGTGACGCGTTAACACATCTGTGGCTTCCTTAATAAAATTATTGAAGATGATGGATGATTGATGTTTCTATAGATAAACGGATAAACGCAAAATGTGCAATGTATTTTAGGTTAAATTCTTTCATATTACATTAACGAGTGACACAAGAGTCGATGCAGGCCTCCGCCGTGGGAACATTCTATACCTCTCATGGGTGAGCAATTTGTATAGGGGTCATGTAAATGTGTGCGTTGTTTTGTTATCACTTACATACGTACTTAGATTTTTATGACTAAAGTATTTGTGTATTTATTATTGAAGTGAAACTTCTTTAGGCGCATGAGGATTAAAATTTTAGCGACCGGTAACGAGGCAGCGTCGTGACGGTCAGTACTTGGATAGGTGACCGCTTTTTTTCAACTAGTTTTTTTTTTGTATTTGTGTTAATTCCGAAAACTTTATCCCACACAACCAGGAGCACAAATAAAACCAGTAGGTACTGCCTTACCGCCTTACGTGGTGGCCTTATACTAACAAGAAAAAAATTTTCCCACCGTGATTGAATCTACTACTAGCGCCATCTAGTCGTAGACGTGGTAAACCTCGAACAAAAAACTTAAATAAAAAAAAAACTTAAATAATTGTAAGTTGCAGTGTTAAAGATTAGATTTTTTTAAATAGTTTGCCAAAGAAGTTTCACTTCTGACCTGTGTACTTTGTACGCACGCAATTTTTTATTATTATTATTACCTATATGATAATACATTTTATATTTCTAATTTTATTCCTATGGTTATGTACTCTTTCAAGTATGAAGTAGATACTTTTGAAAATTGCAACGAAACTCGATATGTGAAATAGTTTATAGACCAGGTTAATTATATTTAAATTTGTATGAGATTCGAAATTACGCGGGTAAAACCTCGTGATTCAAATAGTAATTAATAATTGCGATACTATATTATAGCAACGGTAACCAAGGTAGGCTAGCAACTTAGCTTTCTTTGTAAAATAGAACGAATATTTGAGAATAGGCGAATGTGAACAATAGAAATAAGCTTCTCGAGGTTGTGACCCGTGGCCTGAGGGTTGCCGCACAATGAACGTTTCACTCGTACAATGCCACTGCTTCGAACTGATTACTTGGCACCAAACCATCCATCTACCAGCTTAAAACAAATTGAAATTTTTCATCATTTTAATGTATCATTTTGTTTCAGATCATGTAACTTAAAAATCGAAATGGAAGAAGAAAATTCTAATAAATCCGTTGAAGTTAGCGTCCCAACGGCTTCTAAAATCGACGAAAAAGTTACCAATGGAGAGGTAAACATGGAAAACAAAGCAGATAATACGATTGACAGTTCAATTATAGTTATTAAAGAAGAAAATGGCACTAGTGCTGACAATTTAGAGGATTGTAAGAATGAAAAAGTAGAGTTAAAACAATCACTTGTAGAAAACGGTTCCTGTGAGGCCATTGACGTGCGGTCGATAGGAGGCGATCTCGATAGCTTGCCGGTTGGTGACGATTTGGCAATCGGTGCTGCTGGAAGTGACAGTGGTGTGGAGGGCTGTGGTCGAGCTCTGAGCAGTGGAGGAGGGTCCCGTTCATGCGCTTCCAGTGTAGTCTCTTGTGGTTCAGGATGCGGCTCTGAGAGCTCATCCTTAGCCGGAGCTCCTCCTCGGCCACGCCGTCGCGTCAACGTTACTGTAATGGAACCGAAAAGAAGTTCACCCATCAGTACGTCTACACCTCGTCCAGCAACAGCGCCTCGGGGGCCTAACTTAGCCACACGTGAACGTGCCAGAAGTAGAGAAAAACCAACCCCGCCAGAGAAACCTCGACCATTAACACCCAAACCACGCATACGTCCAACCGTCGATTTGCCAAATCTAGTTCGCGAGAGTCCAGCTTTACGTGCCAAACCAACAAAAACTTCCACTGCAAGGTGTAAGACGCCTAATTCACCTGTCGACGAGAAGAAATGGCCTACTAATGGGCAACGGCTTCCTCCTGCGAATGATGCATCTGCTACTCGAGTAGCAGCTGATAAATATGGTACATTACCAAGGAGAAGACGGGATGCTGAGTC
The DNA here is from genome assembly GCA_905220545.2 of Melitaea athalia. NCBI lineage: Eukaryota > Metazoa > Arthropoda > Insecta > Lepidoptera > Nymphalidae > Melitaea > Melitaea athalia. The sequence goes on from HG992182.1 coordinate 17,561,778, forward strand.
TGAGTCATCACCAAAACACGAAAGTACACCACCTTCCAGAAGACCAACCGTAGCTAGATCTGTTTCAACGCGATCAGTAACAAAAACTCGTGTTAGGATATATGCTGAAAAAGTTTCACAAACAGTGCTGTGTGGAACTGACATCGAATCTGCTCTTGCGGGAATTGTGCCAAATATAGAAAGGTAAACATTTTTGCTTTTTATCGCAAATTAAATTAATTAATAGTTGTAACATTACTTTAAACGAACTCGTAAATTAGAACAAATAAATCGGGTAAACTTTGTAAATATAATAAAATATCATAAATTTTAATTATATAATATAGTTAATGTTCCGTTTCCAGTCGTGTAGACGTGTCACGGTGCCACCGTGGTGTTCAAGCTAGTTCTCGTGATACGGAGAACGCTCGACTTACGGCGGCAGTAGTAGCGGCCGAATCTGCAGCAGCCGAGGAACGGGAAAGGAGACTCCACGCTGAAGCACAGCTGGCCGCTGAGCGGTCAGCCAGACTAGCGGCTATATCTGAATTGGAGAGGAACTCGCAAAGACTTTTGGAACTTGCTGGCGCTGGTAAGTTCACACAATATGTATTACACATAATATAAAATAAATATTTTTTATTCGAGAAATTAATATTTAACTGGAAATAGATGCATATGATATAATTGTATTCACATTTTCTCGAGTTTGGTACGTGTATTTAAAAAAAATAGGAACCTAATTGGTCAAAATGTTTTGAGAAGGGACATTAGATTTTTTAGAAAATTTATGACCAGATAGCTACTAATAAAAAAGTACAATAAAAAGCAATTTGCCTTGTATTTGCAGGCGCCGGTGCTAATGCGGATGGGTGTCTCCGAGCTCTAGAGGAACAGTTACGCTCAGCCGGCGAGCTGGCCACCAGACAACGGGCAGAGATAGACTCACTGAGGGAACACTGCGATAAATTACATGCGGTAAGATGACCTTGGAAACCTTCCTTCTTTATAATTAGCTATAACATATAACTAATGTAATAACTTTTTTGAACATGGTAGAAACCAAACACGAGTTCCCAAAAAATTAAAAAAATGACATTCGGCTTAAATACTTAATTTACTACTTAATACTTAATTTTTAATCTTTATTATCTTGTTTTTTTTTTATACAGTAAAAAATTCATTGTAGTCTATTCGCGTAAAGAAAATATTGATATATAGTAAATTAGTGTTTGAAGGACGTAAGTCCAAATAATCAATTTGGCGTGTTCTAATTTACTACTTAATTTATTTTAATACTTTATTGTCCAAGGGGTATTATCCACAGATAGTTTGAGTGACAGCGATAAGTCACTTTTTTCTTAATATGAATAGATTATAGTAAATACGATGTATGTACCTAAAACTTCTTCATATATTTTTAGTACGATTTCTTGATATAAAATGGGATATAATAAGTCAAGCCACAGAATTTTTTATTGGCCACGTGACCTACCTTCTTATTTTATAACTAAGCAACGGGAAAACGAAATAGCCTCTAATAAACTAATTCGTCTTTTTTACAACGCCAACTAAACATTCTATAAAAAGCCTCAAATAAAGATCACCAATTATTTTTACTTGTCCTTCTTATTTTTATTTGCCACATAATTTTTTACTAATTCAGCCACGAATTTTACATCTTATTACCATTTAACGTTTTACAGCTTTAAAACAAGGTCCTCAAAAAAATATAATTCAAGCCTTCATCGATGGTATCATTTATTATAACTTAGCATGTAAAATAATACATCATATTCTTTTATCGTGAAAATAGCCAATGCATGATTAGGCGCGAGCGCGCAAGACGACAACGACCGGCCATTTGCACCAATCAGATCTCCATCTAAAACCTAAATCAATCTTAGAGTGTTTAAAGAAAAACACTGAACTTAAAATAGCTACAAAACGTGACGCCACCATTAGAGGCAAATGTTTGGATTATAATTGTGTTTGCTAGCAAATGAAAAAAAAACCGACATCAATTACATCGACAAGTACTACAACGTAAGGAGACGAAAAAAAAGAACAAATGCACTAGTTGTCACTACGATTTTCGAGGGTTCCCCTCGATTTCTCTGGGATTCGATCATCAGATCCTGGTTTCCTTATCATGGTACTTAAGTTGGGGTATCTCCTTTCCAACAAAAAAAGAATGATCAAAATCGGTTCATAAACGACGAAGTTATCCCCGAACATACATAAAAAATAGAAATAACTAGCTGACCCAGCGAACTTCGTACCGCCTAACAGTTGATTCTTTAATTTTTTATTTTTTTTTAATACTTATCCTTCCCGCAACCCCTCCACTATATACGGTCGAATTGATTAACTAGTCCTCCTTTTTTGAAGTCGGTTAAAAATATATATACACGGTCGAATTGAGTAACTTCCTCCTTTTTTGAATTCGGTTAAAAAAGAAAGCGTGGAAGGCTACTTAAAGCGCTAGTTGCCTTAATAATCCAATAATAGTTTATTTTCTTTTGTTTAGGTATCTTTACCTTATACTAGGTACATGTTCCTCTTAATTACTTTAAGTAAAATTATCATATTTCAATAAACAAATTGATTTTTCAAAAATAAAGTATTTTATTTCGTCTCCCTTCAATAGTTTCTGGGTAATATTAGTGGCCATAATTTACTATTTGATGGCAATTTTAGGTAAATTTTGACGATCAATTAATGTGGGATGAGTTACATTTTAAAATACTGAGTTAAAAATTGGAAGCTAATAGAATGTTTTATTTGATGTCATATATTAATATTTTAGAAGTTCATTGTTTGAATGCATGTTACAAATTTAGATGCTAAAAAATAACCACCATGCTGAGTTGTATTTAGAGTGGCTTACATAGAAGATAACTAGTGGCTAAAATAGTATCATTTAGACGCTCGTTAATTGTGGCTGACTTATTAATTTAGAAGACAATATAGATTTTTAGAGGCAAATAATGCTATTAAAAAGATGGCTGTTTAAATAGCACCCATATAAAATTAAATGATTAGACTAAATATGTAGCTCAAAAGATTACAGAAGCCTTTATATGGTATATGAATATATGTTTTAAAAGAATTCCATCGAGTTGGCAACCCTGCATTACATAGTGTCTACTTGTTGCGGTTAGCCAGTAAATCATAGCGGCATGTTACGCTTACGAGCGGACTGATTTAAAACCATTATTGAGAATACTGTCTAGTCTACAACAATAAATCGTGTCCAATACACTGTGAAATGTAAGATCAAATAAGAATGTAGAGATGAATTTGTTTTTTGTTTGTTACATGTCGGGGTGAAGAAAGACATGATTTTAATGAATTAAAAAAAAAAACAGTAACAGTAGTGACCGATTGACTGTCGAACAAAGATTCGCCATGTAGTGCGCTTTCTTTTATTAATGAGGGTACACGATTGTTTAAGATAGCCAAAACAGCCATTTTTTTTTTTTTGAGTACAGTATCAATATTTTTTTAATACATATTTTATATATATATTGGGTATATTAGTTAAAACGGATATCGTATTTACAGTAAATACTCGTATATTAAATTACAAGTATTATTTCAAGAAATTTCTCTTTCCTCAAAATATTTTCTTTATTTACACACAAATTAAAATAATGTGTTGCGTAATTGGCTGACGTAAAACCATACAGCCTTATCTACCAGTCAACCAAAACAATAACAAAACAGCATTGAGGTAGGTTTATACAATAATAATAAATAAAGTTCGTCGTTGCAGGAGGCGTGTCACGGGCGCGAGACGTCGCGCGTGCTGTCGGCGCGGCTGGGCGAGGCGGAGCGCGAGGCGGCCGAGATGCAGGACTTCCTCGCCGCGGAGACCGGCGCGCTCGGCGACTCGCTGCGGGACGCGGAGGCGGAGGTGGCGCGCCTCGGCGCCGAGCTCGAGCGCAGGTACGTGCTCCTTTTTTAATTTTTTTTTTTGTTACCATAGTCCATAGACCTTTGCAACATCAGAAGCATAGCAAGCACATTCCCGACCCTATCCCCCCTTCCTTTCTTAGGAGCTCTGGCACCATTACTCACCACAGTGTCACTTCGGTATTTTGATATTACGCATAATTTTTATTACACACTTCTACGCTAACATCATAAAGAGGAAAGATTTGTCAGTAATCGATAAAGTCGAGATAAGAACAATGCTAACGAAGGCGGGTGCGTTTTGTTTAGACGCGGCGAGTGCCGGCAGCTGGTGCGCATGTGCGAGCAGCGGCGGCAGGAGGCGCTGGCGGCGGGCGCGCGCGCGCGGGGCGGGGCGGGCGCGGCGGCGGCGCTGGACGCGCTGGCGCGGCGCCTGCGCGCGCTCACCGACGCCGTGCGCGCCGCCTACGCGCTGTCGCCGCACGCGCAGCCCACCGTCTACCACAACGAGGCCTACTGCAGGTCAGCGAGCGGGGCCCGCACCCGCTGACCACTGCGCCGGTCCGCCTGCGCGACTTGGCTAATTTATTTTAATTCCGGTTCTTTTACAAGATATTGTGATACTTGCTGTGTCGTTACGGCAATAAAGAATATAGCCACGCCCTCTGTTCCCGTGGATGTCGTAAGAGGCGACTAAGGGATGACACAGTTCCACTACCACCTTGGAACTTATAAAGCCGACCGATGGCGGAATAACCATATCCAACTTCTGGCTTTAAAATAGACAGGCCGAAAACTGGCAGCAGCGTCTTCGGTGCGACAAAGCCAGCCCTGCGGTCACCAACCCGCCTGCCTAGCTTGGTGACTATGGACAACACACATGAGTTCATGCCATTTTTGGCGCGAACTTGTCCTAGGCCTAGAGGCCTATGTCCAGCAGTGGACTGCGATAGGCTGAAGTGTGTGTGTGTGAAGTGTGTACAAGATTCACACGTCGCTGACCACGACAAGAACTAAATAAAAATCACAGATCACAAAATAACTAAGAGTGTAGCCAAGTGGCCGTGTGCCGCAGCTCACATGGTAACTAACGGTAATTGGTAACTTGTCCAGCAGCCGCAGCTCGAGCGAGCCGCTGTCGCCGGCGGAGGAGGCGCGCGGGCTGCTGGGCGCGGTGGCGCGCGCGCTGCGCTCGGCCGCCGCGCCGCTCGCCGAGCCGCTCGCCGCGCCGCTCGCCGAGCCCGCCGCGCACGAGGACGGCCGCCTGTCCGCCGACGACGACTCCGCGGACCTGCTCGACTCGGAGACTGAGCCCTGCCTCGTCACCGACCCCGGTCAGTGCCACCTCTACCCCGAGCTCTCATTCACACCAGTGACAGTGACTGAATGAGCGAACTCCGACTAAACTTGCTTTGGCTCTTTTTAGTGCGGATGCATCCGATGAAAAAAAATTGAGATATTTTTTGATTATTTAACAAAAAGAGATAAAGTAGTCGACGACATAAACATGTGTCTTTATGAAAAGTAAATGATATTTGACTGTTCCTTTTGTCATTCCAAATAAATTACCATATACTACGAACACAGAGTACCCGCACGTCAATATCGTTTGAGCTAAATATTTTATTTTTAAATCAAGTTGTATGCAATATATATACAAAAAGAAAAAAAAAATAACACCAGTTGGTAAAATATCTTTAAAAGTTTGCAGAAGTTCTCACCATACAAAATTTTGTCATACTCACTTTTAAAGAAGTTTTGAAAGCATATACTTTATGTTAAAAATAATGTCTACTATTTGTCTTGGGCATTCTCTACAATGTATGAACCGATTTTGATGGAACTTCCACTAGCAGATATCTAATATTACAAATAAATCTTTTATAGAAGAAGTTAAAAAATCTACTTGTATATGTGTATTTTAACGTATATATAAATTGTTAGAATGCGCCGAAGAGTGGTGGTCGGGCGCGTGGAGCGGGGACGAGCTGTCGCCCGAGCGGGACTCCTGCGCGGACCTCGACAAAGGTGGGCGCGGGCAGTGGTCGTGTGTGAACATGTCTCACTTTACTATAGGGATACCAAGGGAATCTAAAATTAAAAACTAAAATTTAAACCTGCTTCCTGATCTGAGGGCTAAAGGTTTGTTTTTCGTTTCGAGTCTGGGTGTAATATATATTCTAACATATTGATAAGTTGCTTACCTTAGTAACAGTATAACAATAAAACTTTCTTTTGACGTGACAACGTCTAATAAATCAATGAACACCAGCGGCATGCATGATAATGTAGCGTTGAGTTTATTGTAGCGCTAGGCTGAGTGATAGTGTATGGAATATAGGCCATTCGATTGGTCTATACGTCCGAGGAGATGTTTTGTTATGACGTTGTCATGTTAAACTATTGTTCGTAAACCAACTTTACAGACAACCAAATTTTTTTATTTTATTTATACCTTATTGTACACTGCAACATGATACACATTAAACATATATTAAGATACAGATTGTGTAGTACAATAGGTGGTCTATAGCTATTTATTCTAGACAACCCAACACTGAAAGTGGACTTAGTCTGACAAGAATAACACAGAGTATGTTTTATCAGAGGTCGTGGCGTCTGTAGAGGCGTCCGGGTCCGGGTCGGGGTCGCCGCCGGGCGAGGCGGAGGGGGCGGAGGGGGCGGAGGGGGCGGAGGGCGAGTCGCTGCGGGCGCTGTCGGCCGCCATCGCGGCGCGCCAGCGGTGGGAGGCGGCGGGCGGGCGGGCGGCGCGGGGCGCGCTGCTGGACCGCGTGCTGCTGCTGGACGCGCGCCTGGCCGAGCTGCTGCGCGCGCTGGCCGCCGCCGCGCTGGCCGCCGCGCCCGCACCGCACGCGCCCGACCTGCCCGCCGCCGCGCTCGCGCACGCGCTGCGGTACGTCAAGCCCGCACTTCATTTCTTCCTACTAGCCCGTTGACGCAGTTTATAGTGATACCCTGCTTTCTGTTCCGGGGGCTGTGGGTTCGATTCCCACCCCGAGTCTGGGTGTAATGTATAAATATATTTATATAGGTATGTATTATTTATAAGTATGTTTATCGAAAAAAATACCTATAACACAAGCATTACGTTGCTTACTTTAGGAACAGACGACCGTGTGTGTATTGTGTAGATATTTATTTATTTAAAGTGAAACTTTTATTACATCGTCTCAAACTTTTTCGTCCGTGTGTTGCCTGTCGCGTGACGGTCGGCCGCGCGGTAAGATTAATAAAGCGATTTTTATACACTTAATGGAATATTATTTCAACTTTTTTAGTTAAATGTAAAAAAAAGTTTCACTTTTACCGTGGTTTCATAAAACCACACAGGTTTTTTTTATTTTATAAACACTAAAACAATTCAAAATAATTTTGGAAAGAATTGAGGGTAGGGTTGGCAACGCACTTGCGATCCTTAACCGCTTACCAACAAGTGAACGTACGCTCGTTAACCGACCTAAAAATATAGAAAAAATTACTTTGATAACCCCCTGTCTTTTCACGACGCCATTTATCAGATGGCTGAATTCCGATGTCTAAACGGTGAAAGTCCGTTTCAACTACTTAATTGCAATAAAGTGTTTTATATGCTTGCCTGAAAACGTAAATCCTCTTCTGCAGTAGAGTATAAACAAGTCATTTAGTATTTAAACAATATTCAGTTTATTTTCTTTCTACACTGTGCCTTAAGTCGTAATTGTGACACCAGACTTGATACTTTTTTGAATAAGGCAATAAGGTATAATTTAATTTTATTATTTGCAGAGATAAAATTGAAGTGACTGAAAAAAACGTAGCTGATGTCGTAGTCAAGAAGCTGGCCGAACTCGACGCGTGTAAGAACCTAATGGAGCAGTACCAACAGTCAATAGAAGTAAGTTTGTAGAATTGTATATTAAAGTAAAACGTCTAAACAATATGCGATATTTCATTAGTCAAAAGACATGAATTATGTCCGGTAAATATTAACAGTAAAAGGCCTTATAGGGCCTACAAAAATTGTTTCTAAGTTCTAACATTATTTCGTTAATATTGATAGTTAGAACAAATATAATATAACAAATGGGAAATGATCAAGAAAAAAATCATGTTTTGAATATTTTTTTCATTATTTCATTAAATTATATTATTATATATGAATAAGCTAATTATCACATTTAACATCTTAAAATATTCTAAGACCTAAGTAACAAACAAGTGAGATGAAGTAAAAATCCTATTATATACTTCTAAAGCTCAAACCATATAATCACAAATAAACATTCCCTACGTTTGCCCATTTTTTTTTAATACAGTCGCACGGTGATGATATAGCTTATTAACTTTCCCAAAAACCTGTCACCGGATTGTGTTGACTAAGGAACAATAACTTATTCGTATATAATATATAAGTAATAAAGTTATCATTACCAAGTGTAGATTAGTGTTAGTACCGTTAACTGGTTTAATGTGAAACAGGTATTTACACCATTCAGGGCCTGCTTGGCGATCTCGAGTCAAGAATAAAACGCCAAGGTCAATATTATATCATCTCTATCAGCTTCATACGCACACAATACCGTCTCTGTGCTCTCTCTTTCTCTCTTTTATATCTCTATTTTATTTTATTAACTATTGAAAAGATTGGGTTCTATTTATTTATATATGTTTTTTTTTTTATTTTACTCGGTATAGATATATATTTTTTTTAATAAGGATATTCAACAGTGTTGGTATAATATACAATTTTTACATTGGTTAAATTACGCATTTAAAAACAAGTAAAAAAAAAACTTTTTTTTAAGTATCTTATCAGCTGTAGAAATATATTTTTGTTCAATAATTAGTGCCGGATTTGAAAGACGATATCGCCTTAAGATTGTTTTTTTAATGGATAATAATTCAAAATAAAAGAGTTTTCTTCTTTGCCCCATGGCGTTCATACATTCAAATGTGCCCTATTTCTAAGTAAGTTTTTTCAAAGTTTAGCTATTATTTTTTCAAAGTTTAGCTATTATTTTTTCACTTTTGTTATTACGAAAAAATAATGTATATATCTTGTTTGTACAGTATAATCGTAACTTGTAACATCTTATTAAATTCTATTTATTTATTTTTTCTCGTTAACAATTATGTATATAAATTGACACAAAACACGAGCAGAATAGCACTTGATGAATTGTTGAGCATTTATGTATTTTACCCTTGTAAATGTTATGTTACAAAACAACACGTCTTGAATCATTTTAACACATTTAAACCTATTTACAAACTGATTCGTCACGTCATTCGTCACATAATAAAACAAATCACTTTTTTATGTAACAGTTGTTTTTTTTAACAACATAATTATTTAATTTTTATATTATATCGGACTTATTAGGCAGGTAGCTCTATAGTCTATTTAAAATATGTTAAAATAAAGATACATATTGTTAGGTTATATAAGCAAAGAATTAAAGGTATATAATTATCTTAATTATAGTGTATATACTAACAATAACAGAGAACGCACAGAGACACTCACGGCTTCACAACGGGTTGACTCGCGACCTCCAGCACGTGTACTTAACCACATGTATATAAAATATAATTGGCAATAAATATTACTTGTACATAAATATTTAATAATTTTAATACTGTACTGTGAGATGAAGAGTCTAAAAGTAAATCACACAAACAGTTACAGCTTCTCATAATGTATTTAAAATATATCTTATTTTAAAAGATGCAAAGCTATAGCAATAATAGATTACTGATTCTAGTACTTAGTACTCGAAAACGCAAGTATAAACTGCTCCAGGTATATGCTTTTTAGGAATTATATGATATCATTTGAGCTTACTAGTATAAAACTAGTGTATGGGCGTTAAATAAAGAAGTTAAGAATTAGCCTGACAATATTACTTTGCGTAAAACTTTATTACGCCTACATATCCTTGTACGTCTATAAAAAAGGAGGTTACAAAATTTGATTTTACATTTTTGAAATAAAATATATGAACTTACTAGTAATAGTTTGTTATATAATCTTTTCAATAACAACGCTTCTTTTACTTCGTACAAGGTAGTGAAAAAATTATGTAATCAAAAGCTTTTGTAGCATTAACTTTACTTTTGGACTCTCAATGTGTATAGCTTTAGCGCTATATTATTTTTCATTGGCGCATCAGTTCAGTTTATGTTTTAAATTCATTTTTAAATATATTTTTTTGTATTCTTAGGCTTTAAAAAGTCAGCTAGCGCAATACGGTGAAGAAGACGAGATCCAACTATTCGAACAGGTGAATAAAATTTATTTTTTAATTAATATTTTTTCTATATCTACTATTTTATTAATTTATGAATTTTTAAAAGAATTACATTTTTTTTTTGTTTAGGTAATTTCAAAAGAGTATTTAGAAATGTTACAAATTTGAAGTAATCAAAGTACGATAGAAAGAGTGTATGTTTTTTGATGCCCGACGTTTCGGATAATTTACAGCAACCATGGTCACAATAGTTGTTTCATTATAATGAGTGAAATTCGCGTGAACATTAGAAAGAGTCTTTTGGCCAGCAGTGTAATGTTACAGGCTAATCTATAATAATATTATAAAGAGGTAAAGTTTATAACTTTGTTTGTTTGTAGGGGGTAATCTTCGCAAATACTGATCTGATCATGAAAATTCTTTCACTAACAGAACGCTACACTATTCAGGACTGCTATAGGCTATATTTTATTAACAAAAATTCAGTGAAAAATAATAGTATATATTTAAATCAAGTCGGAGAAATACGCGCGAGATGAAAACTTTACTATATATTTGAATAACAAAAATAATTAACACTCAACGAATTGGGTACATGCCTCGGAGAGCACGTAAACCGTCGGTCCCGATTGTTATCATGTACACCTGATAGCGCTCGTTACTCATAGTAGGGAATATATCCGCCAACCCGCCTTTTAGCCCGCCTCCTACAAAAAAATAAAAAAATATATAATATAATTAAAAAATATGAAAAAAAAAAATAAAAATATAAAAAGCGTGTGTACAAAGTACACATGTCAGAAGTGAAACTTCTTTGGCAAACTAATTTAAAATTATTTACATAGATTTACAAAGTAGTGCGGTGTGCCCTTCCCTGTCGTTTTTCCGTTGCATCCAAAAAAAAAGTAATAATATCCCCTACATGGGGAATTAGGCCTAGGCCCAACAGTGGGATATTCCAGGTTGAATCAAAGTGGGCACGGGTCGGCTAGTCGTTAAACGAGTACAAAGAGATGTGTGTGTGCGTGCAGGAGCTGGCGCGCTGCGACGAGGGCGAGCGGCGGCGGCGGCTGCAGGCGCTCGAGGCGGCGCTCAGCGCGCTCGCCGCCGCGCCGCGCCCGCTGCCGCTCGCGCGCACGCTGCGCCGCCTCGCGCGCGCCTGCACCTAGGCACTGCCGCCAGCACTGACGCCACGCCCTTACACGCCAGTGCGCGCCTGCGACGTGCGCACCACCACCACCGCCAGTGATTCGTGTACACACTACACCTCATAACAGACCTTCTGGAAGGGATCGGAGGTAGGGTCGGCAACGCGATGCTTCTAGTGTCGCAAGTCGTCGCCTTCATTCTAATAAGTCAAATTTGACAATTTTTCATGAGTCGAAAAAACATTTTTTCTCATGGTTTTTCTTAGTTAAGCTTTGACGGCATGTAAGAAAAGTAATATAAAAAACTTATCGGATATGTATTTCTTAATGTTTTTTAAGTTTTTCTTAAGTCTCTTTATTCTAATTTATTCTTTTTAGTTGTACCTAGTTGCATTCGTTCCACCAACATCAAAATAAAAAAATAAACGACAAAATTGACCTACGTCTTATTACAATGATGGCGACGAAGTGTCTATAGACCACGTTAATCGCTTACCAACCAGTGAGCCGTACGCTTCTTTAGCGACCTAACGCGACGTCCAGCCAGGGTATGCACCAACAGACAAATATTTCTTTAACTTACTTAATGTCCTGTAGCCCTTAGATAAGGCAAAGGGCTTCCAAAGTGCTTATTGTGTTAAAAAAGAAAATATTTCCTGGCTATATACTAAATCAAAGTAAAAAAATCCCATTCAAGACTTATTTTACACTTCTATTAAATATCATCGTTCGTTTACGTCCTAGTAAGTCGCCGATAACATGGTTGCCATTTTAATTCTAAAAGAACTCTGGTTCAAAATATATTGTTATACCCTTTATGTCAAGTGATAAATAAATACGTATAAAACTTTATCAAACAATTTTATGACGTCTATTCACCTTTCCCGAATTATTAAGAAACGTGTAGGTATATTCATGTAGCTATGCGTTTCAAAAAAATATTTATTTGCTTATTTTATATTGTAATTTTTTTACCAATTTATCAGAGAACTAAGTACTAATGACGTATTGTCAGAACAATTTATAATCTTTTTCCTTTTACTACATCATGATAATTACTTTTTACTTAACCCACCATATCAATAAACTCATACTCTAGTTACTAGAGTAGTATATATAACCCATACTACACTAAGTAATATTTACTATAATCCTAGTATAAATAAAATAAAACAAATGGAACGATTTTCACGATTCAACATTTAAAGTCACTTCCTACAAGACTAGTAACCAAAAAATAATTCTCTCTTTGTAGTATTTAAATACTTAAAATATTTAAAATTATTTCTTAATAGAATAACTAAAAGTCCATTGATTCATCTGTTGTCTAAAAATAATAATTAAAAATATATGCTTTGTCATATATAAGCAAAAAAAAACGTATACTGTTGGTAAACATTAAGTTTTATAACTTATTTAAAGATAATTTTACTAACAATAATAATAAATGGACGGTCAGTAAATTAACATATAGTATTAATATTATTTAGTGATCGAGAGTTCGAGACACAGTTTCTCCTAAGATTTAGAAAATACGTATCTCTATAGAATATTTTTGACATAATTATAACTACTAATCCATACCGATGTAATCTGTGCCAATATCACAAATTTTAAATGAAATTTGCCAAATTCATCACTTTTATAAATTATCTTAAAACAAAAGACAAAAAAAAAATCACACCAATTCGGTATACCGACAACGCTAACTTTACTCGCCTTTTAACAATATTACGCTGCTTAAGTAGACAAATTAACAGAAAAATTAAAAAATGTAGATCTACTTACTACAAATTTAAGAAATTCAGTGGCGTAGCGTGGGGTTGCCGGGGGGTCCGCAATGTATAACACACATAAAAATTTTCGGTAGGCCCCGGGCGGAAAAACCCACGCTACGCCACTGAAGAAATTACTAGTTATTAGGGAATATTACGTATAGGTATTGTAATTTTCTTTATATTGAGCCGTTACATTGAACGTCAAAAAGAATATTTTGCTATAACTATTCAAAGTCTCGCCATAATATTATATCCATGCCATTGTATAAAAAATCATCCGTCCCGCACACATTGTATCAACGCTTGCCATTTAAAGACAAATAATTTTATTGAGAAAAAAATATATTCAAATTATACAAGCACGCATATACGTAAATATTGGAGCAATGTAGATAGTCAATGAATGGTATGATTATATAAAATATACATTAAATATTGTGTACGAAAGAGTTGGCTTTAGTAGTCAATGGCTAATAAGTAGTTCGATATAGCATTTAAAAAAAGCATAAACTAAGACAAAAAGATGCCTATAAAATATATTGTAATGTTTTCATATTATTGATCTCAATATAATTATCAAAATTATACTTCTACTTTGTTTTGGTACCTTTCGTTTTATTTGTGGTACTAAAAGTAATGCTTCATATTATATTAAATTATTGTAAGAATGGTTTTTCATTCCAAAATGGCATTTATTTAAGACTTCTTATTATATTGTTCAAATATAATCGTAATTATTAAGCCGACACTAAAATAGTTATGCGTAAATTCGTTTAATATAAATGTTAAAATTTATGTATACATAATATGTAGAACTTTACACATCATTGCTTTATACAATAATGCAAATATTAAAATTTATATCTTAAGAATAGAAAAGTCTACTTAAATAATTGAAGATTTGACTTCCTAACTTTCAAATGTGTGGTGTTCAGTTTAAAATTATTTTACTTTACAATTGTATCGTATATACAATACTCTTACATGTATGTAGAGATTTATGCTTATGCATATATCTATTGAGTGATCATTTGTTTTAGTTGTTAAGTATCATATCAACTATCAGCAATCAATTTATACATTTTTTAAAATTGATTGTGACTTTATTACTACTATAAAATTGTATAAAGATTAAATTAAAAAAAATATTGACAATCTCATCAACTACGATTCAATGTATACAAGTCTTGTATATTATTTAAAGTCAAAGAGATGTCTCGTGAATTAAAAAACTATATTAATTACCACTTAAATAAAAAATGTAAAAAATACATTTATCAAATCACAATTATAAGTTTTTGTGTGCCATTAACAAATAAGATGTTGCTTATATATTCTTCTAAGATAATAATAAATATTAAAGATAAAATGATTATTGTTGTAAATAAGAAATGGAAACAAACATAAACATGTTTGTTTCCATTTGTGTTATTACAGTCTAGTCAATAAAAATTGTCAATTTATGAAGTTTAAAATATAATTGAATTGTCTGTAATTCGAGCATGTAAATAACAAGTTGTAAGATTAATTATGTCATATCTTACAAAGTAACATTCGAGTCTTGTGTGTTGCCCTTTTTAATTAATTTTAAATAACGGTAACTCCTTCACTGCCCGCAATGTATTATTATAAAGTCATACGTCGCAATCGATTAGGGTTCAGATATTGTTCGAAGAAAAGAACAATGTTCACGACGTTTTATTATTAACACTTCAGTTACTAAAAAATAATGAGACTGATGTTGTATTTATGTTGATATTATGCAATAAAATTTGTGTTAAGAATTTCAAAAATAAAAAAAAATATGTTGTTCTGCTTCTTAATATTCATGCAAGATTGTTAAGCATTTTACTGTAGAAACTAAAATATAGAGCTAATTAAAAATAATTATGTTATAGTACAACAAAACATGCTTCGTCCAATCATATGCCTGCTTTATGAGTAGCATTTTCATTGTATGATTATGTTATAGATGTTTCTACGATATAATTGCATCTGATATGAAATTGTCACATTGTTGTAAATATGTAACTTGTAAATAAAAAGATCAGACGAATAAATCATTTGTTTTATTGTTTTTTTCTCCTGGAAGAGATGAACGTTAAAAAATAAAATCAAATACATAATATGTTTAAAACATTTAT
The DNA here is from genome assembly GCA_905220545.2 of Melitaea athalia. Lineage (NCBI taxonomy): Eukaryota > Metazoa > Arthropoda > Insecta > Lepidoptera > Nymphalidae > Melitaea > Melitaea athalia. The sequence continues at coordinate 17,576,996 of HG992182.1, forward strand.
TCGATACTCCATTTAAATTAATATTACATTAATTCAGATATACACAGTTTTGAGTTGTGCCTCAGCCCATAAGAAATTTGTTTGAAATTTTATTATACCACTCCCAGCGCTTATTTTAATAATTACTTTAATTATACCTACTCACTGGATAATGACATATCGAAATGATGAGAAAGATATTCTAAATACACAATATGGTAATGATAATTATCTTTACATTTAGGCCGCGGGCACGAAACTTTTCGTGCCCGCGGCCTTACAAACGGCTCCTAATAACACTGAATATAAATACACAACAATATTTAAGCTATTAGTATTATACAATGGTGTAAAGGCTGAGGTTATACTATTTATTATTGTTTAAATTATCGATTAAAAATCTATTACAACTTTAAATTCGTTTCAAACACTGCCACGCGTGCATTAAAAAAATAACTTAAAACTGTGAGTTACGAACAGTAGGAAACAGGTGTATGTAAGATTTACGAGTGACAGTGAAGTTAATGCAGAAAAAATATTTTTTTCCCAATGATTGTTAAGCCTAAAGTATAAATATATCAGTCAGTGAGGCTGGCGTTAGTCTATTTGTCTATCTACAATATTGTAATAATAACTGAACTAACTATCTTAGTGTGGACTGAATTTGAAAATAATACCCAAAAATAAACATATATCTATTGTAAATCTCAACAAAGACATCGTGTATTGTTTTAATGAACTTTATGTTAATGAAAATCAAAATAACTGAGCTGTTACACATTCAGAGAAAAATTGCTATTATTAAAACAGCATAAAGCGAAAGGATACTTTTTCGAACCTTTTTTATGCTTTATAATTACAGTGGACCCCCGGTAATCCGGGCCCCGGCTAATCCGGCACCCCCTGTAATCCGACATGGTCTGTTTGAATATTTTGCTAATGCATGATTGAACGAGTTATAACTTGTACGCACTAGTAGTTACTATTGTGGTCGACGCGTAGGGTATTCATTTGTTTGTACACAATTATTTCCTAATGTAAAGTTATTGCATATTTTTTGTAAGTTCTATAGCATTAATGACGTTAGTTTTATAATAAAACGTAAGCTCTCTATTGAGTTGTTTAATTTACTAAAGACATACATAATGAAGTATCATTTTTACTCCTGAATACATATATAATCCTATCATTGAACCTGTAATTTGTCGGATTACAAGGTACTCTTTTAAAAAAATTCCGGACTATAGGGGGTCTTAGGCAGGGTACTCTATAATCCGACAAATTCGGTAATCCGACACTGCCCTGCAAAACGTTTGTCCGATTACCGCGGGTCCACTGTATGTAGTGATACCATGTGTAAAAATAGTTTGTAATTTCCTCTGCAGGTTTTAAAATAAGTAATATAACATTAAATTTTTATTGCTGTAACGTCCACAATAAGGTGAAAAATTTTAACTTACTTATTATACACTAAACGAAGATAAACTATTCTCTTGTTCGATTTCATATTATTCTCAATATACATAAATATAAAAAAAACATGTATGTGACATACATAGTTGTAAAATGCACTTTAAATTCTTATATTTAATGATTTTGTTACATAATTCATAATTAAATACATGGAAAGTTTATACTATAATATAAGGAATGAATGATAAACAGTGTCCCATTGAACACTAATGTCATATTTTATTTATTGTTTCCGTGTTCATTCACATCTTTACTTACAGGAATATCCAGAATTGAAAAAAGCTTTATTACAGCTATTTTACGATATTATATTGCGTCTAGATTGTATGTATTGGGTAAGTTATCTATATAATACTCAAAAAGCAAATACAGTTATCTGAAAATGTACAAGCTACATATCTAACATCGACATATAAATAATGAAAAATGAATTGCGATCGTAAATATGCACAATCTTCTTGTCACGTCACGATACCGTACCCGCTTAAGATCACAAACCTACAGAAAGTCTACAACTCTCTTCCACCCTCAATACTGTTCAAGTATATCGAAATATTTTCAGTGTTGTTACATGAGATCATCACACGAGTTTATAAAACGTTAATTATTGTTATAACTGTGTATTTATAAAACAGATACGAAGTTATACGTTAATATAGTAAAATACAATTATCTATCTAAGTTTATTTAGTAGACAAATAGAGTGAGTTAACATAGTGTCGTGGTCACCATTCTTACTTTATACCAAGTTAACCACACATTTTACTATCAACTTGAGTTCCCTTCACATGACTTAGTTTATCTTTCAACATTGCTTGATAAACAATATTTAAATTTAAAAACCACAAATATATAATTATGTTCGATTTAAAATTCACAATATTTCGTTGTGGTTTTCAATTTTAATATTACTTTCTACAATTAATTGACCTGAGATGAACAGATCTTTACTTCTCACCAAAATGACCACAACCGACATCATTTTTTCATATTTAAAAGAAGCAATTTTATATTTATTATGCTAACAATGAAGTGACACAGGAGTCGTACGTTAGAACACTTTTGACTTATTACTACACAAAGTATTTATCTAGAAAAGTAGAAGTGAAACCTTTTTTGACGAATTGGATAAACCGACATTTATTTTTCTAGATTCATATTTTATTGCGATCAATGACAATTTCATTCGGTATTCAATTAAAACTTATTGTAACCGAATTTTACTATTATGAAAAATAAAGATTATATAAATAAAAGCGAAGTTTAATAACGATATATCTACCAGTCGCCTCTTTTACTGTATTTATATAGCTATATGATGAGAAATACCCTTCAAATACACCGACTATACGAATAATATTTAAGCACGTTAATGCATGCTCATGTACATAATATTAAAATAAATTATGTTCATTGTGACTTAATCATAATACGAACCACTATAAGGGTTGACAATCGTTTTGAAAATAAATCACTGTACATTATTATCATTGACTCACAAAGTGAAATAAACCCTTTAAAATTTTACAAAACTCATCAATTTTCTTCTGTGAACAGCATAAACTATATTTTTTTTAATAATTTTACCAATATTGTAAAATAGTAGATATTGAGATTTTATCCTTTTCAACGCCATTTTATTTATAACTCAACATTTACATGAGAATAAAATATGGGACCATTTTCTATTGAACATAAATAATTGTTTTATCTGCCAACCCGCATTGGAGTAGCGTGGTGGATTAAGCTCTGATCCTTCTCCTACATGGGGAAAGAGGCCTATGCCCGACAGTGGGATATTACAGGCTGAAACGTATAAATAATTGATTACGCGTAATATACATACAAAATACGAGAACTTATTCTTGAGTGGTAAAAAATTTATAAAATAATTCTATAAAACAGTGGATGTTTTTCTTAAAGAATCCAGTAGGTGGGTTACGCCTGATTTTCCATTACACATATTGTATGTCTACAAAATAAAATTTAAGAACACTGTACCACAAGTAAACACTAAGTTTATCATAGTGAACGAGGGCCTTAATAAAATTACTTAGCGACAGTCGATTTCTTTTGACAACGAGTTAAAGTTAGTCCAGTCTAGTGTCCGTCGCTCAAAGAGATCGCACCAAAGACAAGATCGATGCAGCAAACAATTTTAACGTTTTCGAAACTAAGGATCCGATATGGCTCAACGGCAAATTAAATTTAAAAATTCATAAAATGTCGGCGGCAGTATACAAATATTTTACAATTTTTGAAACCAAGGATCCGAGACCGATGTTAAAATTGTTAAAAAATCACATTGGTCGTAAAGAAAACCATCGTTTGATTCATCTGGCCGTTAAATTCAAACCACGTCGACGGTTCAGAAAACCATCGCGGTCCGCGGCCGTCGAAGTTCAGCCACGCTCGCATCACCAGAGGAGCCTAGGTGGAGAGGTAGAGGCGGTGGTAGTCGTTGGCGCCGAAGGCGGCGTTGCACTTGGGGCACTTGCGCTGGCGCGTCTCGTAGCGCGTGCGCAGGCAGTCCCAGCAGAACACGTGGAAGCACTTCGTCAGCACCGCGTCCTTGCGCTTCACCTGCACACGACACGCGTACTATACCAGAGCTCGCCCACGGCAGGAAATATGGAGCAGTCCGGCTAGGGAAGTACCTCGACCGTACAGAGGATTACAGCTAAATAATACTTCTTTCAAGCAGTTTTGTCCTGTGGGTGAGTGGGTAAGGTGACCAGAGCTCCTGAGGGGAATCGGAGATAGGCTCGGCAACGCACATGCAATTCTTCTGTTGTTGCAGACGTCTATAAGCTACAGTAATTGCTTACCATCAGGTGAGCCATACACTTGTTTGCCGACCTAGCTATGTATAAAAAAAACCGCATGGTACGTTTTTAACTACTTTGATACGATCGCTTCCATTATGTTAAATTGCAATCACTAATTCCAGAAATTGTTAATGGTCGTCTCAAAAATGTTTAAACAGGTTAATAAATTATGATCATTTATCTAATTGATGATTTTTAACTATTAGGTTTAACAAATATCTATACTAATATTAAAAAGAGGAAAGATTTGTATTTTTGTGTAAGTTTGTAATGAATAAGCTAAAAAACTACTGAACCGATTTAAAAAATTCTTTCACCATTTGAAAGCTTAGTTATCCCTGTGTAACATACGCTACTCCCGGGAAAATAATAGGTTCCCACGGGAAATTGTTTGCACACACTGGTGAAAGCCGTTGAGAACAGCTAGTTCCTTAATAAAATCAACAAATGTGACTGTAGCCACTGAACGTGTAACGTCAGTACCTTGCACGAGGGGCAGGTGAGCGTCTCCTTGTACTCGCGGATCTCCTCGAGCAGTACCTCGTCCATGCTGCTGCCGGCTTGCTCCATTTTCTTCATGCGTTCCGCCTTGCGCCGCAGCACCGCCAACTCTTCCTGGAAATTATGTAGATTAAGGCATCACAAAGGAATCCACGCTCTAAATACACTTTTATCAGCATATTACGTTAAGTACTTTTGAATCGGCATTTTACGGGTCTACTGTGTGTCTCATGGTCTAAGAGACGTGGAAGAGCGACCTTTACCGATCTGATAACTCGATGAGACATATTTTGATTACTTGATAACTTGCCTATCGAAAAGTGGTCATAGCTACTTTTAATTTAATTCACGATCACGATCACGATTCAGCCTGTAATATCCCACTGTTGGGCATAGGCCTCTTCCCCATGTAGGAGAAGGATTAAATTTAATTAATTTTTTTTTCATCACCTTCACTCATATGATAACCGAATGAGTTTTATCTCAATTGATAGTTTTTAACGCACAGATTATGCCTAGGTAGGCTTGCCTACTTATTTTTGGTCATGGCTACCTGGCAAGTAGATGTGTACAGGTAGGTCAATATATACCTATATTCGATACTACATCGATCTGTTCGAATCGAAATTGATATCATAGGTAAGATATTGTCATTACAAAACCAATCATATAAGCTTGCCTGCAAAACTAAAAAAAAAAAATAGCCTTGACCACTTATCGATAGGCAAGTTATCATAGGCATATTTGTTTATAAATTATATTTGATAAAAAATATGTCTCATCGAGTTATCAGATCGGTGAAGGTCGATGTTCCACGTCTCCTCTACTATCAGTAAAAATTTCTGTCAATTTAGAATGCAAATTTAAAATCCAGAAGCAGTGTAATGAACTGGGTTTTAAGCTAAATTTATTTAATTAAAAACCTAGCATTATGTTTATCTAGCTTAGTGATTAGAATTAATATTAAAAAGTCAGGTAATATCTAGTTACTTAATGGGCATGAGGACAGTATCAAAAAATCGTCAATTTAATGATTTCAGGGGAACACTCATATTAAAAAAATTCGAAATACTAGTTTAGTTTTATGTAAAATATTAAGATTATTGTGATTTTCAATAAAATAAAACATTAAAATACTGCAATCGGCCATTTTGGTTGAAACACAAATTACAGTGCATGACGTCACGCTGTAACACCAATATAATACATCAGGCACGTTCACCTACAACTCACTCTAGTCGACAAGTTGAAAAAGGTCGAAAATAGAAATACTGCTCTTAAAATTATGTGTAATAATAGCTCATTGGATTCGGAATCGCCTAGAAAAATGTTCTAAAAGTGTGTTTTGCACATCAAAAATTGCAAAAGTTGTAAACAATTAAAAAGAAGGAAAAAATGGCCTTCCGTTTTTTGTCAATATTTCATAAACTATTAACATTTAAGAAATTACAAAAAATGATTCTGAAAGAGGAGGAAATTTCCAATAAAAAAAACTTGCAGCTCCTGGAACTCTATCTCCATTATTTATAATTTTAAGTCTTAGGTTGAACGCGTCGGAACTGTATCATAACATGACGTCAGAGCCGACACCATGACACCTGCTGCCGTTTTGGCGTGCACATTGAAAACATATTAGAAAAATACTTTTAATCTTCCTAAACTTAGGTTTATTACCGAAATATAGGTATTTTCGTAAATAGTAAATGTATACCTACATTACGGAAGAGGTTTTCAAAATCTTTCGTCATGCCCATTATAAAATTTTATATAAATAAATCTTTGACATATAAAAAAAACTTCATGTATAAGTGTCATAGGTCACTAAATACACTAAAATACAATAAAACACGATGAGATTGTTTTAATGTTACCATATCAACATTTTAAAATTTTTTCAGCTTTGAGTATCAAACTTAAATTAATTTTTATATATATTTATATTTTAAAAGTAATAAGTAAAAGCTTACTATTATGATTGTTCAAATTTATCTTATGTCAACTTACGTGTAATCGTTTAGTTTTGTAAGCCTCCGCTTCGAGTGCACTTGTTTTTTCCGCCACCACTTGTTGCGCTTCCTTCATTTGCGCGTGGTACTTTTCTGTGACAAAAATAATTACAAATAAACAAAAAGTAAATGAGTAAATAAGTAAAAAAGTTAATAACATTAACATTTCATCAATTCAAAGTACTAGATAAAATATACATATTATTATATAAACAAAGCTCATGGTCCTAATTACAACGAACTTATAAACTAAACCACAAATGTTTTGTCATTTCATCTTATTAATATTTCTTTAAACAATGTTCCTCACTTAACATCAAGCAAAGCAGTCAATCATTGGCTGTTTATTTTTCTCAAACATAAAATTTTAGGTGTACCGATGATTTAAAACTTTTTAATACTGAATCTCAAGAGACTTAAAACATAAGTAATTTTTTATAGTAAGAGTTAAAATATGACTCACAATCAAATCATTATTCGTCATTTGACTAATTAAAATTATATTTGTCTTAATTTATTAATTATAGTTAAAGTGAAGCTACCACCGATTCGGAATGTAGATTCTGCAGAGAAGATCGGCACTGTTACCTACTCGTTTATAAAATAACTGTGGTTTTGCTATTGTAAGTTTGCTTGATCTCATTATTTTTATTTGGGTAGTTTAATGGCATATTTTTATAAACACAGCGCACTGTTAAACTGGTAAATGATTTTGCTGCACTGTTTATCACATAAATTGTTTTTTTTTTCTGTAAATAAATAAGTCTAGTAAAGATTTAAAAAAAGCTGTAAAACATACCGAGATGTAGCTTGAGATCAGCGGCAGATTGAGCGGACTCAATCGCTTTCCTTTTGTGCATCTCCATAGCCTGCTGTCTGAGGAGCAGTTCCTTCTCCACCGCTGCCAATGTGTTCTGTAACAACCGCTCCTTTTCTTCCAACCTCCGAGCCACTAAGCCCATTGACTCTATCTGTTGATCTCTTGTTACCACCTGGAATGATAAACGTCACACTCACACATCACTAATTATAAATAACTAGCTCCTGCGCGCGACTTCGTCGGCGTGGACTCCGCTCCTATTTGTCTTAGCGTGATGATACATAGCCTATAGCCTTCCTCGATAAATGGGCTATCTAACACTGAAAGAATTTTTCAAATCGGCCTAGTAGTTCCAGAGATTACCGCATTCAAACAAACAAACAAACAAACTCTTCAGCTTTATATATTAGTATAGATAATGTCCAACATAATTTTCAACATATATATATATATATTGTACATTAGTTTTCAAACTTATTACTTTCAAAAAATCTTCTTATATTATTTATATACTAGCCGACCCGTGCCCACTTCGTTAGGCGTTATAATCCATTTCACATAAGAAGGGTACGGTGAAATTTGATATGTTCCAATACACTCTCACTATTTTCAGCAAATCAGATAAATATAAATGTTTTAAAATCACCAATTAATTTCTAAGGCAAATAATAATGCTTGATTAGATTGAATTGTTGACACGGCACGTCAGAGGGCGCAGGTTCAAATCCTGCTGATTTAAAATCTTTATATATTTTTATCTTTTTCCTTTTATCTTGTCACTCCTGAATAGTGTAGCTTTCTGTTAGCGAAAGAATTTTCATGATCGGATCAGTATTTGCGAAGATTACCCCGTATATACAAACAAAGTTATAAACTTTACCTCTTTATAATATTAAGTATAGATGCGTACAAAATGCGGTGTCCTATAGGTGTAGACTAACCTAAGACCCTCTTAGCAAAAACCGACGCGTTTGGACGCAGGCATCTTTTTTAGATTACAAACGACTGATAGAGATTACTATCAATAATTATACTGCTATTTCCGCATTGCGCGTGTGCGTCTTTAAAAAAGTCATAAAGCAACAGCTTTGTACATTTTAAACTGTTCAATTCATCTGAATGGCAGACATGTACCATATTGTAATGTATGCTGAAATTTCTTTGACTACACACATTACAGGCTTTTATCCCCACCTGGTTGATATACCCTTCATACGTACAAAGCGCTTCAAATCATCATTTTTAATGCGCACGGCCAAGGACTGGAATTCCCTGCCGGCGTCTGTATTTCCGAGCACATATAACCCGAACTTGTTTAAAGCGCGAGTGAACAGGCTTCTTCTGGGCGAGCTCGCTCCATCTTCGACCTCGTCTCTGCTCTTCAGCTAGACTGGGGTCAAGAGTAAGCCCATAGTATAATAAAAAATAAAAAAAAATTACTCATAACAAAACAACTAGACCTATTATAAACCTAACTCAATCAGAAGAAAGGTACTTCGGCGCTGACCTGTTCCTGCAGCAGTTGTTTTTCCTCGCGCAGCAGTTTATGCAACGAGTTAGCCTTGATCCTCTCCGACATCAGCTTGAAATTGGCATCATCCTTCTCCCTCAACTGCTGTATGAGGCGTGAGTTCTGTTCCTGCATGTCTTCGAACGCTTGCCCCGTCACTTCCATCTCGTTGAGCAGAGCTTCCTCCTCCTGTAATTAATGTTTTTCTATAGCATTAATAATGCAGCCTGTTGTACATTTATTTACTATTAAGTAGAGTTATAATAAAAGTTGAAGTGTTTTTGATACCTCGTATTTGTTTGGCAATTATAAGTTTTTGTGATATTAGTTGTTATAAGAGAAAAAATGAATGGTAAACAAAATCTCTGCATGAGAAATCAAGACAATATTGATTTGTATTTTTTTTCTATTTTTGCAAAAAACTAAGGAGAATCATTCCAACAGCAAGCTAGCTTTATTTAGTGCAGAATCTGCATATTCAAAGAACTTCCATACTTAAGTGAGAGGTCAACTTATTCCTTGCTCCAGCTGCTCGATCTTGATATAGAGGTGGAGAGGTCGAAGATAATGAGAAAAGATAGTTTACAGAGACGGCCAGGGGCACCTGCGAGCCGGCGAAGGGGCGCGCGAAGGCGTGCAGCGGGTCGGCGGGGCGCGCGCACGACAGCTGCTTCTGCAGCTCGTACTTCTGCTCCTCCAGCTGCTCGATCTTGATATAGAGGTGGAGAGGTCGAAGATAATGAGAAAAGATAGTTTACAGAGACGGCCAGGGGCACCTGCGAGCCGGCGAAGGGGCGCGCGAAGGCGTGCAGCGGGTCGGCGGGGCGCGCGCACGACAGCTGCTTCTGCAGCTCGTACTTCTGCTCCTCCAGCTGCTCGATCTTGATATAGAGGTGGAGAGGTCGAAGATAATGAGAAAAGATAGTTTACAGAGACGGCCAGGGGCACCTGCGAGCCGGCGAAGGGGCGCGCGAAGGCGTGCAGCGGGTCGGCGGGGCGCGCGCACGACAGCTGCTTCTGCAGCTCGTACTTCTGCTCCTCCAGCTGCTCGATCTTGATATAGAGGTGGAGAGGTCGAAGATAATGAGAAAAGATAGTTTACAGAGACGGCCAGGGGCACCTGCGAGCCGGCGAAGGGGCGCGCGAAGGCGTGCAGCGGGTCGGCGGGGCGCGCGCACGACAGCTGCTTCTGCAGCTCGTACTTCTGCTCCTCCAGCTGCTCGATCTTGATATAGAGGTGGAGAGGTCGAAGATAATGAGAAAAGATAGTTTACAGAGACGGCCAGGGGCACCTGCGAGCCGGCGAAGGGGCGCGCGAAGGCGTGCAGCGGGTCGGCGGGGCGCGCGCACGACAGCTGCTTCTGCAGCTCGTACTTCTGCTCCTCCAGCTGCTCGATCTTGATATAGAGGTGGAGAGGTCGAAGATAATGAGAAAAGATAGTTTACAGAGACGGCCAGGGGCACCTGCGAGCCGGCGAAGGGGCGCGCGAAGGCGTGCAGCGGGTCGGCGGGGCGCGCGCACGACAGCTGCTTCTGCAGCTCGTACTTCTGCTCCTCCAGCTGCTTGATCTTGCGCAGCGCGTCCTCGTCCGCCAGCCGCCGCTCGCGCTTGCTCTCCTGCAAACACGCACACACACGAGTTACGCGGGGGACTGGACTGGATGGATGGATGTTCTTTAATAACTTAATTTTGAAGTAGCCGCCCGGACAGACTCGTTTTGTCACATACATTTTTATTATATAGAAGATTAGTCAATTATAAGCCCACCATTCTTGAATCGAATTCGAATTTTAATTACTGGACAAACAAAATTAAATTGATCTAACATTAGAATGTAACAATGAAACGACAATTTAGTTTAATTGATATTGATTTGCATTAAGCTTGCCTATCCATGCAGTACCTTTTAAAAACTTTTACAACAATCAATTAACCTGCACGGAGCAGAAAACAGACTCTGTCAACGACCCCAAAAAAAGTATTGAAAAACAAAAAATAGCTGCTATCCTAGAGATACAAAGCGAGACCTGCGCCATCTTGGCCTTCTGGCGGTGGTCCTCGAGCTCCTGGCGCGCCTTGCGCTCGGCCGCCATGAGCTGCACCTTGTCGCGCTGCTCCTTGCCCACGCCCTTGTACATGTCCAGCAGCAGCTTCAGCTCCTTCTGCTCGTTCACCGCCTTCCTGCCACCAAAACACATCGAGGAAATGAAGACCCTCTCTCTAACACCTACTTTTTTTAAATTAAACTTCTTTAGGCGCATGAAGGGTAAAATTTGAGCGACCGGTAACGCGGCTGCGTCAAGGATTTATTTCAGATTTTGCGCAGGATATGTCCTGCTGTGCCCTACCTCAATAATCAGTATCACATATACATTATAACATAAATTATTCAATTTAGTAATTTTATTTTTTGTTTCGATTTTGTTTCGATTTTTGTGCTGTGTGGCTACGGCACTAAAGAATGTAGCCACCCCCTCTCTTCCCGTGGGTGTCGTAAGAGGCGACTAAGGGATAACACAGTTCCACTACCACCTTGGAACTTAAAAAGCCGACGGATGGCGGGATAACCATCCACGCTGGCTTTGAAATACACAGGCCAAAGACGGGCAGCAGCGTCTTCGGTGCGACAAAGCCAGCCCTGCGGTCGCCAACCCGCCTGCCCAGCGTGGTGACTATGGGCAAAACACATGAGTTCGCGTCATAATGTCGGGCGCGAACTTGTGGAGGCCTATGTCCAGCAGTGGACTGCGATAGGCTGTAGTGGTGGTAGTGGTTTCGATTTAAGTAAAGCTCTTGCCAGCTATTGACTGGGACTTTTAAATTATTTATTTTCATAAAATGTTTTTCCATTACATAACCACTATGTATACATACATTCCCATATAATTCCCAAAATAATCCCATAGAGTGTTTCATGCTCATCAATAATTTAATGACAGGCTTTAAAGTCAAAGGGATAAATGTGTTTGTCTCCCAATAACTGCCCGGTCAACAGTAGGAACATAGTAGAGCTGTGTCAAATTAGTGCTGGTCTCTAACAACAAACGTCCCAGTGGACAGGAGTACGCACTTAAGCTGCAGCTTGAGGTCCTTGATAAGCTGGTCTTGCTCCTGCAACTTGGCACGGCCGTGTTCCTTGCCACGCGCCTCCGCCAAAGCGCTCTCTTCGCCCTGCCAACACAATAAATTTAATATGAAGCAATGGTTCTTAACCTTAATTTGACGAAAGGTTAACTTTGCCACAGACCACCAATTATTTGGGCGTAAAATCTGGAGTATCTACTAAGTAAAAGTATAACCTAGTAAGACACACTCAAGTGAGTGACTCTGTGCCCCGCTTTCACAGACCACATCAGGTACTTTCCAACTAGTGGTCCATGGTGGTCCACTGGTTGGTTAACCACTGATATAAGGGGTCGTACATTAATTGACGCCGCGTTGGCGCAGCGGTCACAGCACTGGTTTGTGTATGGCTGTTGCGTGGGCGGTTGCGGGTTCGATAGCCGCACACGACAACATTTGTATTGGCCATACAGATGTTTGCCGTGGTCTGGGTATTTGTGCAATATTTGTGGGTTTCCCAACCGTGCCTCGGAGAGCACGTTAAGCCGATGGTCCTGGTTGTTATCATGTACACCTGATAGCGATCATTACTCATAGCAGGAATATATCCGCCAACCCACATTGGAGCAGCGTGGTGGTTTAAGCTCTGATCCTTCTCCTACATGGGGAAAGAGGCCTATACCCAACAGTGGGATATTAAAGACTGTAGCGTACATTAACTATGTTATGTTTTTTTAGCACATTCTGAACCCGTCCCCCTATTTGGTGATATGTGGAAAGATTTAGACTACCCCTCGTCCCAGAACAGAGTGAATTTTTTAAGTGCAACTTTTCACAGAGACAGTTGCACAGTTGCAGGGGTGTTTGTTGGTTGGTTGGTTTTTTTTTTTTTTTGTTTAGCATACAATGAAAAATAAATACACATAACATCTGATCCCCCTTCTTGTGATATTTCGTTATTTCGTTGTTTTCGACTTGATTAATGGACGACCCCCTAAGTATCTGTAGTGTGCCTTTTTTATACATATACTACAAAGGTGGCATAGGTTCTTGTCACTTTAAAGTATCTAAATTTATAGAATAATAAAGAAAATAAGACCTCTTTATTTACGTGAGATTGCCAGAAAACAGTACCTCAGGGTCGGGCTCCTCCTTCTTGACCACTAGTGGCTTCTCGTCCGGTTGTTCCGAGCTGGCTCCACCGCGGGAACTCGCCTCCTCAAGCTCTTTACGAATCTATGTAATGGTTTTATTTTATTAGACATGTGACATACAGATCTATATTATATAAGTAATAATTATTTGTCGAAATGTATGTCTGAGCACAACTTTCGAATGACTGTACCAAATGGATACCTTGGATAAATCTTATTGTTGTGTTCATTTTTGTCAGGATAAGTTTGATATAGTTACGAAAAACTATCTTCACATGCTAATATTACAATCTTTTATAATAACTTCAATAATATTTTTATTTACGTGCAGATTTACATTTTAAAGAAATATTTTTTTAAAAGTAATCATTAAACTACCTTATTTAACTCTTGACTAGTATCCTTGTATTTCCTCTTGTACCGATGCACCTCTCCTTTCAACTGTTGATTGTGATTCTGTAGTGACGTTATTAGGTGTCTCATTTCTCTATTGATGGGACCGGTCTGTTCATTAGCCGCTAAATTCTGTTCAAATTCTATTCGCAACATTTCATATTCCTTTCTTAACTGACCAAGTACGTCTTCAAGTTGGATCATCTCAGCTCGTAGAGCTTTCTGCCTTGCTAGCTCTTCACTCTGTAAAAAAATTGTACACTTATAAGCAAAGAGCAGCATTAAAAATTTTTTTTTCTTTTTGTAGTTTTTTGCAAGCAATGTTAAGATTGTGAAATTAAATTATCAAATTTCATCATTATCAAAAGATTATACTGATGAATTTGTGCAATTTAATGTATGCCATATTTAATGAAAATTTTATTCCTCTTTATAAGGTGATTTAGAAATCGACTGCCGCAACGAAAAGTATCGAATCTGAAATTTTTCATTTTTTCGTTTATTGTACGAATCGATAGCGCATATAATATAGTATTTAAAACATTAAAAACATTTTTGAAAAAAATAATATTTAAACAAGTTTTGGGTCGAATACAATCGATTCTTCTCACTTTGAGCAACTAACATCATCGAAAATTACAAGTTCGATCGTTTTCGTGCGTGGCGGTACGCGTGCACACACCGTAACTGCCCGATTCGTTAGTGTTCGTCGTGATTTGGGCGTTGGTTTTGTATAATTTTAAGGTAGTTTTTTTCATAGTTTCGTTATGAGTGTTTTGTTATTACTTAATTCAACTTCAAAAATAAATAGTCGAGGTAGACGTATGATTAATTTAGTGAAAACAGGACAACAACACCACAGTTTCAAAATCACGCCCTATGAGAAACATGACGATCATCCCGGTAAGTGTACATTTTCTGTTTAATTTACTCAAATAATATTGAAAATAAGTTATATTATATTATGTTGTCGTTTGTTTTTTTTAATAAATAATAGTTATGCACTTTTTAGAATTTATATTAAGGTTAACAAGTAAAACTATCGAATCTGGTAGAATCGATAGTGTTCCAAGTGCACGTATCGTTGACAAATATCGAAAGTACCAGTTTCGATAATATACGTGGACATTGTAAGTAAGACAATAATCGAATGTGGTACTTACGATTGTATACTTAGGAAAACATTTATCGAATCTACCAGTTACTATAGTGTTCTACGCCGGATATTTGATTTATTGCCGGATTCGACTGTTGACAATTAGTTATTATCACATTTTTTATTTCCTAATTAAAGTTAGTTATTAAATTTTGTTATTTTTGTTGTTTTAAGACTCCCCTGTACATGACAACGACTACACTGAAGAAGAATGGTGGTTATTGATAGATCTTTATGACGATGTATTTCCCACTTCACAAGCAGAAGACAGTTAGCACGGCGCTCGGGCAGCTTAAAGACGGGAGAGCCCCGGGGGATGACGGAGTTACTACTGAGCTACATAAAGCCGCAGGGCGACCTGCCCTAAAAGCCTTGGCGAGACTCTTTAACGCCGTCATCCACCGAGGTACCAGGCCGGAGGCGTGGTCCAGGAGTGTGGTGGTGCTGTTCTTTAAAAGAGGCGATAAATCTCTGTTAAAGAGTTACAGGCCGATCTCACTTCTGAGCCACGTCTATAAGCTTTTTTAGAGGGTCGTTACGAATCCTCTCGCTAGAGGACTCTACGAATTCCAACCACCGGAGTAGGCTGGGTTTCGAAATGGCTACAGCACCGTAGACCACATCCAGACTGTTCGGCAGATTATTCAAAAGACAGAATAATATAATCAGCCGCTGTGTATGGCATTTGTGGACTATGAGAAAGCCTTCGACTCTTTCGAAACCTGGGCTTGGACTTGGACTCTCTGCAGAGATGTCATATTGACTGGCGATATATTGAAGTAATGAGATGTCTGTACGACGCGGCGACGATGACCGTTCATATCCAAGACCAGAGAACAAGACCCATTTTCCTCCGAAGTGGTGTAAGACAGGGTGATGTAATATCACCGAAACTGTTTACCACTGCGCCGGAGGATGTATTTAAGACCTTGGATTGGGGGGAACGAGGCATCAACGTCAACGGCGAATACATCTCTCACCTTCGTTTTGCCGACGATATCGTCATCTTTGCGGAGACGTTGAATGAGCTAGGCCAAATGCTGGCCGGCCTAAATGAGTCCTCTCGACAAGTCGGTCTCGGTATGAACTTGGACAAAACGAAAGTTAAGTTTAACAACCAGGTCATACCAAGATCGGTATCTGTAGATGGTACCCTTCTCGAACATGTTCAGAATTATATTTACCTAGGCCATACCATTCAACTAGGCCGCAACAACTTCGAGAAGGAGGCCGATAGGAGGATTCGGTTGGACTGGGCGGCGTTTGGCAGGCTTCGTCGAGTATTTCCTTCAAAGATTCCGCAATGCTTGAAAACAAAAGTCTTCGAACAATGCGTCCTGCCTGTGTTAACATACGGAGCCGAGACGTGGACACTGATGAAGGGACTAGTGAGAGTTTCGTGAACAAGACATTCGCAGTCAATGTCGAAATATCGAGCTCCGCAAAAAGAAAATAATAAACATGGTAAATATCACGTTTTCGAATAACTTTCGTATTAAACTTCAGTTTTATATTTTTTTCAATTATTTTTGTTTAATTGTTATTGTTTTGAATTATTTTGATTTATATGAAAATATTTTTTGGATTGTTTATTTTGATTGGTAATTGTTTGTTAGATTATTTTTTTTTAATACGTTTTTTGTTTTAAAAGGATTTTTGTTTAATTTTGATATAATTATCTACTTTCAAGGGTTTAACTTACGACTGATTTTATAATTGTGATATACATATAGGTATGTAAGGTTACATGATAAGATTTTTTAATGTACGTAATAAGATTTAAGGATCTCAGGTAGTACAAAAGTATATTTAATTTAAATATATAGTTATATAAAATATATTATAATGTGTGATTTAATAATTATGTGATGCAAAATTTGATTAGTTTTGTATAATAATTAGGTACTGTTTTGTTACTCGTAACGGATCTCATGCTAGGATGGCTGTTATTGTGTTTCATTATTAATAAATATGAATACTATAAATAATAAAGCGAGTATTTCTTTTTGGTACCCCTTCCTCCTTGCTTCAGAAGGCAACTATATAAACAAATTACTTATGAATCAACTATTGAAATGCTCACTTTTTATTGTTTCCTACAAAAATTGCCAAAGAATAGAATCGAAACTGGTAGATTCAACATTTTCTATAATTTTATAAACCTCGAATACTATCGAATCTTCCACTTTCGATGAAATTGCAATTTATTTTGACAAGGTACATTATCGAAAATGAAATATCTATACTAATATATAAAGCTGAAGAGTTTGTTTGTTTGTTTGTTTGTTTGTTTGTTTGTTTGAACGCGGTAATCTCTGGAACTACTGGGCCGATTTGAAAAATTCTTTCAGTGTTAGATAGCCCATTTATCGAGGAAGGCTATAGGCTATGTGTCATCACGCTAAGACCAATAGGAGCGGAGTCCACGCCGACGAAGTCGCGCGCAGAAGCTAGTAATTATATAAAATGCAAATAAAATTCTATAATCAGGTATAAGCCAAAAAAAAAAAACACAAAATTATCTGTTCTTATAAAAGTTTAACTTTTTTAATACCATTTTTAGTTTTCATTAGAGATCAAAATACAACTTTAAACTGCTCTACTGTAAAGTATGAGATTTGTAGGTTCGATACTGTTCGTTGCTGCAGTCGAAATATACATATTTTAATATTACTTTCAAATTTTAATTTCTATTTTATACAATACATTTTGTCTACTTTTATATTAATACGAGTTAACTTGCATTATTCACTTCCACTTCACACTTGGTAATAAAATATCACAGTACAAATAGAACCTATAAGTACGAATGAAACCATACTGGTTACCTTGGATATAATTAAGAGAGATTGGATATAAATAAGAGATCCTGGGGAGGGTCTGAGGTAAGGTCGGCAACACGCTTGCAATGCTCCTGGCGTTGCTGTCGTCCATAAGCTACGGTACCGCTTACAATCAGACAGAAATACTCTAGTTTGTCACTTTTGTAATAAAAAAAAATAGTCATTTTTCCTACCTCCATCATCTCAATCTGTCGCATGTGTAGATTTTTAGCACTCTGTAGTTGCAAACGAGTCTCGTCAAGTGCAGTTTTCATTTGCATGGACTCATTGTACAGAACCGAGAACTGGCTCTGAAGACACTTGTACTCCGTCGTTTCCACTATCACTGACTCTGGCAGCTGGCGAATCTATAATACATTATGACAACTAATTAGAATTTATTTGTCATGTTCATATGAGCCGAAATAATGGATTCTTTTGAAAGGAAAAAAATTATGTAAACAAAAATTAAGAGACATAAGAATAGTGCTATGCTAATCGCTTACCATCAGGTGAGCCCATACACTTGTTTGCTGAACTAGTTGTATAAAAAAACATCAATTCTCAAGTACTTAAAATGTATGTGAAATGTAAGTATGTTTATATATAAAACTAGCTGACCTGGCGAACTTCGTACCGCCTTTTTTTTCTTAAATATAATAATTACATATACCAAAATAAAATATAGCCTATCTTTCAAGTTGGATCAAACTGCAAATGGTGTGCAAATTTGATTAAAATCGGTTAAGTGGTTTAGGAGTCCATTGAGGACAAACATTGTGACACGAGATTTATATATATTAAAATTATAAACCAATAAAGTAATGAATAATCAGTATAAATTATCCTGTAATCGGGGGTCAGGAAGCACACAGCCAACATCTGTATGACATGGCAAATACAAATGAAAAAACAACCATCTCTTTGTATGAAAAAGCGTCCATGAAACCGTTTTCATTAAGGGTAGCGCTGCAGTAGCCTAGGATCAACTTCAAAGAAACCCCCAAAAGTAATTAGAATTATAAAATCACATTTCCTCACAGCATTATTTTGGATATAGTAACTAACTAAAACATTTTAGTCCATGTAAATAACTGAGGTCTTGGGTAATGGTATTTTATTAACTACTTTAGTCGTGAAAATTTTTAAATATTTGAACTCAGCAGCTCTATCTACAACAGCTATGTTCATATCGTAAATTTTCGTATGCCACCGCTATTCTGGTAGGTATACTGGAACCTTTAATTTCAGTACACAGCTGGACCCTTTATCCACTTCCCCCCATTGCACTACGGCAACGTGTCGTCAAATATATGAAGAAGCGTACTAACGTCCATCTTCAGCTTCTCCAACTCCTTGAGCGTGTCGCGGTGCTGGCGGTGCAGGCGGTCCAGCTCGGCCAGGCGGTTGGTGGCCAGCTCGCGCTGCTCCTCCAGCTCGGCCGCCACGTCCTCCAGCTTGGCGCTCGCGTGCGGGGGCAGCGTCACGCCCCCCGCCCCCCCAGCCACACCCCCACCCCCGGCCCCGCCCCCTGACTGGTGGTAGCTCTTTAGCTTCTCGATCGCCTCCGCGAGGTGGTTCTCGAGCTTATCGTTCCGCGAGCGCACCTGGTCGTGTAGTGATATATTAACTTACGGTACAAGATAACAGCACAACATCATTCGAAAATAAAAGTATAGCTGCAATAAAATGTCAATTGCTTAGTGCTCATTAATTGTACACAATTTGACAGCAATAATTGCACAATTCACTTACTTTACCCCGTCCGGCCATTTATTATCTTTTTGACAGCTCACACCTATAAATTACAGTTGTTTTTTTTTTTTCGGAATAACGTACTAAAAATTCTACTGTAATGTCATACTTCATTGACGATTTGATTGATTGAGTGAAGTACGCTGTGCATAAAAAACAACCACAGACTATGAAACGGTTCTTGAAATAATAAATCGATCATAATATGATAAAAATAATTTTACGTCATGTGATTATGGTTTCTATAAATTTAATAAAAAAGGAAATAAAAATAGTATCTTTGACTCCAAGATTGATTATTTGCAAGGAATTAAGTCGAAATCTTGAAATTTAATTTCAAACCAAGAGTAAAGAGCAATAACTCTGTTCATTCATTTATTATTTATATATTTCATTTATAATTAAAAAAACTAATAAATAAATAATATTTTTAAACTAAATGTATTTCATTAAATCGATTGCAAGTTCTTCCTAAATAAAATCGATTATTAGTTCAAATCGAATAAATA
This sequence comes from Melitaea athalia, assembly GCA_905220545.2. Lineage (NCBI taxonomy): Eukaryota > Metazoa > Arthropoda > Insecta > Lepidoptera > Nymphalidae > Melitaea > Melitaea athalia. The sequence goes on from HG992182.1 coordinate 17,596,966, forward strand.
ATGTGTGAGGCAGTCACTAATGTCAAAATTTCTTGAAGTGTCAAAAAGATAATAAATGCCCGGACGAAGAATAAGTCAAATAAATTTAATAGTATTTATTATTAATAGTCTGTTTACTTGCAATTACCACACGCAAGTGCGTCTCTATTACAGCTCCATTTCCACTAAGAGATACATACAAACGTAAGACGTGACAACGATATAAACGTGTAGATATTTTTATTATTTACTAGCTTCTGCGCGCGACTTCGTCGGCGTGGACTCCGCTTCTATTGGTCTTAGCGTGATGATACATAGCCTATAGCCTTCCTCGATAAATGGGCTATCAAACACTGAAAGAATTTTTCAAATCGGCCCAGTAGTTCCAGAGATTACCGCGTTCAAACAAACAAACAACAAACAACCAAACAAACAAACTCTTCAGCTTTATATATTAGTATAGATTATTAATGTCCTTATACATCAAATTACCTTCATCAATTCATACTGCAAGTCATCTATTTGATTCTTCAGTTCTGCATTTTCCGTATCCCTACTATTTACAGCATCTTGCAGTCGAGCGACACGTAATGTCATAGTATGATGGCCATCGTGAAGAGACGTACACAATGCTTGTAACCTCCGGTTCTCTGCTGTTACTTCCTCGTTGGTGGCTCGAATAACCTCATCTAAGGACGGGGCTGGAGCTCCCTCTGTGTTGCAAAAAAAAATTAAATTTGCATGAAATACTAAACATTTTATAGGCAATTATAACACAATTTTATTAATGTTTTTAGAATAATTTATCACTCTCAAGATACTTCAGCACTCATAAAGAAATAATTATACATAATACAAATTGCGACTTGTCCCGTTTCTAAGACTTATTCTCCACATGTGTTGAGATTTTTTTGTGACGTTTTTACCTCATTAGATAGCTAGATAGATGAGGAATTTTTGTTAGATTTTGTACACTTATTAATGTATTACTTTTTTTTAATTGGCTTTCTAAAAAACAAGATAATTAAGAAATAATTCCAAGTGTCGCGAGTTTTAAGATATTGTGGCGAAACCATTGCAAAATTTCACCGTTTTATTTGTTTTAAAAATGAATTGGCATGTGGCCTCAGTACCAAAAGAAAAAAAAAAGAATAAAATTTCACGAAATTTTTTCAAAACTGACTTTAAAGTCGAAATTCTGGATTTTTTTGAAAATTACAAAATTTCAAAATTTCTCAGTAACCGTCAACATTTGTATAAGGCAATATAGGGTTAAATTCATAGCTTATGGTATGTACTATCATGCCCTTAAAGGAATGTATCGAATTACAAGTAACCCTGTATAATAATATATTTTACAATCTTAGTAAAGGTGACCAAGGATAATTTTGAAAAGTTTATCATCCTAATGTCCATGAATAGTATAAACAACCATTTTTCACAAGTGGATAGTGAACCAGTGACTGTTAACAACAAAATCTGTCATAATGAATACTGCCATTCTTGCAAACATAAATTGATTAAAAGAAAGAAGAGAAAAGGCAGTAATAATAAACATTGTTAGGACAACTTGTTGTTGACGTTTTGTTGATGACTTTGACAAACTACAGCAAGCAGTGATATATGTATATGTAGTTATAAGTCCATAAGTCCACTCATTGTATTACACATCCTGTTAAAATATGTTTAGCTAGCTTCTGCGCGCGACTTCGTCGGCGTGGACTCCGCTCCTGTTGGTCTTAGCGTGATGATATATAGCCTATAGCCTTCCTCGATAAATGAGCTATATAACACTGAAAGAATTTTTCAAATCGGACCAGTAGATCCTGAGATTAGCGCGTTCAAACAAACAATCAAACAAACTCTTCAGCTTTATTATATTAGTATAGATGTGTATCATGTAGTTTTGGTGGAAATAAGAATGTCTAATTTTACCTTCCCCTTCTCCTTTGATAGCTCTCCATATCTTGTCATTCCTCTGCTGCAGCCTGTCAAAGGCCTGTAACACCTTAGCCACGGCTCTCTTGCTCACTTGCACTCTATTAGCGAGCTGAGCGTCTAACTCTTCCTTGTCCCATGTCGACAACTGCATTAGAAATGAAGTCGTAGCTTCATTCTCATCTATAACATTGAAATTCGGGTTCAACTACTGAAATAAACAACATTAAACACTATGTACAATAAAATAACCTATGAAAAGTCTTTTGTTATACACATATTAATTACAATGAAACATATAATATATTAAAGATGAAGACTAAAACCCTTATATACCATTCTTAACTATGTAATTTATATGTTTAATTACAATAATTATAATATAGGTATATGCTATGTAGCAGACATTATTTTTTATGTAATTATATGGTAATTGTTTAGTTACTTTTGTTTTCTGATTCATCAGCTGTCTCTGCATCAAAACGTTGTAACAACACTCTGATGTCTTCATTAAGTAAATTCCAGTATCTATTGACTACACACAGTACAGCGTCATCTTGTGTTTGTCTCTTTTCCAGTTGTTCTATTCTTGCTCGTAACTCCGCCTCACATCTGTGACGTTGTTCTATTCTCTAAAAAATAACAATAGCATAGTTACCAAGTCTTTCTAGATAATCTGAAATAGCAATAGCACAAGGACAAGAAGCTAAATCTGATTTAAGATATGGTATGTATTTCTAGATATCTAACGCAGGATTAGATCATGGTGTGTAGTGTAATATGTGTAATTATTTGTTAGTCATTGGTAACCTATTTTTTTTAAGGGTTACTACAAATCTAGTTCATATACACTATAAATAATGCTACTAATAAAACCTAGTGTGATTAACTAACATTCTTTATTTATATCCTATTTAAAATCTATATTTAACTATTTAAATACATTAAAATGGGACAATGATAAAGAAATTTTGTATGGTGTATTTCTTATTAGTTATGTCAAAATATCATAATTGATTGATTACAAATTTGATGTTAGATGAAAATGTATTAAAACAATGGGCGTGTTTGGCCGAAGTAAGTTCTTACTAAATTTAGTAAGTCACTCACTAAACTTACAAAATTTTCGGCCAGAACAAAAAATAAGTGCTAACGCAGTAAGCATGTCTTAATAGACGGACGCCATTTTGCTTATTGTTGATGTAAATAAAACCATGACAGAAACTCAGATCAACAGTTCAGAACTATAAATACGTCTACACAAGCACTACTAAAATAATTTTAGACGTAAAAATGAGTGATAATTCTTTAATCGTATCTTCCTATGTTCCTATGTTTTGTGTTGAGATAAGTCAGTAAGTGTAAGTCTGTCCTGGCCGAAAAGCGCTTTATTCAGCCTGTAAGATTTTTAATTTTTTTATGCTTACTGACTTAGTAAGTTTAGTAAGAACTTACTTCGGCCAAACACACCCAATATATAAAACTTGGTCTGAAACCATTAAAAAACATCTGTAAGATTAACAAACAGCTGATAATGACATTATTTGCCATACTACAAGGAGAAAGGTCGAAATGGAGTAGAACAGTTAGTTTATAGGCATTAATGTCCCATATTCAGAATAATTAGTCCGAAGTTTCAATTACCTGAGCCAATTTTTTATTTTGAAACTGTAGGACTTTAATGTCCATTTCCTCAAGGGTGGAAACTGGACCAATAAGATGCGGTTCAAAGTGAACTTTCTTAATCGGTGGTTGACTACTGCCATTGCCACTTTCTTCTGCTGTACGCTTCGACATCTTGATCTGTAAATTGAACTAAATTATGGTAGTTTGTACAGAAAACTGTACTTATTGATTGATGTTACATAGACCAATACGAAAGTACATAGGGTGTGGATGTTTTATATATTCGTTACGTCCTTTAGGTTTCGTCGGATGCTATACGTACCTGCTTGTCAATATTGACAACTTGAAATTTGTAGTTTTTAACGTAAATCTAAATTAATAAAGGTTTTGTTAAGGATAAGTACAACAAAACCTTTCATTTTCATTAAACTTTATTAATTTAACATAGAATAAATTAATAAAAACGAATATTGAAATACAATTCCGATACCACCTCAGCGAGCATAATCAGGCCACAGATAAACGCAAATTCCCGTCAGGGTATTATGCTTTATATGCTCTTTGGTATTATGTGTTCTGTGCGCAAATTTATTCAAGGCTATATCTATATGAGATGTTTGTCAAAATATCTTTAAAAAAAGATTTAAGTTAACTATTACAAAGTCACATCATAATCTATATGAAAAAATATCAAAACTATTATAAATTAAATATTAAATACTATTATCATTGTAAATGAATTAAGAGATATTTTTATTAAAATTTTCATTTAGGTCTAGAGTAGATGATAATTAATCTAAAGTCTACATCCTGGACAGTCGATTTAAGGTCGATTTAGATGTTCATATTTTTCTTTATATAGGTACAATATAGTACTCATATATAGATAGAAAGCTTTTTTTGAATTTTCAGGCACATAATCGGCCCCGTAAACGATAAAACTTGTTTGATCAAACTTCATGTTTTCATATTTAAACAAACACATCAAACAAGCTCGCTCACGATCAAATAATTTGACAAACACGTTTGTCAAACAGAAATTATAAAAGTTTAAAGATGTAATAAAAGTTTCACGTTAAAATAAATATCGATTATCGATATTTTGAAATTAAAAAAATCGACGACATGTATATCGATTATTTTTTGGCCAAAAGGCTCGAACTCGAAGCCTCGAAAGCGGTTTTGTTGTGTCGCTAATCGCTACTAGCCCTAATACATTCAATGTACTCTGTGCCTAATACTTAATCTGTGCTCGTAACTCGCTAGTCGCTGCTCTTTGACTCGCTGTAGGTCTGTGGTATTTGTTTACTTTTACAATTCACTACGTTTCATTTAGAACCTCTGTGTTTAGAACAAAATAAATTAAAATTTCCTAACGTAGTTGAATAGCACATTTCCTTTCAACAAAAAAGTTACAGAGAATTTTGGCATACATATATAATTATATCAAGTTTACCAAAAATTAGACTATAAAAATAGCATTATTAACCTAGAAATTAATTCTAAATATATTAGTCTAAAATTAGTTTTAACTGGTATTTAACTAGATATTTGGTTTACAGAGATACTGTAAAAAATTGCTGTTAACAATGGTTCGCTTCAAACATAGGTAATTGTATTTTTATTTTATTTATCAATAACCTTATTCAATAAAAAATTAATATGGTTAAAGCTAATATCTGAATAACTATGCTTTTTTCAGGTATATTACAGTCGAACTAATTGTACCAAAGTTACCAGAGTATAAACCAATTTATTTAAAGTCAAGTGTACTTAGTGACACAATTTTAGAAAAACTTCAACAACTACACGGCGATTTTGGATTAGCTGCGGTCAAAAATGGATTCGTTACAAAATATTGCAATGAAAATACTCGAATAGCTATCATAAGGTCCAGACATGGGCCACACAGATTTGTGACGAGTAGTTTACCTTTTATAACTAAAGTAGGTAAATTAGATGTTATATTAAAAACGCTGCATGTGAGTGCCACTATGAAACATAGTTTTAAATTTATACAAAAACACCAACGGGCTTATTTGGATACAATGTGGTCAAAACTGAGGACGGATGATGAAAGGAAAGCCTTAGAAGAAGCTGTTATGGACTTCACAAAAGCTGATATTTCAAAAAATATAGAACGACTTGGTTAATCTCTTTATTAATTTAAAATGTACAAAAAAGTATTCATAATTATTGCACACATTAAAAATAAAACATTTGTGATTGTAAATATACTTTAAATAAATATAATAAATACAATTCCAGTCATAGTTAAGGAGTATTTTTTTTATTATAAAACTATTTTTAAATTTCAGCTAATATAAAAATATTACTTACAAAAAAACTATTTATAATGATAAATATATTGCATTTAGCCTATAACATCCCACTGCCAGGCATAGGCCTCTTTCTCCATGTAGGAGAAGGATTGGACCTTAATCCACCACGCTGCTCCACTGCAGGTTGGCAGATAAGTTCCCTACTATAACAATTAATTATATAGTAATGATTGTCATCAGGTATTTATAATAACAACCGGGACCATGCTCTCTGAGGCACTGTGGGGAGACCCACAAGTGCAGACATCCAAACCAGAAGAAATATTTGTACAAATACAAATATTCATTCCGAGCAGGAATTTAACTTGCAAACCGTCAGTGTTGTAGGCAGTAACACCACAACACCAGAGCCGCGGTTGTTAATAATATTTAATACAGCCTTAGTATTTATCTTATATAAAAAACATGTTATTTTATGGCTGGTATAGTTTTCTAATAATACAGAATGGTGATTAAATAGGAATTGAAATGTGAGAAAACATGTAATATATTATATCAAAGAAGTATTAAATTATACAATATTAAGAAATCTTTTTATACATTCATCTTTTTATCCTTAATTTTTTAAATCAAATATCAATTAAAACAAGACATTATGTACTTGTTAACAGTTTCTATGGATATACGTAAATAAATCTATGAATTTAGAGACAAATTAATGATACCAATATGTTTTCACAATACTTTTACAAAGTACACATTATTTGAAAAATGTTGATCATTGAATATCGAATTTTGAAATGCTGTATATTTTACAAATGTAGCTGTCTTTTCTTATAAGTTTGTCCAAAAATTACTACTATTATTATATTCAATTTTGCAAAAAAATTAAACTTATAACTTTAATTAAGAACAGACAGGCAATCTATTTGAGATACAGTTTCTTTCTCAATGTAGATTTAAAAATAGGTACTTGAGCACGCTGCAATTGGGTACATACTGATGCAACCATATCTGTCACTCTAGTAAAAATGTCAGACAAATGTTCATGCTCAGCCATTTTGTTAATGATTCCACATATACACTGTATAAATAATGAGCCCTTATCTTCGATTCTATAGGCTTCATATTCTGGCGCTGTAGCCCAGTATATAAGAAAATGTAACTTTTTTAAGTAGAAGTTTGACTTAGGACCATCTGCTTTTATACGAATATTTATATCTGGATCTGGGAGAACCTGACATGCTTGGAGTAATAAAACTTTAGGTATGCCATGGAGCTTAGAAGCTTCATCTGAATCAAGTAAACTTAATATATCGTCAACTTTTATTTTAGTTGAATCTGCTGCATATACGTGCCCTCTTACACCGTGAGACATTATACAAAGTACAAATACACTATCATAAGTATGAACATCTTCCCTAACTACTTTATTTATAAACTGAAACACTTCTTTTTTGTTTAAATTAGATTTACTTTTTACGACAAAGTTTAAGGCTGTCATTGTTTTCTCTAAAGCAATTAGATCGAGAGTGGAACCTAAACGGTCAGATAAGTCGGGAGTGTGTGACTGGATGCTGTCTTTTGATGGATAAAAAACTTCTTGATTAATAATGCAACATACGCCAATTCTGTTTCTATTCTTCAAAGGATAGGCATCAATTCTTAATTGATTAGTATCTGATTTTAGGCTCAGATTGGGTTCATTTTCCATATGTAACTGATTAAGCTGTTGAAATATTTCATCAAATCCTGAAGTGTAGTTTTCTTTTTTAATATTTAAGCTATTTAAGTTTGATTTATGCTTAGTAACAATACTATTCACAGCTTCCGTATTTGGATTGAGACTGCTTGAGCAGTTAATTTGATCTTGTATTTCCCTTAGAAGCTTTGCATATTCATTAAAGTGGCTGATATTATCAAATATACTTGCAAGCTCTTCAATATCATAATTATGATTATATTTTTTTGCATCACTGTCATATTGTCCTAACTTTATAAATTTTTTACTCATAAGCTCTAAAAAGATAATCTCACATATGTTGTGTTCAGAAACGTCATATTTGTATGACTTTAAAGTTCTTTTGAATTTCGAAAAATAGTCAAATGTCATACTTTCACATATTTTGTACAGTGCTTTCTTCATAGGATCAATGTAGACAGTCACATGAACATTATCAGGCAAGTAATGTTTTTTTACTTTAGACACATCAAATCCCAATTTTCTAATTACATTATAAAGTCTGCATATAGTAAGAGCTTCCAGAAACTCGTATTTCCAAGTAGGTCGAGGATTACGGGGGTTTTGCATGTAAAGAACCCAGTCATAAAGCAAATTCATGTTATTTGTTTCAACATCCTTCGATATTCTTTCAAAACAAATCAATTTTTGAAGAGCTGTATCGGGAGTATCATATAATAGAAATACAAGCGATACCATATCGTAAGGTTCCACATCTTTTTGTACTTCAGAGATAACGTCGAGGTTGATGGAATTAATGTTTTTAAACAAATTATCATCAGGTTGACTTTCAGCATCTGACCATAACATTTTTGTATTGTAAATAATAAGTTGTTTCTTACTTGATAAAACTTTCTTAAGTTTCTTTTGTTCAAACAGTTTTTCTATTATTCATAAACTTTGTTGTTGTTTTTTTTTTTTAATGAAGCTCATTTGACTTTATCTATGGACTATGAACATTCGAAATATACAATTATTATTTCAGAAAGAGCATTCAGTCGTGTAAAAGGTCCTAACTCCATTTAAAATTAATACATATCTTTAGAACTAGAATTTCATTAATTTGATTCATTTCATTAATTTTATCACACATTATTTTCAAAATATTATATTACCTAGATAGTTTTAAAAATATTTTAGAATGTGACTTTCGAACACACCTATTGATAAGCATGACGTAAATTGTACAACTTGGAAACGGGGATATCCCGTTGACAGGGCCGCATTTGCTGGTCTTTATTTTTTATTTTGAATTAAAACTACATACTTTACTCACGCTTGACGGCGAATGGAAGTTGAGAGGAAGATATATGTTAGTAAAGATATAAAAAGAGAGTTCGTAAGTAAGTTCAGTCACAGCACTGGTTTGTGGCTGTTGTCCTGGCGGTAGCGGGTACGATCTCCGCACGTGACAAAATATGTTTGCCGTCCCTATCGAAAAATTCCAATAGGATTCCATCAAATCGACAATCCTATTGGAGTTTTTCAATAAGGGTGGTCTGGGTGTGTGTTCAGTCCTTGTGGGTCTCCCCACCGTGCCTCGGAGAGCACGTTAAGCCGTCGGTCCCAGTTGTTATCATGTACACCTGATAGCGATCGTTACTCATAGTACGGAATATATTCCCCAACCCGCATTGAAGCAGCGTGGTGGATTAAGCTCTGATCCTTCTCCTACATGGGGAAACAGGCCTATGCCCAGCAGTGCGATGTTACAGGCTGAAGCGAAAATCCATGTTCAAAAAGTAACCTTAAAGGTGGTTTAAATGGCAGTACCCTACACTGTGACGAGGAATGAGATATTAGATTAAACCAAATTGGATAAGAGAATTGATTCAGATATATCTCAGCGGCATTAGGCTTAATACTGGCAGAGATCGTTGACTGCTGTTAAGCGAGTGAGGGGGCGTTCAAGTATTACGTAACGCTAATTTTGAAGATTTTTGACCCCCCCTCCCCCCTATGTAACGCGCCATAACGTTTTCCTGTACAACCCCCCCCCCTACCCTATAAACGTTACGTAACACCCAACTGACCATTTTTACCACATTTTTACCCAAATATCACAACTTTGTTGCGCAAACTAACCTGAAATTCGCTAAATTACTTTCGTTATTGTTTTAATCGCGTTTGTGGTAGTAATAAATAAATAAAACAATAGATTTTAATACCCTAGTTTTTTAATTTAACAAAAAACAACGTTACGTAACGCGTTGTTCGAACCCCCCCCCCTCCCCAGTAACGCATCGTAACGTTTAACAAGACCCCCCCTCCCCCCCTATTAGCGTTACGTAATACTTGAACGCCCCCTGAGCGAGCCCGCTTGATGAAACCTACCCTCCAACCAACGCTGCCTAAAATACATTATTGATCTGAGCAGTTTCAATAGGAAATGCAATTTCAATTAAATTCCCTGAAAACCATTAGCAACATAGACGAGACGACCAACAAATGGTGAAAATGATGCGTAAACTGATTTGCAGACACTTTCCATCAATGAAATTAGTAAAGCAGTGTCCAGTGTATCTTCTCAAACCTTGGATCTGATGAGGCAGTAGTGTGAGATACCTTCTGTTCAAGTACCTTTGCCAGAACAGAAGACTCTTTCCAATGTAAGAAACCTCCGCTGTTCAAATACAAAAAATATCGTATATATTATGTATACAAGGGATGTAATCTTTCAAAACTGTTTACTAATGCGATGAAAGATGTTTTTAAGACCCTGGATATGAGGGGACGTGACATCATTGTCAGCGGTGAATACATTTCATTGCAGAAAACCGGAAGATTTGGAACGAACCTGGGGAAGCCTATGTATATATATGCAAACGAGACCACGGTTTAAATGTTCATGTTGCCAGGTATTTTCTTTTTCCCTTTTTCTAATCGCACTCGTGATTTTTTATTTTAATAACCAATTCATATTTTTTTATTATTGTCGGTAAGATCGAAAAATTTTATTCATATGTCACAACGACCTATTATACTAATAGACGCGGCATACGCCAACATCATTGCATTAAAAATTACCTAATAATATTTTAAAAGGACAGAGAATACTTTTTACTTCGTAAGCGGAAAATGAAAAAGAACATAGGTGTCAACATACGCCTTATCTGTTATTAGAAAGAGATGAATATAGGATCTTAGTTACACCGGTCGAGTATCATCAGCAGCCAATCACGTAACGAGAGGAGGTTGGGCAAAAGTGAACAATCGAGTTTAATTCAAAATAGACTAATAAATTTATTAATTTATTTATAGATTAGGTAAAAAAAAAACAATTTTTTTCTTTTTCAAATTTATTAGTGTTATAGTACGCGCGACGAATCTTGGCGAGACTGAACATAGGCTCTGCGAACTTTTGCGCATGTACACTCACGAAAAAAAAGTGCCATTACCAATTTTTATTTTTATTTGTCTTTTTCTTATTTATTGAATTTTTTGTTCAATTACAATAAAATATAGCATAGTCACTCTTGAATAGTGTAGCTTTCTATTAGTGAAAGAATTTTCATAATCGGATCAGTATTTGCGAAGATTACCCCCTACATAGAAACAAAGTTATAAACTTTACCTCTTTATAATATTAGTATAGATGGATATTACGAAATTAACACACACTTAACTACTCAGGGTCTTATCGACTTACATGAGTTAAAATAGTAAATAACACAGCTTTCCACATCACCACGGAGGTACTGTGTCGTACGATGCGTCTTTAGGTAATCTTAATTGAAACATGTTTTTAAATTAATGAACATTTTAAATGATAAGTAATTAAAATTCAAGCATTTTTATTAAAATAAACTATTACAAGTACTTTTGAATCATCGAATTTATGAATATTTAGTAACATGATTTTAAAACAAACAATTTCAGGTTTTTATATAATTTTGTGAAGGTGAATGAAGACTAGTTCCATTTCACCCAACTTCCCCTAGCAGTGACAATTAGCTGTTCTCTCTTTCACTCTGACGCACGAGTCCACTACATGTCTCACTCATGTACTTCGTAATAACAACTGCCGATTAAAATATAAAAAGTTACATTTTCGGTTAGAATAAATAAATTTACAGTATTTACTTATGAAATGAAATGTTTTTATTTCCCCTAACAGTTCCAGTATAATTCCTGCAACGTCTAAAAACACACGAAGGCATTTTGTGAACACTTTTTATGATAATATGCGTTAAACAAAAGGACGTCTAGCTACGACACTGAATGGTGCGTAACTAAGTGAAACTCAGGCAATTACCTTAGTTTTTTCTTGCCAAAATAGACAGCGGGTAACGTATCTATTGTTTTAATATATCATAGATATGTCATCAGTATCTAATTCGTATTTAAATAAAGTTTCTCTTGTAACCTCGACCGCACCGATCAATTTCCTTCGTGTATTTTCCATTCAACGTGACATTGGCGAATCCATCTGTGCTCATTTGACACTATTGAAAGCCATTACCCAGAAGATGAAGAAGAATAAAATTTCTCAAAAACACGATTTACCACAAAAAAAAAAAAAAAACCGAGCAAGCTCAAAATATGTTCTAATCAATAATATCCATATATATTGATTAGAACATTTTACCAAAGTTTAACATACTCTTGTTTGTCATTCAAGTCGGTTTAGAACTTTAAATAGTTATCATATTTAAATTATTCGTGGAGCTACGGGCCGCAAGAAAATAGGCTGTGGGCCGCATTTGACGACTAAGGATCTACACTATCCAGGACCTAGGTCATACTTTGACTCGTAAATCTATATATTAATACGTGAAACAAAAACTTTGTACCCCTTTTTACGAAAATTATGCAGACGGAGGAGTATGAAACTTCGCATACTTGTAGTCTATATAGAGAAAGAGTGCAGAATGCTAATATTTTTTTAAAGTTATGCATAAAAATATATTAAATCAATAATAAAAACATTACACATACTACCATGTATTTGACACGCATACGCATATTATAGGGCCCCGTAGACGATCAAATATTTGATCAAACTTCATATTAAATTTCTGTTTGACAAACGTGTTTGTCAAATTATTTGATCGTGTGTGGGGCTGCGGGTTTTTTTGATATGTTTGTTATATGAAACATGAAGTTTGATCAAACATGTTTGACAAACAAGTTTGATCGTTTACGGGGCCCATTATACTCTTTTGTTAGGCCGGCTCCACACGTTGGCCCCAACGCTCGTACCAACGTTGGACTGCAAATTCGGAGAGGCGTACACACGTTGGCTATCAAACTAGTTCTGCCCCGTCAGGGCCAATGTGAAGATGTCCGATATAGAAATCGAAATTGCTCTGAGCGCTTTTATAGTACTGAGTGCTCATTTATATTTGTTACTGAGAAAAAATAAAAATCCACGTCAAAGATCTAGTAGAGTCACTATTTTTTTTTCTGTAAAGGCGATATGTGCTCATTAATGATTCTCACTTTTTTTTTAAATCTTCAATTGAGAAATTCATTCCCATATTCTGTTGAATGGAGCCCCATGCATCAGCTAATAAATTTTTATTTTTATGATCCTTTCGAGTAGCGTCCCATATTATTGGATGTGAAAAAGTCATGGAATTTATTGAACTTTATCAAAAGTTCAACAAATTCTATGATTTTTTCATTTGTCCATGCCGGTGGCGATTTTGTGGATGAGGAAGCCATTCTCGCTCGACGTACGCACTCGCTGCGTGTTGCAACAGAACTGAGCAACGCGCCAACGTGTGGACGGATCGCGAGCGTTGGCGCAGATTCCTTTGATAAAACCGACACGAGCCGGCGAACTACCAACGCTCGCCCTAACGTTGGGACGAATGCCATTTTCTAGATCCACACGTTGGACGAGTAGCGTTGGGGCCTATGTTGGGGCCAACGTGTGGAGCCGGGGTTATGGAGGGTAGAGGTAAGGAGAAACATCTCGTATGTGAGGAAGCATAAAAAAGTGTCCAACTTTCAGCACTAAATTCAAAAACCCTCCGTTTCATTATTGTGTACAATGAATACTATTGAAAAGCCTTTACCGTTCGGACTCCTTCCTATCTATACTTCGTGGCAAGCATCAAGCATGAAGCAACGTGAAAGCGTGAAACTCGTGAAAGTGACATACTTGTCTAATGTCTACTTGATAATCTTGATATTGTATGTAATCTGTGCTCTGTACTTTGAGGTTTGAACTTTGACTTTTGAAGCTCTCTTAAGTTGGCGGGGACAAATCAATTTTTTTCAAATGAAAATGAAAGTCAAAATTTCGAACATTATTTAAATGAACAACGAACAAACAATAAATTTAATCGAACAATCACGAACAAACGACGAACAAACGATTTGGCAATAAAAAAGTTAAAAAAATTGATTTCTTCCCGCCAACTTAAGAGAGCTCAAAATTTTGAAAATTATTTATAAAAAATGAACAACGAACAAACAATAAATTTAATCGAACAATCACAAACAAACGACGAACAAACGATTTGGCAATAAAAAAGTTAAAAAAAATGATTTCTCCCCGCCAACTTAAGAGAGCTCAAAATTTTGAAAATTATTTATAAAAAAATGAACAACGAACAAACAATAAATTTTATCGAACAATCACGAACAAACGACGAACAAACGATTTGACAATAAAAAAGTGAAAAAAATTGATTTGTCCCCGCCAACTTAAGGTCAAAATTTTGAAAATTATTTATAAAAAAATGAACAACGAACAAACAATAAATTTAATCGAACAATCACGAACACACGACGAACAAACGATTTGGCAATAAAAAAGTGAAAAAAATTGATTTGTCCCCGCCAACTTAAGAGAGCTGACTTTTGAGGAGTTTGACCAAAGACTAAATAATGAGTTTGACCACAGAGTACATTGAATATGAGTTTGACAGGTTTGACTTTGAGTCTTTGACTGTTTGAGCCTTTGAGGTTATATTTTTAAAATGAAAATTTCATAAACATTCATAAATACAAAGAGCTAAAGAGGCTTTTAAGATTTATATCTTAATATTTAGATAATACTATGTCGGTTTCAAGAGCAGAAGTTTTAAAATTATATAAAAATTTAATGCTATATTCGAAATCATTGCGATTTACGGACGTTAAATACTACAAAAACAGAATATCTACTGAATTCAAACAGAATAAATCTTTAAATAAACCAGAAGACATCACTTTCGCATTTAAGGTACCTAAAGAACTTATCTCAACATGTATCATCATATATTTATTCTTACACAAACTAGAGCATATTTGAGGCAATTCGTAAATACATAACCATTTGTAATATCTGTAAATTGTAATATGACAAATTTTTTAGATATTGAAAATAGCTGTCCCTGTCACTAAGATTGACTTATTAAATCAATGTTTGGCACAAGATCTGTACTATATTACTACATCATAACTCAAAATGCATAAAAACCTCTGCCAATATTATATAATCTTGCTTAACAGCTGTAAATATTAAAAATGAAATTTATATTCATATAATTATTTCCGCTCGTAATATAACCATTTACATATTACAGAAAGGAGAAGCTTTTCTTCAACGTGGTTCAGTTGTATAAAATGCTAAGCGGGAGGATTACTTCTGTAATTAGAAGCAGTAGAGCATTCATCAATGTATGTACAGCATCAAAACACACTATAGATTATTCTAAAGTTCCCAAAATTAATGAGTTGGATCTGTCTGAACAATTTGTTAGAGGCGGAGGACCAGGCGGCTCAGCTGTAAATAAAAATGCGAACTGCGTTGTTCTTACTCATGTGCCTTCAGGTGATTTTATTATTCATATATCTTTTTACTTAGGTCTAGTATACAGTAGTTGGTTATGGTATGTCCAACACATAGACACAGTTTATTTTCACCCACACAGGATTGTTAATTTAGTTAGGGGTTTTAAGTGGGGCTTTTATTATATTACTCACTAGCCGACCCGTGCCCACTTCGTTGCGCATTAATTATTTATTTTTAATAATTACTTCTAACTACGATATCTCAAAAACTATTCATCTGATTGATTTAGTGTAAAGAGCAGTTTTAATCTGCATTAAATGACTAAGCTAATTGACATATTCATTTGGATAAGGATTAATACCGAACTAAAGAAAATAGCTTTGAAAATAACGTAATGTTTTTAATTAAAAATTTGAACATAAAAGTGGTTATTGTAAGTCAACCGTAAGAGATAGAGATATGCTATTGCGGACTTTTTTGTAGCACTTTTATAGATTTTGAATTCTCTAGTACATTACTTAACTGTATCTTTGCTAGTTTACGCGGCGTTCGCGTGGAAAGTTCCCAGTTGGCGAGATTTTTTGCGACCTCTTCAACATTTATCGCCGTATTTCAGCTAATTTAGATAAAAGCATAATAAATTATATACCTAAACCTTCCTCAAGAATCACTCTTTCTATTGTTGAAAACTGTATAAAAATCCGTTCAGTAGTTTTCGAGTTTATCGCGTTCAGACAGACAGGAGGACAGACAGGAGGACAGAAAGACGCGGTCGGGGGACTTATTTTTATAATAAGTATAGATTTCCATGTGATCATTGTATGTACATTCTAACAAAAACCTTTTGTTTTATATTATAAGTGTGGATAAGAAGTAAAGGTTATGTAAAAGTTTTTAAATTTATTAGTGCAAGTACAAATAAGATAAGAGTAGGTATTACCAAAATTTTTTCAGTTGCAAACAAATTAGAAAATCGCATATATAAATAATTTGAAGTAAGCTTCTGGAAAATACTTAATATATTTGCCTTATCATGTAATTTTTAAATGATAAAGTTTTAAATATTTCAGGAATAGTTGTAAAATGTCACATCAGTAGATCACAAGACGAGAACAGAAAAATGGCACGCGAGATGTTGGTTGAAAAATTAGATGCACAACTTAACGGCGAAAACAGTGTATCAGCACAGAAGAAAAGGCTAGCAGAAGAGAAACATAAAAAAGCAGATTATAAAAAGAAGAAAAGGGCACAATTAAAAGAAGAATGGAAGAAACGAGAGGGTTTGCTTTAGTTTCTTTTTTGATATTCAGTTGTTATTTTTATAGTCAAAAATTAAATTTGAAAACAGCTTATTTTCAAGAAAATTTAGTAGTAATAATAGTGTTCCTTTATATGTATATGTTAATATGTTGTACATGATGTGAAATTACAATCTATAAAGTTCTATCAATTTGTAATATAAGAGAAAATTTTTACTTGCAACATGTACAGTAGAATCCGTTTATTATGACTCCGCCTATATTGACCAACCGGTTATTATGACGTAATTACACTACTAAGTTTGGTTTTCATATAAAATTCTTTATAAAAATGTCGGATATAATGACTTCCCTTACAGTGACATGTCGCTTATTATGACCCATTTTTAAGAAATGATGTCCGGTTATAATGACCGATATGATTCTTTATACCTCCATTGATTCCCGACGACGTTCGACTTGCTGAACGCGTCGCCAAGTGCAAGCCACGTGTGGCTCGTTTTTGTTTTGAGTCTCAGTTTAGTCCATAGAGTAACTTATTGGTCTTCTCAGTGAGTAATTAACGCTTGAAGGTCACGCATTTTTTTTCGTTTGTCGTTTGTGTTTTTCATTGTACATACTGTGAAAAAAATGTCATCTCATCGCCGTAACGCATTTACGATTGAGGAGAAAGGTGCAATAATATGCAGATTAGAAAATGGAGAATCAAACTTTTTTGTGCATATTTAGACAGTCGATCTGAAGAAGTAAACTCCAGTCGTGCGTCGGAGCTGACACGCGTTTTTTTTTCACAAAACGCTTTGTATGACGTCCGCTTATTATGACGTGTTTGTCAATTCCTTTCGATGTCATTATAAACGGATTCAACTGTAGTTTATTGTTTCTGTGAAATAATATAATGATTATGAAAATTGATGTTGATTATTCTTCACTTTATGACTTACACATTTAATGTTCATTAAAGTTTTCAAAATATAAAAAAATGGCATATTCACAAGTTCTATTTAGAATATACGAGATAGATAGAATATACTTTATTGAACACCACTCAGAAAAGATTTACATAAAACAGTTATTTACACATAGTTAGTAATGCACAAAGGCGGTCTTATCGCTTAGTAACGATCTCTTTCAGACAACCTTTAGAAAGAGGAATATATTGATTGAAAAGGTAGATGCAGCAGTGTGATTATCTGTATTATTTGTAAATAAACATTATGTATGCAAACATGATGCATTTTCGAGTCTTACATAATTACTACAAAAAAAAGTGTGTGTCAGCTCCGACGCACGACTGGAGTTTACTCCTTCAGATCGACTGTCTAAATAGGCACAAAAAAGACTTAAAAAAAAAAGATTAAGAAAAGATTAATTCCGCATCAAATGGTAAATAAACGAATCAAATAATGCCATCTATCGGAACCCAATAGGGTTACGAGAAACGTAACGAGGTCATCAGTTCAGTAGATTTAACCCCTCATATTTTTTTCATACAGCGGGCCTTATATGAAAATCGATTCTTGGAGTAAACTGCAAAAAAAAATACATAGGTACACAGTTATACACACAAACATACATAATTATATTCATGTGATAATAACAGTTAATAAGAAATAGAAAGATAAAATAAGTAAACGTGATGCAAATTGGCGAAAAATAAGCTAATTAATCATAGTGAGATAGTGTGCTTTAACTAAATTTTTAAAAGAGATAAGTGATTGATTTTTTTTTGATGTTGAGTGGCAACGCATTCCATAACTGAACTGCCTGTACAAAAAATGACATATTTTTATAAAATTTGGTGTTGTGCACAGGTCTGGTACTCTCAGTGTGTGGTTCTCTGCTGATCTTTTTTTTGAGTTTTATTGTGAGACCCTAGAAATTCAAATTTATCTTTGAGATCGATTGGTGCAGTTTTGTGAAATAATACACAGTACAAGAGAGATAGAGAGAGAGAGAGAGAACATGCAGTTTCCGGCGAAAGCGGATAGGTAACCATTTGAGCCTTGAACGAAATTCAGAGACATGATCATATTTGCGCAGCCGCAAACCAAATATGAAACGTATGGCGATGTTTTTTATGTCAAGTTTATTAATTTATTCTTCGGTTAAATTGAGATAGCTTGCGTCGGCATAGCCGAGAATGTCTATTTCTTAGCTTTGTTCATAAAATTTTCATCATCACTCATCACATCATCACTTCAGCCTATCGCAGTGTACTGCTGGACATAGGCTTCCACAAGTTCAAGCCAAAATGGCGTGAACTCATGTATGTTGCCCATAGCCACCACGCTGGGCAGGTGGGTTGTTGACCGCAAGGCTGGCTTTCTCGCACCGAGACGCTGCTATCCGTCTTCGGCCTGTGTATTTCAAATTCAGCAGTTGGATGGTTATCCCGCCATTGGTCGGCTTTATAATTCCAAGGTGGTAGTTGAACTGTGTTATCCCTTAGTCGCCTCTTACGACACCCACGGGAAGAGAGATGGTGGCTATATTCTTTACTGCCGTAGCCACACAGCTTAAAAATTCCATAAAATTTCATAGAAAGCACTTTTTACTTTTTATTTGATGCCGCGTTGGCGCAGCGGTCACAGCACTGGTTTGTGGCTGTTACGCGGGCGGTTGTGGGTTCGATCCCCGCACACGACAACACAACGTGTTTGTGCAGTCCTTGTGGGTCTCCCTACCGTGCCTCGGAGAGCACGTTAAGCCGTCGCACAGTGGGAGGAAACGAACGAAACTACGTGCAAGGCAGTAAATCTAATCCAAATGAAATGATTTTTTTTTCAAATTATCGTAGTTATGTCTGCTTTCTTGTAGCACTGCGGAAATTCACTTTTTAGGGGTAAAAACCACCCCTATCAACTCCTAAGCAGGCTAAACCACCAGATTCTGGGTAAAACGGGGTCGATCAACTACATATTTATAACCTCAACCCCGATACACCTTATTCCCACATACCCTTACAACCTCATAAACTACCCCTAACAACCCCCAAGCAGGTAAACACACCTAGCTCGCGAATTTAATCAACTACTTTTCTGTCAATAAATTGAGATTTCAACTACAGATAGGCTAACCCACCTTAACTCTCACATACTTCATTTCCACATACCCTTACAACCTCATATACCACCCCTAACAACGCCCAAGCAGGCTAACACACCTTGATCTGGATAGAGCGAGTTTAATCAACTCTTTTCTGTAAGAAAATTGAGAAAATTTAGGGGTTGATAGGGGTGGTTTTTACCCCTAAAAAGTGGATTTCCGCAGTGGCACAAGAA
Source organism: Melitaea athalia (assembly GCA_905220545.2). Classification (NCBI taxonomy): domain Eukaryota; kingdom Metazoa; phylum Arthropoda; class Insecta; order Lepidoptera; family Nymphalidae; genus Melitaea; species Melitaea athalia. The sequence goes on from HG992182.1 coordinate 17,616,804, forward strand.
AGCAGACATAATTAAGAGTATTTAAAAAATATATCATTTCATTTGGATTAGATTTACTGCCTCGCACGTAGTTTTGATCGTTTCCTCCCACTGTGCGTCGGTCCCGGTTGTTATCATGTACCTACACCTCAAGCACAAGCTTTTCTATCATATAGATTATGTATAATGACTTTATAAGTAGATAGTAAAAGTTTTAAAGTAAAAATTTATTTTTTTCGTTTTAGCACATTCAAATAAAAGCTTGTTTTTTAAAAAGCTTTTTTACTTTTAATTTATTTCAATTATGTTTTTTTTTTGTGAGTGCTTGATAGCAAATTAGCAAACTACCTTATTATTTATTAATTTTCTACGACCGTGTCACAACTGAATCGCAATTAAAAAGTGGAACATTGGCGAGGCATTGAAAATATTAAAATGCTTAATTACTTTTTAATATATGTAAATATATTCTTTAATATACTAGTGATTATGCCGAGTATCCGGATCCACGTGATGTTTGAATATTTTGATGAGGTCTATATTCTTTCGTTTTATTAAACTTTCTTGTTATTGTTGAACGAATCATCAAAATCTTTTTATCCAGTCAAAAATTATGAGGAAACACAAAAAAATACCGTCGAATTGATAACCTCCTTTTTTTAAGTCGGTTAAAACAATATAGGGGAAAGGTGTACGAGATGATTCACTTAAGGAAGAATGCTTGTAGTTTGAATGATATTCTACTTATTGCAGATATAAATACGTTTATCCATAGTAAATTTATCTATCTAATTGTTGCAATACTCAAAATATATATTTTTTGATGTTTTATTATTATAAACACCATTTTTTTTAAACGTTATGAAAGGATCATCTTGTACACCCCGGTGTACAAGATGATCCCTGTGGTAGATTATCATAGGTTATGGTAGAATTATCTAAATAAAGTCATAATCAGGGTTTACTATCTTTAATCAACTCAGTCAGTCTCCATTATAATTCAAGAAGGAAACTATCATCACATTGTATGAGATCTATGGTTTTAGCGTTCGTTCGTTCTAAGCGTCTCTTTCCTGGCGTTATTTTACACAAATCAAATGTGAATTCATCAGAATCATCGCTATCTATCCTTGCACAAGCTTCATGGCCCCATCTTTGGCATATACAACATTTTATCCATACCTCGCCCCTATCATCCACACGGATCGTCTTGTACACCGGTAACATAATCATCTTGCCCCAATGTAACCTTTTTTATTCAATGATCGATAACATAACCTATGTGGTTTCAACTGTTTCCATGCTGTTAAAAATCAAAATAGAGTAATATACAAAGCTAAGTAATGCATCAGCCACGGCAATAAAGTACGTTAGAACACATTAAACATAATTTTAAAGTCAACCTTACCTTAGATCAAAGTTACGTAATATTCGTTTTCTTCCTCAAAAAATTTCACTGTCACTGAAGACGCGATTACGATTGACTGAGGCGGGGGAATACTGGGGTCTACATTTTACCAATAAACACAACTAGGTGGCACTACTAGATTCGTTGCAATATAAAAGGATCATCTTCCCCCAACGGATCATCTCGTACACCTTTCCCCTACAATTTCTTGTGTCATTAACAGGGTTGGTTTATAATGTCATAATAAAACGAATACACGAATTAGTTTGTAAAAACAACGTTGCATAATGCATTAATTTATAACAGATTTTTGCTTTATCTTCAGTCATCATCATCAGTTCAGCCCATTGCAGTCCACTGCTAGACATAGGCCTCCCCAAGTTCGCGCCAGACATCCCGGTTTTCCGCAATCATCATCCAGCCTACACCTGAAATCTTACGTAGATCCAGCGGGTGGTCCAGTGGGTCGGAGGACGTCCCACACTGCGTTTGCCAAGACGCGGTTTCCACTTCAGGACACGTCTGCCCCAACGGGCCATCGGTCATGCGACACAGATGACCAGCCCACTGCCACTGCAACTTGCTAATTCTGTGGGCTATGTCGGTAACTTTCGTTCTCTCGCGGATAGTCTCATTTCTTATCCTGTCTTTGAGAGAAACCCCAAGCATAGCCCGTTCCATTGCACGTTGAGCGACTTTGAACTTGTGGACCAGTCCCTTTGTCAGTGTCCACGCCTCGGCTCCATATATCGTCGCTTGCCTCTCGAACTGACGTATCTGATTTTTTTTCGAAACTGAGTTATCTACACCATCTTAATCAATTTTGCAAGACGAATCGATCTGTCTAATCGACGTATCTGTATGTTTTACCAGTTCTGAGATATCACAAATGTTGGGGCAGGCGTATCTACACTTTCTTGAATTATAGAGCTCACTAAAACACCTATGTCACTTACGACGTTTAGTAAGATTTTGTTTGCAGTACTTGTAAGATTGCTTGCGTAAGATGTATGATATGTTTTTGGCTATTTTAGAGAACGATGCAATAAAACCCTGTTTTGCAACCTAGCGCAGAGTGTTTAAGGCAAAAAATCTGAGTTTTCATCATCCCAAAAAGGATCAATGCAGTTTATGCATGGCGTATCGTACCGGTAATTCCGAAGATAAATTAAAATTGCAGGAAAAATATGATTACCATATTGAACAAAAAAAGTTGTTCCGTCAAAAGAGAACCGAATGCAAAGAATTAGCTAAGCAGTCTCGTGACTCAATACAATGCGCAACTTTTGATCTGCAGCAAGTTATATCCTTGCCACGAACGAAAGTTCGCTTTTCTATAAAGGACGTCTGTCCGCCTATAATTTTACCATCTACGATATGACATCACGAGCTTGCACTTGTTTCACGTGGCATGAAGCACAAAGCAAAAGAGGATCCTCAGAAATATCGACGGCTTTAAATATTCATCTGAAAGACAGTGATGTTCGTGGACACGTCTATTTATTTGCTGATAGATGCAGCGGACAAAATCCTAACTCTATTGTAGCTTTTGCGTTATTGTACACCATCAACAATGCAACAAATCTCGAAGAGATCACATTGCAATTTTCCGTGCCCAATGATGGTCAAAACGAGGGAGACTGTGCCCGTAGCGCAATTGGCTATGCCTTAAAGAAGGCTGGAGATGTATTTGTGCCGTCACAGCTGGTTCCTATATACAAACTGTCAAGAAGGAGCCAGCCTTACGATATCATAGTCCTGAGTCATACAGATTTCCTTAACTTCAAAAAGTTATCCACAGATTTACGTCTTCTCTCAGTTCGAAGTGATGATGAGGGGCTGCCAATCATTTGGACGGAAATGACCGCATTTCATGTGTGTAAAACTAACCCAACAACGCTGTACTTTAAAACTGACCATCGCCAAACGTCAAATCGTTCTTTAAGTTTAAAACGGCAGCGGTCTTCTTTCTTAAATGATGAATTAAGTCTTCTTAATGACGCTCCCCGGAAAATTGTGAAAGAAAAATATGACGACTAGATTTCGTTAACAGCTGGTAATGCGCCAGTGATAATGCTGCTGGAACATGCAAAATTCTACAAATCGCTTCCACATTAAATTAATTATTGTTGCAGAAGATCTTTTAGCAAGGTTACTTTTTCATGATTCGAGACCATGTCTATTTTCTTTGATGCATTTGCATTTTTAAGAGTTCCTATTTAATAATATGATATTAGTATTTTTAGAATTTGTTTTCAGTTCTATTTCGCAGTTTTAACTGTATCTTTTTTACGTGTTTGTAATTTGTAACTTGTAATTTGATTATAACTGATTATTTTTATACCCTGAATTTTGTTACATGATTTACAGTACAAATTGCCCGACGTAAGTTACAACAAATACCGTCCAAATCGAAAACAAAGTTCTCTATCTGCTTTGAAAATTTATTATTTAAATAATAATAATAATATTTAAATAAAATTTATACCCACGCGAAGTACTCTATAAGATCAATGTACAGGCAGATTTTTATTTTGCTCACGCTGATAAACGTTGAGCTGCCTCCGATTTTAGGTAACCATAAACCGAAAAAAGCTTGCCCTGAACATTTTGCTCAATGTCAGTTACGTCAGTTAGAGAGGCAAGCGACGATATGTTAACACAGGCAGGACGCATTAATAATAATAATAATAATAAATTCTTTATTTGGACCAAATACTTTACAATTTCTTAACTTAATTTATTTATGTAGCTTAATACCTTTACATTACATTTCTTTATTTTCATCATGACATCTAAACTAGGCATAGCCTGTATCTTAGATGTACATATTAGTCTCATTCGTTACATAGCTATTTAAAGAAGAAAAAAAATTACATTGCATGATCATCACAAGTACAATATTTGTAATAACAAGTAAACAAATAACAATAATTAATGCGAGAGTAGGTTAACAAATAACATGGTGTTCAAACGAAATGTTTAGTTTGACAACGACAACTACGAACTTAAGCACGTTTCTATGTATTATTTATTTCGATTTATTTTTTTAGATAGTTACTATGTATTCCTTACAGATTTTCCATTTATATTTATACATTATGCATAGGTACTATTGATCGAAGACTTTTGTTTTCAAGCATTTCGGAATCTTCGAAGTGAAGCTTGAAGTTTGCTTTATCATAATAATAAAATTAAACAACTGTGGTAAAGAACACAGTTCCAAAGTACTTTGTTTTTCTTACAAACAAACGAATACGAGATTCGTAAATGTAAACCCATTTCGGCGTTTCAATTAGTTTGTTACGGAAATTCTCAGTCCGCTTGTTGAACCTTGGAGTAAATGTAGATCGTTGTCTCAGTTGTAACAACAACACGATTTAGAATTTTAGATGTTATAATAAATTAGTAACTTAATTAGTAATGCTTATTAATTAAGTTTCATTAAAATTTTGTATTATTAATAATTCTAATAATTTGGAAAATATAACGCTTTATTTATTTCCAAAATTTGGGAATCGAGATTCTTGCTTAGTCTTCTATCGCAAGAGTCGACATTTTTAAAGAAGCCACACAGGTATTTATATACATAACTATAACCTACGTATTTTAAAAATGAAACAATAATCTCTACATAGACACGATTTACATTGATACCTTTGGGTTGTAAATTGTAAATAATATTAATTTTACAAGACTACCCTAAGATTCATATAGTTAGAAATATGGCTAGTTCAAGGACTCCTATATTGAGCACGACAGTATTTTGTAATAAAAACGAGCGTGCTTTAGACCACACGACTGAAGTAAAACTTCTTCAGCTCTGTCTAACTTATATCTCCCTCTCAACTTCCGTTCGCCTCGCCCGATCACAATTTTCGTAACGCTCTCGTCGCACATTCACCAGCTTACTCCCTAAATCAAGCCTGCGTAAAGAAGGTATCTTCAATAATAGCATTGCCGATAACTTATCGTCTCCTTCGAGAAAGAGTCAGTAAGAGTCTAAAAAGATCTGATTATTCTGATAGATACTTATAGGTCAATAATAATAAATAAAAAAACCTTTATCGTCTCGTCGATTATCGATGTTATATTATATATTATATTACGAAACTACTGGTTGGGATTGAAAAAACCTTCTTGTGTAGGTTACTCAATTTACCGAGGAAGGCTATATAATATTTAATTTCCTTCACATCATTTCGTTTATTTCTCAAATTAATGCAGGTGAAATCTCTGGCTAATCTTATCTATACTAATATAATAAAGCTGAAGAGTTTGTTTGATTGTTTGTTTGTTTGTTTGTTTGTCTGTTTGTTTGTTTGAACGCGCTAATCTCAGGATCTACTGGTCCGATTTGAAAAATTCTTTCAGTGTTAGACAGCCCATTTATCGAGGAAGGCTATAGGCTATATATTATCACGCTAAGGCCAATAGGAGCGGAGTCCACGTCGACGAAGTCGCGCGCAGAAGCTAGTATAGGTATATAAAAATCAATTGCTGTTCGTTAGTCTCGCTAAAACTCGAGAATGGCTAGGCCAATTTATTTGGCTAATTTTCATCTTGAAATGTTTGTGGAAGTTCAGGAAAGGTTTAAACGGTGAAAAACATAAATAATATGTAACGAAAAATCTCAGATTAATAAACAAAAGGCAGATGGAGCGCGCCGAACATGCGAGTGAAGCCACCAAAGCGAATACAAATTCAAAAGCGAATACAATGTCGCAGCAATGCTAAAGATAGCGTCGTACTGCTTAAACGTCTCGAGTGATTGATTATTTTGTGTCAAAAAATGCCGTCCTGTGTTATTAAACATTGTAAAAGTTGTTCCCAAAAAAAAAGAGGATAGAATATCATTTCACAAGTAATTATAAATTATTTAATTGATTTTATTATTTATTTACCCAATAATAATGATACGGTTGTCTCGAAACACAAAACCTCGACATTAATTGACTGTGTTGCCAGATTTCGGCGAAATATTTTTCCCTTTAATTGGAGAAACTACTTTATGACGGATGGACGAACATATTTTTAGATGATATTACTATATTCTACGGACGTAAATTCAAGTATTTAATGGTACGATTGCACTATATAGCAAAATTAGAAACTAATTCTCAACACGTGGAAGCTAAAATATAAAACAAAATGAAGATGGTTAATTTTTTTTGCTATAAAATTAACTGTGATTATAATAAATATTTTGGATTATGTGTTTTTTTTTTAAATCTTTTGTTTGTAAACATTTTTAAAATCATATCAAAATTTTTCGATCCATCGGGATTTGAACCCGCGCCTTCTGACTTTAATGACATAAATCTTTTGTTTGTATTTTTAATGGTGTGCAATAAAGAATATTATTATTATCATCTGCCTAATAAAATAAATACCTATATGATACTACTGAAAAAAAAAACTAAAGTTTTATTATCTACTGTGGTATACAGTGTAAAGTTAATTTAAACCTTAATAAACAAAAACAAAATTAAAACCCGAAACAAAGTGAGGACGGACCGCTAGTTATAAAAATCTTGACATATTATTTCTTTTATTATTTTCACGAAACCTCTTTTAATTTAATAAAACATGCGAGCTCTTGAATTTCGCTCTATGACGTTTACAATGTACATGAAAATTTAAGTGTTTAATAAACAACTTAATTAAACAATCGTTCAATCCACATGCAAACCCAAAGTATCCATTTAGTTATAAACTCATGTATCCAAATAAAACTTTAGAACCTATTGTCGTAAAAGGAAATTTAAAAAATTCAGGGAGTTTTTTCTTTTTATGGTATCATTACACGCACATAGATGCACGTGTCCCTACAGTGCCACTTCTAGTCGTCACGCACACATGAATAAAAAGTGGTTTCATACTTTTTGTTGCGTACGCTCCATCTGCCTTTTGTTTATTAATCTGAGCGAAAAATACTAAAAACGATGATTTAATTTTCCAATACAAAATGTTCCTAGCAGGGAAATTCCGAAATTTAATTTTTTTTTGTTTGTTACAATTTATCCCCAATAGGGAAAGGCAAGAGACATTAAGTCCATACAGCCAGGTCTGATTTTATAAATTTCAACTTCTTTCTCTTCTTTCACTTTATTGAGCAGCAAACCACATGGTTTCTGCCCTAAAGTGATCCAAAAATATATTGATTCACGACGAATCACGAATCCAAAATGTCGGCCTCGGCCGCCCTCTAGGGCAGACGGCGCGAAACTCTTTCCGAAATTTAATGTCTTTTGTCAAAAACGTTGTCAATTACATAGTTGTCAAATATTTATAGGTGCGTTCAGAAAGTGTTTTGTGTATCTTTTCACAAATATATGTAGGCGATACGAAGTTCACCGGGCCATCTAGTACATAATATAATTTCAACTTCATATAAAACATACTTAATGTCTCGCGGTCTTTCAAATTCTGGTCATTATATCTGATTATTAATTGTTATACCCGTTATACCTATACCCACATATATTTTTAAACTTAGGATTCCAGTAAGGTATTGTTTCTAGCCATGGTTTCTAGGTTTCAGTAATTGGAACTACATATATAATTGTCCTATTCTAAACTGTTAGCAATTTATTCTACACATATGTATTTCTATTTTTATTGTAATATAGGTAGATACCTATTAGCAGATACGTAGACGATCATGATAAAATGATAATGTTTATATTATCCATAATGGCACATATAAGTCGAGTGCGAATGATAGGGAATTGAGTGTACGTAACTACGTAGGCACAATGATAATAACGAGGGACAAAATTACGTGAAATTCGACGAAGGCCGGTATTGTTCCGTCCTTGACCTAAATATTCCGTTCTCTGTGGCCTATAAATATTGCCCTATTCGAAACTGTTGAGTATTTCTACAGTATAAAGTTTATTTTGAATTAACACAATGTCTTATTTTCAAATGTTTTGTTAAGGCGACAAGAACAGCTAAGTGACCTTCAAGAACGCACGCACACATTTACAATATCGACGTGAACGCCATTTAACTATGGCGCTTATAAAAATTAACTCGACAGCAGTTTAGCGAGATTATGCCCGACCATGCTAATAGATGGCGCGAAAGAATTTTGGAGTTTGACGGACGGCTGTCAGTTCGCATACAGTCAGTTTTTTCGATCGCAATTATTATAGCCCGGGATCCCTAGTACATTTTTTTCACTTGATTACTATCAAGCTAATTTTCCGGGAGTAGCTTTATTTTGATGAGACGAACAAAAATTTCCTCTACGAAAACTCTCGATTGTGGTAGGTAATAGAGTTAGCAGGGGATAGAGCAGCAGTGAGCGTAGGACCGGGATAACGTACCACGCAATTTGTAGGACAATATTACAATCAAATTATATAAATATTAAAAAAAAAACGAAAAAAAATAGCTGGTTAGTAATTAATTTTTGATGTCCGTACGAGGTCATCAAAATGAAGCTACTCCCGGAAAATAGCTCGATAGTTATCAAATAAAAAAAATGTACTATTAGGGATCCCGGACTATTATTGTTACAGTAGCGTTTTAGTAGAGGTATGTTTTTATAATGGAGTGTCTGCGGTTTCGAATTTTGGAAGGGAATGTTTTTCATTTTTGATTTTTTATTTAAAATACTAGGGGTATATTTATATAAAATAACAATAATAATAATTATTATCATTTATTGCAGACGTTAGTCCATATTTTTGTTACATAATTTTTTTCTTAAGCTATGTTAGATTAAAAAAAAAGTCAAATTAAAACTCTTTCTAGCAATTAGATATACCCGTGCGAATAATTCGCACCCACTAAATAAGTATAATAATTATCACTTTACTAAATTACAAATTAATATAATTTTGTTTAAATTCTTTATTGCAAAACTTCTTTATAAACAATATTCGAAGTGTACCTATATAAACTATTCTGTAACAATCTGTTTGTCACTTTCTGTAATTGATATAGTTAAATTTTTGGAATCTCGAACTCTGGAAATGGCAACGTATAACTATATCCATGAGTGAATACTGGTGATAGCAGAAAAATTCCTACTCGCTCAACGTTAGACAAAAATAAATTTGAAATTAAACAATAAATGTACTGACAATCAATCATGTTGACAATGTTATAAAATTAATTATCTATTATTAATTAGTTATCTTTTATTGAGTAATAGCTGTACCAGCGACTTTGTCCACGTGGAATTTAACAAAAACTTAGTTCGGTTCGCAGTTATAAAATAAATACATTTCTAAAATAAAAGTAGCCTAAGTTACTCCTTATTATATCAGCTATCTGCCGGTGAAAGTCCCAACAAAATCAGTCCAGCCGTTTCAAAGATTAGCCTGACCAAACAGACATACAGACAGACAAATATTATAAAAAAATATATTTTGGTATATGTACCGGGTATACATCCACATGCATTTAGTAAAAATCGGTTATTTTAATATTACAAACACGATACTCAAATTTTATTCCTTACTAGCTGCCCGGACAAACTTCGTTAACTGTCTTTTATGTTTTTTTTTTTTAAGTATAAAAACCTTCCGTGGGATTTAAGGAACATACAAAAAAATTTAGCCGAATTTCATTCTCCAGTTATGCGCTTAGCAACATTCATTTTTATTAAACTTGGTGTATTTGGAACGCTTGAAAAGATTTAAACCTAATAATATACTATTTATATACTACATATATAATGCATATAACCATTTATCTCAGAAACGTTTTTTAAGAACATTTTAGGACTTGTGTATTTTGCGAACTCTCGTTGACCGCGAGACGCGCGACTAGTCGTGCGGGAGTACGTTGACCTCGCGCCGGTCAGCTGATGGCGCGCATGAGCTTTCGATATTTAATGACATTGCCGATTTTTTCAAAACATAATTATTGTAAAGCACTATCTTCAAATTTCTGTTTCATAATTTTTCCCAAACTGTCAGGTCATCAATTTGATGACCTCGTCGGGTCATCAAAAATTGATTTTTTTCTGATTTTTATTTCTTTTAGTTAGTTAATATTTATATAATTTAATAGTACTATTGTCCTACAAATTGCGTGGTACGTTATCCCGTTATCCCGGAGATATAGCTCTATCTCCTGCTATCTCTGTTAGCTACCACAATTGAGAGTTTTCGAAGAGGATTTTTTTGTTCGTCTCATCAAAATGAATCTACTCCCGGAAAATAAGCTTGATACTAATCAGGTGAAAAAAATGTACTAGGGATCCCTACCTATTACTTTTTCCGATCAAAAAAAGTGAACGTATTTGAACTGACATCCGTCTGTCAAACATCTAAAACGCCAAAATTCATTGTTATCATTGTTATGACAATCAATATTTAGTAATAATAAAATATTCTTAACTTTTAATATCGTTCATATTTTGGGCATTTGTTTTATATGAACGTTTTTTACTTTTCGTGACGGGTTTCGCTTTATTTCCCATTGAAAATAATTAAAAACAGTAAATAATCTTATGCGAATAATGCGGAAAAAACGAGCAACACGTCCGTTTAGCATCAGGCCTTGGCCGAGACTGTCTGTACACGGGCATTACGCACCCATGCGCACGTATTATGATTATTTATGCTCAAAAATAAGGAAACGTGTATTTATAAAAATCTATTGATCAAACAAAATAATTAAAACACTATCACGATAGTATGTTGCTTAAAGAATAATTTGACAAAATATCAGAATTATAGCCTGTATATTAACATGGTTTTTACCCGTTAAAAGATATTTTTAGAGGTATCTTTGTGATTTTTTTCTATCGTATCAAATTTAAAGAATCATGTTTTCAACACACTATCTATCTAGCATATATCCTGCAGAATATCATATATTTTTCTGTTATTTTTCACTGCAGTGGATCATATACTTTTAGGCGTTATAAAACATCATTTTAGCTCTTCTAGTCGCCTTAATAACAAATTAAAAATCTTATATAAAAATTATTGTTAGCAAAACTTTTCATCCAATTTAAAACCTATTATAACTTATATTTATATATAAAATGAAAATTTTATATATATAATTTTTTTTTATGTAACTAGGTTGGCATACAAGCGTACGGCTCACCTGACGGTTAGACCGTAGCCTATAGACGCCTGCAACACCAGAAGCATCGCAAGCGCGTTGCCGACCCTATCCCCAATGCCCCCAGGAGCTCTGGTCACCTTACTCACCAACAGGAACACAATACTGCTTGAAAACAGTATTATTTAGCTGTGGTCTTCTGTAAGGTCGCTGGTCGAGGTACTTCCCCAGTCGGGCTGCTCCATATTTTGAGCAGGAAATTTCCTGCTGTGCCCAACCTCAGTTGAGTAGTAATACTTTTTCGAAAGTTATAATACTTTTTCGATAAAAAGAAAATAACTCTATAAGAACATGATATTCTATTACGGGTGCCTAATTTTAAGTAAAGAAACTTTGTAAGTTTGTACCTTCCCAAGAATTGAAAATTTGGAACACAATTTATTGCTATTGAGAACAGAACTCGAAGGTTTTAGGATTTTATTGATTAGGTAGGTCGATGAGTCACGGCTTCAATTCTGGACTGCTAGTGCTAGTGTAGGTAATAGTGTTACTGAATTTACAAATGTTTAATATTTTGTCATACTCATATTTCATATCAACTGTCTATCTACAGTATGTAGCAGATAAGCCATAATATGCCAATTATGTACTCATCATCATCATCATCATCATTTCAGCCTATCGCAGTCCACTGCTGGACATAGGCCTCCACAATTTCGCGCCAATAATGGCGTGAACTCATGTGTTTTACCCATAGTCACCACGCTGGGCAGACGGGTTGGTGACCGCAGGGCTGGCTTTGTCGCACCGAAGACGCTGCTGTCCGTCTTCGGCCTGTGTACTTCAAAGCCAGCAGTTGGATGGTTATCCCGCCATTGGTCGGCTTTTTAAGTTCCAAGGTGGTAGTGAAACTATGTTATCCCTTAGTCGCCTCTTACGACACCCACGGGAAGAGAGGGGGAGGCTAAATTCTATGCCGTAGCCACACAGCAAAATTATGTACTATAAAATAAAAATTTAAATTTTTCAAATGTTTGTCGAGCATTCTTATTAAGAACTAGCTGTGCCCGCGACTTCGTCCGCTTGGAATTTAACAAAAAAGTTATTGTTCAGTTCGCAAAGTCATAAAAGAAATAAATTTCTAAAATAAAAGTAGCCTATGTTACTCCTTACTACGTCAGCTATCTGTAAGTGAAAGTACCGTCAAAATCGGTTGAGCCATTTCGGAGATTAGCCGGAACAAAATGACAGACAAAAATTGTAAAAAATGTTATTTTGGTATATGTACCGTGTATACATCCATATGCACTTAGTGAAAAGCGGTTATTACAAACAGACACTCCAATTTCATTTGTATATTATCTATACAAATATAATTATATATACATATATATATATATATATATATATAAATATTAGATATCAATCTATAAGAATAAAAATGGTATCGTCATTAAGAACATAAAGTTTACCTTAAACAGTTTAAGTAGTTTTTTGGAAGCAAAGGTTATAGGTATTTGAAGATATGGGAAGATGAAAATTAGCTAGGGGTTACGGCGCCGTCGGACGAGAAAAAGATTTGACGCCTAGGGAAGTGGGTACGGGTCAGCTAGTCTACGTAAGGTGCTCGACTCTAATTGCGTTCCTTCAAATGGGTGAATCTGTAGGTGTAAAAAAATCCTAGCCCATTTTATAGACTCGTTCCGCATGATACCTTTCTTGAGCGCGTAAGCACCTCTATAATCTATATGTATAAAAATAATTTTAATTTACAAATAATATTGGTTCGACAAAGGCAAAATTATAGCTGGCTGAAAAGAATTAAGTAAAAGGCCTGACACTAAAGGAGGCATTCTTCAAAAGTGTTCAATCAAGTTTCTTTGGAATTTGTTATTACCTAAGTTGTTTTATAAGATTTTAACCTTTGCTACTTTAAAAGTGTTGCGAAGCATAAATTATTATTAAAGTAAAAGGCTTTTTGAAATTGTTTACTTTTATTCGTTTAATATTATCTAATTTAAAAAACAAGGGAGCAAGGGGAGTTCACATTCTCTCATAATTCGGTATGAGAATTTGGTTTGCATTTGTTCCTATTTTAATGAGGTTTATGAGATTTTTACCATAGGGTTGAAACGGAGGTAAAAGTTGAAACAGCGCAAATTTGAACATACAGAGTTGGCAATTATGGCCACTTTTACAACTCAAAAATTGACATTGGTTGACATTGGTACATTCAAAAATTGACATTTACGCTGTTATAAAATATTAGGTCAAAAAGTCTATAAAAGTTCAGCCCCCCCCCCAAATAACTTCACCTCTATTTTTAAACTGTTTCTTGTTTTTGCTGCACTGTTTATCACATAAATTGTATTTTTTTCTGTAAACAAATAAATATATATAATTATATGTAGGAATCAGAAGTGAGGAGTAGGACGGATGGCCTGGTTAATTCACAATGTAATTTAAAACAAGATAATTACACTACTTAGTATTCAATGGACTCACCGAGCGGGTACCGTCTATCGCGTGGCAGAGAGACAACTCGACGCAGTGCCCGGGACTTGTGACCCGAGTGTTGGTTTACGGCGGCGCCGCCTAACAATGCGCATTGGCACTCACCACCACCGGTCGAGTTGCCCAATCAGTAACAATTAATTCGTGTACACAAACTAACTATTAGAAGAGTCGAGGTTAAGCTACTAGCAGGATACACAAGTGCACCGCGCCAAGCCAGAGCCAAGACTGCCTGAGCCGCGGTTGCACCGTTCGTTTTATGCATGACAGAATGACTCGAATAATAAAATGATGTAGGGTAGGTGAATATCGCAGGTACCGACATTAATAACTATCTGTATTGATTCCCCGACACGGCCATTCTGACGTGCGCGCGTCCTCGCGCGCTATTTATTACAACCTTAGGTATTTTTAATCAAAAAAACAAAATATCGCTCGACTATCCTGACAAAAATCTATTCAACATCTTAATATCTGGTCCGGTACACACTGACCCTTTGGACTAGAAACAATTGGTTTCAGTTAGTAAGTCAATCAGTCACACCAGTCACATTTAATATGGTTAACATCATTATCATTACAGTCATATCAATATGGTAAGTAACACTGATCTAGGTTTAAAATATGAAAACCCCTATAGTTCAAACAGGTGAGATTCCTGCAGCGCATCACTCATCATTACAAACAGTCTGGTCTGAGTCGTCGCCCACTAAAAGCAGGCGAGACTCCTACAGCGTTACACTCATCATTACAAACAGTCTGGTCTGAGTCGTCGCCCACTAAAAGCAGGCGAGACTCCTACAGCGTTACACTCATCATTACAAAAAGTCTGGTCCGAGTCGTCGCCCACTAAAAGCAGGCGAGACCCCTACAGTGAATCATGGATCGTCTCCCACAACAGCAGAAGAGACCATACTAATGTAAAACAGGCTGGTCGGAATCGTCGCCCACTAAAGCAGGCGAGACCCCTACAGCGTAACATGGATCGTCTCCCAGAACAGCAGGAGAGACCTTACTAGCCCGGATTGTTTGTCCATCAAATGTTTAACCACCTCACTTTTTTTTTCACTCAATTTACTATTCATCTCTTAAGTACCGTCGTTAGTTCCGAGTCAGTATGAGAGGGCAGACATAGTATATAGTATCACAGTTGGCAGTCATAGTATCAGTTGGCAGTCATAGTATCAGTTGACAGTCATAGTATCATATGTGATTACTTATTAGCAAAATCGACAATGCTCTTTGTTGGCACAACTGAAAGCCAATAGACCGAAGAATTAACTAATTATTATCAGAATAGGCCTGTATAGGTCAGTGTGAACCTGTTTCACCTCAATTAATAAACTATATAAGTAATAAAGGGCAAGTCACGACCATCCTGATAGCACACGCCCTCGTGTGAATGTAAACAAGACGATCAAATTTAAAGCATCTTTAGAATCTCGGCCTACCTGTCCTTAACGTGAAATTACATTCTTTGCTTCATCAGTCAATCTTTAATTAAAAAAAAACTACCAATCGATCTTATCCCTTCAAATACGAAAGGTTCCTCGTAAGCCGTAATTAAAAAAATAAAGTTTTATTATTGACACATTAAGATAACATACAACGCTCAACAAACGACAACTACTATTACCACCTATATCGTCATCACCTCTTGTGATACGACCAACACATATCGTCATCACCTCTTATGATACGACCAATACATATCGTCATCACCTCATGTGATACGACCAAATAGCCATAGTATGTGCTCTATTTACTCATCAACATTTAAAAAATCTAACAACGTACATAAGTAAGAGGAATCTTTCGTAATTGATCGTGAAGACGTGAACATACCTATAGGTTCTATTACCAGACAACTATTTTAAATGTTTCAAGAACTTTAATCTGAATCATAAATGTCGTTAAACCAATTATAACTAATCACTTTACACAAATACCACAGCCATGTACCATCGACGTCATCACAACCAAAACTATACACGCACGTTTACTTCTACAACAAGTTACAACTAAGCTTGTAAAGTCCTCGAGTAAAGACCTCTAACACTACGGCTCTTTAGACGAAGAGCAATCACAGTACATGTGTCAGTCACATACATCTCAGTACACATATCCATCGAATGGATCACCCGTGTCAGTCACCTCTTGTGACTACACGCTACGGTATCAAACACCACGACCTCCGCCAGAGTTAAACGCACACCGCGCACCCATGAACTCTTGGGTTGCCCCAAGAGACACCTTCTACAGGGCTACGACTACTAAATAACTACACTGGTACGTTTGAACACATTACGGTCGATAGAGTCGTTCACTCGAGTCTCTCCCTCTACTTAAACTTGAACATCATCTATATCAACAAGATCATAAATTACATCAATATCGTCTGGTACATGACGTGCTGGCATTTCTCTTAACTTTTCGTGAGCAAATTTGTAGGTACGTTGACAATTTAAGCTTTAAGGGTATACCGATTACCTTCGAGAACTTCTAATACGCGAAAAGGGCCTCAATATTTCGGATCAAGTTTCGTTTGATGACGGTCCTCATTTTGTAACAGAACAAAATCGCCAATAGGATATTAAAAAGCCTAACTGTCCCTATGAAGGAAGTAGCGAAATCACATAGCTCCATTTACAACCCTTGCTTCCCAAAGTTACACAATAATTATTAGAACAGATGGAAACATACTCGTATCAAGACTTTTAACAGTTACCTACAACGACTGCCTTAAAATGTAACTGCTCACGCGTTAGTGACATTTAACTTTAAAACGCGTGGTTAACAAAGTCTAAATCAATTCTACATCAAGAGGTATGAGTAAATATACTTAGAAAATGACATAAATAACTAGTATCTAAAGGAATCTATACTAATATAATAAAGCTGAAGAGTTTGTTTGTTTGATTGTTTGTTTGTTTGTTTGTTTGTTTGTTTGTTTGAACGCGCTAATCTCAGGATCTACTGGTCCGATTTGAAAAATTCTTTCAGTGTTAGATAGCCCATTTATCAAGGAAAGCTATAGGCTATATATCATCACGCTAAGACCAATAGGAGCGGAGTCCACGCCGACGAAGTCGCGCGCAGAAGCTAGTAATTAATATTCTTAAACTGAAAATATTTCATTGAGTCGATTGAAAATTCTTCTTATATACAAAATCGATTATTATTTCAAATCAAATTGGTATCGTGTGGGGGAGTCTCTAATTTCAAACTTTCTTGAACTGTTAACAGAAAACAAACGAATGGACAGAATATAGTAAGAATTTTTAATGGTCACCTACTCATAAACAAAATTATTAATCTGAGGTTACCTACCTACAACTATTGTTAAGTTTACGATTGCACCAATTAGGTGTTATCAATTAACTCTCTGTAATTTAAACGTTCTTAAACAGAACAACTAAAACAACTTTTAAACAGTTTTAAAAAAATCAATCAAAGGTAGAAAAAGACTAAAACCCTCAATGAAACACTCATTTCTCACTTCTAATCTATAGTTCACGATACGTGTGTGTTTTAACTATATCGAATTAATTATTATCACAGTAATCACTTATACGCCACGTAATTAAAACGACGTAACTAAACAATAGCTGCTCATACAATTACAAATTACAATAATCCCATCAATAGATGATAAAAATGGTGACTGACTAATCAGAAAATTAATATTAACTATTCGGAAGATGGTGTCTCTAACTTTACGCTCTCTCGGTACTTCGACAAATAATATTAGTTAAAATATCGTGTAAGATAGTAGACGTAAAGACAAAAATATCCGTTACAGAGGGTAATCGGAAATACTCAAGCTAAGACGATATTAACACTTTATCACAAACAAGTGGGTAACCACAAAAACTTAACGAAAATATAGCTACGCAGAGTCATGTACCAACGTAAATCAAACTTTCAATAACCAATTCATTTTCTACAACACTAACAACTATGTAAGCCACCCTTCCAACCAGCAATTACAATTGCTCCACAATCCACGCGTATCCCTCTTGGATCACGTCACAGTGTATCCCTCCTGGATCACACATTCATCACAGTGTATCATCCTCTTGATGACTACACACTACAGTCTTTAGAGCGCTTACATCAGTTTTCTGTCACATCACTAAAATGTTCACCATTATGATCGTCATCTATAAATTCAATTGGTACATGACCTTCTGGCATCTTCCTTAAACGACTGTCGCTGCGACTACCGCGACGGCTCGCACTACGATTACGCTTACGGTCTGACATTGTGACTGAATCGAAACAAAAACTGAATCGCAAAATCTATTAGCAAAATTAATCACTACACAACTACCTTACGTATCACAATAAAACTAAATTCAACAAATAACCGGTAACTCGAATTACGTAATCGAACACTGAACAAAAACCACTTGGTCACCGGTAAGAATAAAACAGAACGACCGAAAAGAACTAAAATACAGTAAAATACAGTACATCGATATTTTCATCACCAAATGTTGCAACTACCTTGCACACTTGCTAAAAATAGAACTTAAACAAAGAAACCCAAACTCCGAATTAACTTTAAGTACGCTCGCGATATTAAATATTTTTTTTTAACTTTGAGCTTAGTCTATTCCTCAGTCATACTAAGTAAAAGTTTATGAAGAGACAGGTTACTATTACTACTAAATCGGTTTAAATGATGACGACTCGACTTGCGCTTCGATCTACACGGGACTACGCGAACGCGATTCTCGTGGCATCATGAAATAAATTACTCACTAGTAACACTCTTAGTGGGCACGAGAACAGTATCCCACTTCTGATGTAGGAATCAGAAGTGAGGAGTAGGACGGATGGCCTGGTTAATTCACAATGTAATTATTTAAAACAAGATAATTACACTACTTAGTATTCAATGGACTCACCGAGCGGGTACCGTCTATCGCGTGGCAGAGAGACAACTCGACGCAGTGCCCGGGACTTGTGACCCGAGTGTTGGTTTACGGCGGCGCCGCCTAACAATGCGCATTGGCACTCACCACCACCGGTCGAGTTGCCCAATCAGTAACAATTAATTCGTGTACACAAACTAACTATTAGAAGAGTCGAGGTTAAGCTACTAGCAGGATACACAAGTGCACCGCGCCAAGCCAGAGCCAAGACTGCCTGAGCCGCGGTTGCACCGTTCGTTTTATGCATGACAGAATGACTCGAATAATAAAATGATGTAGGGTAGGTGAATATCGCAGGTACCGACATTAATAACTATCTGTATTGATTCCCCGACATATAGTAACTTGAATACTCAGAAATATATAACTAACGATAAGAAACAATAAAGTTTGTCTTTCATGTTGTAGATTGCCTATTAAGAATTTCTTAAAGTAAAATTTATTAAAGTCACTTCCTTTTCCTAATTAGTACGGTATCCTAAGCATTGCTTTGATCTCGCCACAGAATAGCGAGGTCAAATTTTCTTGTGTAAAAATGTAATATAATTACTCGCGCTTCGAGTAATAAGATTTGTAAAACGTTTAAATACAAGTTAATAGAGTTAATTTCTTAGGCATTCTTTTATACGGTCTGTTAAATTTGTTTTTGGAGTAGTTAATAGAATTTTTTTATGTTCATGATAAACATAATGTATGTGCTTATTATAACAAGAAATTATTTTAGGCTTTTTAGTATTTTCTTAAATTTTCTTGGGTATGAGTAGCGGGATGAATAGGACAATAGTATCCTGTATTCAGACTTCTGATAATTTTAAGCAGTTTGCATTTACTTCTTATTTTCCTAGCATCACCTGTATAAATAGATGAACTTGTGTTGGTTATCTGTGCGTGAGTTGTGCCCGAGTGGTGACTACCGTAGTCAGACTAAACTGATCTGATGAGTTGATGGATTGCAAAGTTTGATTGGCTATATCGTTCCTAACTGTAATGGCCCTGTGTATTTTAGAACACTGCAACCACGTCTAAAAAATTATACTAACGTTTGTTGATCTCTAGAGACTTCATTAATGGGAGGAGACACCAATTCAAAATCAAAATAGCTTTATTCAAATAGGCTTAAAAAGCACCTTCGAATCGTCATATTACCAATTAAATTTTAATTATTTTTAAAAGTGAAGCTACCACCGATTCGGAATATAGATTCTGCTGAGGAGAACCGGCAAGAAGCTCCGCAGTTACCTAGGTACCTTTTGTTTAAAAAAAAACTGTGTTTTAACACAAAACTGGTAATGTACCTATTATATGAAATACAGCGTCAATAAGTCCACACTTCTTTAGCATTTATAAACATTACTAGCTGTGCCCGCGGTTTCACCCGCGTTGATTTGAGGGAAAAAATAGCCTTCATTTTTCACAGAACATTTCTCTTTAAATAGGCTATCCACCTCAGAGGAATTTTTCAATTCGAATCAGCAGTTCTTGAGTTTAGCGCGTTTAAACAAACCAATTTTCAGGTTTATAATCCATACTATCCATACTAATATTATAAATGCGAAAGTAACTTTGTCTGTCTGTCTGTCTGTCTCGGAATCACGCCAAAACTACTGAACAGATTTAAATAAAATTTGGTATACATAATTATATTCTAGAGTCTGAGAAAGGACCTAGGCTACTTTTTAATGTGAAAAAAAGGTGTAAGGGGTTGTATGGTTGTAATGAAAATTTGTATTTATTTATTTAACAATTTATGTACATTGGAAAACAATAGGAAATAGCACTTATAAACAATGCTGATACAAAGCCACTACTTATCCCATGATGGAATCTCTTTCAGTAGTCCTGCCATAGGAAAATTATAAAATAATGGAATTAGGATTGTATAACGTTCGTGTTTCGTAACTGTCAAACATTTCATGTTCATCCCATCGATATGGTAATATCTCCCCTAAAATTAAAGAACGTATTTAAATAAAGGTTTTGAATCGACAACATATATCCACAATATACAGATAGTGGCGTATTTTAAATTTAAAAAATGTAGAATAATATCAGTAATAAAAACGGATTGACATAATAAATATTGGTTGTCAAATATTTATGCGTGCTGGGCGTTCAGAAATTTATTTAGAGTAAACTAAGAAAAATATATCAAGCTACTTAAATATACAATAAACGATAAAAAATGTACAAATGTATTAAATACAAAAAAACCGTTCAATTGATTGGTCTCATTGAAACATTCCAGATTATTCTGTCAACCCAGTTAAAGTCAATACATTAGGTATATAAAAAATATTTTATAGCTTTTAGTAGCTTGATATATTTTCCTTAGTTTACACTTAATACATTTCTGAACGCACGCATATATTTGACAAACAATATAAATTATGTCAATCCGTTTTCATTACTGACATTATTATACATTTTTAAAATATAAAATACGCCACTATCCGTGTATTGTGGATATATGTTGTCGATTCGAAACGTGTATTTTAATACGTTCTTTAATTTTAGGGTAGAGTTTACGATATCCACGGGATGAACATGAAATGTTTGACAGTTACAAAACGCGAACACACTTCCATACAAATTTTCATTCCCACCTTTCAACCCCTTACACCCTTTTTTCCGCATTAAAAAGTAGCCTATGTCCTTTCTCAGACTCTAAAATATCTATATACCAAATTTCATTTAAATCTGTTCAGTAGTTTTGGCGTGATTGCCGGACAGACAGACAGACAGACAGACAGACAGACAGAGTTACTTTCGCATTTATAATATTAGTATGGATTATCATATCAAAAATCGACCGTTCCAGCGGGGAGCGAACCTGCATCACCGACTGACCGTGTCGGTGCCCTAGCCAATTAAGCTATGGAACGGTGTATCTGTTAGGTCGAAATTTTTGATATGATGATTTTTCGGTTCTAAGCGACCGCGGCGACGTCTATAGTGAGTTCTTAAGCCCGTTACTGTATACAGAACCGATTAAAGTATGACCAATGGGAATTCCTCTGAAGTTTTAATCGCAAGTGAGATCGAATATTATATGCTAGACGTTTATGGTTTGCGACCTTATATTGAAGAAATATATACAAAAGTGACCTAAAATTTGGTAAGTAGTCGTGCCTGTAAATGTAAAGCAAAGTGTTTTAGGCAATATTTTACTTCAGAAGCAAGTAATGTAGTCGATAAGAAAATATAGTCGATAAGAAATAAAGTTTTATTTGCTTTTGCTCTCAATGTTATTTTACATTTAGTTATTGATGGCTGGCTTATGTTTCGCAATGTCGCGAAAGAACTCCGTCTCAACGAATCCTTAGAGATTTTTTACTTTCATAAATATTTGAAAATTTAGGTAAAGAAAGTTTTAGTATTGTTTTAGTAACTCTTATCTTTACTTTCCTATTTTATCATAAATAATTAATGACTAAAATATAGATAATTTAAAGATAAATAAAGACGATAAAGAAAATCTTAAATGAAGTATTTTAATATTTAGCAATAACAGTCCAAATGCAAGATATAAAAAATGCCTAAAATTTTCATCACAATATTTTTCTATAGTTCGCGTAAAACGCCGAAAGTACCTATTTCTTCTCTATATTAATAATTAGCTTTGTTTTTGTCTATAATTTATCGTCAGAGTGGGTAGAGTTATACAGTAATAGGTACTCTTACCATGCAGTTTTTCATTTTTTAAGGTACGAAACTGTAACACATAGATGTATAGGTTACAAAGTTAACGCGCCTACCTCTAGTGCCTTTTTGATCTTAAGTTGTAAAAAGTATATCGCATTAAAAAGTGATGTCATAAAAAGTTATATCATAAGAAAGAAACTTTAGATTATTAAGTTCATTAATAAGAGTTGTAAGAATATAATTACTTGATAGATTCTTTCATACAAAAAAATCTACTTAGAATCATTTACAATGAAAAATAAAATTTACAGTAAATTGGAATCTTCAAACGAATTAATAAATACATACAAAATATAAAAATGTTATATAACGTCATTTTCCTTTTTATTAATTAATACGTTTTCGAACACTGCAAATTACAAAAGCTTGACCATATGAAGCCCTTCAGCTACAAAACTATAAAAGATTACATATGTATAAATTATATTGTTAAGCTATAACTACCTATATCTATATACATTATTATGATTTATGAGTGTTATTTTAACAGACAAGCCAAATAAAACAATAAATCAATTAAAACAGTGTGGTTAACATTTATAACAATAAAACTATTTCATAATCATAAGTACATATATGTATTAAATACCTAATGATTTTATTTTCATTACTAATTTTTTTTTATTAGATCTTGACTTATAAACACGTATGTACCTATATGTATAAATTTAAATATATTTATATGTTTAAAATTTAAGTGACTCCGTTCATAATGTTCTTTCTGTTGTTTATTTTAGTTTTATGTGGAACCTTAACTGGTATGTTACTCCAATTAAAATTTTAAAGTATGTGAAAATTCAATGTCTTTTTAATATAGATAAATAAATAAATAGTTTACTGCGTAAATTTTTATTTTGTTTTTATTTTGTTGCTTGTCATGAAAATGCTATAAAATTGCATCATAAAAATTGTGGTTCTTAGAAAAATTCTAAATGTATTGTTAACAATGTATATAAACCGACAGAACTGACTCGTAGCACGTAAAGTATTTTCACGCTGCTGTAAACTTGTAAGCTTGAACCGGCGACAAATATAAAGTTTTGTACCTAACTATGTGGCAACGAATAAAAAGTTATTTACTATTAAAAATTGTTTACTCTAACAAAAGCGAGACAAAGATTAAAAGATTTTATACAATACCTATAAACAAAGGATAGACCATTGCGTCTGCAAATTTGGAAACGTTGCCGAAATATTGGCAGTTTCGAAATAATGTTCGGGGTAAATCCCGTATAAAACAACGAAAACTTATAAAAATATAATACCTATCTATATTTACAAACACCTAAACCTTACTAAGTTCTTTTTTGTGTGTTAATGTACGTTTGTCTTGTTTTGTAAATTAAAATGCAAAGGAGTCCTGCCTGCTGCCAACTTCTCTTCTTACTACTTACTTCTAGCTATACCTTTTCATTTTGGTTGGAAAAGTTAATACTGTAATATAAAATTTATTACTAGCAAAGTATGGATTCATTATATTTGGTGTACCTCATCAATAAAAGTATTTGTTTTAATCAATAAAAGAATGTATGAATGAACTATGTTGATTCGTTTATTTCTGTAGGTACTTTTGTATTTTGTAAGCTCTAAGAATGTATTTTTTAAGGTACGAAACTGTACCTTAAAAAAGTAAGCGAAGTCTTATATACCTATGTATAAATATTCATATACTTACTGAAAATGTTCTCCATTTATTGTTAGTTAATAGCAGAAGGTATTTTTTCGAAGATTGTTTATTTTAAGAAGTTGAAGTAGGTAAATTACTGTTCACTGTTATCGTGATTTTTTAACAAATTACTAAGTTTGATTTGGAAATATTTACTTGTATTTTAACCGGCATTTAAAATAACGAATTTAGATAATTTATATACTTGATATCCGCCAACCCACATTGGAGCAACGTGGTGGTTTAAGCTCTGATCCTTCTCCTACATGAGGAAGAGGCCTATGCCCAACAGTGGGATGTTACAGGCTGAAGCGATAAACTTGATGTTTATATTTTTAGTTTTTTTAATTTCCGTGGTTCTTTGTAGTAAGATTTAGTTTGTATGTACCATACATGGGAAATAATATATTATACGGAACAGAAGATAGCCTTACTATCATAAATTGCAATTAAGTTACATCACTTTTTTCAACAAGTTTTGTTTATAATAAATATCAAAATTAATGTATTACATCGCGAGGGTAGTCAAATAACTTCACAGTAAACTTTTTACAATAGGTATATATACGGTCTTTCACTGTTTTCTATATTTTAAGCGGTTACTATATTTTATCTGTAATTTAATAAAAATTTTGTAAAGTAGATACTGAACATATATATTTGGACCGAAAATAATTGAAAAGCCTAGAGAAAAGCCTGAGGTAACCATCTTATTAATAATAATTAAAACAATCTTTATTCCTTTTTATTAAATTTAGTTATTAATTATGGAGAATGCTATTTCATTATATCAATTAAGTTAACATGTACCACATACTGGTTAGTATTTAGTTTAAGTAAATATGGGAATCAATAGTGGTGGAATTGCGAACCCTGCACCGAAACCTACTAGGAGGGCAATCGAATTTAAGATATTCGGTAAATCCGTGCTTTTTAACAACACAAAACAGCAATACAATGCCATAAAAAATTTTCGGCGCCCATCAGCATGAAATGCCCAGCACGGTACACCGTTTCGTGTGAAACCTCTGTAAAACATCAATAAAACTTTTCCAATCTCACTTTAACTAAAACTCAACAAAAGCTTATAATAATTTGACACCACAATGTAACAAAGCCACTAAGCCTGTGAATAAATGTTACGAAAATAAATGACATAAGGTAGATAATAGCGAACCCTACTCTAGATATTAAATGGTGTGGCTCTAATATTAAATGTGTTTTAATGGTGATTATATAATATCTATAAAATTTAGTCGCTAAGAAATTTCAATTAGCATGCGTTAGCTTCAAGAAGAAGTTTGAATAGTTCTTAAATGTTTAAGTTAAAACCATGTTTAATTTTTGACTACCCAGTACCCTGTTGGCGCAGTTTGTAGCGACCCTGATTTCTGCTCTGTGGTTTGTGGGTTCGATTCCTGCCCTGAGTCTGGGAGTAATATCGATATTTATTTATATAAGTATTAGTTATATGTGTATTTATCAAAAATATTTGTAGCTTTTTCAGTCGGCTGTTACCTATAACACAAGCATTAAGTTGCTTACCTTCGGGACAAATGGCTGTGTGTGTGACTGTGTGTTAAAGATATTCATTAAAAAAAAATTAAAGCACAATTAAAAACATTAAATTTTAAGTAATTTTACTGTTATATAATACAATTCAAGCGAAAGAAGTGTTTGAAGCTAGGTACAAGAAAAAGTATTGAGGGATAAACAATCGGTAGGTAATAACAATAAGCGTGTTTTGTTCCGTACTCAAAGCATAACTTTGTCACGATTTTTTGAAGAATCTATATGATCTCACATATTTATAAGCACATCTGTTTTAGTACATTCATACACAAAGGATTCCTATTCAAAGAATGTTATGAATTGATCGCTCCTTTAGCAAAAAGATTGTCTATATTCAATTCTTTATACCTAAGAGATGAATGTTGAATTTTTTGAGTTGTAGTACAAAAAGGCACTTATTATTATATCTCTAGTGTATTTATTTCGAAAACAGGTTTATTCGCGGAATTGTGATCTTTGAGCTCGCGCCTCCCTTCAGGATGTTTTTTATTAGATAGATATACATATAACTGCGTCTCATATTGATATTTGTAACCAGTTTAACCGATAGACAAGCGAGTGACAAGTCAGCTGACAGCTGTTATAGGAAATCTGTCTATCCGCTGTCTCGTTCTTTTTTTATTTCCGTCAGATTGAACTTTAGCATATATTGTCAGCAAACTATTTATTAAAGATACTTTTTGTTACGTTATAAGGAAATTAAGTTAGCTGCTTTAAATAGGATCACCTATTTAGTTTATGTACAACGCTAGCGTGTTATTTTTCATTTTTATTTATTTATCTAGGTCGACAAATAAGAGTACGGCTCCGGGCTCACCTGATGGTAATAAGCGATTACCGTAGCTTATAGACGTCTGCAACACCAGAAGCATCGCAATTCGCAAGCGCGTTGTCGATCCTAACCCATACCCCCAGGAGCTCTAGTCACCTTACTCACCACAGAAACCGACACTGCTTGAAAGCAGTATTATTTAGCTGTGTCTTCTGTAAGGTCGAGGTACTACCCCAGTCGGGCTGCTCCATATGTTGAGCAGGAAATTTACTTCTGTGCCCTACCTCAGTTAGACTTGTCTCTTAATACTTGATCATTAATGTAGGAATAGATACATTTAAAAAAAAGTAGGACAAATGTATCCTACCTATATACTGTGCAGATAGCTGCTATATTTTTAGAATATGAATAATAATAATAATTAGTGACTTATGCAAATGATCCTCTTTGAATGATCTTTCAGTCCAAATAAAGACTAGTATGTTTCAACGTACCTATATATGTTAATATTATATAATTAAAAAAAGTATGGAACAAAGACTACAACTCGTCGGAAATTTAACACGAGCTTGGAGCAAAGGCTCTCGTCGTTAGTCGTTTGTTTTTATCTCATTTCAAATTCATTGAAGTTCACTCGTGAAACATTTGGCTTGCTAATGTACGTCATTTCTTGCTCTCGCTTTGACGTATATAGCTGTATACTGCTATGCATAGAGACAGCATCTTAGACGTAAAACAGATTGGTTATTAATTATTACAAACGGTAGCAGCTGGTAACCAATTAGGAATTCTAACGTAAATCATTTAACATATTTAATTGAGGTGACAAAATGACGTCAATAAACAAACAATTTGATAAGGAATGTATTTATTGATTATTTCAATCTACGAAAACTAATGAATACTAAGAAGGGATAAATATTAAGAATACACCATATTCGGAGGGTTGATTTACTTGCAGATTTTCGACGAGCTATTCAACTGTATAACGCGATAAGAAGTTAAAAATGTACGCTCTGTAAAGTTTTTCTTTTCATAAAGTATTTCAATTTCTATAAAAAGCATTAAATATATGTATTTTCACGTATAGTGTATATAACTCATGTTAAAGACTGTTTATATCTTATCCTCTTTGAAAAAAAAGAAGCAATTCTAGATTGCGGAGCGGATAAGGGTGTTACGTCATAAGCTTCGGACCAGTAATACTGCTGGAAGGCACTAGCCGTCAGATGCACCTTGACCTTAAGTAGTGTTCGGCCAAAGGTTCGACCATAATTCGACCAAAAATAAAAAAATTAATTAAAGAAAACCAAAAAATAATGAAAATAAAGAACCTTTTTTAAAAAATTTCAGTTTGACTACAGATTGACAATCAACATAAAGAGATATAATATGCGTGTGTGTGTCAAATACTTGATAGTGTGTGTAATGTTTTTTTTATTGATTTAATATATTTTTATGCATAATTTTAAAAAATATTAGCACTCTACACTCCTTCTCTTTATGATGAGAAAAATTCGCGTAAACATTAGAAAGAGCATAACATACACAAAAAATCTCAATGTATCTATTTATATATAGTTCCTACTAACTTGAGACCCAATGTAACATATCGATTACGAGCGAAAGCGACCATTTTGGGTCGCTATTTAAATATTTAAATAATGTTTCATATTATTTTCGAGATTGTTACGATTCTAAAATATAAAATGTAAAAAATGTAGAATAATAACCGCAACCGACGGCTTTACCTGTTCTCCAAAGGCGCACAATGGGCAGCAGTGACCAACGTACATTTGTGTAAGCACAAATATCCACTCCGAATCGACTCTACGAGTCTTGGTGTTAATTGAACTTTCACTAATCCAACATCTGATTGGTCAAACTAAAATATACAATCTCTACAACACAAATGGGTAGTCTAAACATATGGCAATCTTACCACCTAATATTTGAGAGAAGTCTGTACAACTTGTGAACAACTGTAATAGTATTAAAAAAATATGTAGCTACATACATTTCTGTATACTTTTATAATTATTAATATATTTTAAGTCTAAGATTCTTATATAAGTGGCACCTATGTTCATTGCTTCATTCCATCATAGAAAAATACTGCAATAACGTCGCCCACCCGGCAGGTGAGCGATTTTATTTGTTGTGCGTAGTAAAAGAATGTTTGTAATACATTGAAATTTTGAAAACTGTGAAACGGTCACAAATCGATTGTAGAATTATTTTTATGCGCCAAAGGATGCATACAAAATAACATAAACATAAAAAGTAAAAAAAGTTTTTAACTAAAAACATTTTTACTGGACTCCGAAAATATGAACGGTTGAAATCTTCTTGTGAACCTTTAACTTATTTAAATATTTTGATACACAAATAGCGTTAACTTTATTTAGGTTACATGAAATGATAACATCAACAATGCAAGGCACATTGTTCTTATCAAATGCGTACATAAAATGAAGAAAATTAGTGCTCAAAGGCAAAATATTTTTTTTAAAGTATATTGTTATAATCACTGAACAGCAAATTTTATCCAGACTTATATTATAAATGCGAAAGTACTCTGTCTGTCTGTCGCGCTTTCACGCCAAAACTGCTTAACCGATTTAAATGAAATTTGGTACACAGATAGTCCAAATTCTGAGAAAGGACATAAGCTTTTTAATGCGAAAAAGGGGTGTAAGGGGTTGAAAGGTGTGGATGAAAAGTTGTATGGAATTATCGTCATTTTTAAGTCTAGAAGCTTAAAATTTGAATTTGTTAATTCGATATAAATAAATATGACATTGAAAGTTTTTAAAAGTTTTACCCTCAAGGGAGTAAAATAACAATTGGGAATAGAGGATGAAAGTTTGTATGGAAATATGTAAGGTTTATGTGAATGTTTTACACTTATAATATCGCAAACATTTGCGACACGAGACAAAATATCAGGCCCGGATCTAGGGGGGGGCAAGCCGGGGCCCATGCCCCGGGCGGCAAGTTCAGGGCGCGGCCAAACTCACTACAGATGAATGGACAACTCATCATTTACTTAACTTTGACCACGGAATAAATAATAGTATAAGTACAGAAATTTCATGGCCATATCAACTCGACCGATACACAGAGCTCGGAGTGACCACCCGGTATATCATCACGCTAATACCAATAGGAGCGTAGCATCAATGAAGAATGTTTCAAAATCAGGGCTTATTTTTCCTTTTGAGAGCTTCCGCTGTGTTAAACGGTTAAAGTTTCGCACAAATAGCGTATGACAGAATTAGTCTTATTCCACGCGAAGTGCGGACGAAGTCACGCGCAGAAGCTAGTTTTATCTTAACTATCTTGTAATTTTTAAGTTGCTATAGTTATTTTTTAAATTCAATTTAATACTTGAAATTACTTACGTCGTCAATTCGTTATTATTTAAACTTACTTAAAAAATTTACACGATGTTATTTTGTTTATTACACGATGGCAGCCATCGGATGACTGAGAAGTAAAACAGCCTTTTTATTCCAGCTATTAATTCAATACAAAGCAATCCAGCAGTTTAAAACGAATAAGCAGCCGTCCATACTTGGACCAGATCAAGTATTTTTCATATCTCAAGATGATAAAGCTCGCGTATTGGTGTAACTGCGGCAAATAAGCAAAGACCTCTTCTAATGCACATGGAATATAGAATCAAATTGCCTGATCACGACTGTACCCAGTCGCTGAGTGGCATAAATAAATACCATTCTCATGACAATTTTGGGTCTTATTTGGATGAATGTGGCGTTACAATTAATGAGCGTTTGGAAATGTCCAATTTCGAGTTTGCAGGTGTGTTAGCTGAGATGGGGAGTTCAGTGGAAATTGATGGCTATCATGTTACTAAAAAATATGTTAGACCGGGCGAACAAGATCTTGCAGATTTTCCAGACATTAAACAGTATCAGAACATTTGCGTGAAAGCCAATACTTGCTTCAAATTGTAAAATGTAGAAACAATGAATGCTGTCGTCCAAGAAGTGGCCTATTTAGATTTCTAGACCAGTGTTCCGCAAAGGGTGTACCGCGGCACACTGGTGTGCCGTGGTCGTTTCTTGGTGTGCCTCGGAAAAATAAAGTTTACGTTTATTGATTAATAATAAATATTGTTTCGGTGATTAATAAATAAATGTTGGTTAATGTTACTTAAAAAATGATTTTTCATTTGTGGTGTACCTCCAAAATATTTTCTATTCCTAGGTGTACCTTGAACACAAAAAGTTTGCGGAACACTGTTCTAGACAACAGGTTTCTTCCACCACCAGTAAAAGTAAAACAAACGGGTGATGACTTGGCTTTGGATGATGGAGGGCAATTTCTCAATCTTCCAGTCAATTTAGCTCTACGCTTAAATTCTTCACTCAAAGATTTCCTGCAAATGCCCTACGATTATTTTTGTCCTACGGTAAAATTAAAGCTATCAAGTCGAACATGCAAAACGTGTGGTCTTTATCATGCTTCCGTCAATTTGCTCAATCGTCACATCGAGAACATCCATAAAAAAGTAAACACGCATACCGATATGGAGTTAGGCCTATAACAGTGGCTGCTCGTCGTGCTAATGAAAACTGATGTGCATTGTTCAAAATTTAGAGCACCAAGATGTTGAATGGCTTGATGAGAATGATGTAAACATTCTAAAATCGGAAGAAAGTGAGCAGATACACAACATTAAGCAGCAAACATCCAATGTAATCGAAAACTTAGAATCATGGATTCGGGTGTCATGCACAGAAGACTAGAATTGGAATTAATACGTATAGATACCAATAATTCGAAAGAAGTTTGTTAAGCCCTAAGCCTATTTTATAAGTACAGTTTAAGAGCTATTGCTTACTTTTGCTGACAAAGGGGAGAAGGGGGTAAATAATTGTAATAAATCTGCTTACGTAATACTTGAACGGCCCCTAAGTGGGAAGGGCGGCATTTTTCAGTTTTTGCCCCGCCTAAAAAAAATTGAAGATCCGGGGCTGCAAAATATTAGAGCTATTCTGATGTCCAAAATAAAGCAAAAGGTATATCCAAAAAATGCTCTCTAAAGTCACTATTCCACGCGGACGAATTCGCGGGCACAGCCACAGCAATAAATTAAAAACAGAATCGTTGCCATTTCAAAGCCTTACGAATTGAAAACGAAACGAACAATACACGTTTTTTAACGAAATCACGTAGCAATTTCAAACAATTCATCCAGGCTTTATGTCGTCCAGTTTTGCTGACCTATTTCTGTTCGTAGGACGCTTGGATTTCCTCTATTTCAGTTGAGAGATGAGTGCATCTGTGTAGCCTGACGCGGATTTATTAGCTTGTAGCTCGTGAACGTGACGCTTTAAGTAAGCTTTTTGCTCGCTATGATAATATTCGAGTTGAAAAGTTATGAGTGAACATTTTAATCTATAGTTTATATAAAAATTTCGTGTCACGATGTATGTTAACGATAAACTCCGAAACTACTGAAACAATTTTTATCAAATTTTGTGAGTATCTGTAAGTTGGCCCAACTTGGGAGATAGGGTAGCTTTTATCTCAATTGGACCCGGTAGGTGGCGCTGCTATTGGTATGTAAGCTATTAAATTTTGTAGCTATTTTCCGGGCAGGATAAAGTCTGCCGGGTCCGCTAGTAAATAATAATAAATATCTTATAGTTATAACATATACACACGGTTGTGTCTGCCTACGGTAAGCAACTTAATGCTTGTGTTACGCGTAACAGCCGACTGTTATAGCTATTTTTTTATAGATATACATAGAAATAATACATATATAGATTATAGATATATAAATACAAATAAAACACCCAGACACAGGCGGGAGTAACAGAACTCGCAACCTGCGGAGCAGAAAGCAGGACCACAAAAAAACTGCGCCAACAGGCTAGTCATTTTGTTTATTCTTTATGAGAGGAATTGTTATGTAGTTACTTTATGTAAATTAAAATCCATACTAATATTATAAATGCGAAAGTAACTCTGTCTGTCTGTCTGTCTCGCAATCACGGCAAAACTACTGAACAGATTTAAATGAAATTTGGTATACAGATAGTCTAGAGTCTGAGAAAGGACATAGGCTACTTTTTAATGCGAAAAAAAGGATGTAAGGTGTTGAAAGGTTGAAATGAAAATTTGTATGAGATATAATGTTCGTGTTTCGTAACTGTCAAACATTTAATGTTCATCCCGTCGATATGGTAAACTCTCCGATAAAATTAAAGAACGTATTTAAATAAAGGTTTCGAATCGACAACATATATCCACAATATACGGATAGTGGCGTATTTTACATTTTAAAAATGTATAATAATGTCAGTAATGAAAACGGATTGACATAATATATATTGGTTGTCAAATATAAAACGTAGTGATTATAATATACTCTTTGGTCAAATATTTATGCGTGCGTTCAGAAATTTATTTAGTGTAAACTAAGGAAAATATATCAAGCTAATATAAATCTTATACTATTGAAAAAAAGGAAAGCATTTTTTTCCCTCAAATCAACGCAGGTGAAACCGCGGGGCACAGCTAGTACTCTATAAATGTTTTAATGTTTTTCACTTCACGACAAATAAAATTAATAAAAGCACGTCTACATGAACGTAGAGCACACATTTATAGCTTTGTCATTATTTTATTCTTTCTGTCTTTAGTGGTGGTGTAAAATAAAGAATATTTATATTATATTTATTTATACTTTACTGTACACCACAATCACATCTTAAACATTAAACATATTTAAAGACAGTTACAGACTGTGAAGCACAATGGGCGGACTTATAGTATTTTGCCATTTCTTCAAGATAACCCAAATCTCAGTATATTTGTAGCTGGAGAGTGAATCATCTCTTCGCCTAGTAAAGGCGAGGGTACCTGGTAGTCATACTGAAATGAATTACGACGTCAGTACACCCACCCCCAGACCTTTCGTCCCAACAAGAGCATCGCCAAGAAATCAGAGGGCATATGGACATTGCTATTATATACCTACATAATTATTTTATTTATTTATTTATACTTTATTGTACACCAGAAAAATATTAAAAACAAATAATAAGGATAATTACAGACAGTGAAGTAAAAATGGGCGGACTTATGGCTACTTAGCCATTTCTTCCAGACAACCCAATTATGTGGGTAGGTACGCTACAATCTCTGAAATGTATGTACGTGCATAGCCTCTGATTGACTGCACCTAAATGGGGTAATTTATTTTTTTTTTATAGGAGAGGGGAGCAAACGGACAGTCGGCTCACCTGGTGGTAAGTGAAACCAACATCCATGGACACCCGCTACATCAGTGGACTAGTGGGCGCGTTTCCGGCCCTTTAAGTAGGAGTATGCTCTTTTTTGAAGGTCGCTAAGTCGTATCGGTTCGGAAATACCGTAGGCCATCAGCTGCCGGTTCCATATAGTGGTCTTGCAAGACAGGAAATAGCGCAAAATTGAGTTGTCGTTGATTTCTGGACATCGAGGTGATCTGGGTTAAATTTAGATTTTTTTTGTTGTGTTTGTTATTGTCAGGACAAGGTTTATATAAAAAAAAAATTCACGTATATTTACGAAAAAATAAAATGGTAGTAAAAACTTCGCCAATAATAATAATAAATAAGAATAAAGATTCAAATGTATGTATTTTATTGATAACTTGGTTTATGATTCACATTACATTGTTTAGGTATACATTTTATTATTCAATTTTGACCTCAACGTGCCTTTTAAAATATATAAACTAAACTTTTTCATCAAAGATAGTGCAAATACGAGGATCAAACGAGCAATATAAAAGGGAGCAGTTAAGTCTCGGAGGGTGAAAGGTGATATAGGACGCCGTATATCTACAGGCATTTCGAAGCGTTTAATATGCGCCTCGTGGCACTTTATGTTTTATTATTACTCTTAACGGACGTATATGAAGTTGGAAATTGATATTTTATTTATTTTATTCAAACTTATGCATAAACCAATCTAGCTAAATTAATACAGCATAATTTTACACACTACATCTTTTGCAACATAATATATACTATTTTATAATATAAACTAGCTGACCCGGCGTACTTCGTACCGCCTAACAGTTGATATTTTAATTTTAATACTTATCCTTCCCGAAACCCCTTCACTAACACTTAAACTTTATGGTATGGTATTAAAGTTCTACTTTTAAGTATTATTACGAATCTTTTGTATGGGAATATAGATAATTGTTGTTTTTAGACTTTTTCAGGGAAATTTTTAAATTTTTCTCTCCGTAACAGCCATCCTCATACTTCAAAGAATATTATAAAAAAAGAATTAGCGAAATCGGTTCAGCCGTTCTCGAGATTTGCGCTTAGCAACACATTCAGCGATTCATTTTTATATATATAGAGATTAGGTAATTTCTTTTTGCGGCTAGGTAGGACACAACTAGGGTAGTAAACAAGCGTACGGGCCAACCTGACGGTAAGTACTAAGTATTCACCGTAGTCTAGAGACGGCTGCAACACCAAAACCATCGCAAGCGCGTTGCCGAACCTCCTCTGACTCCACATAGGAGCTCTGGTCAACTTACTTACAACTGGAATACAACACTCCTTGAGAGTATGTTTTGGTTGTGGTACTACCAAAGACAGGCTGCTCCAAATTTTGAGCAGGATATGGCTTTCTGTGCCCTACCTTAAAGTAAAGATGCGTTTTTCACAAATGTGCCTATCACAGTCCAAGTCCAGTCCCTCAACAGTAAAGAGCAGAATCTTCTACCACGGGTATTCCTCTATATCAAAAAGAGATCCCAATCATCATACTAGATCAAACAATCGTGTCTATAGATTTGTGAAATAAATGTTTATTTTTAGTTGAAAATGTAAAACTGTGTTCCTAGAACGATTTGTTTATGTATTGAGGTTCTTAAATATTATCATGTTTTTACACCGAAAAGTATATATTTACAAGTCAACTTAACGTTAACCATTATAATATAGGTACCTTATAAATAATTAAACATACAGTATTGATATGATTAGATAATAAATATTTATAAAAATATTTCCTTGCTTTAAGAGAATGTGATCCAATTTTTTATATGTTCAAATAAATATTGTGTTCGGTTATTTTTAACCGATTTCTGAAAAAGGTGGGGGTTTTCAATTTGACTGAATTTTTTATGTGTGTTAGGTACCTCATAAATTTTGCTGGGTTTTGATAACTCTGCATGTCATTTAAATTTTTGTGATGTCTGCAAGTAATTTTTTAGTTATTTTTTTAGTTTTCGTAAGAATGCGTATACGCGTTCTCATTCGTCGTTGTAAAATGAGGCCCGTTCCTTTTTTGGGAATAAACACAATTATGTAAATATTTAATTAATAAGTTACTTAATTTAATTGTAGACAATTACCGAACAGTAGTGTTCAAGTCCTTAAAAGCACACTGTCAACATCGAGTCATTACGTAGCTCGTAATTGTTGCCACTAAGAGCAATTACTTCACTGCAGTCGTTTGAAACGACTTCATAAATATGCTCAAGATGCCTTGCCTTCTTAGATAAAAGGGACTTTATAATTGACCTCCTAAATTATATTTAACAGATGAGCAATTACCATTATAATTATATAGTGTAAAATTATGTGTATAAAAAAACCTCTTTTTAATTATTTGTAATATTACAATTTACAAGACACATTAAAAGATTTAAAAATAGCAATCGTTAATTTTATTTATTAAGTTAAATTATTTATAAAACTTCTATGAATAAGAAAAAATATTATTTTATAAGTTAGTATTTACGAGTTATGCTTTAACATTGCTGTGTGGTTACGGCACTAAAGAATGTAGCCACCCCCTCTCTTCCCGTGGGTGTCGTATGAGGCGACTAAGGGATAACACAGTTCTACTACCACCTTGGAACTTAAAAAGCCGACGGATGGCGGGATAACCATCCGTGCTGGTTTTGAAATACACAGGCCAAAGACGGGCAGCAGCGTCTGCGGTGCGACAAAGCCTGCCCAGCGTGGTGACTATGGGCAAAACACATGAGTTCGCGTCATAATGTCGGGCGCGAACTTGTGGAGGCCTATGTCCAACAGTGGACTGTGATAGGCTGAAGTGGTGGTGGTGGCTTTAACATTTGACTCTATGTGTAGGTACATACTCTGGAGTGCTCGAACACTATCTACTTATTTAGATCATTTAAATATTTTGTTTAAACGACCTAAAAACATTCATATATTTATTTATTCAGATTTAATTGCACTACACATTAATAAATTGTACAAATACCTAGTTTTGGCAATTGGCTTTATGTTGAAGCATTCTATACTCACTATCTTTAAGATTTGTAGGTATGTATTTATGTAAGAGATGATATCTAATTTTGTGTATACCAAAAGACCCAAAAGCAGTATATTTTTAAACTGGTGTTGCGTGTAGACATCTTCCGTGTGAAGCATGAAGGTGTGATACAATTATATTTAATTACAGTGACATTTTCATTTATTTAATTAGGGTTTAACTAACCACAGAAACACAAACGTTATTTGACTAAAATTAAACATGCGAACCGTGGTAAATTATTTGTGAAATTATATTAATGTTTACTTGCAAAGTAATTTTACTGGCCTTAAATTGAAATACAAAGTTAAATTGTCTGCAACATTAACAACGTTTCTCACTTGAGTCCCCGTAATACCTACATGGCAGAAGACATAAAACTGAACGGAATATGAAGCGTCAAAATAAAACGCGCCACGCTTGCTTCACTCACATGGCTTAGCGTTTCAAATAGTCAGACAATAATATTGTGTTTGCTAGCAAACGAAAAAAACCGACTTCAATTACATCGACAAGTAATACAACGTAAGTAGACGAAAAAAATTAACAAACGCACTAGTCGTCACTATGATTTTCGAGGGTTTCCCTCGATTTCTCTGGGATTCCATCATCAGATCCTGGTTTCCTTATCATGGTACTACCCTTGGGATATCTCCTTTACAACAACTTTTTTTTAAATCAATATCAGTCCATAAACGACGAAGTTATCCCCGATCTACATATAAAAAAATATACAGGGTCGAATTGAGTATCCTTCTCCTTTTTTAAAAGTCGGTTAATAAAAACAACTGATATGCTTTTTAACCAATTAGGGACAGTACATAATTTTACCGTTTTTAATGTATTTATTTTAAAGTGATGATATTTGAAACGAATAATACAAATAGTTTATTTAAAAAAAATAAAAAATTCAGTTCAAACTTTCAGCTTATATTCCCTCTTTACCGTATTAAAATAAACTTAATATAGGCAAAAAATGTTATATTTAACGTTTTATATAAAATTAAACAGTTTTATTCGATTAAATAAATATCTCCTAAGTAAAAATACACAACGATCCTAGCACTGAATAAATATTTCAACAGTTTACTGAATTGAATATAAACGATGTTCTAGTACTTCTTCCAGACTTTAGTTAAAACTCATTTTCTACAAAGACCCTTCTAAGTATTGTCAAACATTACCTCCGGTATGGAATGTTGACTCTACCGACAAGAACCGGCAAGAAATTAAGGTATTAATTATGAAGTCGAAAATGTCGTTTAGGAATTTCTTTGTCCAATCTTTCGTCAAGAAAATCTGAGTTAAGGTCTATTATTAAATCCTATTACTATTATTGTTGACTTTTAAATAATTTTCATTCATTTATACTCTAAGCGGAAAACCTCCCTTAAGATACACACTCTCTATAACTTTTATTAATAACTAACATTTCTTATTGTTTCTTAGTTACTTCAAGAAATTATTACTTTAACTCTGATGTCAATTTCATAAAATACTGATCATTTCGTGATGTAACCAATTTTACGACATGACCATGACTTTATGAAAAAGTAATAACGTTTACAATGATACTGCGATATACGCAAAGACAGAAAGATGTTTAGGTTTAATACTAATTTTTATACATATAAATTACTCCTGAAATACCGAAATACTTGTACAAGCTTTAATAATTGTAAAACTTTGTACAATTTTTTGTATCAAACAACTTTATTTAATATATATTTCAAATGTATTGGTTCGTTATAAATTTTTCCAAAGCTTTTGTTTTTAATTTCTATCAGATTTGGTAGACGGGATTACGTAATCCGTCCAAATTTAATTTTTTGATCGTGTTTTATGAATTCCACGCGAGTCGTTCTTTTGTTTGAGAATCGAAATTAAAAAATACGATAGATTTGGTACCGGATTTTATATCAAAATAAAATCATAAACAATTTTTGTAGTAAAACGTTAAAAATAAATTATACACGGTTGTTTTAATTTATTTTCTTTTATAATGGCATTATTCAATAAATAGTACTCGTATATTAATATTGTAGGTACGCGATTTGTAATGCCCCGTCCATACGCTTGGTGTTCGCCACGAACACGAACAAAGTTCCAAACATCAACCACAATCATCAAACACAAACAGCCGTCCTCACGCTTGACGAACGTGTAGTATTTTGTGAATCGGCAAACACGGCGGACGAATAACGCGGCGGCATGGCGGACGGATAAAATCTATAATGTACTTAATACTACTAAAATAAATATACTGTACTACTACTGTAACTAACTACTACTGTACTAGTAAAATAAATATACTGTTTTACGATTATTTATCGAATAATAATTTAATATAATTCATTTAAATATTTTTAAATGAAGAAATAAAACCTTTACATGACGTCACACAAACAATATTAAAACATGATTTTGAGTACCTAAAAGGCTGTAAATAACGCGCCAAAAACTGCGACAAGTAATGTATGTACTCTAAGCTGCGACACATCCACCACCCGTGAAGCTCGCGCGCATACTGATCGCTGGCCAAACGTGTGGATACACCGCGAACTGTTCGCCAAACATCCTTTGATCTGTGAAGAAAAACCGACACCGATGCCGAACACTGCCGAACACAAACACGAACAGGCGAACAACGACAAACACCCATCCACACGTCCGTTTTTGCTGTTTGCTGTTCGCTGTTCGCCATTGTTCGTCAAGCGTGTGGATGGGGCTTTATACTTATATCTGCTTGAACATTCACAGGCATCGTCGTCGGCTCGTTTGCCTCGCACCTTCACACTCCACACCGCACAGAGGAGTATTTACACTAAAAACCTGGCCAAAATTATTTTTTTTAAAATATCATGTGAATATAAAATAAATAAACACTTAGAGTAATTTTTAATATGTTCATTCGTTTAAAATATTTAAATGGTCATAATCATCATCATGCTCATAATTTATAAAAAAGTGCTTAATTTTGAAACAAATTAGTCATCAAAGTCAAATTCATCGTCGTTTTTATCATCTTCATCGTTGTCAATTTTTTTTTCTTAACTTGCAATGTATGTATGTATATTGTATCTATGTATGTTTGTTCGGGTGAAATCTTGCAACTCAATTTTGAAGCAGATATCTTCACCCAATTGAGCAGACATTATTTTACTTTTAATTTATTACTAAATTCGTTCAAATGTCTGGTAAACAAAATGGCGGAAAAAAGCGGAACATTTTCTTTTGTTAATCCCTTTATGAAGGCCTCTACTTTATTTTATGTTAACAGTTAACTACTCGGAAGTACCCGGAACACCTACAAAAACACTATTGTTTACTTAAATTTATCAAAAAAGTAGAGTATTTTTTATATTTTTTATCAATAATTAAATAAAAAAGGATCAATGTGTCTACAGATTAAATGTAACATTATTATTAAAGAACATACTTTCACCTTCCATATAAAAAATTTTTTTACACAAATTGCACATTAAACAAATTAAAACACCACGTGTAATTTGTGTCAAAATTCGAGCCTTGATAAAACATAGACGACGACCGACGGCGACGACTGAGTTCCGACTTCCTGTATGCCGTTCGGGGTAAACAAAAAAAATGCGAAAGTAACGGGATATCAAAAACAAATTATCCAGCTGCTAGAAAGAGATGGTTGCATTGAATTTTATAATACTTTGCATTTTTTACTTTTGGCCAGGTTTTTAACGTAAATACTCCTCTGTGCACCGGCTAATTAAATGCTTGACTGCCAGAGTATATGCACCTACCCTTATACGCTAGGCTCATCTACCCAAAGGCTTGGTGCTCGACCTAGCAACAGTCTTGAATCAATTATCATTCTAAACACAAAAAATATTAGGTTTTTTGAGTGTACATGTGTACCTAACTTCATAAGAAATAGAGTTATTAAAATGTAATTGCTATTTGTCGTTGTTTTAATTTGCAATTTTGTGTGCAAATTAGTAAACAACTAACAATACGTCTAATATGTATCTATATTTTTGTGATGAAAGTTGTACCTTAATTAACGAGCAAAAATGAAATGATTCCTCAATAAGAATACCTATTTAAAAATACAAATAACTGATAAAAACTACAACAAATAACTACGAAAGTAATGTCAATTTAAAAACATTTTAACTGGTAACTGAGACATTAACAAAATAAGGAAAAGAGTAATCAAAGTCTTCTTATTTGTTTCGCAAATTACTTTCCAATTCAATCTTCTAAATTAAGTTAATGTAGGTTTAGTTGGTAAATTGTAAATATTTAATATATAAATACTTGAAGATAATTTCCATGAATCTAAATGATAAGTACTTCTAATTAGTTATGAATTAGATGTTTTGCTGCACAATGAGGTCAAGGTGACATTCTCTGACAATATCTCTTCAGATTATGTGTAGTGTACTTGGTCGAACTTGGGAATACTGATATAATAAATTCAATATACCTACGTAGGCAGTTTTATAATAGACGTAGATATATACTTACATCGGTGAATGTTATAACGGAGAGTTATTGGCATATGATTTAGGGATTAAAGCCTAAGGGAAAAAACCAGTCGACCTTTAATACAAAATCGCGCCCTCGTTCGTCCTCTTCACAGAACGTCGAACTTTTCTGTCGAAGAATATAATACTATCTATATACATATATTAAGAAGCTGTACAGTACACAAAGTTATTATAATAGTAGTATATTTTAAACAAGAAAAGAGTACAAAAGGCGACCTTATCCTATAAAACAATTTTTTCCTGGCAACCTTTGGAAAGAAACTGAAAAATAGGAATTGACTAGGTGTAATGTTACGAAACAAATTATTTGGCAATATTTATTAGATAAATTGGCAAAGTTTTTTATTCATTCATGTTAAATTTGTTTCATGGTTTTCAATACCTACTACCAAAAGATCGCAGATAATTTAGCCAATGACACGTAGAATAGAGGAATCTCTTAATTGCTTAACTTCTTCTAGTTTTAATGTCTAAAATCGACATTTGTTTTATCTAGGTCTAGGTAACTTATGTTAATGGGTCACATGTAGAAATAGAAAATATACGTAAATATAATAACAGAAAATTAGATGGCAACATAAATAGAAGATACCTTTTATTATCTAGCAGTTACACACTTATTGGGGGATGTTTCAATTAACTACAAATCTAAAACGTTGAACCTCATTCATGTCTATTTCAAGGGATTAATGGGGCACCATAAACTGCGTAATTCCGCTTCAATGCTCGTCTGGAAGGTCAGCCATTAAACGCCGAGTCGTCGAATTGACGAGGTCGTGAGTTACAATGATCGTGATGCTCAAACAAATCGAAACCATTATAGAGTGTACCAAAAAATAAATAAAAAATAACACTCCGGGAGTGCCGGATGAAGTGAAAACTTGAATATTAACGTTGTGCATTTTTGATATTTTGGAACAGTTAGGGAATAATATTGCACGATCACGATTCAGCCTGTAATATCCCACTGTTGGGCATAGGCCTCTTCCCCATGTAGAAGAAGGATCAGAACTTAATCCACCACGAATTGCTTTAATTATTATCAGTATAAAAACTATCATTTATAAGGAAAACACAATATTCATTATATGCGCTATCGTACACAAACGTGCAAATTTATATTGCATTAAAAATTTATCACTTCAGAACTATTACAATTCTTTTACATTAATAAAAAGTTTGTTCTCAGAAAAATCTTTTGGAATATTTTTCAGAAAAAATTTTTGGAAGTCGGTTAAAAAGTCAATATAGGTACCTATAGGTACTCGTAACTCTGTTATGGTTGCTAATAAATTAGTTCAACTTCAATAACGTTTATTAATATGATGAATACATTTAAAATAAGCATCATAATTAAATCCCTTTGTGGATTAATAATTAGTCAATGTTCGGATATGACAAGACTATGTCGGTTTACCTAAATAAGCTTTGCCACGAACAATATTTGCTAATGGAGTGTGTGATTGAAAATGGTGGTTATGAAATTAATAGTAATTATATATATAGTTTAATTTATTTCTTTATCCACTCGAATGTTTCGCATTGGTTTGTTTGTCTTTAGGTGGCAAATACGGGTTAAAAGGAATTGACCGTTTATTTCGTGTAATTACAAAATACAAATGTGCGACTAAAAGTTCTAATGTGTCAAACGCCTTTACAATCATTCGAGTTATATCATGTCTCTGCTAATTACTTACTAACTGCCATGTCCATTCGATTGCTCTGCACAGCTGACTGTCATGACCATCAATCAGCTAATGCACTGGGTCTTAGCGCGACACAAAAATACGTCGACAGTGTGAATTCTGCAAAACAAATATAACTTAGAAGTTTGTATGTGCTGTAGTCTTAAAAGTAAATAAAAAAAGTCATGTCTTTAAAGTGTCAAACGGAATAAGAAACATTTGTAAGGTAAAAACCGTCATAAATGCCGCTAGAAACTTTGGAATCCCATTGGGTACACAGCTAGCTCAGCAATAATAAATAAATAAGTTACTGAAATAAATTTTTCTTAGCCGGGAGGAGGACCTATTGGCCCTGAGAGTCAGATGTAATAACGGGACACGGAAGGGCTC
The DNA here is from genome assembly GCA_905220545.2 of Melitaea athalia. Classification (NCBI taxonomy): domain Eukaryota; kingdom Metazoa; phylum Arthropoda; class Insecta; order Lepidoptera; family Nymphalidae; genus Melitaea; species Melitaea athalia. The sequence continues at coordinate 17,660,328 of HG992182.1, forward strand.
AGAATTGACGGTCGTCCTTACAGTGATTTCTAGGACTACAGACGCTTATAAAACAAGTTAAAAGATATATAGCAAATAAACTTTAGGGTTAAAGTTAGGGGTTAGTAATCCTTTTAAGATGTCAAGGGAAAACGGTATCTTCATATCACTAATGTAATGGACATGTATACTTCTTCTATTCTCTATGAAGTATGAAGCAAAACCTTTGTTTTTTTATGTTACTAAGTCGACAAACAAGCATATGGCTCACCTGATGGTAAGTGACTACCGTAGCCTAGATAATTATAGACGCCTGCAACACCAGAAGCGTCGCAAGCGCGTTGCCGACCCTATTCCCAATCCCCCCCAGGAGCTCTGGTCCCCTTACTCACCAACAGGAACACAATACTGCTTGAAAACAGTATTATTTAGCTGTGGTCTTCTGTAAGGTCGAGGTACTACCCCAGTCGGGCTGCTCCATATTTTGAGCAGGAAATTTCCTGCTGTGCCCTACCTCAGTTGTACCTTTGTACACCAATATTGGCAAATAACGAAAGGCAATTTTTTGTTAATCTTTAATTATTTATAACTTTTTAACAATAAGCACATAATTTTAAGAGCATTTTTTTCGATCATTTCAACTTGTCAACTAGACTATCGTATGTAGCGTCAAACGCGTAATTTCCGATTTCACAGAAATGTTGGGACGAAAAGTAGGACTGAAAGTATGTGTTGACACTTTGCATTTTCTGAAAATATTTACATTAATGTAGGTATATATTTTTTACACCATCAGAAATTAGAGATTTTAACGAACAAAAAGCATTGAACGATTGAAAATGAGGGTGCTTTTTCGATATTGAGGTCAAACTAAGGTGAAAAAATAAATATTTCAAATAAAAAAAAAATACACCGTTTGAAACATAAAAAATAAGTTTTTACCAAATTTTGTAAAAAAAATTAATAAAAGCTAAAAATAAAAAACCAAAAACATTGTTTTTTGAATTTTTTACATGAATTTTGATGTTATGTGGAAAAAGTGTAAAATACATAAAAGTTGTAGATCTTTTTACTACCTACAACTTTGCCATTGAGTTTTTTTCCACAGGAGTTGTAGTTTAGCCGGAAATCGAGATAAACCGTATTTTACCCATAAACCTCCCCTCCCTACCACTTCCCGACCTCAGATCGACCGTAATTCATTTTTCCGTTCATTTTCGTTGTACATATTCTCTTTCTTTTACAATGGGTTTCATCCTACTATATTTTTTGTTTTGGTTTCAGAAGCTAAAAGACTGGTACATATTTATCTATGTATAAAAATCAGTAAAAGCACGCACTGCTTGGTGAAATATTACATAAAATTTGTGTTCATATTCAGTAAATATTGAACTAGGGGATTAAAATGATTTTTCAAGAAAATTCATATAGAATATTTAAGGCTTTTTGCCTTCTGAATTTTACGAAAACGTTGTTAATCTCGTTTTGGGATCAGCATTAACAATGGCCCCGTATATTACACTGAACATTCACAGTTAATAGAAAAGCGTGGAGCGATCCATGTTTTGCGAAAACCTATTTAAACTACAAATTGAACAGGAAAACTCCAATATATCGCAGCGAATACTGAACTGAAATTATTTGATTTGGAAATATTGAAAATTTGAAATACATGTTTGAATATACAATTTATTGATATACGTAATATAAAAGGATATTGATAAAATGTGAATTGTTAGGTACTTTATATATAACATACGAGTATTTCCATTGATTTTGTCGTATGGAAATAAAGTTAAAGTTCCACCACTTGGGTAGACGTAGAACACACTAGCGTGGCCCGCCTGATGGTAAGCGAAGCAGCACTAGCGCGTTTTGAACATTAGGTACTGCCTTTGTCTGTCTATACAGCGCATTTCTAGAAGCTCTGGTGTTGTGGAGCGTGTGCCATGTTCGCGCCTAAGCACTGGCGTTAGCGGGTTCGATTCCCGCAGGGGAGGGATATATGTTTAGATGTATTTTGAACAAATATTTCTTTCCGGTTTGGATGTCTGTCCTTGTAGGTCTATCCACCGTACGTCGGAGAGCACATTAAGCTGTCGGTCCCAGTTGTTATCATATACACCTGATGGCGATTATTACTGATAGTAGGGAATATATCCGCCAACCCGCTGTGGAGCAGTGTGGTGGATTATGCTCCGATCCTTCTCCTACATAAAGAAAGGGGCCTATGCTTAGCAGTGGGATGTTAGAGGCTGAACTAATTACAAGAACATAAGGCATATAAATATAAATAAATAAATATAAATATCATATAACATACACACACGGTCGTCTGTTCCTATGGTAAGCAACTTAATGCTTGTGTTACAGGTAACAGCCGACTGCTATAAATATTTAGTTCGTAAGTTGTGAATTGTTAATTAGAACATGTCTTTCATATATGGGTATGGAATAGATATTTATTATTAATACTTAGTAAAAAATAATTTCGTCGCCTACTAAAACCCGATAATTTTGCTCAGCATTTCACAAGGGAATTTAACTTAAAAAACTTTAATTATATCCTTCTTCCATAATTTAATAACGGAATCTTAAAGGTGAGAAACATTTATGCCGTCTGACATCCGAGTTTAGGATTAATTAAGAAACATAGAGTTAATTACAAAAGTTTTTACATAGCAACATTGAAATGTATGTATAAAAGGTCGCCAAGGTGACTGATCTACAAGTTGATGCTCGTCTTAAAGTTTAAATAGGTACTTAACGAACAAAACTTAAAGAGCTAAGCTTAGTTTAATTTTGAAAGTACGAGTAGATTTATACCTAATTAATAATAATTAATCGGTATATACGTTTACGCTTATAATATCCCACTACTGGGCATAGGCTGCTCCGAGGCACGGTGGAGAGACCCACAAGGACTGCACAAACGCCCAGACCATGGCAAACATCTTTATGGCCAATATAAATGTTTGTTATGTGCGGGGATCGAACCCGCAACCGCCAGCGCAATAGCCACAAACGCTGTGTGTTAACAAACAGTGCTGTGACTGTTGCGCTAACGCGTCGATCATTATGTTTTAATTTAATTTTCAAATAATTTAAAAAGGACTATAAGTCACTAACTATTAGATAGTATAAATCACTTTTTAATTATTGAAACGATTTAACACACATTAGTTAGGTGGGTAGTACCCACTGGGTACAGGTTGGTTTTGAAGTCTATTGAAATTGCTTGAAACAATATTCCTACTAAACTTATCATAAAATAACTTCAGTAATTTAGTTTTCCATAACTAACTACTTGAGTTAGTTGTTTAATCGATTGGATTTAGTTGATTTTGGTACTAAAACTTTTGTGTATGTATTATGAAGTTATCGCGTTTGTGATCATTCAATAAAAATTATAAGTATTCCTTTATTCAGTATTTTTTATAGTAGCACGTAGCCACTGTTACTGTAAGTCTATCTTTTTTCTTTATGGCTTTATAAATTAGTCTTAAAATTTCGAAACTTTCAATAAATTTTTCATTTTTAAATTTATTTCAACGGGTTTAATGTTATGCCATACTGAATAATTAAGTCGAACATACTCTACCGTAACGGCATGTAGATGTTCCAGCAAGAGCCTGAAGGCATGCTTTTTATTGCTGACATATGTATTTGCTAGTTGCACCTCCCAGTTTTACCCGCATCATTTCGGATCCCGTAGATTCCTACGGGATCTATAGTAGCCTTTATGTTATTGTGGATATCCAGCTACAAACGTTTCTTTACAATAAGATCAATAGTTTTTGCGTGAAAGAGTAACAAAAATCCATGATATTTATCCATCCATCCTCATAAACTTGTGAATTCCTAGTATTCGTAGGAATGCATGTCAATGAAGTTCGCTTTCACTTTTACATTTTTTGAGTAGTAATAAGTATGAATTTTTTACACTTTGAGTGCTACGAAATTTTTTTATTTATAAAATTCTCTTCTAAAATCATTCAATATGTACTTGACCGCCGCCGACCGCCTGTACTGACCCATCCACGTACTGACCGTCATGACGCTGCCGCGTTACCGGTCACTCAAATTTTACCCCTCATGCGCCTAAAAAAGTTACACTTCAAAAAGCATAAATAACAGTTTTTTTTGCGTAAACGTGCGTACAATATATTTATTTATACGAATAAAACTTTCTACTCTATTCGGATGGGCCTTCTGTTACGACGCTGTGTGATTGACCGTTAAATTTTGTCCATTAAGAAGGTTTATATGTCCCGTTTTAGTTTTATGGTCAATAGCGGCTTTACTACTGAGTCTCTGAAAGAGTCACATTGCTGTGCTACGTCCTTTTTAAAGTAAATATTCAAGTTCAAGGCTACTTACTCTACTTCTAAGGGATTGATACAAATATATGTACTTATATGACGAGTACGTTTCCTTACAAGACTAGTATATAAAAGTATTTTTTTTGCGATTTTATTATTTTGGAGTTTTAGTCATCTTTTAACATATTTTTATTATTATAATGATTTGACCTTTTTCAATTCCCGTGGCAATTGACCCTTGGCAATTTCTATCCGGAGAAGATTAGGAGATTACATATTATGACGTGTGTTTTACCATAATTCATTACAAATATGACAGTCAACCTCGGACCGGAGATCAAACCTATAAATCTGGAGTAGAAAGCAGAATCAACTAGTACCGGCTAGTCAATTACTTACAGAAACAGTACAGTAAGTATATATTTATATACAAAATTATGCATAAATGTTGATTCTTTTGATTTAATTACAATTTTTACCGCCACAATATAAAATGAAATTTTCAAATGATTCAGTTGAAAGGAATTTTTATAGGTAAGTTACTAGATGGCCCGGTGAACTTCGTATCACTTACGTATATTTGTGAAAAATATACACAAAACACTTTCCGAACGCACCTATATAATTATATATATTTGACAACCAATTGACAACGTTTTTGACAAAAGAAATTTCTTTCATTAATATAATTATATAATTCATTAAATGATATACATAATAACATAATTCATCAAATTTCCGCGCTAGGAACATTTTGTATTGGAAAATTAAATCGTCGTTTTTAGTATTTTCCGTTACATATTATTTATGTTTCTCACTTTAAACCTTCCCTGAACTTCTACAAACATTTCAATATGAAAATTAGCCAAATTGGCCCAGCCATTCTCGAGTTTTAGCGAGACTAACAAGCAGCAATTGATTTTTATATACATATAGATAGATATGGTCTCTATAATAGATTTGATATAACCCGTTACCACATTCGAAACCATATATTGTTCTGTTAAAAATGCTCACATATATGTATAGCAATAGAGACCTCGATTGGTTTTTTCAGATTGTTATCTTTTTTTTGTCTGCAATAAAAGCCTATAAAAGCATCAAACATTTTTATTTCGATTCCTACATAAATTATACATAATCATATGCTACATTTTATTGCAAATGTACTACTTACATTTATATGTATATAGAAATGATTACTATAAATACTTTTCATATAATGTAATGGTTGAGTAGGTATCTCGTCCATTTTTCCACTTCGTTACAACTCAGAAGTGGATGCTTCATTGAATTTGAATTTCGTTACCAATATTATTGATTTCATGCTCATTACGCATAATGTATTGTTAATAGGACAATCGAATCATTAATAAATTACAGTTATGATAATTTTGTAATGCTGTTTTGATGAAAAATACAGTTATTGTAAACCTTTAATCTATACTAATATTATAAAGTTGAAGAGTTTGTGTGTTTATTTGTTTGTTTGAACGCGCTAATCTCAGAAACTACTGGACCAATTTGAAAAATTATTTTAGTGTTATATAGACCATTTTTCGAGGAAGGCTATAGGCTATTTTTTTTCAAATTAACGCGTGTGAAACCGCGGGGCACAGCTAGTCAGTTATAAGATTTGAATGCAACAATACTTTTTTAACTTATTCTGATAGCAGAAGTTTTTGAAGTAAAACTTCTTTACGCATGCTTGACTCGAGGAGTAAGCTGGTGAATGAATGACGAGAGCTTTACAAAAAGTGTGATCGGGCGAGGCGAACGAAGCAAGAGAGAGAGGTGCAAGCACACACGCACTGTCTCTCTTTCTCTCACAGCCAGTTACCTTTAAATGGCTGTAACATTTGTTGGTAAACCTGTGGCGACATCTATCGAGCCACAAACGAACTGAAGATTCTAAATCGCGCTATCGAAGTTTTCAGAGAAATGAACTATATATACAAGAACCCGACAACAACCGTGGGGGCAGTAGCCCTACCAGACACAACACCCGTCTGGTTGGAGGATCCTCCCTTTTCGGTGGACGAACATCTCACCAAACTGGTGACCCCGAGCATGAACATCAGCGCAACCTTCGTCAATCTACATCATCGTGACTTCATCATCACTTCCTCAAGCTTTCGAGCAGCGAGTCCTACAGTCAGCCAGCATCCACGACTACTACGGGTATCCTGACCACCAGCATGCAGCGGACGCGCATACCTGGTCATCACCCACAGCCTTCTCAGCGACTTTGGCACAGCACACTGCACTTCGGCCGGTCAGCAAGCAGAGACGCACCTCTCTCCTGGTCGACGCAGCAGCCAGCCACTACGCAGCACTGCACCACTCCGACTCACTGGAGAATATGCAGCATCACCCCGACTCACTGGGGCATCACCGCAGACAGTTCCGACTCACCGTGAACTATGCGGCATCCGGTTCCGACTCACTGGAACATTCCACTGGCCCGGCAAGCATCACAAGATGCGTATGGACGACTCAAAAACCGCTATCGACCTTCGGTCTCGGAGGGGAGTGATGTGGCGACATCTATCGAGCCACAAACGAACTGAAGATTCTAAATCGCGCTATCGAAGTTGTCAGAGAAATGAACTATATATACAAGAACCCGACAACAACCGTCGGGGCAGTAGCCCTACCAGACGCAAGACCTGTCTGGTTGGAGGATCCTCCCTTTTCGGCGGACGAACAACATCTTCCCAAAAACCATTAAAAATAAATAAATTAATATTTTTTTCATAAATTTTATCAGTCAATCAGTCAGTCAGTCAGTTCAGTCTATTGCAGTCCACTGCTGGACATAGGCCTGCCCAAGTTCGCGCCAGAGGGTGCTAAATTTTATAATAAGGATTTATTAATATACATATACTCGTTATTAACTTGGAATGTACGATATTTATTTTATCATTTTTTAAATAAGTCTCGATTTGTCGATGTCATTGACATCTTACAGTAGAACAGTCATCAATAAAAAGAAAAGACCGTCAATGTTGTTTGAGATGTATCAGTCCCCTTGAAACGAGAGCTTCTGATGTGATCGTTTCATTAATATTTCATGACGAACCTTTGAAGGCAACAAAGCTACAACTCTTATATGGAATAATATGTGTGATGAGTTGATACTGTTGATAGTCTTTTCCTTGGTAGTTCCCTAAGGTACCACACCTACACTAAGGTATTAATTACATTACGAGAAAATATTACCGACAGTCTCGTATCCAGAACTTTTCTTTTTTCCGGACATGATTTGTGTTGCAATATCCAGGGTACTGCGTGTTAAGTAGCGTTTTGATATATATTTCTACATACATACAACTGTATAGAGTTCAATTTATGAAATACTTAAAAATAACGTGTTTCCTGTTATTATATTTATATAAAATAAGCGATCTAATCTAATATAGTAACTAAATGCTATCATGGTGTCTATCAATACGTTATTAAAAAGGGATATTTTTACAAACAAATAATAATCATATTATCTTTCCGAATGAAGACGTTTTGATTATTTGGAATATGGGATAATTGGATAATTGTTTCAAGATTAATGTAAGGTTTTCAGTATATTCAAGAAAGCTGCTTATGAAAATTTACACAACTTTTTTTTAGTAGAACATATTCTGAGATAAGTTTTAATTAATGTATAGTTATTTTCACAGTTTAAAAAGTAAAAACAACAAAAAAAGAGACTGTACTAATACAGCAGAGCAACAAAATATCATATTCTATCTCGATAAAACTTATACTTATTTTAGATGTATGTGTAGGGGGTGTAAACTTGTTATGTCTTCAGGTTTTTTGTTTTTTAATTGAGACATTTTTTGCATATATTTCTAATCCATACGATAATAACTATAATCCATCATGTGTCATAATAAGTTACAATTAACTGCAATTTATTTAAAATATTCTATGGGCTTCATTCAATTAAAAAACTAACATTCGATTAAAAAGGCTAACTAAATTCAAGCTTGTAGCATTACAAGTCATGTGTAGCTGAAGGTTTGTTTTGAAATAATTTCTGGATGCTAGAGATGTACTAGTATATTTATACGTAGAATATATATATTTTCCTTTTCATCTCTTGTTAAATTATACAATTTCCTACAACCATTTTCGGTTATTTGACGCGTTAACTGTTTCGAATTTGCATCATAAAGCTTATTTATGAGAAGAGATGTGAGTTAACTTTTTAACGATTGTGAGTCAACTTCTTAACGAACTTGAAAGAAATATTATATCAAAATAAAATAAAAATAACGTGAAAAGGAGACAATATTACAAAACATTTGGAAAAGGCGAAAAAAGCGACCTCTAAATAGGTAGTTAGTTTTCCTCCATTTTTGCAGTACGATCGTGTCTGTCCATAAATTAAAAATTAATGGTAGATTTTATTTATTCATTGTTTTATAATAAATTTACACAACGAGTAAGTTCATTGTTTATCTACAAAATTTTCCGAGGTCAGGCTTAATTTAGTTTCAGTCCGTTTAATTAGCTATTTGTTTTTAATTTTACTTATTTTTAATAATAATAGATATTAAAGAAATAAATAATTAAATTCATTTAATAAGTGTTTCAAAAAAATTTTAGTCAGTTATATCATTTAATCAAAATTAGACAGTGTTAATAAATTAGTCCATTGAAATGTTACATTTTTTTGAGCTTACTTTGCGTTTGTCAGAGGACGCAATTTTATTTTTTAGATATGATGGGGGGTTAGTCTAATGTTAAATCCAAGTTTGTGGGTTTGTAGTCCTTGTGCAACGGCCGCCATCTTGAAAAAGAGGTTCAAATGGTTTTTATGGTTTATCTGCCAAACTACAAGTCTCACAAAAAATTTATTTAACATTTTATGTTTTAAATAAAATTATCTACAACTTTTGTTAAGTAACTTTTCGTCTTAGAATCTTTTGTTAAGTAACTTTTAGTCTTAGAAAAGAGAAGAAATCTATTTGTTAATAAAACTTTTTTTTAAATCATTTTACAAAAAAATAATATCAGACCATTTTTATAGACGGTGTTTTAAGAAACAATTTTTATGATAAACATTATTAAATTTATTTATTATTTAAGGGTTTTACAGCGCTGCGAAACGAATACTATTCTTCAAGTATTTGTAACTATACATTTTGCGCTAATTTTTAATCATCTTGTTGATTATTGATAGTAAAATATTGTTAATAAATTGTTCCTTAAATATTATCTATAAAAATGGTCTAATATTATTTTTTTGGAAAATTATTAGAAAAAAAGTTTAATCGACAAATAGATTTTTTTCTCTTAAATTTTTATGGTTTTTCACTTATAACTTTTTTATTTATGATTCTACGACTAAAAGTTACTGAACATAAGTTATAGATAATTTTATTTGCAACAAAAAATGTTAACTAATTTTTTTTGTGACACTTATAGTTTGGCAGATAAACCATAAAAACCATTTGAACCTCTTTTTCCAAGATATTATGGCGGCCGTTGCACAAGGACTACAAACCCACAAACTTGAATTGAACATTAGACTAGCCCCCCCTTCATATCTAAAAAATAAAATTGCGTCCTCTGACAAACGCAACCCCAAATGTAACTTTTCAATGGACTAAATGTAATTTTTGAAGAAGAAAATGTCATTGGTCGTATAAAATACGTTTGAGTTGCGAAAAATGAAATATTTTAGTCTATAAAATTTAAAATATAATTATTTAAAAACTAGTACCTGGGTGACCGAGCCTAGCTGGGTATTTTAATTTTATTTTTTGTTTTTTTTCTCGGTATTTTTATATTTTAATTTTATTTAAATAATAAATCACGAGTGAAATTAAAAAAAAAAGAAAAAAAATTTTTCTGGAGACTGAGATTCGAACCCGGGTCAACACGATTTGACACCCGCCGATTTCCTAATTACGCCATTACAGCTATGTTGACGCGAAGTGAAATTAAGCTTCGTATTCTAATGATATTTTTTCATTGCCTAAAAACAGGGATAAAACGACATTTTTTTTAAATGAATCCTAGCTAGATCAATTTTTCGCCCCCGAAATCCCCTGCATACTAAATTTCACGAAAATCTTTGGAGCCGATTCCGAGATTCAGAAAATATCTATACTCTATACTTATTATAAAAATAAGTCCCCCGGCCGCGTCTTTCTGTCCTCCTGTCTGTCTGTCTGTCTGTCTGAACGCGATAAACTCGAAAACTACGTAACGGATTTTTATACGGTTTTCAACAATAGAAAGAGTGATTCTTGAGGAAGGTTTAGGTATATAATTTATTATGTTTTAATGTAAATTAGCAGAAATACGGCGATAAATGTTGAAGAGGTCGCAAAAAATCTCGCCAACGGGAAGCTTTCCACGCGAACGCTGCGTAAACTAGCAAAGATATCGTTTTATAATGTACTAGCGAATTCAAAATCTATAAAAATGCTACAAAAAAGTCCGCGATAGCATATCTCTATCTCTTAGGGTTGACTTACAATAGCCACTTTTATGTTCAAATTTTTAATTAAAAACATTACGTTATTTTTAAAGATATTTTCTTTAGTTCAGTATTAATCCTTATCCAAATGAATATGTTATTTAGCTTAGGCATTTAATGCAGATTAAAATTGCTCTTTACACTATATTAATCGGATAAATAGTTTTTGAGATATCGTCGTTAGAAGTAAGTAGCAGCGAAACATTTAATGCTCGGCGAGCCAGCGTTGAGCGTTCTTTCCTTGAGATGCCTATAACGGCGCGGGCGAGTCCACCCCCTTTGCCCCGCATCGCTCGACCGCCTGCTCATGCTATTAAAGGAAATCAAAGAATATCAAAGATCATTTTATCGAACTTTTTTTTAACTTTTTTGTTAAATTCCACGCGGACGAAGTCGCGGGTACAGCTAGTATATATATATACAAGAATTGCTCGTTTAATAGTTTATGATTATTAATAACACAGTACAAAAAACTGAAACAGTAAATGTCTGGTTATTTTTTTTAACTGGTGTAATAATACGCCCGTTAAATAAACCTCATAAAATAATTTTATCCAATTATCGGTAAGGAGATAAGCTCAATTTTGTCTACTGGAGCAGCACTCTGGATAAATGCTAACGAAATTCTGTGAAAACGCTGTACACACATCTATAATTTAAACAAAAATATTCTTTACGTTTAAAGTTATAGAGTGTACTTTTCATTGTATATCAAATAAAATTTACCCTCAATATGTACAAGTACGTATGTCTGGATACATTTTGAGATAATATATGATTTATTATTTCTCAAGTCTGCTTCATGTTACAAAGCTTAGTTGTTATTTAGATTATAATGTACATGGAAAATTGAGTAATTATATAAAATATCAAACTACACACACATACACAGTTTGTTACTAAGTATTGTTAATTAAGTGGTAAAGTATAAGGGATGCCCAAAAAGTAATTTGTATCGACATATCGTGTCGTAATGTATCGTATACGTTTGTATATTGATTCACTATATTATCGAATCCTTTTGTATAGATTCATGCGATATTTTTGTCATTACGAAATGATAAAGATAATACTGTAGCTATTTAGTTCTACTCATTTAGTCATTCACGATAATTTAGACAGACGAGAAGTTAAATAAGAGGAGAAAAAAAATAAGTAAGGGATTTGACTTTTTAATTATCAAAAATAACAAAAAAAATGTACCTATATATTCACCACACGAAACAAGATGTCGGTTCTTTTTTTTTTGGAGCTAACACAATTATTTTTTATTGAAATCATTGCTGCGACAAAATCATATTAACTTTTTAATTAAAAAAAAATTAAAATTTTATAACGAACCTAGAATTGCCAGAGATGTATAGCGTTAACTTACATACAATATAGTATTTATTTCTCTAAACAATTTTTGAGATATTCCTAAAACAGTAATGTTAGACTAAAGGTTACTTAAAATTAAAAGGACGTGATCATATTTTTTAAATACAAATGTATGCTTTAGTTAGGAAGCATATATTATTTATTAAACAAAATATGAAACTACCTCTTTCTTTATCAGAAAAATACTGCCAAATAAAAAAAACCTGTAGTATTCTTTTTTTTGTTTTTACAAATACATTGTACAGTTCATACTTTCCACCGTTATCCGCTTTAATAAAATAACTCCAAGCGGTTGATTTGACTAATGGTGCAAAATAAAACGCAAATCGGTATTACTCGAATAGAACAAACACACTCCTCGTCCTCTGGTATGGGATGTTACCTGTGTAGATACCTTGGCCCCCTCGCATATTAATAACACTGCGGAGAGGGCCGGGTCTGCCGCCGACCAAGCCCAGATCCTCAAGCGCCGTAAGTATTGTAATTTATCAGACAATTACTTATTTGCGGCGCTTGCTGTGGAGACCTTGGGCCCTTGGTCTTCTGACATGAAAAAATTCATGTCAGAATTGTCGTCCAGGCTTGTTCTTGCATGTGGCGACCTGAGAGCTGGCGAGTATTTCGCCCAAAGGCTCAGCCTCGCTATTCAACGGGGTAATGCCGCCAGCGTCTTAGGCGCCATGCCGAACACGGACATTCTAGAGGAAGTTTTTTATTTATAATTTTATTGTTTTACTTTATTTTTGTAATTGTAGTATTTTAACACAGGTTTTTTTTTTTTTAAATCTTATTGTATATAGTTAAGTCTTTTTAATGTACGTTGTAAATATGTGTCCATAAGATAGTTCTATATAAATAAATAAATGTACAAACACATACACAGGCAATGAGTTTTAAATTTAAACAAAGCTTTTGGTACATACAATCTTAAAAACATCGGAAATAATTTAAACATACCAACACATACAAAACTGTAAACAACTTTTATTGACTTGTGGAGTTCTCTATTTCATAGTTACGTTACAAACATTATGATAACTATGTCTAGTATTACTATTGATTACATTTAAATGATACCTACGGTTCGATGCAGTTAAGTAATGTGACCCATATAAATTTAATAATAAACTTAATAATGTCATAGTTTGATGATACGTTGATACGATATTTTAATAGGAATACGATATACCGAGTCGAATCGTATGGCTATTATGTCAATATATTGTATAGTACTGTATCAATACTACTTTGTATAACTACGTCGGCTCACCTGATGGTAAGCGATTACCGTAGCTTATAGACGTCTGCAACACCGGAAGCATCGCAGCGCGTTGCCGAGCCCGTGCCCAATTCCCCCCAGGCCAGGAGCTCTGGTCATCTTACTCAGCAGCAGGAACACAACATTGCTTGAAAACAGTATCTATTGTTTAGCTGTGATCTTTTGTAAGCCCAGTCGGGAATTCGGGATGCTCCATATTTTGAGCAGGAAATTTTCTGCTGTGCCCTACCCCAGTTGAAAATTATGAATATTTCGATATATCGTATCGTATTGGACATCCCTATAAAGTATTATGATAAAGTGTAACAGGTTTTAGGGTGCCCAATTACATATTTTATAATTATATTAGAACTAAAGTTATCTTTAAACAATGTAGTTTAATAACCTAAGAGATATTAGTTACTCGTATTGTGTTAATAATAATTACATCAACAAGATTGTGTGAACGAGGGGCCCGGTAGCGTTGAACTGCTTTCCACTATTAAATAAAACTACCGGGTTGAACTTAAGACGAGATTTATTGAACTACCAACTAAGAGCCAACGGTTCGGCCTACTAAAATTGACCTCCCCAATCAAAATACATTTTGGTTCTTAATACTATAATATAATCAAACGTTAGCGCGATTTAAAGTACAAGTAACGCCCTCTTGTAGTGAATAATAAAAAACATTATATAAACTAGCAAAATAAACAAACTATAGCGCGCCTTTACAAGTGACGCCCTCTTTTAATGAATAGAAAAATTATATAAAACCAACTATATAAAAATCATCTTGAACATGCCGCCCACCAAGGACGTTACTGAGGGAACGTCCTTCAAAATTTTGACGTTACTTGTACATTGTTACAAAAAAGACTTAAACTACATAATTATATAACTTATTTAATTTTACATTCAGTTGATCTTGAGAAAAAAAAATAATCCTTATACCTATAATAATAAATCAAAGAATTTTTTTTTTTATATAAATTAAAAGTTTTGAACTTGAACTGTATCAAACTGTTGTAAGTACAATTGATATAATCCTTGTAAAAGTATAACACATTTTAAAAATTATTTGATATTTGTGTAAAACCAAAAATCTATCAAATCCTTCAAATATAAGATTTGGATTTAAAAATAACAGACAAAATTACAGCTAATAATAATAACAAATATCACGATGTTATAACAATATAAAGATGAATTGAACTTTGCTTAACAAACTAGGTGTAACTACTATGACAATGGATTAATTAAATTAAAATAAACAGTACAATGATATTATAACATATGATAAAATGTCCTATTCTGCTACCGGTAAAATACAAATTTTTGATGTTGGTCTTTTAATAGTAGATGATTTTGTGCGCAATGTGACTACACGAGTTATGCCATCATCACCTGGATGCTTTTCCAAGATGCGACCTAACAGCCAACGACTAGGTGGCAAATCATCTTCTTTTATTAAGACAATGTCTCCAATTTTAGGTTCAGGAACTATATAAGACCATTTATACCGATTCATTAAATTTGACAGGTATTCATTATACCAACGCTTCCAAAACGACTGTACCATCCCTTGAACAAATTGCCAACGCGACAATAGGCTTAAATTTGAACTATCATGTTGATTATCTGGTACACTAACTAAGGGCTCCCCTATTAGAAAATGTCCAGGTGTTAAAGGTAACGGTTCACCGGGCTCATCCGTATGAATAATGCTTATGGGACGCGAGTTCAAGCAAACTTCTACTTGACTAAGAAGTGTTGTGATCTCTTCAAACGTGAGAGTCGCATCAAGATATGGACATAGTGATTTTAATGTACTTGATTTTAATTGTAAATAACCTTTATCCTTTAATTGTATATATTCCTTTGTATATGTTTTTCTTTGTGTTTGTCTTATGCCGCATTCTAGCGCACCCTCTAACTCTACTTTTTGTAAATATAATCCACGGTATATTTTATTCTGTTTTAGAAATCTTCGACAGTACGCGATTGTTCTGAGTAATTTTGTTAACGTCGAAAATCGTTCAAATAATGTGCTTTCAGGAACTAAGGCTACATGCGTCTTCACTGAGTCTTCCATGTCTACATTAATTTCAGTCCTGTAAGTTGGTCTATTGTAGTCTAATTTAGTCTCTTTTAAGAATGATGGTCCACGAAACCATAAATCACAGGTAAGTAATGAGCTTGGTAGTATTCCCCTTGATGCAATGTCTGCTGGGTTATTCTTGGTGGAAACGTGAAACCATTGAGATGCTTTTATATTATTTAAAATTTCAGATGTTCGATTGGCCACAAAAGTCTTCCATCTACTTGGGTGGCTGTTTATCCAAGCTAGCACGACTGTAGAATCAGTCCATGCTCTGATGTTGTCCTTAGGTATTTTTAAGACTTCAGCTGTTTCATTTAACAGTTGTGCCAATAGAACTGCGCCACACAACTCCAAGCGCGGAATACTCACTTGTCTTACAGGTGCTACTCTGGTTTTTGAAACCAGTAATGATACATGTATTTGACCTCTATTATCCGTGATCCTTAAATAAATTACCGCTGCGTAAGCTGTTTTAGAGGCATCACTAAACCCATGAAGTTCTAACTCATCATTCAATTTAGTACCAAGCCAACGAGGTATCCTTATACAAGTAAGTAGTGCTAGCTCTTCACGATAGACATTCCACTCTTCAACTAATTCTGTGGTAAGTTTTTCATCCCAATCAACACCAGCAAGCCATAATTTCTGGATGAATACCTTTGCTAGTATAACACTTGGAGCTAACCAACCTAAGGGATCGAACAAACGAGCTATGTTTGAAATTATAGACCTTTTAGTTACAGGTGCAGTCGTCGGTGGAGGGAGATTCACTGAGTACTGGAAAGTATCATCCTTGCGGTTCCAGGTAAGTCCTAGGATTTTCATTATATTATCTATTTTTATTTCTACTCCTTTTTCTTCACTGTCTATTTTATGTATTTTTGAGTGTTCTTTTATATCTATGTCCTTATGAATATCTTTATTTGTTCTATGTTTATTTATTTGTTCTTCACTGTATTCCATTGATTTTATTTTTTCTATTATTTCTTGATTGTTACTATTCCACTTCTGCAATTTGAATCCACCTTTTCCTAATAATCCTGTCACTTGCTTATATATTTCTATTGCCGTATCTACAGTGTAACATCCTGTCATTAAATCGTCCATATAAAAACAATTGAGAACTCTGTCCTTTGCAAGTGGGTAATTTTCACCTTCATCTAAAGCCACCTGATGAAGTGTACGAACTGCTTGGTAAGGCGCAGAAGCTGTTCCGAAGGTGACCGTCGTCAATTCATAGTCTCTTATTTCTTTTTCAGGGTCGTCACGCCAAAGTATACGTTGAAACATGACATCCGATTCAGCTACCTTGATTTGACGATACATTTTTATTATATCTGCCACTAGAGCTATGGGATACACCCTCCATCTTAATATAGTGTGTCTTAATTCTGCTTGAATTGTCGGTCCAACCATAAGAGTGTCATTCAGTGATACTCCGTTACTATTCTTTTGAGAGGCATTAAACACAACTCGAACCTTTGTGGTAGCTTTATCGTCCCTTACCACGGCATGATGGGGTAAGTAGACAGCTTCTTCTTTATTCAGATCATTCGCTTCAACAAGTCTCATATGTCCTAATTCTAGATATTCGTGTATTACTTTACGGTACTTTTCCTTTAAATCTTTATCATTTCTTAATTTTCTTTCTAATGAGATTAATCTTTTTTCAGCTATAGCACGTGAATTTCCCGATATGCCAGATAGATTCACTTCTCTAAAAGGTAACCGGACAATGTATCTTCCACTTTCATCTCTCTTTGTTGTAGAACTATAAAATTCTTCACATTTTTTCTCTTCAGGTGTGAGTATTTTCTTTGTACTACTTTGCTCTTCTATTTCCCAAAATTTCTTGAGAATATCATCTTCATTTACTTGTACATGCATTACATTTATTTTTTGTGACCTTACCATATTTTCTGTAGAAATTGTTCCTGATAAAACCCACCCTAAAGTAGTATTCTGTGCAATCAGATTACCGCAAGGATTTTTAATAATGCCATTTCTTATGATGTAACTATAGGCGTCCGCCCCCAACAATATATCAATTTTATTAGAGTTCTTAAACCCAGGATCTGCAAGAAATAGTTTTGTTGTATCTAACCAATTCAGTGTGGTATCGATGCTGCGCTCAGGTAAGTAAGATGTTATTTTCTTTAATACATACGCCTTTATTTTAATTATAAATTCAGGATCTATTCGGGACTGTATAGTCATATACACCATATACTTTACCACGGTTGACTCATCACTTCCAAGACCCGAAATAGTACCTTGTATGGGAATCTTCTTCAGTCTTAGACACTGTACAGTGGCCTCTGTTACAAAACAAGCCTGAGAACCCTGATCAAGCAAAACACGGGCGGAATGATACATACCAGTCCTAGACTCGACCTTTACTAATGCAGTGGCTAATAAAACCTGTCTAGGACGAGCCACTCTTCCCGTCGACAAGCAAGAAACTATTGGTGGCGATTCAGTTGAGGGGCTAGATCGATTGATAACCGGCTGTGCGGAACTAGATTGCTTTGCCTCATGATCTATGTGAAGCAGGGAATGGTGACGCTTCCCACAAACTCTGCAAGTCTCGACCCTCTTACAATTATACACGCTATGGTTACTGCCTAAACAGTTAAAACAAATACTGTTGTTCTTAACAAAATCACGTCTTGCTTCAATTGGCTCTTTTGCAAACCTTTTACAAAAGCAAAGTTTGTGAAACTCTGAGCAGTATTCACAGCGCATAGCTGAACTCGTGGCTAACATGGACTTTGAACTATGAGAACCATAAGCACTCTTATTAACCCGATGAACAGTGGCATTTTTTGGTTCCATAAACTCTAAAGCGCTAAAACGTTTTTCAATAAACCCTTTAAATTGATCAAAGGTTGGCAGGTCGTTATTGGAATCGCTGTTAGAAATATATAATTCCCACTGCTTACGCGTCTCGTTATCTAATTTAAATGAAACAATGTGTATGATAATAACATCCCATGTACTCACATTTATATTTAGATTTTTAAGTGCATTTAAACAATCACATGTGGTATCGAGCAATTCTTTTAACGACCCTGCTGATTCCGTCTGTATGTGTTTTTGACCAAACAATCTTTTTAAAATACAATTACTTAAATACTTTTTATTATTATAACGTTTTTCTAAGAGTGCCCAACACTCACTATAATTAGCATCCGTTATTGGAGTGTGGCGAATAAGCTGTTCAGCTTCACCAGACAGGTGAGCTTTTAGATAGTGGAGCTTTTGTACATTATCAAGAGACTCATTTTTGTGAACTAATGATGTAAAAAGATCATGAAACGTAGTCCATTCACTATATTTACCCGAAAATATTGGTATAGCGATCTTTGGCAACTTAACAAAAGAATTATTCGACTTATTTGAACCAGACTTAATATCACTTTGTATAGAACCTTTGCTTACATGAATTTTATTAAGTGTTGTTTTCATAAGGCTTTTATACATTATATAAGTGTCCTCAACCGCATCATAAATATCAACAACTTTTTGACCTATATCCTCCATTTTAAACTTTTCATATATTTTAGTATTAGTATCTTTAAATAAAGACCAATCTTTCTCTAGTAATTCTTGTCTTGCTTCTATATATTCGACCGTTAATTTGTCTTTATTACATTTCTTAAAGTTAGTCAAGCCTTTAGTTATATTATTTTGTAAATCCTTTAAAACATTAAGTAATCCTTCCATTTTTTATAATGCCTTATAGAAAGATATGCAAAAAAAAACTAATATCTCAAAGTAAATATTGACATAAAAAGCGAAACACTAAGTTATTAAAACAATTTATAAAGCAAGACCCAGTTGTAGTTAGTATAAATATTACAAGTTAAACCAAAATAAATTTTATAAAATTTTTTAAGTGTCAAAAAATGTTTAAAATTTTACAAGTGTTTTAGACACATTTAAGTTTGACGGAAATCGGACATAGATTCCTCGTTCCCCCGTTTTTTATAAAATATTCTAAGTCCTTAATTAACACGCACAGTTACTAAGTTAATTTTAAATTTAAACAATAATTTTCTAAGTCTAAAATGATCACAAATATATTATAAGTCCAAATTTCTTCGAATTTTTTCAAAGTTAAAATCTTCATATAAATTAGGTTCAAATTAGCTTGACAAATTAACTTCCAAACATTGGTTAAAATAATTCAAAATAATGTACTCACAAAATTGCACTTCACACAAACTCCATATGATGATCTGCTAGTGGCGCCCTCTGGCGACTAGTTGCACGAGTCCTCCACTGGGTTGCAGTTGAACTAAAATAATTGCACTTTACACATACTCAATATGATGATCTTCTGGTGGTGCCCTCTGGCGGCCAATTGCACAACTCCGCCGCTGGGTTGCTGCGCCAGCCGCCGCCCACCAGTGCTGGGCTGCTTTGTCACCGCTTCTTAGGTGACTGGCGTGTACCCTTATTGCAGCGATCCACTGCGGGTGCACGGATGAAACGGCCGCGCCGTTGCACTAAAAAATCTCGAACTTATCCGAGCTCGATGGACCAATGATCAAGGGGCCCGGTAGCGTTGAACTGCTTTCCACTATTAAATAAAACTACCGGGTTGAACTTAAGACGAGATTTATTGAACTACCAACTAAGAGCCAACGGTTCGGCCTACTAAAATTGACCTCCCCAATCAAAATACATTTTGGTTCTTAATACTATAATATAATCAAACGTTAGCGCGATTTAAAGTACAAGTAACGCCCTCTTGTAGTGAATAATAAAAAACATTATATAAACTAGCAAAATAAACAAACTATAGCGCGCCTTTACAAGTGACGCCCTCTTTTAATGAATAGAAAAATTATATAAAACCAACTATATAAAAATCATCTTGAACATTGTGTTTAATTGAATTTGAGAATGTGTACAGAAAATTACTAGGGATTAATTTCGCTGGTTCCTGATAAAGTCTTTTTTTATTATATAGAACTAACTTCTGCCCGCGACTTCGTCCGCGTGGAATAAGAACAATTCTGTCATAACTGATTTTTGCGAAATTTTTAATTGTTGACGCAGCGCACGCATCGGAAGCTCTCGAAAGGAAAAAAACCCGACTTAGAAACATTCTTCCTTGGTGCTGCGCTCCTTTTTTTTAGCGTTACGATATATAGCCTTGCTCAATAAATGGGCTATCTAACACTGAAATAATTTTTCTAATCGCACCAGTAGTTCATCTGGGTAACTTAAGCCTTCAATATAACATTGGCCCAAAATTTTAGTTGCGTGTTAACATTTTTTTTTTCGCTTTAATTTTATTTATTTTAAACAAGTTTTGTAAACAACGAGTTAAATGTATCTTTGTTAAAGCTCAGATTCCTTCAAACAATTGATATCTGTTATTGTTTAGACGTCAGTCGGTTTTTTCTGTTGTTTGAACTTTGCGCTCTGTTAAGAAAGCGCCAAAAAGTTGTCTGCTGTGTTGCTGTTTGAAAACTTACTGAGGTAAGTGTTATTTTGAATTAACTAATATGTGCCTATCTTTGATTTCATTTAAAATTTAAGAAGTTAGTCAGCTTATTCCAATTATATTGCTATAAAAACTGAACAGGTAAATTATTACCGGTGGATTAGGGTAACTTAAGCCCGGGCCAAAGTTACCGCGATTTTCATTATTTTTCAATAGATAACTATTGTTTATGTTTGATTCCAAACTCAACTCATTTATTACAGCCTCTTGACGTTGCTTACTTTAGTTACTTAAAAAATAAATGGCGATCTGTTTTAAGTGACTGGAGAAACACGAGACGCGGAAAAATTGCAGCTGCACTGCCAAAGAACATCTTTGCTGCATTATCAAAAAAGACTCTGGATTTAGGAGGTGATACTGCGGGACCAAACATAAGAGCAGGATTTAAAGCAACTGGATTGTATCCTTGTGATGTCAATGTACTATTAAATAAACTCCCTGACTACGGTAAGCCAATAGACGATATAAGAGAGAGTGTTGTAGAAAGTTTTAAAAGATATATAGATGACTTATTACGCAACAATGACTTGGGTGTCAAGCAAACTCAAAAGTTCCAGATTCCTATTGTAGCCGGGAAAAGTTTGTCAGTAGAAGAAATTCAAAAGCATATTGTCCAACGGGAACAATCTAAGAACAAACCTAAAACTTATACTGAGAAAAGGGGGCGGCCTATTAGTTCAAAAAACAGTCAAACAAAGAGAAGAAAAAAAACAAGCAACCAAACGGATGATCCACAACCGTCAGGAAGTGGGATGGAAAACTGTGTGAATGCTGCTAATGGAAATGTAAACATGGATGAACAAGACGACGACGAAATCGAAAGTTCTCAAAACGTTGGTAATATTTTTAATGAGTGTGAAGAAAGGGCAGAGAAAGCAGACATAATACATGAAGAAGAAATGGCACTAGATATTATAACACAGGAGGAAAATTGTTCTATAGAGACAGACGAAGTAAATGATGGTAGACTGGAACTTAAGATGACTAATGATATGTCAAAGGCGGTGGATCGGTTTTGTATAATTAATTACGAAGGAACACTGTTCCCGGGACAAATAACACAAGTAAATCACCCGAAATATAAGGTATTTGTTATGACAAAGGCTGAAGAAGGCTGAATTTGGCACAAGAGTGTGCAACTTACTTCAGTGAATGTTACAAATATCATAAGAATACTGAATGACACTGATATGCAGAGGAAGAAAGGCTATTTTGTCATAGAAGATGACTTTCTGGCCATGGCATGGGATGACTAATTTTTCAAAATTTGACCTCATCGTGTGCACGATTAAGTACAATTTTAATTATTTTAATGTTTTCTTCATTTATTAAGCTTTATGGCAAGTCAGGTTCCTAATTACCAACCAAAATAAATAGCTGTTTTGATTTTTCTATGGTACCATTTTATTTAACCATTTTAGTAATAAAAATTAAAAACGTAGGTATCCAAAATTATTGTTTATGGTTCTCAGATGTGTTTCTCTGGTTTCTTATAGTAAAAATGCCGACTAATGTTAGCTATACACTTTAAATTACATAAAATAGGCAAAAACAGCCTGTTATTGGGACCTGGGCCACTCCAAGCCCAACTCGCAGTGTAACTTTGGCCCAATGGTTTATCGGATTTTTTGCCACTATTTTCCTAAAAATGATAAGCACACGATTACATTTTCTAAGAGTAGGTTACTTAAAGCCACTATAAAAAGTGCAACTTTCTAATTATAGTATTAATTTAAAGTTTGGTTTAATTTTTTGTGTGCAAAGTGGGCCAAAGTTAGCCAGATTGTACGTACTCCACATAAATTATATATAATTTTATAGATGCTTGCTCTACCGGCATCCACAGGCTATTTTTTCCTCAAATAACGCGGGTGAAACCGCGGGGCCCAGCTAGTACATGTATATGAAAACTAACTCAAAAAATAAATAAATAGTAAAGTAAAAGACAATTTATCAATATTAAAAGTATGTTTGAAGAGTTAACAACAATGAAAATGAACTTAACCATAATTATATCATATACATAAACGTATTTTTTACTATTTTATATAACAAAAAAAGAAAATAAAATAAATCGAGTAGAGAGCGTAGAAGTATTGTTATCCAATACAAACTATAAAGTTTTGATATGATTAAAGTTTTTATTAATAGTCCGAATTTCAAATAAAATTATTAATTCTATATAGATACTTGTTTAAAATCTTTATTTGCTATTAGGTATTATAGCAAAGATAAACTCTGTAGTCACGAAAAAAGTCCAATATTTATTTGATGATAACATGGCATAAGTTCAAGTTGTTATAGTTACTTTCGTATCATCATATACTATTTTCCGTCACAGATATTAAAATAATATTAATATTGTATAAAATGTTTTTTATACAATATTAATATTATTTTACGGCGTAACGTTTGAATGTTAGAGGCAATTTTGTTAAAAAAATAACGGGGAACATGTCACGTTTTTATTACTAGGATACAATATTTTTATTACATTTATATAAAAATACGAGTAATTTTGTTAAAATACAGACAAATTTGTATGATTATAAGTAAAAACAAACATGTAATGTAATTTTTTCTCCTCAGTGGAGATGTTGGTTTTATTTCGTAAGGAAATAAAATGATATATCTGCATTATTCGCTCATTACTATAAAAAGCACTGGATGAAGGAGTCAATTAAGTACAAGGGCGGATCCAGCTTTGGCGCCAGGGGGGGGGGTCACATTCACGGTCAAGGCGCCAGGGGGGGTGGTCACATAGTCGTGGTCAAGTAAAAAGAAGTTATAATTTAATTTTTATTATGATAGATACAGGTAAAAAGTAGGTATTTTATTAATCTATGTAGGTAATGTACTTAAAAATACCCATATTGTGACAAAAATCTTGTTTAACAATTTTAATTAGTGGTCCACCTAGGTCCTGGACACAGCCCAGGGGAGGGGGTCATGACCCCCGTGACCTCCCCCCTGGATCCGCCAGTGATTAAGTATTTAAAGTTATTATATATTTCTTAGCAATTGGTCATTAATTCAAAAAATGTTGCGAAATATAGTAGATATTATTAAAACGTATTTAAAGTTTGTGCACCAATGATTTTGAAATTGCATCTTTATAATATATAATATGAATTTAAGAAAAAAAAGTTACAATTTACTACACCACATTATATAAACATAGAATTTTATGTGGTGACTTGCTAAATGGAACTAATTTCAACATGGTTTTGATTTGGTATTGTTTTTAAAAAATACATTTTGAGGTTTATTTAACTTATGGACAGTAAATTGATTTGTAAAATGTAATTATATATTTTATATCAAATATTTCAAACAATGGAGTATGGTCTCCATTATAAAAACAGTCAATTTTATTATCTAAAGCAATGTCTGGAATAGTCTTCAAACAAAAAAAGGTTCCTTTGGTATCTTTTTATAGCTAAAAGATATAAAACACATTCATAGCAAATTTTTCTTTAAATTCCTTTTGTTTTATACCTTGCTCTTTCAATATCGGTGTAATCCCGTAGCTGCTACGAGCTACGGCGTAGCGCACTAACAAGTACTCTCTCATGTTGTTTTTCTTCGCTTGAAATAAATATTCCAATGTCAATAAAAATGAAAAAGTGAAATCTATACATGTGAAACAAAGTCGTGTTAGTTATTAAATTAGCTTTCAAAAAGAGCAAGATTAAACAATGAAATATTTTTTATTAAATTAAAAAATGAATATTATTTTTTGTATTTCGACATTTTGATAAACTGCATTTTTTCGAATCACAAATAAAAAGTATGTTTAGAATAATGATCTAATAATTTTTGTGTGAATAATTTGGAAATACGACATTGATCAATATTTATTTATTAAACATTATACATATTTACAAGTCACAACTTAAGAACGAAATATTTACAGATAGTTTTGATACAAATCATGTCTGCGTGGAATTGTGCCAAGAATGCTGGCAGCATTTCCCCGTTGAATCGCTACATGTATTTTAAATCCAAGCAATAATAAATTATAAGCCATTGTTCCTAATGATGTTTGTACCATAAACTAGTAATTACTGTAGTATAAATATTAAAATTTGTGAAATTCTAATGTACTGTAGCTTGCCATCATGTTCAAGTTTCATAATAAATTGTCTCGAGAGACGGAATAAATGAGCGTGTTCCATATTCTAACATTAATGATAAGAACAAAGAGCCATCTTGTTAACGACTCCTCATATTCAATTTTGAACCCATCGTGTCCTTAAAGACTCATTTATAGTTTAAATTTTAACTTGTTTGACTTAAATATAACACTACACTACAATGAGATTAAAATATTTTATTTATAATTCAGCTCAGATTTTAAAGTATTTTTTGTAGGTTTATATCAAATAAAATAAAGTTATTGTTTAAACTTTAAAACTACTAGAAAGAAATATTCAACTAACTAGTCAAATTATTTATTTGTTATTTCTCTTCATCCTGGTTAGGAACTTATTTTTTTTTTAAATTATAAATTCGCACTGTCGCTTTTTATTTTGCGACAATTTTAAGTCTACATCATAATTTGACTCTGTGCATAACATACTAGCCCGTTGGCGCAGTTTTTAGTAACCCTGCTTTCTGCTCCGGGGGTTGTGGGTTCGATTCCTACCCCGAGTCTGGGTGTAATATACATATTTATTTATATATTTATATATGTATTATTTATAAGTATGTTTATCGAAATATATATATATATATATATATGGACCAGTCGGCTGTTACCTATAAACATAAGCATTAAGTTGCTTACTTTAGGAACAGACGACCGTGTGTGTATTGTGTAGATATTTATTTATTTATTTATTTAACATACATTTTTTTAAATTTATACCTATACACAGGTCAATATAATAAAAGTGTGTTAAAAAACCACGTCCTTATCGTCCAAAGTATTCTTTATTGTTTATAAAGAGATAATTTTGTTTGTTTATTTTTTTCATTTCATAATTGTTTTCCCGGTAATATAATAACAACACTTACTTAAAATCATTTCCTTTTTCACGTTTACGATCAGATAACAACGCTTTATATTACACTGTTTCAAGTGGTAGTCAACCGTTATTGTAACAAGTATAAAACCGGTTTTATAACGCATGTATAACAACAAAAATTAATTTAATTGCATTATATACAGTACCTGGGTGACCGAGCCTAGCTCGGTAGTCGGTATTTTTAGTATTTTTTTTTGTTTTGTTTTTTCTCGGCATTTTTATATTTTATTTTTATTTAAATAAAAAATAACGAGTGCAATTAGAAAAAAAAGGAAAAAAAATTATGGCTTGCAGACGTGGATTTGAACCTTTTTTTTTTTTTTTTTTTTTTTTTTTTTTTTTTTTTTTTTTTTTTAACGCTGGTAAAATGCATTTACGCACTGACCCCGCCGCCGCGCTGGGCAGCGGGAGTGTGGGGCTCCCGGCGGTGGTGCAATGCCGGACTACCCACTAAAAACCAGCGGTGCCCACCTCCGTCGCCCGTGCCGGAGTCGCAGGAGTCCAAATTCCTCTGCAAACCCCGGCGGCGTTGCCCTTACGGGCCCTTTCCTTATAGGTGGCACGCGGAGGCACCGCGCGTACCAACCCGGGCAGATTTGATGGTCGGACAACCCCCTCCCTAGTCGACCGTCCTCTGCCTGGCGCTTAGGCTGCCCCGTACCGCCCGGGCAGTGCCAACGTAAGTCAGCAAAGACCGGGATGGCGACGGCCCTGTACTCCCGCGGACCGAGGCCTCGGCACTAGGGAAAGCGCCTTCGCGCCCCCGGGGCGGACGGGCGAACCCACCCACCCCGTCCCCAGCGCGGGGGAAGGAAAAACCGACCCCCACGTCTTCGCGCCGTCACAGCGCCTGCGCTCACGGGTCCACTCCGAAAAGCAGAGAAGTACCCGGAGCGCACCTACCCCCGCGCTTCCGCGCCACGGGGCGGGCGAACGAAGCCACCCACCCCGTCCTCTCCCCGCGCCGCGTCGCAGCGCCAAACCCTCACCGTCGGCAGCCTACGTGCCACCCCGCACCGCGCACGACCTCCGAGCCGAAAGACAAGCTTAACAGACCCCGCTCCCGGAGCGGGAGACGAGTCGGCAAGACCATAAGTCCGCAAGACCCGCTCCCGGTGATCCGAGATCGAGACCCGCCCCGCCCCGGGCCGAGAGACGAGTCCGCGAGACCCCCATAAGTCCGCAAACCCGCCCTGGTGATCCGGGGCCGAGACCCATCCCCGGAACCCGGAGTGATCCGGGTCCGAGACCCACCCCCGGAGCGGAAGACAAGTCCGCGAACCATAAGTCCGCGAGACCCGCCCCCCGGTGATCCGGGACCGACCCAGAGGCCCTTCCCTTCCTTAGGAGCGTGCCCAACGGCCTCGACACTCCTATGCGCTTTCGCGCCTCCCTGGGGCGCGACCCAAAGGCCCCGGCACCCCAATGCGCTTACGCGCCCTCCCCGTCGGTCGTTAGCCGCGACAGGCAGCAGTACCGCTACAACTGCTGCCCGTCCCGTTGCCCAGGGTGCACCACGAGGAGGTGACCGACTTGCACCCCACGTGGATTTGAACCTTGGTCTTCTCGGTTGAACCCGTCCGATTTCTCACTTGAGCTATTATAACATTAATAACATTTGTGAAAATTACCTTCCTATTCTAGCGATATTTTAGCCATTTTTTCATTGCCTAAAAACAGGGATAAAACTAAATTGTCTAAAAATGAATTCTAGCTAGATCAATTTTTCGCCCCCGAAATCCCCTGTATACTGAATTTCACGAACATCGTTGGAGCCGATTCCGAGATTCAGATTCTATATATCTCTATATATATAAAAGAGTTACCCACCCATTGACTCATCACGATATCTCTGGAACCATAAGGCGTAGAGACTTGAATTTTGTTAGGAATATTCCTTTCGCCGAGTAGAGGTCAGCTAAGAACGGGTTTTACGATATTTCACCCCTAAGGGGGTTAAACGGGGGTTGGAAATTTGTATGAAAGTCCTATGTTTTTGAAGTTAGAGACTTGAAATTCAAAATGTATGCTCTATAAATGGTGTTGAGGTGTACTAATAATGTATTTTGAGAAATCAACCCCATTTTGGGATTAAAACAGGGGATGTTTGTTTGTATGAAAGTCCAATAGGTATATATAGCTATGCTTTTCCTCAAATTAACGCGGGGGTAACCGCGGGGCACAGCTAGTATATATATATACAAGAATTGCTCGTTTAATAGTATAAGATACATTAGAATATTTTTCTTATTTAACCTTTCCGCTTGCGGCGTTGCGGATTTTGGCTGTTCCCTTTTTCTCCCATAAAAATATAGTCACCCATTAACAGAGTAACATTCTCCTGATGAAATATATTAATATTTCACCTATATAATATGAGTATAGATTTTAATAAACGCTATTAAAAGCGAGTGACGATGATGAGGATGACTGTCACCTAAATTTGGTTCTCTGCTTCATAAAACCAACTTTCATTTGTTTCCAAATTGTCATTTCATCTAGTGAGTTATAGCCCGAGGCTTACTTTTATTTTTATATGGCCACTTATTGATCGGCTTAACTTGACAATTTTTTGAAATTCACTTTAACAATGAATAATTTGATTGCATCGAGGGTATTAAGCTCTTTTTGATATTTCATTTCGCATATTAAATGTATTGTTTTTAAGAAATATAACAAATATTAACAAAGAGATAATTCATTTTATGTGTGGATTTTTTAAAATATATTTTTGTTTTCTATACGTAGGTTATCTCATAATATATTTACTACACAGTAATGGACAAATAATTTAATAATAATTAACAAGTTCGAAAAAAGGATTTTATTTATTTATTTATTTTTTGTTAAACGGTATTTTGTAATCATCCAGACATTAATTTGAACTGGCATACGAAGTACAAAACTTAAAAGATGATTGCTCAAACAGATACCGGAGATCTCTTCAAACAAAGGATTTAAGGATCAAAGAAGCCGCTAATCCATCTGCCGAGATTCTATCTGGAAGTGAATTAAGAATTCTCTGTTGTGGAGCGGGAAAAAAGGAACAAAAGTTATTAGATAGAGCTAGAAGCTTGAGTTGTTGTTTTGATTGTTTGTTTTTCTCGTTGAAAATTAAAATGAAGCCTAATAATAAATTGGAAAATGAAGTAAAAATTACACCTAATAGCCGTATTAAATGAATAACATTTTACAATGTATTTGATAAATTAATTATTTTATCCAGTTGTTTTTTGTAATAGCTTGCTGCAATTAACTATACCACCATTTTTGCTTTTTGCGATATATGTATTTCTTTAGATATTTAAGAAAATTTAAAAATTAATTTGACTAGGTCAGTTTAGATGTCTCACAGAAATATAAAATTTATATAATAAGTAATCAGTTCTAAGATCTGTGTATGATATGAACCAATAACTGTCAATGATCATGTTTGTTAAAATGTATCAATATAAAGCAAAATTAGTATATCGCTAACAGTTTTAATGATTTGCTTAAAAATTGTAAAATAAATATTTTTAAATAATATTGTTTTATATTATAGACATACGCTTACGCGCGCTTCTGCCTGTAATATCCCACTGCTGGGCATAGGCCTCTTTCCCCATGTGGGAAAAGGATTAGAGCTTTATCCACCACGCTGCTCCAATGCGGGTTGACGGATAAAAGTCTCGTTATATATATTAATATGTCAATAAACACTTAAAATCGCAATTACTAAACGTATATATACACTCATAAAGAGTCTCTGAAAATCTAAATAACTTTTTTTTAACCTGAAGAGGACCAACAGAAACCATTAGGAAAGATATTAATTCTAAGTAATGTAATATTATTAGCTAGCTTCTGCGCGCGACTTCGTCAGCGTGGACTCCGCTCCTATTGGTCTTAGCGTGACGATACATAGCCTATAGCCTTCCTCGATAAATGGGCTATCTAACACTGAAAGAATTTTTCAAATCGGCCCAGTAGATCCTGAGATTAGCGCGTTCAAACAAACAAACAAACAAACAAACAAACAAACAAACAATCAAACAAACAAACAAACAAACAAACAAACAAACTCTTCAGCTTTATTATATTAGTATAGATTTAGTTGTTATTTAAATAGACTGTAAAAAATTAAACTATTTTCGTATACCGGTAAATTTCACTGTATGTACTACACGTTGTCTTTCGAATTCGCTACACCTATAAATTTTAGCATACATCAAAGTACTTTCACAACTCTATTTAACTAGATTATCCACGCCTCCGAGCGAAAAATAATTTATTAAATGTAGTCGGTTTTCGATAAGAATTAAACACACACATCACATTTAAATTAATAGCTAAAATATATGTATTTGAAGTTAATAATGTTTGTTGACATAAATAACTCTAAAATATACACGAAATTTAAGTTTTTACTTCGTATATCTTAGTATAAATTATACAAATGTGATTATTTTATCACTTTGTTTGAATTAAAAAAAAAAGTGTACAATGTAATGGCCAAAGTCGTATTTAATTTATTAAAAACAATACTTTCTTTTAAATTGTTTTGTTTAGTTTTTTGTTAATTCCTTATGAACTTGTAAAGGTAAAAAAACAGTACATAAAACAATAAAAACGTGTACATATAATAAAACGTAAGAATACACTCTACGTTTCTCGTAGCTCCGTAGCTCGTAGCCGCTACGGATTACACGTACAATAAAGCAGTCGAGCGTAAAAATATATTCAATGCATTTGAATAGAAATGACTGGGGTAAAAATAACTGTACCTCTCTGTAGCAATATTTAAAAGTGCATTGAAAACGCGTTTTCTACAATAGAAGGAAAGAATTCGACCTTTTGCGTTATATTGCTCTATTGCATAGTGGTGGTGTTTTGTTTTTACCACAGAAAAAAAACACATACGTTTCAACCAGCAGAGGTTTCAAAACTTTTGTTTCTCATAAACAATTTTCAAAATTTGTTGGTTTTGGTGGACCCCCTGCAGCTACATTGGGCTATTGTGATTAACTGGCCCATGAATTAAGGGAAAAGGGAATGAAATTTTTCAGCTGACCTTTTTTTTAGACCAGGCGTTCCATAATTCTATAAAATAAATAATCGAGGGAAGTATCCGGAACATTTATATCCACTGAACTTTTTTTATCATCATATCATCATCATCATATCAGCCTGTTGCAGTCCACTGCTGGACATAGGCCTCCCCAAGCTCGCGCCAGACATCCCGGTTTTCCGCAATCCCCATCCAGCCTACACCAGCAATCTTACGTAGATCGTCGGTCCAGCGGGCCTGAGGGCGTCCTACACTGCGTTTGCCAATACGCGGTCTCCACTCCAGGACACGTCTGCTCCAACGGCCATCGGTCCTGCGACACAGATGACCAGCCCACTGCCACTTCAACTAGCTGATTCTGTGGGCTATGTCGGTTACTTTCGTTCTCTCACGGATAGTCTCATTTCTTATTCTGTCCTTGAGAGAAATACCAAGCATAGCCCGTTCCATAGCACGTTGAGCGACTTTAAACTTGTGGACCAGTCCCTTCGTCAGTGTCCACGTCTCGGCTCCATATGTCAACACAGGCAGGACGCATTGCTCGAATTTTGCATTTTTTATCAACCATTCAATAATTCCATAAAATAATCAAGTCAAGGGAAAATATGTTTCGGCTGAAGGTTGTGGGCATGCCCATCGTGTCCCGAACGGTGGCTCCGCCCTGTCGACACGTTGTAGTGAGACAAAACTGTATAAGATATATTTATAAATTAAACTACGAAAGTCAACTGGTGTAAAACAAAATATACATTTATAAGTACATATTATTTATAGACTACTCAATTATATAAGACTAGCTTCTGCGCGCGACTTCGTCGGCGTGGAGTCCGCTCCTATTGGTCTTAGCGTGATGATACATAGCCTATAGCCTTCCTCGATAAATGGGCTATCCTATCTAACACTGAAAGAATTTTTCAAATCGGCCCAGTAGAACCAGAGATTACCGCGTTCAAACAAACAAACAAACAAACAAACAAACAAACAATCAAACAAACTCTTCAGCTTTATATATTAGTATAGACAAGAGTAGAGTGTATGTGACACAATAAAAGAAATTATATTTCTTGGTAATTTTTCCTTGACATAAGATGAAATATTAATAAAAAATATGTCAAACTTATTACGAGAAACATACTAAATTACCTTCTCAGATAATATATATCTCACGAGAATTGTATGCTTATAAAAAAAGTAAGACAAAAAATACAGTAGACAACGACAACTGTTTCACTTCTCAAATTGAGCTCACATCGACCAAACGTATCATGTCGTAAAAGATATAGATTATTTTAAGAGAAAGTTGAGAAAGTTTAGGTCACGACCTTGTTTTTCTTGAGCATCAATACTGAAAATACAAGTTTCTACTTGATCTAACTATCCGGTGTGTTAGAAATAAAGCGATGTAATATTATATACTTCGAAAAAAATTCTAAGTGTTTTAGCTAGAGTATTTTCTATTGATGTTACGTAATTGTGTTATAAAAGTGATCCAATTCTTTTCGTTCGATTGTGAATATGGCAAAGCAAAAATGTCATGAATTTAACAATGTCTAAAGCAAGTTCACTGTTTCGTATCAAATAATATTACATATTCAAAACCAGTTCGAATACTTTAAGTCTATTGACAAAAATATTGTACACATTTAAATACAAAAAAAGATAAATAATTATTATTTTGTAAAAACTTTATCTATATATATAAAAGAGTTACCCACCCATTGACTCATCACGATATCTCTAGAACCATAAGACGTAGAGACTTGAATTTTGGTAGGAATATTCCTTTCGCCGAGTAGAGGTCAGCTAAGAACGGATTTTACGAAATTCCACCCCTAAGGGGGTTAAACGGGGGTTGGAAGTTTGTATGAAAGTCCCATGTTTTTGAAGTAAGAGACTTGAAATTCAAAATGTATGCTCTATAGATAGTGTTGAGGTGTACTAATAATGTTTTTTGAGAAATAAACCCCCTCTTGGGGTTAAAACAGGGGATGATAGTTTGTATGAAAGTCGAATGAAAAATACACCTACAAACTTGAAATTAGGCAGGTAGGTCCCTTATAGGGAGTAGATATCCGCTAAGAACGGGTTTTACGAAATTCCATACCTAAGGGGGTTAAACGGGGGTTGGAAGTTTGCATGAAAGTCCTATGTTTTTGAAGTAAGAGACTTGAAATTCAAAGTGTGTAGTATATTTAGAATCGGCATTTCACCCGTGCGAAGCCGGGGCGGGTCGCTAGTATACTATAACGTGTAGATGGCTACGGGCAGCTAACAGCTATTATAAAGTCATAACTTTTATTAACCATTCATTTTTTATAACCAAATGAACGTCGCCGGCACTATGAACATTGTATTAACAGAGGAATAATGGTCTAATATCCTTTTAAGGCGTATTTATTTACCTATAAAATATGATAAAGAAAAACATGTAACCTAAAATCTTTATTATTTAGACAACAAAATTGATCAACGTAACGTAAGGTAAGAAAATACAAATAGAATAAACAAGGTGATGTATTATTAACTAAACAACAAGAAACTTGCCTTCACGAGTTTACACCTTGCGGGTATTTTAGAACATGTTCAAATCTTAATAATATTTAGATTTACGAATAAAATAGCTTTAACGCGCTCTTTCTAATTTACAAATTATTTACATTAAATAATTTGAAATGTTCAAATACAATTTACGTAAGAATTTATTTTAAAAGTAAAATAAAATATATAGTCATAATGTAAAAAGGTGTAGGTACAACAAAAGTTAGTTAGGATAAATTCTAAAAGATCTCCATATTGTCATTTCGCAGAATAGTTCAAGATACTCGTACGTATGTTACTCTAAAACTATAAGCAACTATAACGCAAGACCGCCAATTTCAACAACTAACAAGCAGCTATATCTCAAAGCTCTTATATTAATTATGTACGGGGATTGAATTAAATGAAATAGTGTTAAAGTTACAAACTCTAAACAGAGATATATGTACACTTATGTCATTCAAAATTTGACTGATTTTAAAATACTATCAGCATTTTGTAAGTAAGGTAAAAATAATATTTATTTTTTTCTGAGTCAGTTTATATTTTTGGGTCTGTTTGATTCGTCTTTTGCAGAATAACCGACTACACGATTAAATCATTTAACATTTTTTTTGGTAAAAATTGTAATCTTCAGTAACAATAAACAATATTTACATACTTATATAAAAAGTTTTTTTTTTTATTACAAATAGACAGGCATTTGACCGCAATCTCACCTGATGATAAGTGACGATTAGGGAATGCAATCTCGTTCTCGCGAGATCTCGTTTTTGCGAGATCTCGGCCTTTTTAGCGAGATTGAATCTCGGACGAAAAAAAAGGACGAGATCTCGCAAAAACGAGATCTCGCGAATAATTCGTAATAATGGCTTGTGCCGCGTTGGCGCAGCGGTCACAGGACTGGTTTGTGTATGGCTGTTGCGCGCACGGTTGCAGGTTC
Source organism: Melitaea athalia (assembly GCA_905220545.2). NCBI lineage: Eukaryota > Metazoa > Arthropoda > Insecta > Lepidoptera > Nymphalidae > Melitaea > Melitaea athalia. The sequence continues at coordinate 17,694,943 of HG992182.1, forward strand.
GATCCCCGCACACGACAACATTTGTATTAGCCATGCAGGTGTTTGCCGTGGTCTGGGTGTTTGTGCAGTCCTTGTGGTTCTCCCCACCGTGCCTCGGAGAGCACGTTAAGTCGTCGGTCCCGGTTGTTATCAAGTACACCTGATAGCGATCGTTACTCATAGTAGGAATATATCTGCCAAGCCGCATTGTAGTAGCGTGGTGGATTAAGCTCTGATCCTTCTCCTACATGGGGAAAGAGGCCTATGCCCAACAGTGGAATATTACAGGCTGAAACGATAATGGCTTGTGATTTGAACTGAACAAATCTTTCATTTGATTGCTATATTTGTAATATCTAATGTATCTACTGAGTAGATATAGTTTTATTTAATTGATCATATTATTTCAGTTTAATTAATACTCAACTCAACTTAGTTAATAAGATTCATTTTTTTTACTTCTCGTTCTTTTGTTAGTTATAAAAGAGTTGTTTTATTGCTAAAAGATTTTTGTTTGATATTAGAAAAGACGACTGGTTGTTTCTTTCATTTTTTATTTGATATTATATATTATTACTTAGAAGTTTTTAAAAAAAATTATAGACAGATACGTCAAACAATGTTTGTTGAATAAGTCTATTGAAAAAATTCTTGAAAATAAATTTTTATTTTATAATACCTACTTATAATTTTTATTATTTTTAACTGACTTCCAAAAAAAGAGGAGGTTCTCAATTCGATTGTATTTTTTTAATGTATGGTGGACCGATTTTGATTAATATTGTTTTACCTGAAAGGTGTTGCGTGTCATGTAGTCCCATTTAAATTTATACTTTTAAAGTTATATAGGTATAATAATACGTATTTACTTGACTACTTTTTCGTCGACCTACGTTGTATTAAACTGCATAACTTTTCACTGGGTTTATCGATTTTGATGATTTTTACTTTAATCGAAAGCTAATAGTTTACTTGACAATTTTTTTTTGTCTTATTAGGTTGTATTTCTTGTCGATGTAATTAAAGTCGGTTTTTTTTTCGTTTGCGAGCAAAGACAATTATTTCCTAAGTTATTTAAATATTGTGATTATTTGCAAAAAAAAACCGGCCTAGTGCGAGTCGGACTCGCGCACCAAGGGTTTCGTACCAACAAAATTATTTCCGTACCAACAAATTTATTAAAAATAATTTTTTACATGATGTAACAAAAATTGATGCTTTTCGGAATTTTTCCTTACTTCCTTCCTTCCTTTGTGCTATAAGACATTGCTTCGTACCAAATTTCAAGATTCTGAGTTCACGGTAAGTAGGTACCCTGTAGGTTTTAATTCCCTTGTGAGTGTCGAAAATTTGCAACATAAACGGCTGTATCTTTTGATTGCGTTGGCTTAGAAGTTTGATTTTTTCACAGTTCCAAGGAACATGTCGTGACAGATGGACGGACAACAACAAAGTGATCCTATAAGGGTTTCGTTTTTTCCTTTTGAAGTACGGAACCCTAAAAAAACACACAAAACTGCCAATCTCGCGAGATCTCGAAATTGGCGAGATCTCGCAGTATTGTTATTCATAAACTCGCGAGATCTCGCTTGAGCCCCAATCTCGCGAGATTTGCATTCCCTAGTGACGATGCGGTCGAAGGTGGAGCATGCCTGCCTAATAGCAGCCTATTCACTCTGGCCTTGTAAGTAAGATCGTAAACTTAGAAACAATAATAACAAATTATATTGTTTCTGTTTATTTTTTTACTTCAATTAACAGCGAAAATGATATAGCTTGCTTACTAAGTTTCGAGTTCCATTTTATTTAAATTTCTGTTTACTAATAAACTTTAAAAATGCCTGATTCCATTTTGTTAAATTAATTTTGTTTGCATATATTTTATTTATTTATAATTACTATATGATTAAACTACCGCGCTGATCAAATTTCGTTACCTTTTAATTTCAACAGATTAAATGACAATCATTTTGGAGGGGCACTAAAATTCCAATTAACAATCCCCGCTCGACGCAGGGGTGTTTGTTTTAACACAGTTAGATATATATTATGTGTTTACTGTATTTGTCTGCATGTCCTCCATGTGGGTCTCCCTGTCGTGACTCAGAAAACACGTAAATACTCTTCGTCTTTCTGGTTATAATCACAGAAATCTGTTTGCGATCGTTACTCATGGCAGGAATGTTATTTACTAATTCGTAATAGAGTAGCATTGTAGATTAAGCTCCGACTCTACTATGTAATAGGTACTATAAAATTTTACTTAATTTTCCATCATTATAATTTTCTTTCAATTGGCTCAATCTTACAAAAAAAAATGAACGTTACAAAATTTACTACTCGTATAATACTTGTAACAAACTAATACTCAATATTTTTTATCTACTCAAGCTTCAGCTCAGTAATCTTTACGCTCGAGTGGCCTTTCTAAAAATTTGATAATAAATCATACGTACGCAATAATTATAGCTTGTAATGTAATATTTTAACAAATATTATAAATCATAAAACAAAATTAGAAATTAGCTAGTCGGTAAACTTTATTTTTTATTTTTATATAACTAGTTCGGCAAACAAGCGTACGGCTCACCTGATTGTAAAAGATTACCGTATCTTATGACGTCTGTCTGCAACACCAGAGTCCAGAAGCATCGCAAGCGCGTTGCCGACCCCATCACCAGTTCCCCCCAGGAGCTCTGGTCACCTTACTCACCAACAGGAACACAGCACTGCTTGAAAACAGTATTAATTTGCTGTGATCTTCTATAAGGTCGAGGTACTACCCCAGTCGGGCTGCTCCATATTTTGAGCAGGAAATTTCCTGCTATGCCTTTGCTCTACCTCAGTCGAAAACTTTTCTCCAATAACAAGACACAAAGCAATTCTTCCTCGTTATCGTTTTTATATTATAAAAGCGAAAGGTTGAAGATCAACGAATGTTTTTTAGTCTTTCACGGAAAAACTGAACCGATTGTATATAATTAAACTTGGTACGCAGAAGCTACAGCTATACTTTTTATCCCGATACCACATGGGATCGGAAATTACGCGGGCAAAACTTGTAGATGTTGCTAGAAATATAAATGCAAATGCTTAATGCAATCATTGCGTCATGGATGTTTGTTACTCTTTCTCACAAAAACTACCGAACTGTTCTAGTGCTGTTAGTGGTTACGGCACTAAAAAATGTAGCCACCCCCTCTCTTCCCGTGGGTGTCGTAAGAGGCGACTAAGGGATAACACAGTTCCACTACCACCTTGGAACTTAAAAAGCCGACGGATGGCGGGATAACCATCCATGCTGGCTTTGAAATACACAGTCCGAAGACGGGCAGCAGTCTTCGGTGCGACAAAGCCAGCCTGCGGTCACCAACCCGCCTGCTCAGCGTGGTGACTATGGGCAAAACACATGAGTTCGCGTCATAATGTCGGGCGCGAACTTGTGGAGGCCTATGTCCAGCAGTGGACTGTGATAGGCTGTAGTGGTGGTGGTGGTGGTGGTGGTGGTTCTAGTGAAACTTGGTAGTTAGCTAGAGCTTCAGCATAACACAAAGGCTATATTTTATCCCGATATTCACACAGGTTCGAGTTTTAAGCGGACAAAACCGCGAGCCGAATCTGGTAATTTTTAATTTTATGACACGAAGTAATGATTGATGATCGACATGATTTTAACAGACTTCAAAAAAAGGAGGAGGTTCTCAACTCGATTGTATTTTTTAAAATGTCACACACCTCATAACTTTTTACTATGTTAACGGATTTTCATGATTGTTTTATTCAAAAACTGGTACTTTATGTTTATGAGTTAGGTATTCCTAATAATGTGTACACTTGGTGTAAATTTATCGTTTTTTTTTGTTTAATAATCAACACAATAATAATTTTATTGAAGTTTTATTGTGTTATTTTATACACGTATTCTCACCAGGTAAAAGTACCAGTAGCGGTTAGGTATTCAATTAGCCGATTAGCAACACGCGTCGCTGGCGGGAAAGAGCACAGCGTTATTACGTTGAAAGCATCGACAGGTCCACGCTATTTTATTACAAAAGGCGATACTAACACTTTTAATGCCTCGTAAAATAATTCAAAGTCTGTATTTTAATGTTTATGAGTTTTGATTACGTGATTAAGTGATTGATCAATTCCTACCCTATTATAAATTGTATTTTCTCTTCTTACGTTTTGTTTTCTTATTATTTGAATGATTTTTCAATTTATTATATCTACACTAATATTGTAAAACTGAATAGTTCGTGTATTTGCTAGTTAGAACGCAGTCATTTGAATTGAAAATTATTTTTGTGTTGGGTAGTCCATTTACCGAGGAAGACAAGAAACAATAAAATATTTGAGTACCTACGTTTTTTTCCTCCAATTAACATGGCCAAAACCGCGAGTTTGTTTATTTTATTTTAATTGTTTTTGGAAACAAACAATATACATCACATACAATTAAATTTCTTACATAACACATTTATCAATAAAGTTTCCAATAATAATAATAATAGACCAGGGCCGATAATTTTTTAAACTAAAAAAAATTATAATAGGATGAAACTCATTGTAAAAAGAAAGAAAATAAAACGAAAATGAAAGGAAAAATAAATTAAGGGCGATCTGAGGTCAGGAAGTAGTAGGGGTTTAAGGAGAAACAGTTTATCTCGATTTCCGGCTAAACTACAAGAACTATGGAAAAAAGTTAAATGGCAAAGTTATAGGTAATAAAAAGATCTATAACTTTTGTATTTACACTTTTTTCACATAACCTCAAAAATCACGTGAAAATTCAAAAAACCAAGTTTTTGTTTTTTTTTATTTTTTACAATTATTTTTTTTTTACGAAATTTGGAGAAAACTTACCTTTTTATATCCCAAATACATTATAATTTTTTTGATTATATAATGTATTTATTTTTTTACCTTATTTTGACCTCAATATCAAAAATCACCCTAATTTTCAAACAAAAATTCTCACGTCAAAATATAAGTTTTTTTTTAAAAGTCGGTTGGATTTTTGTTCGTTGAAATCTCTACTTTCTGATGGTGTACAAAAAATTTACATTACTATGGTAAATGTTCTCAGAACATGCACAGAAATGCTCAGAAAATGAAAAGAATATTTAATAAGACATCTACGATATTTTGAGAAACTTGTAGAACTTTCTATAAATTATATTATGTGTAGATGCTTACAAAGAAGCCCAGACCCTCCTAGCCCCTTCTCCACTTCTCTATGAAATACCTTTGATGGGCAAAATTTTCCGCAGGTCACTCAGGTATATGAGCTATTCAGCTATCTTAAAATAGCAATAAATAAGTAAGTCTAAAAGCCCCACGTGTGAGCTTCCGCCTAGGTGGGGCAAGATGGGGTCGCGCTAGTATTCACCACCTTGCCCCGGAACCTGTTGTTGTAACCTAACCTAGTCTAACATGTTCCTTAAATGAAGACAATAAAGATTAAAATATCCGCATAGTTTCTGCACGACTTGAAAATAAAGATTTTTCCATCGTATTTGATCCTAGTTACAGTGACAGTAAATAGCTTTGTTGAACGTAAACTCGTCCGAGGGCACCTCTTATTAATATTTTGTAACAAAAACGCTGGAACAATGTGAAAATTCAATATCTTACACAAAAAGACTCGATCTCTCTCTAAGCACCTATCAAGCAACGAAGGGAGAGCTACGGTAACTTCAATGCGACTTAAGACTTTAAAATTTAAGTGTTTTTTTAAATTTTCTTTAAAAAATTTTCTATGTTTTTTTCATTCTGTTCTTTTAAGAGAATGAAAAAGACATTCATTACGGATCAGCTAAAACGACTTGAAGCATTTATTATACACCAAAGAATAGTACAATGAACTTCATATCAAAGTTTTTATTTGATGCATTATTGATTGCATCTAAACAAAACCATCATCCTTTTTCCGACTAAACTATTATCGCAAAAAGACACAAATCTTAAAAATATATTTTATATATCATATCAAAAATCGACCACGGTCGTCGCCGTCGGTAAATAATACAAACCTTAAAACTTTAGTTTTATCTTTTTTGTTGTAATTGTGCTTTAAGGTTTAAGGATAACTGTTCTTATAAGTTAAATCGTATTAATCTTGGTCACCTATATAATTTACACTGATTTACTAGTGTAGAACTATATTTAAAACTAGCTGTCCCAGCAAACATTGTTTTGCCATATTTGTTATTAGCCCTCCTTTATCCCCACCCCATACAACTTAGGGGTATGAAAAATAGATGTTGGCCGATTCTCAGACCTACCCGATATGCACACAAACTTTCATAAAAATCGGTCCAGTCGTTTCGGAGGAGTATGGTAACTGATATTGTGACACGAGAATTTTATATATAAGATTTTTAACTAAATATTTTGTGTGATTGATCACAATGAATTATAGCTTATATCACTCCTGAATAGTGTGTAGCTTTCTGTTAATTAAAGAATTTTCATAATCGGATAAGTATTATTGAAGATTACCCCCTACAAACAATCAAAGGTAAAAAAAAACTTTAGCTCTTTATAATATTAGTATAGATAAAAGTTTAGGTATAAGAAAACACACATATATGTCAGGTTTTAAATTTATTTTCGTAATATTCAACTGTTGACAGATAACAAATGATCTTACAATATCCAATTTGTACATAATGACTTAAGAAAATATGGCAACACACATATTTTAACAATAAATACGTAATGACAATCTGGTGTTACTTTACTTCGAAATATTTTAACATCGGTCACGTTCAAAAACGTGAATTTATAATGGAATATTTTTTTTTCTTTTTTCACGTTTGAAATATATAACAGTAGCCCAGAACTGCCGACAACCGATGATACCCACAAATACGACGCAATACAACTACTATTATGCCACAATAATTATAAATTGTCTTTTTAATAAAATTGAGGTTTTACTTCTAAACATATTAAATCATGTTAAGCAATTGTAAATATGAGAGAAACAAGTTTCGTAGTATGTACTGAGTTATTATAATCTCTTCGATAAATAACATAATTATCGACAATCGATCATCAAGCAAATATTATACAATATATATTTCGATAAATACCAATATCAGCGATTTGATCTTTAATATACCAATCAAAACACAATAAGCGCATTTTGTTACTTAAAGAGACTTGCTGTAGGTACTTTAAAAAGAAAATAGTATTTTAAAATTTTTGAAGTCGAAGAAGCGTAAAATTGTTTATTTTTATTTTCGAACAAATAAGATACATTATTTCTTTTTTTTCTGAACAATTCTTCTAAATTAGAACATCTAATATCGTTTATTTCATCACGGGAACCATGAAGGTTTTTATCATGTTTCATCGTTCCCTTGGTGGTCATAATCCGAATGATCAAGTATTTCCACAGTCTTAATTTAGAAAGCAACATTCTAAATATATTTTCACATTTAATACGAAACAACAGACGTCCCAAGAACCGATGAGACGATGTTAAAGAGTAAAATATCCAAACAATTCGGCTCATTTCAATTTTACAGTCGGTAGGTTAAACCTTTCTTAAATTGAGACGATTTCCAAATTAGCATCAATAAGAGCGTCAAACGTGCGAAACACCTGTAGGTGACCGTATCTAACATTTCATAGATATACACAGAGAGTAACAATTGTCTAAACCTCGAATAATTCACAACACGAAGCCAACTTCGCGACGTTCGTCGGAAAATTCGCTACGCACGCACAACGAAACGCAACTTTTTTAATATCTACGAACGACTATTTAAAATATCTGATATGGAAAATCGATTATTCTATAAAACGTATTGTGCGCGAACGTGTTAAATACGAGGAAGACGAGAATTATAAAAATCTTTGAAAATAAAACGATCTTCCCGACGAACGCCGCGGCGCGACTGGATAAAGAGTCGCGTCGAACACGAGAATCAATTCAAAGTCGGTGCTTCAAAAAATTTTTCGAGTGACACTTCAAAATACATTTAATCGAAATGTAAAAACTATTTACACATCGCGACTTTCAAACCCATCTCGTTATCGAATCAAATATTATAATTATTTAATAAGTGATCCGTTCGCGTGGTCCAAACACTCCAAACTAATAACGCTATGTCAACGCGAGACAACACTACCGTTTGTTCATTAGCGGCCTCGAGACCATCGATTGCAATTGTCAATTTTACCTGATCGCCGTTTTCAATTGACTAACACAACTGCCAATTGCATTTACACTTTCATATGGTCGATTTACATCAGAAGAGCGAATGCTCATTCTATCCCCACTATATCAAATCCTTTTAGTGTAAACAGGCGTAGAGCATTTTTTCGTTGTTATTTATATGAATACGAGTGTTCGTTTACACATAAAAATCAAGAAAGAATGCTCTTGTTCTAACTCTAGCTCTTTGTTCGTTTGGTCTAAATCCACCCATAGAGTAATAATAAAACAATTCATTTTTGCTCACTGTCAGACACGACTAAAGACACCAATTGCCCGCTTACACTAATCAACAATAATTCAAGTATTAAATCCAAACGCATTTGAGAAACGCAACTGAGGTAGGGCACAGCAGGAAATTTCCTGCTCAAAATATGGAGCAGCCCGACTGGGGTAGTACCTCGACCTTACAGAAGACCACAGCTAAATAATACTGCTTTCAAGCAGTGTTGTGTTCCTGTTGGTGAGTAAGGTGACCAGAGCTCATGGGGGGGGGGGGAATTATGGATAGGGTCGGCAGCGCACTTGCGATGCTTCTGGTGTTGCAGGCGTCTATAGGCTACGGTCTTACCATCAGGTGAGCCGTACGCTTGTTTGCCAACCTACTTACATAAAAAAAAGGAGTAAACCACGAATGTTGTTGTTTGAACACGAATTCTTGTTTCGACTATGGGGGCCGTCCTTGAATCTATCAGTTTGACTTTAACCGCAGATGTTATTGACGTAAGGGATGTTATTACAACAATTGCAAGGAATGGTCCCGAGAGCACCAAACACAGTTGACAAAACGAGTTCACTGTAATACTGTATACTAAACGAGCTCAACCTTACAATCGTGGACTAGGTAACATCGATAAATTTCAGAAAACTCCTATCTATAACTTTCTATGTCTCGATATAACTACTGTTTGAAAATTCTACCGATCCAGTCGAAATTTATTTATTATTATTTACTTAGTACATTTTTTAAATTGTAAATAAAAATCAAGAATTCTTTAAATAAACTTTCATTTAATTCACTTAAATTCAAAAGAAAGTTAATTAATCTAAATTATGTCGTTGATAGCTATCACCTCCTCACACTTAATGAAACGTACTTAATTAAAGTTGAAAGTTAACTTTACGTTAAATTCTTTAAACGAATGTCGGGAATATAAAATTTTCATAAATAAAGATATGAATAAAAACATAATACCAAAAGTCTGCGAGATAAACGCATTAAACAATACTCAATTATATTAATACAATACAAGGTTTACCATTGCTCTGGTCAACCATTAAAATGGTGGGTCACTGCATAAACATTCACACATTTATTATAAAGCATGCAAACTCTTAATTACCTAAGAGTGAGTTAAAAAGTAAATTACTTATCAACGGACTCGATCAGTTCCGCTAATCGAAACACGATAAGAAATATGTTAACAATCGTAATGCAATATTAGTCACAATTTTGTCAACACATTCAATAAGTCAAAGAATTCAATACGACTATTTACTATGGTAAAAGTATTGACAGAAAAAATGTTATTCTAAACGACTTTTGAAACTATTTTTATTTGAAGTTTTAAAATCTTGAATTGAGCTTGCATGCATCCGCGTCTCCGTTTCATCGCTGAAATACTAACGGAGGGTAGTTTGGTAAAATATCTACGCGTCTTCGTTGAGCTGCTTGAAAAGTAAGGTCTCCTCGAATATGTACTGCTTCAGCGTTTCCTTCGGCAAGTTGTCCAGCTCCATCGTGAATCGAAACGGCTCCTCCGCTACGGGCTGTAATGAAAATTATATTTAATACATTTTAAGCAGATAAGCTTATAGCTTAAACTAATGGTACAAATGAAATATTACACCTGGAAGTTATCCTAAAGCTTAATTAAGGATCCCATTAAGGTGACGGTTTTGTAAGACATGTAAATGAGACAGGTCGTATCGTTTTCTTAAATAAAATTTCTGCTCGCGCTATTTTAGTTATTGATTCGAAAATGTTATAGTAATATATATATATAATAGTAGGAATATTAAGTTTGACGAGTCTATCTTTGTTTCTGTGTACCTATTTGTGGTATCATTAACTGTTTTTTTTCCTCATAACATACACACACGGTCGTCTGTTCCTACGGTAAGCAAATTAATGTTTGTGTTATAGGTAACAGCCGGCTGATATAGCTAAACACTTTTTTTTTATAAATATACATAGAAATATTACATAAATATATAAATAGAAATATTACACACAGACTCAGGCGGGAATCGAACCCGCAACGGAGCAGAAAGCAGGGCCACTACAAACTGCGCCAACGAGCTAGTCAATGCTAGTCAAATAAATAAAATAATAATCAAGATTTGATTCGTTTTATTAAAATTACAGAATGATTGTGAGAAAAGAATTTACATTTTAGTGTACGTTAAAAATGGCTGATATTAAAATACACACGGTACATAATAACCATTTAAATTATAACACCTTATTACGTTTTACGTTTTAAATTTCTTTTACTACAATTTTTTTTTTAATTTTTATATCGTACCGCATTGTAGTACAAAATGGGTCAGCTATTAATCTTTAAGCTCATACACATTATTATTTTTAATTAATGAACTATATTGCTTAAAACGTATATATATATATATATATATAGAAATTCCTTCTTTGAAACGACATCCAGCATTTACGTGGATATCGCCGGCGGCTCACTCGTGTATTCTATGAAATACGCTTTGATGTCACTCTCAACCAGTTGCTTTCAACTTTGACAAAATCCGAGAACATTCCTGTATCCATATCCATATTTGTACACGGGTTTATCCTTTCCGTTAAACTTCTATTCAGGTAACCTAATGTGTATAGAAAATCACAATAAAAATTGAAAAAAAAAAGGAATACAATTAAGACGAATCTCCTTAATCTTGAATTTACAACTTTTATAAAACTCTATTTGAAATTTAAAAAACTATATTCATATCAGACAAATAAAAAACGCTTATTGTTCTTTTAATGTTTTCAACCGAAGTAGTAGCGGTACGAGTTAATTATTTATTTACATTTAATTAAGTTGATAAGGTCCGGTAAAATATTTCACGTCGTTAGACTGTTTGGGTCAGGTCCTCCTGGGTCCGTCTGATGTTGTTAATTCGATTTCCCCACGGGGAGCGTGAATAATACGAATTACATGTGAATTTCGGTTAAAGCCCCTGATATGATTAAATATTCACATTTATAAATATTTCTGTGTCTTTATTAAATATTACTGTACTAACTTATACTGGCAACAAGTTAAGCTATGAGCCGAAATGAGACTGTAAACCCTAACAAGATCAAATAATTTTCAGTTAAGCGTAAATTATTGAGTAACTCTTATTAGAAAGGATATTTTCTTTAATATAATTATCAAAATAAATTATGAGCAAACGTAAAATAGCCGTCGTACTATGAGATCATTAAATCCACTTAATATTCGTATTTTATAATTTTTATGTGCGGGGGACAGAATCCTTAAAAAACACAATTTGAAAGAAATTAAGTACAACCGATTACTAATTATTATGACTGGAGTGCCACTACATTCTATTAGCGTGTATTATTAACACATTTCAGTATCCGTCTTATTTTGCTGTCGGTCGGTTTTATGACGTTTTTACGACGCCGTATAAGACACGGTTAGAGGGCCCTACGACGTGTTACGGCACCGTTATTTATATGAGCGCTGTAAACTATTTCTTGCACAATATTACATAAGGCTAAACTTGAAATATAAAAACAAAAGAGAAAATATAAGATAAAATTAAAGTTTACCAGCACCATTATGTAAAAACTTTCGTAGCTCGAAGATTAATTATGAAAGATCTCTCTACTTAGTAGTTTGTATCTTTACAAACTTTATAGTTTTAGTTTCTTAACTAAAACGAGAATATTAAAAAGGTTAATTGCGGTTGTGTTGGTATTAGGGTTTCGTAAGCGTATTTGTTTTCCGCGAGAGAACGAAAGTAACCGACATAGCCCGCAGAATTAGCAAGTTGAAGTGGCAGTGGGCTGGTCATCTGTGTCGCAGGACCGATGGCCGTTGGAGCAGACGTGTCCTGGAGTGGAGACCGCGTCTTGGCAAACGCAGTGTGGGACGTCCTCCGGCCCGTTGGACCGACGATCTACGTAAGATTGCCGGTGTAGGCTGTATGAGGATTGCGGAAAACCGGGATGTCTGGCGCGAACTTGGGGAGGCCTATGTCCAGCAGTGGACTGCAGTGGGCTGAAATTATGAAGCGTATTTGTATTTTAAATCGTTTGCTGTAAGTTACCTCGTCATTAGGGTCGTAGTACTGCTCAAGGTAGGGGTGCGCGAGCGCCTCTTCCACGGTGATGCGCTTGTGAGGGTTGAAGGTGAGCATGCGGTGCAGGAGGTCCAGGGCTCGCGGGTCCGCACCGGGGAACAGCTCCGCCCACGGCACCCGCGGCTTGTATGGAAGCGACTCGAGGTAGCTACGAGCCTGGACAAAACAAAAATTATATATAGTAAAATAAATTACTAAATATACGGAACAATTACTTGAATGTAGCTTTTAGATATAGTTAAAAGTTGTATGTTTCATTTACATACTAATATTATACGAGTATTATCTATAATCTATATATATCTTATTTTAACCTTGACATGATGAGACGTTCAAATATGCTAATGTTGAAAATTCACGACCTTTAAGATCGTCATCAAATCAAGATCGGATCAATATGAAAATGTATTTTAAAAGTTTAAAATTCAATCATGTAGTCTTAATTTAGGAATGTTTTTCAAGCGACTTAAATAGCAAACTTGTTTTAGCAACTGTACTTAACAACTTAGTTGTAAAAGTACAATAGCTATATTAAGTAGTCTTTAAATAAAGTCTATTGTCTACTAAATCAAAAGTTCTAAAGTTCAAAAGTTAGCTAATTTCAAGTTCAATAATCAAGTTCTTTTGAATAATTTCTTTTATCATTTAATAATTTTTCTCAAATTTATTTAAAAACTCCGTATACGTTTACATTTATAAATAATAATTAGAAATAAATTGAAAGAATATACATCCTTATTTTCTTTGTTAGTTAACGAATTTTAAAGTAAAAATGTATAAGAATATCTATAGTATTTTATAGAAATTACTTATATATTATTTGTATATCAAATAAAGGTTTGACAAAAGATAAATAAAACGCTTTCCAGTAACCAGTGTTCAATAAAATTCATGAGAATAAAATTTCTGCCATATCAATATTGCAGGTATTCCCTTTGTAAAAGGGTAGAAGGTTTCAATAAAACCCGAGCACACGAAAATTTTTTAAGAGGTTTTACGTTACATCTTTTTGACGAATATAAATATATAAGTCGTAAGAAACATCATTTCTATGGAGATCATATATTTTTTACATTAAATTTTATCGTTTTATATTTTGTTCACATTAAAAAAAAACTAATTTTTTGCACGTCGTGTCAGCTTTTGTTAATAAATTGATAACATTTTGAGGTTTTAATATGAACGTAATAATTATAAATGAAATTAATTGATGTATTAAATACAGGTGTCTTTGGCTCTTTGGTAACAATGCTTCACGAATCCTTCATTAATATTAATAAAGACTACGATTACGGGCGTATAAAGCTTATCTTAAGGAAAGTTCAAACGGATTACTAAACAGGTCCAGATATACTACACTACTTTTTAATAAAATTAAAATATTATTTTATAAAATTGTTCGTCTTAATTGTGAATAATAAAAGCACACACGAATTTTATAACAAAAAATTCAAATACACTCAAAAAATACAAAATTATTGAAAAGACCTTAAAACGAAAATAGTATAAACATCTCATTTTTGATAAAAAAAGGTAAATTTGCGAACAAAAGCTCGTAATTTGCGATAACAATCAGCCACGAATCCAGTAGGCTTGTTAAAGTACATTGTTCGAAAACAAAGAGATTCGTTCACTTGTATTCATTTAGGGATGAAATAATTCTTCCTAAACAAACATATTATGCCAAATCAAACTTTATCCAAATATAAATTTTAAAGCTAAAGTAAATAATTAAACATTTGTACATAATTATATGTTCATAATTATTTATGCATTATAATTATATGCCTTAAAATATTTTCGCTAAAATCGAGAACGAAGATCGTGCGAGAGAAGGTAAGATCTTATCGAAAGACCACAAGCCATCCCACCAAATAAAATAGTTTTTAAAAGACATATCTTTTCTATAATTAAAAAATAAACAGAAGAAATACAATTTTATAGCACTATTAAAAAAATTAAACAAAATTAATAAACTATTTAATATTTTATTTACGAAATTCGACAAAGCACTTCGTTGTTATTTGATTGTTGGCTCCTCAGCCATGCTTGCCTTAGAGAGATGATAAGCCTTTTATATTATAATTGTGTTTGCTAGCAAACGATAAGAAATGACATAAATTACATCGAAAAGTAATAGGTACAACGTAAGTAGACGAAAAAAAATTAATAAAGCACTAGTCACCACTACAAGATTCCCCTCGATTTATCTTGGATGCCATCATCATACCCTGGTTTTCTTATCACAGTACCACCCTTGGCATATCTCCTTATTATTAACAAAAAAGAATCATCAAAATCGGTTTATAAGCGACGAAGTTATCCCGTGAACACACAAAAAATATATATATAAGGTCGAATTGTCGAACTACCAAAGCCCACAAGGTAACCTATCAATCAAGCATATTGGGTATAAGCATATAATATCTATGGACCAAAATACTTACTAATATAAATGTAAAATAATCCCTTGCTAATTTTCTTCGTTTACGACTATATTCAAATTCTATAAGATCAAGGAAACGTTTTCACTTAAATTGTCACGTCACGTTTATGAAGAAAACACGTCGCAAAATAAATTATTGTAACACCTGTTAAAACAACTTACTCTGCTTACTCAGAAGAAATTATTTTCATACTTTTATTTTAAAAATGTTATTTTAAAATTTTTTAAAATTAACTATGCTTTTTTTTAATTAGACAGTTTGTAAATAACGTTTTCTTTATAGTGTGAAATTTTAAAGTCTAATAAATTTTCAACAGATTCCTTTTAAACAAAAATCCGAGTACTTGTATCACTTCACAGTAAACCATAAAACATATTGAATATTATATAAAATCGCCTTTTTTTTAAATAAAAAATGATTAATATATATTTAAAAAAAAATCAACTATTCCATATTTCAATTTAAACGAAAACAAAAATAAATATATATGTATTAGCAATTGTCGCTACACGCCTGGCTGTGCCGCCACAAAAATTAATCCCATAAAATATTCTTCCATCACAGAAATATCCGGCATTTTCGTACAGCCACATCATTTTCAATTACTTATTCTAATTGCGATAAATCTTTTCTTTACATCTTGAAGCGAGGTTAATCTAACAATACAATGGCGATGACTTTTTGTTTATTCCTAACCTTCGACAATCTCATTATATTATACCTCGATAGATTGTTATTTATTGACCGATCTTGATTGGATTCGGTAACTCTTTTGTTTGTAAATACGTATACTTCGTAATTAATCTTCGGAAAAATATTGTGTAAGCGTCTAATAAAAATGGATTTATTCCTTACTACTAATGGATTATTTATGACAAAAGAATACGTCATAGAAATTCTAGTCGTTTCGTGTCCATGGCGTCTGCAACGTCACTAAGATATCGGAAATCTCGAATTAATAATAGCAAGCAGTACCTACGTTCCGTCTGAATCTATACTAATATTATAAAGCTGAAAAGTTTGTTTATTTGTTTAAATGCGCTAATCTCAGGAATTACAGGTTCAAATTGAAAAATTCTTTATGTGTAGTCCATTTATCGAGGAAGGCTATATAACATCACGCTTCGACCAATAAGAGCTGAGCATATTACGAAACGGGAAAAAATACTGTTTTCGAGAGCTTCCGTTGCGGTTAAAGCTACTCAATTATTATGTATGACAGAGTTGATCGCCACTAAAAGTTCTAAAAAAAGGTCGGCCACAGCATATGTTTAAGATTAACTCATTATAGCCTTATTTTATGGTAATGTAATGTGTTCTAAAATAATGCACTATTTGCGAAGGTGCTTTTATAGACATGATATAAATTCGTATCCAAATAAATATTCATCACAAGTATTTCTTTTTGAACAAAATTGTCCTTGACATCATTTGATTTCAATGAATATCTTAGTAGATATCATAATTTTTATATTAACTCTGCAACGAATTAATGAGCACAAAAAATTAAAAGGTGATTTTATTACAATATTATTTATTACGAATGGAATTTGCACAGCAGGAAATCTCCTGCTCAAAATATGGACAGCCCGACTGGGGTAGTACCTCGACCTTACAGAAGATCACAGCTAAATAATACTGTTTTAAGTAGTGTTGTGTTCCTGATGGTGAGTAAGGTGACCAGAGCTGGTTGGGGAATTGGGGATAGGGTCGGCAACGCGTTTGCGATGCTTCTGGTGTTGCAGGCGTCTGTAGGCTACGGTAATTGCTTACCATCAGGTGAGCCGTACGTTTGTTTGCCGACCTAGTAACATAAAAAACAAATGGAAAATACTTTATTAACAAGGCAATTATATGAAGATAAACTTTGTCTATTATAGAATTTAATTTGATCGCATAATTTAGGAGATAGTGTTAAATCAAATGAAACGACACCGCAATGCGCCAAGCGTGTAAGTGGCCCGAGTTGCACAGTAATTGTTTAAAAATACTTTAGTACGTTTTTCCTCAATTTAACGAAGTGAAATCGCGGGGCACAGCTAGTGTAAATAGAAATAAAAACACTGCAAGCTTAAAACTGTATTAAAAGTTTAAACTAGCAAAAATCTTTAAAATAAAACTGACGACTATAAATTTAACAAGTAATATATATGTATATATAAATATTAGTTGATTCCTATTTAGATCATCAAAATAAGTGAATATTAAAAAAAAAACTGTGTAAAAAAAGTATTGTATTAACGATTGAAAACTTGAACAAGATGTATATTAAATTATGGGTAGACTGGTAGAGATCTCTTTTAGAGGTAAGTTCGCCCTTGCCAACATTGATTGTTTATAAACATGTTGTTTAATTTGTATTTTAATGTGCAATAAGAATATAATTGTAATCTATACTTAATATAATAAAGCTGATGAGTTTGTTTGTTTGATTGTTTGTTTGTTTGAACGCGCTAATCTCAGGATCTACTGGTCCGATTTGAAAAATTCTTTCAGTTTTAGATAGCCCATTTATCGAGGAAGGCTATAGGCTATATATCATCACGCTAAGACCAATAGGAGCGGAGTCCACGCCGACGAAGTCGCGCGCAGAAGCTAGTTAATATAAACATATATGAGGAGTGTGAAGTAATGTAACAATGGAAACTAAAAAAGACATTGTAACGTTACGTACATACGTTAGAACGAAAATTCTCATTTGTTAGAACTCAGTATTTGTTACGGCATAAATGCTATATGTACGTGTGTGTGTATACACAGCCATCGTCTAATCAATTATTTCGAATAATCTGTTAAGCATTAGATACAAGCATTGAAGGTAAATTCTCGCCAAAATTCCCGATGATTATCGTCGAATCCACCTGAATTAGCTCTATTGATAATAATAATAATTAGGTAAATAAACACCACTAACAATACGACAACACCGCTCGAACAAGGATAATGGTGCTCACGTTAATATGAGAAAATGTTTGATTATTCTATAGAGGAAATGTTTATTTGTTCACTCGTTTGTATTCGATAAAACTATTTGTATTGTTGACATGAATTGTGTATAATTTTAGCAATAATGAATTCAGTTATAATAATAATATTACTAATTGCATACTAAACAATTCTAACAAACAAAGGAAGTTGGATGTTGATCTTATTGCATAAAGAACGAACACTTCTACACTACCTTAGGTTTTGGTAGAAATAGAAAAAAAAAAACACCTTAAATCATAAGTTTATTCAAAAGTTGAAATTTATATTAAACTCACAGGTATATAAAAAAAATTTAATTACTGATACTGCATTACCTTCAAAATATACAAATACTGAATTTTTCTATTAGTGAATTAAAAAATGTCTAACATATCTTCGATCACGACGATCACGATTCAGCCTGTAATATCCCATTGTTGGGCATAGGCCTCTTCCCCATGTAGGAGAAGGATAACATATCTTACTTTGCTATAATGTAAGTTTAAGATGTTTCTAAAGAGACCCAACTTCGTAAGAAAACAGTTCAGTTTGTGAGCACAGTATTAAAAACAAAACTAAAGGAAAATACTTCAAACTCCACTTGCCCATTAATTTAAACAATAGACCACAAATGGCCGTTTAGTATACCGCAGTAAAAGAGCACCTTGTTAGCATAGAAAAATCAAGTAACGCAGAAGCCGACACTACCTCCAAACCCCCCCCCCCCCCCCCAAGAGCTCTGGTTACCTTACTCACCACAGGAACATAACTGTTCTTGAAAGCAGTATTATTTAGATGTGATCTTCAGTTAGGTCGATGTACTTTCTCAGTCCGGCTGCTCCAAATTTTGAGCGGGATATATATGTACATATCTATATTAAAACAGACTTTGATACACGATTTTATTTACAAAAAAAAATGGTTATAATAATTACCTTCTCATTGATAATGCAGTCCAGGTCCTCCTGGCTGGGCGAGCCCAACACACCAAGTATATGATTCAGCTGGTCGAGGTAGTGTTTCCCCGGGAAGATGGGTCTGTTCGACAGCATTTCGGCCAGGATACAGCCGACGGACCAGATATCGATCGACTTGGTGTAGCCCTGTAAACGTCAAGTCAATTAAAAACTCAATCGAAATGATAAAGTGGAAGAAAGTAGTAGAATAAAATTATTAGTAGGTGTATGGGGACGAAATAAATTTAATCGAGATCCAGAAAATTTGCACTGATTAGAAATGAAAGTTAAATACTTTTGTATTCTATTAATGAAATGTTCTTTAACTTTTATGGAATTGAGTCAGTGTCACTGGCGGATCCAGGAGGGGGGGGGGGGGTGTCACAGGGGGTCATGACCCCCCCCTGGGCTGTGTCCAGGACCTAGGTGGACCACTAATTAAAATTGTTAAACAAGATTTTTGTCACAATATAGGTATTTTTAAGTACATTACCTTCATCGATTAATAAAATACCTACTTTTTACCTGTATCTATCATTATAAAATTTAAATTATAACTTCTTTTTACTTGACAACGACTTTGTGACCCCCCCCCCCCCCTGGCGCCTTGACCAAGACTGACCCCCCCCCCCTGGCGCCAAAGCTGGATCCGCCCTTGGTCAGTGTTAAGGTAAAATACAGACGATATCAATAGGTTCAAAATGTTCGAAGTCTACGGGTATCTCTGAATATTTATCCGCGCCAGACAAACCAAATATAATTGCATAAATATTTTGTGATGATGTCCGTATTAATTTGTAGAGAACAGATCTGTAGGTACAAGTCTATATATAGAATGGATATTACATTAAGCATTTATGAATGAAAATTTATTTTTTAATTAAAAAAAGGTGTGTGTGTACTTAATATGTACGCACGTAAGAAGTTCTACTTCATTGTCTAACTAACTTCACATTTAACTTCTTCGTTCACTAGCTAAGTTCAGTGTCGGTTTTTTGTGACGGTGTGCACGCGTATCGTAAAAATTTACTATCATCGATTTTCCCTAAGGCGCCAAAAGAAGTATAACTTAAAAAAATTACAGTCCAATTAGAAGTAATAATAAAATTTACATATCCTTACAATAAAAGTAAATTGTTCCCCCTTGAACGATTAGTTAGAATTTATGACTCAGTAATGAAAAAGAAATTAAACGAATTTAGAATTTAACTTATAATACACGTAATGAACTTTAGCTTTGATTGTACATCGAATGCAGCATTAAAAAGATAAACCCTGTGAGTTTAATTTAATTGTCTGTTCAACATTTAAAATTACTGGTTTTGAAATATTTAACTGAACCAGAACTGACTTGAACCTTTAGACCTTATAGGTTAATTAAATAAAAAAGAGAGACCTTAGCTAACCGATCGAATTGTCTAAACTAGTGATTCTGCAATAAAGATTCATCCTAAATAGTGCATATCTACTCATCTCCGAAGATTCAAAACGTTATTTAAAAAAAAAAATGTTTATCATTATCTACGTCTCGCGAGTATTTTAGAGGTGATTCTGTGGAAATAAATAATATTGTATAAATACTATTTAATTTCGTAAATGTTTACACAAAAATGAAATAGGAGTTATAATTAATGATGAGGTAACAAAATGTAGGCCATAACTAAATTACGCTGAGATTCACATTAGCGCAAGCAACTAACGACTTTTTAATCATCTTCTTACTAAACTTATTCAATGTTTATTTTAATATCGTTTCATACAATTTTACTAGAATGGGTCTTGTCAAAGGAGTACAAAAGGCGGGAAAATGCCGATGCTTTATAATCTCTTGACCTACTACTTGAAAAGGCAAAACGGATTAATCGTTACTGTATTAATAAAGAAATCACTAGCTGGTTTTTACCTCAGTTATCCATTGCCATTGTAGAAGACATATGAAACCTTCCACGATAACATTCCTACGGTATATTACTCCCAATAAACATAAATATACAGCAACTATAGTTTGCCTTAACTTGTTACCTTTGTAGCCATGTTGACATAGAGTAGGTGAGCCAAGTTGTTTTGAATGTCAGGCATTTAGTACTGTAAGCACTTGCAGTGTTATCTACATGTTACATACAGGGCTACATGCTTGTATTCCATTATTCCATTATCAGGAAATTATTTAGCCATCGAAAAAATTGTATCCTGAATTTTGACGCCGATACCCAATATACCTACTTTATTATGGTCTAAGAAAATACGTTACATATCGAAGATTCAATCTGTATCTTTTTCACCAGCAGATCTTATATGTTTTATAATAATAATAATAATAATAATAATAATAACCCCCCCATGGGAATCACCTTGTCGTGGTGGGGGGGCTTACGGGAAGAAAATACGTGAATCAAGGTCATAACAGCGAGACTATACTTCCACCCCAATAGGGAGATACTGTAATCATAGCCACTTACACCTGAGGTATTTATAACTTCTTCCCAACTAACGATTCCCAAATATCCCTTTTACATGGAGAATAGTAATCGAATTTATAATTTACGGCCGCTGCCCGGGGGTCGCCGGGGCGCACCTGGAGCCGGTGCTGGGTGCCACAGTATGCGATCCATCGGCGATGTGGAGTTGAGCAGGCGGGCTCCTATCGACAAGAAGACTACAGCCGGACCTCGAGAGTTGATCAGGCGGACTCCCGATGTTGATGCTACAGCCGATTCTTCGGGCGATGAAACTAATTCACTTTTTACATCTGTACCTTCTACTTGCCCTTCTTATATGACAAAAAGAACATTGACCACCAACACCTCACTCGACAGTGTTGTGCAAGATGTCAATCTTGACACTGAGCTTGCACCCATTGAGAGTGCTCAAAATCGGCGCAGGCGATGGACACAAGAAATGAATATATTCATACTGCGCACTTATCTTCAACTAACTGAGTTAAATTTAGACACAAGATCTTATCTTGAACCACTCCACTTAAAATTTACAGAAAAATTTCCAAACATGCAGGTTAGTCGACAAAGAATAGGAGATCAACGTAGAGCTATAGTCCGAAATAAACTGTTACCACAAAATATAATAGACCAGATACATGATGAAGTAAAAACAGAATTAAACCAAATGAATAGCAGTATTTCGACACATTACACCCAAAAACCAAAACATTATCATGCTCTAGAAATGGAGTCAGTCAAGTCACAAACACATAGTTTACCCCCAGAAGTTCCTATAGCCCGTAACACTACACAACGCCGGATGAGATGGACCCGCGAACACAATGAAGCAATAATGCGATCATACTATAGAGTAACATCCTTAGGTTTAAATAACACTGCATATCGAAAACAACTGTACAACGATTTCATAAACCAATTTCCCTCATTAACATTCCTAAATGAACAACGAATAGCTGACCAGAGAAGAGCAATTGTAAATAATAAATATATTGATAGCAATAGATTAAGTGAATTAAAGCTAGAAGTATCTAAAGAATTACAAGTAAATAGTGAAGAGTTAAACAACTGCATCGATGGCACAAGTTTTATATGTGATAACACTAACATTCAGCTTACAAATAATAGTACAAACACTATACAACAACTCTCACCTAATAGTCAGTCATTAATTATGGATAGCGTAAACCTCCCAGATGAACCACAAAGTGAAAGATTTAATGGAAATAGGCGTTTGGAAATTGATCAGACTTTTCAACAAACATTTGAATTTTACAAAAA
Organism: Melitaea athalia; assembly: GCA_905220545.2. Taxonomy (NCBI): domain Eukaryota; kingdom Metazoa; phylum Arthropoda; class Insecta; order Lepidoptera; family Nymphalidae; genus Melitaea; species Melitaea athalia. Next base: position 17,717,585 of record HG992182.1, read on the forward strand.
CACTGAACCAGAAAATAGAACTTACATACCTAAGCAAAAACCATCCAAAAAATTTGCAAATATAGTCAACTACTTGAATGAAGTAACAATACCCGAGAATGTAAATGAAAATACAGACTTTTTAACGCTACAAACTATAATATACTGTGCAGCTTGGACCGCAGCTAAAGCTAATGGGTCAAAATTAAATCTACAAGTATCGAACATACGACACTCTAAAAATAAATTAGATCATAAACCAAATTGGCAGAAACGCTTAGAAAGAAAAGTTAAGGACTTACGAAGCAAAATAGGTAGACTAACAGAATTTAACAATGGCAATAGAAGTAAAAAAGTAATTGATCATGTAAACAAAATAATAGAACAATATAAAACTCATACTATACATGAAGAACAAAATACAAAAGTTACACACACACTAGATACTCTCAAACAAAAACTAGCCGTCATTGCAGGTAGACTTCAAAGATACAAAGCATGTACTTTAAGAAAACAACAAAACATACAATTCATTCATAACGAGAGACTATTCTACCGTAACATCACACAAACTACAACTAATACGCAGGATAACAGACCAAACGAAATCGCAACAAAAACACCTGATCCGGATTTATTAAGACAATATTGGGCAAAGATATGGGAAGACCCTGTTCAACACAATGACCAGGCTGACTGGATACAAACCGAAACATTAAACAACGACGTAACAATACGACCAATGACATTTGAACATATTCCCCTGCCAACATTTGAAAAAGTTTTACGAAATTTACATAACTGGAAGTCTCCAGGATCAGATTATATCCATAGTTACTGGTATAAAAAACTCACAAATATCCAAAAATGTCTTTACCATCACTTAAATAACTTCATCCAAAATCCAGAAACCATCCCATTGTACTTAACATCAGGCATAACATTTATGATACCAAAGGACAAAAACGATCTCTCTAACCCAGCAAAGTACAGACCCATCACATGCTTACAAACTTTGTATAAAATATTAACAGCTTGTATATCCGAGTTAATGTACGCGCATTCGGATCTAAACAAAATTTTAGCTGAACAACAAAAAGGTTGTCGAAGGTATAGCCAAGGGTGCAAAGAACAACTAATAATAGATTCTATAGTCCTCAAAAAAGTCCAAAAAACGAAATCCGATTTATTCAGTATGTACATAGATTACAAAAAAGCTTATGATTCTGTTCCGCACTCTTGGCTTATGAAAGTCTTAAAAATTTACAAAATACATCCAACAATAATTAATTTTTTAAAGGTTACGATGTCAAATTGGACAACCGTACTCCAACTCACAACGCAAATAACATCACCAGTAGAGACCAATAAAATTAAAATACAACGAGGTATATTCCAAGGAGATGCTCTGAGTCCTTTGTGGTTCTGTCTTGCCCTTAACCCACTCTCTAATATACTAAACTCCACTTCATTAGGAATTTCCTTATCTGATCGGCAAACTGACAAACAGACGGACATTGACAGTGAAGTCCACATTTTAAACCATCTTATGTATATGGACGACATTAAATTATACTCTAGCACTGAAAATGAACTAAATGAAGTAACTAAAATAACAGAGCAGTTTACAAATGACATTAAAATGGAATTTGGAATTGATAAATGTAGAATCAACTCAATTAAGGCAGGAAAAAATTACCAACATCAGTATAAGCTAAGAACAGGAGAAAAAATAGAACCACTAAATGAAGAAGACACCTACAAATATTTAGGATATGATCAATCTTTACAAATACATCACAAAGAAGTTAAGACTAGACTGACACAACAATTTCAACACAGACTAAACACAATTCTAAAAACGCAGCTATATTCACGTAATACTATAAAAGCAATCAACACTTTTGCAATACCTATACTCACATATTCCTTTGGTATTATAAAATGGACAAAATCAGAACTCAAGAGCCTACAACGAAAAATTAACACCACCATGACTAAATCCCACAAACATCATCCCAGATCATGCTTACAAAGACTTACACTACCTAGAAAAGAAGGAGGCAGAGGCCTAATAGATATTTTAAACTTACACAATAAACAGATTTCTTCTCTCAGAAAATATTTTTTAGCTAAAACAGAATCTTCCAAACTTCATAAAATAATAACAAAAATGGATCAAGCTTTTACGCCTCTTAACCTTAAAATGAGAAGTGCTCAGAAAAATGAAACATTAATTGACGAGATAACTAAAATCACAGAATGGGCCCAGAAATCTCTACACGGAAGACACCGCCAGGATCTATGCCTTTCAAACGTCGACAAAGAGGCGTCGAACGAGTGGCTTCATCGAGGTGAACTCTTTCCGGAGACTGAAGGGTTCATGATAGCTATACAGGATCAGGTCATTGAAACGAAAAACTATAGAAAATATATAATTAAAAATTTAACTACCTCTGACTTTTGCAGAAAATGTAATAGTAATCCAGAAACGATCCAACATATAACCGGCGCGTGCAAATCAATAGCCCAAACAGACTATAAACACAGACACGATCAAATAGCCAGTATCATACATCAAAAACTTGCTTACGAATATAAATTAATAGACACGTTATTACCATATTACAAATACACCCCAGAACCTGCTTTAGAAAACTCCACTACACGACTGTACTTTGACCGAGGCATCCTTACAGACCGCACAATCCATTTTAATAGACCTGATATTACACTAATCGATAAAATAAGCAAGACTGGGTTCCTTATTGATATAGCAGTACCTAACACACATAACTTACAATCAACAATAGCTGAAAAACTATCCAAGTATACCGAATTAAAAAATGAAATAGCCCGAATTTGGCATCTACAAAAAGTAACAATAGTCCCAATAGTACTGTCTACAACAGGAGTAATACCGAACCAACTACATGCGTCTCTACATACATTAAAATTACCAGCGAGCACTTACCGGTTATTACAAAAAGCAGCAATTCTAAATACATGCAGATTAGTAAGAAAATTTCTCCAAAGTGACCCCAACCAATCTGACTAACTCCTAATACTTATATAAACTATCACACCACAGCTTATAAAATATAGTGTATATAAATTTAACAATACTTTATTTGTTAACCCGTCAATGTACATTTGGCTTAGGCCCGTGTCATCGATTACCCGGTTTAGTGGTTACTAGCCGAGATTAAATACAAAATAATAATAATAATAATAATAATAATAATAATAAACTTTATTTGATAAACACACTGATCCTAACACAAATATATATGTAATTATATAACACATATAACATCTAAGGTAAGTATTACATTTAATGTTACAGTATTTGAAAAAAATACAATAAAAGAAGACAGTAGTGCAGGCACAGCGTGTTTCTCAAAAAGGTGGGACCTCAGCTATAGTTAGGACTAAAGGCCCTAACACTGATTTTCAGGCCCACCGTTGGTTTTCCCATTTTGGCGGTAATAGGAATGAGAATAATAATAAAAAATAATAATGCGAATTGAGGCACATAAGTATGTGCCTCAATTCGCATTATTATTTTTCTCCATAAAATAGGCTGATGGATTTCAATATTTTACTTTTATCAAGAGTAGAGATGTTCTTTTTAGACACGGTTTATACAAATTGATAAATGTTTTTCTTTTAACTATTTATGATTCTAATACGAGACACAATTCTCTCTTACTGAAATGATTTTGGAACCAGACAAAAGTTCCGCCGACTTAGCGCTCCCACACACGAACGGCACGTTGCCAACTGCAGAGGTCAACGGCAGCCGTCGACTGCCGTCGAGCGCCGTCAGCGGCAGTCGACTGCAGCCGTCGACTGCCGTCGAGCGCCGTCAGCGGCAGCCGTCGACTGCCGTCGAGCGCCGTCGGTGGCGCGCCGTCGGTTGCAGTCCGCTGCCGTTGAGAACATGCCGCTCACACGTCGGCTCTCTTAGTAAAGGAGCCAGTTGCAAAATGAATTCCGAAGAAGAAACACTGTTATTGTTTTTACTTTGTCGCCGCCGAGAAAAACGAAAAATAAAAACACGTTCAGTGTGGGTTCAAGAAATACTAATCAATAGAGATCAAGATGGGAATTTTTTTACACTCTATTCTCTTTTACGAAGAAACGAGCAAAAGTTTTTTAATTATTTTCGGATGTGCTTCTTTTGATGAGCTGACGGCTATTTTAAAAAGTTCAATATCTCGCCAAGATTGAATTAATAATTATAAAAATTAAAAAAGAAAATTATAATACTGAGCTAGTAAAAAACATGTTTTAAAAAAATGGTCGGTTTATTACAAGTTGATTCTGATTTTTTTAACCATTGTTATTAAAATAGAAGTAACTAATAATTATCTTATACTATTAAACGAGCAATTCTTGTATATATATATATATATATATTTTCTGAATCTCGGAATCGGCTCCAACGATTTTCGTGAAATTTAGTATGCAGGGGATTTCGGGGGTGAAAAATTGATCTAGCTAGGATTCATTTAAAAAAAATGCCGTTTTATCCCTGTTTTTAGGCAATGAAAAAATATACTATTAAACGAGCAATTCTTGTATATATATATATATATATATATATATATATATATATATATATTTTCTGAATCTCGGAATCGGCTCCAACGATTTTCGTGAAATTTAGTATGCAGGGGATTTCGGGGGTGAAAAATTGATCTAGCTAGGATTCATTTAAAAAAAATGCCGTTTTATCTCTGTTTTTAGGCAATGAAAAAATATCATTAGAATACGAAGCTTAATTTCACCATTATTAATATAGCTGTAACAGCGTAATTAGGAAAGCGACGGATTTGAAATCGTTTTGACCCGGGTTCGAATCTCAGTCTCCAGATTACTTTTTTTTTCTTTTTTTTTAATTTCACTCGTGATTTATTATTTAAATAAAATTAAAATATAAAAATACCGAAAAAAAAAAAATACCGAGCTGGGCTCGGTCACCCAGGTACTTATGTATTATTGTTCCTATAGGTAGTAATTGTATTTTGTTTCAACTTAAAATCGTGATAAATGATGTTGATCTCAATAAAAAAATAATCTAAATTACTTATATCTTTTTATTATTTATATTTCACTACATACTATAAAACAAAGTCTCTTCCCGCTGTCTGTCTGTCTGTATATATGCTTAGATCTTTAAAACTACGCAACGGATTTTGATGCGGTTTTTTTTAGTAAATAGAGTGATTTCAGAGGAAGGTTTATATGTATAATACATGCATAATATAGTAGAGGAACACTGATCGTTTTAAAGTTTTCTAATGTGTTGTCGTAAATAAACACATTTTTTGCGCTTAGATTGCAAATATTTATTTTATATTTAGTATCAGCATTGCACCCGTGCGAAGCCGGAGTGGGTCGCTAGTATGCTAATATTATAAAGAGGAAATATAATAGCCGTCAGCTCATCAAAAGAAGCAATGGGCCTCTGAAAATAATTAAAAACCTTGCTCGTTTCTTCGTAAAAGTGGATAGAGTGTTAAATGCCAATCTTGATCTCTATTGATTAGTATTTCTTGAACCCTCACTGAACGTGTTTTTATTTTTCGTTTTTCTCGGCGGCGATGAAGTAAAAACAGTGTTTCTTCTTCGGAATTCATTTTGCAACTGGCTCCTTTACTAAGAGAGCCGACGTGTGAGCGGCATGTTCTCAACGGCAGCGGACTGCAACCGACGGCGCGCCACCGACGGCGCTCGACGGCAGTCGACGGCTGCCGCTGACGGCGCTCGACGGCAGTCGACGGCTGCAGTTGACTGCCGCTGACGGCGCTCGACGGCAGTCGACGGCTGCCGTCGACCTCTGCAGTTGGCAACGTGCCGTTCGTGTGTAAGAGCGCTTAGACTTTACTCATTTATTGCTTGCTTTGAACTTGGAAAGTCGATGTATAGGTAAGTTACAACTGGACCGAATAACGTCTATCCTGCCTTCTCAATCTTCAAAAAAACTTAAAAGCTAAACAAATGAACAAAGATGAAAATGAATAATTCTTATGAAACTCAAATTAATGATTTTTTTCTTATCACATAGAATGACAAAGAATAGAAAAATAAAATCGATACGTGAGTTGTCTCTCCCTACGGAAAATCCGGAATACGGAAAATACTCAGGTAAACTCCGTGAAACTGTGAGTTATCTTTATTTCGTTATCTTTATTTGCCTACTTTTCTTGCTGTTATTTATAATTTTTGAAACATATTTTTTAATAATAATTAATAATAGAAACACCGACCTATATTAAAAGAGCGTACAATATTTAAAACTACTTATACATTTTTAGATTCAATTAAATACAGTAAAGTATATGGTCATTCATGAAACGGATATCATTTTTAATTACTCCCAGTGGTAGCATGATGTTTTTGTTACTTAGTAGTTGTAGTTTTAGCGACTATAGTAATGCATACCGTGGAGAAGAGCAGTCTAAGTGATAGATTTCAATTGACCTCTTTTCTGTATAGAACCGGTAAAAGTTTAAGTTTTTCTAATGGAATAAAGCCAGAAGTAAACTAAACGACGCGACGCGACGGTTAAAAACACTCGAGAAGGATATTAATTCTTCTCGATTCTTTTGTTTTTATAAATGAATGGCCGTTCATTAGACCGTACGCATCGCAGTTATTTATATTATATAACATAATTATAGCCTAGGCATCCCGCAAAGGTGCATCCAACAGGATTAGGGGATCCCACAGCTCAAAAACGCGGGTCCGCAGATTCTGTAAGTTTAAAAATTAGTGCTAAATCGAAAAGCCGAGAGACTAATACCTACATAACAATACAACGTAGGTAGTCGAAAAAATAGTCAATCAAATACATCAGGCGCTGCGGGATTGCAATAACTAATATAGCCATTACATTGATCTCTCTTTTGAACTTAACGATTTCTGCAAACAGAAAGAAATACAGGTGGGCGGTTAATTGTGCCTGTGACTGTATTTCTATATGAGTCGATTTAAGCGGTCTCATTACAATGTCTTCATCTAAAAAAAAGCATCATAATTTAACGTTGTCACCTTTTTGCATTCAATAATCGCTAGATACATGACATAAAGAAAAGGAAACAATAAAAATTAACAGTGACAAAAATTGTTTAAATGTGCTTGCTAACAAAAGAAACAAAACACGACTTCATTACATTGATCAGTAATACAACGTAGGTAGACGAGAAAATAGTCAAGTAAATACGCATGATTAACATTTAAATGGGACCATTTGACAAAAACCATCAAAATTGGTAAACCCTGTAAAAAGTTAGGGGATTTAAAACGACGTTTGACGAAAAAATAGTCAATTAAATACGGATTATTAGAAATAACACACAAACTACTTGTCAGGTGTTAATTAAATTTAAAAGGGACCACATGACAAGTACCGCCTTTTGATTAAAAAAAGAATCATCGAAATCTGTCCAATCAGTAAAAAGTTATTAAGTAAAAGTACAATCGAAACGAGAACCTCTCTTCTTTATTGAAGTCTGTTATAAATGCTAAGTATTATTAAAGCACTACATTTCCACATTTGTGAGTTATACATGAAGGTACATCAGTTCGGATTGTATATTCAACAAATGAAGTCGGAAAAAAAAGCTTTAAATTCAATGCTACACGACGTATGAGCAATCCTTTGTAAAATATTACATTCATTGCTTGTGTTATTCTAGAGTTAATAATTGGAAAATTTTCAACGGAAGTCCCCTAAACGCCAAAACTTTATGAAATCGAAAACAAGGTTCTTGTACTTCCAGTATTTCATTCGAATTTTCATCCGTTTTTTTTTTCAATAATTAACGTTCAGTGGTCCATAAAACGTTGTTCCAGCGAAACCGTGACTACGAATATTTTATACAAGTTTTCGGTCCAAATATTCTTCCTTTAAATTTCCATGCTTTTCCTTTCCACGAAATTCCTTTAACATTTCAATGCTTTAAAAAATTAAAACGTTTTTCACTCCAATATTTTTATTACAAAATATGAAATCTAAAATTTCTCTTCTCTATAAAAACAAATAGGTACAAGATGTTTTAACGTTATCAATTATTATTATAGACAAAACATTTCAAATATTATAATCAAATAAAATATGTGTTACAGACACAAACTACAAACGATTGACAAAAGAAAGACGAAAGAACGTTGTGTTTATGTATATCAATAACTTGATTAACAAGTTAGTAAAGATAGTTTAACTAATTTTGACGCCGTGGGAATGTGTGGATGTTCTCGTAAACACCCCAATTTCATTTACGGGACAGTGTGTCGGCAGTCGTGGTATAACAACACGTGTTTCTATAACTTTATTTTGCATTAACAAAAATAAAACTCAAAACTTTCGATGTTGAAATTTCACATTTTATTAAATAAACGATAAACAATTTGCACAGAACATTGCATAAAAATATTGCTTCACTAATACTTGAACGCTACGATAACTTAAAAATCTATATAAACTAAGTTTCACCTTTAGAATCAATAGAAAAATAACTAAAAAATACAAGCGTTAATTACAGGTCTTAAGTGATTTAATTACAATAAAATAAATTCATAGAACGCCTTTATATATCTTAGAAATATAGCTTATTCCGTGTTTCCTAAATAATGTTTCTTTTAATTAAATTTGCGTGACGGTCGTGGCAAAATTGTCTTACAAATAGGGTCTCAACTAAGATTAGGGTAAGATCGAGTTGGGCGTGGATAATATTACTTAACGTATTTAAGAGATAGAAACCACCAAAGCCCATTTATAATAATTTAGAATAATGAGAAATACAAGCACAAAGCAATGAATCCAAATGAGATATGTGATAAGGATTAAGGGAATTTGGTATTTTAGTAATTAACTCTCCGATTATATTTTAATAACTAATACGGAAAAATAAATAAGCGTTTCCAGTTATTAAGATATAGTAGGTAAATGTGAAATTATTTCTAAAAAAAATACTTTTCATTGTACTTCCCATTCGCGTTTTTTACTAACACCTTCCAACAAATATCTAATGAATTGTATATTTTCGTATTATATGTGGTGTAAGACTGGCTTTTTAAATGATTCCATAAAACAAGAAAGGTTCTATGGTCGTCTGAACGTTTTTGCATGTTTGATGATATCACGCAGATGTTCCAGAACTAACGAACGAAAAACAGAGGTTTTTAACATTTTAATTTTATCCTTATCTGTGTATAAAAACAAAACAAACTTACTTTGAAGCGCATAATATGCGGATTAACAAAACCAGTGTATCCGTAATAATAAAACTTTCCATTATTAATTTAAACTTGAGTTAATAGCAAAAGTTGGCCAAATGTAAAATAACAAATAGCTTTCAGATGAAACGGTCGTATAGCTACCGCAAACAGCAGAAAGCAATATAAAACGACCCACAGCAAATACTCGATATTTTCATTACTTTCGCTCGCTATATTTTAATTGGCGTAGATTTGAATGTACGCTATTCGGGAATGAAGTATCAAGAACAAAAAGGAATTTCATTACGGTTATACTAGAATTCATTGTTGATTATTAGAGGAGCTCTAGCGATCAAGTCGAATAAAGTTACGCAAGTCGTTTCCGACAAGCGATCTTTTTCCACTCGAATATTTTGCAGGCGAGTCGCTTTTATGATACTGAAGAATAATTTGAAAGAAATTACAATGCACCCGCGCGACCGTGCCGAGTCATTGACGCTTGAAATAATTGCTATACGCGTATTGTACCTTCGAATGAAATATTTTATTGCGAACAAAGTGAGATTTCTCTACTTAAGACTAGAGACTTAACGCAATGAAACTATATCGATATATGCTTCGTCTTCTTGTTAAGCAATTGTGTGTCCATGAAACTTTATAAATATAGTTTAAATGACAAACCTATTATGTACGGGTGAATTGTCCACACGTGCAAAGAGCATGCTGAATATGTCAAATACGTTGTTTTTCCTAATATTACTACATATTAGTACTGATACAACCTTACAATCATAAATTACAGTGAACCAAAATAAATAACTAAAATAAAACATACAAGCTCAAAATTAGTGAGACTCGCGCGCTAAAGTAAGATATCATCTATAACAATCTACTATTTATTGTGAATTCTAAGTGAATTTTGGAGTTTTATATTCGTATCAAAGTGAGTAACAACGAGAAGTATAAAATATATTTGGAAAATTCATTTAACTGAGAAGCGTTTAACAAAAATCTAAGATACTTTGTTAACAGGCGGTTTTAATCAAATAAACTTCGCCCTTAAAAAGCTACAAAAAAAAGGTAAAAAGCGTTAAGTTATATTAATTCTGAGGATCTCAAAACACGTAATCAAACTGTAACGAAGTCTTGTAGAAAACTTTTCCGTACCCACTTATTAACGTAGCCGTGGGCACGCTTCAAAAAACACCGACGCTAACTAAACCACTAAGCTCATACAAGGAAATAAACCAATAAACACAATTAGTTGAAATTAAGGAAAAAAAAACTGCGTTTATTTAAATCGTGCTTTGTTTAATTGAACGGTGATACTACTAATTTATTTTAACATTTGATCATCTGATAGTTCTAATATAAAATGTCCAAGATTTGAAAGTGAAATATTTCCTTTTTCCAATTTAGATGTTTTTTTTGGGCCGGCAATTAATTAAATACTATTGTATTTTATAATACAATCACTACCTACATTTTTTTTGTACTTTACTAACACATTTCTCGCAATTTTACCCATTTTAAAAATTATGGCCAACGTTTTGCTAACACTACATTGCATTGCTTTGTTTGGTTAATGTAGCTTGTGAATGTAAAAGAACTATTAAAATTAATTAACTTATATCATATTTCATTACTTTAAAACTTATATTCGTATTCCCTTCACTACCAAATCGGTAGTGAATGAAATATGGGTACGAGTCGGTAGGACCGATGAATGAAGCATTCTTCATAACAGTGTTTCTCAAAATTGTTTTATGTACCGCACCATTTTAGGATAATAAAATACTCACCGTCTCTTAGATTAGCGCATTTCTTTCTGGATGAAAGTATTGCCACCACCTACAAATTGTTATTTAGCATCCTCCAATTTAACTTAAAGTGTCAATCGCATCTTCAGATAGCTTCAACGTCCACTAAGCAATACAGCCTATTTTAAGAATGTGATGCTGTACACGTATTAGTATTACTTACCTTGGAGTTAAGCATGATCTCGGGAGCGCGATACCAGCGCGTTGCAACGTACTCCGTCAAGAAACCCGTGTGGTCGTGGTCGGGATCCGCCACTCGTGCGAGACCGAAGTCGCATATCTGTACCAACAAAAACAATAATTAAGAATCATTATTGACCATCACTTTTAAACATGCAGGTCAGGTTGTAGGTCAAATCTTGAATTCTTAATATTTACAACTCATTTAATTCATATAAATTGTTACTCGCAATATTTCCGCTAGAACTTTTTTACAATGCAATATATATACGTTGTCATTTGTTCAAAATAAAAGAAGCCTTAATTTCTCTTCACAATTTCAACTAACGACATTTACTAATGTTAAACTATAGATCATCTAATATTTTAACAAGTAATCAGAACAAACATACAGTTAAACACACATTTACCATTAACTTAAATAATGATGAACAACAGATCAATATAATTCCTAACTAAAGCAACATAAAATATTGAAATATATTAATAGATATATCTTATCGTTATGTCTTCTTTAGTAGGTAGTGATCCGTTTATAATAAAAACCAATTATATGTATTTAAACATAACTAGCTTAAGAACCATTTATACCTACTACACGGTACTCAATAACAGCGAAAGATGTAATACTTTAGTATTATATAATAACTATACTCGTATATATTCATATACTCGTATATACTCATGTACATACGTGCAATAACTAAATGCAAACAATGTAACGTTGGAAAACGTTAAGGAAATCAATTTTGCGATAAGCCAAAACGCTTTATATTCGCTAAACACTTTATATAGTAACTTCAAGCACTTATTGGTTGCTTAAATAATTTTAAAGACGTATCACTTACATTCAAAGGTTTGTAACTAAACAGACTTATTTACTTACAAACGTTACAGAAAATCTCTTTGCTCATTTGTTTTTTTTCTAACTTGTTGTTGATGGATAAACTCAAAAACTACAGGGCCGATTTAGAAAATTCTTATACCAAGAGAAGGCCGTAGCCTTACAAAATATAGCCTACGCCACTCAGTAATAACGTATTATTACTGAGTAGCGTAGGCTATATTTTAAACCATCTGATGTTTCTTACTAAGAATATAATATTAGACTATTAAAAAGTATTTCATTAATTAAATTACATCTTCAATCATTAGACAAAAGATTTCTTGAAGATCAAGATGTTAGACTAAAACAAAAGTAATCTGAAACAGTAAACATTTAGATCTAAATTAATATCGTCACAATAGGTAATAATTAATGTATTGCTATTTTAAAAAAAAACTGAATTTAAAATGGTTATTAGATTTATTCAAATATTAAATTATAAGAAAGGCTTAAAGTATAAAGGCATCTAGCATCTGTACAAATACAGTTGAATCTAAATCATTTTTCTTTCTTGGTTTAGTGTGATGATTTTCGAACATTAGGAGGATTCCGCTTACCAAGACGAAACGGCGATATTAAACTAACGAGCTCGATCAACACAGCGGGATAGGCGTTTAGCGCTATCGTTATTGTAACAAGTTAGTGCTAACAGCAATTCGTTAGGATCTTGTGAATATTTGAATCTCTTCGCTAATAAATGACATACAATCTTGTATAATATTGATAATTTGTAAGATAACATTTAACAAGATAATGGGATGCTTATAAAATATTTTTCCAAAATTATTCCTTATTTTTTTTTTAACTGACGACAATTTGAATTTGTCATAGTTTTGAATAAAGCCCTTAGTCCTAACGATTACAAACATCAACGTAGTTAAATTAATTTCATAATAATTAATTAATGGTTTTATATTATATTAACATAAAAGCATTAACGAAAATGCATTTAAAAGGTATACGAGTAGCGAGTACGTATGTACGTATGTACGGTAAAGTTTTTTTTTTCTTTAATATTTAAAGAGTTTGTGCAAAAAATTGAAGATGACACCCTCATAGAAACAAATATGAAGTTGACTCTTACAGAATACTGCACTGAAATTGGCAAATTAATTAAATTTAAACAGAGAAAAAATCTAGATAGAGACGTAATCACCTAGCGGTATGAACGCTTCAGCCTGTAATCCTCCACGCTGCTCCAATGCGGGTTGGCGTATATATTCCCTACTATGAGTAACGATCGCTATCAAGTGTACATGATAAAAACCGGGACCGACGGCTTAACGTGCTCTCCGAGGCACGGTGGGGAGACCCACTAGGACTGCACAAGTACCCAGACCACGGCAAACATCTGTATGGCCGAAACAAATGTTTTCGTGTGCGGGGATCGAATCATCGAACCCGCAACCGTCAGCGTAACAGCCACAAACCAGTTCTGTGACTGCTGCGCAAAAGCGGCATGAAATATACAAGAAAATCCTAAAGTTAAAAAAGCTACTAATCGCCCCTTTTTCTTTGCACTGGCATTTTATTTTCGCTTTTTTTTATAAAACGGTGTCTTATTAAATGCAATACCCATTTTAGATACTTATATATTGTATTGTTGAGTTAGTCGTATACTCAAACAATTAGTTACAACTATTAAATATTTACATAAAATATTTACTCGTTACTACTTTTGATGAGATTTTTGTAGCAATCGCAGACTTTTTAATAACTTTGCGAGACAAATTTTTAATATTACTATTCAAATACTTCAATATAAAAAAATAGCGACCTTTCCAGTGAATTTAAGCAATATTAATGGAAATAAAATATTTAACAGAACAATATTTTATATACCGTTTATTGCATTATGCCTGTGTCCATGTATAAAAGTGAGTGTATGTATACATAATAATAAATAAAAAAACGATAGCGCGGACTACGTCCTAGATTTACTAGGCAGTCACAGGACTGTCGATTTGTAGTTCGAGTAATAAATCACCCATGGTATTATAATGCATGATGTTTAATACAAGGCATGAACATATTAGAGACCGTGGACAAAATATAAAGTTTACGTTTATGAATGGGAATTTGCATATATTTATTTCATTTTTATATAAAAACTTTTTACCCTCTTTCATCGAGATCTAATTCGTAACAACTAATCTACATAACTTAAATTGACAGTAACGCTCTCAAAGCTGAGATTAGCATTAAATTATACATAAATAATAAGTTCATTAGTTGGTAAATGTGTTAGGTCCAAAAAGAAACGTAAATTTAGTACGCGTTGGGTATTATAAAGGATAACTTAATGACGTATAAATAATTTAGGTACAAGAAAGATTCTTAAAAAACAACTTAAAATATACTCCTGTATATAAAATAATATTTAATTTGTGTCACTAATGGACTATTAATGAAACTTCGCTAGCAATTAAATCTAAAATAGCGAGTGAGTGGAAATTAAAATGACGAAATTACTTAACACTCCTGTTAAATGTATCTAAAAAATTAGTAATAAAACAAATAGTAAATGGTTATAGATAAATAATATACTGAATTGAAATGTGCTTATTAGGTACATACAATCCAGTCAATTTAGACATCCACGATCGATCGATCACGATTACGATTCAGCCTGTAATATCCCACTGTTGGGCATAGGCCTCTTCCCCATGTAGGAGAAGGATCGGAGCTTAATCCACCACGCTGCTCCAATGCAGGTTGGCGGATATGTTCCCTACTATGAGTAACGATCGCTATCAGGTGTAGATGATAACAACCGGGACCGACGGCTTAACGTGCTCTCCGAGGCACGGTGGGGAAACCCACAGGGACTGCACAAACACCCAGACCACGGCAAACATCTGTATGGCCAATAAAAATGTTTTCGTGTGCGGGGATCGAACCCGCAACCGCCCGCGCAACATCCAATCGCAATCCAGTGCTGTAACCGCTGCGCCAACGCGGCGACAATTTAGACATTCACACTTGCTTGAAAATTGGTAGGATTGTTCAAAGCACTATTATAAATAAAATGTGAAAAGTCCTTATTGATCCGACACAAAATGGGTTAATTTTTGTAACCTCACCCCTATTTTTTTGGTCTAAATTGACCGGACTAATACTTTGTTATAGATATCACAAAGTTTTATAGCAATATTTGTTTCCAATTTCAAGTATTTTTTAAATTTTAGAATAATTTTTTATTACCTAGTATGATGTTTAGTCCTTTTTTTATAAACAAATCAATCTTACTTTTTTATCTATACTAATCTATACTAATATTATAAAGAGGTAAAGTTTATAACTTTGTTTGTATATACGGGGTAATCTTTGCAAATACTGATCCGATCATGAAAATTCTTTCACTCACAGAAAGCTACACTATTCAGGAGTGATATAAGCTATATTTTATTGTAAATGAACAGAAAATTCAGTGAAAATAATAGTACGTGTTACGAATCGCGCCATCTCTTGACGAACTGTAGGTACTAACTAAATAAACATCGATGTAAAATAGCAGCGGACGGCGCGCCGAACGACTATTATTCTGTAATATCTAGTTAAATTTAAAAAACTTGAAACATATCAAATTACTGTAAAAATCTTTTAACGCCCAACGAAGTGGGCACAGGTCGGCTAGTCTATTATAAAGAGAACGAACGCATTTAATTCAGTCTACTTGATAAAAGTGCATCTAAAAACTTTTCTACAGAGCCCATTAAGATCTACATTTTTTATACAAAGTTTTGATTCATTGTATAGTTCACGGAAAATTCTCTTCGACTGCATTAACGAAATAAAACTTGTTTATATCGTTAAAATAGACTCTGTCCGTGAATTTATTTGCGTGGGTTTCGATTTATCGAAAAAGAAAGTGGGACTTTCATTTTAAGTAGTTAAATAGTTCTACCTTTTTATATAATTAGATAGGCTTGCGTTTGACCACTATTTCACCTGATGTTAAGTGAGAATGTGGTCTAGTATGGAGCACGCTTACCTAGAAGTAGCCTATTCACTCGCGACTTAAAGATCCCCAGGCCCAGATTGTAGCTTTCCGGGAACACAGACGCTGGTAGAGAGTTCTATTTTTTGGCCATACTCATCAAGAATGTACTAGCGAATCGCTTAGTGTGAATTTTTATAAATCTAATTTTTATACGTATAAAACTACCAAATCGTAGGTACGCAATCTATAAAATACCTATTTAAAAATCTACAAATATAGCGGTCAAATGATATAGGTTATTAATTGATTAACGCTGCTTATAAAAATTTTCAGAACCGAAAGGGTCGCAAATTGGCAATTACTTTTCCCTATTTAAACGCTTATGAAGAGCAATAATCTCTTTTATATATTATATAGATTGCACTCAAAAATACATGTAGAAACATTATTTTTTAATGATAAAGAGTTATGAGACTAATACAATGTTTAAATACAACAAAATATCAATATTTTAGGAGAATTCATAGCATATGTAGGAATCAGAAGTGAGGAGAGGATGACGGATGGCCTGGTTAATTCACAATGTAATTTAAAACAAGATAGTTACACTACTTAGTATTCAATGGACTCACCGAGCGGGTACCGTCTATCGCGTGGCAGAGAGACAACTCGACGCAGTGCCCGGGACTTGTGACCCGAGTGTTGGTTTACGGCGGCGCCGCCTTATAATGCGCATTGGCACTCACCACCACCGGTCGAGTTGCCCAATCAGTAACAATTAATTCGTGTACACAAACTAACTATTAGAAGAGTCGAGGTTAAGCTACTAGCAGGATACACAAGTGCACCGCGCCACGCCAGAGCCAAGACTGACTTAGCTGCGGTTGCATTGGTCTTTTATACACGACTAAATGACTTGAATAATAAAATGAGGGTAGTTGAATGTCGACAATATCACAGGTACCGACACATATTATCTTTTATTTAAATAGTAAGTGCATTTTAAATATTTATTATTTAACTTTCATTGAATAGAGAACTCAAAAGCTACGAGGTAGCCTTTATCGACTTGCTTGTTATATACAACGCATCTTCCGAGTTCTTTAATACATAATTTCACTAAAAAAATAGAAGCGAAAGCGTAATAGAAATAAGAGTAAATAAATTCATATATACCGTCTTGTAAATGTAAATAGATGATTTTACACACATAGATTAAATTAAGTGTATGTAAGGAAATATTCCCTTGCCGTTGTCTTAGGATAAAATATATGTAAATTAATTACAGTAAGTTTGTACTGTATGTTTGCTGTTATACCATCGTATGATATGTTATATAGTTTGTACATGATGACTTTTAAAAATCGTTATATTTTTTCTTAAAACTTAGTTTTTTTTTTGTTATTTCATAGATATTCCTGTACACTCATTTTTAAAATATGTTATTTCTTGATTAATTATAATGGACATTTCAATAAGTGCATATTTTTAGAGATTGTGAAATAGAAATCCTTATTACTAATCGAAAACAGCCTTTTCACGAGCGTTTAAGTTTACTTCGAATTTTTTTTTTAAGTGAAATTTCTTTAGGCGCATGAGCGACCGGTAACGCGGCAGCGTCAGGGACGGTCAGTACTTGGATGGAACAGCGCGTGACGTTGGCTTTTTGTTTTTTTTTTTCAATTATTTTCTTTTCGTATTTTAAATTAGTTTTTTTTTAATTAGTTTTTTGTAAATTAATTTGCCAAAGAAGTTACACTTCTGACATAAGGTGTACTTTGTACGCACGCAATTTTTTTTTTAATTTTAGGGACAGGTATTTTTTTGTAAACTAGAAAATATTTTATAAATATACATTATTTAAATAAAATCTTCACAACAAATGCAAACTTTCTTTAGTAATCTACAAAGAACCTATGCCACTCGTCTTCATCCCCCTAGGAATTAAATTGTTTCGTGAGCCTCTACGTGACAAAGTAAAACAATTATCCAAACTACTCTAAATTCGGCTTCAGGAACCGTATTAAATCAGTCTAATACGGCCACTACTATTTATTAGTATTTCCACCCGACTTTACAAAAGTGTAAATTGCGCTACGGAAAAAGTTGTTTTAATATTAAATTAATTTTAATATCAAATTATTGTATTAATATTAAATTATTTTTAACTGCAATATCTTTAAAAAATTCCCTTTAAATAGGAGTAATAATAATTACTCTCATTTAAAGGAAAATATCGTTTGTTAATATTTGTAAAAGATACCATTATTTAGCCAATTAAATCCTCAAGATTAGTTTAAACGTCTAATAAAAAAAAGCTTTGCAAACAATTT
This sequence comes from Melitaea athalia, assembly GCA_905220545.2. Taxonomy (NCBI): domain Eukaryota; kingdom Metazoa; phylum Arthropoda; class Insecta; order Lepidoptera; family Nymphalidae; genus Melitaea; species Melitaea athalia. Next base: position 17,735,954 of record HG992182.1, read on the forward strand.
CAATTTTATAAATTTTTATTAAATATTTTAACTAACAAGTAATATATTATTGAAACACGGACTATGTTATAAAATTACTGTGTTAATAGGTGGTTAATTATTAAATACTAGCTTCTGCGCGCGACTTCGTCGGCGTGGACTCCGCTCCTATTGGTCTTAGCGTGATGACACATAGCCTATAGCCTTCCTCGATAAATGTGCTATCTAACACTGAAAGAATTTTTCAAATCGGCCCAGTAGTTCCAGAGATTACCGCGTACAAACAAACAAACAAACAAACAAACAAACAAACAAACAAATAAACAACCAAACAAACAAACTCTTCAGCTTTATATATTAGTATAGATATACATTATTACATAAAATTTTAACATTTTTTATCATTATACTAGCTTCTGCGCGCGACTTCGTCGGCGTGGACTCCGCTTCTATTGGTCTAAGCATAATGATACATAGCCTATAGCCTTCCTCGATAAATGGGCTATCTAACAGTGAAAGAATTTTTCAAATCGGCCCAGTAGTTCCAGAGATTACCGCGTTCAAACAAACAAACAAACAAACAACCAAACAAATAAACTATAAATATATTAGTATAGATAGGTAAGCATTTAGTACACTTACATATTTTGCTCTTACATTTTAGTTAATTAAATGTACATTTATTCGAATATACATATTTACAAGTCAAAACTTAAGAAATAAATATTTACAGATAGTTTTGATACAAATCATGTCCGCGTGGAATTGTGCCAAGAATGCTGGCAGCATTTCCCGGTTGAATCGCTATGCCGATTCTCTGGGCAAAAAATGCACCAACCCTCTTGTCACCAGTGGAGGCAATAAGGCGAGGAGTTATCTCAATTAAGAATTTTTTAGCACTGCTACTCCAAGGTCCAAGTGTTTCGACTGCAAACGGCACAAAGATGTAATTTGGAATTAGTGACGAATACTTGTGCCGTTTAGTCGATTCAGCTTTCTCCGCCGCGGCTCCCGCTTTTAAGGCTGTTTCCCTGACATGAGACGGAGCAAGTGTGTCAACGCAGGTTGCATCCCACAAAAGCGCCCGTCCCCTTTCCCAGGGAACCAACGTCAATCCATCAGGTCTCTTGCCATCATCGCGACTAATTCCAGTAGGCTCGATAAGAGCAGGAACGTCGATGGTGGCAAGAGCACACTAGTTAATACAGGTAAGCATATCGTGAAACAAATTTTGTTTCACGATTTGGTTGTGAAAACGTTGATTGATGAAGTAATTAGGTATATAAAATATAGATATATTCAGAATTGTTTAAGAACAATTTATTTAATCAAGTATTTAGAGAGACTTTATTTATAATAATGTATAATATAGGTAGGGATCCCTAGTACATTTTTTTCACCTGATCAGTATCAAGCTAATTTTTTGTTCGCCTCATCAAAATGTAGCCACTCCCAAAAAATTAGCTTGATACTGATCAGGTGAAAAAAATGTACTAGGGATCCCTACCTAATATCTTAATAAAACATTACATTGTAACGTAATTAAATATTTAGGGTAGGAAATAGGTACAAGGTTATGCTAATTAACTCACGTATAGTTCAAACTAACATGAAAGTTTATTCGGATTGTATTTATGAATGATTTGAATAAAATATGCAAAACGTTGTTTTTACAATAAAGGTCTACAACGGTTATTATATTCGGAGAATCATGAATAAAACTAACTATGAAATAACATATCAAACGAGGCTTATAAAAAACTAACTTGACGTATATACTATGTTATTTACATTAAAATCAACGAAAAGAATATGCCTTGTAATAATTATTATGACTAGTTTTAAGTTCGATATCCGCAGGCCTTTAACAGTCTGTGGCTTTTTTAAAACAACAAATACATACAAAGTACACAGTAGTATAAGCAATACGCTTATACTACAGAGTACCTACAGACGATTTTACATCTACATACTTAATATGTGAATCTGTAAAATAGTAGCTAAGTACGTAGCCTGCTAAGACGTGGTCCAACGCTGACAGGTTAATATTTTTTTACCATAGCCTAGATAAAAGAGCGTACACAGTTTTCTGAAGTTTTGTTATCAAACTTTCTTTTTATTTCCGTACCTTCTAAGCATATCAATCAACTCGTATTTGACAAAAAGCCCTAACGACTAACATGTCGAATTTACTGATGCATTTTTAAGAGAATAGCGTTAAGTGGTTAAATGTTATCTATTCCACTTAAGGTTATTAAACTGCTAATATTATAGTAAAGTTTACTTCATAAATAACTTACATTAAGTTCACAATATAAGAAAATGTTATAGCGAGTGCAAAATTCTTTCCTCTCCATCTCTTAAGAAAATAAAGCAATACTATACTAAATATACACACGCTATCTATAATATATTATTAATAGTTTAATAAGTGAAGCAAAAACTTTGTACCCCTTTCTTCGAACATTGCGCAGACGGAGGAGTATGAAATTTCGCACACTTATAGTTTATATAGAGAAGGTGTACAGAACATGCTAATTTTTTTTATTATGCATAAAAACACATTAAATCGATAAAAAAAACATTACACATGGTACCATATATTTGACACACACACACGCATATATCTCTTTTGTTTATTATTATAGAAGTCTCTAGTCTTTGACAACAGAACCCTAATAATGTTCTAATAATTTAAATTAATTATGGTCGAATTTCGACCACTGGGCGACCACTAGTTTGTTTCAAATATGTATTTAATGCATTTTATTTTACGACGAAGATTAGTTACGTAGGACATAATAAAATACTACACACAATTATAAAAGACGTAAGATTTTATCGAGCTGATTCAGTATACGTTTCGCTTTAACACAATCATTTTTCTTCCCAAACTAAGCGTCATGTTCCACACAAATATCACAATGGAACCCAGCGGAACCATTACTCTTTCCGTCATTGAATTATTGTTCGAAAAGTTTACCTTCAAATCGCAAGTGGTGTTCAGCAGGAGGTTGCTAGGTTTGAGGTCCCGGTGCAGAACGTTCGCCGAGTGGATGTACTTGAGACCTCGGAGGATTTGGTACAGGAAGTAGCAGATGTGATCGTTACTTAATTTCTGAAACAAAATTTATCGTATAATAAAGCATACCAAAAAACATTTTTTAGAAAAAGTTTAGACTACAATCTTTATATGTAAAAATGAATCGAAAAAGTGTATGTACGCGCGCGATTTCTTAACAACTGCAACAAATTGATAAATTCTTTTTCTGTTCGTTATGAGGTTTGTAAAAATAAAAATTAAAAAATTATTGACAATTACATTTACGGGAAAAATAACGGTACTAAAATCGCAGGGTCAGCTAGTATAATAAAAATACAATAATAAAATACGATTTATTCGTAATATAAGGTAAGTATATGTAGTAGACTGGGCGTTCTTAAATACGCGTAAATTAGAACGAATCATGATTCTTTAATCAGTGAAGTTTAATTAACATCGGGGACTACGGTTACATTTGAAAGGGCAGATGTAGCTTTAATAAGTATACTATAACAATATGCACTCTATGAATAAGAGAACTACTGGACGGTGTGCCTAAGTAAAAGATATGGAATGTGTGGTTGTGTGAAGTTGACGAATATGAGTAGGTACTTCCGTACCTACTAGGCCGACAATGTGTCGGATAATATTGATTTCAACACGTTAATAGTGTCTTGCAAGAAATTTTCTTGAGGCACGAAAAAATGTCAGCCTTATTTCTAACATTTTTTGTCACAATTGTTTACGCGGTCTAAGTTACAGCTTAAGATAAACTCAATTAATTAAAGAATGGAAAAGAAAAATAACTTCGTAATAATTTGACAAGAAATTCTTTTTAAGGAAAGTATTATAAAAACTTTTTGTTATCATATTCGCGTAAAATATTCATTCTAAAAATGAAGCATAAATTTCATTTCGCTAAAAACAAATACGACGTCAGTAGCTTCGTAATAATATGGATAAAATATAAAAGACAATTTTTGAAACATTTTGGCGCTCTTCTTCTCATCTAATCTTTAACATATTATGAGTACCCGTATTATAACATAACTAGCTTCTGCACGCGACTTCGTCGGCGTGGACTCCACTCCTATTAGTCTTAGCGTAATGATATATAGCCCATAGCCTTACACGATAAATGGGCTATCTAACACTAAAATAATTTTTCAAATCGGACCAGTAGTTCCAGAGATTACCGCGTTCAAACAAACAAACAAACAACCAAACAAACTCTTCAGCTTTATAATATTAGTACAGATATGCATTGATTGTAAATTATATTTAGTATCCGACCGAAACAAGTTTGAAAATTATTTTTATATAGAGCACCGGACACGGATTGTCGGGAGGTGCGGGTTCGAATCCCGCTGGATCGAAAATTTTGATATGATAATAAAAATAATTTTCGAATTTCCTCATGGGTAACACAAAAATAAAAATAATACGAAACAAGTTTTCTGGCCGGAGCCGAAATCGAAATTTCGGCCTCGGTCTCAGTTTCGGCCGAAACCGAAACTCATGTAGACAATGTAACAGTGCATCACGTGGACAATGGACAATGCAACACTGAAGTCTAGTGCATGTGCAGTTAAGAATTTATTGGGACATACATACAAAAACAACATTCAATTTGATTTCGATATCATAGTTCGTGTTTAGAATATTCTTAAGATAATTATACTCGTATTTACTTCTCAAGGCCTAAGCCGTCGTCGGCGGGGGCGACAAAATTAGCCGAACGATGCAATACATTCTACAAACAGAGTTTTGTCGGGGCCGAAACTTTCGGCCTATTTTTGACCGAAACTGAAACTAAGGCCTTTGACCCTTCCCAGGAGCCCTGGCTACCTTACTCACCATATAAACACAACAATACGTGGGAGCAGTATTATTTGGCTGTGTTCTTTAGCTGTATCCACGCAGACATTTTCTTCAGTTAAGTGTTTTTAACTTACTTGTGTTTTTAATAATTTGTAAAGGTCCGTCTCCATTAGGCATTGAACGATATAGACATCTTTCATTTGGTCGATTGTTTCTGCTCTTAAAATGTCTCTTATGTCGATAATCTGAAACAAATTAAACACGTTAACAATAATACAAAGACTAGAGTCAATTAGTGTCACTACTACAATTAAAAAAACAAAAAATATATATGCCGATACAGAAATAGGCATTCTAGACCCCAAAAAAGTCTCGTAAAATTAAAAGCATAAAATTTTTAATTCGGAAAAAAAATTCTCATAACATTTTTTTTTTTTTTTTTGTTAATGATCAATTATACGAAAGTGTTCATAGCCGACGAGGTCACGTCCCCTGAACATTCCTATTTCATTTCCCAGGGGTTGAGTCGGTTGGTTTTCAATTACTTAGTCAAACGTGCCATAAATATATATATATATTTTTTATTTTTCAATGAAAAAATAATTTCAAATGAATACCTAGTGGTGGAAAACGCTGCGAAGTTCTCGCAACTCCCGTGTAAAGAATATACTTTATATATTGTGTAATTTATAACACAACAATATTCAAGAATTCTTTTCACGCTACACGTCCTAATATAAAGGAAAGTATAAGGTATATCCATATAAAATATTACTAACGATTTATATTTCTTTTGTGGGAAATAACATCAAAGAATTCATGATTTACGACTTAGGCTATTTTTCGTTTAATAATAGTTACTTACATCTATAAAAAGATAAGAGATGTTATGAAAATACAATACACACCTACACAACAGTTATTTAAGGCCTATGCCATCGTCTGCTGATAAAGCTCTCTGACGTATTAAGGTCTCCAACAAAAGTTTATGATATATTTTACATCATAGTACTTTTTCCGGCAAATATCTGTTTGCAACTATAATCAGCCCCTAAAGGTGTTTTACTTTTAAACCGACTTCCAAAAAAGGACGAGGTTCGCAATTCGATTGTATTTTTTTAAGTATGTTACCTCAGAACTTTTTACTGGTTGGAGCGATTTCGATAATTCTTTTTTTAATCGAAAGGTGGTGAGTGTCATGTGGTCCCATTTAATTGCGATCTAACAAGTGCTTTGCGAGTTACGTCAAATAATTCGTATTTGCTTGACTATTTTTTCATCGACCTACGTTTTATTATACAGCATAACTTTTCACTGGGTATGACGATTTTGAAGATTCGTGTTTTAATCGAAAGCTGATGCTTGTCTTGTGGTCCCATTTAAATTTGATCGAGATCTGCTGAGTAGGTACTTTTTAACATGTGTAACATGTATTATTTACATTATGTATTAATAATACATATATGTATTTATATATTATAGTAGTATATGATAATTAACTCAGTGTTTTGCATTAGTCGAAGAAGATTCTAAGTTATGCGCTTGACAGTTTATAGTCTAACATTCAAAAGGAACATTGATAAACTTGAAGCACTGCAGAAGAGACTACTTGTAAACTAAAAAACTAAAGCTAATTAATTGTAAAGGAGACTATTCTAAATTATTTAAAATTTGCAGCATTCTACCAGTTACTTTAAAATATAAATATCTATTGGCCATAAATAACCATAATTGCTTGGCTTGACGCTGGTTAATCGCAAAAACGGTACTTGGTTGGTGTCCGAGGGTAAATATTAAATACCTAAGGTAAATAACTACTTTCGTGATAGAGCTTTAAAAAAACGAAAACCATACTTGCTGAACGGCCTACACAACGATATCCGTCAGGAGATCAATATAAGTATATTTAAGTATTATACTCGTAATTGCGCTGATACTTTGTTAGATTTATGCCTAACTTAAAATTCATAATGTATGAATGAATTATAGTTTTATTAATAAGTTGACTAGTACCTAAATAAATTAAAAAAGTACTTACATTCTCGTGTTTAAATCGAGTGAGAATTTTTATTTCTCTTAACGTTCGCTGGCAGTATGTCTGATGTTCGAAGGGCGATATTTTCTTAATGGCAACTTTGGATAATTTCTCGGTGTCGTACGCGGACCTGTGGAAAACGAATCAAATTCAGACTAAGACAAGCACAAATACAAAAAATATAAAATACCTAAGCCTCGTACTATAGTAATATCTCCATTCTCGAGTTAATGTAGTAGGTTTTACAGCCTATACAAAATATACAATATAATATAAATGATTTCTAATGCAAACAAACAATCTTTCCGAATTCGGACCTGTATAAAGCTTTTCAGTTTAATTAGACTTCATCTTTTGAGTTTATTTTAATAAAGATAATACTGTGACTGCTGTGTGTCGCTCGTTATACATAAATATCATTTTAAAGTATTATAAACAGTGGATATAAGATACTGGATTTATATTTGAGCTTTTACTGAAATTAACCAGTCTGTAAATGTACCACTGCTTAGGGTTTCTGTTCTTCGAATATAATTGAGAGTTAACTCTATACTAGGCGGGATAGTTATTTATTATACAAAATCTTACATAAGTACACACTATACACCGTGCTTCGAAAGGCACGTAAAGCCGTCGATACCGGTTGTTATCATGGATACCTGATAAATAATTTTTACTAATAGCCAACATACATTGTGGTGGATTAAATTCCAACGTTTCTTCTATACTTATTGACTTCTCAATAAGTATAGAAGAAACGTTGGAACGAGACATTTGCCCAACAGTGGGATGTTCGCCGACTGATTCAGTTCAGTATATCATGTATTTGAAAGCAGTAGTAACACAGTGAAACGTAAACAAACACGTTTCGCATTATATGTATAAATACAGTTAACAATAACAAATTAAACAACAGTCATGACGTAATTAGTTTCGTGAATAATGAATATTAATAAAATGAATACAGAAACATTACAACTTTCAGATGTATATCTAATAACTTTGTTATTTTACATAAATCGAAGGATAATGTCGTTGTTTATGTATGTAATTGTGTTTGAACCGTTACATTACCCGTCGAAATATGAGTCTCCCATGATTCACTCGATCTGTATTTACTCGGTCCTCTGTCCGTTCGTTAAGCTCTTATTTATTTTCGCTCGGGTACTGATTGTTTGTCGACCGTAAACAAGTCATTGATACAATATCCTTTAATTAAAATTTATACTAACGTGAAAAAGGACTCGTTTCTTTAAAAAAAATTACAGTCGAAACTCCAATTAGATAAACATTATTACTTTCCCACTTTCTGCATTATCTGGGCCTATACAGGTATTAGTTTTTAAATTCAACATGTTAAAAATTAAAAAAAAAATTGTTTTATTTTAATAAAAATCCAACAGGTAACGAGTAGTGAAACGATTTTTTGCAAAACTCTTAGTGTTAGAATACATAATAATATTAAACTAATAATCGTCCAGATTCGACTATAATTAAAAATTTAAATTAATGAAAACTAAAATATAATGAAAATAAAGAACCTTTTTTAAAATTTTTCAATTTGACAACAGACTGACAATCAACGAAAGAGTATAATGTGCATGTGGGTGTGTGAAATACATGGTAGTGTTATAGTATGTGTAGTGTTTTTTTTTATAAATTTATTGTGTATGTTTTATGTATTATTTTTTAAAAAATATTATCGTTCTGCACTCCTTCTCTATATAAACTATAAGTGTGCGAAATTTCATACTCCTCCGTCCGAGCAATTTCCGTAAGAAGGGGTACAAAGTTTTTGCTCCACGTATTAATATACTACTATATTAATATACTATAGACATTGTTCAAATGAGTATCATAAATACTCAAGTTTTTTTTTGTCTCCTTATTTGGGTAAACAAATAGTATAACATACAGATTATAAAAACAAGAAGATAACATCAACACCGTTTATTAAGGATTACATACATGGTATACGCATACGAATCTTATACTATTAAACGAGCAATTCTTGTATATATATATATATATATATTTTCTGAATCTCGGAATCGGCTCCAACGATTTTCGTGAAATTTAGTATGCAGGGGATTTCGGGGGCGAAAAATTGATCTAGCTAGGATTCATTTTAAAAAAATGTCGTTTTATCCCTGTTTTTAGGCAATGAAAAAATATCATTAGAATACGAAGCTTAATTTTACTACTGTTACCATAGCTGTAATAGCGTAATTAGGAAATCGGCGGGTATCAAATCGTGTTGACCCGGGTTCGAGTCTCAGTCTCCAGATTAATTTTTTTTCTTTTTTTTTATTTCACTCGTGATTTATTATTTAAATAAAATTAAAATATGAAAATACCGAGAAAAAAAAATAAAAAATAAATAAAATGAAAATACCGAGCTAGGCTCGGTCACCCAGGTACTATTTATTAATATGAGTAATTAAATTAAACGAAAAATTTAAAATAATTTCTGCACACAGAAAATCCGCGTAATAGTGGTGGACTGCTAACAGCATTTTCCCGTTAAATCTCAATTTGGATTTTCTCAGCGGAAAATGACTCGGCTCTCTTCCACTCCTGCCAACATTGAAAGCTTTTAAACGCTGAGTTAGCAATTTACACCAAAATATTAAATATTTTGCAAAGTTTGTCAGTGGTATTTCAAGCTTTTTAATCTATAATTAAGTTTGAAATTGAAATTAATAATTCTAAACGTTAAAAGTAAATGAAGCATTTTCAATTAATATTAAGACTTATTCGAATTATTGTACTAATTGAAGTCGCATTTACAAAAGAAACAAAAAAACCTTTTACTTTCGTTTTAAGAAAACAAATTTTAATAATAATTTTAACCAATTATTTTATTAATTACTAGCTGTGCCCGCGACTTCGTCCGCGTGGATTTTACCAAAAAAAATTATTGTTCAGTTCACAGTTTTAAAATAAATTTCTAAAATAAAAGTAGCCTAAGTTACTCCTTATTACATCAGCTATCTGCCAGTGAAAGTCCCGTCAAAATCGGTCCAGCCATTTCAGAGATTAGCCGGAACAAACAGACAGAGAGACAGTCAAAAATTGTAAAAAATGTTATTTTGGTTATTTGTACCGTGTATACATCCATATGAATTTAGTAAAAAGCGTTTATTTTAATATTAAAAACAGACACTCCAATTTTATTTATTAGTATAGATTATTTATTAAAACGGCTTAAATTTTAAATTCAATACAGACATAATTTCAATATTATGAATAGCACTATAGTGTTGAGATTTTACTTGAATGTTGAGACTTTATTCTTGACTAGCTTCTGCGCGCGACTTCGTCGGCGTGGACTCCGCTCCTATTGGTCTTAGCGTGATGATATATAGCCTATAGCCTTCCTCGATAAATGGGCTATCTAACACTGAAAGAATTTTTCAAATCGGACCAGTAGATCCTGAGATTAGCGCGTTCAAACAAACAAACAATCAAACAAACTCTTCAGCTTTATTATATTAGTATAGATAAAAATATTTATAGAAATAATTAAAATACAATATCTTACTTGTTTGCTTCTAGATAATATTAAATTGCTCATTGAACTGAAGAAAAAAACCTACAAGCAATTTATACGAAATACGTGCCAAGTTTTTCTAAAGGTTATACGTTTTCAGAATATACAGGGTGGCCCGTTTACAGTGGTCCAAAAATTTTTTTCAGCTCGAGAGCATCATGAGTGATCATTTAAAACATACTTTAGTTAAGCGAAAAGTTATAGTTTAGAAATTATGATTTTTTTTCTAAATAATCCGAAGTTTCAATATTTTTGACATAAAACCAGTCTGTTATGAAAACTACTGAACCGAATTTAATGAAATTTTGTATAGGTATAGCGCAATAACCTAACTATCGCGCTATAGGCTCATTTAGTTTAAATAATTAGACTGCATTTTTTTATTTTAACTTTTTCTGTATTTTTTTTGAACTGTTCGGCAAAACATTGATTTTCGAAAAAATCCTGTGAAAAAAAAATGTACCGACGAGGTTTTGCTGGTACTGCTAAAAAGTACCTTAATATAGGATTATTCTTTACACAAAAAATCATAGTTGTCCTCCGATTGTAACATCTTCAAAAACAACATCATGTACATTAACACATGAAAATCAAAAATTACGAAATTTACCATAATTTTAATTTAAACCTATCCGTTTGTAATTCTTCATAAATAACATTATTTAAACTCCAAATGATCTTGTAACTCGTTTTTAAAACCCATTCATTAGTGATACTTATGTGAATCATCACGCAAGTATTCAAAACACGGTCATAAAAAAGCAGGTAAAGCGGGCCGGTATTCGACGACAAAGAACGTTAATTATGTCGTGCGTTTGTTAAAAAGAGATAGACGCTACCCTATTGTTATTAAGTTCGTACGATCTACAATTCTACAGTTGTCGTTTGTCGCTCGCGATCACTGCTACTATTCTCGACTTTGTTGTATTTTAACGTTTTGGCTTTGTTTATTGACTCGTATCTGATCGCTCATCTGACTACTTGGCTTACGTGAATTGGACTTATTGATTGTGCTCGTGATTTGGACATTTTGTTGACAATGGATGGAAATCGTTCCAGACGTGCACCCTACTCACCGCGTGAATACGCGATGATGCATTATTTTTATGGTGTCGCACAAGGTGTCGCGCGAGAAGCGGCCAGGCTTTATCGGCAATTTGCTGAACGCCAGCCAGGCTCGGCTGTGCAGCGCTTTCCGGACCATCGCGTTTTCGTGAGGCTGCATAATTCTCTCCTAGAAGGAGTTATCCCTGGCTTCCGTGGTCGTGAACCTGGACTCGTAAACAGAGATGATGAAGATGTTATCCTGGAGCAGTTGCGTCGTGATCCAACTACAAGTCAAAGACAACTGGCAAGACTTACGGATATACCCAGGATTAGAATTCATAGAACCATTCGAGCTAACCGACTTCATCCCTACCATTATCAAAAAGTACAAGCCTTAAAACCCGAAGATTATCCTAGAAGAATGGCATTCTGTAGAGAAATGTTGCAGAGAGATCGGGAGGACCCAAATTTTTTTGATAACGTTTTGTGGACCGATGAAAGTCGGTTTGAGCGAGTTGGATTATTTAATACACATAACACGCATTATTATGCAGTGACCAATCCCAACTTAGTGAGAGAGTCGAATTTCCAGGAACGCTATAGCGTTAATTTGTGGAGTGGAATTATCAACAGAGAGTTTGTGGGCCCGTTCGAGTTACCGTCAAGGTTGAATGCTGACATTTACCTTAATTTCGTTCAAAATGAATTACCCGGCCTGTTGAGTCATCTGCCAGACAATTTAAGGCAGCGCATGTGGCTACAACACGACGGAGCTACCTGTCACTTTGCTCTGCAGGTAAGAAATCATTTAAACGTTGCGTATCCGGAGAGGTGGATCGGTCGCGGTGGCACCATCCACTGGCCAGCCCGTTCACCTGACTTGAACCCCGTTGATTTTTTTATTTGGGGATATTTTAAGGAGATTGTGTACGCACGGGAGAGCACATCGGAGCAAGAATTAAGAAGAAAAATTCATGTGGCTATAACAGCCATTAAACAAAACCGGCAGCCATTTAATAGGCTGCGAAGAAATTTTTTACGCAGATGTAGATTATGTTTAGCGAAAGGCGGACGGCATTTTGAAAACCTTTTGTGAAAAATAAATAATATGTTAATTATTTATGTTTTTTTATTAATTCTCTAAACCTTTTATTAAGATTTAAACTTAAAAACTAAATAACAACAAAAAAACTCAATAAATTGACATAAAAAATAAAGTTTTCTTGGCTGGCAGGTTAAAATTTTATTTCATTCATTTTATAGCCATGTGAATACTGATTTGTAACGATTTTTATCGCAATGAATGATTCTTTAATCAAAAATTGGCCGTTCCAAATGATTGAAATTAAAACTATGGTAAATTTCGTAATTTTTGATTTTCATGTTTTAATGTACATGATGTTGTTTTTGAAGATGTTACAATCGGAGGACAACTATGATTTTTTGTGTAAAGAATAATCCTATATTAAGGTACTTTTTAGCAGTACCAGCAAAACCTCGTCGGTACATTTTTTTTTCACAGGATTTTTTCGAAAATCAATGTTTTGCGGAACAGTTTAAAAAAAATACAGAAAAAGTTAAAATAAAAAAATTCAGTCTAATTATTTAAACTAAATGAGCCTATAGCGCGATAGTTAGGTTATTGCGCTATACCTATACAAAATTTCATTAAATTCGGTTCAGTAGTTTTCATAACAGACTGGTTTTATGTCAAAAATATTGAAACTTCGGATTATTTAGAAAAAAAATCATAATTTCTAAACTATAACTTTTCGCTTAACTAAAGTATGTTTTAAATGATCACTCATGATGCTCTCGAGCTGAAAAAAAATTTTGGACCACTGTAAACGGGCCACCCTGTATGTTACGGCGCAAGACTATCCCACAGTGCCTAAGAGTTCGGGGCCCATCAGCGACCTCTGGCGGACAGTCTGACGTCGGGTACAAATTACCTATGGGCGATACTAATCGCTCTGCGCGAAACTGCTATATATTTTATTATATTTACAACTTACCTTAAGAAGGGGGCTCTGGTAAACCGGTTCAAGAAAAGTCAGGGCGGTGTGTAGGTCTGTGGGTGTGTAATGAAGTTTGTGTGTGTAGGAAAGTGGACTGACTTCTCGACGGCCGGCTGCAGCGCCACTACTCGACAGCAAATCAGGCTCGACGTTCACTCCACTCACGGTCACGGAATTAATAGTCTTATATAAACAAAACGTCGGCAGAGAAAAATCCAAGTTTAAGGCACATAAATATTAACACGCACAATTAATCGTTAAAAGCAAAATCCATATAACACAGAACAGGTTACAGCAGGTTTTTAAATACTTATACACTTTAATCTCACTAATACAGATTCACCCGGCCAAAACTATCACTCAACACTCGTTAAATCAATTACCCATACGATCGAAATAACACGCGCCGGCATACAACGAGATTAATACAATTAAGACAAATGCATCAGTCATAAAAAAGCCTCAACAAATTTTAACTTCTCTCATCAAGATGGCGATCACTTTTCGGGGTTCACAAAAAGACACAACCGCGCCGTAAAGCATACACGAGGTCAAGCTAAATAGTTTCACTATGCACGAGTTATTCGCGCCGATATACAAGAAAGTTTATCAAGTTTCAAATGCAGGGATTACTACACGTAATGAATTCGCGCTGAAGCTAGTATCGACTTCGTCAACAAGCGCGCGGCCCTCACCGTCCGCTCACAGATTGCAACTGAAGCGGGGTGCGGGCGGTCTGACTGCGCGAGCGCACGATCGAACGAGACGTCACGAAACCAGTTATGCTCAGCTGGTTGCGCGAACAATCCCCCGTCCCGGACAGAAGGGCGTTATGTCCGAGAGCAAATTGGTAATCGAGATAGAGTCGCGACGGCGCGTTGCAAGACCGAATCTCCGACCAGGACCTCGGCAACCCTGGGCACTCCATCCGATCCACATGACAACTTAACGATGCGCCCGCGGCGCCAGTACAATGGGAGAGCGTTGGGTTCTTTGACCAACACGAGATCTCCAACCTGAGGGGGGTCCGTCTTGTCAGACCACTTAACGCGCTGCTGCAACAGATGTAAGTACTCCAGAGACCATCGGTGCCAAAAATTCTGAGTCATCTGTTGCAGCAGTTCAAATCTATTCAGACGCGAAGACTTTAAGTCCTTAAAGGGGTATTCAGGCAGGGCGTTAAGTGGCTGGCCAATCAGGAAGTGGCCCGGGGTTAGGACCTCCAAATCATTTGGATCGGACGAGAGTGGGCCAAGGGGCCGAGAGTTGAGTACCGCCTCAATTTTACAGAATACCGTAGCAAGCTCCTCGAACGTTAGAATAGTCTCGCCAATAACGCGACGGAGATGCGTTTTTGCAACCTTGACTACCGCCTCGAAAATACCACCCCAGTGCGGGCAGACAGGAGGGTCGAACTTCCACTGGATGCCCCGCTTTGACATTTCAGTACCTAAATAAGTCTTATTGCTAGACAGGAAGTCGACAACTTCATTCAAATATCTATCCGTGCCCTTATAATTGGTCCCGCAGTCAGATCGGATCAGGTCAGGGACCCCACGGCGAGATACAAAGCGGCTTAGTGTGGCCACAAAGGCCTCAGTGCTGAGGGCACTTACTAGTTCCAGATGAACGGCCTTAGTGGAGAGGCATACGAACACGCACAAGTAGGCTTTATGTGAGCGCGCGTTACGAAGGTGGGACGACTTGACGAGGAAAGGGCCAGCAAAATCCGTTCCGACTCCCGCGAATGGTCGGATAGCAGTGACGCGATCGGCTGGCAAGTCGCCCATCATAGGTTGAGAAATGACGGCCTTCAGTTTGTAGCACGGAATACATTTAAAGATGACGCTCCGGATGGTGCGTCGGCCCGCCAAAATCCAGAACTCCCGCTGCAAAATGGCCGAAAGGGCATTGCAGCCAGCGTGAGCATTCTTAAGGTGATGGTGAGTGACCAACAACCGAACGGAAGTGCCGTCTTTAGGGAGCAATAACGGATGTCGAGCCCCGTAGGGCAATTGGGAATTTCTCAGACGTCCACCCACGCGCAACATGCCGGCGTCGTCCAGAAAGAGGTTCAGACGGCCCAAGGCACCCTTGACAACGGAGCCCCGCTTTAGAGTTTCAATAACAGGCTCAAAGTGCTCCGATTGAACCAGACGGGTCCAGTACATCAAGGCTTCGCGACGCTCGCCAGGGGACAGAACCGAATCAGGGATTCGGGTGGATGGGTCTCTCGAATTGCGTACGAATCGACGCATCCAAGCAGTCACTCCCAAGAGTTTATCGAGGGAGCTGTAGCGCTCTAGCAGGGAGAAATCCAGAGTGGGCTTCTCCTTGGCCACTCCTACTCGAGCTCGTAGGCCCGGCAACTCAAGTGGTTCAGGTAATTTATTCTGTGGCCAGACTGCAGGGGACTCAGTCAACCACTTAGGCCCCCACCACAAGGGGTGGTCAATCAAGAAGGGGGCGTTGCAGCCGCGAGAAGCGCAGTCTGCGGGGTTTAATTCCCCTGGTACATGTCTCCAGTTGAGAGGCGTCTCAGAGTCCTGGATTTGCGACACGCGATTCGCGACAAAAACTTCCAGGTTGTGAGGGGAAGCTCGGAGCCAACAAAGTATGATCTCACTGTCCGACCAGGCATAGACGTCCGTGATGTCAATCACTGAGTTCAGAGACGAGTAGACGTGGTTGAGGAGTCGTGTGAGAAGAGCGGCTCCGGACAGCTCCAACTTAGGGATCGTCAGGCGGGACCTAATGGGAGCAACCTTGCTTTTAGCAAGCACAAGATGGACCGCGGTCTGACCAGACGGGCTTACCGTCCGCAAGTACACCACAGCTGCATAGCCCCTCTCAGAGGCATCGCAGAATCCGTGCAGGGTAGCCCGGCATCTCCCTGGAGGAAGGAAGCACCTTGGCATTGAAACTCGGTTTACGTCCGGGAGGGAGGACACAATGGAGAGCCACTCTCGCAAGAGAGCACCGTTAAGAGGCTCGTCCCAGCTCAGCCCGGCTAGCCAGAGCTTTTGAAGAAAGCATTTAGCCAAAAAAATGACTGGAGTGATCCATCCATTGGGATCGAAGGTGCGGGCTACGGTGGACAGTACGGAGCGCTTGGTCCAGGTTTTAGGAGAGGGATCGAGTTCGACTCGATACGTGAAGGAATCCTGAACAGGCTGGTACTGAATACCCAGCACAGTCAGCAAATTAGGATTGTCAGGGTGCTCAAAAAGATGAGGATCCTGTTGATCCTCTCCCGGTAGATCCTTCAAAAGATGAGGGGAATTCGATAGCCATTTGCGCAGCTCATAGCCGCCGGACTTAAGGATGGCAATCAATTCATCCCGCAATACGAGAGCTTCCTCGACCGATGAAGCTCCAGTGCAGATGTCGTCCATGTAGACGGATGTTTCCAGTATAGACGCCCCTCGAGCGTAGTGTAGACGCTCCCTCTCGGCGAGCTCAAGCAGGGTTCGCATGGCAATATACGGGCTGGACCGGAGCCCATAAGTAGTAGTGTTCAGCTCAAACACCCGTATCGGATCGCTGGGATTCTCGCGCCACAGAATGAGCTGGTATCGACGGTCATCGCGATGGACTACAGATTGACGGAACATCATCCGAATGTCGGCTACAAAGACCACCTGGTGCCGACGGAAGTGGGTTAAGATGTCAGATATGTCCTTGATCAGTTTGGGGCCAGAGTGGAGACATTGATTCAGGGACACTCCATTGGACGTGGCGGCGGAGCCGTCGAATACCACGCGAATTTTGCTCTCCGGGGTACGCAAGACCGCATGGTGCGGAAGGAAGTAGTGCTCCTGTGAGCGCCAATCGCAGGTAGATGGGGACATGTGACCCAGATCTTGGTATTCGCGCATGAAGGCGACATATTTGTCGCGAAAGGCTGGGTCGCGCCGCATTCGGCGCTCCATCGACAGAAGCCTCTTTTCGGCAAGGGCACGAGATTGGCCCAAAGAGGGCCGTGAGCTAAGAAAAGGTAGGCGAGTGACAAAGCGGTCGTCGACCCGCCGGCCAGTATTGTTCTGGTAGAACAACTCGCACTCACGGTCAAGAGGGTTAACCCGAGCCGCATGTGGCGGCTCCTCAATTTCCCAGAACCGCTGGACTACGTCCGAGAGGGACACGCCTACAAGAGAGGGCGGATCGGCAACTGGGGAGGGTGAAGACCACAGAACCGGGCCAAAGAAGGTGTACCCTGTAGTAATTTGCGTGTAGTTATTAAATATATAGTTTAGTCTTTATTAAATGTGGCACTCACCGGGATAAATAAACAATAGTCCGAGAGTATCAATTCAGTTTATTATTGACACATTACACTATAATATATAGTTTAACACAGACACTACGAATATATATATTTAGAAGGTGCAGGAGAAAGTCTAAAGCACAGCGAAGGTTAACAGAAGAATAGTTAAGTAAGCGAACACAATAATTATAGAAAGAATGAAAGCGAAATAATTTTTATAGACAAGCAAAAACATATGAGCGTCGCGCGTCAGAGAAAGATCGTGACTGGTGGCGCGGGCGGCTGCGCATACGCAGTACTCCGGCCGGCTATAATAGTGTGGAGCGTGAATGCTGTCGATATCCATTGCATCGATAGGTCGATAGGATATCGACATGAGTAAAAAGGTTTAATGTATATTTATGTGTGAATGTGTAAATATAGTGTGTTAATGTATATAATATGTATATAATGTTTTATTATGTAATGGGTAGGAGGATGCCTACACCACTCCCCTCCAGAGACCGTCATGGGCGATAAAAATCGGGGAATCTAACTTTACGCCCGTAACGCGTTACGTAATCGGGACGTATTACGGGAGTAGGAGGTTCGCTAGTAGCGTGATCGGATAACGTAAATGCCGGTTTAAGGCGGTCGATAGATACCGTCTTTTCTTTATTATTTAAAAGTATTTTAAATACTTTATCCCCTTGGCTAAGGACTTTATACGGGCCAGAGTAGGCGGGCTGTAGGGATCCACGTGGTGCGTCTTCGCGTAGGAAGACATGACTACACGTGGATAGCTCTTTGAAAACGAATATCCTTGGCTTGCCATGATTGGATGATGGAACGGGCCTTAAATTCCGTACAAAATTTCTGAGCCGTGCAGAAAAATCTGCTATGTCAGTGGTACCGACAGAAGTTGGCACGAAAAACTCGCCTGGAAGTCTGAGGGGTTCCCCATAAACTAGCTCCGCTGAAGAGGCCTGCAGATCCTGCTTGAATGCAGATCGTACGCCTAGCAAGACCCAAGGTAGGGATTCTGTCCATCTGTCGTTAGCGTGGCACACTATGGCTGCTTTGAGCTGCCTATGGAAGCGCTCGACTAAGCCGTTGCAGGCGGGATGGTAAGCTGTCGTCCTTTTATGTTCGAATCCGGTCAGTTGTGCCAGACATTTGAACAGAGCTGATTCGAATTGAGTGCCTCGGTCTGTAACGATGTCCACCGGACAACCAAACCGAGCTATCCAGGTGGACAGCAAAGCCTTTGCAACCGTTTCAGCTGTGATATCAGCAATCGGTGTCGCTTCAGGCCATCGCGTAAATCTATCGACAGCTGTCAGGCAGTAGCGATATCCACACGAAGAAGGTAGTGGTCCCACCAAATCTATGTGGATATGCTTGAAACGGGCGCGGGGTAAATTAAAAGTGCCCAGCGGGGCAGTCACGTGACGGGTGACTTTGGCTCGCTGGCACTGTGTACATGCGCGTGTCCACTCCCTGCAGTCTTTGCGGATTCCTGGCCAAACGAAACGCTCAGAAACCAACTTGGCTGAGGCACTGGCACCAGGGTGGCTCAGGGAATGTAGACTGGTAAAAACAGATCTCCGGTGAATCTTTGGCACGTATGGCCTGGTAATCGGTGTACTGACGTCGCAGTACAGGGATACCGGACTACCAGGTACCTGCAATTTTTGCAGCTGCAGCGAAGAGCCCCCTTGCAAAAGGGTTTGCAACTCTGCGTCGGAGATTTGACTTTCGGCTAATGACTCGAAGCTCGGTGGCGCTGCCAGTTCATCTATACGTGACAAGGTGTCAGCGACAACATTATCTTTCCCAGATATATGACGAATGTCCGTAGTGAACTGGGAGATAAAATCCAGGTATCTATATTGCCTTGGCGAACAGTTTGCCTTTCGTTCGTGAAATGCGAAACTGATCGGCTTGTGGTCTGTATAGATAGTAAAATGCCTAGCTTCAAGCATATGCCGGAAGTATTTGACGGCTTCATATACGGCCAGCAACTCTCTGTCATACGGCGAATATTTCGTCTGCGAAGGCGTTAGTTTTCGCGAAAAGAATGCCAGAGGTTCCCAAGCACCATCTCTAAATTGCTGTAGCACCGCTCCGATAGCTTTATCGGATGCATCACTTACTACCGCAAGTTTAGCTGAACATTCGGGATGGGCCAGAAGCGCTGCATTAGATAAGCTCTCCTTACAAGCGTTGAAAGCTGCCAAGCTGTCACCAGTGAGTGTAATTGGCTGAGAACCTTTAGCTGAACCTGTGAGCAGAGCATGAAGTGGAGCCTGGATCTGAGCGGCACGTGGCAGGAACCTCCTATAAAAATTTAACATACCCAGGAATCTTCGAAGCTGTCGGATGTTCGTGGGTAGAGGAAAGTCTCTTACTGCCTGCACCTTAGAGTCCAGTGGCTTGCATCCACTCGCAGAAATACGATAACCTAAAAATGTTACCTCCTCTTCGCCGAAAACACACTTTGAAGTATTTACTAACATACCGTATTCCTTGAGCCGTGTGAAGACAGCACGTAAATGCTCCTCGTGCTCGTTCTGGCTGCGCGAATAAATGAGGAAATCGTCCAAATATGAATAGACGAAGTCGAGGCCCCTAGTGACTTCATCAACAAAACGCTGGAATGTTTGCCCTGCATTGCGGAGACCGAACGTCATATACGGGAATTCATACAACCCGAATGGTGTTGTGATAGCGGTCTTCGGAATGTCATCCGGGCTAACCGGTATCTGATTGTATGCCTTCTCCAAATCTAAGGTACTAAAAACTTTACAGCCTGCAACATTGTGGGTAAAGTCGTGAATGTGCCTAATCGGATAGCGGTCAGGTATAGTACGGGCATTTAATTTGCGATAATCGCCGCATGGTCTCCAGCCGATATTTTTCTTCGGCGCCAAATGAAGGGGTGATGACCAAGGACTCTCCGATGGCCTAGCTATACCACTAGCTAGCATGGCATCGAACTCTCTCTTGGCGATTTTTAATTTGTCTGGGGCTAAGCGACGGGGGGGAGTAGCAACTGGCGGCCCTGGAGTGGTGCGGATGTGGTGTATTGTGTTGTGTGGTGTAATATGATGCTTACCAGCCGGTCGCGTTATCTCTGGGAATTCGTCGAGTATCTTATGATAACGAGTCTCACCAGTCACGACCTTCACTGACGACACATCTTTACATTTTGCAATAGTGGCTATAGCTGAAACAGATGTCAAATTATCTATAAGTCGCTTATTGCGACAATCTACAATAAGACTATAGAAGTTTAAAAAATCAACGCCAATAATTGGCTTTGTAACATCAGCTACTACAAAACGCCAAACAAAATTTCTACGTAAGCTTAGGTCTAAATCTAAAGTTATGTAGCCATATGTAGCAATATTAGAGCCATTTGCTGCACACAAGGTATAAGATGTCCGGGCACGGCGCTCTCGAAGCATCGACCGCGGGTAGACACAGAGGTCGCTACCGGTGTCGACCAGAAACTGCATCTTGGAGGCGCGGTCGGTGACGAATAGGCGGCCAGTTGAAGACGTGGAAGGGCAATCGTCAGCCGCCATTATCGACTGCCCTTGGGGTTTCCCGACTTGTAGTCGCATGGTCGAATGCACTCATGAGCCTTTTCACCAAATTTACTGTGGTACCAACAAAATGGGTGCTTTCTGTAGTTGGAGTCAGATCGCTGTCTAGAGCGGCTACGGTTTCGCCTGGAGCCCCTACTGTTACGCTGCGGCTTCCTACTTCTCTCTGACGTCATCTGCTGGAACTGCTTCCTAAGTTCTGCGACTTCTCTAGTAAGGTCAGCAATAACAGAACTAGGAATGCCCTCTGTGACGGCTGCAACCCTCGGAACTGACGAAGCAAGCTCGTTCACACGGTCAGCTAGGTCTGACAAATCTTCCAGTGACGTTCTAGCTGGTTGGCCTGCGAGAACTGTTTGAACACCGTGAGGCAGGCGACTTATCCAAATAGTCTGTAGTAGGTCGTCTGGGACGTTAGGGCCTGCTAGGTCACGCAGGTGTCGCAGGAACTGTGACGGCTTACGGTCCCCGAGCTCTTCATGCATTAGGAGTTGCTTCATCTTTTTTTCGTTGGATGCGCACAGTCTCTTTATAAGTTCGCACTTTAGCTTCTCGTATTTATCAGTCGCCGGTGGCTTGATAATGATATCTTTCACCTCCCTCGAATATTGGTTGTCGAGGTGGCCAATGACGTAATTAAATTTGGTCAGATCGTTTGTTATGCCAGAAATGGCAAATTGACCCTCGACCTGAGCGAACCAGATCTCCGGCTCTTCAGCCCAGAATGGTGGCACTCGTACTCCTACTTTAAAAACATCGATAGGTGTTTTCGATGCTTGCCCATCACTACGGCCGGGTGTTGACTCGCTTGCGTCACTGAATTCGTCCTTCATGTTCGTATTAGGGGTCACCAGTGTAGTAATTTGCGTGTAGTTATTAAATATATAGTTTAGTCTTTATTAAATGTGGCACTCACCGGGATAAATAAACAATAGTCCGAGAGTATCAATTCAGTTTATTATTGACACATTACACTATAATATATAGTTTAACACAGACACTACGAATATATATATTTAGAAGGTGCAGGAGAAAGTCTAAAGCACAGCGAAGGTTAACAGAAGAATAGTTAAGTAAGCGAACACAATAATTATAGAAAGAATGAAAGCGAAATAATTTTTATAGACAAGCAAAAACATATGAGCGTCGCGCGTCAGAGAAAGATCGTGACTGGTGGCGCGGGCGGCTGCGCATACGCAGTACTCCGGCCGGCTATAATAGTGTGGAGCGTGAATGCTGTCGATATCCATTGCATCGATAGGTCGATAGGATATCGACATGAGTAAAAAGGTTTAATGTATATTTATGTGTGAATGTGTAAATATAGTGTGTTAATGTATATAATATGTATATAATGTTTTATTATGTAATGGGTAGGAGGATGCCTACAACCCAAATACAGTAGCCAGAGCCGACAGGCCATTGGGCTGCAAGGCTCGTATCTCGCCTAACACAATAAATCCCAGCGCGTCAGCACCCAGCAACAGATCGATAGGGCCCGGTTGGGACCACTGCGGGTCTGCCGGTTTCAATCCCGACGCACAACGAACCGCGCTGTTATTTAAGGGGACGTTAGGGAGGGAACCTATGTCATTATCAGTTCAGTTCAGTTCAGTATTCACTATGTCATCGAGGACATTTACTCTAACTAGTATGCGAATATGATCGCTAGCAGGGCCAAACAATAATTCAGCTCTTCCCCTAGGAGCAGGAGGCTCGACGCCTCCAATGCCTACCATTCGACGCGATTCAGAGCTCCAGGGGAGCCCTAGTCTGCCCACCAACCAAGTAGAGGCCACACAACGTTGTGAACCCGAGTCCAGTAAGGCGCGAACTGTTAGACAGTCGCCCCTCGGGTTGTACACCTGCACTGAGGCCGTCGGCAAAAGGACCGTTTGACAGCTTAAAGGCTCAGTGGAGGTGGCCGTGGTGGGAGCTAGGGCGGCAAGTTCCTATCTGGAACTGCCGGACCAGTCCTCGCGCCGGGGGTCCTCAGAGCGACAGTCGGGCGGCAACCCGACCACCGGCGCCGAGGTAGCGCTGAGCGGATAGGCCCGAGATTCAAAGGGCCCCGGCCTCGCGGGCCGGGACAAATAAGAAGTCGCAGGGGCCTGATAAATTAGCCGACACTGACCAAAGGGGGGGGGGTTGGCGCTCCAGTCGCGGCCACTCCGCTAGCGGAGGAGACAGTGGTCTTAACGACCGTTGAGTGGCGGCGAATTCTCGCTCAACCCGCGGAGGGGGGGTGCAGACCCCCCCGCCCCTGGCAGTGACCCCCCAACTGATCGGGGGAAGGTCCCCTGTTCAGGCCCGGGGAGTAGTGGTTGGTGGGCGAGCTAGACGCGTCACGCGCCGGAAGGCGCTGACGAGCGCCCCCGCCCGTGGCAGAGCAGCGGTCGGCAGGTAAACGAGGGGAAGCGCTGATCGGGCCCAGGCACAAGACCTCATGATGAGGACCCGAGCAGTGCGAACAGGACCGCTGGTGCGGGCAGTCCCTTTGAAGGTGCCGTTCCAAACAGGAGTAGCACCAGCGGCGTTCCCGCGCTATGGTCCGCCTCGCCTGGGCGGGCTTAGCCCGCAGCTTAGGGCAAGACACGGCTCGGTGCTCCGAACCGCGACAGTAGTTGCAGGTGTTGAAGGTTGAGGGGGAGGGGGTAACCTCCTTGGCCACTAGGCCGGTATACTTAGGGAGCGAGCGACGCCCTCCGGAAGAAGCTTTAGTTAGCTTCCGCGAAGTCGGCGGCGACCTACCTGGCGGTTTCCGCCTTTCAGGTGCCCGGGGGGTGCTGACGGCACCCGACGCATTTGTGACCTGCCTGCACTGTTGCTCGAGGAAGAGCAGCAGGTCTTTGGACGACGGAATGTGGTTGGCTCCGTCCCCGCCGTACCTCTCCTCGAAGTGGATCCGCAGATCGAGGGGAAGCGAGACAGCACAAGATGGAACAACAAAAAGGATCCTCCGGCCCCTTCGTCGACCGGAAGCTCCAGACGTCTCAGTGAGTTGCATGCGACTACGACAGGGTTGATAATGTCCTGGCGTAGTCTCGCCTTGTCTTTCAGTAGCGGGAGGTTCAGTAGTTGACGCGCGTACTCGTCCGCCAGCAGGCGGGTATTTGCGTACCTCCTTGCGAGGAGGTCTCTTGCGATTAAATAGGAGTCGTCGGACAACTTCAAATGACCGACGATCGCCAGGGCCTCCCCTTCAAGGGAAGAGAGTAAGTATGCCATTTTTTGACCGAGGGATAAGTCCACTCGGGCGTCGACTAGGCTGTCAAACAAACCTGAGAAGGCCAACCATTCTCCAAGGGCACCCGAGAACTTGGGCAAGTCTAGGGTGGGCAGCCTACCTAGCAGCTCCACTTGGGCTGGCTTCAGTCGCCGAGACTCCAACTTCGCCAGACTTTCCATCTGTCTCTCACGCGCCAGCTGGCCACTTGCCTCAATCAGCTCATCCGTGATATCGAGAAACTGGTCGTAGTCCTTGCGAGCGGATTCCTTGACTCCGCTCTCCACGTCAGAAGAGATCAGCTCTGAGTACGCGTCCTCTACCACGGCCAGTCGATCCCTAACCTGATCAGCCCGCTGCGTCAACCCAATTACGCGGTCGGCGCGCCCTATCAGAGTGTGGGCATGCGACGCCCAGCGCAGCTGCTCCTGAATGATCAGTGCAGGTGCCTTGGCTTGCCTGTGTGACGGCATCATAAAGAAATAGACAATTCGGTAATAGAACAAATTCAGTAATATAAACAAATACAGTAATATAAATTCAGTAACAAAATTCAATAACAAAAATTCAGTAATAGAGAAATTAAGTAAACAAGGCAATAATAGAATTCAGCAATAGAAACAAATTCAGTAAGTAAACAAGGAAGTAATAGCGAAAAGAACTCAGAAATATAACAAACCCAGCAAATAAATTCAGTAATAAAGACAAAACAAAAACCCGGGATGTCGCACACCGGCCAACCTTCCCCTACCTACCCGCCAGCAATATAGGTACCTAACCCTATCAAAAAGAGCTCGCGCAGCTCAAGGCGCGGTAACCACGCTCTGCTACCAAATGTTACGGCGCAAGACTATCCCACAGTGCCTAAGAGTTCGGGGCCCATCAGCGACCTCTGGCGGACAGTCTGACGTCGGGTACAAATTACCTATGGGCGATACTAATCGCTCTGCGCGAAACTGCTATATATTTTATTATATTTACAACTTACCTTAAGAAGGGGGCTCTGGTAAACCGGTTCAAGAAAAGTCAGGGCGGTGTGTAGGTCTGTGGGTGTGTAATGAAGTTTGTGTGTGTAGGAAAGTGGACTGACTTCTCGACGGCCGGCTGCAGCGCCACTACTCGACAGCAAATCAGGCTCGACGTTCACTCCACTCACGGTCACGGAATTAATAGTCTTATATAAACAAAACGTCGGCAGAGAAAAATCCAAGTTTAAGGCACATAAATATTAACACGCACAATTAATCGTTAAAAGCAAAATCCATATAACACAGAACAGGTTACAGCAGGTTTTTAAATACTTATACACTTTAATCTCACTAATACAGATTCACCCGGCCAAAACTATCACTCAACACTCGTTAAATCAATTACCCATACGATCGAAATAACACGCGCCGGCATACAACGAGATTAATACAATTAAGACAAATGCATCAGTCATAAAAAAGCCTCAACAAATTTTAACTTCTCTCATCAAGATGGCGATCACTTTTCGGGGTTCACAAAAAGACACAACCGCGCCGTAAAGCATACACGAGGTCAAGCTAAATAGTTTCACTATGCACGAGTTATTCGCGCCGATATACAAGAAAGTTTATCAAGTTTCAAATGCAGGGATTACTACACGTAATGAATTCGCGCTGAAGCTAGTATCGACTTCGTCAACAAGCGCGCGGCCCTCACCGTCCGCTCACAGATTGCAACTGAAGCGGGGTGCGGGCGGTCTGACTGCGCGAGCGCACGATCGAACGAGACGTCACGAAACCAGTTATGCTCAGCTGGTTGCGCGAACACTGTATATGATAATATGAATAATATAATTAGGTAAACGCGTCGGAGCGTAGATTTACGATCCAGTACTCGTTAGGCTAATGCCGATATTTTATGATCGTACCAATATGTGAAGACACTTAGAATTATAATATACGACTTGAATATACGTACGTTACTTATGGGTTAAGAAAAATGATTCTCATCGATGTCACTTGTTGTTTATAGCTCAGCCACGCCCCTTAATCAATTATATATAATATGTATGTAGTATATATTATATATACTGTGTTCAAACTAACCAGTCGAAGTAAGCCATTCAGACAGGCATATTAGTTGTCTTATTCAAATTTAAGTTAGCTCCTAACTAAAAAAAGAGCACGAAAGAAATACAAAGCGAAAAGCCATTAAATAATATGAGTATAATATTAATATGCAATGAAATTATCAACATGAAGATGATATATTCCAAGCATTGACAAAGAATATGTTTAGCTACGAATAAAACGTGTTCTGAAATAACATTATTAATATTTTATTCCTATTTCCATAATAGAGTAGATTTTTTATGCTTATTTTGAAAGAACTTGGCGCAGTGGTAGGTGGTAGCAGGTTCGATGTATGCTCTTGACAAATGTTAGATCATAATATGTATGTTTGTCCCGGTTTATAAGGTTGTGTTCAACTTTATATAAACAAATAAGCTCAAATAACGTATTGTTATATGTAAGCAAAAAATATACGTACGAGCTACTCCCAAGTATACATTTTCATTGAGGAACGATTTGAACTTAATGTTCGCGGCACGTATATACTTTTTAACTTCAAAGCTCATTGAACTCATGATGCTTAAGAAAAAAAATACATAGGAAGCACTAAAATCTTGTAAGATACATTTTTCAACAAAGTATTTTGTAAATATTATTTTTCTCATGATGAGGAAATACACACAATAACACTTCACACTTTGATAAAACATTTTTATCCTACAGTTCAGTGTAGTAAGTTAATTTGTTTTATTTAAATGGGACCACACGACATGCACCACCTTTCCATTAAAACAAACATCATCGAAATCGGTCTACCTAATCAAAAGTTCTGAGGTAACATTTAACTGAGGTAGGGCACAGCAGGAAATTTCCTGCTCAAAAAATGGAGCAGCCCGACAAGAAATAAAGTCAGGCTCAACCAGATCATATATCTGGACCGGATCAGGATTGGATGAGGCATGCAAGATCCGGCAAGCCCTATCAGGACCAGGTCGGGTCCAGATAAGGATAGCCTGATGTAAAAAATAATCAAGTATGGCAAGGTATACTGGACCAGGTCTGGTCCAGATTAGGTTAGCCTGATGTAAAATGTAATCAAGTATGGTAAGGCATACTGGATCAGGACCAGGTCTGGTCCAGATAAGGATAGCCTGATGTGATGAGCCTGAATCGCGCTATCGATGTTTTTAAGCGCACTTAGTATATATACAGTTATCAGGACAATATAGCAGAGTCAGTTTCTACACAGTGGAGCAGTCGTAAGTAGTAGGAAGTAGTTAATTAATAATAAATATTTAATTAGTTATAATAATAATTAATAAATAATATAAAAATAATTGATATTTAAAGTAAAAAGAAAAATAAATAATACATATGAAAAAAAAAACGGAAAGAAATACAACAATACTTTAAGGCGCCTGGGGGGGCAAAACGCCGCGCTAGCCGTTTTTTGTGCAGTTTTTTGAAGCTATCTACTTTTTATTGGAAAGAAATATCAAACTAATACAAACACATTTAATTTCTACATAATTTTGATTACATGATGGTGCATTTTTTTAATTTTTTTAAAGGATTACATTTTAAATAATCGCCTTACAACGAAACCACAAAAATGAGAAATAATTACTGATACTGTGCGTCCCCTCGTGAAGTAAACATTATTTTATTTTGCTACCGACACTAATGGATTGACAATTTAATAAGGAACAATTCGCATGAAAATTTTTTTCGAAAAGACCTAAATTTGATGTGTTATTGATTTTTTTCTAAAATCTGGGCGTATTCACTACTGTACTCAAGCGCGGTGATTTGGAATTCAGTCTGCCGCAAGGTTTGGAGGGAGAAGCTTGTGTCGTTTGTCACCGTCTCGGCTAGCGCACGCTCACGTCATATTATAAATCTATACGTCTATACTCTATACATACAAATAAATAAAAGTGGAGTGTCCGTTTGTAATAATAAAATAATATCCTTTTACTAAATGCATATCCATGTATACACGGTACATATACCAAAATTACATTTTTTACAATTTATTGTTGTCTGTCTGTCTGTCAGTTTGTTCCGGCTAATCTCTGAAACGGCTTGACCGATTCAGACGGGACTTTCACAGACAGATAGCTGATGTAATAGGCTGTGTTACTTTTATTTTTATTTTGTATCTCTGCGAACTGAACAATAATTTTTTTTTTAATTCCACGCGGACGAAGTCGCGGGCACAGCTAGTAAACAATAATAATTTATTAGCATATTGTTAGCATTTTTTGTTGACTTTTGTTTGGGTTATTTTTTTTTGTTTGTTATTTATTGTGAAAGGCGCTGCTCTGTGTGTGTATTTAAAACTATTGAGTTTTTTTTAAAAACGCTATTGTTGTGTAGCTGTAGGTATCTAAACAATGGTTTTAGCACCTTTGAAAATTATAGAAACGACACCCATGATAAAGAGTTTTGCTAGCTAATTTAATTTGACCATGTATAGGTTTTTACTTTTTACCTAGACCTACGTTAAAATAAAAAAATCTCTATATATGTATATAAAAATGAATCGCTGAATTTGTTGCTAAGCGCAAATCTCGAGATCAGCTGAACCGATTTCACTAATTCTTTTTTTATAATATTCCTTGAAGTACGAGGATGGTTGTTACGGTGAGAAAAATTAAAAAAAATTGCCTGAAAAGTCTAAAAACAACACTTTTCTATATTCCCATACAAAAGATTCGTAATAATACTTAAAAGGCAATTTGAACTTTAATACCATACAATAAAGTTTAAGAGTTAGTGGACGGGTTCCGGAAAGGCAATTGAGTGATGTTAGTATCGTATAAATATTAATGTCAATATTTGTCAATATTTTAATATATTCTTTACTTTTTATAGCTAACCAGTAACCCGGTGTCACCAATAGCAGAAATAAGTATTAAAAAAATTAATAATTGTGTTTGCTCGCAAACGAAAAAAAAACCGACTTCAATTACATCGACAAGTAATACAACATAATAAGACGAAAAAATGTCAAGTAAATACGCGCTATTAAAGATTACTCAAAAAGTTGTAATCAGATCTCGATCTAATTTCACGAAGACTACATGACAAGTATTAGCTTTCGATTAACGTAAGAATCATCAAAATCGGTACACCGAGGAAAAAGTTATGCGGTATAAAACAACGTAGGTCGACGAAAAATTAGTCAAGTAAAAACGCATTATTCGATATAACTCTAAAAGTACTTGTCAGATCTCAATTAAATTAAAATGGGACCACATGACACGCAACACCTTTCAATTAAAACAAAATTGATCGAAATCGGTCCACCCAGTCAAAAGTTCTGAGCTAACATACATAAAAAAATAAAAAATACAGTCGAATTGAGAACCTCCTCCTTTTTTGGAAGTCGGTTAAAAACTAAAGAATCGACTGTTAGGCGGTACGAAGTTCGACGGGTCAGCTAGTATATAATAAAATTTAATTTATTGTTTTCATTTTATTTTTCTACTTACAATGTCTGTGAAATGAAATGAAATGTGATAAATGTGTTGCTAAGAGCAAATCTCGAGAGCAGCTGAACAGATTTTTCTTACGAAAAATTAGAAAAATTGCCTGAAAAGTCTGAAAACAACACTATTCTATATTCCCATACAAAAGTTTCGTAATAATACTTAAAAGTCAATTTGAACTTTAATACCATACCATAAAGTTTAAGTTTTAGTGGAGGGGTTTCAGTAAGACAAAACAATTGAGTGACGTTAGTATCGTATAAATATTAATGTCAATATTTGTCAATATATTAATTTATATATTTTTTTGTTTTTACATAATGTAATTGTTGACTTATCAACTTTCTTTTTTCTTTTTTTTAATCTTTTTACTAGCTGACCCAAATTGCCGTTATCCCGAATAGCAATTGAGTGACGTTAGTATCGTATAAATATTAATCTCAATATTTGTCAATATATTAATTTATAATTATTTTTTTTACATAATGTAATTATTGACTTATCAACTTTCTTTTTTCTTTTTTTTATCTTACTAGCTGACCCAAATTGCCGTTATCCCGAATAGCAAAATTAGTATTTAAAAATAATAATTAAAGAATCGACTGTTAGGCGGTACGAAGTTCGCCGGGTCAGCTAGTTATTTATAAGTTTAAGTAATTATACTTCATTGTTAGTATTTATTGAACGTAAGTGTAGTCACTGAATTCATTACCTAAAATATATACGCACCAATTAACATTTATTTCTTATAAAAAAATAATATATTTTTTTATTGAATGCCGTGCGGTCTGCGGATCCCTAGATCTGTAATTTTTACGTGTATTCGCAAGTTGTTCACCAAATGCCGCTAGATGTGCCGCGAGAGGTGGGGTGCGGCAAAGAGGGAACGAATGCTCAAGGTTATTTGCTTGGCATACCGCCTTAAGATAATATCAACTCATTTTTTTTATCAAACATTTTTTTCAAGACTATACACTCATGTTTTTTAAAAGGACCGGACCGGGCATACTCGATCCGGACCCGATAAGGTTTTCCTGATCAGGTCCAGCTCATGTTTTTTAAAAGGACCGGACCGGGCATACTCGATCCGGACCCGATAAGGTTTTCATGATCAGGTCCAGACAAATCTTCTGCGTTACATACCTTATCCGCTCCAGATCGGGCATGCCCGGTCCGGTCCTTCTAAGGAACACGAAAAAATTTCTAGTCGGGAGCCCGACTGGGGTAGTACCTCAACCTTACAGAAGACCACAGCTAAATAATACTGCTTTCAAGCAGTGTTGTGTTCCTGCTGGTGAGTAAAGTGACCAGAGCTCCTGGGGGGGGATGGGGGATAGAGTCGGCAACGCCCTTGTGATGCTTCTGGTGTTGCAGACGTCTATAGGCTACGGTATTTGCTTACCATCAGGTGAGCCGTACGCTTGTTTGCCGACTTACCTACATTAAAATAAACATACATTTTAAAAATACAATCGAATTGAGAACCTCCTCCTTTTTTGGAAGTCGATTAAAGGTCATAGCTGACTACACCCTCACCGGAACGCCTCGTCGCTCGGCGTCCAATCGTCAGCTTGCGTGCGAGGCGATCCGGTGTCGATACGGCGTTGATGTAGTGAGCGTATATCCATACAAGTCCATAGAAAGAATACTAACCGCTCGAGTCGAGGCGGTGCTGGTCGGGTGCCGGGTGGGTCTAATGAGCTATGGCCTTAAAAAAAGACATTTCTCGAGATCCGGTCGCATAGATCTTGTTAGAGCTACAAATGAGTTTTACGGAATGATATCGGTTACGCAACATTTTGTAGACATTTATCTTTTTTCCCCTATGATGACGGACTAAGATATTTCCTTTTTAAAATAATTTACACACCTGGTAAATTAAACAATTACATTTATTTGTACAAACTTTTTTACAAGATTTTTATATTTAATATTACAACTATTTTTAAAAAGAACAAATTTGGAATTAAATTTAATGATCATCATTTAATTGAAACATAGATATTATATAATTGTTGTAATCGACACACGTAATAATATAAATGCGCACCTTTATACGAGTATAATAAATGTTTATAACTTTATAAACAAGTCAAGCTTATGTCTATACTTATTATAAAAATAAGTCCCCCGGCCGCGTCTTTCTGTCCTCCTGTCTGTCTGTCTGTCTGAACGCGATAAACTCGAAAACTACGCAACGGATTTTTATACGGTTTTCAACAATAGAAAGAGTGATTCTTGAGGAAGGTTTAGGTATATAATTTATTATGCTTTTATGTAAATTAGCTGAAATACGGCGATAAATGTTGAAGAGGTCGCAAAAAATCTCGCCAACTGGGAACTTTCCACGCGAACGCCGCGTAAACTAGCAAAGATACAGTTAAGTAATGTACTAGAGAATTCAAAATCTATAAAATTGCTACAAAAAAGTCCGCGATAGCATATCTCTATCTCTTACGGTTGACCTACAATAACCACTTTTATGTTCAAATTTTTAATTAAAAACATTACGTTATTTTCAAAGCTATTTTCTTTACTTCGGTATTAATCCTTATCAAAATGAATATGTTAGTTAGCTTAGTCATTTAATGCAGATTAAAATTGCTCTTTACACTATATTAATCAGATAAATAGTTTTTGAGATATCGTCGTTAGAAGTAAGTAGCAGCCGAAACATTTAATGCTCGGCGAAACATTTAATGCTCGGCGAGCCAGCGTTGAGCGTTCTTTCCTTGAGATGCCTATAAGCCTATAACGGCGCGGGCGAGTCCATCTCCTCTGCGGTCTGCCCCGCATCGCTCGACCGCCTGCTCATGCTATTAAAGGAAATCAAAGATCATTTTATCGAACTTTTTTTTTACTTTTTTGTTAAATTCCACGCGGACGAAGTCGCGGGTACAGCTAGTTATCATTAAAATACGTATTTAGTTTTATGGGGTTTATACTTATTACATCCACGCTATAAGTGTAACTAATTTCGCAAACATTATTAAGTTTAAGATACAGTAGTTTGAACTAGTTTGAAGTTAACGCTTTTTCATATAAGAAATTGTAAAGAAAATTTCCGTGTTGTTGATTTACCAGTATCTTTGACAATCATTTTCCATTGCAATACATAATATTTCAATCAATACTCGTATATGTAGGTAAGTATTTCAAAGTTAATAATCAGTATTGTTTAGCGGCATCTATTTACTATATTCATACGAATATTTCATAATCCTAAGGTGTGAAGGAAGTAACCTTCGGCTTGTTTAGTCTTATTTTTTGTCTGTGCAAATGAAGGGAATTTTCAAGAAAGCTGAAAATTAGAAACTGCGTTGCTATTAAATGAATAATATAATTATCAGAAATCAATTTTCTTACTTCCCGAATTAAGGATAAATTTTTATAGAGATTACGAACTCGTGGTTGACCTCTGCCACATTACTGTATAAAAAACCGGCTAAATGCGAGTCGGACTCGCGCAGGGTTCCGTACAAACAAAATTATTAAAAATATTTTTATTATATGATGTAACTTAAAATTTATGCTTTTCGCAATTTTTTTATATTTGAGTTGATTGAATGAAAGGTAAATTGCGGTTTACGATTTATGAAGTCATTACTATATCAAATCAAGTTTTCAAATCAATTTTCGGTAGAAGTTTGCTTGGTAATGTACATCATATTATATATATTTTTGTTTTATCATTCTCTTATTTTAGAAGTTACAGGGGCGGATGACACGTTTTACCACTTTGGAAGTGTCTCTCGCGCAAACTATTCAGTTAAAAAAAATGATTTTAGAAACCTCAGTATCATTTTTGAAGACCTATTTATAGATATACGTATGGGTTTGATAATTTTTTTTTAATTGCAGTTCTAAGTATGGGGAATCCCCAAAATTTATTGTTGTGTTTTTTTACTATTTTTGTGTGAAAATCTTAACGCGGGTCACAGAATACATCTACTTACCAAGTTTCAACAGTATAGTTCTTATAGTTTCGGAAAAGTGGTTGTGACATACGGACGGACGGACGGACAGACTGACTGACATGACGAATCCATAAGGGCTCGTACCAAAAATATTAAAAAAAAAATTCATATAACAGTCCTTATCATATATTTTTTAAGATGCATGTAACATATCTTGTTACTATAATACATAAAATAACAGAGAGTAAGTTATTTTTACTAGCTGTGATTTTCGGTTTTGCTCACACCCCGATATCATAAAAACGTCGTTACATAAAAAAGAGCTTTATGTTATTCTAGGTTTCAACATGCAAAATCTTCTTTACAAGAGTTAAGGTTTCTTTGGTAACGATATATTTTATATCCTGCTACCTCAGTTTCAAAGTCAGTCAACCATTTTATAATACATATTTATAAAATGCTTATCACCCTTGGAACAGGCTTTACACACGTTAATTCTCCATTTCAGCCACGTTCACGTTAAACGAACATAAACAGATTGACGGTTAAAATATCAAAAATATTCTTGTATTTTTTTTTGCGGTGTAAACATTATATAAAAACAACTTGTTTGCAATATAATTTGTATTCATTTGTTAATTGGAAAAATTGTTCTCGACTTAAATATGAGTTCTGTAATGCAAACGTTATCACAAATATTTTTTGACAATTATAAACGCTTAAAATCTATTAACCAATTTCACGATTAATTATAAGCTATTGCCAATTTAAAACATTAGTAAAAATTTTGCCACTGGGGAATGAGGTATTATAGGACGTAAATAAAAATACAATATTAGATATATATAAAAAAGTAAAAAGGGTAAAAATCTGTTACTGAAATGACTTGAGGACAATAAAGAAACATAACAAATATATCTGCGAAATATCTAAATATTAATTTAAAGAAAAACGTTTAAAGTGTACAAAGGCGTGAGTTAATTATTTCTGTAAAAATGTTTTTTTTTTATGACAGTACCTGAAACGAAATATGAAAAGGAAGAGAATGTAATTTATATTAAATATGGAATTGCACGCAACACGTGATTTTAGCCAAATGTAGCATTTTAAGACATTTTTTATCGACATGCCTAACATCAGACATTACAGACTTTTCATTCCATACTCCTGAATAAATGAAATTATTGTTTAAGGCGCAATGATTACAAACTACGTGGAAATTCAAAATTACTGGCTCATGAAATGTAACATAATTATCTATATAATATTAGGCAGCCTAAAAGATTTTTTACTTTTTTTATGTTTCCAGGTTTATTTTTAATACAAATATCTTCGTTTATGGACGACTACAGACAGGCAGAATAAATGTAAAGGAATTAAATACAATTTATTAAAATAAAAAAATATATATTATAAGAAAATTCCTAAATAAGAAATTCTCGAACATTTGTAGTATTTATTCTGTATAATACAAACAAAAATTAATACGTTTAAAAAATATTGGCGAAATAAATTTTTAATGCAATTAGAGGAACCGTTCTTTTTTCCAAATGTTCTTTGTATTGGAGCTGAGGATGTAAGCCAAACAAGAATTTAAATGTGCGTTTTACATTATCTATACTAATATTATAAAGAGGTAAAGTTTATAACTTTGTATATACGGGGTAATCTTCGCAAATACTGTTCCGATCATGAAAAATCTTTCGCTAACAGAAAGCTACACTATTCAGGAGTGACAAGATAAAAGGAAAAAGACAAAAATATATAAAGATTTTAAATCAGCAGGATTTGAACCTGCGCCCTCTGACGTGCCGTGTCAACAATTCAATCTAATCAAGCATTATTATTTGCCTTAGAAATTAATTGGTGATTTTAAAACATTTAGGTATATTTATCTGATTTGCTGAAAATAGTGAGAGTGTATTGGAACATATCAAATTTCACCGTACCCTTCTTATGTGAAATGGATTAATGGAATGATGGTTATAACGCCCAACGAAGTGGGCACGGGTCGGCTAGTACACTATAAAACGAAGTCGCTTCCCGCTGTCTGTATGCTTAGATCTTTAAAACTACGCAAAGGATTTTGATGCGGTTTTCTTTAGGAAATAAAGTGATCCCAGAGGAAGGTTTATATGTATAATACATGCATAATAGTAGATAGTAGAGGAACACTGATAAGTTGAGGTTTCTAATATGATGTCGCAAATATATATACACATTTTTTGCTCTTACATTGCAAATATTTATTTTATATTTAGTATCAGCATTGCACCCGTGCGAAGCCGGGGCGGGTCGCTAGTAAATTATAAATGAGAACATCTGTTGAAAACTTCATGGTTACTGGCAAGTAATAGGCTAGCACTGACTGGCTAGTAATAAAGGCCATGTACTGACATGGCCTTTATTACTTACTCCTAAAATGAAAAATTTACCAAGAACGTCCGTTCTTATAAGTTTTCATGTAAACTGTAAGTTACAAAAGAATGTGATCCTAAGTACTTGTCGATTTTTTTTTTTCGATTCAATTACTTCAGAACAAATTGGAAAAAGAGAACAAAACTGAAAGATTTATAATTAGGAAATTGAGAACCTTAAAATTTCCAAGAAATGTTATCTTTAAAAAAAACCGTTTGATAAGAGTCATTCGAAGCTGAAAATTTTCCGATAATACGAAGGTACCTTACGCTTCAAGCCGCGAATGTCTTAAATTGTTACATTTATCCTGAATATCAATCAAGTAAGAAATTCATTTTTAATGGAAAAAAAAAGAAACGCTTTATGAAACTCTAGCGTGGTTACAACAAAGAAAGACGAGGTCTAGGTTGTAGTGCTTGCCTAGCAAATGTATATTTGTTTCTCATCCTGTATGAAAGGAAATATCGCTAATAGGCACTTATACACTAGGGTATGTGTGAGCCAAGGTGAAGATACCTTAGTGTTATTTAACGTGAATTGATAAATCATGCATCTTAGTAGCGTTAAACTTAATTAAATTAGAGTAATTTTATTCGATATATTTTGAGAGTAGAATTGTCGAGTTTTTCTAAGACTTTTCTTTGTTCAAAGATCTTAGTACCGTTGGCTCTATTTCTATCTCATTTGTTAGTGACTATCGTCTATATATAAAAGATATCGGGTTTCAGCATATCATTCAATAACTAAGCAGGAAAAGTATTGCAAAAAATATGTACCTAAGTAACGCCAGCAATATGGGTCAATAGGTTAAAGGAAATCGAAAATGACTTTAAAGAACCACATAAAATATACAATAATAAAGCATAAAATATACAATAATAAGGCATAAAATATACAATAATAAGGCATAAAACATACAATAATAAGGCATCCAGAATTACAGATACCAAATTACATAAGTCAGCAGCAACAGCTATTTCAAGCGGCTATTTATTATATAGGAGTTTGCTGAAAAGGCAGTCGAGCCTTTAATTTCGTGGAATATATTTTTAAATAAACCTATAATGAAATAATAACAAAATCACGGCTCCTTCAAGTCATTCGATTAGTCGTCTTGTGAAACATTCCTTAAATATTAAACGAAGTGTTGAAGTTTGTGAAGTAATCCTATTTAGGGAGTCGAGTGACACAAAACTTGAGGAAAGTGGAAAATGATATTAAAAGTAAATTCAATTTACAATATAGGCGATAGAATTTTGTGATCAATATTTATAATCTTGTACAAAACAATTTTATCGTTACAGGGATTTTAGACATTATCAAGTGTACACTAAACTAAGAATTGTTGTCTTTTTTATAATTTTATTAACAAACTTTACGAGCTAATCGATTTTACCCCCGTTTACCGACCTTGTTTTCGTAGATCGTAATATAATGCCTAAAACAATCTTCTTTAACAAATTATATGAGGTAATGATACTCTAAGAGGAGACTTAAAAATTCTCACGGACAATTCAGGTAAAATCAGCTCGATTAAAGAATTAACAAGCTTTTGTTTCACCACCTCTCAATCTTGTCTTCATAATATTAACATAGATATAATTTCTATAACTTCAATTAATGTAGAAGAAGCTCATAAGGGAGTTATAATTCAAAAAAGGAACTTCGATAACTACGTCAAAGCTTACCAAGTCATGACGTTGAACTTCAATTATACGTTCACTATTTTGAGGTAGAGTGCAATTTAAAAACACCCGAGCAGCATTCGTTAAGGCCGGTATTACGACCTATTTTCATGAAAACCTTATTAAAAGTCAACTAAAATTTAATGGACTCCGATAAAAATAATTTCGGCAGCACTTAAATCCGCCTTTTAACGTAAAATTTTACAAAATGTATTTACATTAATTATATCTAATAAAGATCTGTAAAGAAAAAAAAAATCAGCTGGTTAGTAATAATTTTTGTTGACCTTACGAGGTCACCAACTTGATGACCTCGTAAGGTCATCAAAAATTGATTTTTTTTCTGGTTTATTTTTCTTTTAATTAGTTGATATTTATATAATTTGATGGTAATATTGTCGTACAAATTGCGTGGTACGTTATCCCGGTCCTACGCTCACTGCTGCTTTATCTCCTGCTAACTATATTATCTACCACAATCGAGAGTTTTCGAAGAGGAACTTTTTGTTCGTCTCATCAAAATGAAGCTACTCCCGGAAAATTAGCTTGTTACTAATCAGGTGAAAAATATGTACTAGGGATCCCTACCTATCAGCTAAGAACGGATTTTACGAAATTCCACCCACAAGAGGGGGTTGCGGGGGCGTTAATAACATATATGGCAAAACAATGTTTGCGGGGTCAGCTAGTATGTAATACAATTAAAGTTAAACAATATTTATACAATATTATTCTTTTATCACAATTACTCAAAAAAATTATTAAAAACCAGAACAACGTATGTGCCGATGTAGAGTGCATTATAAAGGTAATAAATATGAAATTATAACCGCATATTATGTAATTATGCCAACTCGCGCACTCGCGACATCACGGAAGCAAAACTGTCAAAACGTCGCGAACCAAGATGTAGACCAAATCTAGACACGCGGCAGCGTGTCAAGCCAAGTTCAAGCAAAAGAACTGGCGACTCAGCGCCGTGTGTATATTTACACGAACCATTTCGAGCGACTTTTGACCCCTCCATAACTCAAAACCTATTTTTACTTAACGTTTACTTAAAAACAACATTAAAAAGCTATTAGCCAAATAAAAGATGAAATGTTAGTGAAAACTGGCAAAGTGAAATCTTTAGTTTAATTTAATATTTTCTGTAGAACTTGGCGCTCATTTAGATCTCAATACTTTTTTCGGCGAAGTCCACAAAGAACATATTCTTATTATTGAACTTGGCTGTCATTTTTCACATTTATGTTTTTGGTGGTATTACTATTACCGGAACCGTCACATATAAATATGAATAATATCAAACGAAGTTTAAAATACATTTTAACAATTCGAATCCACATTTTCTATACCTACTTATATTTCTAAATCCATTCTGACGCAGAGACCGTGAAAACGAGTGCTCTTCGACGGGTCAAAGAGCACTTGCTTTCAGCTAAATCCGTGGTCTGAATTCAAAGCCAGACTATTCGACCGGGCTTTGGTTATACGTATAATTATTCATTCTAATTTTACTGATAGTAAAATTTCAGACACCAAATTTTAAGCAGTTTAATAACTTATTTAATGTATTTAATTTGAAAATTTATACTTTCAAAGGTGTAAAATTTATAACACTTATCCTACACGGAGAATGAGGCCTATACCCAGCAGCGGAATGCTAAAGGCTAAATAAATCAAAATTTTATGTATAAAAGACTCAAATGATATATCAACGCCCAGACTAAACCACTAATTATAGAATTTTAAAATTATGAGAGGATAGGTATTGATGTTATACTAAAGAATCATTAAATAAAGGATCTTTCCAAATTCATCCACTCAGAGTGCAAATTGGGGATGAAAACTTGTTATGAATATTAATCATTTATTTAAGACCTATTTCGTGGTTATTCGTTTTGAGACACAATATTGTAATTTATAAACGAGAAGACACTTCGATATAGATTGTTTATTTGCCATTTAATGCAGTTTCTGTTTCGGGTCCTATATTTATTTATTTATTTATTTATTTATTTATACTTTATGTACACCGAAATACAGACATAAACAAAGAGAGATACAATACAAGATGTACAAAGGCGATCTTATCGCTAAAGAGCGATTTCTTCCAGATAACCTTTGGGTACAGGACACGATACAGTAGCAGCGGTTAGAAGTGTGCACATATTAAAGAGGAAAAAAAAACCTAGAATAAATAACGTTCCACAAATTAGTTACATATTTAATAATAAAAATGCGAGGAATAATCAGAAATACATACCTAGATGTAAACTATGATATGATAGACTTACGTAAACATAACATATTTTAAATATAAATAATTCTTTCAGATCTAAGGGAACGTTCGTGGGAATCACAAAGAAACGTAAACCGTTCTTTAAGGTAATGAGGGGCATTGGGATTGAAAAGAACACAGTAAAGAAGAGTAAGTACGTGGGTATTCCTGCGAAGGCGAATTGGGAGCCACTTGAGTTTACTGCGAAAATCGGAGACG
Source organism: Melitaea athalia (assembly GCA_905220545.2). Lineage (NCBI taxonomy): Eukaryota > Metazoa > Arthropoda > Insecta > Lepidoptera > Nymphalidae > Melitaea > Melitaea athalia. Next base: position 17,776,592 of record HG992182.1, read on the forward strand.
TGGTCATATTTGCGAAGACCAAATATGAACCTTATACATAAATTTTGAAGGCGCTCAAGCTTATTGAGTTGCTCCTCTTTGAGATCGAGAAAACACGTATCTGCATAGTCAAGGATTGGTAAGAGTAGTGATTGTGCTATATTGGTCCTATACCCAAAGGTTGTCTGGTAGAGATAGCTCTTTCAGCGATAAGACCGCCTTTGTACATCTTTTATTTTATGTTATTATTTTGTTGTTTCTTTTAATGGTGTACAATAAAGAGTATTATTATTAATTATGTACTGGATGTATATAGAGATAAGGAATATAAGAAGCGTGTTCTATTAATGAATTGGGCCCCGCATTGTTTAAAGAAAACGTTAAGACTTCAGTCTCCCAAGATATTAAGTTTGTCTTTCAGCGACCTTGCAAATTTATGTTGAGAGCTGTTCCTTTTAATAAGGGGCTCTCATTTAAAATATTCCGAGTAAACAGTAATGACGTTAATTATAACAAAGTTTGTCTGTATTATTTTCATTAATACAAAAGCTTCTACAACTGCAATAGCGATTATTATTTTAAACTATCTGTGCATTGGAATATATGTATTGTTCAGTTCGCAGTTACAAAATAAATAAATTTCTAAATTAAAAGTAGCCTAAGTTATTCCATATCACATCAGTTATCTGCTAGTGAAAGTCCCGTCAAAATCGGTCCAGCCGTTTCAAAGATTAAATGGAACAGACAGATAGACAGACAGGCAGACAGGCAAAATTTAAAAAAAAATGCTATTTTGGTATATATGTACCGTGTATACATCCATATGAATTTAGTAAAAAGCGGTTATTTTAATATTACAAACAGACACTCCAATTTTATTTATTTGTATAGATGTTACGCTCAAAGATCGAAAACGCTCATTGAGCGGAAAAATAGCTCACAACGCGATGTGGTCACAGTAAAACATCCACATAGCGAAATTCGTGTTATGGCTCTAATGAAAACGCGCACGACGCGTTGTGGCAATCAAAGAAAGACCAAATAGCGAAATTCGTGTCGTGGCTTACATGCTATTCGATCTCAACGCGTTGTGGCAATGAAGAAAAGCCATGACGCGTATGGAATACTATTTGATTACAACGCACACTACTTTCCGATATAGATCCTACTAGGCCTAGGCTGGAAACGTTTTGGTGTGTCCTTAAGAAATATTTTTCATTTTATAAAATCACGGCATAACGTGTTTCTCATTATCAAATATATTAAGTATATAATTATGTCAATTAAAATGAAACGATATTTATTATTTACTGAGATTACTTTATATTTAAAAAAATCAACGTATTAAGTAATAAATCACTGAACACAAAATATTCATATCATTTGTAAATTACTCATAATTCACATAAAATGATAGTCCTCTAGTCCGTTTGTGACCGACGTTAGTATGTGCTTTTTCCAAAATATCAAACAATTCATTTGTTTTGCAGAAATATCGAATTTTTGAACTTGAGCTTTCTATTCCAGCTTCAACCAACTTTTCAGTATCACCAATCTTGACATCATATCGTTTAAGACGTCGATACTGCTTCGACGACAGAGACTCCTTTTTCTTTTTAAGAAGTTGAGACTGTTTTTGTTTCATTAAGTAACATTTCATATTTTTCTGTAGTCATAATAAAACTGCGATCAGTGCTTGTTATTGTCTATTATTGTTGTGTGCTTGCTTTTATTCGTCATAATTAGCGCTGACATTAAAAATCACTCTCATAAACAAAAAAGAAATGAATAAAACTGATGTTTCAATGCGTCTTTGCACCCGAGCCGACACCGACAAGTTACAAACCTGTCCGTCGTGATATGGTTAACACAATGAATGCTCAGAACACGTCATGGCTTTTCTTCATTGCCACAACGCGTTGAGATCGAATAGCATGTAAGCCACGACACGAATTTCGCTATTTGGTCTTTCTTTGATTGCCACAACGCGTCGTGCGCGTTTTCATTAGAGCCATAACACGAATTTCGCTATGTGGATGTTTTACTGTGACCACATCGCGTTGTGAGCTATTTTTCCGCTCAATGAGCGTTTTCGATCTTTGAGCGTAACATAGACACTAAATTTACCTAAAAATGATCTTACATTTTGTGACAATTTAATCCCCCTAACAATCTATACTAATATAATAAAGCTGAAGAGTTTGTTTGTTTGTTTGTTTGAACACGCTAATCTCAGGATCTATTGGTCCGATTTGAAAAATTATTTCAGTGTTAGATAGCATATTTGTCGAGGAAGGCTATAGGCTATATATCATCACGCTAAGACCAACAGGAGTGGAGTCCACGCCGACGAAGTCGCGCGCAGAAGCTAGTATCTATACATATAATAAAATGGTAGAAAAGTCAAAACTGTACATTGAATATTTTTTTAAAAGAATACTTGGGGTGTGATCTACAATCGATACCGAAGCCAAAAATATAGTTTTTAGAATTTTTGTCTGTTTGTCTGTTTGTCTGTATGTATGTCCGGGATAAACTCAAAAAGTACTGCATGGATTTACTTCAAATTTGGCACGAATATTGTTAAGAAGTCTGGTCAGAACATAGGCTATATATTATCACGCTATCACCTACGGGGAACGAGCAGTGAACCTTTATTTCTTCAAATGTATGTCCGGGATAAACTCAAAAAGTACTGCATGGATTTACTTCAAATTTGGCACGAATATTATTAAGAAGTTGGGTCAGAACATAGGCTACATATTATCACGCTATCACCTACGGGGAACGAGCAGTGAACGCACGCAGACGACGTCGCGGGCAGCAGCTAGTAATATTATAAGTGTGAATGTAAGTTTGTTTGTTACGCTTTCACGCGAAAACTACTTAACCGATCATCATGAAACTTTGTACACATATTCTTGGAGGTTTTAGAAGTAACATAGGATACTTTGTGAGCAACGTGAGCTAAGCCGCGGGTAAAAGCTAGTATTAAAATAAATTAATAAAAAATGTAAATAACATAAATGGTTGCATTTTATTTTTACATTTAATTTATTAGCAACCATTTTGTAAGTAGTTTTACAATAATCCAACTACATAATGTAAAGCTATCGATGAAATATTTTTGGATATAAGCCTTTTTTAATTAAGGAAAAAATTTTTAGACCATTTGACTGCCACATTGTTAATGAAATATAAACATACCTTAGAATATCGACTTAAAACCGCAATTTTCATTCAGTTGTTTTAACACAGAGAGGAATATTTGAAAGGAATCCAATTTATCTTAAATCCCCCATGATGGGTATTTTAATCAAGTTTGTATTGTAAGCTGAGACGTTCATTATCGCAAGATCTAGTTGTTTTACTAACGAGTTAACGTAGATTTTGTCACAAATATATTTTCAAAAACATATTTCTAACCTTACTCGTAATTTATTATAGCAAATGGCACAACTATATATAAACATCAAGTAATCAGTAAAAATAAAATCAAATTTATATTTTGACAATCTCTATATATCTCTATCTCTATATCTCTTATTGAATTGAATCGCTAAATGTGTTGCTAAGCGCAAATCTCGAGAGCGGCTGAACCGATTTCGCATATTTTTTTTAATAATATTCCTTGAAGTACGAGGATGGTTCTTACGGAGAGAAAATTTTAAAAAATTCCCCGAAAAAGTCTAAAAACAACACTTTTATATATTCCCATACAAAAGACAGGACAACGTCTGTCGGGTCAGCTAGTAATTTAATATTTTATAATTTATTCCTGCAATGTATATCAGATACCCTATTTCACAAAAGAGCGGTATTGTTAGCTAAACTAAAGCAGCCAACCTACGTATGGCCAGAGCAATTTGTTGGAATTGTACAATGCTTGCGCGATCGATTGCTTTTAACTACACAACATTAAATAATAATTTCCCATTGCGTACTAATTGCATCTACAGTTTCACAATAGAGCTCATCATGACAGAAGCCGAATATCTAAGTTATTTATGAAAATAAAGCGTAAACAATAAGTAGCCTTTAAGAGGTTGGAAACAGATAATCATTATATTTATTTTAATTTTATATGTGAATAAGTTATTAAATTATTTTTTTTATGAAAAACAGCTGTCATGTTTGTTATATTTACGTCTCAGGTGTTCAATTAATTGCCGTGAAATTCTCTATGCACGTAGATTTTACCCTTGAAAAGGCATACAGGCTTTCAGCTCAGTGTAATGAAAAGTTCTTTAAGAATAGCGTAGGTACGTAAGCAGATTTTTATGAAATATTTTAAGTTGAAGCTTATATGCTTTTCGCATTTAAATTAATGCTTTGCAATTTACCTGGTATGTTTTAATGATGTTTAAGAACAATTCATTAATTTAAGGCTTTTCCTTGTGGAAAAGAATGGACATTAAACTTAAAATACAACATTAATCTAAGCTCCAGACGAATAGTAGAGAATTTATTAATCTTCTGTAAAATTGGAATTTTGCCAAAAATATATATAAGTGAAATATTGCTTCTTAATACTTAAATCGTACTGACTGAGACTGAAGGGTTATATAAAATCGTAACAAGTCTTATTACATAGGAAATTTCTCATTTAGTACTTAGTTACTTAGTACTTCGTATTCAACAAAAATTTTTAACTGTATGCAATATTTAACTTAAAAATCTGACACGTTATAGTTTTTTGTTAATTCAACAGTATTACCCATGATTTTTGTAATACGAAAAAATATAGAAGTATATACTTGATTTACTACTTTTAAGTAGGTACACAATTTCGGTAGCCTTAAGTGATGGAAAAAATATATTACTAGGTCGACAAACAAGCGTACGGCTGACCTGATGGTAAGCGATTAGCGTAGCTTAAAGACGTCTGCAACACCAGACGCAACGCAAGCGCGTTGCTGACCCTATCCCCATTCCCCTCACTAGCTCTAGTCACCTTACTCACCAATAGAAACACAACACTGTTTGAAAGCAGTGTTATTAAACTGTGGTCTTCTGTAAGGTCGAGGTACTACCCCAGTCGGGCTGCTCCATATTTTGAGCAGGAAATTTCCTGCTGTGCATATGAACGATATATATAATATGAACGTATTAATTGAGTTCACGGATTAACTGCAGACTAGAAATCTTTAAAGTAGGTCGGCTACTATTCGCTGCAGTACTTGGCTCCATCCATGAATCGGAAAACTGTTTTCATACTATCGCAAAAAAAATTAACGACCTACATAAAACTACTCCATTAAAAAATTAATTTCGACTTCAGGCAAAAAATATACGTATGTATACTAATGTCAAGTTAGTTTTTTACTCTAGAGAAATCTGAATTAAAACTAAGTTTGAAAAAAAAAAAATTGTTCAGCATTTTTTTTTAGTTTTAATTATTATTTTTAAGTTTAACGACCATTGTTCTACGCAGACTTTATTTGCGGTTATCTAATTTAGACGTTTCTTTATTAAATGGGTTTCTAAGTAGTCCTAAAACTACTTATTTTTATTAATATTTGTAAATTTCACGTAGAATGAACGTTATAAAAAAATCCATGACGTATAAAAGACACGGGCACATAAAAACCAGTAGATGTTGTGATTAATTAAAAAATTTTTTTTTGCTTCGAACGCAATTCTATTTCCGTATATCCGTCAACAAAGAGTGGTACAGCTACATTGATTAAGTTTTAAGCCCCTTTTTCATAGGACATGCATGACATAATGATTCATACCGAGCAGTCTCTACTAATAATTAGATTCATACTTTATTATTTATATTAGATATTTGATTTATATGATATAATAATTACACCTAAAAATACTACTAAATTTATCCTCCACGTATTCTTTATTTCCTTTTCTTCTTTAAATGAATAAATATTGAAATAAGTATAGAAAAAAAAAACGAAAAAGAAACGTTCTCACTATGAAAAAGTAACACTTTTATATCAAACACACAAAATAGAGCACGTATCTAAGACGTACATTACACAACATTCCCATTAAGAATTAGTTAAACGTTTCCTTTAAATAACAATTTACTTCATCACATCACGTAGCGTGTTTCGAAGTGTTTCACAAAAGTTTCTACGGATTTTACGGGAGGAGATATTAGTATTTACGGGACATACGCAGCGTAGGCGAAGGCTGTAATTTTCAACGAAGTCGAATCGACGATCCGTGAGTGATAACCTGATAACATTAGAGGAGGTCGCCCGATGAGCGAGGGTAACGTACCGCGAATATATTTTCTGAAATATCCGACATATATTTCGTACTTTCCATTCCACAGAGCGTTGATATATCGTTAGAAAGTATTTTAAGCGTTAAAATTTTTCAGATTAAATTACTGAAAATATTTGATTACAAATTTTGTATCACATGAGCATGAAGTCTTAATTGGCTCGCTTTTTACCTTAATTACGTGAACAATTTCTGATATTATATGAAAACGATTAATTACCTTAACGAATTATAATATATCCTAACATACATAAAAGCACAATTTACAAATGACTGTAGGGTTGAAAAGGAAAACGCGAACAAAAAGCGGAAACGCCAATTTACGTATATGGCCGAGGCTTTCATTACGTTTAATTTGATAAAAGGTGGATTATAACATACACAAATGCGGCAACATGTGGACCTTTTGTCGTTTATGAGGAAAATGTTATTCGGTACAATAATGGTACGCAAAGCTTTTTACGTAGTTGTGTAATTTATAGAGACAGGCGTTGTTTATTTTCTACTCGACCTAAAATTACAATAGGGTCTGAAATCCGACATCTCTAAAGCTGAAATGACAAACACTGGTAACCCTACTCAGGAACACATACAATGCTCTGATAAAATTTACCGAAAAAGCGATATAAAAAATATCCTCCTTAAAAAATTATCGTAAATTTATAAATAACTACTTTATTTTTATAAATTAGGCAACAAAAACATAGCCAAAGGTAAGTACGAAACAAATTATTAGGGGCTAGCTTTTTGAGATCAGTATCAGTGTAGTATTTAACATACCTATCATATACGTAATCGCATAAGTAGAGACAATTGGCAATATCTTCACACTTAGAGAACGAATGAATGAATAAATAAGCCTGTCACAGCTGGACACAGGAATCCTGTACAAAAATAGGGTAACACAAATCTATACTAATATAATAAAGCTGAAGAGTTTGTTTGATTGTTTGTTTGTTTGTTTGTTTGTTTGTTTGTTTGTTTGAACGCGCTAATCTCAGGATCTACTGGACCGATTTGAAAAATTCTTTCAGTGTTAGATAGCCCATTTATCGAGGAAGGCTATAGGCTATATAACATCACGCTAAGACTAATAGGAGCGTAGCACTAATGAAGAATGTTTCAAAATCGGGTGGTCCTATTCCACGGGGACGAAGTCGCGCGCACAAGCTAGTTTATTTATATATCTTGCTACGGAATCTCGGTTGGCAGATAATATTGCTAACATGAGTAACGATCGCTATCAGGTGTCTTTGATAAACAACCTATTTCTTTTTTAATAATGTATGTATGTATGTATATTCATTTTTTGTTGAACATATTATTTATGTACATAGTTAGATAGTATTAAAGTTACGAATCAGTTATTAGCAAGTTCTGTAAGTTGACAAGATAATGTCAATATTTACTATATGTATATAACTAGCCGACCCGTGCCCACTTCGTTGGGCGTTATAATCCATTTCACATAAGAAGGGTACGGTGAAATTTGATATGTTCCAATACACTCTCACTATTTTCAGCAAATCAGATAAATATAAATGTTTTAAAATCACCAATTAATTTCTAAGGCAAATAATAATGCTTGATTAGATTGAATTGTTGACACGGCACGTCAGAGGGCGCAGGTTCAAATCCTGCTGATTTAAAATCTTTATATATTTTTATCTTTTTCCTTTTATCTTGTCACTCCTGAATAGTGTAGCTTTCTGTTAGCGAAAGAATTTTCATGATCGGATCAGTATTTGCGAAGATTACCCCGTATATACAAACAAAGTTATAAACTTTACCTCTTTATAATATTAGTATAGATATACAATAATAACGTTATTTACCAACGCTCTGAAAATCAGCTTTTACTTAATAAATTTTGATAGTAATATAGGATGCTACATATTATGTACTAAATAATTATGTAGTATATAGAGTCAGGGATATTCTAGTAATGTCAATATTGGTATAGGACACATGGATGTTTGCAAAGGTAAAGGTTTCCGGAGACCAAAATCAGAACATGGAAGGAAAGCAGTTGAGTGTAAAACGTTCATATTCAATCATATATTCAGTGCTCTAAGAAAATATATCGCAATCGAATAATATTCGTTTAGTGAATTCTAATCGCTGAATTTGTCTTATAAAAATTGGCCACGAATTAACTAGTTCTCATCTATACTAATATATAAAGCTGAAGAGTTTGTTTGTTTGTTTGTTGAACGCGGTAATCTCTGGAACTACTGGGCCGATTTGAAAAATTCTCTCACTGTTAGATAGCACATTTATCGAGGAAGGCTATAGGCTATGTATCGTTACGCTTAGACCAATAGGAGCGGAGTCCACGCCGACGAAGTCGCGCGCAGAAGCTAGTGTAACAATATCAGGCAATGTACTGAAATACTCCATCATGGACGATTTGACAGGTCTCCTATTTACCAAATTGTTTTATTGCCCTGTCGGTACAGTCACAGATGTTATACGTTCGAAGCACGAGCTTATAGGTACAAAATTATTTTTATTTGGAGAAATAATAAAGTAAGATTAATTTAGTAACCTAATAAGAATTGAAGAGAGTATGACTGTGATTTCGATATTGAAGTGGATACGTACTAATAGAAACGCCGGCGGTGACAAACCGCTAATGGATCATTATGTTTCTAAGCCACGCCTCTGACTGCCTCTTACTTACCACGCGATGTCACAGGTTATATCGTAATTTACACCAACAGGAAAAATCATTTGGTTTATCAAGAAAGTGATGTAACATCACATTTCTCATCTTCTTTTTCGTAACGTTATTATTAATTTACGAAAGTTTTTATTAATTTAAGTTCTTAAGAAACTTAAGCTTCATCGTTTCGTTTTACGTAAGTTTCTTCAGATATTTTCCTCCCATGTGGCCTTGTAAAACATATACCTATACATTAGCACACAAAAGTCAAACCTAGTCTCAAATTGGCTAAACGCTACTCGCTTAGAATATTAACCACTTAACATTAAGATGACTTATTGTTCTGAGGACATCGGATATGTCAATAGATACTTATTGACAAAGTACATCTATATGTCTACCTAATTATAAACTGTCAATATCCGTAACTAAAATACGAGCTATAAATAAAAGGGCACTCGTAATAAATACACCATTCGGCGCCGAACGATTAATTAAAACAGTTACGAATCTTAATTCCAATTTCCTCCAAAGAAAACTTTAGTAACATTTCAAGTACAAGTACAGTTTTAGCTTGATTAGTATCGTAATCTTTGTTGAGAATTTAATTGAGAGAAATTAAATTAAGAACAAATAGAACTGCGCTATTATAACCTATTTATCTAGATTTGTACTAATTCATGTTAGAATTAATTAATTTTCTGTATTGAAATCGCTTCAAAATTATTGAATTTTGAAACATACATTTAGTATCATACATTTGATATTGCAGAAATGTTACAGCAACGTAATACGTATCTGCATTGTCCATTGGACGTGTCATCATAGCGTTTCGTTTTCAGTTGAATCCGATTAATCAGTGAAATTGCTAGCGCTGTTCAGATTGTGACACACGATACATTGAATAACGATCGCGTACGGAATGATAAATTGATATAATGACTAATGATAAATAGCATATATATGTCATACTCTCGTTACCCACATCATACCGCTGTCGGAGCCCAGTTTTATATTATTCCCATATTCTTAGCTAATTATATGGCTATTACTCATCGTTCTTTCGAGTTCTGAGGGACTCTACCCGACCATTACATGAGGTGTGAGGAGGTAACATGATATAATTAATTAACTTTAGATAATACTAGCTTCTGCGCGCGACTTCGTCGGCGTGGACTCCGCTCTTATTGGTCTTAGCGTGATAATATATAGCCTATAGCCTTTCTCGATATATGGGCTATCTAACACCGAAAGAATTTTTCAAATCGGACCAGTAGATCCTGAGATTAGCGCGTTCAAACAAACAAACAAACAATCAAACAAACAAACTCTTCAGCTTTATTATATTAGTATAGAAATGCGAAAAATACCTATTGTCATTAGACTTTATTTCTATATTTATCATTAAGAAACATTACGTTTGTGCCAAATGATTAACAAGTTAATTATTCAGTCTAATTCAGTTAAGTTATTTGAAATAGTGTTTAATCTATCGCTGATTAAATTACAAACACCTTACAGTTTAAGCAGGCTTAGAGATTTAAAATTAAAGCACTTTTACTCACTATATTTTTTTTCTACATATTTTGCGAACTTGGGGAGGCCTATGTCCAGCAGTGGACTGCAATAGGCTGAACTGACTGACTAACTGACTATTAAATAGGTGAAAACATTTCACGACAATGCGCTTTTTTACACAATTTATTTTCTTAATATAGTGCTATAGTTAATGTTACTAAAATAAAGTTAACCGTATCTTAATTTCTATACATTTAAAGTATTATTACAGGAAATAATTGAAAAAATCTCTACATATCAATGTTGATTAATAACCACGAACCAACGTTGTGAAAACGTAATATGAGACAACGCCAACTCAATTTAACTTGGAAACAAAGCCATCCATGAAAAAAAAGTTCGCTCTGATGTTACTAGCTCTTGTCTAGTGACCATTGTTCACAAACAATGCTTACAGACTATTGCAATTGTGAAGGACCGAGTCGGGTAATAGAAGTAATCGATTATCACGAACTTGTTACTACATACATACTCACTAAGGATTTAAAATATCGTCCGTCACTCGTGTTTAAATAGAACCTCTGAATCTGACAAAATTTCAGTTCAGCATTTACCTGTGAGAATAGTTACAAAATTATTCCATTAAATATCCCTCTCACATTACAACAAGCAACTATTTCACTTCAATATAAATAGTGTATACAAGTTGATCAATTACAAAGTTTTGTTAGTATAGCGAAGTTGTAGTGTCATTTCGTCAAAATCTTGTCTGTATGGCATAAGTGTGTTTATTTAGGCTTACAGACAAAGTCCTCGTGATAGTAACATAAACGTGATGAAGGCTAGAACATGACCTACAGTATAAACTGTGTTTGTTCTTTAATAGTCACGATTTTAAATGTAGTAATACGCAAAAAATATTTTTTTATTTTTTTATTGATTCAAACAATGAAGAATATACTTTATTACAAATAAGACTGAAATAACGATAAACAATATGGAAGCATATTTCCTACACTACACTGCACTGAATCATATTAACTTACATCAGATCTTGAAAATTAACCACCTTATTAACTTGAAAATAGAATACTAAATATACATCCATATATCGGTTTTTATAATACTCTAATTTTTAATACTAGTATAAAATAAGTAGTACGTATACATATTACTAGCTTCTGCGCGCGACTTCGTCGGCGTGGACTCCTCTCCTATTGGTCTTAGCGTGATGACACATAGCCTATAGCCTTCCTCGATAAGTGGGCTATCTAACACTGAAAGAATTTTTCAAATCGGCCCAGTAGATCCAGAGATTACCGCGTTCAAACAAACAAACAAACAAACAATCAAACAAACAAACTCTTCAGCTTTATATATTAGTATAGATTTATTAGACTTTATATATTAGTATAGATTTATTAGACTTAAAAGACACATACAAAAATATTAGTACAATGGCAGTTGGCAAGGGTGAACTTATCTCTAAAAGACATCTCTACCAGTTAACCCATGTATAACCATATATAGAAATGATTAGTGAAATGAGGAGTACCTACCTAGTATAATAATAATTATTCCCATCACGATCACGATTCAGCCTGTTATATCCCACTGTTGGGCCTATGCCCAACAGTGGGATATAACAGGAAAATATATGGATATAATATGGATATAACAGGGAAAGGCCTCTTCCTCATGTAGGAGAAGGATCGGAGCTTAATCCACCACGCTGCTCCATTGCGCGTTGGCGGATATATTCCCTACTATGAGTAACGATCGCTATCAGAAGTACATGATAACAACATAACATGAGAATAATTATTCCCATACGTACTTATTTTCTTTCTTTAAGGCTGCGAAGCGGCTTATTCAATAACGATAAAAGCGTGGAAAGGAGCAATTCGAATAAAGTATATTTTGAGTTGAATACACATTATCTTTATTAAATTACGTGAGTGAACTCGTCATAATAACTTACCTGAAAAAAAACCATAAAAATGTACAATAGTAATGTATTTATTAGTAGAAATGACACACCCATCGCAAATAGCACTTAACTAAATCTTATTATTACCAAGATATAATGATATCTTTAAAATTTTATGTAACGTAACGTCAATTTTCTGATATTATATGTAATTTGTCCAAACATTTATGTCATTACCGCCCACCGACATTTTTAACCGACTTCCAAAAAAGGAGGAGGTTCTCAATTCGACACGTATGTTTTTTTTTTTTATGTATGTTAGCTCAGAACTTTTGACTGGGTGGACCGATTTCGATCAATTTTGTTTTAATTGAAAGGTGTTGCGTGTCATGTGGTCCCATTTTAATTTATTTGAGATCTGACAAGTACTTTTAGAGTTATATCTAATAACTAGCTTCTGCGCGCGACTTCGTCGGCGTGGACTCCGCTCCTATCGGTCTTAGCGTGATGACACATAGCCTATAGCCTTCCTCGATAAATGGGCTATCTAACACTGAAATAATTTTTCAAATCGGCCCAGTAGTTCCAGAGATTACCGCGTTCAAACAAACAAACAAACAAACAAACAAACAAACAAACAAACAAACAAACTCTTCAGCTTTATATATTAGTATAGATAGATGCGTATTTACGTGACTACTTTTTCGTCGACCTACGTTATATTATACCGCATAACTTTTTACTCGGTGTACCGATTTCGATGATTCTTACTTTAATCGAAAGCTCATACTTGTCTTGTAGTCTTGTTTAAATTAGATCGAAAACTGATTACAACTTTTTGAGTAATCTTTAATAGCGCGTATTTACTTGACTATTTTTTCGTCTTATTACGTTGTATTACTTGTCGATGTAATTGAAGTCGGTTTTTTTTCGTTTGCGAGCAAACACAATTATTTATCGTATTTTCCTGCTTTAACATTATAAATATCCTTGTTGACTTAATTATAATTTATACCACTCGTTACACTTACGAGGCTCATGTTTGAAAGCTGAACATTCGCTGATATTAAGAAAGTTTTATAATTATCTCCCAACATCTCGTTAGTCGGAATAAAAGTTATGAAGGTAGCTTGGGTGAAATAGATGAATTTTTTTTTATATCATCTTATTAAAATCCTATAAATTAAGAAAAATAAATAATTAAATCAATTAATAATTGTGTTTGCCCACAAACGAAAAAAACCAACTTCAATAACATTGACAAGGATTACGTGTACATTGCACATTGCACATTTTTAAGGATAACCCAACTCTACGTGACGGAATCAACTGTGCTCCACTGGCACAACTGAAAGCCATTAATTAAACCAATCAATCAATCAAGGACAACTCAAGAAGTACCTACCTACAAGTCAAATTTAAATGGGATCCCATGAAAAGCACCAGCTTTCGATTAAAAAAAGTATCATCAAAATCGGTATTCCTACTCAAAAGTTATGAGGTAAAACACAAAGAAATACAGTTGAATTAGAACTTTCTCCTTTTTGAAGTCGCTTAAAAATCAGAAAAAATATAAATTAAAATTTAATAATAACACATAATTAATAAGTAACTATTCTTTTGTACAGGAAAAAGTCGAAAATGCACGAGCAGAGGCGAAAGTAAACGATGGCGTCATGTCACAATATATCACAATTCTATGACTCAACTGAGAATGATGGACGCTACTCCTTACTTCCGCTCACCAAGTAGCTCACGAACCATACTCTTAATCCTAGGCTCGGTTAAACAATAGTGAATATAATTTTGTCTAAAAGACGTATTACGTAAGCGTATCATGAATCCTTGTTTATTGTGTTTATTAACAACGATAAATAATAACAGCGTCCCTGTATAAATTAATATCTTAAGCATTAAACTGTGATAATAATTTACTTCACTACTGTGCTTGCTTTTAGGATAATATTTAGTTACTAAAGTATGAAAAATAGACCATTATTAAACGAGTAGGATGTTGGTTATTCATATTACAAGTTTCCATAGTTTTATCTTTAATTTTTTTCATTAAATGTTTAATCTTTATCTTTACGCGCACTAATGTATTAATTAATTTTTAATTTGTCCTAAATTCCTATCTAATTGACGTACAAAAAGTAAATTACCAAACTTAACACTGAACAAAAAGTAACGAAACATACTCAACGAAGTTCGTCATTAAAGGTGAACGGACGCACTTGTCGCGATATGTTTAATTAAAGATAATTGAAATAATCACTACTACACAAACTGAGTTATTAATAAAAGCCACCATACTAATATTATAAAACTGAAACATACTCGTATTCATACAAACTGATATTGTAAACATTTCATAAAGACCTTTTAAAGATAGACTGACTGAGAGACTGACTGAGACTGACTGAGACTTTTAACTGAGGTAGGGCACAGCAGGAAATTTCCTGCTCAAAATATGGAGCAGCCCGACTGGGGTAGTACCTCGACCTTACAGAAGACCACAGCTAAATAATACTGTTTTCAAGCAGTATTGTGTTCCTGTTGGTGAGTAAGGTGACCAGAGCTCCTGGGGGGATTGGGGATAGAGTCGGCAACGCGCTTGCGATGCTTCTGGCGTTGCAGGCGTCTATAGGCTACGGTCTTACCATCAGGTGAGCCGTACGCTTGTTTGCCAACCTAGTATCATAAAAAAAAAAAAAAGATAACTTTTATAAAAGGAGTTTAGGCTATACACTCGATATTTCGTTTTTAAAAGATCCAAAGTAAGTGTTCAGTACGTTTATACAATTAAAAGAAACGTGACTTATTAATGAAAAGTCTTTAAGTCTTTATGCTATAATGCTATTATAATTTAACAGATCACAGTGGAAAACTAAGCCTACCTAATTCTATTTAGAAATGAAATAAACGTTTAACAGTTTCTTTTCATCGGGATTAAAAACAAAGTAAAATAAATTTTATTCTAGGTTTTAAAAAAAGTTTTAAATCGTCATTTTACAATAATATATCGTTATTATTATGAATCTACCACTGTTTTGGCGCGAACTTGGGTAGGCGGATGTCCAGCAGTGGACTGCGATAGGCTGATGTGATGATGATGATGATGACTGTTTTCCGAATGTATATTCTAGTTAGAAGAACCGGCAAGAGACTCAACAGTTATCCATTTAATACCCATTTTCAATCCGTTCATCTCATTTTTACTTACTTTATGAAGAGTTTGTTTGTACTATTATTTTATAGCTTTACATGATTATTTCCTGTGGGCATACTGTCATTATATACAGCTCTTATACTTATCATGTTCTGGACTCCGACACATTAGGTAAAATAAAATAAAATATGAAGCATCAACGCAGCAGGGATATTTGATTTTTTATATTACATTTTATTATTATTAAACATTTATGAGAAAATCTTTGACTTGGACAAAGCTCTCAGAACTCGCCTCTTAA
Source organism: Melitaea athalia (assembly GCA_905220545.2). Taxonomy (NCBI): domain Eukaryota; kingdom Metazoa; phylum Arthropoda; class Insecta; order Lepidoptera; family Nymphalidae; genus Melitaea; species Melitaea athalia. The sequence goes on from HG992182.1 coordinate 17,792,403, forward strand.
AGTCCTACAAATCTTTAGTAAAATTTAGTAAATAGCATTTTTATTCCGGATGGGAAAAGTGCTTGCAAATCGCCTTAGCTGAAATAGAAATTTAAAGAGAAGAAAAAAATAAGTCTTTGTTGTGAAAAAATAAGTGTTTTATTTTATTTTGAAAATTAAGTAATAATAAAAATATATATAAAATTGAGTGTGGTCACGCATGTCAGAAGTGAAACTTCTTTGGCAAACTAATTTAAAAAAAAACTAATTCGAAACAAGTAATAAAAAAACAACGAATTAAAAAAACGAATTTAAAATACAAAAAAAGAAAAAAAAACTAATTGGAAAAAAAAGTCAACGTCCCGCGGTGTTCCCAAGCAGTCACCCATCAAGTACCTACTGACCGTCCTTGACGCTGCCGCGTTACCGGTCACTCAAATTTTACCCCTCATGCGCTTAAACTTCTGTGTGTGAACTGTGAAACTTCTGTTTCACTTTTAAAAAAAAAACGAATACTTATTAGATTACTAGCTGACCTGGCGAACTTCGTACCGCCTTTTTTTTCTTAAATATAATAATTACATATACCAAAATAAAATATAGCCTATCTTTCAAGTTGGATCAAACTGCACGCGGTGTGCAAATTTGATTAAAATCGGTTAAGTGGTTTAGGAGTCCATTGAGGACAAACATTGTGACACGAGATTTATATATATTATGATTGATCAATAGTGTTTTTAACCGACTTCCAAAAAAGGAGGAGGTTCTCAATTCGACACGTATGTCTTTTTTTAATGTATGTTAGCTCAGAAATTTTGACTGGGTGGACCGATTTCGATCAATTTTGTTGTAATTGAAAGGTGTTGCGTGTCATGTGGTCCCATTTTAATTTAATTGAGATCTGACAAGTACTTTTAGAGTTATATCTAATAATGCGTATTTACGTGACTACTTTTTCGTCGACCTACGTTATATTATACCGCATAACTTTTTACTCGGTGTACCGATTTCGATGATTCTTACTTTAATCGAAAGCTAATACTTGTCTTGTAGCCTTGTTTAAATAAGATCGAAAACTGATTACAACTTTTTGAGTAATCTTTAATAGCGCGTATTTACTTGACTATTTTTTCGTCTTATTACGTTGTATTACTTGTCGATGTAATTGAAGTCGGTTTTTTTCGTTTGCGAGCAAACACAATTATCATAAACGTATATTAGAGTAAAAATATTCAGTGATTATAAAAATTACTTTCAAAAATGTAACAATTAAGTCTTAATATACATAATATATAAAGACGGTTTCACCAGTTGCGAATAATAAAGTTTATCCTGCAAATAATTTATAAATAGTTGACAGCGGGAGGTAGAATAGGCCATTAGGACCTGTTTCACCTTAATTGATAAACTAAAACTTTAAGGTTACTATATGCGAATAGAAATGTGTAATAAATATTCGATGGTAAAATAGAATAATTAATCAAAAAGTTTTTACTTTCGGATACCGTCAACCGTCAAATAGCGTTATCCACATGTCGTGAAACAGGCCGTCAATAACTAGGGCAACAGAAAACCTACTTATGCTTTAAGAGAACTTTTAGGAATTAATTATCTTTATAGCCCAGTAACCGGGTTTTTTTTTGCAACGTACGGGAGTCGGGACCTGGTTAATTTTTTTTGGAATATGTTCAGGGGTGTCACCTGAGTGTAAATCCAAGTGACACCCTTGAACATATTCCAAAAAAAAATACCAGGTCCCGTACGTTGCATTACAAACATACTTTTTTGGTTGCGGCTACTGGGCTATTAAACGACAGAGTTATTTGCATTTATAGTATGAAGGTATCGGAACACCCTCATAAGTTTTTCAGACTCGTTTGTTATATGAAGGTTATAGAGAGGCCCGTTATATCACGGGTCATTTGACCGTGTAATTTCTCTTGTAGCGTCATTTGACCTATCGACCGATAGCCAGCGTCACAGTCGACGAGTTTATTCTCAAGAGAGATAAAAATAGCAAAGAAATCTCAAGAAAACTTAAATATTTATATAAATTCCGTATACGATGCGTACGTAAAAGCCCATAAATCTTTCATAGATATTTCTATTCGCATATAAAGATAGCATTATTCATTTGTTAAGGTGATAACATTATACATTTTTAACAGAGTACCAAGTACTGAAACAGTGTCAGAAAATGATTGTAAGGCTGTTGAACATAAGGTGTATTAAATACTTTCAATACAAATTTATTTGTTAGATTGAAGTTCATGTTACCAAAACTTTACATCAGTCAAGAGTCAAAGAGAAACAAAAGTATTCTGAAGTTTTGACTAACTGTTTTATTTCGAATTTAGTAAAAAAACAAATTGTAAAGGATATACAGTAATCAAAGTTCCGCGACTTTTTTTCAGTTTCAAGAGTTTCACGTTTTTTACATGACAAGCTTATATACTTTTCTAAAACTAAATGTAAACTATGTAGTGAAATAAGGACTACGGAAAAAAACTGAAACAGTTACCTACTTGCAAAAAGTGTTTAATTTTAAGTTTTTTTGTAACTACGAGACGAAAGTAACGAGAATGAAAGTAAAAATTCGTTGAAACCAACCAAGTGACAAATTGTCACCGTTCATGGCTGGATTGGCATGGTCGTGGTGCCGCAGCCGGAGGTCCGGGGTGCAATCTAGCGGAATAACTCATACTAGGCCAGTCAAATCGAAACCAAAAAAGGCTAAAATCGCAAATGGTCTGCTAGTTCTGCTTTTTTGATATAGGTATTGTTAGGATCAGTACCAGTAGTGTAAATCCAGTTTTGCAACTTCGAAAGACCTGTGCTAACTTTGGGGCGCTCGAAAAACCACGAAATTTTCGCACTTGTTTCGGTTTTTTCACTATATCTTGCAAAGTATGCATTTTTAGAGAATACATGTAGGATACATTTTTAAAGTAGTTTAAATTAGCTACAATTTGAGCCCAAAACCAGCTCTGTAGGTCAAATAGAAGCCGAGATACAGCTCTTCAAAAGTTGATGGTTTTTTCCAAAAAAGTGAAGTTTACAGTTTTGACCAACTTTGGACCCAAATTTCGGTGGGAAATACTCATCCTACGACGAACGTCGAATCAAAAGAGGTTGTAGTAAATTTAATTACCTTTTTAAGCACAAAACGGCGTCTATAGGCCCAATAGTTTTGTACAATGTTCAAAAAAACCAAAAGTCGGGAACATAGGCCAGTCAAATTGTACATTAAAATCGAAAATGGTCTGCTAGTTCTGCTTTTTTCATATGTTGTTAAGATCAGATCATACTGGTACTGATCCTAACAACATATGAAAAAAGCAGAACTAGCAGACCATTTGCGATTTTAATGTACAATTTGACTGGCCTATACGGCGAGACGGGAGCAACGTTGGTATCAAGCAAAACGTTTCGAGATTTTTTTATTTAATCTTCGATTTTATGACAGACTAGCTTCTGCGCGAGACTTCGTCCGCGTGCGTAACTTTAATCGTTTACGCAGCGGAAGCTAATGCTCAAAATAAAAAAAAAACGATTTTGAAACATTCTTCATTGGTGTTACGCTCCTATTGGTCTTAGCGTGATGATATATAGCCTATAGCCTTCCTCGATAAATGAGCTATCTAACACTGAAAGAATTTTTCAAATCGGCCTAGCAGATCCTGAGATTAGCGCGTTCAAACAAACAAACAAACAAACAGTCAAACAAACTCTTCAGCTTTATTATATTTAATGACAGATTTTTAATACTTAAAATTTTCATTTTATTGGCAGATGTGGGGGAAAAATTATTAGAATAAACTAATATTATCTTTTAATATTGAATGTTGTTGAAGGATTTTGTTGGTCAACTTAAGCAATATATATTCATGATTTTAAATGTCATCATATTTGATAATACAAAAATATAACCAATACCTAGTAAAGCGATTTTAATTTGAGGGATATAGGTACCGTGTGTCAAGAAGTTCGAGAAACCCTTCCTTCCCTCCAGGTAATATCGAGGGGCGGCTATAGCGTATTCTGTGTTTTAGTACAATTGTATCATTAATTCCTGAATTACATTATCAGCATATCAACATATTATTAACTATGGTAAAGGTCACAAATCATTTTGAATGATATATGATCCGTTTAAATCGACTCTTGCAGCAGGTAGTAAAATTGTTAATTAGAATATTATTTTCAAACAATTGAGAAGACTCAATCGAAGACGACCAGCGCTGAGGACGGTTGCTCGAAATCACCATTTTGGTCATGACAGAGTTGATAGGGTTTCTCTCAAAGACAGAATTAGAAATGAGACTATTCGCGAGAGAACGAAAGTAACCGACATAGCCCACAGAATTAGCAAGTTGAAGTGGCAGTGGGCTGGTCATCTGTGTCGCAGGACCGATGGCCGTTGGAGCAGACGTGTCCTGGAGTGGAGACCGCGTATTGGCAAACACAGTGTAGGACGTCCTCCGGCCCGCTGGACCGACGATCTACGTAAGATTGCCGTTGTAGGCTGGATGAAGAATTGCGGAAAAACGGGATGTCTGGCTAACTAACTAACTAGAGTTGAAAAAAATCGGCCAAGTGCGAGTCGGACTCGCGCACGAAGGGTTCCGTACCATTGACTAGGTAAACAACAGTAGGTACATTGATTTTAATATCGGGCGAAAATCGGCAAAAAAGTCATTTTCGTTGTATGAGCCCCTCAAATTTTTGAATTTTAATTTTATTATTAAAGTAAATACACAATTATTTTGTGAATATTTCAAGTGCCTACCTCTTACCATTTATTGATATCGAGCAAAAATAGGCAATAAATCGCGTTTGTTGTATGGGAGCCCCCCTTAAATATTTATTTTATTTTGTTTTTAGTATTTGTTGTTATAGCGGCAACAGAAATACATAATTTGTGAAAATTTCAACTCTCTAGCTATCGCCGTTCTTGAGATACAGGCTGGTGACAGACGGACGGACGGACGGACGGACGGACGGACGGACGGACAGCGAAGTCTTAGTAATAGGGTTCCTTTTTTACCCTTTGGGTACGGAACCCTAAAAACGTGTATTAGAAGATGGCCAATTAAAGAAGAAATTGTCCGCAAGAATGATTACAGTATCTTCTATAACTATTTAATACACCATTATTATTAAATGGATTATGTCAATGAAGCAATAACACGTCAACACAGGTAAAACCATACGGAGATAGTTACGGATCGAACCATTACGAGTTATAAACAAAAAATGTCATATCTGGAACATTTTTACATGCTGCATGATATATCATGTATACATTATTATATGTATAAAGGAAATAAATGAGGAAACGGCTGGTGTTTATTATGGTTCTCTAAATATTTTGACCGACTATTGTTTTAAATTTTACTCGTTACATTTTATCATGCTTCCAAAAAGGCCGTCGAAGTGATTCTTCTTATATCTTAAGTATACCTTTATTTAGAAAGATAACAAGATTATTGTTTTAAGATTTCCGATATTTCAGTTCGACGTAGTTCGACGCCGCTTTGGCGCAGCGGTCACAGCACTGGATTGCGATTGGCTGTTGCGCGGTCGGTTGCGGGTTCGATCCCCGCACACGACAACATTTGTATTGGCCATACTTACAGATGTTTGTCGTGGTCTGGGTGTTTGTGAAGTCCTCTTGGGTCTCCCCACCGTGCCTCGGAGAGCACGTAAAGCCGTCGGTCCGGGTTGTTATCATGTACACCTGATAGCGATCGTTACTCATAGTAGAGAATATATCCGCCAACCCGCATTGGAGCAGCGTGGTGGATTAAGCTCCGATCCTTCTTGTACATGGGGAAGAGGCCTATGCCCAACAGTGGGATATTACAGGCTGAATCGTGATCGTCGTGATGGATATTTCAGTGATGTTGCTAGACAGTAACTTAGAATGTTTAATGTGATTTCTATTAGATTAACGACGACGCGTTGGCGCCACGGTCACAGCACTGGTTTGTGGCTGTTGCGCTGGCGGTTGCGGGTTCGATCCCCGCACATGAGAAACATCTGTATTTACCATACAGATGTTTGCCGTGGTCTGGGTGTTGGTGCAGTCTTTGTGGGTCTTCCCATCGTACCTCGGAGCACGTTAAGCCGCCGGTCCCGGTTGTTATCATGTACATAGCGATCTTTACTTATTGTAGGGAATATATCAGACAAACCGCATTGGAGGAGCGTAGTGGATTAAGCTCTGATCCTTCTCCTACGTGGGGAAAGAGGGCTATGCCGAGTAATGCGTATTAAATTAACTGGAAAAACTTATAATCAGGCTGGAAAATAAAAGTGCCATTTGAGACAAATTTATGCTTTAGGCGTTTATTTCTGAAGTACTTAACTGAAAAATTGACCTTAGTCAAGGTGAAGTTAGTTTACTACAATATTGTTTCGCTGGGTACTTTCCTTCTTTATCTTTAGATAAGAATTTGTAATCAACACTTTAGTGTTATCAATTTAACACTTAAAAGTACTGCATAACATAATACATATATCAAATACCATAATTGTATCGATATATATTGTACAGTTTGTATTTGTATTGCCTTATTTAATCAATGATAAAACAGTTATTATTATACAAAAATTCACACTTCACTTGAAATAGGTAACTTTAAAGAACGTAATATTATTACAGAAAGATAGATACATATATATTTTTTTACTTAAATGGCATGTGCAGTTCATAAAATAGACTTTATTTTCGCAACGATCAAGCGGGTTTACAGCTGATAAACTTATCGATGTTAATACCGCAGCATTGTATAACCACAATGTATCGACCCCTATCCCTTAATAAAAGTTAGAAGAACAAATGGGACAACATCCGCCCACCTACGGTAATAGAAAAAAAAACCCTTAACTCACAACAGCTGCACGAAAATGGCGTTGATTACGTTTTAATTTCCAGGCTTAGTAGAGAAACTAGGTATTCGGGTCGTTAAGAACAAAATTAACTTGGTTAAATGAAGAAAACGTATAATACTTTTCTGCTAGTTGTTTCCACAAAAGCCGTTCTCTAAAATAACACTCCATAAAATATAAAATAACGTTCAAAATTTTACACAATATTCAATTTTACAAATATGTCATTTATATCGCGCCGCGTTGGCGTAGCGGTTACAGCACTGGATTGCGATTGGCTGTTGCGCGGGCGGTTGCGGGTTCGATTCTCGCACACGACAACATTTGTATCGGCCATACAGATGTTTGCCGTGGTCTGGGTGTTTGTGCAGTCCTTGTGGGTCTCCCCACCGTGCCTCGGAGAGCACGTTAAGCCGTCGGTCCCGGTTGTTATCATATACACCTGATAGCGATCGTTACTCATAGTAGGGAATATATCCGCCAACCCGCATTGGAGCAGCGTGGTGGATTAAGCTCCGATCCTTCTCCTACATGGAGAAGAGGCCTATGCCCCACAGTGGGATATTACAGGCTGAATCGTGATCGTCGATCGTCATTTATACCGACATATTGTGTTGTGACGTCAGTGAATCTATACAAAGACAGATTTTCTGTAAATATACTCCTATCAAATTTGCTTATTTCTTTTCAGATTAGACTGCGATGGCCATAAATTAGGTCCAAATAACTATACTGACAAAAAAAAAATTATATAAGTTTACTTAATTATCGCTGCTCTTACAAGCTAGAGCAATTTTACTGGCCCGCCGTGGAATCCGAACCTCAACTTTCGTAAAATATAGCGGTTGGTCGCGGACATCCTGGAACTTGGCGGCTTTCATTCACACGTCATAAATAAATACATACGTTTAACATACACATGGTCGCTTATTCCAAAGGCGGGCAACTTTATAGCTGTGTTGTATGTCGGGGAAAAAGTTTCTTCGTATTTTATACAGAAGTTTAAGGTAAGATTTTGAAAACTTTATTGACATTAATAATAACTATATGTACCATTTTGTTCGATAACTTGCCGCCATCTCGTATGTAGTGAGTATTCCGTTCTTTTTAATTTCTACGCGAGCGAAGCCGCGGCAATTGCTAGTACTTTTTATAAATGTAAGATATATATATGCCTATATAGTATGTAAAAATAATACACATATATAAACATATATTACACCCAGACTTGGCGCGAAAATCGAACCTACAACTGACAGAGCTAGTAACAAAATCTCTGCAAACTACGCCAATGGATTCGTCAAAACGTCTTGACTTGCAATCGATCCGCGGACTCTACCTAATGACCTCATCAATCGCAATGATAGACTTGCGATCTTTTTCCACAAAGACCTCAAGATTTTCCGCAATCGCCGACGGCAACGAGACTGCATAAAACTGTGGCGTCTGTGGCATCCTGAGTTTTGCGGTAAAACCGCGGCGCAGGCCGCAGCATTCGCGATCGGCTCGGAATAAATTTTTTCAAGTGTTCTTGACTAACAAATTGCCAAGCATTCTCTAATAAACGTGTATGAAAGTATTAAACCACATGTTAATAAAAGCAAAATTTAGTGCTCTAGGCGTACATAATAATAAATGTAAATATTGTTAAGTTGTATATCGGCTTCAATCCGTATAAATGTAACTAACATTTTAATTTATAGACTACCTAACCTTACGATAATATTCCAAAAATATCAATTAATAAACCATTATATGGCTTATTAATTAACACATTTAGCTCTTCAAATTAAGTCGACGTAATATAATAATACTACGTCGGCTGAATTTATTTCATTGCTGATTTTGTTCTCATTGTTGAAATTATTGAAAATTGTATTTTGACAATAAAAAAAATACCTATACAGTTGAAAACATTCGAGTTTTAATTAATCCTGACATTCTAGTATTTCCACAAATAATTAGAGTCTTAACAACATTAAAAGTCGAATCAGAAATAGAATTGAAGACGTACCCTAAAGATAAATATAGCGATTGTACCTATTGAAGTTTGGTATTATGTCATCTTCAATTTATGTTTACCTTAATCAATTCACCATTTAAAACAATAGGTATTTATTTTTAGTTATTATGAATCCCTTACAAACGTTATCTTTAAAAAAAAAACCTATAAACTCGAAGCCCGAGAATATTGGTTAACTAAAAGCTGGTTTTTGAACGGAAAAGGGTTATTTTTTACGTCACTACGGAAAGAACAATTAATTCCGCGTGAATGAAACCACGAAGTTTTAATTATCGTTGTATGCTACGCAATCGCGCACTACTATCGATTATTTAGTATGAAAGTTAAAGCCTTTGAATTCATTCTTATATCTGAACTAAAGCAAGTACCAATATCACCACGCCTATTTGAAAAATTATTTTACTGTTTGACAGTTAATTTTCTAAAATTGCACTCACGACAAGATCTGACTTATAATGTTACTGGTATGTATCTAATAAAAAAATCCTATGCCTGTTTATAATTAAAACGTATTCGCGTAATTTTTTTTTATTACCAGGAAAAAAATTATCACACCAAACAGTATACATTCCAATGAATTAAGAATACAAGCGATTTCCTCTACAAGAGAGTTTGAGTCCTAAAAAAAACAAGAGGATATATTTTATTAAGTGACTTCAAAAAGGAGGATTTTTTATGTATGTACACCGATCACGCCGATATTTCTGATCTGATTTATGTGATTATTTTTTTTTTAATCCGAAATAGTTGCCATTTGGTCGAATCAAAATTTAATTAAGATTGGCTCAGTAGTTTTCATTTTTAAGCATTTTGTTCACTTGAGACGATGTAATTTTCACGATAGTTTGTGTACGACTTTTTTAGGGGAAAGCAACGAAACCTAGATACTATAGTCAGATCTAATCTTTCACACTCGTAATTTTGGTATTAATAAAATGTACTTCTGAGTAAGTTATTTTGTATGTTCTGGCATAAGTTGAAAACTTCAAAAGTGAGTCGGTTGAGAGCTCATGATTTTATATTTGGCATATATTTAACTCTAATAACTTTGCTTATGATAACAGAATTGTTAAAATGCTCATTTACTATTCGTAAACATTACGGTCCAAGTAACTATAAAATTAGCAAACTAGAAACTTAGATGTTATTTTACTAAACTATTTACGCTTGAATATATTATGTTGACTTGGTTTGAATCCTAATTAATATGTATAGTGTTAATTTTGTTTATTAGTTTAGGTACCTAATAAACTAAAATTAAACTACTTTTCCAAATATAAATTACTAGCTTCTGCGCGCGACTTCGTCGGCGTGGACTTCGCTCCTATTGGCCTTAGCGTGATGACACATAGCCTATAGCCTTCCTCGATAAATGGGCTATCTAACACTGAAAGAATTTTTCAAATCGGCCCAGTAGTTCCAGAGATTACCGCGTTCAAACAAACAAACAAACAACCAAACAAACAAACTCTTCAGCTTTATATATAAAGTATAGATTCGCTTCATATCTAACAAAGGTCCGGTAACAGGTCTTTTTCGTGCGAATGCTTAAAAGCTAAACTATAACATGTAAGTATCACTTAAATTGTAAGATATCAATTCCGAAGTAAAATAGTAACTAGAATAATAATTATATTTCTGTTATATATGAATACAATTTGCCTCGTATTATTATCACGAGCGAATCTGTACAATTTTGAAAGTAATTTAGAATAATGAATGAATGAATTATGTCTTATAGATAACATATAATTATATTAATATGGTAACGATTTTGGTGAGGACATTGAAGATATAACAAAATATAAAATATGACTTTTTTATCAAGAAAAACGTTACAGTATTTTTATTTAAACTATATTCTTATTTGCTTATGCATTGCATTAATATTACATTGATACATATTTAGAAAATATAATATGTTCATAAATATTAACCACCTATCGTCTAGCTAGCCTCTAACATATCGTAGTCATTTTAAGTAAAGCCGCGAACAAAGTAAATAAAAATATGAGAAAAAAAACCTTTAAAGGGGGAAATCTTATTATAACATCAATGAATATCTTAATGATGAAAAAGAATGAAGGCTACGTCTATAACCAGCCCTGCCAATAGATTCAGTTACCTATATTGTGTATGTGTAACACAATAATGTGTGTGTGAGCAGGTGGCATGTGGCGATTTCGGCACACACGATTGGCTGTCTCGTGTTTGTCCTGATAATTTCATGATCATACTGTTGTGTTCTTTGTTTTGATATACAAAACTACATTTTAAAAGAGTACCGAGAGTTTTACACTTCGGATTTTTTTTCTTTCGGCCTACACTAGGGGGGACATTATTTTACTTTATTTATTATTTTATTGTACCTAATATTTAATTAAGCCGAGAATAATATAATAGGAAGGTAATGTCTAGCTTAGGACTTAATGTTAATTAAATATACATTACTTAAGATTGTAATGTAGGTACTTAATGTTAATATTTTTGCTTCCTTTCTTTTATTTTTGCTGTTTTTGTTTTTTGTTTTTGTGAATTATATTTTTTTTGACGTTCGTTGAGTGTGTGTAATCATCACCCTATGACTAAATAAATATTTTCATTTCATATCATTTCATTTCAGTCCTTCGTGAGCTTCACTTTCATCAGTTTTGGCTTGCAGCTTTTACTGTTGAGCTTTTCGGGCTACCTTGCTGTCCCTAAAGTTGCATCGATTTTGTTCTTCGTTAGGTTATCAGGTATCTTCGCATATACCAGCACCGATAAACATTTAATTACAAAACATTTCAAACTTTTTCGGCCAAACTCCAAAAGACGCATGACGAATAAGTTATTCGTCGATTTCAAATCCATTGTTTATACAAGTACCGGACGGGATGTGTTGTGATCCGCAATTACAAGCGACAACCAGCTTGAACCCGAGGCCACTTATTCCTGTTTCAGGAAATTTTATGGGCTGCTTGCTATTCTAACATATAATTATTTCCAACGAAGCCGTGACGACAGTGACAAATTCGATGATTCTATATGATACAGTAACATTTTCACTCATGGTATTCGAAAGTTTTTTTCCCCACACTTTTTTGAATTACTATTCCGATGCTGATTTCCGTGAAATGATCTCTTCCGAGATCCACTACTGTGAGTTAATGAAGAGTAAAGTACCATGCTTCGGATATCTAGTCATGAACGAAACGTATGCGATGAAGATCGGTTTAAATCTTATTTTGAAACTTATCCTTCGTCATAGGATCACTATCTAATACTTCTAGAAATTTATATCCAAGGTCGCTATTGTTTGGAACATCTGCTAACATTCTTTTTTTCTTTCCATTAACCATCAGATCGTTCATGAATTGCTCACCGCTCCGTACATGCCTAGTGCTCCAACCGTTTGACCGAGGGACACTCACTCAAACGCTTATATCTTTTAAACGTCGTGGAATTTTGATTTGAAATTTTCACGATATATTTTTGAATAGTTAAAAATCGATTTACGAAAATAATTGAATTTTTTGGAACCGCTTCACCTCTTTACCCCCTTAATAGAAACTCACACTATTTAGAAATAGATTTCGTTACTTCAAGATCATTATTGGACAGGGAGAGCGCCCCGCGCCCCTACGTGACCGGAATATGATGGATGCCCAGGACTCAATACGCATACACTCGTATCCGACGCCCGTTGTCATATCCGTGTACAATTTCCGAGGATATCTATGCTAGATATTATTCCTTTAGATAAAAAAAATAACTTTAAATATGCGATAGCGAACAAAAGAATTTCTTCCACGAATTTATTTATCAATATGTTTACATAATTTTTATATTCGCTTTTTATTTTTTTACTATCCAATACGGCGGTTAAGAACTCTAAACTAAACCTAAATAAATTTTCCCTTTTTTTCAACTTATCTTTAAAACAGTCTTACGTAAAGCTAAAAGAGATTGTTTGTTTGTGTAACGCGCTACTCCTAAGGATCTGGCGTTACGTATTTAAAAAAAAAATATGTAAACAATAAGCTCTCATCTTTGCTCATAAGATTCATTATTACTTTTATAGTCACGTATAAGTTCGTAACCACTGTGAGAAGTATCAAAATTTATAGTTAGTAAAACTGCGCGGGTACTACCATACAACACGACAACAAATTAATTAGGTATATCAACATAACGATGTAACCAAACAGTCTTCGAATATAGAACGTAATATAGTGAGGAAACCTCTTAAAATCATTGCACAATGTTCTATAGAGAATTTTATCTACATTTCAGCGATAAGAATGAAGAATATCGTTAGTTCGACGCGTATTGGAATATTTAGTCTTGGAGCTCGTAATACATCTATACTTATTATAAAAATAAGTCCCCCGGCCGCGTCTTTCTGTCCTCCCGTCTGTCTATCTGTCTGTCTGAACGCGATAAACTCGAAAACTACGCAATGGATTTTTATACAGTTTTCAACAATAGAAAGAGTGATTCTTGAGGAAGGTTTAGGTATATAATTTATTATGTTTTAATGTAAATTAGCAGAAATACGGCGATAAATGTTGAAGAGGTCGCAAAAAAATCTCGCCAACGGGGAGCTTTCCACGCGAACGCTGCGTAAACTAGCAAAGATATCGTTTTATAATGTACTAGCGAATTCAAAATCTATAAAAATGCTACAAAAAAGTCCGCGATAGCATATCTCTATCTCTTAGGGTTGACTTACAATAACCACTTTTATGTTCAAATTTTTAATTAAAAACATTACGTTATTTTTAAAGATATTTTCTTTAGTTCAGTATTAATCCTTATCCAAATGAATATGTTATTTAGCTTAGGCATTTAATGCAGATTAAAATTGCTCTTTACACTATATTAATCAGATAAATAGTTTTTGAGATATCGTCGTTAGAAGTAAGTAGCAGCGAAACATTTAATGCTCGGCGAGCCAGCGTTGAGCGTTCTTTCCTTGAGATGCCTATAACGGCGCAGGCGAGTCCATCCCCTCTGCCCCGCATCGCTCGACCGCCTGCTCATGCTATTAAAGGAAATCAAGGAATATCAAAGATCATGTTATCGAACTTTTTTTTAACTTTTTTGTTACATTCCACGCGAACGAAGTCGCGGGTACAGCTAGTTACCTAAAAAAACTAAACCTATAGGTTAGTAATAAGTTACTAAACCTATAGCTTTAGTAACCTATTACTGACCTATAGAACCTAGATCTATAGATCTAGTAAGATATATGGCTTCTTTCCCATTCTTTCCTTTCTAGGTTTATACATATAATTAGTTAATGGTCATATTTTAACCTTCCATTGATACTTTTATAAGCATATTTTTAATTAGTATTGATTTCATGATTAAAAATGTAAAAACCTGTACTAATAGGGATATGGAAAAAATGTAGAAAATACTATAGAATATGCTCTTACTTCTGTTTGCCCTTATTCTAAAAGCTATGTTACTTTAATGGGGCATACAATATTATGTGCTACAATACATTGTAACTGATTTTAATGAGTATTTTATAGATAATAGCTTATAAGTATATTGTATGACCATTTAACAATGGTAAAGTGGTGACAAAAGTTGCATTACTATGAAACTATGAATAGGAGGATTGATTCTCGCTCATAGTGTATATTTGTTATCATTTTTGATAATTTCTTGAGAGAAATGGTGTGCCATCACCTCGAGAATCATGTAAGTGTTTTTCAGTACTTTGGATTGTTACCATTAATAAGAAAAAAAATAACAAAAAAAAATAAATGTACAAAAGGCGGTCTTATCACTACAGAGCAATCTCTGCCAGACAACCTTTATAAAAGGGACATACTAGGTAATGATTATTAATAAAGTAATATAACTGCAGTATAGCACATTAATTCCAATGCTATCCCTATGTAGAATAGGAGTCCCGTATCTACCCATGGAACAAGTAGAATAGGGTTTGTGAGAGCAATTATTGATGAATATATTTTATGAAGGTATTCGTTTTAAGAAATATCAATAACAATTCATAAAAAATAATTAAAAAAACACCAAATAACCAACAACTAGACAATAATCCAACAAGAAAGTCAATATTTATTACAATCCAAATAATACACTAACAACACAATTTATTTTACCCCAAAAGACTTTCTACATAGATAGATCAAAATTAAATATGGAAAAAAGCAAACTTGTAGCAAAGGCGGTCTTATCACTAAAAGTACCATCTTCACTAGACAACCTCTATCAAGGAACATGAAAGTGGCATACAGATGTAGATGCATAAATAATCACATTACTTTATTAATACATATAATATACCTTATTCTAATATCAGCCGGCAGTTACTTATAACACAAGCATTAAGTTGCTAACTGTATGCACAGATGACCATGCAAGTTTGTTATAATATATTTATACTTTGTACTATTAATGTAACATTATTCCACTGTCACATGCCTCATATAATGTTTTATTACCTATCAATAGTGTGTTAGAATATCCTATTAGATTTCTTCAACATGAATAAAATCACGTTTGTGCAGTCCTTGTGGGTCTCCCCACCATGCCTCGGAGAGCACGTTAAGCCGTCGGTCCCGGTTGTTATCATGTACACCTGATAGTGATCGTTACTCATAGTAGGGAATAATATATCCGCCAACCCGCATGGGAGCAGCGTGGACAACAGTGGGATATTACAGTGTGAATCGTCATCGTCGAATAAAATCATTGACTAGTCGTTAGATTACCTTTTTACATAAAAGTACTTTTAAATTGGTCTTAAGAATAAATTATTTTAACTATAATTGGTAAATAAAAAGTATATCATGAAACTGATTTAAATTAGAAAAAAAAAGTATGTAGTACATAACAGATTCAAGATTACAAACAAAATGTTTCATATTAGTCTGATGTCATAGATAAGCATTTTATCAATATAAGCAAGGTATAACCAATTTAATGTCTTCATATTAATTTTTATGGTTCAGTAAGTTTATTGGTAAGTATAGTTATCTATTTAATTTAATTTTTGGATAAAATTTAGACTATGGACCGTCGATTTAGAGGTTCATATTTTTTCTGTATATAGTACTCATAATTAGAAAGCTTTTTGTGAATTCACAGGTTTCACAAATTTACGGTTTAAGAGATATAATTTTTTAAATTTCGCTAAGGAATATTAATATATGACGCCATTTTACTTCGACTTAGATGTTCATATTTTTTCTGTATATAGTACTCATATGTAGGAAGCTTTTTGTGAATTCACAGATTTCAAAAATTTACGGTTTAAGAGATATAATTTTTTAAATTTCGCTATGCAATATTAATATAAGACGCCATTTTACTTCGACTTAGATATACTAGACTAGAATATGCCGGTAAACAGTCTAATATTGAAATTAGATAGGTTAGGGTTATTTTTTTTTGTTTCTGTGACAAAAATATGCCAGTAAACAGTCTAATATTGAAATTAGATAGGTTAGGGTTATTTTTTTTTGTTTCTGTGCCAAAAATATGCCGATAAACAGTCTAATATTGAAATTAGATAGGTTAGGGCTATTTTTTTTGTTTCTGTGACAAAAATATACCGGTAAACAGTCTAATATTTAAATTAGATAGGTTAGGGTTATTTTTTTGTTTCTGTGACAAAAATATGACGGTAAACAGTCTAATATTGAAATTAGATAGGTTAGGGTTATTTTTTTTGTTTCTGTGACAAAAATATGCCGGTAAACAGTCTTATATTGAAATTAGATAGGTTAGGGTTATTTTTTTTTGTTTCTGTGACAAAAATATGCCGGTAAACAGTCTAATATTGAAATTAGATAGGTTAGGGTTATTTTTTTTTGTTATTGTGACAAAAATATGCCGATAAACAGTCTAATATTGAAATTAGATAGGTTAGGGTTATTTTTTTTTTGTTTCTGTGACAAAAATATGCCAGTAAACAGTCTAATATTTAAATTACATAGGTTAGGGTTATTTTTTTTTTGTTTCTGTGACAAAAATATGACGGTAAACAGTCTAATATTGAAATTAGATAGGTTAGGGTTATTTTTTTTTTTTTGTTTCTGTGACAAAAATATGCCGGTAAACAGTCTAATATTGAAATTAGATAGGTTAGGGTTATTATTCTTAAAATTATATTAAAAAAATTATATCTCTTAAACCGTACATTTCTGCAACCTGAAAATTTACAAAAAGCTATCTATTTATGAGTACTATACACAGAAAAAAATGTGGGAAGGTCAAAAGTGTTATAATAGCTCTAAATTCTTCTTTTAATCTCAAAACCTTAACCATGGATATCTCCATAACTATGTGTTTCTGGTACGTGTGAGTGGTACTGGGGGGTAGCCTCGCCCTCCCCCTCCCCCCCGCACCCCTCAAAACCCCAAAAATCGACGGTTCACACTCTAGGGGTATGACAGACCAAGACCACGTGGATAGTGGGGTGCTCCGATTCGGTTTTGGGTATTTTTCGGACTTAAAAAAAAAATAACCCTAACCTATCTAACTTCAAAATTAGACTGTTTATCCGCATAATTTCGTTACAAAAAAAATACCCTAACCTATTTAACTTCAAAATTTATAATGTGACCGTAAATAATCAGAAAAAATATGAAGATCTAAATCGACGGTCCATAATCTAAATTTTAGCCCTAAATTTTAACCAATTGGTTCCTTAGTTGCAAAAAATTATATTCAGAAAGAAACAATAAATGACAACAATAATAGTTTTGTTTTTACTTTTTAGGTTATCTTGGAAATTATAATAACATTTCAACGACAAAACTTTAAGTACGTATATATATTTATAAATATGCGAATGAGGAAAATAAAAATGATAACAAAAAGTTGTGATATAAGCTATGAAATTACTCACACAACCATGCCATAGGCTCCCTCGCCAATGTACTGGAGGTTTTTGTATCTAGGGCCGACTTCGAAGACCTGACCTCGTACAATCTCGGCGTTAGGATTTGCAGCTGCTGCAGCTTCAGCCATCGCGACGTTTTAACAAATGGGATAAGCACTTAACCACAGATCAAATGTTTACAGTATGTTCCTGTCACAGTACTTTCCAACTCTTACGGATCACCCGGCGCAAACCAGAGTGTAGCATCAACTCACAACATATAGCCAGCAATAAACCAAAACAAACGCTATATCCGACCTACATTATCCCTTGGCAAAGTAATTCGCTTATCATTCTAGTTCGCCCCAAGTTCGGCCGTAGATACGACTTTCTTGGACACTCCCGTACGGACGCAATACCGTTACAAAAGTGAGTAAGATAAATCTATGCATCCTTGTTACTCTCTGTCTGCATTAAAAACTCGGATACTTGGACAAATAAAAGTAATGATAAAATAATTAACTATTGAACAGAATATTAATTTATAAGGCAAAAAGGCAAACAATTTATAATGCTAATAAAAGACAGTTGTATTCAATAATTTTTCGTTATTCAATAATCATTAGTGACATGTATGTCATATGTTCTATTTCATAATTTTTATCTGTTGTTTATGTATGTGCTTACGTCACAATATGACAATACCAAATTACCAATACCTACTGTACTGTACGAGTGAATTGAATTGTTATTATTTTTGATAATATAATGATGTTTGAAAAATATAAGTTATAGTAATTTTCATTTATATTTTTTACTCTCTTAATAATTTTCCAGTCTTATTATCAAATTTAGTTAATTACCAAATTTTTAAATAATTCTATGGAAAATCTAAGGTTATTAACGAAGAATTGACCTCGTCCTCTTAGTTTGAAGGACTGTCGTGTAATTTGTTTAGGTATGTCGGTTTGGTCAGCCAGTACTGTCGGTAATAATCACCACTACGGGCATCCGACCAGTCGTTACAGTTACTCCAATAACTGGTGTCCAAATCTGGTTAAGGTATGATATTAACATAGTCTTCTAAAGTTTTGATAACATTTTGTCGATTACTTTCTAAATTGCTGCTATTAATATGATATTGAAACAATCATCTACTACTACTAGTTAACAATTAGCTAAATCTGTCTTATCGGTGACTTAAATGTTATTTTATTTTTTATGTAAAAAAAACACAAATGTATACAATCAAAATTCAGAAAAAAAATGCAATATCTAATATTAAATACCTCCTTGCAAATATACTTTTAAATTATTTTATCAATTATATCAACTTTATGTTATATTACCTAATTTTTTATTTTTTTCTTAGTGAAATTGATGACAGGTCTTTAACGAAGCTATATTTGATATATCCTGCACATCCAGAGAAGTGTTTCAGCTAGTTTTTTGTACATCAAAGTGAGTTTATAAACAAATCAGAACAGGGCAGAAGGGCTTCAGTCATTCGGTTCCATTAGTTATCACTTTAACTGCGATTCTTCAAAAATAGTGAAACTTCATTGTCAAATAATTATTTTATTAATACCTTGTTCAGGGTATGCTTGTAGTGTTGGGCTTAGTGCTATTCCATTAGGACTATATTAGCAAAAGGCTTCTATTTAACACCTTGTGCTGTACTCTCGGTATTGGTGGGGTTTATTCCTATTGTAAATATACTATGTTACTTTAGTAATTAATATGAACTGTGTTAAATCAATCTACATTAATTCCATTATATAAAAAAAAACCTTTTTCTTTAATTTAATTTATACCTACTACTACTAAAAACGACGCTGCTTTTATCCCTTTTGCATTTTAAATTTTTCACCTTGATAGGACATCGATCGAGGAATTCCTTATCAGAATGTGTTGTGTTAACTTATTTAAGATACTCTATTCTTACTTACACTTTACATTTTTTAGTATATATGATAAACAAGAATATATCAATGATATATATTTTTTATTTATTTAATTATAGTTGTATTTAATTTTATGTTTGTATATTGCCAAAACAAAAGGAAGATTAACAATATCAAAATGCATTTTATAAGAAGTGGTTGCATCATGGCTTTCTATTTTTTTATGTACATTCTTATTTATAACTCATATTTGAAGGAAAAAGAGGATACTGGCAGTAAATAGCGATATTAAAAAAAAAATTTTTTGTCAATGATAGCACAAGTGCGTCATGGGGGAGACTCCGATTCAGTCCGGTGATGCGTTACACACACCAGCGTATCTCTCCTGGAGGAAACTGCAGCTCAGTCGTGCCAAACTGAAAGCATCTAGCAAGACTTCTGCCTTACTCTCTGGCTTTGCTATGGTAAATAAGAAAAAAAACTAATTGTTTTAACATATTTTAAGTTACAGTAAAAATTTTAGAGCATTATTTCATGAAATATTCCTATAGAATAGAGTATGATTTCCTAAGGAAAACCATAACAGTGTCAATTTTATTGCTCTGCAGTTTAAACTTAATACATTAATATATGGATGACTTAGAATTTATTTTTAGAATTCGTAACAATTTGTTCCTTTTCTGCTGTAAATAAATAAATTTAGAAACGAATCTGCAACCTCTTGGTTGAGAAAATTCATCCAATCGTTGTTTTACTTTTATAATGAGATTGGTTCATTAGCAAAATAGAAAAAGTATTACTATGAAGTTTTGTGAAAGTAATTAATATATCATGATATTTTGAACTCGATATTTTAACCTGATATTCGTCGTCCTTGACGGATTTCCTGATTAGCTTGAAAAAGACTTCTGTGTGCGCAGTAAATTATCTTATTTGTAAAACTTTATTATATCTAGTTGAACAATCATTGACAAATTCAAAAAATCGGCAAAGTGCGAGTCGGGCTCGCGCACAAAGGGTTCCGTACCATTGTGCATTGGCTAGGTAAACAACAGTAGGTACATTGATTTTAATATCTAGCAAAAAGCGGCAAAAAGTCTCTTTTATTGTATGAGCCCCCCTAAATATTTTTTTTATTCTAATTTTATTATTTATTATTAAATTAAATATACAATTAAGTATATTGTGAATATTACAAGTGCCTACCTGTTACCATTTATTGATATCGAGCAAAAATAGACCAAAAATTTCGTTTGTTGTTGGGAGCCCCCCTTAAATATTTATTTTATTTTGTTTTTAGTATTTGTTGTTATAGCGGCAACAGAAATACATAATTTGTGAAAATTTCAACTGTCTAGCTATCGCCGTTCTTGAGATACAGCCTCGTGACAGACGGATGGACGAACGGACAGACGGACAACGAAGTCTTAGTAATAGTTTTCCGTTTTTACCGTTTGGGTACGGAACCCTAAAAAATGAGTGTACTTAGACCACACGACTGAAGTAAAACTTATTTAGCTCCATCTAACTTACATTTCCCTCTCAACTTCTGTTCGCCTCGCTCGATCACACTTTTCGTAACGCTCTCGTCACGCATTCACTAGCTTACTACCCAAGTCAAGTGTACGTAAAGAAGTTTTACTTCAAAAATATAAATAATAACTTTTAAAAGTAGTTACCTATGGAACTGATTAAATTTCGATATTCATATTGATGCATTGGAATTGACGACGCGTTGGTGCAACGGTGACAGCACCGGTTTGTGCCTATTGCGCTGGCGGTTGCGGGTTCGATCCCAGCATATGACAAACATTTGTGTTGGCCATGCAGATGTTTGCCGTGGTCTGGGTGTTTGTGCAGGCCTTGTGGGTCTCCCCACCGTTCCTCGGGAGCACGTTAAGCAGTCCGCGTCGGTCCCGGTTGTTATCATGTACACCTGATAGCGATCGTTACTCATAGTAGGGAATATATCCGCCAACCCGCTTGGAGCTGCGTGGTGGATTAAGCTCTGATCCTTCTACATGGGGAAAGAGGCCTATGCCCAACAGTGGGATATTACAGGCTGAAGCGTAGTAGATCTCTATGTCCAAAAAAGTTTAAATTTAAAACATTGTGATTGGTGGTTATAATTATGTAGGAGGAAGTTACTGTAGATAATATTTTTTATGTATTTTAATTAAACTTTTATACTACTTTTTTGGAGTTATCTACTATCAACTTATTAAATTTTTTATTTGGTATCAAATAAAATTTTAATTATTTTAACAGGTAGCAATGGTCGAAGTGCAGTTGAATCCTCCGAATCAAACCAAAGTCCCGCCGGGTATGCTGGTAGCTTTCACGGTTTGTACAACGCTCTTAGTCGCAGTGCATATGCTGGCGCTCATGATCAGCACCTGCATACTACCCAACATAGAGGCCGTCGGAAACCTCCATAGCATATCACTAGTCCACGAATCACCACACGAGAGGCTACATTGGTACATCGAAATCGCATGGGCCTTTTCGACCTTGCTAGGCCTTATTTTGTTCCTAGTTGAAATAGCGATACTTTGCTGGGTCAAGTTTTACGATCTCAGCGAAACAGCCGCTTGGTCAGCCTGCGTTGTTCTAATACCGGTTATGATAGTATTTTTAGCATTCGCGATACATTTCTATATGTCGCTCGCTACGCATAAGTATGAAGTGACGGTAACAGGTATAAAAGAGTTGGAACTGCTGAAAGAACAAATCGAATTAGGCGATCACGACTCGAGAATGAATAATTTAACACTTTTAGATCAGAATAGGGTTGTGTGAAAGTTTCTTTTCTTTAATACGGATTGTTTTGCACATTTATATTATTAGGAGTTTTACACATTAGACGGAGTAAGTGTATATTATAGGAAAATACAGGGTGTCCCGCGATAAAGTGCAACCCAAGTGAAAAAACTTTTTTAAAAAAAATATTTTATTTCTTATTGACGAATTAAGATTTTTATATCTTACGTAGACTCTATGTACAAAAAATGATGATTTCTTCCAAAGTAGTGGGTCGATTACTTTAAAATAAAATAAAATATTATGCCACGTACTTGGCGGTAAGGATAAAATAAAAATTAGCTCGCAAAAAAGTGGCATTATGTCTTCGTGTCTAACTATGCTTGTTGTGAAAAAAATCCATTTTTTATTACTGTTTTTTTCAATGATCTCTAATTTTCTCAGAATTATGCCCCCAATACCAGGAAATTTTATGATTTATTATTATTCCTTACCATATTGCCACCTGTATCCCAAAAAACACGTACAAAAATCATAATTTTTTGTACAAAGAGGCTACGTAAGCTATATAAAAATCTTAATTCGTCAATAAAAAAAAAAATTTTTTTTTTTATTTTTTTAATTTTTTTCTGTTTTTTGTCGATAATTTATGGTCTAGTTTCACCCTCTTTCAGGGTTGCACTTTATCGCGGGACATCCTGTATACTGGTTTTGATAGCGTTCGCTTTAAAGTTTAAGTGCGTTTCATAAAGTAGTTACTGCAATTATAATGACGTTGAGTTAATAATTCAATCGTGATTATGACAATTGAAATAAGTACTTATAAAATGTACTTATCTTGTGCCAATTTATTGCGCAATGTCTTATATAGCATCTTCGGAATAGTTTTTGTGGTCTTTTGTACATATTTTTATACAAAATGAGTTTGGTAATAGTATGATAAAAAGTATTTTTAGTTTATTTTTCCGTTTGAAAATATGAAAACATTAATTAAAATAAAGACTATGGTGCCTTACATAATAATTTCGGTACTATTACCAATTTCATGGGTATCCTGTTTTCATGTTTCAAATATTCCACATAAGTACCTAAGTATATGATTTTCAAATTTTATATATCGCAGTTAGTTAATGACTCAAATAATTCGATATAAGAACTTTTTAAACTTTACTTGAAATATTTTTAGTTTATCTGAATTATATTGATTTTATTTCACTACTAGCGTTCCGCCGCGGATTTGGCCGCGTGGTAGGTTAAGGTTTCAGCTTAAATGTAGCCTATGTCACTCAGTGATAACGTAGAATTCAATTGGTGAAAGAATTTTAAAAATCAGTCCAGTAATTTTGGTGTTTATCCATTACAAAGAAATAAAAATAAAATATTTCATTTATACAATAATAAAATTTAGTATAGACATGTGGACACAAAACTGAATCTCCATGAAATAATTTATAGACATCAAATAATAAACTAAAAATGTTGTATAATAATGAGGTTGCTCAAATTGACGAATAATTTTGTAAATAAATATTCATGTATCTAAGTACATAATATTATTTTCTATTGATAAAATTGTAACGGTCGTTCTTATCAATAGGACTATATAACCCATAACTATGTGTGCGTCACATATAGTTATGGGTAATGGATGTATGTATTATAATAAAAACTACTATTATTATTAAAATTGATAAGTTCTTTTATATATTTACATATTATGATACTTTTACGAAAACAGACCTTTATAAAAAATAATAAAATACCTAAAAATAAAATAATTACATAATTATGACATTTTAATATAGATTAAATAGATAAATGTTTTTTTTTTTTTAATAAATATTTGCTTATCGTATAAAACGTCATAAAATCGAACCTAGTAAGTTATCACGTATAGTCTACAAATACCACAGAGACGCCACTATTAAATTGCTCACCATTCATATTTGCAATGATTATACATAGTTTTATTATTCAAATGTGAATGTGTCGTGGCGTCAACCGTCAATCTCCATTCTTTTGTTCTCATATTTAATAAGCGAGACTAAATCGAGTACAGCGCAGTGTAGATTTTTAATTGCTTGAATTATGATAAATACAATACACTCTAATGATAATATACATACAGTAGTATCATATTTATTGTCATAGTAGTAGGTACATATTTTGGCGAACTTTGCGAAAATGAAGAACTGGTAGGTACGCCTTTCTACTATTGAAAAATGTACACTATTTTACCTGTGGCAATATGTAAAAATACTACTTTATTGATACTATAACATTATATGCAGTGTATGTAAAAGGAGTGCAAATTTAAAATAGTGCTAATAATGAAATTAGAACATATACAAATGCTAAGGTTTATACCTACCTTATGAACTCGGCTATTAGTGGTAACTACGGTAGTGTGTTAGGTATATAAACAGTCTGGTATTCATAAAATAAATTAATATGTTCATATAAAAATTCATAAATATGTTTACAGATAAAAGAAACGTCAATCTTAGACATAAAGAGGAAAGGATACCGGCTCTTTCTCCATACAAACGTAGTCGACTGTTTCCTCCCTGGATAATGACACTAGATCAAATATTTTTGTAACATAAAACCTTTAACTGCCATGACCATGTCCCTATGTCTTTTTTTATATTCTTAATATCATAAGGAGTAGGAGTCTTCAAAAATTAGAAATATTTCCTAATTCTTTTTACATTTTCAGACACTCATTAAAAAAAATTACGCATACGTATTTAATTTATAGAAATATAGAGGCATAGCTGAAGGTTTTTTTTAGTTACATAAGAAAAAATAAAAATAAAAATTGGCATGTTTTGGGGATGAAAATAGTCGACTACGAAATGCTGTTTTTGGTCAATAATTATTATCTATTATCTAAAACGGTCTGAGCTGCAGTTGTCCCTTTCTTGGGCGGGGCGCGGGGCGGCGGCATACAGCGAGACAGGAACATTTTATTCAAATAGGTACCTATTTTTCAAGTCTCAGGTACCCTTTCCTCTTAAGGTGCGGTTATAATCTTATAAACGCCCCAATCCAAATATTTTATCACATGTAATGTACAAAAAATAAGTAATTTTAATAAAAATAAAGTTACACTCGTCAATTATGCGATTTCGTGGAGAAAATTATTAATATAATGTAATAATAATTAAATATTCGCTAATAAAATCAGTGTGAGTCGAAACTACGAAGAATTTTATACGATTGCAATATTTCACACGTGTAGGTGTTTTAAGGGTTAAAAGATAAACTTTTAGCCCCTTCTATTTCTGGAATTTACTTCAATTTTATTTTGTTATTATTTCTCCCTATCACAACCGTAGTAGGTAATAAATACTGTGACTCAAATAATCCTTCTAAGTGTCCCTATCACTGTTCAAAGGTAAAGCCTAGTAAAATACGATCGGAAGTATAAAAATTTCGTTTTCCCTTGGCTAGGGAAAATAATAACTTTTACGAAATTGAGCAGAAGTTCATAATAAAGACAAAGTTATGACGAGTTTATAAAGTAAGCGTTTTGTATTAAATGTTACAATTAGGGTGCAATTAGGTGTATAATTTAAACTTTTATAATTTTGTTATAGATCCATATAGCAGCTTTAATAAATCGGATTACATTTTATTTTGTGGTAATTCATCAATCTGACAGACTACAAAGTTGATATTAAAATTTTAATAATACCAATGTATATTGTGTGCAATATTTGATTTAAGATTATGACAATTAATTGAATAGTGAATAATAAACTATCGTTACTTTTTTTCTTTGTATCAATCAGAGCTGAATAAAAGTAATCATTAAATGAGAATGTTATTAAAAACTTACGACGACTTAAGATACTTAACTGGTTGAAAATCTGAAAAACGAAGTATCTTATGGGGCACCATATGGCGGGAGCTGTATTCTATTTTTAGAACTAATTCCGTGAAATGTTCAATGTGAACCTATTACGGTTCTAAAGATACAGGCCCTCAAAGATTTAAATCTTTGCAGGCCCTATGAAAAAAGAACGAATGGACAGCTTAGTTTATAGTTTCTTTAGCAATCTTCAAGTAAACAATTATATAAATTATTGTCAATTTAATAGTTTGTATTTTTGCTTATAAAATATATTTGTTGTAACAAATAATTTTGTTGTAACAGTTAATACCTCTTAGTACAGCAGTTCCAATATTTAAACCTATCTATATGTACGTCTTTTTACTTAATATAGTTTGAAATTGTATGTAAGTTACTTAAGTTATCCAATAAATTGCTGTGATATAATAATGACATAGTAACAAAGGTCTGTTTATTTAATTTATAAAAGATTTATTAGTATATATTTAAATAGTGTAAATTTTAATTTGATCTGATTATATATAACAATAAATATTACATTTTATCAATACAGTTTTTTAATTTTTTGTCGACTTCGCCTATTTTTTGGTTCAGCCATAATTCACTATCTTCGAGGATTTTACGTGAACTTCGAAGCATCTCCTGAAATTACAATTTAGAGAATTAAATTAGTGATATCAAATGTATGTACGTAACTATGTACGGCGGTATTTATATATCTCATGTATTAATTAGACGCCGCGTTGGCGCAGCGGTCACAGCACTGAATTGCGATTTGGCTGTTGCGCGGGCGGTTGCGGGTTCGATCCCCGCACACGACAACATTTGTATTGGCCATACAGATATTTGCCGTGGTCTGGGTGTTTGAGCAGTCCTTGTGGGTCTCCCCACCGTGCCTCGGAGAGCACGTCAAGCCGTCGGTCCCGGTTGTTATCATGTACACCTAATAGCGATCGTTACTCATACTAGGGAATATATCCGCCAACCCGCATTGGAGCAGCGTGGTGGATTAAGCTCCAATCCTTCTCCTACATGGGGAAGAGGCCTATGTCCAACAGTGGGATATTACAGGCTGAATCGTGAATATATACAATTATACACTAGCTACTAGATATATCTTGAGGATAGCTTTTCATGATGTACCTACTCAAAAATTATATTTATTTAATATTGAAAATAACACTTGAACTTGAGTACCTATTTTATACACACAAAAACATATAATGTCATAACATAAAAATAAAAAAATGAAAAAAAATAACAAAGTTTAAAAACTACAACGTATAGGTAAGTAATATAAGATAATGAAACATAGGTCCATGTATTTATTTGACACAGACGCACCATTTTGAGCTAAGTGTGATCACACAAACCTATGCGGTTCCGTATCATATTATGGAATCGTATTTAATTTAAAAATCATCAAACATTTTTAGATTAATTTTAATGGACATAGTAGGTACCGGTGGAATAGGATACTCTGTGGGTAAACGACAAAATTGTCGTATAATGATGTCGGACATCGTCGACCGGATACAGATTCCGTTCTTCCAGCATCCCTCTTGCAGCTGGCCGGTATGTAAGTGATAAAAGCGACCCAAACCATCCCTTAGGTCGTCAGCCCAATGACCCTCGTAACGATTTCCGTTTACTAAATAAAGAAAACAATAAATAAATTAAGTACAGATTTTACCTACATACTTAATATTTAAAAGGAACTAGCTGCTGCCCGCGACGTCGTCTGCGTGCGTTCACTGCTCGTTCCCCGTAGGTGATAGCGTGATAAAATGTAGCCTATGTTCTGACCCGACTTCTTAATAATATTCGTGCCAAATTTGAAGTAAATCCATGCAGTACTTTTTGAGTTTATCCCGGACATACATTTGAAGAAATAAAGGTTCACTGCTCGTTCCCCGTAGGTGATAGCGTGATAATATATAGCCTATGTTCTGACCCGACTTCTTAACAATATTCGTGCCAAATTTGAAGTAAATCCATGCAGTACTTTTTGAGTTTATCCCGGACATACATACAGACAAACAGACAAACAGACAAAAATTCTAAAAACTATATTTTTGGCTTCGGTATCGATTGTAGATCACACCCCAAGTATTCTTTTAAAAAAATATTCAATGTACAGTTTTGACTTTTCTACCATTTTATTATATGTATAGATTAAAGAAATTGATAAGTCTATTAATGGGTCTATACTTATACTATCAATATACACAGCTAATTGACAATTATAGCCTAAAGTACACGAATTTAAAGGAATATAAGATCGTTTGAAACCCAAGACTAGTAACTACTATTGAATTGATAGGCAATTAAATAACGAGTATATTTAGCTTTAAAATAATCTTCTGCTTACTTAGTGGTGACGCAAACATTGCGAGGAATTTCATGACTGTAATTTGCTTGTCCTCCCTTTTACGTAAGGGACTTACGTAGTAATAAGATAAGTTTTCTTTTTTATGTAACTAGGTTGGCAAACAAGCGTACGGCTCACCTGATGGTAAGACCGTAGCCTATAGACGCCTATGCAACACCTGAAGCATCACAAGCGCGTTGCTGACCCTATCCCCAATCCCCCCAGGAGCTCTGGTCACCTTACTCACCAACAGGAACACAATACTGCTTGAAAACAGTATTATTTAGCTGTGGTCTTCTGTAAGGTCGGTACTACCCCAGTCGGGCTGCTCCATATTTTGAGCAGGAAATTTCCTGCTGTGCCCTACCTCAGTTGAAGTGCGTTATTGCTTAAAAGTCTACACCTACTTACCAAAAAAAAAAAAAACTAATTTAAAAGTAGCGGCGTGCAGCGCGGCGCGCCCTTCCCTGTCGTTTTGTCCGTTGCATACGGTTTGAAATCACAACGATTCTAAAGAAGTTTCACAACAAAAGGAACGGTTGTGTTTTAGTTTATTTCATCCGAATTACCTTGAACTAACATACCAAGTCCATCTTTCTT
Organism: Melitaea athalia; assembly: GCA_905220545.2. Taxonomy (NCBI): domain Eukaryota; kingdom Metazoa; phylum Arthropoda; class Insecta; order Lepidoptera; family Nymphalidae; genus Melitaea; species Melitaea athalia. Next base: position 17,821,641 of record HG992182.1, read on the forward strand.
ATTCATTTTCCAATACCCAACGTAGAATGTACCATCTTTGTACCACATTTTGCCGTAACCATGTCGTCTACCTTGTTTCCAATATCCAAAATAAACATCATCGTTTTCATAGTATCTCCAACCAACCCCTTCCGGTTTACCTTTTACCCAATCACCTCTATATTCTAGACTAAATGTACTATTAGACTTTCTGTTACTGAGAGTGCCAAAACCATGCCTGAAATTTCAAGAATTAAAAAAATTCACTTGATTTTTTATACAACTAGGGTGATTAGTCAAGCGTATATGGTCTGCCTGATGGTATATGATTACCATACCGGTACCATTACATCATATGCCTCACAAGCGCTATATGTGTAGGTATATAAGTGTGCAAGCGAGCCATTTCTACCCCCGATCCCGTTTAGAAGCTTTGACTACCTTATCAAAGGACTACATTAGTTTACTTAAAAGCTTTCATAAACTCGATATAAGAATTTGGTCTGCATATATCCGTTTTATAAGGTTTTATGATTTTTTTTTCCATAGGGAGTTATTATTGTTTGTCTATGATCTTCTATAAGATACTTTTCCAATCTAGCTACTTAGTATTTTGAGCAAGACATTTCCTGCTGTGTCCTATCCTACCTCAATAGGTCAACGAAAAGGTTAAGTAATTCCAGAGTTTATTGATTACAATTTACAAACTATAATCAAACATAGACATGTGTCTCTTTAATAATTACTTTCATTTCATTAAGCGTAACACATGTAGTAAAAATAACTTTTATTTTTAACTAGCTTCTGCGCGCGACTTCGTCGGCGTGGACTCCGCTCCTGTTGGTCTTAGCGTGATGATATATAGCCTATAGCCTTCCTCGATAAATGGGCTATCTAACACTGAAAGAATTTTTCAAATCGGAGCAGTAGATCCTGAGATTAGCGCGTTCAAACAAACAAACAAACAATCAAACAAACTCTTCAGCTTTATTATATTAGTATAAATAAAATTGTGCTAACCGAAATCCTTTGTACCAATCTCCTTCATATAATTTTCCAGTATGTGTTAAAAATAACCCTTTACCTGTTACAATTTTAAAGTTTAATTTTATAAAATGAAAAAAAAAATCTTGTGAGCAATACCACTGTGAAATGTAGGTATAATTATTTATATCTTATTCAGGTACCTTCTTTTAAATCTTTTTTCCAATCGCCTACATATTTATCAAAACGTGATGTAAAAATAGCATGGTGAACACCGTTTTTGACAGATTTTTTTTCAGCTGCTATTAATAAAGGTGTAAATGTTTTTGGTTTTTGGTAAAAAGGCATTTTTGTGACTATACATATACAAAGTTTTTGATAAATAAATTAAAAATGACAATCAGCTAACGTTGATGTATAAACATGTCAATGTGAATTGTGAAAATTGGTGATAATAAACAGAAATAATGTTAAATTGTTAATGACATCCAAAAAATCGCTAGTCTATGACGCTGAAAAATCACTACAAAAAAGACAGAAAAAAGGTCCAAAACCATATTTCATATTTGTATTTTCCAAATAAGAAATAACGAACACATTACACTTGTGAATTACGATTCGTCTTAAAAATGATCAACATTAAAAGTCAATCTACATAATAATTAAATAGTTTATTAAATAAAATGCCACTTGTTTCTTAACTATACATTTAATATATTACTACATTCAAGCTGTTCCGTGCGCTTTTTTCAAGCCTCTGCTAAGATCAATCAATTGTTGGTAATATTCCCTAAAGCCTTGTAATGCAAGTCCTTGTTGACTCTTCATAGCGGAGTTGTTGGCAATGTATACATCTACACATTCAAGACATTTATTATCGAGTTGGATATCTTCTTCTGACAGAATTTCTGGTTTTGTTAATTGAATTGGTGTTGGTAAAATCTGTAAAAATTTATAGTATTTAACTATGAGTTTATTTTAAATCTTTTTCAAAAAAAGGAAGTGACTATTTCCATTTACTTTTTTTATTTTACAAACTTACTATTGAATTAAAAATAAGTTTTTTTTTATTTACCAGCAAAAATGTCATAATAATTGAATTATATTATTTTAAAATAATAATAAATTAAATACTGATTAATTAATTCAAAAATTTTGTAAACATTCTTGTTTACTAAATTAAACGCATTAAATAAGTATAAACACATTAAACTTAATAAAAAAGGTGTGTGTGCGATTCACACACGATAGAAGTGAAACTTCTATGGCAAACTAATTTAAAAAAAACTAATATAAAATTAGCGGCTTGCAGCGCGGCTCGTCCTTCCCTGTCTTTTTGCCGTTGCATCCGGTTTGAAATCACAACAATTCTAAAGAAGTTTCACTTCAAAAAAAAAAGATCATTATAAAATTGTTAAGATGTACCAACCTCTTTTACAAGAGCATTACTATCTGCCCCATTTTTAAGGTCACCGTGAATATTGTGTCTAAGTGCCATCAGCAACACTGCCTCACGAATTGCCCCAGACTGTACTAACTCAAGCATGAGATTATCCATACTTTGATGCCATGTTAAGTAAAAAGCCAGAGGGCCAAAATGACGTGTAGATCTAAAACAAAAAAAAAAAAACTTGAACTGTGTGTTTACTGTATAAGTTTTCAGTGTGATTTTTAAAAGTATGTTTTTCAATGGAACTGTCAAAGGTTCTTAACACCCTAATATAATTAATGCAAAAAAAATCCTAAATCATTTTTTTAGTTGACAATGTACTTCATTTTTAATATTATTTAATAATTTTGTTGCAATATTATAATAATCATGAGTGATTATTATAATATTGCCTCAATATATTGTGTGCCTATATAAATATGCTTCAATATATTGTGTGTATTGTGTAGATATTTATTTATTTATTTAAAATATTTTTAATATGCTACACAGCTCTGCCCTGCTAATTGTACTTGCAGTAATCGACAATTTGTGATTTTGACTTTTCTGCAAAAATAACATCCCATGGATGTAATTTTTTGAAATAGCTCGATTTTTTTAACATGTTTAGGTTACACTCTAAAAGTTATATAACAGAGATTTCTTGCTTAGATATCACAAACTATGTTTATCTCGAAACCGCCATTTTGCAAGTACTGCGTTTGCAATAAGCAGGGCAGAGCTACAGTCAGTCAGAAATATCTCTATGATAGATACCCAATTATGCGAAAGAATGTGTTAAAAAATTAATAATTAAGATGAATAACATACCTTAATAAATTGTACTGGTGGTTTGTGTCAACATGTTGGTATGTGATACTTGTGACTTTCTGAAATTTAGGCTCATCGGGTTCATATTGCACACAAGCTCTGTCCAAAACAAATTCATATTTTTGTTTGTCGAGAAGACTGTTAAATTTTTCCTCATCTGCGAACATCACTGGTTCTCTTATTTTACGACCCAGCATTGGAAAATATATCTGGAATTATAACATTAATATTGTTTTATAGAAATTTCACTTGATTGATGTTAATTACATAAAGTGTGCTTACAGTAAATTTTATTGTAATTTTTCTAACTTACTAAATAGTAAGTACGAAAATAAAACTGATACATAACAGAAGAATTTCATTAGTAAATATTTTTTTTAATTTACATAAATACTCTAAATAATAACAACTATATCTTATACTATTAAACGAGCAATTCTTGTATATATATATATATATATTTTCTGAATCTCGGAATCGGCTCCAACGATTTTCGTGAAATTTAGTATGCAGGGGATTTCGGGGGCGAAAAATTGATCTAGCTAGGATTCATTTAAAAAAAATGTCGTTTTATCCCTGTTTTTAGGCAATGAAAAAATATCATTAGAATACGAAGCTTAATTTCACCATTTATTAATATAGCTGTATTAGCGTAATTGTGAAAGCGACGGATTTCAAATCCTTTTGACCTGGGTTCGAATCTCAGTCTCCAGATTATTTTTTTTCTTGTTTTTTTTTTTTAATTTCACTCGTGATTTATTATTTAAATAAAATTAAAATATAAAAAAAAAATACCGAAAAAAAAAAAAAAAAAAAATACCGAGCTGGGCTCGGTCACCCAGGTACTTTACTTTAAACTAAAATATAAAATTGTTTTATTAAAATGTGTGACCATCTGCCTTATTCTATGAATTGATTAAATATAGTTAGCTTTAATACAATTGTAGTTTTTTTTATATTTACCTGATTTAACCTCTTTCTTACATCATGATCACAACTGCGTAATATTCCATCGGGGTCCCTAAAAAATACACAATAGCAAATTAATATCATGTACAGTTATTACAAGCGAGAAATAATTCTATAAGTAAGGTCAGACTATTTTATACAAAAGTGTAAGTAAAAATTTATTACAAACCTTTCCACAATTAGTCTGTGTTCATTCGCAACACCAAAAGTAATGTCTGTGAATAAATATTTTGAAGTATCATAACCTACTAAAGCTGGGTCTATAGATAAAACATCAGTAATGGGTTGCTGGACCTAAAAATATTTAAAAAAAAACATATTTATAAAAATACAATAATAGACTAGACATACATATGATCTAATATTGACTACTATAAAGATTTCAGAAGGGGAATTCACAGTTTGTTGTTCTGTGTTTCTGAAATTACTCCTGCAAGTGCAGGGTACTAATGAAGGGTACTGAGTGGGTTTGAGTGGGTTGTGAGTTTACCATAAATTGTTGAGGGTAATAATGAAGCGTACTGAGTTCTCATAGTACTAGCAATAGCACATGTAATAATGGAAATTTTGAATGTTCTGAGAAAATCAGTAAATCCCCGATTTCATGTCTTAATGGTCTAAGAGCCGGTGGGAGATTGACCTTCACCAATCTGATAACTTGATGAGACATATTTTTTATCAAATATTATTTTATAAACAAATATGCCTATGACAACTTGCCTATTGAAAAGTGTTCATAGCTATTTTTAATAAATTTTCTTTCATCACCTTCACTCTTATGATAACTGAATGAGTTTTATATTTTAATGTTCTCACGGGGATTAACGCGAACAAAATTTTTTGGTAAAATATACACACAAATATATATATGGTACAACGGACAATAATCACGTGTTGAGGGTGGATGAAGAAACATCTACCCTGAAGGCGGAGTCGTGACATTGCTGGATCAGTCTGCCTGCGACCACGGCTGGTGTAACCTAGCCGAAACGTCAGGCCCCAAGGTAATATATTTTACCAAAACATTTTGTTCGCGTTAATCCCCGTGAGAACATTAAAATATAATGAATGAGTTTTATTTCAATTGATAGTTTTTAACACACAGAATATGCCTAGGTAGGCTTACCTACCTATTTCTGTGCATGGCTACCTGGCAAGTAGATGTGAAAAGGTAGGTCAATATCCATAGGTAACAACATTGATCTGTTAGCCAATTGAAATTAATATCATAGGTAAGACATTTTAATTACAAAACCAATCATATAGGCTTGCCTGCAAATATTGTACATATAATATTAAGTTATAGAATTTTATCTATTTGATTGGTGCGAGAGAGAAAGTAGAACGTCCGAGTCGATCTTCCACGTCTCATCTATAATAATAAACATTGATACCAAGTAATAAATTAGATACAAACAATTTGAAGTTAATCTTCTCAATTAAATATGTTTAAGAAATTGAATTACTTGATACATTTTTGATGAGAAAAAGGTTCATTTATATGTTTTATGATAGAAAATTTTACCTTTACAACTGGTGGCATTTGTAATAAGCGATCTGCACTTTTATAAGCTTTTTGTCTTTCAATTTGCAGCTCTTCATCAGTTAAAAATTTGTATACTGGTGTTTGTAATATGGGTTCATTGCTGTTCGCCCTTCTACGGAATACTTTCGCAAAATCCGGGCGTGTTAATCGTTTAAGTAATATTTGAATACCAGAGGAAAAAAATTTCGGTGCCGGATCTTCTCCATCTACGAATCAATAAAAGTAAATATGAATAATACCAAAAGGAAATATACTTAAAAAATGTTCTGTTGAGATCTCTCTTACCATAAATTGTAGGTACTATGCTTAACTTCCTAGACGACATAAACGTTATTTGTGATTCATTGTACCTTATTAAAACATTTCTTGTATTATTTTGTAACAATTTTAATAGAGACATGATCAAAAAAACTTTTAGTTAGAAATCATAACCACCATAACCTAAAAATACCAAAAAGGCAGAAAAAAAATATTTTCTTATTTTGTATAACCATAGCCAATTAGCCATAGTCCACAGCTAGGATGAAGAATACGTCCACAGTGTTCGTTTGTTTTACAATTTATTCACAATAGGGAAAGGCAAAGAACTTTAATAGTCCATACAGCCTGGTCTGAATTTATTTTCAATCCGATGTAATAAATGGCCGGAGCCAAGTCTGAAGTCCTCACAGTGTTCGGTGTTCCTACTTCCTAAGTTCCTACTCCACAGTTCACAGAGTACATTGTAATAGTTGTCCTACAGTCCTACTCCTACCCTGAGCTATCGTACCCGTACCGTACCTACCAGCGCCGTAGAATTATCGTATATGGCAAGTATGTGGATCAAAATTTTCGTATCGGTCAAGCGGGTCAAGTTCTTTTTTTCCTTTCACTCTGAAAAAATTTGGATGGATGATGAAGAAGGTTAGTTCATGGGTAAGGCCGTGGCTTTTTCCACTTTTTTGTCAGTTGCTTGTCTCCTAAATGTACTAGATGTGTATGACATTAGTTAAGGTTTTTATCAGTTTAATCATATGTAATGATACAGGGCAAGACATTAATCAATCATAGAAATGAAAATTCTACTAGAAATATGTAACTGTATCTCATAAAATGTAGCATTTTACACAAAATGACGTCTTTTTTATACTTTTGGTACTTAGACTTCCAAGTCAATGGTGGTTTTTTCTTGAGTTTAAAATTGGTTTGATTATTTCCTTAAGGTATTTTATGAATGTAACGTTTCTAAATCACCCATTTTTATTATTTTATTCACATTCTAGCTACGAAATTTTGGAGATTTTCTTTTTGTACAAATTTTTTGGTTTTACGTAACACTTCTTACGTAACAAGAGCACCGCCTTAATTTAAACAATACATTTGTTGGAAATTCATAATATCATTATATGTAGTAGCACTATATTTGACTATGGTGTCATTTTCAAACCATTGACTGCCATTTTGTTTCGTCAATCGACATTTTTACGCTTACAACGTGGTGTCGTCAGTTTTTTCCGGAGTGGTTTTTAATTGATTTTAAAGGTAAGTTTTCATAATTTTGATTGCGAACGCAGGTGGACATATACATTTAAACAAGCGTAATAGTATAGTACTAGTGTTCTTAGAAAATATTACAGATTTAGTGAGTAATCAATAATTTATTGCACATTTACACAACACTTACGTCACACTTACATAACACTTATGTAGCGTTTTGCCGTTGTAATGTTGGCCTGGTATAAGGATATGTCCTGTATAATGATATATATCATTCATTAAAGATAAAAACCTTACTAATGTCATACACATCGAGTACATTTTAGGACAACTCCTGAACGGAATTTACAAAAAAGAGGAAAAAACTACGGCTTTACCCTCATCTAACTGTGATATTTGTGGTTTTGAAGAAGATATCCAACAATTTTTGGTGGTATGTGTTCAAAACGAAGAAAAGAGAAAAGAAATAATAAAATCTAATTTCAATTTAAATTGTATAAAATAAAAAATCGTGTGTGTCAGCTCCGACGCACAACTGAAGTTTATTTCTTCAGATCGACTGTTTAAATAGGCAGAAAAAAGGCTTACTAGTCTAAGAAAAAGATTAAAACCATATCAAATGGTAAATAAACAAATTAATGAAAAGACCTAAATATATTTTTAATCTATTTACATTTATTATGAATAACGACAACGACGCGTACCTACGCACCGAAAAGTGAAAGATGCACAGAGTGCCTAGTGCGAGTTTTGTTTAATTCGCCTTACAGAAACACGCGTTTATGTGAAGATTATTTTGTATGGGAATTTAAACAGTGCAACCTAGTTCTCGCGTATGCCACTAGATGACTCTGTATCGATTGTATCGTATTCTATTCTTTATCGTCTAGGACTCTAGGTTGCACTATTTAAATTCCCATGCGTACAAAAACGTAACGAGGTCATTCGTTCAATAGATTTTACACCTCATATTTTTTTCATACCGGGGGCCTTATATGAAAATCGATTCTTAAGGAGTAAACTCCAAAAAAAAAGTATCTATTAGGCCTCCTACTACATTAAGGGCTTGTTTCACCAGTTATGGATTAACGGTATTTCACGGATGACGGTATCCGACGGTAAAATGTTTTTTATTGAAGTGAAACTTGTTTAGAATCGTTGTAATTTCAAACAGGATGCAACGGAAAAAGGACAGGGAAGGGCACGCCGCGCTACTTTGTAAATCTATGTAAATAATTTTATATTAGTTCGCCAAAGAAGTTTCACTTCTGACATGTGTACTTTGTACACACGCAATTTTTTTCAGTACTCTTTACCACCGAATTCTACTATATTTGTGGGATATTTCTATTCACATGATTATATTAGCCTTAAAGTTGTAGTTTATTAATTGAGGAGAAACTAAGTTAGATTTCCTGCTCAAAATATGAATCAGCCCGACTGGGGTAGTACGTCGACTTCAGAGGCTGTCCATTAATAACGTGAGGTTCGAAAGGGGGGGGATCGGTAAAAATCATGAAATATCACAAGGGGGGGGGGGTATTGTAAGTCAGTCATTCAGTCAGTCAGTTCAGCCACTCCAGGACACGTCTGCTCCAACGGCCATCGGTCCTGCGACATAGATAACGAGCCCACTGCCACTTCAACTTGCTAATTCTGTGGGCTATGTCGGTTACTTTCGTTCTCTCGCGGGTAGTCTAGTTTCTAACTCTATCTTTGAGAGAAACCCCAAGCATAGCCCGTTCCATTGCGCGACTTTAAACTTGTGGACCAGTCCCTTCGTCAGTGTCCATGTCTCGGCTCCGTATGTCAACACAGGCAGGACGCATTGCTCGAAAACTTTTGTGTTTAAGGATTGCGGAATCTTCGAAGTGAAGACTCGACGAAGCCTGCCAAACGCCGCCTAGCCCAACTGAATCCTCCTATCGACTCCTTCTCGAAGTTGTTTCGGCCCAGTTGAATGGTGTAGCCAAGGTAGACATAATCCTGAACAACCTCGAGAAGGATACCGTCAAGCGATACAGGTCTCGGTATGACTTCGTTGTTAAACATAACTTTCGTCTTGTCCAAGTTCATACCGAGACCGACTCGTCGGGAGGACTCGTTTAGGCCGGTCAGCATTTGGCCTAGCTCATCCAACGTCTCCGCAAAGATGACGATATCGTCAGCAAAACGAAGGTGAGAGATGTATTCGCCATTGACGTTGATGCCTAATTCCCCCCAATCCAAGGTCTTGTGGCTACCACATCGATTCATTATTACGTAAGTAGTAATAGTAAGTCGATGTGCTAGCACAATATTACTTACCTTATTTATTTACCTATAAAACCGTACCTTGAACAATACCGTACCTTTAAAACACCTTACCTTCAAAATACCAGTTTACCTTGAAAAACTTTACCAAGAAGCATGACGTCTGCTAGAAACAGGGAGTAAGTAGCCCTGAAAAGGACTGTTTTAATTTTCGTTAGAAACGATAATAGTTAGCCCTGAAAAGGACTGTTTTAATGTTTAGAAACAGGAATTGTTAATGACGTCGTTAGCTCTGAAAAGAGCTGTTTGTAAATAGATATTTCACAGCACGCCATGCACGAAGCGGATGCACCAGCAATCACTATTCACTAATCTTCAAGCAAGCTTCTTTCTTCGTGCGTATCTTGAAGAGTGAAGAGCGCGCGACACGTCCTCGCGCCACGTCGATTGCCGCTGAATGAGCGAGGCGCGCGGGCGGAGGTCGTATTAATAGAGTTTCGCCCGCGACGCCGTTCCACACGACGCACGAGTAATATCGACGAAGCACGAATCACGCACGGTGAAAGAGAGACGGAAATAATGCGGGAAAGAAATGCATAGCACTATACATAGCACTAATCAGAATCGCTTTCTAATTGGTTAAAATACGAATTATTTTATTGGTTTATGTAATTTTTTTTGTAAATAATTTTGTATAAATATTGCGATTTTTGCCCAATAAATTCATTCGATTCAATCGACACCTTCTGAACAAGTATTTTATTTAACACTCTCCGAAGTCTCCAAAGTCTTATAGACATCCTCCAGTGCAGTGGTAAACAGTTTCGGTGATATTACATTTCCCTGTCTTACACCACGCCGGAGGAAAATTGGTCTTGTTTTCTGCTCTTGGATTCGAACGGTCGTCGTCGCCGCGTCGTACATACATCTCATTACCTCGATATATCGCCAGTCGATATGACATCTCTGGTATTGTAAGATATCACGTGTATTTATTTTTTTGTCAAACTCGTGAGTTCTAAGCCGAAAATTAGATTTAAATTAAAATAAAATAAGATTATACTTTAAATCTGTATTTAGGTACTAAAAATACACATGATTTTTAGTGGGGGGGGGGGGTAGTCTTAAACCTCACCACTAATCACCAAGCCGGAGGGAGGGGTTAAAAATGTTAAAAACATCTCGTGATTAATATCTCTCTATCTTAATATCTATGAATACTGTTTTAAAGCAATATTGTGTTCCTGTTTCTAAGAAAGCTAGTAAAATATTAAATTGCAGATTTAAAGAATCGGCTTCATAATACTTAAAAAATCATAAATATGAAATAGGAAAAATAGTAATAATTAACTTGCATCATCACTACCTACATATTATAAAACAAAGTCGCTTACTGCTGTCTGTCTGTTTTTTAATAGATGGAGTGATTCAAAAGGAAGATTTATATGTATAATACATGCATAATGTAGCAGAGAAACACTGATGATTTTAGAGGTTTCTAATGTGATGTCGTCAATAAACACATTTTTTTGCGCTTACATTGCAATAGCTGGCTGAACCGTACGAGATAGATCGAAATAATGTACTACAGTATTTTACACCTTAAAAAGATCTACAAACAAGTCTTCAATAGTATATCTCTTAGGGATAACCCACAATAACCATTTTTTATCCTTTAATTTTTACGAGAAGTAATGGCTTATTTTTGAATCGATTTTAAGCAATACAGCATTAAACCTTATCCAATTAAGTACAATAAATGCATTTTGCATTTAGTATAGATCAATATGGCCATTTACAGCATGTAATTTAAATGAACATTTTCGAAAATATTACAGATTTAAAATGCAGGGGCATAAGGGTTGCGGTAGTACCAGCCGGGGACCGGCGCCGGCGCGGCGCGACTATTTTTTCTAAATTGTATGTTCGTACTTTAGTCCGTATTAAGGTTAATTTTTAAACCGCATTTATAGTAAGTACATTAGGTTCGATAGGATTAGAATAAAACCATAATTTATAAATTCAAGAGTAACCTCTAAAAAAACATGTTTAGTATCGACAAAAAAGCCGTGAAAGTTGTATATATAAAGACATTCTGTAGTATATTTAGTATCAGCATTTCACCCGTACGAAACCCGGGCGGGTCGCTAGTGTAGAACAATTAAAATTATTTTTTTAAATGTATACATAATATAGTCTATAATCTATAATCTATATATATAAAAGAGTTACCCACCCATTGACTCATCACGATATCTCTGGAACCATAAGACGTAGAGACTTGAATTTTGGTAGGAATATTCCTTTCGCCGAGTAGAGGTCAGCTAAGAACGGATTTTACGAAATTCCACCCCTAAGGGGGTTAAACGGGGGTTGGAAGTTTGTATGAAAGTCCTATGTTTTTGAAGTAAGATACTTGAAATTCAAAATGTATGCTCTATAGATGATGTTGAGATGTACTAACAATGTATTTTGAGAAATCAACCCCCTTTTGGGGTTAAACCAGGGGATGATAGTTTGTATGAAGTCCAATGAAAATTACACTTACAAACTTAAAATTTGGCAGGTAGATTTCTTATAGTGAGTAGACATCCGCTAAGAACGGGTTTTGCGAAACTCCACCCCTAAGGGGGTAAAGCGGGGGTTGGAAGTTTGTATGAAAGTCCTATGTTTTTGAAGTAAGAGACTTGAAATTCAAAGTGTGTAGTATATTTAGTATCGGCATTTCACCCGTGCGAAGCCGGGGCGGGTCGCTAGTCTATAATATATATAAAAGCGAAAGGTCACTCACTCATCACGAAATCTCAGTATCTATAACACCTACAAACTTGAAATTTGGCAAGTAGGTTCCTTATAGGGAGTAGACATCCACTAAGAACGGGTTTTACGAAATTCCACCCCTAAGAGGGTAAAACGGGGGTTGGAAGTTTGTATGAAAGTCCTATGTTTTTGAAGTAAGAGACTTGAAATTCAAAATGTATGCTCTATAGATGGTGTTGAGGTGTACTAATAATGTATTTTGAGAAATCAACCCCCTTTTGGGGCTAAAACAGGGGATGATAGTTTGTATGAGAGTCCAATGAAAAATACACCTACAAACTTGAAATTAGGCAGGTAGGTTCCTTATAGGGAGTAGACATCCGCTAAGAACGAGTTTTACGAAATTCTATACCTAAGGGGGTTAAACGGGGGTTGGAAGTGTGTATTAAAGTCCTATGTTTTTGAAGTAAGAGACTTGAAATTCAAAATGTATGCTCTATAGATGATGTTGAGGTGTACTAATAATGTATTTTAAGACATCAACCCCCTTTTGGGGTTAAAACAGGGGTTGATAGTTAGTATGAAAGTCCAATGAAAAACATACCTACAAAGTTGAAATTAGGCAGGTACGTTCCTTATATGGAGTAGACATCCGCTAAGAACGGGTTTTACGAAATTCCATACCTAAAGGGGTTAAACGGGGGTTGGAAGTTTGCATGAAAAACCTATGTTTTTGAAGTAAGACACTTGAAATTCAAAGTGTATGCTCTTTAGATGGTGTTGAGGTGTACTAATAATGAATTTTGAGAAATCAACCCTCTTTTGGGGTTAAATCGGAGGTGTTAAAAATGAAAAGTTGAACCATAAGGCGTAGAGACTTGAAATTTGGTAGAAATATTACTTTCGCCGAGTAGAGATCAGCTAAGAATGGATTCTACGCAATTTTACCCACAAGAGGGGGTTGCGGGGGTGTTAACAGCGAAAAGTTGAACCATAAGGCGTAGAGAGTTGAAATTTGGTAGAAATATTCCTTTCGCCGAGTAGAGGTCAGCTAAGAACGGAATTACGAAATTCTACCCACAAGAGGGGGTTGCGGGGGCGTAAACAATGTAAAATTGAACCATAAGACGCAGAGACTTGAAATTTGGTAGAAATATTCCTTTCGCCGAGTTGAGGTCAGCTAAGAACGGGATTACGAAATCCCACCCGCAAGAGGGGTTGCGGGGGCGTCAACAATGGAAAATTGAACAATAATGCGTAGAGACTTTAATTTTGGTAGAAATATTCCTTTCGCCGAGTTGAGGTGAGCTAAGAACGGGATTATGAAATCCCACCCACAAGAGGGGGTTGCGGGGGCGTCAACAATGGAAAATTGAACAATAATGCGTAGAGACTTTAATTTTGGTAGAAATATTCCTTTCGCCGAGTTGAGGTGAGCTAAGAACGGGATTATGAAATCCCACCCACAAGAGGGAGTTGCGGGGGCGTCAACAATGGAAAATTGAACAATAATGCGTAGAGACTTTAATTTTGGTAGAAATATTTATTGCGCCGAGTAGAGGTCAGCTAAGAACGGAATTACGAAATTCCACCCACAAGAGGGGTTGCGGGGGCGTCAACAATGGAAAATTGAACCATAAGGCGTAGAGACTTGAAATTTGGTAGAAACATTCCTTTCGCCAAGTTGAGGTCAGCTAAGAACGGATTCTACGAAATTTTACCCACAAGATAGGGTTGCGGGGGCGTCAACAATGGAAAATTGACCCATAAGGCGTAGAGACTTGAAATTTGGTAGAAATATTCATTTCGCCGAGTAGAGGTCAGCTATGAACGGATTCTACGAAATTTTACCCACAAGAGGGGTTGCGGAGAAGGTGTTAATAATGGGAAATTTCCGTTTTTAAACTATAGCTCCTATCTACTCCAAATTTGGTAGGAATCACCTGTATGTGATCTAGAAATGACAAATGAGCGGATTTTATGGTAACTCATCCCCAATAAGGATTGCGGGGTGGGCGTTAATAATAAAAATTTTAAATTTCCGAGGTTAATAGAAAATAACGCTTAATGAAATAACAAAGTTTGTATTGTAATATTTTGTAATCACTTATAGCTATAGAATATTACGACATACAGTACATAGTATAAAACAAAGTCACTTCCCGCTGTCTGTCTGTCTCTATACATGCTTAGATATTTAAAACTACACAATGGATTTTGATGTGGGTTTTTTAATAGATAGAGTGATTCAAGAGGAATGTTTATATGTATTATACATACATAATATAGTAGATAAATACTAATAATTTTAGAGGTTTCTAATGTGATGTCATAAATAAACACATTTTTTGCGCTTTCATTGCAAACGCTGGCTGAACCGAGATAGATCAAAATAATGTACTACAGTATTGTACAACTTAAAAAGGTTTATAAATAAGTCCGAGATGGTATAAGTCTGTCTCTTAGAGATAACCCACAATAACCATTTTTTTATCCTTTACCTTTTACGAGAAATAATGGCTTATTTACGAAGCGATTTTAAGCAATCCAGCATTAATCCAGCAATTAAGTACCTTAAATACATTGTGCATTTAATATAGATCAATATGGACCTGTACAGCATGTAATTTAAATGAATGTTTTCAAAGATAGCACAGATTTAAAATGCAAGGACATGACGGTTGCAGTGGTACCGACCATGAGCCTCGACCGGCGCGACAATTTTTTCGAAATTGTATGTTCGTAATTTATTATTTTTTAACCTTATTAATAGTACGTACCTACATTAGGTTGGATAGGCTAAGACTAAAACCATAATATATCAAGTCAAGAGTAACCTCTAAAGAAAACATGTTTGTATTGTCTAATGACAAAAAAGCTGTGAACGTTATATATAAAGACATTCTGTAATATATTTAGTATTGGCATTTCACCCGTGCGAAGCCGGGGCGGGTCGCTAGTTTGTCTATAAAGTCGTGACATTAATGTTTGAGGAACTAACATTAATCATGTGTCTGGCAACACCAAACATAAGTACTTTCGCTGTCAATACTATCATCGAGTTAAAAGTTTTCCTTTATTATTCTTTATTCATTTGATTAAACTGCAAAAAATTAAGACCAATCTTCGCAGAAGAGTTTCAAAAATGAGTAAAGTAAATCGGAGTGGCACGCGGGAAGTGATTTTTAAAGTTTTCCAGCGATGTTTGGCGGAGTTCGAAGCTGGACGAATTTTGTGTGATTTGGACGATGTTTATGGGCGAACAGCATCTATGACGGTATGTAATCGTGTTATTGTTTGTGTTTAACCTGCCTGAATTTAAAAATTTACATAATTTACGTTGCGGAGACCAAAAAAGGCATTGTTTACATTGCAAATTTTTAGGTTAGATGAGACAGAGTATAGAGGTCACATTATAGTACGACGAATTTTTTGATACTTAAGGATATTAATATAACTTAGTCTCAAGTTTTCAAATTTTAATTTTGAATCAATTGCTTCATGTCAGTAACTTATATTTCCATTCCATTAACATTATTTAAACTTATCTTTTTCAGGAAAATCAAAGAGTACAGTTAGACGGATAGTCAACGAAGGCTTTAAAAATGATGGAAAGTTTGAAACTCCTGGGAAACATAGGAAAGGCCGGCCAAAGAAAGAAATGGATAATTTTAGATTTTAGAATCCGATGATAAGTGAAAGAAGTGCTGCTGTTGTCGCTTCTTACTTGAAATATTAATTCGTCTCTATATTTTTGTATAATGTTCTGTCTCGTTCATAATAATCCTTTTCTATTTTTTTTACAAGTTCGCAACAATTTTTCCAGTTTTCAACTGTGATGTTATTAAATGCTTCTTCTGTCAATTGTTTCACGTCACGAGATCCAATATTACTTGCAGCTACCTTTTTTTGTGCCCAAATTAGCTCTATTGGGTTAAGATCACAGTGGTATGGTGGAAGCCGAACTACTGTATGCCCATGTTCTCCCAAAATAGTATTTATTTCATATATAGGATTTGGTTTTTTTATTTTTTACTCAAGTTAATACATTCCTTAGCGATGAATTAAATGGAATATTATTTTCTAATAACCATAATTTTATATCATCGACACGAGTACTGGTGTTTGGTGTTTTGTTTGTAATTACTGAATGGTAAGGAGCATTGCCAAAAACAATAAAATAGATGGCTCGTGTAGGTTGGGAATAAGTTTTTCCGTAATCCTTTTAGTGAATTTATTCGCATTCATTTCAGAGTGATAATCTTCTATTTTATTTCTTCCACTAAATAAGAGTAGACAGTTTGGTACAAAGCCTTTTTCACTTCCAGCATGTACAGTATGAGTCGTGAATATAACTCTCATCAATATAACTAATATTTTTTTGCAATTCTTCTTTTAAATTTCTGTTTTATACGATAATATTTAGATAATCCTCTCTTTTTGCTGTAATGTGTACTTTTTCATTCAAAGCAGATCTATTTCATTGATATTTCTTTATAAATAAAACAAACAAAATATGATATGTGCCTTATTTATTTACTCATTTTACCTAAACGAACTGACATTTTCGTATCTATTCACACTCAGACTCATGTTTTTAATAGTAGGTAAATAAAATATTGCAAGTATCAAAGTCATTTATGTCATACTATACAGTGTTGCTATGTGTTTGCTACGTGTTATCAACAGCGCCCTCATTAAATTTCACGACTTTATAGACAGACTATATGTGTGCTTTTGGATTAAATCTTTTTAATTAAAAATAAGTAGGTATTTGTACGACTCTCTGTGGAGTTCTTTACCGCCATTCGTTGACTTCAGATGTGGCTTCGGCCGTTTATTACATCGGATTGAAATTTATAAGTGCATATCAGGCTGTATGGAATGTAAAGTTCTCTGCCTTTCCCAATTGGGGATAAATTGTAAAACAACTTATTCTATTCTGTGCTACTGCTGAAGTGACGTTTTGAACACAAATCACAATAGAAATGTGATAAATTATCATTACCTACATCTTCATTATTATGTTTAATATTTTACCTTTATGTTGTAGTTGATTTTATAATTTGTATGTTTTATAATCATGGCTAAAAGAAAAGCAGGTGTAAACGATATAATATTTGAATTAGATAACGATGACATCGTAATAAGTAGTGACGATGAAGTTAAGGAGGCTAAAAAGAGTCGTTCTTCAGTTGAAAATAGTGAGAAAACTAGTGAAAATAAAAATATAAACGAACAAAAGTGTGATGATGTTATTAGCGTAGACAGTATTGAAGACAGTGTAACCGAAAACAAAAACCGAAACAATACCAGTAATGGAGAGAAAATCACTTCTGAATCGACACCAATAGAAAGTAGTCATGAGAAAAGTGAATCAAATGACATTGAAATAATACAATCTGAAAGAATTCATTGTGAAAATAACGATAATAGTTGCGTAAATACTATAACAACTGACAAAGAAGACCTTGATTCTCCTGCTTCTAACAGTGGTTTTGCTGTTATCGGTTGTGAGTATAGGACACCATTAATTTCATTGCGTTTTAAAGATAGTAATTTCGCTCGCGTATATAAAAAGACGATTAAAGATTTTTTAGTTAATCTCTTAAAATCAAGTGGTGAAGTTTGTATGAATGAAATTGAAGAATCTGATAATGAACTTGACATCTGGCCAGAAGATTTGGCTAATGAAAGCTGGAGTAAAGATGAATCGACTAATATTGACGATGGCTTGTTTTTCGTGGACACTGAACCCTGCGATGATAAATACATCGAGATACCTAAATATAGTCAGGTAAGTTGTTAGCATTGCATTAATGAATACTTCATATTTAAAAAAGTCATTAGGATATATTTTTTTATTAGTTTTAGTTGTAAAACACTATAGCACTACACAGCTCCAGAGCTAGTATAAGATCACTTACACTCTGCTTTTTAATGCTATTTAGAAATGTTTACTTATATCAAAAATAGTGATTAGCCTGTTTTTGTGAACTCTAGCAATATTGATATATTGTCAATAGTAGGTAGCTTGTTATCCTTTTGTTTTTGGTAGCTATCCAAATAAATAAAAACTGATGTTTTATTTAAAAGAGCACCATTAGATAAATAAAATTATCTTTATTCTGTTTAAATTATATTACTAATAAATATATTTAAATGCTTTTTAATTTACATTTATCAGTCTTACAAGTAGTAAAACAAATATTTCAGAATGCAACCTTAATATCAGACATTACTAAGGAAGAAACTCCACCAGAGACATATAAAAGAAGGCAAACATGCTTCAATTGTGGCGGCGAACATCAACTTCGAGAGTGCACCTTACCCAGAAACCATCAACGGATAGCTCAGATGAGAAAAACTATGACCACAAAAATGGGGTCAGTTCATAAAAACGTTAACAGTTAAATTAGTAGTAGGATTCCTTCCTGTTGAGTTTTGCATTAATCTATTACCAGCTAAAAGCAAGTTTTTACAGAGATTCCTTAAACTAAGAAAAAAAAACTTTTTAAAATACATTGATTAATTCAGCCTGTAATATCCCACTGCAAGCAAATGCCTTTTTTTCCATAAAGGAGAAGCATTGTAGTGTTATCCACTATGCTGTTCCATTGCAGTCAGAATTTCAGTACAACTTAAAATTATTGTTTATACTCTAATTAATAATTATGTATTAAAACAATTTTTCAGACGTTACCATGTTGAAGACGATCAAAAGTATGGCCACTTAGTACCCGGTAGAATATCAGGGACCCTACGAAATGCGTTAGGTCTTAAGAGATATGAGCTCCCATTATACATATATCGTATGAGGCTATTGGGATACCCACCCGGTTGGCTGGAAGAGGCGAGAATATCTCATTCTGGCATAACATTGTTTGATTCATCAGTAAGATATACTAATAATTTAAATATCATTATATATAATAAAACTAAGTTGATAAAATGTGCATGCCGATAAAACTTAAAAAGGAGTCCCGGCACGATAAAGGGACTTATATATTGTGATAGCCCTTTATCCCCCCTCGAACAAGAAAGTTCCCGTTTTAACCTAAAGGGCATGTTTTTAAAGATATAAGGGCTTTTCCAACCTTTCAACTTGGAAATTAAGTGTAGTGGCGCCATCTGTTGTCGAATATTTGAACTTCATTTAGAACAACGATTATTTGGGTTGCTAAAGCTACATTATTAGGAAGTAACATAGGCTGTATTTTATTTCTTAAAAACTTGGACATGTGCAAAAAAAAAACGGGTTATGTTCACCAAGGTGTAAAAAATCGTTTCAAATATTTTCTTTCCTTCGCGTGCGCTACTTAAATTCTTAAAGATAAGACAAAATGATGTACGACTGAATCATAGGACTAAAAAGATCTACAAAAAAATTCACAAAATAATTATTTCACCCGAGCGAAGCCGGGGCGGCCTGCTAGTCTATTTCATATATTTAACTATTTTTAGGGACATGAGGAAAAAATAGATTATAATAAATTTTAAACCTAGGTGTGTATATGCCATCACACTTTATTATACAAAGTAATAAAGTAAAAATTGTAATAATCTTTTATACGACTTGGTCTGCAAACAATCGTACGGGCCACCTAATGGTAAGCACCTATGGATGCCATTGCCTATGGATGCCAGCAACAGACACACAGGAACGCAAAACTGGTTGAGAGCAGTATTATTTAGCTGTGATCTCCTGTAAGGTTGAGGTACTTCCGCAGGCAGGCTGGTCAAAATTTTGGAGCAGGATATATCCTGCTGTGCCCACCTCGGTAATTCACTTATATTTAACGTAATTTTTTTTCCGTTTTTAAGGGTAATGCTACTCTTGATCCTGATGAAGAGGAGGGTGAAGTTTGTGAGCCAGGGTTTAAAGACAAATTTGATATTAAGAAGATTCTTGATTTCCCTGGGTTCAATGTACCTACCAGTTCACGGTACATAGAGGTAAAGAAGTGTATTCCTTCTATGAATAAGTTAAAGCCTGGTTGTAGAACTTATAAAACTTGAAATAAGTTCTTACTACTTTAATAACATTATATGAGAATTTAATTAATAAAACTTAAGTATAAAGTGTATTGTTATGTTATGTGTAACCTTTTGTTTCTTAGGAAGGACATTTGTTTGGTATACCACCTATGTCGGAGCAAGACAGTAAGATGGTAATGTTGCAAACATTAGCTCCTAATGCAGTAAAAGCTTACAAACGGAAGAAATTGCTAATGTTCCCCTCATCAAACAATAATTCCTTACAAGGCCAGGCTGAAATGGAATTAGACAGTGGAGATGGTTTGTTCATATTCAATAGATAGAAAAATGTGAAAGAAATTTGTATGCCAAATTTTTGTTTTAAATATTAAAATATACCATGCAAATTTCTTTCCAAAATCTTCATATAAATATTTAAATTTATAAAAATAAAAATAAACTACTATCCTTAATAATTTTTATGGTCATATTAAAGTCTTATCATATTCATACAACATCTTAATAAAGATATGTATCTATAATCTTTTATAACTTACAGCTTTCATTATAAACATTTCATGAAACTTTACAGAGGCAGTTGAATTTCCATCAAATCCACCTTTGCCTGATGACGAGCCACCCCCAAAAGTGCTGCCACCACCCCCTCCGTCTTCCCCACCTCCACTACCACCACTACCACCATCATCATCTCCAGAAAGAAAAGAAAAAAATGAATTCCAAAATAAAACACCAAATGGTAAAAATAACACAGGTCCTAATGAAAAAGATAAAAGAATTTCACCCAATAAGAACAGTTCAAATAAAGAAAATAAGAGTTTTAATGAATCCCCTAAAGACAAAGTTAAAAAATGTAAAGGGAACAAACATTCAAATGACGAAAACTTGGACAGTTCTAGTGATATAGAAACAATAGAAGTGATTCAAATTAATGACATACCAATTCCTGATGATGATATGATCACTATTGACGAAGATTATGATGTAAGTATAATTTTTTAGTAATTTTCTTTGGTTTTGTTTTAATCAACCACAAGCTTGATCTGACAGTAGTCTATTACTTATGGCTTGCTTGATATTTTAAATGATAGCTATTTATTTATAAGTAGTATTGCAAAATCATGGTGGGTTTGCCTGAATGTTGTTTATGGTAATTTTTATAAAGATGTGCTTTAGTGAGAATAATATTATTCGATCCATTAACATTTAAATATTTCAGTCTGCAGTAGATAGTGGTCGCGAAAGTCCAAGTCTGGATGATTTAGAAGAAAAGAAAAGACTACTTTTGAATGCACTAAAAACTAACAAACCTATGTCAGAAACCATTTCTCTCTCTGAATCAGTTGAAACAGTGGAAAATGACACATTAGATATTACAGAAATTGATGAATTATTGGAAATGGCAGAAAAAGAACAAAAAGAAAAAATGAAGGAAATTGATGCAAATAATAAGAAAGAGATTTCCATAGAACCTCAAAAAGTGGTTGTAGTAGAAGATAATACTCGAACTAATGTAGAAGTAGAAATAACAGCTACTCCAAAAGCAGATCAGATTGTAAAAAGTGAACAAGAGAGTAGTACAAAAAATAACAATAGTGATGATGGAGCTTTATCAAGTAAACCATCAGATGTAAATACAGAAGTAATAAAACCTGACATTGATATTAAAACTCCCGAAGATTCTGTGAGTACACCCACTACATCTAATATTCAGACAAATAACATAGGAAAAATCTTAAGTACATCAGATACAAAGACAGGGCACGTGAAAACTACACAATATGGCACACCTGTTATAAATGTCGCCTCAAGTTACGTGAAATTGCCTAGCGAAGATAAATTCGCAAAGGACATATGCGACGTTATTAATTTCGAAAATCTTCCAAACTCAACTGGTAAGTTCAAGCAAATTAATAGTTTGCTTAAAAAAGTGAAATCAGTGGTTGATAGGATACAGGACTCATGATTTGAGAATACCACCTTATAGTAAGGTGGTGTTTTAGAAATTAACCAAATTGTTGGACATTTATAGACATAACTAGAATAGTTGTATTTATAGGATATATACAAGATGTTAGACATAAACGTTTACAAAATAATGGTTTTAACTCTTACGAAACAGCAATAATTACACTTGCGAGTCACTTTCAAGTTCAGTAATAGCTGTTTGGTGAAAATTTGTATATAAATATATTTTATATTTGGAGGATACAATTATGATAATTATCAATAATTACAAAAAATATTTATTAAATTTGAATTTGCACTAAATGCAAATTCCAAGTGGACAAACTTGTGCCGATAAGTCAAATGCTTATAAATGTGGTTTTTTAAAGCATATAATATACATGTATGTGTATGGCATACTCTTTTGATGATCAGCTTGGTGATTGTGAGTAGGCAATACTTTTTAGACCGTTTCCTTTTGATGTAAATGGATTGTGTAAGTACTTAACTTATATCAAGATGACACCATACTGGCACAGTTGTTTCTTAAAATTATGTTTCCAATAGTACATATTTTAAAACATAAATTATTTTCAGATTGTATATAAAATTTTCGTCAATGAGCTATGTTTATTAATAGGATAAGTTCATTTCCTTGCTCAATAGGGACATAGAAAGTTAGCAACATTTAAACATAACATCTTGTATATTATATAGCTGTTATAAAATATTTTTATACAGCCATGTGTAGAAATAAGAGTATTCTTAGACTTTTTTAAACATGTGGCATGTTACATCGTCCACATAAAATTATATTTTTCTTTATAATATTTTTAAGAACTTTCCAAACTCAACATGAAAAGTACATATGAAAGAATTTTCATTTTATGTATTAATTTGTTTTATCCTTACAAGTTGAAAACAAAGTTTAGTGATTGGATTTTTAAAAGCAATAAAACAAGTGTTGTGTCTTTATTATTATCATTTATTATTTTGCATATAATACAAACATGATCGTGTAAATTATAATATAAAGTGAAAGCAAAAATAATCTAGTGATAAAAGTTATTACTTCAAAAACCCAACCCAAAACAAAAATAAAAACTAAAACTAATGGAATATCACAAACTGAACCAGAGTATTAATCTGGCATTCTAAGAAAAAACATCTTCAGGTTTTAGGTACCGATATTAAAAATAAAAACAAACTGGAGTGACTCCATGAAGTTTTAAAGTAAAAGAAAAATAAAACATAAATAAGAAATTTAATTTACAATTCAGATCTGAGTATTGACTATAAAACTGTCTTATACTTGTGATGATCAATCGATATTTTCAGAACACATTAATATTTAAAAAATTAATTTTTAAAATCTTTTTGCAAATTTGTTAAAAAAATTAGCACCAATAATTTACAAATTACAATTTAAAAAACACAAATTAAATTATGTTTCGTATCAATATAATTTGAAAATAAATAAACATACTCAATGACAATTTACAAGTTGTAATTTGAGGGCGATCAATTATTCTTTAGTAAGTAAATAACATAAACATTAAAATACAGAAACTTTAAATTATTAAAATTTCCAGTATTACCACTCGCAGGAAAAAACTATTTTGAATTTGTCTTGTTGATGACAACATTTATTTAAAAGTTTAAATGTTTTTATGTTAACTGATACATATACACCATTAAAATTATTTAAAATAGTTTTATGCTAAGTTATTTATTTCCATATTATATTTAACTGGATAAGCCGTGTGGTTAATGTTTACCTACAATTAAATAACATTTTGAGACTCGGCATTGAGATTCCATGGAATGATTTAGACTGATTTAATATCTATTCAACTATTATTACTAATATATGTATTATAACTATATATATCTTATTCTATACATTAATATGATAGTAATTATTGTTTATATCCATAATGTAGTTTTGTTTATTATACATACGACATTTGTTATCCATTGTTGAACTTTGAAGAATGTTATCACCTTTTATTAAATTCTTGGTGGTGTTGGTGGAGCTCCGTCGCGATCCTGGCAACGAAGGTAACTGTGTCATAATATATTGTTTGTAAAAATATCTATGGAGTGGCCAACAGGATAAATAATATATAACATAATATATAAAGCTGAAGAGTTTGTTTGTTTGGTTGTTTGTTTGTTTGAACGCGGTAATCTCTGGAACTACTGGGCCGATTTGAAAAATTCTTTCACCGTTAGATAGCCCATTTATCGAGGAAGGCTATAGGCTATGTATCGTCACGCTAAGACCAATAGGAGCGGAGTCCACACCGACGAAGTCGCGCGCAGAAGCTAGTTTATAACAT
This sequence comes from Melitaea athalia, assembly GCA_905220545.2. NCBI lineage: Eukaryota > Metazoa > Arthropoda > Insecta > Lepidoptera > Nymphalidae > Melitaea > Melitaea athalia. The sequence continues at coordinate 17,846,152 of HG992182.1, forward strand.
AATCCTGTTGGTCACACCATAACTTATGAATAACTGTGCCAATAATGTCTGTCGGGTTAGAAAGATTAATAGAGCCACAAAATAGGTATAATGCTGCGATTGTCAGACTGGAGTAGTAAAAAAAGGAATCGCGTCTAGTAACCTGCAATTAAAAAAAAGTTTATATATATTTGTATAAACATCTTTTTGCTGTAATAAAAACGATATAAAAGTTGAAACGCGTCTTAGGCCTGGATCGTTCGTTCCAAAGGAGGAAGATTGGATTCGCTTATTTAGTCATCAGTTCATCACTATGTATATTTAATGTAAATATTATACATCTGAGGTGAGGTGGTTTGGATGAACGTTTTTCAAATCAAATTGAAACATAGTTTTGTTGATATGATTAAATAGCTCATTTATCGAAGAAGGATATATGTATATACAACACCACGCTATGACCAACAGAGCATAGCATCAATGAAAAAATATTGCAAAAGCGAGTTCAGCATAAAAGAAATACAAATAACATTGGATTTGTGCAGGCGAAACCGCGGGGAAGCTATTCAGTAATAATAATAGACTTTTAGTTTCAAATTATAACCCACATATATTGTTGTCAGTACTGATAACGCTATATCGCGCTCTTAGGCCACGTGATATACCACCATACGTTTTTTGCTATGTACCTATACTAATATTATAAAGCAGAAGTCTGTTTGTTCATTTAAACACACTAATTTTAGGAACTAGTGGTTAGGGATGCAAACGATACATCGATGTTTTAAAACATCGAGGTATCGTTCATAACACAACTACAATAAAACATCGATACATCGTTCATTAACAACGATGTTTTATGAACGATGTTTGATAGCAGCGCCATCTCTTCGTAATTGTACGTAATTATAATTTTTGTCATATGACTGGCGGCTGGCGCGGGGCGCCACCACGCGTCCGCGCCATTCTTCATTTCTCTCGCCGTCTCGCGTTATGTTACCGCCCGTCAAAACGAAATCCGAATTCCGAAGCCGTTAAGTGCATATTCACTAAAAACTGAAGTTAACTGAAGTTAAAAACTTAGCTGAGTTACCTTTAATAGGTAACTCAGCTAAGTTTTTAACACAACAACATAAAATGACGCCGCGTTGGCGCAGCGGTCACAGCAATGGATTGCGATTGGCTGTTGCGCGAGCGGTTGCGGGTTCGATCCCCGCACACGACAACATTTGTATTGGCCATACAGATGTTTGTCGTGGTCTGGGTGTTTGTGCAGTCCTTGTGGGTCTCCCCACCGTGCCTCGGAGAGCACGTTAAGCCGTCGGTCCCGGTTGTTATCATGTACACCTGATAGCGATCGTTACTCATAGTAGGAAATATATATTTGGGTTGTCTGGAAGAAATGGCTAAATAGCCATAAGTCCGCCCATTGTACTTCACAGTCTGTAAATGATATTTGTAGTTGTGATGTACAAAAAAGTATAAATAAATAAATAAAATCACGAGTTTAATACTCGTGATTTTATTTTTTTTTAAGTAACTAAAGCTCGCCGACGCAAGATTTGCTTGTAAACAAGTAAATTAAATAAATTGATGTGATTGATTCTAACTATTAAAATTTTCAAACTAAGGAAATACGAGTACTATCTCGCGACAAGCTTTTATATCATATAGATTATTTTAATGACTTTATAAATAGATAGTAAAAGTTTTAAAGTAAAAATTTATTTTTTCGTTTTAGTGCATTCAAATAAAAGCTTGTTTTTAAAAAAGGTTTTTTACTTTTAATTTTAAAGAAAACATCGAAAAAACATCGATGTATCGTCGTAAAACGTCGATGTTTTCAACATCGATGTTGCACTTTAAAAAACATCGATGTTTCAGTATCGATGTTTTTTATGAACGATGTTGCATCCCTACTAGTGGTTCGAATTAAACAATTATTTTTGTGTTGGATAGTCCATTTACCAAGGAAGTCTACAGGCTGTATAATATATAAGTAAGTTTTTTTTCTCAAATTAACGCAGGTGTAACCGTGTAGTACAGCAAGTTCTATATAATAAAGAAGAAATATATGCCCGTTGTTGTTACTTGTTGCAAGTATTTTTGCCTATTTATCGGGATGAGTTTGATATGCGAAAGTTATCTATAAAGTCGGTGTAACTGTCGTCAAATAGGCGGACGAGTCCTTACAATAACCTATACTTGTTTTCTAGTTAATGTGTAACGTCAACACTATGACTAACATGTTTTTGTTTGATTTTAAATTACACTCATTGTTTCCATATTGTCAACTGTTGAAACTTGACCCTTTATTGTACTAAAAATTTAGACTAAGCCAAATATTACGGGATATAGAGTGACAGTTTAGATACAAAAAGTAATAGTGCGAGCAGTCCCATGCTCCACTGGCATAACTGAAAGCCATTAAACCAACCAATCAATAATTACGTCAATTTAAATTGTTTTATGGTTGGAATTTTAGTAACAATTTCTTTAAAGGCTAAAGTATCAATCTATAATTCATATAAACAAGTAATAAAGTAAAACATGATTATCAAACCTGAGAATTAGGCATCGGTTTGGCAGCGTCCTGTATCTGGTTACGACGTGGGCGCATCATATACATGGCCACAGCGAGTGCCATCATCAAGAACATGACAAGGAAGCTGTTCCCTGCTGACTCTGGCTGTGGTAGCCCGGGCAATTGCTCCAGGCATTCATTGTCTGTACAGTATGACTGACCTTGACGTAGCTGTAAATAAGAAGGAACTATTTTTGAACGAAGTGTGTAAACAAGCGTATGGTCCACCTGATAGTAAGGGTTTACCGTAGCCGACGCTTACAAAACCAAAAGCATCACAAGCGTGTTTCCGACCCTACCCCTGACCCGCCCCAGGAGCTTAAAACGGGAACTTAAATAATTTAACTGAGGTAGGGATGCACAGCAGGAAATATCCTGCTCAAAATCTGGAGCAGCCCGACTGGGCAAGTCGTGAGGATACCTCGACCTTACAGAAGATCACGGCTAAATAATACTGCTTCCAAGCAGGACAGGGCTGTGTTCCTGTGGTAACATAACCAAAGCAACTGGGTGTGCAAGAGTCTATAAACTATGGTAATCGATTACCAGTGGGCAGTGAGTCGTTTAAGCTAGTTTGCCGCCCTCGTTGTAAACCCAAAAATTTTACGTTAGTTATAATACTTGCTAAACATTCTTTATTATCTCTTAACATTAGTCACTTAAAGAAGAGAAAAGGAGATTAAAACTTTTTTTATTTTGAATCCAGTTTTTTTTTGGTTTTTGGGTTAAAAATTTATCACTTACTATCTGTACCAACGACTTCGTTTGCGTGGGAGATTGTATCTGGATACTCATTATTTTTTTTAACACCGTGATCCTGAACCCGTGGGAATTAAGGAATAAGAAGTATATGTTGCCATGTGACGACTTTTACCTTATTTTGGGATTTTAGTTATTCGGTATATTATTGTTATTTGGTATATTAGCGATCGCAAAAATGGTCGTATTTAATAGAAAAATGTTCGGTTATTTCACATCGATCTGGGCGGTAAATGCGGTTTTTCCCGTGTAAATCCCGTTTACACGTAATTCTGGGATAAAAAGAAGGTATATGTTCCTCAACAACCTCCCCTTTCTTTCAGTGAAATTCCCTTAAATTTTAGTTCAGCAATCAGCCGTTTCGGAGATTAGTACGGACAAACGGAAAGATAGAGGGAAAGTTTTGGGCAGGTGGGTTGGCTTTGTCGCACCGAAGACGCTGCGGCCCGTCTTCAGCCGGTGTATTTCGAAGCCAGCAGTTGGATGGTTATCCCGCCATCGGTCGGCTTTTTAAGTTCCAAGGCGATAGTGGAAATGTTATCCCTTAGTCGCCTCTTACGCCACCCACGGGAAGAGAGGGGGAAGCTATATTCTTTACTGTCGTACGCTTAAGTATACGGCCTGAGTGAAAAAGCGTTCAGCGGGGCGTTTTGCGTTGCCTGCAAGCGGCGAAAGAGCGTTCGTACAGTGCACGCCGCGTGCACGCTTAGCATTCTTGTGAGCTAGTCGCATTTTTCATGATGGCGACGGGGTCGTACGATATTATTAATATGAATATGATTAGAAGAAAATGTGTGGTTAAAATCTATACTAATCTATACTAATATATAAAGCTGAAGAGTTTGTTTGTTTGTTTGAACGCGGTAATCTCTGGAACTACTGGGCCGATTTGAAAAATTCTTTCACTGTTAGATAGCCCATTTATCGAGGAAGGCTATAGGCTATGTATCGTCACGCTAAGACTTATAGGAGCGGAGTCCACGCCGACGAAGTCGCGCGCAGAAGCTAGTAATATAATAAAGCTGAAAAGTTTGTTTGTTTGAACGCGCTTATCTCAGGATCTACTAGTCCGATTTGAAAAATTCTTTCAGTATTAGATAGCCCATTTATCGAGGAAGGCTATAGGCTATATATCATGACGCTAAGAGCAATAGAAACGTAGCACCAAGCCACCAATGAATAATGTTTCAAATCGGGTTTTTTCCTTTTGAGAGCTTCCGCTGCGTAAACGGTTAAAGTTTCTCACAAATCATGTATGACAGAAGTGGTCCTATTCCACGGGGACAAAGTCGCGCGCACAAGCTAGTATTCTTATAACTCGAAACATAAACTGTTTTGAACTTGCACGCGACGCCACGCTCGACGGTCGGCTCACCGCAAACATGCACGCTCCGCCGCCGAGCCGCGCGGCCGCCACTCAGGACACTCGCGGGTGTTTTCATACGTTTAACATGAACGCTGCACGCCCCGCCCCGCCGAACGCTTAAGTCGAGCGTGCACTCAGGCCGTACGCTTAGCCTCAGCCTGTAATATTCCACGACTGGGCATAGGCCTTTTTCCCCCGTAGGAGAAGGATCGGAGCTTAATCCACCACGCTGCTCCAATGCGGGTTGACGGATATATTTCCTACTATGAGTAACGATCTCTACTACTACGCTATTAGGTGTACATGATAACAACCAGGACCGACTTAACGTGCTCTTCGAGACACGGTGGGGAGACCCACAAGGACTGCACAAACACCCAGACCACGGCAAACATCTGTATGGCCAATACAAATGTTTGTTATGTGCGGAGATCGAACCCGCAACCGCTAGCACAACAGCCACAATCCAGTGCTGTGACCGTTGCGCCAACGCGGCGGCGGTTACTGCCGTAACCATACAGTTTTATACATATAAAATGTATACATTTTCATATATAAAGAAACAAATTTTTGTTTAAATTGAAATAAATAGCATCTTGCATTACAACAATCAAGTTCTATTGTACACCTGCACTTATTACTCAATCAATCGATAACCAATTTAGAAACCAATGTTCTAGAATCTAAGATTTTGGTGATGTGAGTATAAAAATTAAAGACATTTATGAATAAATGCACCATTTTAGTTATGATAGATATTAAAATTCATTGTTGATATTTTATACCTATTATGTAAAAGAAATATCACATACATATAATAAACTTCCTATATTACAATAAAAAATTTCAACAAAAAACCAGAATAAAACTAGCTGACCTTTACATAGCACAATTTTATATATTTTTTCTTAGCATTTATGTTTTTATTTACATAATATACATTTAGTTATAAGAATTGTTAAAATTAAAATTTACATAAGTTGACTGGAGTTAGTTTTAAGTAAACTTATTCATAAATACTGATTATAAAATTAAGTAATCACCGATAGAAATAACGTAATGGTATAGAATGATTTGGGTAAGGCTAGGGGCATTTGTAAATAATTATTGATAATTATTGTTGCTAACAATTGAAACACTTAAATATGACATTATCAAATATTTCAAGATGACTAAATTATGGCAAATGTAATTATGATATAGCAAGAATTACATTGGCTGTGTTGTGACCATATTTGAAAATTACAGCTATTAGTGATTTAGTCATTCAGATTTATTAAAAGCAGATCATCAGGAAGTCGTTCATTTTTAAATGCCACTTAATGTTTATTTGGATGTTGTTTAAATAAGAGAACTGCAGGCTTGCACACAGTTCTTTTATTAAAAGAATAACAAAATTTTTTAAATCAGTCTTTAAAAAAAAAATATAATTAGGTCGGCAAACAAGCCTAAGGCTGCTCTGATGGTAAACAATTAGTACCATAGCTTACAGACATCTTTAACACCAGACCAACACGAGGTGTTGACAACCCTATCCCCAATTCCCCCAGGAGTTCTGGTCACCTTACTCACCAACAGGAACCCAACACTGCTTCAAAGCAGTATTGTTTAACTGTGATCTTCTGTAAGGTCGAGGTCGGGCTGTTCCATATATTGAGCAGGAAATTTCCTGCTGAGCCCTACCTCAGTTAAGAAAAAAATTAGTCACTTAGTCACAGTCTAAAAAGTTAGTTCACTAAAGAAATAAATTAATAAAAACAAAAAAGTTATATAAAGCAATTATATTTAAATATAACAAGGAGTGTTTCAATTGCAATAAAAAAATTATAAAAGGGAGTTGTAATAAATTGACACGTTCTTGATAAGGAACAGTCACGGTTGTTATGTGTAACTAATGCCTTTACAACAATTTTCCCTCTAAAATACTCATGTGTAACACAATATTTTACATTTTCAGTAATTTGTACCTACTTAATTCAATAATAATTCTTCTAATACAAGATAAATACACAATTTTAAATAAATGAGCATTGTTTTAATCAATTTGACTTAATTTTTTTGTTTTTGATCATATCGAAAAAGTGTTTTTAATTCTTTCTTATTTAAAGTAACATTTACTGCAGACGTGGTACTTATTACTGTTGATAAATTCGGTACAAGGTCACTAGATAATACGACTCACCAACGAGATGAGCCGTCGCATCGCCAGCTCATGATTCCACAGGCATTCGCACGGGTCCATTTCATCGCCCATTTCTGCGCAAAAATTAATCGACGTAAGATTTTTGTTACGCACTGATCACACGACATTACTAATTGACTATTTTAATTATGAAATTGACACACATACAAAGTTGCACAAACGAATAGTTGCAGACGCAATAATAAAAAATAGAACTGATGAAACGACTATATTTTTGTTTTTATTTACAACAAAAAAAAAAAACATTGGTAGCAAATCATCTGTCAAGGAAGAGAAAGTGAATAGGTATTAGTAATTATGCATTAATTGTTTTTACCTGGGAACTATTTACACTTAAACGAAAAGTGGAAAAGTAAAAATAAATATTTTTATAACTTTTGATGTAATGCACCCGCGCTTGGCCTGTTCAAAAGTAAAAAAATCAGATGACTACACCTACGCCGACATTTTCCACTGTCTGCTTGGACTTTTTTGATTGGTTTTCCAATTAAGTGAACACAGCTAATAAAACATTAGTGTTGCTATACTTTACTTTTAGAAAATCTCTAAAATAATATGTTAAAAATTATTTTTAACAACAGTCGTCTACTAAATATATGAATGGTAAATATTATAAATATATCATTAAGGCGGTACCCCCAGCAAATAACCTTGAGCATTCGTTGCCTCTTTGTCGCACCCCACCTCTCGTAAAACACGACTAGCGGCATTTGGTGAACAACTAACGAATACACGTAAAAATTACAGATCTAGGGATCCGCACGGCTTTCAATAAAAAAATATAATTATTATTTTTTTAAATTGGTGCGTATATAATTTAGTAATGAATTCAGTGACTACACTTACGTTCAATAAATACTAATAATGAAGTATAATATTACCTAAACTTATAAATAACTAGCTGACCCGGCGAACTTCGTACCGCCTATCAGTCGATTCTTTAATTATTTTTTTTAAAACGGCAATTTGGGTCAGCTAGTAAGATAAAAAAAAGAAAAAAGAAAGTTGATCAACAATTACATAATGTAAAAAAAATATATAAATTAATATATTGACAAATATTGACATTAATATTTATACGATACTAACGTCACTCAATTGTTTTGCCTTACTGAAACCTCTCCACTAAAACTTAAACTTTATGGTATGGTATTAAAGTTCAAATTGACTTTTAAGTATTATTACGAAACTTTTGTATGGGAATATAGAACAGTGTTGTTTTTAGACTTTTTCTATTTCAATTTTTCTAATTTTTCTAAATTTTCGTAAGAAAAATCTTTTTAGCTGCTCTCGAGATTTGCGCTTAGCAACACATTCATCACATTTCATTTCACAGACAGTGTAAGTAGAAAAATAAAATAACAACAATTAAGTAAATTTTATTATATATATATTTTTTTAAAGTAGGTCTAGGTAAAAAGTAAAAACCTATACTACGTGGTCAAATTAAATTAGCTAGCAAAACTCTTTATCATGGGTGTCGTTTCTATAATTTTCAAAGGTGCTAAAACCATTGTTTAGATACCTACACAACAATAGCGTTTTTAAAAAAAACTCAATAGTTTTAAATACACACACAGAGCGTACTTTCACAATAAATAACAAACAAAAAAAACTAACCCAAACAAAAGTCAACAAAAAATGCTAACAATATGCTAATAAATTATTATTGTTTACTAGCTGTGCCCGCGACTTCGTCCGCGTGGCATTAAAAAAAAATTATTGTTCAGTTCGCAGAGATACAAAATAAAAATAAAAGTAACAGCCTATTACATCAGCTATCTGTCTGTGAAAGTCCCGTCTGAATCGGTCAAGCCGTTTCAGAGATTAGCCGGAACAAACTGACAGACAGACAGACAACAATCAATTGTAAAAAATGTAATTTTGGTATATGTACCGTGTATACATGGATATGCATTTAGTAAAAGGATATTATTTTATTATTACAAACGGACACTCCACTTTTATTTATTTGTATGTATAGAGTATAGACGTATAGATTTATAATATGACGTGAGCGTGCGCTAGCCGAGACGGTGACAAACGACACAAGCTTCTCCCTCCAAACCTTGCGGCAGACTGAATTCCAATACACCGCGCTTGAGTACAGTAGCGAATACGCCCAGATTTTAGAAAAAAATCAATAACACATCAAATTTAGGTCTTTTCGAAAAATTTTTTCATGCGAATTGTTCCTTATTAAATTGTCAATCCATTAGTGTCGGTAGCAAAATAAAATAATGTTTACTTCACGAGGAGACGCACAGTATCAGTAATTATTTCTCATTTTTGTGGTTTCGTTGTAAGGCGATTATTTAAAATGTAATCCTTTAAAAAAATAAAAAAAAGGACCATCATGTAATCAAAATTATGTAGAAATTAAATGTGTTTGTATTAGTTTTATATTTCTTTCCAATAAAAAGTAGATAGCTTCAAAAAACTGCACAAAAAACGGCTAGCGCGGCGTTTTGCCCCCCCAGGCGCCTTAATGGCCAGGCCTTCATATCTGGCCCATAAAAATGGTCTGCAGGGCTATTGCGTATCTCAACTGACAGCTCTTGTGTCGTACACTAGACGTAATGATCAACGTATGCTAAAACATTGAACTATCATTATGCGGCTAAGTCAAATAGGACCTTATACGCATGGAATATGGCTTATTTTACGATATTCTATTTTTTTGCGACTTATACACTATTTTATTTTATGCGACATAATACACTTGCCATCTGTCTCGATGAAGTTTTAAGTTGCGATTGTTTAAGCGTATTTGACACCATTTGGTAGTGACTATAATTTTTTGAAAGGCACTTCTCAATAGCAGTGTTTTAGGATAGACACTAGGGTGGACAAATAGATATTTAAAGAATAAAGTACTCCATAGATTATACACTTAATACGGGAAAGTACTCAGTGTCTGTGATAGATTTGCACTACGTTGAATTGTTTAATGTTTTTGTGATTTTATTAGGTGATTTTATATTTTTCTTTATTATTAGTTTAGTATTATTAGTTTATTCTTTGTTATTCGTTTCTTCGTGTTAAATCTTTAAATTTGTCTTTATTATTAGTTCTTTAGTATCAGTTTAGTATTATTAGTTTACTCTTTGTTATTAGTTTCTTCGTGTTAAATCTAATTGTTTTAATTATGGCGCACACTTTCCTACTGGGATATGCGGACGAAAAACGTAGACGTAATATTCTTCGAATAGAAAGACGCCGTCTGCGCGACGCCAATAATCCGTTGCAGCTGCCAGAGAGAGAGTTCATTGGACATTTTCGTCTAACAAAACTTGGATTCCAACAGGTTTTGGTGGAACTTAGTCCTTATCTACCAATACTTAAACAAAATACAGGTGTTCGCAATGAACTCAAAGTAAGTAACACTGTTCCTTTACTTTGACCTGTCTTTTGCTTTTTAACATTTTGTATTTGATATTTACTTGTAAATTTATATTTTAATTAAAACTGTTACTATAAAAACTGACTGATGATGACTTTGTTTGTCTCTCTATTGCAGATTTCGGCAGCATTAAATTTTTATGCAAATGGATCTTATCAACGGAATGTGGGTGCATCATTTCTACTGAATATGTCGCAACCGACATTCAGTAAATGTTTAAAGGAGGTCACCGGTGCACTCAATACCTGCGAAATCCTAAGGAAGTACATAAAGTTTCCTATGACACAGCACGAAAGGGAAATAATTATGAAAGAGTAGGTTTAAAGTTAAATAGATTGTTACGGTAGGTACATCAACCTACCCAATTAATCGAAAACTTTTGAATTGCTTCTTTCAGTTTTATGGAGACATTTGGATTTCCGGGTGTTATAGGTTGCATAATTGATGGTACACACGTGGCCTTAATCCGCCCTAAGGAGCATGAGGAGATTTATTTTAACAGAAAGAATTACCATTCCTTGAATGTTTTACTAGTAAGTGTATTATAATTAATTTTTTTTTTTTTATTTTTTTATTTTTTTTTTATTTCAAAGTTGCACCAACAAAATGAACACCATTACATATTTACAGTTTCTCATACAATATAATATTCTTGCTAAGCGTCACCTCAATTATAGGTGCAAACGGCGTTTCCAGATGGCAATATACATTTTAACAAACACTTATTACATTAAAGCATTTAAGAAAATATATTCAACAGTCATTGATAACATAAAAAAAAAAAAAAAAAAATAATAGTTCATGTAAAAAATCTAAAGATCAAAAACCCAAAATAATTTAAAAAAAATTATTCAAAAAAGTGTTTCTTTATAAATTTGTATATCATTTACAAGAATCAAGCTGAAGTCAATGGTTAGTAAAATTGAATTAAAATTAAATTAAATTAGAATTAAAATGTCAGGTTAAGAATATTAAATTAATGAATTACAACAAATTATAGTTAGGCTAAGATTAAGTCATATATAAAATCATAGTAAATCATTATAAATTAAAATTCAGTGATAGGTTACAGATTTACAAGCTATATCTAATATATTACATAATTATATTATATTACTATAACGCCTGCCCAATGTAGATTTTGAATTTCTGAAGGGGATTTGAGAAAATATCTATTTGCGATAACATTTCTTTACCCTTTCTCGTATCTCCTTCATCGCAATCTCCAGTTCCGTCAAATGCTTTTAAATTATGGACAGCGTTATAAGTCTTAAAAATTCTGTTTAAGGGAGAGAACTGTCCCAAGTTAGTACGCGCGAATTTTTGTGCGAATGGGACATATTTATTCGGTCTGGGCAATCTACTAGGCACATTTATACTTGTCTTATTTAATAAGTAAGGAACGTCGATGTGTCCGTTTATTAGTTTGTACAGAAACAAGTTGTCCAGTATCCTTCGTCTAGAACAGTGGTCGGCAACCTTTTGGTAGGCAAGGGCCACGAGGTGGCCAAATAAACTAAAGGCGGGCCGCACTTATGATTTAAACCCTAGACTCTACCTGATACCTACATATAATTGGTCATATCCCATAGAAAAAATGAAAATGCTATTAAAATTTTTAAAACATATGGAATTTAATACGTACACGTAATACTTACATTATACAGCACAACAGCATTTTTGTTGTATGGATTTTTTTATGGATCTAGCTGCATTTTCTACCCTAATCCTAAATTTGTACTCAGATTTTTGCTAGCAGCTCTACATTTTGAGATATGAAGGGTAGCTATTTTTGTCAAAAAAACATGGTTTCCCGTCATATAACAATTTATTTAAACAACATTTTCTTTTATGTAACTTTCTTGAATAAGTTGGAGTTTTACTACTATTCTGGATAATCCAACAGTAGTCAGCCATCATACTTTCACTCCAATAGCCCTGGTAGCGCTCCTCCATGAAGCGAATATCCTGATGAAAGCGTTCTCCCTGCTTCTCGCTTAAATGTCCAAGATTTACAGAAAATCGATCAACGTGGCTATAAGTGAAATGCATCTTAATGCTCATGTTGTATCCAAGGTGCTGAAAGTATAATGGTAACTGCTTGACGTGGTCAGGAAAGTCGACGGACTTCTTATTTCCCGAAAAGTTTTTTACAAGCCAAAAAAACTAATTCCAGGTATTTTTTCAGCAGTTGTCATACTTTCCGTAAAATTTACATCGTTTATTAATTTTCTAATTTGTGGTCTTTCGAAAATTCCAGCTTTTAAATTCTCAGCACTCAATTTTGGAAACGATCTGGATATACAGTGGCGTGTAAAAGTTTTAGGCCACCCTGTTTTTTCCATATAACTGACAAAATATTTTTTTCTTTCACTTGTTCTTTGTTCGAGTTGTTTGAGAGGACCATAATAAAGATTATAACGTTAATAATTATATAAAATATAATATTGTACAACAGTAAATGACTTTCAACAGTGTGCAAAAGTATTGGGCCACCGCAATTCACGAATTTGCCGGACCTTACTGCACAAGATTTTTTGATATTTTTTTCTCATTGGTTTCTAAAAACGCTATGCACAAGGAATATGCTAAAAATAACTATTATTTCTGCCTCAATGCCGAAAATTTTTAACGATAAAACTTGAAATATGCAAACATTAAGCTCTGTGAAATTTTGTTCAAACCACGTTCAAACTTTTTCAGAAAAAAATTTCGTGTTACATCACAAGAGTTTTATTGGTGAGTAAAAGTACTGTCAAATGTTAAAATTTAAAATTTTACTAAACAAATGGAATACTGGAGAAATATCTGAGATACGCGATCGCGGTTCGTTCATGCATTTATTTTGATATTTATAGCTTATTTACAAAACATTCGCGGGCCGCAAGTAAGAGCTCCGCGGGCCGCATGCGGCCCGCGGGCCGCGCGTTGCCGACCACTGGTCTAGAATAAAGCGTCTTTAACTGAAAATGATGCAGTCGATCCTCGTAAGACGGTAAAACTTTAGCTAAATTACATTTAAATGACAAGTGCCATAAGAATCGTTTTTGGACACTTTCTAAGCGTTTTATGTAGATATCATAGTGTGGGTTCCATACAACACTGCAGTACTCCAGGCTACTACGCACCAAAGACTTGTAGATCGTAAGTGTAGTGGACGGTTTTTTAAATTCCTTGCAATTTCGCATCACGAAACCAAGTTTTTTGAAGCCCTCTTTAGCGATTTTGTCAATATGGAGAATAAACCGAAGTTTACTGTCAATGATAATACCCAAGTCACGAATATGGTCTAATTCACCTAATGGCACGTCATCTATACTGTATGATATAGTAGTCAATTCTTGTTTTCGAGTAAAGCGAACTATTTTACATTTGTTAATATTCAAATCCATATCATTGAGTGTACACCAGTTGACAAGGTTGTCTAAATCAGCCTGTAATAAGAGCTGATCCCGAAATGAGTCTACTACTCTGAAGAATTTTAGGTCATCAGCGAACATATAAAATTTAGAGTTTGAAAAGCATTTACTGATGTCATTAATGAAAATGGTAAATAACAATGGTCCCAAATGGGAGCCCTGTGGAACACCAGAAAGAGCAGTGAATGGTTTTGATTTGTATCCTCCAACTACAACCACAGAATTTCTGTTGCTCAAATACGACTTACACCACTTTAAAAAATTGCCGGCAACCCCAAGCAATGAGAGTTTATGTAATAACAGAACATGATTCACCTTGTCGAAAGCCTTGGAGAAATCAGTATATATGACGTCTACTGTTCCACCGTGGTCCACTTCCACTACAAGGTCATGAACAAAAGATAATAGATTTGTTGCAGTTGAACGTGCTTTGACAAAGCCGTGCTGTTCAGGCCGAATAAACTGTTTGAATTGCCATGAAAGTATAGGGCACAACAGAGTTTCAAACACTTTCGCAAAGACCGTGATTATCGAAATTGGCCTATAGTTCTCAACAAGGGTAGAGTCACCACTTTTAAATAATGGTACTACTAGCGCTTCCTTCCAAGCCCTTGGGAAGATACCGGAGCTTAGGGAATTATTGATGATTATTGTAAGGGGTGCTGCTAAAGCACTGGCGCATCGAACGACAAACACAGCAGGGATTCCGTCTGCTCCGGCTCCCTTATTAACATTGAGTCTTTTTAACACCCTAAGGATTTGATCCTTTGAAAAAGTTATGGATGCTAAATCTATTGAGGAGGCAGAATCTAAAGAATCATGTAAGACATTCCTGCCACCCTGATTGTAAACAGAAGCAAATTGTGTTGCAAATAGGTCGCAAATTTCTGATCCATTTGTTGCTATTTTATTGTCTGAGGCCATCTGGGAGGGATAACTACTATTTCCTCCTCTTTTGTGCTTGATAAATGACCACAGCAATTTGGGATTAGTAGACAGAGATGATTCTAAGAGCTCAAGATACCGTTTGTAATTCGATTCAAGTAATTTGTTGCTTCTTTCTCTAAGTAATTCGAACGAAAGTAAATCGCGAGGATTTTTGTACTTTCTGTATTTGTTCCTATATTTCAACTTTTCTTTAAGTAATTTAACTAACGCGCCCGAGAACCATATCGGGTATTTTCCATTACTATTTCGGGGTCTAAATTTAGGTACATGTTTTTCAATCAATGATCTGATAATTTTGTAGAACATCGCGACCATTTCGTCAACAGTAGTACATTCCAGTAGTTTTTCCGTCCAGGAAATATTATTTAGCTCTTGTATTATCGCCTCATAGTCTGCTTTATAAAAATGGAATTTTGTGTCAGATTTCACTGGCATCCATTCTGGGAATTGCAATTCCACGTCGAAATGTAAGGGTGGGTGCAACTGGTCAATCAACGACATTGGGTCCGGATGAGTACTAACATTTGTTAACGCCAAGGTACTTAATACTAAGTCTAATATTTTGTTTTTATTATTTACATTTGCATTGTATTGAGTCAAATTATTGAATGACATGAAATCAACTAACATGTTATTCAGTAAACTGTTTGAAGTCTGTGCCGTCAGTACCGAATTGTTTTTTTTTTCCCAAGTCAAGCCACTCAAATTAAAATCGCCAAGAATAAGAGTGTGACCACTGTGGTTTCCCAGAATGCTGCTAGCGTTATTAAAAAAGTGTTCCAATATATGTTTTTGAACAGGTGGAGGTATATAAACACCACAGATGTATAAAGAATTTGTTTTGCTTTTTGCATCCTTTACGTCTAGCTTGACCCAGACATCCTCACAATCCGACTCATAACTGAACAAACGAACAGATCCCAAGCGCTTCGAAACCGCAACCAACACTCCACCTCCCTCTTTTTTCGTATGGAACCCACTACTTTCGCGATCACGCCTATACACAATATACCGACTGTCGAATAATTCATTGTCTGAAATACTGCTGTTCAACCAAGTTTCTGTTAAAACTATTACATCGAAATCATTACAAATAACATTTTTGAAAAATTCTACAGTTTTGGTCCTCAATCCCCTAACATTCTGATAGTAAACGTTAAAACAGTTAAACGTGCCCTTCAGTACAAATACAATTTTAGCGTTATCATGATAAACGATTTAACAAGTCCAGATTTTTCACATACACATAATTTGACTCTTCATCTTTTCTCATAAATACTTTACCGTCACGCACCCATACGAATTTGTATTTTAATTCTTTTGCCTTGCTCCGGGCCGCAGCGTGTAAGGATTTATTTTCTGGAGATAGATGTTCAGTAACGTATATGGCACTTTTCTTCTGCCCACCGATTCCTAAATGGCTCGTATTCAGCTTATCGTCCTTGTTGTGTTTGTTGAACTTACTGGTGGCGGCAAGGAATTCGTCACGGAGTCGTGGGCTGCTGAATTTAACTAAGATAGACCGGGGACGCGGACGCGGGTAATTAATTATGATGGTAATGTATTGAGCAATACATAGCATTAAAATAAAATGTTGTTCCAGTAGTGAGTTTGTACCTGCACAATTTGATAGATCAAACTTTGTTTTGATTTCAGATTTGTGATTCTAAACTGACCATCCTCCATTCCGATGCATCATTTGGTGGTTCATCTCACGATTCCTTTGTTTGGAAGGTGTGTGCAGTTAAACCATTCCTAGAAGGCCTGCAAAGAAATGGAGAGCACTGTTGGCTGTTAGGTATGCGCATTGCATATATGCTACTTGTATAATAGGATACTAATTAAATACAGACAACCATTTTTATAGAAAAAAATATATTATGCACAGACAGTAATTTATCTGACAGTATGTATTACAGCAGGATCTTCACTTCACTGTTTCCCTAACTTTATAAAACTTCCTGAGCAATTTAAAGCTTGGGTGTTTATTTTGAGAGGGAAATTAGAAAGAAAGATCATTTATAGTACAAGAACAAAAGAATATGCGACATCCATTTTACTAGCAAAGACCGAAACAGAAACAATCGCTTATCAGCTGTAGCCGTGCCTTCGCTGCACCTACCAAGTGAGTACTTTTTTTTTTGTACAGAAGTACTTGTAAGGACACAGGTCGGAATGTAAACAGGCTTAAGAGTGTCTTAACCTAAATATAGTAATACTACACAAGAAAAGATAAAAGGATACTTACAAATAAAATAGGTATAACACTGTCATATATACAGTGTCATATGTACTGTGCAGGCCTAATGTAACATAGAATAAGATTTAGACTCAAATAAATACATTGTGTAGATAGAAAAATAAGTTCCTAATATATTATAGAATTAATGTTTTCAATGTGACATTATAAAGTGCAGAGTTCATCAGATCATGATGTAATTGTTCACGTTTAATCATATAATAATACTAGCTTCTGCGCGCGACTTCGTCGGCGTGGACTCCGCTCCTATTGGTCTTAGCGTGATGATACATAGCCTATAGCCTTCCTCGATAAATGGGCTATCTAACAGTGAAAGAATTTTTCAAATCGGCCCAGTAGTTCCAGAGATTACCGCGTTCAAACAAACAAACAAACAAACAAACAACCAACCAAACAAACAAACAAACTCTTCAGCTTTATATATTAGTATAGATTTGTATAATGTACAGAAATTAAAACTTAAGATAAAACAGTTACTAACTTTAATCTAAGTGAAAACAATGTGAACTTTGCCATCATCATAAGTAAATGTTCAGTCAAAATTATGACATTAAATAATTTTCTATATATTTTCGCCTTCAAAATTGTAACAATATTTTGTAAATTTGACATTAACTCCGCTAACCACAGTAATGTCAGTTTAGTAGTAGTAAGTAAAGTTTCAGTTACAGTCAAACAACTATGAGATTGTGCTTTATTTTCCAGCATTATAATCTTTACGTTGTATACTCCGTAAAGTACACAATCTCAATAAATTAATTAATTTATGGATTTTCTTACTTGCAGTGTGGTGTAATGAATTTGATGAAAATTCATTGGCATCTCAATTAACGGTTCAAACAACAAGAAGCCAGATAGAAAAAGGTATTTATTTAACTTAAATCATAAAATATGTTACAAAAATAATAATAATTTGAATCAGAATTGATATTTCTTTTATTGTAACATACCTCAATACCTCCATTGTTACATTATCATAAGAGTTTAATTCATTTTTTACTTGGGGACAAGAGCTACTAATGATATAATTTAGAAATGAAATTTTAACTTTATATTATTTTAATTTTCAGTTAAAACTACTAGTCAATCAGCTGTACTCTTGGCTGTAACTATTTTAGGCGAACACAATAATTATTGTACAAATCTATTGGGATCTATTAAACCGAGTGAGTATTTTTATCAACTTTTAAAATAGCTGTTAAATAATATACAGATATTACTATCAATATTTTTTCTGAGGGCTAGTACCCAGATCTTTCTCGAAATTAGAAGAAAAATAATAATAAAAAATCAAGTAGATTAAAATTTTACTTCTAGAGAAGCAATTTTTGTCGCTATCATTTTTTAAAAGAAGTGCAAAATGCTACTCCTTGCTTTCAATGCAATTTGTACTTCCATCAAAAAAGTCCTTAAAACTCCTGCTGTCATCTATAAAATTATTTTTGCCCTAAGGTTGCCTGGAAGAGATTGCTTGTTTATTTTATTTCGTTTTAATTTGAAGAAGATATATAGTTAAGAAATAAATGAATAATCTTATATTAAGTGCTAAGCATTGCTTTAATGTTAAATTATAATAATATTAGTACCTATGTATTAAATACCTGACGCCGCGTTGGCTTGGGTTGTTATCATGTACACGTGATAGCGATTGTTACTCATAGTAGGGAATATATCCGCCAACCCGCATTGGAGCACCGTGGTGGATTAAGCTCCGATCCTTCTCCTACATGGATAAGAGGCCTATGCCCAACAGTGGGATATTACAGGCTGAATCGTGATGTATTAAATAAAATTTGAAATATCTTACAGGTGCCTACAGCAGAAGGGTATCAGCCTCCACTTAGCTCAGAGACTGTACCAGCCCGCCCCAGTGCAGCGTTACGTACGGTAGCGGTGGAGGGTTTGCCTGGTGTGCGTCTGCCTCTTAATGTTAGTTATTAAAGTATTATAATGAATATTAATAATTTAAGTATTAACTAATCTTTAGGTTTCCAGGCTTAATCTCCTTTTGTCACTATTAATCTTGTTTAAAAACTTATTTATCTAGTATGAACTTATGTATGTGTTTGTATATGTGTGTGTGTATTTATGTATATGTAAACAATCTATCTATATATGTATTTGTCTATTTGTTGAGTAGTTCCACATGATTTTCTATAACATGAAACTGTACACCTACACCTTCAATATAATTATCATCTCCTTTGCCCTAAGGTTGCCTGGAAGAGATTGCTTTTTAGCAATAAGGCCGCCTTTTGTACATTTTTCTACTAATTATTGTTAATGTTGCTTGTTTATTTTTTTATTTTTTTGGTGTGCAATAGTGTGTAAATAAAATAAATAAATAAATAATCTAATATTAAGTGCTAAGCATTGCTTTAATATTAAATTATAATATTAAGCATGTATTAAATAAAATTTTAAAATATCTTACAGATACCTACAGCAGAAGGGACTCGGCCTGCAGTTACCTCGGAGCCTGTACCGGCCGGCCCCAGTGCAGCGTTGCCTGTATGCAAACTTGGTGCTGTTGGTCATTTGTCGAGATCACCCTCCTGTGGGTCAAGTATTGGAATATTTTGTGCATTGGCTATATTGTGCAGGACGACACATGCATTCACTATCTTGCCAGTGGTAACTGGGTCGTAATGAAGTACCCTGTGTGCTAGCAAACACCGCCAACGTGATTTAAGTACTCCAATACTGTAATACCACCAATACTGTAGAGCGGTGCTACAGTATTTCTGGCCCGACATCTGTGTGCCTAGGGGGAGATTTTTTACTTAGTCGGTCGTGATAGCGTTAACTTCGATTTGTATGGAATTGAAACAGCGCCATCTAGTGACGATGAAGGGAAACAAAATTTGTGAGTTCAAGTACTTCCTCCGTAATTTAATATTATAATATTTTTAACAGATTTTATAATATTTAATTCAATAAATAATGTTACTGTGATGTTGTAGGTTTCATATAAAATTTGGAATGCCTGGAGTAGTTGGGTGCATAGATGGAAGCCATTTTAAAATAGTTGTTCCACCTAAAGAAGAGAAACACATTTATTAAAGCAGGAAACACTACTACTCTCTTAATGTACAGATGGTACGTAATTATGTGGAGATTTATCATTGTCGTTCGTAACCCGTTTTTTTTTTTTTTTCAAAAGATAGACAATAAAACTAATTGTCTTTTTTTCAGGTATGTGATGATTATAGAATTTTAAGTGTTAATCCCAAGTTTGGAGGTGCAAACCATGATTCCTTCATTTGGAAAAACAGTAATCAAAATGGAGAAGTGCTCTGGCTTTTAGGTAAAGTATCCACAAGTAAATTGGTGGGTTTAATATTAATTATTAATTAGTGAAGGAAAACATCTTAAGGACTGTTTTTTTAATATCTTTTTATGTCTCAACTGCTCAACCTATCTTTCTAAAAATGTGCAGATATATTATTTAGTACATATACTTAATACATATTTTTATTCTCTCTAGGGGACTCTGGATATCGACAACGCCCATGGATAATGACACCAATTTTAGATGCAACTCTTGGAACACCAGAAGCAAATTATCATGATAAGCATATGAGAGCCAGGGTAGTCATAGAAAACACATTGTCGGGGCTGAAAAATCGGTGCCGTTGTCTTCGCAAAGATAGAGTTTTCCATTATAGAGCACTTAAATTTGTTTTTAATTATTTCTAGGTAATGAATTTGAAAGGACAACTCGTGGTAACAGCAGCTATACCGAGATAGAAGCTTCCTTCGATTTAAATAGAGGTAGAATATTGAGGGACCAATTAATTAGGAGAATTAATAGTTAATTATGTAGCTTCATTATATCATTTCACTTTATTTCTTTTAAATTTTATTTAAATATAAATAGGGTTAAGATAGATTAGAGGTTTACTGTTTGTTTACGTTTATATAACTTTTTTGTGTCATACTTTAAATAACAGGTTGACACTGCGGTGACAGATGTTTTTATGCCCTATCCTATACCCAAAGGTTGTCTGGAGTCTCTTTTAGCGATAAGACAGCCTTTGTACATCTTCCTCTAATTTTACTACTTTTGTTTGTATCTTTTAATGGTGTGCAATAAAAAATAATAATTATATAGATAAGCTACATGTTGGACAAAATTTTGTTTTGAAAAGAGCAACTGCCGAGATGCTTGCCGGCTCTTCTCAGCAGAATCAACTTTTCGAACCAGTGGTAGACTCTCAACTTGTCATAAGAGCTACAATTTGGCCTACATTAAATAAATAACTTTGAATTTATAAATATCAATTTAGATCCATAAATAAAACAATTTGAAACAGTTTAAAACCTTCTTTTATTGAATATACAAACAATCAGTCTTAATAGTAATAATAATTAGTGTAAATTAAGAATTTAAAAAACTCCCAACATGTTAATCTTCAAGTAATAGGATCTAGAATGCTAAGATTTTAAGATAAAATCATAATTTAAAATATCTATACTTATTATTAAAAGAAGTCCCCGGGCCTTTCTGTCTGTCTGTCTGAATGTAATGTTTACAAATTTTTTAAACAATCGTGTGTCGGCCACTTCACACACGGTAATAGAATATTGTATCTTACTAGTGTAACTTTATTTAGAATTCTAGTGCAGATGAAGCCGTAGGGGCGACATGGGAATTTTTTGTGTATGGCGGGTGACGCCCGAGAGGATCCAAAATGTTTTCGTGAAAAACTCTGATAAAACATCATTTTTCAGTGGTCATCCGTAAACAAAAGTGTCTTTATTTGTCACGCAGATTACGAATACACTGTTAGCATCAGGATGTTCCATGAAAAAAGATACATCAGGAGTGGTAAACCTTTTCGAAAGAAAAATTATGTAAAAAAAACTTTATTTCAGTGCGGATGGAGTCGTAGGGGCGACATGGGTATTTTTTGTGTATGGCGGGTGACGCCCGAGAGGAGCCATTACCTGTAAGACTCTGATAAAACATCATTTTTCAGTGGTCATCCGTAAACGAAAGTGTCTTTATTTGTCACGCAGATTACGAATACACTGCTAGCATCGGGATATTGCATGAAAACGCATACATCAAAAGTTGTAAACCTTTACAAACGAAAAATGATGTAAAAAAATATTTACAGCTATGAAATGTTTCTGTGACTGCCATAGTCAGTATAGCAGTGATGAATTTGATTCAGATTACGAGTGAAACTACATTGGATATTTTTATTTATTCCATTATGAAATATTATTTTACTAAGAATTTAATGTACAAGTGTAGTGAATCAGCATAGGCGGCGGAGGGCGTGGGCGGTGTGGGCGACCGCCCACGGCCTCGCGGTGCAAAGGGCCTCGCGCCCGACACCCGAAAATAAATTTTAAAAAGTATGGAAAATCCTAAAGTACACGGTAAGTGAGTAAAAGGCAACAAAAAACTTAACGAGGTCATTCGTTCAACTATTTTACACGGACCTCATATTTTTTCATACCGGGGGCCTTATATGAAAATCGATTCCTAAAGAGTAAACTCCAAAAAAAAGATCCTGAAATAGGACGAAATTTCCAATAAAAAAATCCAGACTCTCAGAACACTATCTCTATTATTTGTAATTTTATTTAACGCTGAAAATAGTGCTCTGCGAGGTCGTTACGACATAGGCCGCCCAAAACAACCTGTGCCAAGCAGGCTTATGGTGGCGGAGGTTGTTTTTATAAATTCACAATATTAAAATTAGCCGATAAAAAATTGTTTCATCTAATTAACAGATGAGGGAATATT
The DNA here is from genome assembly GCA_905220545.2 of Melitaea athalia. Lineage (NCBI taxonomy): Eukaryota > Metazoa > Arthropoda > Insecta > Lepidoptera > Nymphalidae > Melitaea > Melitaea athalia. The sequence goes on from HG992182.1 coordinate 17,868,834, forward strand.
TTGCTATATCCCAGATCTTAGACCAATAGGTCCATCTAATTAATTAGTCCTGGCGTGATAAAGATAATATTTGTAATATAAAATTTATTTACCTTTATTATTTTTTTTCTATTTTTTTTTTTTTATTTAACAATTTATCATACGTACAAAACTTACATAATAAATTTGTCATGAAGACTCACGTATAATGGGTGTGCTTATCCCTATAAGAGATTTCTTCCAGCACACCCAATTTTTATTTATTTAATGTCCCAAAGAAGTTAAGTAAATATTTAGGTTTTTTTCTTTATTAATAAAAAAACTGTTTAACTTTAAGTGATTTTTTATTTTACATTCCCTTCTTTTTGCACCATCAGAGGGCCTCGCAAATGTACCTTGCCCACATTAAATTTAAGACTTGCGCCGCCACTGAGTGAATGTATGAAATAATCTTTTGTTGGAGTTTACTCCTTAAGGTGTAAATGTATTGAACGAAGGACGTACAACCTATTCTGCGCACCTTTCAATTTTCGGTGCGTACGCGTCTTGTCGTAACGCCATAGGGGCTGTCTCCACGAGGGAGCGTATCGCCGGCGATACCCTCGCTCGTGGAGACGGCTCCATAGAGTGTATAGAAATAGGTGGCACGACGATACTATCGCCGGCGATACGCTCGCTCGTGGAGACAGCCCCTTAGGTGGCATTATATATCTCTCTATATTTAAAAATGAATAGCTGAATATGTTGCTAAGCGCAAATCTCGAGATCAGCTAAACCGATTTCACTAATTCTTTTTTTATAATATTCCTTGAAGTAAGAGGATGGTTCTTAGTCTTCTTACGGAGAGAAAAATTTAAAAAATTGATTGGAAAAGTCTAAAAACAAAACTTTTCTATATTCCCATACAAAAGATTCGTAATAATACTTAAAAGTCAATTTGAACTTTAATACCACACCACAAGGTTTAAATGTTAGTAGAGGGGTTCCGGGAAGGATAAGTATTAAAAAAAATTAAAGAATCGACTGTTAGGCGGTACGAAGTTCGCCGGGTCAGCTAGTATATAATAAAAATGAATGTTGCTAAGCGCATAACTGGAGAATGGCTCGACCAATTCGGCTAATTTTTTTGTTTTTATACAAAAAAAAAAACATAACAGACAGAACGAAGTCTGTCCGGGCAACTAGTTCATAATAAATGTAGGTAAATAGAATAAATATACCAAGTGAATGTTTTTATTCAAATAAATAATTTCGTATTCAATTATATACCTGTAGTTTTCTTTTCGATTGAATTGATTTCTTAGAAATAGATATTCTATTCAAAAGCTATAACTTATACAATTTTTTTATATGAAATCTTAATATATATAAATCTCGTGTCACAATGTTTGACCTCAATTGACTCTTAAACCACTTAACCGATTTTAATCAAATTTGCACACCGTGTGCAGATTGATCCAACTTGAAAGATAGGCTATATTTTATTTTGGTATATGTAATTATTATATTTAAGAAAAAAAGGCGGTACGAAGTTCGCCAGGTCAGCTAGTACTACTATAAAAGAGGTGTATGAGCATTTTAGGACCTACAAACTGTAATATCCCATTCTTCAATAATTGTGTTTGCTCGCAAACGAAAAGAAACCAACTTCAATTACATCGACAAGTAATACAACGTAAGTAGACGAAAAAATAGTCAAGTAAATACGCGCTATTATTCAAAAAGTAGTGATCAGTGATTAAAACAAGAATCATCAAAATTATTTATAAAGAAAGCTACCCTAGCGCCTAGCGGATAATACAGCGCACTACGTTGCATCCTTGTATTGATTCTACACTGAAGTAGTTTTAGCATAGCCCCATAGATGGCGTTGGCGTAGTGAGGCGGGGGACCGTCTCATAAATAGGCGTCATCAATGACTACTCAATTACTCAAAAAGTACTAATTATTTCTCGATCACATTTAAATAAGACCACATGATAAGTATTAGCTTTTGATTTATAAAAGAAAAATCAAACTCGGTGCACTCAGTAAAAAGTTATGAGATATAATACAAAAAACAGTCAAGTAAATACGCGTTATCAAAGATTACTTATAAAAGAAGACATTAGATCTCGATCAAATTTAAATAAGATTACATTACAAGCATAAGGTTTCGAATAAAGTAAGAATAATCAAAATCGATAAACCCAGTAAAAAGTTATGCGGTTTAATACAACGTAGGTCGACGAGAAAGTTGTCAATTAAATATGCATTATTAGATATATCTCTAAAAGTACTTGTCAGATCTCAATTAAATTTGAATGGGAGCACATGACACGCAAAACCTTTCAGTTAAAACAAAACTCATCGAAATCGGTCCACCCAGTCAAAAGTTCTGAGCTAACATACATTAAAAAAAAAAAATACAGTCGAATTGAGAACCTCTTCCTTTTTTGGAAGTCGGTTAATAAAAGAACATTAATTCAATCATAAGTCAATCGAGCCAAACATGTAACAAAAGGTTTACGACACCTGATAAAATAAGTCTCTTACTTTCTATCTCGGTTTATTCAAGTATATAGTCACTTATAAACACTTGAAACGAACTATTAAACCGCTCCCGTTCGGTGTTGGGTTTCGACTATGGGAAAAACAAGGGGAAACCGATGAAAAAGCGTAAAGTTACACTTCATGGCGGATGACGCACGAGAGGATCCATCAAAGTCCCTGGCACTAGAAGCCTCAGAGGAGACACGAAAAATTTGATCGCCGCCAGGCACTAAAGTTTGATAAATCTACCACCGCACTGAATCGGTTAAATCATGCAAAGCAAAGATTTTATGCAGTAATCATAGAATTTCCTATTTTTAATAGGACAATAGGAAAGGGTTAAATTATTTATTCGGCCCCTTGCATTGGAGCATGGTTTGCTTAGATCTCCATGTCTGAAAAGTAAAAACAATAAACTTAGTACATACTTACAAGTTCACGGGAACTTCAATTCACAAACACCATATAACTTTATTCCACTTACTGCTCCATGAACGTCACCATCATCTCGATTTGGGTAGAACTATAAGTCCTCATTTAGTAATGAGTTAACATAAATCAAGTATAGTTCGCGTCATGTAAAAAGAACGCTGGCCTTCAAGTTGCGCAGAAACGATTTATCGGTCTAACCGATGATATGAGGTAGGGGAGGCATGTGTATCACTCGCCGCATGCTTGCCGACGATGTGCTATTGGTTGGACAGTTCGACGTCGACTCAAAATCGCTCGCGCACAAAAGTCTTAAATTACGAAATAGTGTTAAATAGGGAAGTGAGAAAATTATGTATAACGTATAATGTTTTATGAAGAGAGAGGCTGATAATAATGCAGTTAAGAATTTAAAATAATGTATGAACGACACCCAAGATGACTTAATGGAAGGAGTTTCATAACATTACTTGAATTTTTTGTCATTAGATTAAACATTCTACATTGAATCAAACATGTGTTGTTTATAATTCTATTTAATGATATTCTATCTATATTTTTTATTTTACCTACCAATAACCATTATACGAAGCCGTAAGCGAAAGGCTAATTCAAAAATAAAACAATAGGCCTAGTACTTTCGTGCGCGATGCGCAAACTTACTCCCTCCAGTTTCTTTCAGCGTTATTTTTAGATGACGCGAGTTATTGTTAGTGAATTGCTAACTAACACTTGCTTTCAATTATCGATGCGTGATAAAGTTAATCGAATAATCTTGTGCAACTCCCAAATGGCACTCTATATAATACTCTTCTGGTGATCCCGGAGGTTATGAATCCCGGTCGTAACGAAGTACCCTGTGTGCTAGCAAACACCACCAACGTGACTTAAGTACTCCAATACACCGCTCTACAGTATTTCTGGCCCGACAATGAAGTTCTGTATAATACTCTTCTGGTGATCCCGGAGCTGCACCTATGATTGGTGTCATCATCCAGGGACGTTGAGCATATCCAGAATCACCTAGAAATAGAAATTAATTTTAAAATAGTACATACTGTCAGATAAATTACTGTCTGTGCATAATATATTTTTTTCTATAAAAATGGTTGTCTGTATTTAATTAGTATCCTATTATACAAGTAGCATATATGCAATGCGCATACCTAACAGCCAACAGTGCTCTCCATTTCTTTGCAGGCCTTCTAGGAATGGTTTAACTGCACACACCTTCCAAACAAAGGAATCGTGAGATGAACCACCAAATGATGCATCGGAATGGAGGATGGTCAGTTTAGAATCACAAATCTGAAATCAAAACAAAGTTTGATGTATCAAATTGTGCAGGTAGAAACTCACTACTGGAACAACATTTTATTTTAATGCTATGTATTGCTCAATACATTACCATCATAATTAATTAATTATAATACACTTACTAGTAAAACATTCAAGGAATGGTAATTCTTTCTGTTAAAATAAATCTCCTCATGCTCCTTAGGGCGGATTAAGGCCACGTGTGTACCATCAATGCAACCTATAACACCCGGAAATCCAAATGTCTCCATAAAACTGAAAGAAGCAATTCAAAAGTTTTCGATTAATTGGGTAGGTTGATGTACCTACCGTAACAATCTATTTAAATTTAAACTTACTCTTTCATAATTATTTCCCTTTCGTGCTGTGTCATAGGAAACTTTATGTACTTCCTAAGGATTTCGCGGGTATTGAGTGCACCGGTGACCTCCTTCAAACATTTACTGAATGTTGGTTGCGTAGAAACGATGCACCCACATTCCGTTGATAGGATCCATTCGCATAAAAATTTAATGCTGCCAAAATCTGCAATAGAGAGACAGACAAAGTGATCATCAGTCAGTTTTATAGTAACAGTTTAAATTAAAATATAAATTTACAAGTAAATTGCAAATACATAATGAAAAGCAAAAGACAGGTCAAAGTAAAGGAACAGTGTTACTTACTTTGAGTTCATTGCGAACACCTGTATTTCGTTTAAGTATTGGTAGATAAGGACTAAGTTCCACCAAAACCTGTTGGAATCCAAGTTTTGTTAAACGAAAATGTCCAATGAACTCTTTCTCTGGCAGCTGCAACGGATTATTGGCGTCGCGCAGACGGCGGCGTCTTTCTATACGTAGAATATTACGTCTACGTTCTTCTTCTGCATAATATGCCAATAGGAAATTGTGCGCCATAATTATAATAAATAGATTTAACACGAAGAAACTATTATCAAAGCGTAATTTAATAATACTAAACTAATACTAAAGAACTAATAATAAAGAAGAATTTAAAGATTTAAGACAAAGAAACTAATAACAAAGAATAAACTAATTATTCTAAACTAATAATTTAATAAAGAAAAGTATAAATCTCAAAAGCAATTCAACGCCACAGTTCAACGCAGTGCAAATCTATCACAGAGTACTTTCCCGTATTAAGTGCGCAGAGTACAGTATAATATAATTAATATATACATAGTCACTACCAAATGGTGTCGAATACGCTTAAACAATCGCAACAAGTCGCATAAAATAGGTATAAATAGTGTATAAGTCGCAAAAAATAGAAAAATAAGCCATATTCCATGCTTTTAAGGTCCTATTTGACTTAGCCGCATAATGATAGTTCAATGTTTTAGCATACGTTGATCATTATGCCTAGTGTTCGACACTATGAACTGTCATAAAGATACGCAATAGCCCTGCTGGAAACACCGATACATGACATCAAGTGCGTTTTCCAATATCAGCACTAAAGCGCATTATGCGGTGTAATGCTCAATGCTCAACGTTGAAAGTTCCAAAGCTACAGCAACGCTTCACACAACGAGCACTCTCAAAAGTAGGGCTTCCGTGTGCGTGCTTGCAATGGATACCAACTCAGTGGTGGCTCAGTGGTTTAGTATTGCGCACCTCCGCAGTCGCATTATGCTCTGTAATTGGAAAACGCACCAAAATACAATAAACTAAAGACAAGAATATAGAATAAATATTTTATTCGGAAACGTATTAAGCAAACTATGCCAATTGAATTAAATAAAAATAATACGATTGTAAACTCAGATGACAAATTAGCAAACGTCTTTGAAGCTTTTTCGATAAAATACCCATTGATTTAACCTCTCGACTAAACGAATCTTCAACTAATTCTACTAAATTTTTTAAAAACAGCAATAGAAAATGTAATGTTGATTTTTCACTCTCGTATGTTGATTACTTAGAATACTTAGATCATAGACCAAGATACAATAGTAATGACTTAAATATTCTAAAAGCATTTAAAAGTATTAAAGTGGATTCTGGTGGTTTAAGTTACAAAATTTGTTAAAAACTTTTGAATAAATTATACTATTCCATCTCATTTATTCCATTTTAAACTTATTGTTACCTACCTATATAATTATGATAATTAATGTATCTACTATTCCCAAGAATATGTATTGATTGTTTTGATATAAAAAGTAATATGTGATACCTATGCTTAATAAATAGCAGTGTAAAGACGAGAAGGAATGACAAAAAGCAACTCAAAGTTTCCGACTGCGCAAAGTAAACGTCTGTTTTGTGGGTATTTTTCTTGGGTTTTCGCATGTAGGTACCTATAATAAAATCCCACAACCAATTTTGCAATTATCTCAACATAATTTTAGTGTTTATTAAAAAGAAATTAATAGGTAGGTAAAGCGTATTATTCTGTGCAGGATTATATAGATAGATGATAAAGATGTGTGGAATTAGTGACGCTGTATTTCATGCAAGATATTACTAACTTTGTACACAATTTATATGTACCTATATTATTTTCAAAAGAGTAGCTGCTGAGTTTCTTACCGATTCTTCTCTGCGGAATCTACATTCCGAATCGGTCGGAATTTTAATTTGGAAAATAACGATTCGAAAGGGCTTACTATCTTCGCTTACATGCTAAGTTATAAATATAATACCTATAACATTTTTGCTTCTGACGATTGTGGATGACTTAATATTACATTAACTATACCTGCCTAATATCAAGCAGATTAATATCGTTAACGAAATTATCGTGAAACGTTATCGTGAATGAAGGTCTGTCTTTCCAATTCGACCCGCACACATTCCATGAGTAGGTATGTGACATCTTCAATTTGGCTGCACTCAGCACATTTTGCAGACTGTGCTTTCCCTACAAGGTTTGCAAGGGAATATGTCAGGATCGAAGTCGAAAAGCCGTGACTAAATCTTTTCTTTTTAGGCTTACGTCAGCAAACCATGATGTAAGCGGAAGTGAAGGTTGAACAGTTTTATACCAAATGTCTTTTGTGAGCGATCGGATCATCGGACATCAAAATGTTCGTTCCAAATATCATTGCATTTTATTTTAACTTATCTTGTACCTAAATTCAAAGAAATTTGGTAGTCCATCAAAAGGTATAGGTACCATCTACACAAGCCTCTTTTGCAAGCAGGTCCGCATCTTCATTTTCAACTAGCCCTATATGAGATGGAACCCACTGTAGTTTTAATATTTTATTTTTACTAGACATAATTTTTATTGCTTTCAATATATTATACGCAATAGGTGCTCCCATAACAATTGTTGTACATTTTAAAAGATGCTATAAGGCACTTTTTGAATCTGTCACAATCAAGTCATTACCTGGTACCTACCTAAGGATCTATATCTACCTATACCTATATGAAGTCGTTTCAGCTATAGCTAACAGTTTTATATGCATTATAGAAAATAAAATCATTTACTGCTTTCTTCACATCCACACAACCAAAGGGTTTTGAAATATTGTTCAGATTTAAAAACGCGCGTAAAAAATTTAGTTTTCTTACTACATTTTTGTGTAAGTTCGTAAGTAAAATTTCAGTTGCCTCAAGGCACATTTGGAGTCTTTTCACAATGTTTAATAAAAGATACACTTTATTGTTCCATTTTTGATGACAGCATTTTTCCAGTGCTGTGACGCCGCGTTGGCGCAGCGGTCACAGCACTGGATTGCGATTGGCTGTTGCGCGGGCGGTTGTGGGTTCGATTCCCGCACACGACAACATTTGTATTGGCCATACAGATGTACGCCGTGGTCTGGGTGTTTGTGCAGTCTTTGTGGGTCTCCCCACCGTGCCTCGGAGAGCACGTTAAGCCGTCGGTCCCGGTTGTTATCATGATAGCGATAGCGATCGTTACTCATAGTAGGGAATATATCCGCCAACCCGCATTGGAGCAGCGTGGTGGATTAAGCTCCGATCCTTCTCCTACATGGGGAAGAGGCCTATGCCCAACAGTGGGATATTACAGGAATCGTTCCATTTTTAACTCAAAATATCCTACACAAAATAGGTATAGGTAACCACTGTGTTTTCTTAACATATTATGGTTAAGAGCGTGCATAAGGCGAGCAAAAAATCAGATTTCACCCGCGCGCCCGATGAAACAAAATATACACAAAGCCTCGTGTCAGAGTGCGATAGACGATATAGTTTTGAGCGCATTACGAATGTAAAAAACGACAAATATATTATTTTGTATATAATTCCGAAACTAAAAGTAATTACATTAAATGCCTTGGCATAGCCTTTACTCATATTTAAATGTAATTAATTATCAAATTTTTGTCTTAATGGTCATAACCATATCGAGTATAAATAGAAAAAATATAAAAATTAGAGGTTACTTCGTGATTATATTTTATCGAGGAAATTTCCTTATTTTATGTTTTTGATATGGGTCAACCCTTGCAAATATCACGTAGTTTGTCATATATTTTTATTTTAAGATTTGGTCTGGAACTTTTCATGTCAAAACAAATAGAAGATGGTAATTTTGCATAATGCGCACTCTTAATTTCAAAGTTATTTTAGGGCACAGACAATGCCAATGTTATAGCATAACGCAGTCTTCAGTCAGTCAAAGTGGATACCTCCAAATTTCACGCCATTATTGGTGGCAGTCATGAGATGATTAGACCGATCTACTCAAGATAAGGTCAAATTTAACGATGGCTTTATACTTACATTTACGCTCACGGCTCACGCTTCAGCCTATCGCATTTTTTCATTCACCGGCAGTCTTACGTAGATCGTCGGTCAAGTGCACGCGGTTTCCACTTCAGGACACATAACTATAATAGTAAAGAGGTAAAAAAAACTCGCTAAATCGCGGAACATTCACTTAAAAGAGTTAAGTAAAAAATTAATGGCGTAAGAAAATATCCTCAGCGGCTGCGTTATCTATATACATAAAAGAGATTTCCATCCATTGACTCATCACGATATCTCTGGAACCATAAGGCGTAGAGACTTGAAATTTGGTAGGAATATTCCTATCGCGGAGTAGCGGTCAGTTAAGAACGGATTTTACAAAATTCTACCCACAAGAGGGGGTTGCGGGGGTTAATAACATAAATGGAAAAACAACGTTTGCGGGGTCAGCTAGTTTTCTATAAATTCCTACCAAAATTATGTTGCACAATCCTTAATTATATCTATATTTATTCTCGACTGTGCCGAGGCAAGCTAGGTAAGATTATATCTTTCAACAACTTTATTTTCATTTAATATTACTGAGGTAATTCATGGGTAATTCGCTTCAGCCTGTAGATAATATATATCCCACTGCTGGGTATATGCCTTTTTCCCCGTGTAGGAGAAGTACCTATCAGAGCTTAATCCACCACACTGCTCCGCTGCGGGTTTGTGGATACTTACAGTTACGCTTACGCTATAGGTATTAGGTAGGTATTTATTAGTAATTACCTAATTTTATTTAGGTACATAGGGTACAGCAGAATATATTCTGATCAAAATTAGGAGCAGCCCGTCTGGTAAGTAGGTACCTACTTAAACTTTACAGAAGATCACAGCTAAATAACACTGCACTTAAGTAGTGTTGTGTTCCTGTGGTAAGGTAGCTAGAGCTTCTGGAGAGGGTCGCTAGTGTTGCCAACGTGCTTCTGGTGTTGCAGGCGTCTAAAATAACCGCTGAACATCATGTGAGCTGTACGCTTGTTTGTTGTTGATTAAAAAAAATCGATCAAAACTCAAGAAGGTAACCTCACGATTCACGATTCAGCCTGTAATATCCCACTGTTGGGCATAGGCCTCTTCCCCATGTAGGAGAAGGATCGCAGCTTAATCCACCACGCTGCTCCAATGCGGGTTGGCGGATATATTCCCAACTTTGAGTAACGATCGCTATCAGGTGTAGGTACGTGTTAACAACCGGGACCGACGGCTTAACTTGCTCTCCGAGGCACGGTGGGGAGACCCACAAGGACTACACAAACACCCAGACCACGGCAAACATCTGTATGACCAATACAAATATTGTCGTGTGCGGGAATCGAACCCGCAACCGCCCGCGCAAGAGCCAATCGCAATCAAGTGCTGTGGCCGCTGTGCCAACGCGGCATCAAGAAGGTAACCTATCCGTTACGTTTCTATTTTATGCAAAATTACCGCGAAAAGAAATATTTGGATTGTGCTTGTAGTAAGTTTACCTTTTAAATTTTATTTACCTATCGCCAATCAATATTTAAGTAAGTAAATAAGGTATCTACATCATCCAAAAACCTGTTTTTTCGGGTATCCCTGTGTATCTGTTTTTCAACTCTTTGAAACGCATTAATTGATTATAACGGAACTTTAAATGGTGTAGGAACATCTAGTAGATATACGAGGAGTAAGAAGACTACTTTCAGGTTTAAATTAGAGTTGAGTTGTTTGTTGGTAGTTTGGGCTGTGTACAAACCCCAATTTAACGGCCTAAATTACAAAATTTTAACGTTGATGAAAGTACGAGTCAGAACGCCACACCAAAAGTAAAGTTAAGAGTAAGTGCTGACAATTAGCTAGCTGTTAAAATCCTCTAATTACGATCACGATCACGATTCAGCCTGTAATATCCCACTGTTGGGCATAGGCCTCTTCCCCATTTAGGAGAAGGATCGGAGCTTAATCCACCACGCTGCTCCAATGCGGGTTGGCGGCTATATTCCCTACTATGAGTAACGATCGCTATCGCTATCATGATAACAACCGGGACCGACGGCTTAACGTGCTCTCCGAGGCACGGTGGGGAGACCCACAAAGACTGCACAAACACCCAGACCACGGCGTACATCTGTATGGCCAATACAAATGTTGTCGTGTGCGGGAATCGAACCCACAACCGCCCGCGCAACAGCCAATCGCAATCCAGTGCTATGACCGCTGCGCCAACGCGGCCTCTAATTACACTGCATGGAAATTGCTGACCTATTTGCTGCTAACAAAAAAAAAAGTATAAAGACGAATAGCGCATGCCTTTTAATCTTATGAATATCCGCTATAACAGTACATTCGCATTTACTGAAAACGTGTGCAATTGACACATTCTTTATCCCTCGCTATCACGCAGTAATTGCGAAGTAGGTCGTGGCTGGGCGTTCGTACCGTGACTCCGCCCCACGACACGCCCAGTACTGTTAATTGCTATCGATATTTAATATATAAGTGAATAATTTAATATTGCCGTTTAACTGATTTAACACGATGAGTTATTTTTGGAAGTCTAACTTATTTTCAGCCTAAGTATTTAATCAAGTCATTGGATGGAACCCTATCATATCTTTCACACTCAAATTATATATAAGTAGACTTAGTACATAGGTAGATATTTTCCATGGCCTTAAAATGTTTTCAGTTTAAAGGAATGGATAGAATAGGTACTATGAAAATAAATTTTCTACGACATCTATACTCCTATGCAAATAAATAAAATTGGAGCGTCTGTTTGTAATATTAAAATAACTGCTATTTACTAAATGCATATGGATCTATACACGGTACATATACCTAATAAAATAACATTTTTAAACATTTTTTTGTCTGTCTGTCTGTGTGTTTGTTACGGCTAATCTCTGAAACAGCTTTACCGATTTTGACCGGACTTTCACTGGCAGATAGCTGATGTAATAAGGTGTAGCTTAGGCCACTTTTATTATAGATTTTTTTTATAACTGCAAACTGAACAATATCTTTTGTGTTAAATTCCACGCGGACGAAGTCGCGGGCACAGCAGCTAGTTCTAAATAATGATACATTAGGTATTATTTCTAAGAACGGAGGTACCTACCTACGTACATCATACATAAACTATGTTTTAAGCTTGCTGAGAGACACAAGGCCGGTTTCACCAGTTTTTGACAAAGTTTATCCCACAAATAAGTATCGAATATGAGACAAAATAGACCTGCTTCTCATCAATTAATAAACTACTACTTTTACATTCATATTTGTTGATAGAAATATCTCATAAGTTAGCGGGAATCAATGTTGTTAAAGAACAATAAATCAAAAACTTTTATTTATTGAATACCGTCATCCGTCAAATAGCGTAAATAACTGAGGTAGGGCACACAGCAGGAAATTTCCTGCTCAAAATATGGAGCAGCCTGACTGGGGAAGTACCTCGACCTTACAGAAGACCACAGCTAAATAATACTGCTTTCAAGCAGTATTGTGTTCCTGTTGGTGAGTAAAGTGACCAAAGCTCCTGGGGGGAATTGGGGATAGAGTGTACAACGCGCTTGCGATGCTTCTGGTGTTGCAGACGTCTATAATATATCTATGTACTAGCTGACCTAGCGAACTTCGTACCGCCTTTTTTTTCCTTAATATAATAATTACATATACCAAAATAAAATATAGCCTATCTTTCAAGTTGGATCAAACTGCACACGGTGTGCAAATTTGATTAAAATCGGTTAAGTGGTTTAGGAGTCCATTGAGGACAAACATTGTGACACGAGATTTATATATATTAAGATAAGATACGGTAGTCGCTTACCATAATACCATCAGGTTTGTCGACCTAGTTATATAAAAAAAGCGCTATCTACAACTGGTGAACCAGGCCCTTAACGAATTATAAAGAACATGTCAGTTATACACCGAAAGAAGATTCTTAAGGACTTAGACTCGTTGAGAAAAAGTCTCACAGTGTTCAATAAACGGATTATTAATTTTTCATTACTTAAAAAATATATACTCAATATTTGATGTTTTATAGAGATGATTGCGTATCGTTAATGTTAGCAGTACAAAAACTTGTATTAAAGCTCGCCTCTAAGTTTTAGCAAGTTTTAGCAAATTAATGATAGTGAACTTACCCAAATAGGGTAGATAATATAGGGGATGCAAAGTTACTTCCACAAAATAGTCTTCTCTACAATAGAGTCTATTTATCATCCACGGAAATTGCAAATTTTGTATGTTTATATATAACTATCATTATTTAAAAAAATACGCTATATTACTGTATTTTTATTTTAAGTAACAATTAGATACAGCTATAATAGCTGTTTTTAGAGTTTTTAGAACAATAATTGTTCTAAAAACAAATAGTTACATTTATATATACATTTAAACTAGCTTCTGCGCGCGACTTCGTCGGCGTGGGCTCCGTTCCTATTGGTCTTAGCGTGATGATACATAGCCTATAGCCTTCCTCGATAAATGGGCTATCTAACACTGAAAAAATTTTTCAAATCGGCCCAGTAGTTCCAGAGATTACCGCGTTCAAACAAACAAACAAACAAACAAACAACCAAACAAACAAACTCTTCAGCTTTATATATTAGTATAGATTACAAACAAAGCTAAGTAAAAAGGGCTTGTTGCATTTGATTCCAATAGTAGAGCCGATTTAGGTACAAATGTTTAATGGTGAGTATAGAATTATAGATAGTACTGTTAGTTCTTATTTAATTATATATAACTTTACATAAGCACAAAGTGTATTTCTTTCATTACTTTTAACCATAAAAGTTACGTAATCGCAATGGGCTACAATAACTATCTTTTTTTTTATTTAGCGATAATGCTTATAGATTTTTCTGGAATAATATTTATAAGTCATGTGTCCGGGAGGCGTGTAAGGATTTTTCTGGAATATATCTATATTTATTAGTTATGTCTCCGACGTTGTCCCGCCCCTTGGCAAGGGGTGGTGACTGGCAGGTATAGGGCGACAGCAGAAACCAGCAGAGCGAGGAGGTCTCACTCAGCTGCGGTCACCGCGGCGCGCGGACATGGCGCGAGTGTTGCGCCCGCCGAGCCGCACGTGAGTACACTTTCTTATAACTTTTTAAGCAAGTTTCAAATAGTGTTTTTTATTGTTTCAAATGAGTTCGTTTTAAGGAGAAACCTGGCATTTTTAAGAATATCTTTAAAATACCGACCTCACCTACTCTACCTATTGAAGTGATAGGCGTCTTTCGAAACAGCCCAGTGGGGAAACAAGACGGTTGCGAGTTCAAATTCGGATAGAATAATTAAGTTTTTGATTAGTACAGTTGTTTTTATAATTTGTTTTGTGGGAAGGAAAGCACCGTGGTTACTCTACATGTTTTGAATAAAGTAAACGTTTAAGTTTCATATACATAAATATATTCGCTAATTAGTGAATTAGTAGCGCGGTGAGGCTCTAATTATTTCTTTAATGCTTCTATTGTTTCGAAGATAAGAGAAACGTAGATGCAGAGACGTACGTTATAACAGCACAGATAAAGTCAGAGCACATTATTCATTTTTCTTTATTTTTGCAGACAAGTTTTTACCTTAGTTTGTAAGTATAGTTATAATATTATACCTAGATATATGATGCCGCGTTGGCGCACCGGTCACTGCACTGGTTTGTGCCTGTTGCGCTGGAGGTTGCAGGTTCGATCCCCGCTCACGAGTCTCACGACAGACATTTGTATTGGCCATTCAAATGTTTGCCGTGGTCTGCACGTTAAGCCGTCGGTCCCGGTTGTTATGTGTTATCGTGTACATCTGATACCGATCGTTACTCATAGTAGGGAATATTAGCGACCCGCCCCGGCTTCGCATGGGTGCAATGCTGATACTAAATAATACTATCAATAACAAAAGATATGTTGGTAACCTCTAAAACTATCAGTGTTCCTCTACTATATTATGCATGTATTATACATACAAACCTTCCTCTTGAATCTCGCTATCTATTAAAAAAAACGCATCAAAATCCGTTGCGTAGTTTTAAAGATCTAAGCATACATAGGGACAGATAGACAGCGGGAAGCAACTTTGTTTTATACTATGTAGTGATATTCGCCAACCCGCATTGGAGCAGCATGGTGGATTAAGCTCTGATCCTTTTCCTACATGGGGAAAGAGGCCTATTCCCAACAGTGGGATATTAAAGGCTGAAGCGATATATGACGTAAATACGATCATAACACATAGCTTTTTAAAGCTATAATAATGTTAGCTCACTAACGTAATACGATTTTGTAAAATAATTATGTTTATTCTCAAACAATAAATAAAAACCGACTACAATTTACACCGGCAAGCACAGTACAATAAACATTATAAGGTACTAGCGACCCCGACTTCGCACGTTTGCAAAAATGATCAGTGTTTCTCTACTATATTATGCATGTACCTATTATACATAATATAAACCTTCCCCTTGAATCACTTTATCTATTAAAAAAACTGCATCAAAATCCGTTGCGTAGTTTTTAAGATCTAAGCATACATACATACAGACAGACAGACAGCGGCAAGCGACTTTGTTTTATAATATGTAGTGATGATAATTCAAAAAATAATCAAAAGGGTTTGCTCAAATTTAAACGGAACCACAACACGAGCACCAGCTTTCAAGTAAAAGGAGAATCATCAAAATTCGTACACCCAGTAGGTATCTACAAAAGTTATGAGGTAACACACGTAAAAAATACAATCGAATTGAGAACCTTTCTCCTATTTTTGAAATTGGTTAATTAGGTTTGTGACATGTTGTCTTGGCATGCGGTGATTAGTATAAAAAGTGGAGAAGTACTGTACCATTGTGACAGTTACTAACTTTTTAAGCTATTGCTAGTGCTACCTTTAAAATATAAGTTGATACTTATCCGGCTTCAAGTAAGAACTAAAGCAAAAGGAAAAAAACAACATTCAAGTTAGACTTTAAAATTCAATCATTCTATAATTTGATATAGATCAATTCTTAAAGTTATTAAAATAATTTAATAATTGAAAAATCAGAGAAAATAAGTCGCAAATGAAATTATGCACAAAAAAATAATAATAATTGAGAATTTCTTTCTCAGTCAGATTATTGAAAATATTGATTGCTATTTATGACCTACTAACTGACCCGGCGAACTTTGTAACTACATTTTTTTTGTGTGAATATTGAGATTTTATTTTTATTTTTATAGAATCCTTGTCCTGACAATAGAAAACAAAAAAAAAAATATTCAATTTGGTCAGTCATTCGGAGGTTATGTGCCCGGGCAGCTAGTTTTTAATAAGGCGTAGAGTTTGTAAAGTTAAGGCTGAAGAGTTAGGGCGTGCACAATTAAAAGTTTCACTCTACACGTAATCAGATAGCTCTTTGACAGTGAGAGCATAATACCTCTACTTGACAACATCTATACAAATAAATAAAATTGGAGTGTCTGTTTGCAATATTAAAATAACCGCTTTTTACTAAATGCATATGGATGTATACGATAGATATACCAAAATAACATTTTTTACAATTTTTGTCTGTCTGTTTGTTCCGGCTAATCTCTGAAACGGCTGGACCGATTTTGACTGGGCTTTTACTGACAGATAGCTGATGTAGTAAGGAGTAACTTAGGCTACTTTTATTTTAGAAATTTATTTATTTTATAACTCTGCGAACTGAACAATAACTTTTTTGTTAAATTCCACGCAGACGAAGTCGCGGACGCAGCTAGTTTTAAATAAAAATGTTTTTGCTGGAATGATATAATTTATAAGAACAGTTTTGTGACTGTGACGACATATTTAACTTTTTATTTTTATTTAAACGAAATTATAAAACGAGTTCGATCGTCATAAAATAATGTACCTATACCTATATAGTAAAATTTCGAAATAAATTGGTTATATCTTAAAAAATGCATTTATATTAGGTATGTATGTATATATAAACAAATATCGAAACTTGTTTAACAACTACTATGTTAGTAGGTACATGTGTAGTCATAAGCCGCTATAAGCCGATTTGGAAGTGGTGTAGTTTAGCGACATATCTCGTAATTTGAACACAAGCCTATTGTTACATAAAATAGTACCTACTGCGCCTATTTTTTTCCAATTCATTGTTTTATATTCTAGTATAAAAGTATTTGTTAAGAAGCAGCTGTGTGTACCCGCGGCTTTTTTTCGCAATTATGCATATTGTATTTCGTTCTTTCTTCCACCCTCCTTCAAAGGAAATTTGCATTCAAATTTGATAAAAATTATTTTTTACCTACATAAGTAAAGTATTGGACTTGATACACTTTAATTATAAGTATGGATACACCAGCTTAAACTGTGCTTAATTTTGTTAAAATCCTATATCAGCAGTAGGTATTTTGAGCGGAAAGGCATCTTTCCGACTATGCACGTGTATTTTCTTCTTTCTTTTGTATTCTTGTTGTTTCTTTGTTATTCTTGTGTATTTTTTTAACGACGGATTCAACGACACAGCGTCGTCGAATCCGTGACTGAATTAAGCCTAAGCTTCAGTTTTCTTTTTAATACACATTAAAGTATGTGAGCTACACATTATTAAATACTATTCAAACATTAAAAAAAAATTCTGTAATTATAATAAGCACATTTTTTTATTATAATCGCAATCCTTAAATAAACCTGACACAAAATTTAACGATTCTCAGTCTCAGCGCTGTTTCACACGATTTCTCTCCTCATAGGTTGTTTTCATTTTTCGCCTTATAGCAATAAACTCCAAAGAGCTTTGAGCAAATTTCAATTTTGTTATTAAATTTTTGAAGGCATCAAAGTCTAAATTCGACTTCATTCCATTACTACTGAGCAAAATGTATAATGATTTTTTTTACTTACACTTATACTTAATCGTATCTTTGGACCTTAACATCTTAAAAGTTTTATTGAGTAGGTATACAAGTATGTTTTCATTATTATTATAGACCTGTAAGAAACAAATTTATAGAAAATGTGAAAAACAATAACCACGCGTTCAAATCTGGACTACTTTTGAAACGTTTTTAAACCAATATCTCTTATACCTACCTAAGCGCCCTATTAACATTTAGTAGTAGTTGGTACTCGTCTTGGTAGTTCCTTCGTCGAAAGCTCCGTTGCTTGCTTATTTATGAGATTCTTCAACTTAATTCTTAAAAACTTCAAATAAATTTAATTTAAATTTCTATTTTATATTTTAAACTAATATTATAAACTAGCTTGTGCGCGCGACTTCGTCCCCGTGGAATAGGACCACCCGATTTTGAAACATTCTTTATTAGTGCTACGCTCCTATTGGTCTTAGCGTGATGATATATAGCCTATAGCCTTCCTCGATAAATGGGCTATCTAACATTGAAAGAATTTTTCAAATCGGTCCAGTAGATCCTGAGATTAGCGCGTTCAAACAAACAAACAAACAAACAATCAAACAAACAAACAAACTCTTCAGCTTTATTATATTAAGTATAGATATTACGAGTATAAAGAGATAAAGTTTCTAACTTTGTTTGTTTGTAGGGGGTAATCTTCGCAAATACTGATCCCATCATGAAAATTCCTTCACTAACAGAAAGCTACACTATTCAGGAGTGATATAAGCTATCTTTTATTGTTATTGAACAAAAAATTCAGTGAAAAATAATAGTATATGTAAATCAAGTTGGAGAAATGCGAGCGAGATCAAAACTTTATTATATACCTACATAAATTTGCATCACAAAAATAATTAACGCCCAACGAAGTGGGCACGGGTCGGCTAGTACTATGTATTTAGGTTATTCTCATATTGTCCTGGTCTATATTTTGAAAATTAAGATACGATTAATGTTTTCTTTAGTTTCAATTGACTTGAGTTAAATATATTTTTGAAAGAACTCTTTTTTTGAAAAACTTGTGAGTCGAGAGTTAATCTATTAAGATAACTTTGTCAGCTAATTAATATACGGGTAGCACCAAACAATGTTTAATCTACAGTAGTGATATTTGTTTTGCCATTTATTGTATTTGCGTTTACAATGCTGAAGAATAAATTTTTTTGGATTTCCGAAATGTCAATGTACAAAAATTGTGATACGAAAATTGTAGTATCGAGAATGACATATTGGGATTCATTTTCGACGCTAGCTCGTGGAGCTGTTGTGATGACGTAATGGTTTTTCACGGGAATAATCGCGGTGCCAGTGACAGCTACTCGGAACATTGGGTGATCGAGTGCGCAGCGGTGAGAGAGGGTTGATATTTTAATCTTTTTCGTTTTATTGGTTTTATTTTTATAACTTTTTTATACCACGTGTTTTACTCATTTACACAAAAAGATGTGTGACGTTTTTAGAATTATTTCTCAAGAGTAAATGGTAGATCTAATTGTTTAGTTTGTATTCAAATGTTATACAACATAAAGATTTTTGTTAAAACTTATGTAGGTACTGTTATTAAAATATGCTATAGTTGCTTTCTTATACCTTAGTTTATTTAATAATTAATAGGACACTTCGATTACTGCGTTAAATTGATTGTAATTTGTTGTTACTCCATAAAGTAACAACACATAGATATGTTGTCGCTAAAATCAGTCAACTCCAGGTTTTTGATTGATTTAGTCTGTAACATTACCTACATTGCTGGGCATAGGCTTCTTACTCCGTGTAGGAGAAGGGTCGGTTGGGTCGTTCGGAAGCTTAATCCACCACGCAGCTCCACTGCGGGTTGGCGGATAATTGTTAAAAACTGGAAAACTGCCAACTGGTGTAAGCGAAATAATTGCTAAATAAGTTCCACATTAAAAATAAAAAAAATATTTTAATATTATTTAACACTTTCCTCGCGTTTCCACCTGCGCCTATATTTTTATTAATTGATCCACTGTTACTTTTGGGTGATTTAACTTTATTAAACTTTTTAGTAGTTTCATAGCTAATATAATAGACGATGTAACGTATTACGTATCGTATAGTAGTATAGATAAGTATATATCCCAATTGAAATTCGTATTTTTAAGCTGTAAAACAATACGCCTACAGTACATATTTTGTTCAGCCCTACCCTTAATTCGTCGGTCAGCGGCTGGAGTACCCTGTCCAACGAGGCGCGCGTTATAACATTTGTCACTCCATACTCCACGTCCTAATGAAGAGGGTTCAACTGTTCAAGTACAGATTATTTAGTCCTTATTAATTAAAAATTATAGGTCAAGAGTTCCTTGTACTGATATTTACGATATTTATAGATGTCGTCTGTTTTGATGTCGGTAATTTAAAATGGATTTTGGTCTATCTACATTTTAAAGGTTTGTATAAATTGTTGACATTAATATAAATTGTTGACATTAATATAAAACTGTCCAGATTAATGTAATTTTTATATGATATCTTGCTGTGTGGTTACGGCACTAAAGAATGTAGCCACCCCCTCTCTTCCCGTGGGTGTCGTAAGAGGCGACTAAGGGATAACACAGTTCTACTACCACCTTGGAACTTAAAAAGCCGACGGATGGCGGGATAACAATCCATGGTGGCTTTGAAATACACAGACCAAAGACGGGCAGCAGCGTCTTCGGTGCGACAAAGCCAGCCCTGCGGTCACCAACCCGCCTGCCCAGCGTGGTGACTATGGGCAAAACACATGAGTTCGCGTCATAATGTCGGGCGCGAACTTGTGGAGGCCTATGTCCAACAGTGGACTGTGATAGGCTGTAGTGGTGGTGGGATATGATATCATTTTATATTATTGTCTATAAAAATAAAAATGAATGGACGAAATGTACATATAAGCAACCCTTTTGAACGACTGCGCCACATTGGCCATTTCTATTTTTTAGTGATCGGTAGTAATTATCAATAAAAGGATGTATAAAAGAAAATTTCATATAAAATCGATATACATTTACAAAAAAAAAACATTAGGTACCAAGTTTGCTTCAGATATCAGCCAGAGATATATAAAATATTGGCTAAAAATAAAAACTTTGAACAGATCAAAAGTATTTAAAATTGCTTTACTAAACTTTTCTTAATAAATGGAGTTAATTTTTAAAGTGAAACTTTTATTACATCGTCTCAAACTTTTTCGTCTGTGTGTTGCATGTCGCGTGACGGTCGGCCGCGCGGTAAGATTGATAAACCGATTTTTATACCATTAATGGAATATTATTCCAATTTTTTTTTGTTAAATGTCTATATACCCAATGTGAAAATAAAGTTTCACTTTTACCGTGGTTTCATAAAACCTAAAAGGTTTTTTTTTCATCTTGTATCGAGTTTCAATAAAAATTAATTTTTTGTTTTATATAGTCTGTGGCTCCAATCCGGCTGGTACTAGGATGTCACTGAAGACTCCGACGC
Source organism: Melitaea athalia (assembly GCA_905220545.2). NCBI lineage: Eukaryota > Metazoa > Arthropoda > Insecta > Lepidoptera > Nymphalidae > Melitaea > Melitaea athalia. The sequence goes on from HG992182.1 coordinate 17,890,162, forward strand.
CGGGCGTCGGCGAGCGCGAGACATGGGGCAAGAAGGTGGATTTTCTGCTGTCAGTCATCGGCTTTGCGGTCGATCTCGCCAACGTGTGGCGTTTCCCCTACCTGTGCTACAAGAATGGAGGAGGTAGGTTTGATAAATAGAAATATTTATTTTCGCAGGTGCGCTTTATTATAGCGCTTGCCCAAATTTTTTTCTGAAGAAAAGTGAAGATGAAATCTATCTTGGTCTACATCTGTTTAGATTCTCTAAAACTTTAGTTTCACGAAATGGACTAATTACTTGTCTTATATACATTACCTTACGTTGAAAATATAAATACGTTTGTGTGTGTGTGTGTGTGTGTGTGTGTGTGTGTGTGTGTGTGTGTGTGTGTTCGTGGGTATAAAAGCCCATAGGCATTTGAAAGATACACAGCTTTGGCGCCATAAACAAATTTACTGATGGCGATAACAAATAAGATGCTACTTCCTTCTCCTACATGGGGAAGAGGCCTATGCCTAACGTGACCATTTTTATTTCGGCTCAAAACGGGACATCGACTTTTTTAATTCAGCAGATTTATTTATTTATTAACCGACTTCTAAAAAAGGAGGAGGTTCTCAATTCGACTTTTTTATAAAATGTTATTTATTATCATATCAAAATTTCGATCCAGCGGGATTCGAACCCGCACTCTCGACATAACGACATCGGTAATATAAAACATTTTGAATAAAATTGTACCTATTTAAAATTAAACTGTATTTTAAATTTAAAAATGTTATTTAATAAAATGTTATTTGTTATCATATCAAAATTTCGATCCAGCGGGATTCGAACCCGCACCCCCGACATACCGATATCGGTAATATAAAACATTTTTAATAAAAAACATTTTCGAATTTACTCATGTGTGGGAAACACAAATATAAAATAATACGAATTAAGAATAGCATGGTGTCATCATCATCATCTCTCGTCAAAGACTTCATTGTAATATGAAATTGTATAGTTGGGTGCTGTAAAGGACTCGCTGTAGACGGCTCCACGGTTGCTTAAAACCGAATAAAATCATATCAAAAAATTTCGATTTGGCTGGTACATCGTTCCATAGCTTAGTTGGCTAGAGCACCGACACGGTATGTCGGGGTTGCGAGTTCGAATCCCGCTGGATCGAAATTTCGACTTCTTTGTGTTTGTTACCCTCTTTATTTTTATTAGGTGTACCAAATTGACGGTTCTTTTTTAATCGAAAGCTGTTGCCTGTCGAGTCGAATAGTTTTAAAGTTATCTTTAGTAATGTTTATTGTACCTACTGTACTCTAAAATGTATCTGACTAAATAGACACAATTTATGTTTCATTTCATAAAACGGGACATTTTTGCGTCCCAGGGCTATTTTCCGGGACACCGGGACACACGACCGAAAAACGGGACGGTCCCGTTCAAAACGGGACGTCTGGTCACGTTACCTATGCCCAACAGTGGGATATTACAGGCTGAATCGTGATCGTGATCGTGATGCTACTCTATTTTGTCTAAATAATTATCACTTTTTAAATAGACAGTCTTATAACAGGACACTTACTTTTTTAACGCTATACATTTATGTATTGATATCTACTATAATTCTTATATATAAAATGTAACAGATCCTTAGGACTATTCACTTATCCCCGCATTATTACGTTATCCCGACTGAATCAGTGTGTAAGAGGTGCGCTGCGGCGAGGTGATGAAACGCCGGCATGAATGCTAAGTGCCTCTTACCTCCTCTTGCCACCTCTTACTACCTCTTGCAACCTCTAACCGCGCTAATTGTCGGTCTGTTTTCGACTTGAAAGACGTATTCACTTTTCTACCCGGCTAAAATATAATATGAAGTTCTATTATTTAAATATTCTGTATTAATTGTTAGCTCTACATTTTTTGGTTCTCTACATTTATGTAATTTCTCGAATTTTCGGTCGTCAATATTTTCATTTCACAGATAAGTAATAACCACGTAATAACGTATTCACTCATATAAATGTCTATATGTATGTGTGTGATATTTTAATTTTTTTTAATATTTCTGTGTTTCCTCTGTATGTGAATTTTTGAATGCGACGTACCTTGTTATGTATGTTATTTGTTATGTGATATCCTTATTATAATTATAAATATATTTTTTTATCTCCTATAAAATTAAGCTGTCCACTATGTATTGAGCCGCTTAAATACCTAAATGTTACTCGATTTTGCTTATTGTGAAATTATCAAATTTTAGATAAATGAACACAAAAGTATAATAATAAAAAAGTAAAATAAAAATGTAATTTCTTCCACATCGAATAAAATGCAGCACATACAATATTACCCAGAATATGAAAAGCAATTTTTTGTATTGATCACGGATAATAACCACGAAATAAAAAATAAAAAATAAAACTAGTTTTTCTTATTCCGTGAATATAACCGTACCAAATACATTGTGTCTTATTCATTCCACTTAACATTGGAGAAACTAATTGTGTCTAATGAAACTGATAAAAGCCATACAACAAAGATTTTTTAAACATAAGCTGTGTGATATATACAAACAGTTGTCAATGTTAGGAGTTTGACCTGACGTTTGATAGCTCAATAGTCAGCTATTGTGACTACTATACCAGACTGTCCTCAAATATACCGTCTTGAAGTACACGTAGTACTAACAGACATAAGCTCATGTTCTCGGGGTGTAATCCTAATTGCTCCACAGCTGGTGGAGTACCCTTGAAGCTTAACTGTGATAAGGACACTCCGTGGCTCCATACCTTAGCGAACGGTGCTTAGCATCGCCTGAAGTTCAATTATATGTTTGAAATGTTGATACGAAATTTATCTTTCAATCCGTAGCGTGCATATCATATAGGCAGAAAGGCACTGCCTACCTTGGCATGTTACTAAAAAATAAAAATGATATATAAAACATGAACATTACATATTTTTGAAAAATACATAAACCATAATTCAATTTAAATCTCTTTCAATTTGAAAAACACGTCGTCATATATGTATGCGATATCAGCGCCACACGACGGGCATTTTATGAAACCTCTGTCTAAAATCCCTAACAAATGTTAGTAATTACAGAAAAACATAATTATAATCCTACAATTTTATAATGTCACGCGTCATATGGAATTCGAACAAAGTATTGTGTTTTTAACATTGGTCGTATAACAATAAAAACAGGCACTGCCTGACAATAAACTATCAAATTAAATTGTCTTGAATTCAATAGAATTTGTACCAATAATTATGATTATTTATTGACACGGTCGCGATTCGCGAATCGCTTTCGCCAACCAATCACAGTCCACAGATCACTTCAGTGTAATCAAAAAGTTATAGAGCAAAAAAGAAAATTTTTATAGAAAATTTCTCACTTTTTTGCTTATAAATTTATATAAAGTTATATGAACATATTTGTAGGCAAAGCGATTTGGTACAAATTATGTTTTTTACAAATTTTTTGTAGGACGCATACATAGTTTCTGAGATATAAAGCCTTAAAGGTGTTTGCACCCCTTTTTCCAAGATGGCGGCTGGGGGCCCGGGGTACAACGGCCCGGCGGCAACCCCACAAACTTGGGGTTAAGCTTCTTTTGACCCCCCACACAATATGTCCCAAAAATAAAATTGCGTCCTCTAACAAATGCAAAGCTCATGTAACATTTATTGAAATTGGACTACTTCATTGGGACTACTTCGCGTATACCCTGAATCAATGTCGTATGTCATTGTTGTAATGTCATTTACGCTTGCCTAATAATTCCTCGAACTTTAATCTTAGTTCATCTTAACTTTATTCCTTAAAGTCTGCCACGTACACTTTAGATATTTATATATTAATATTTGAAAGTAAAAGTCGTTTTCATACGCAGACGGAAATGAGTATTCCAGTATGAAGAGTTCTAGAGGTCTCCGTCTTGTCCACAAATAGTCTGTCCGGAAATAAATAAATTGCCTTCCTAACTTTGATCTTTGTCTTTGACAACAAACAATGGAACTACGTCGATTTTTTTCGTCGATTTTATGCTTATCTCATATCAACATAGTAAATATTATTGTTAATTTATTAAAAAATTAATCTGGTAATATTAATTAAGCAACGTGTCATTTTTCTAACGTCCTTTCTATTAATTATAGTCCAGTCATTTTAGGCATTTTAAACCCCAATCTGCGGAATAATTCCTACTGAGCTGAATTTTTGTATAAGTAGGTACACATTTATAACAGCGAGACATCGGTAACGTTTATGTACCTACTCTAAAGTTTAATAATGTTTTTGATATTAGTAATTATGTTCAAACTAGCTTCTACGCGCGACTTCGTCGGCGTGGACTCCGCTCCTGTTGGTCTTAGCGTGATGATATATAGCCTATAGCCTTCCTCGATAAATGGGCTATCTAACACTGAAAGAATTTTTCAAATCGGACCAGTAGATCCTGAGATTAGCGCGTTCAAACAAACAAACAAACAAACAAACAAACAAACAAACAAACCAACAATCAAACAAACAAACTCTTCAGCTTTATTATATTAAGTATAGATTTACACTTGTGAACTGAATGACTAAATATTACACATTAACATATTGTAAATCAAGAAATAACATAAACTATCTAAAATAATAAAAATGTTATCTCATAAGTATATTTATTTACTATATATAAAGTATAGTGTTTTAGTAATACAGCTTTTCTTTATTATGTAGGTACCTACTTTTAAAAAAACTTATAGGTCTTGTAATAAAATCTTTTAAAGAATTATTTTTTACTACTTACTATTTGAAAAATTACGTATGTTTATGAAAATAAAGTACCTAATCATTTGAACAAAACACGACTCCTACAAAACTAGACAATAAAATAATTAACAGTTACGAAACAACCACAAGCGAAGCGAAGTTCTACATCACTAATTACATCCTTTTCTCTTTGTACCGGCTCTTTGGGTGTCCAAGAGCCAGTAATTGACAATCAGAAGGCGCCCTTTACGAGACGCTTGCTGAAACTTCGTTACCTACTCGATGTGCAGGAAAATTAGTAACGTAATAATGGGGGGTAATAAGGTAATGGAGGGGGTCATCTAGAGCCGTCTACAGATCTAATTAAACATCAATTCTATACCAATGTTATCGTGTGAACTCCCGTCAAAGGGTCACCGCCGGAAATTTATTTAGTGACGCTTAGACGCGTCGGTAGTGCGGGCCTTAATTGAATTTTGACTAGTTATAAACTAGCTCTGAGCGTCAAATAGTCAAGAGTAACTAAAATTATGTAATAACTAGCTTCTGCGCGCGACTTCGTCGGCGTGGACTCCGCTCCTATTGGTCTTAGCGTGATGATATATAGCCTATAGCCTTCCTCGATAAATGGGCTATCTAACACTGAAAGAATTTTTCAAATCGGACCAGTAGATCCTGAGATTAGCGCGTTCAAACAAACAAACAAACAATCAAACAAACAAACTCTTCAGCTTTATTATATTAGTATAGATAGTGTTTTTAAATGAACTAGATAACAAGGTATTTTACTTTTATCTATTCAAAATCAAACTCTAAAATAAATAAAACTTATAAACTAGCTTTACCCGTGCGAATAATTCGCACTAAATAAGTAGGTATAATAAAATTATCACTTAATTACAAAATTACAAAAAAGTGTTTATACGTGAGTTCATTTGAAATTGAACAAAAAATTCACATACATGTAATTTTAATACATACATATAATTTTAATAATTAATTAAATTACAAAAACAAAAGCAATAGTACCTAAATTTTTTACTTGTTGATGCCGATAGAGCAAGCAATAAATTATATGATTATAATAATAGAATGATAATTATATAATTTATGTGGAGTAATTCTGAGGTTTTTTCTAAAAAAGGAGGCAAACGTCTCAAGAGCGGGTATATATATACCTACCCGCTCTTAACCTTAAAGAAAACCTAAAAATTATGAAAATAAAGAACCTTTTTAAAAAAAATTCAATTTGACTACAGACTTTGACAATCAAGAAAAGAGTATACCTAATATGTGTGTGGGTGTCAAATACATGGTAGTGTGTGTAATGTTTTTTTTTATTGATTTAATATATTTTTATGCATAATTAAAAAAAAAATATTAGCCGAAGCACTCCTTCTCTATATAAACTACTAGCGACCCGCCCCGGCTTCGCACGGGTGAAATGCTGATAGTAAATATACTACAGAATGTCTCTGTATACGACGTTCACAGTTTTTTTTTGTCGTTAGACAATACAAACATGTTTTCTTTAGATGTTACTCTTGACTTGATAAATTATGGAGTCTAATCCTATCCAACCTAATGTACTTACTATAAATGCGGTTTAAAAATTATCCTTAATACCGAATAAAGTACGAACATACAACATCTTCGAAAATATTCATTTAAATTACATGTTGTAAAGGGCCATATTGATCTATATTAAATGCGCAATGTATTTAAGGTATGTTGTACTTAATTGCATAAGGATTAATTCTGTATTGCTTAAAATCGCTTCGTAAATGAGCCATTATTTCTCGTAATAAGTAAAGGATAAAAAATGGTTATCGTGGACTATCCCTAAGAGATAGATATATACCATCGCGGACTTTTTTGTAAACCTTTTTAAGTTGTACAATACTGTAGTACATTATTTTGATCTATCTCGTAGGGTTCAGCCAGCGTTTGCAATGTAAGCGCAAAAAATGTGCTTAACGACATCACTATAGAAACCTCTAAAATTATCAGTGTTTATCTACTGTATTATGCATGTATAATACATATAAACCTTCCTCTTGAATATTATAATTAATTATCTATTCCAAAAACCCGCATCAATATCCATTGTGTATATAGTTTTAAAGATCTAAGCATACATAGGGACAGACAGACAGCGGGAAGCGACTTTTTTAATACTATGTAGTGATACATTTTATAGCTATCAGTGATAACAAAATATTAAAATAAGTTATCGATATCTCCTATTAACCTCGGAAATGTAAAATTTTCATTGTTAATGCCCGCCCCCGCAATCCTTATTGGGGATGAGTTATCATAAAATCCGCTCATTGATAATTTATACATCACATATAGGAGATTCCTACCAAATTTGGAGTCGATAGGAGCAACAGCAAGAAATTTCCTGCTCAAAATATGGAGCAGCCCGACTGGGGTAATACCTCGACCTTACAGAAGACCACAGCCAAATAATACTGTTTTCAAGCAGTATTGTGTGGTTGGTGAGGCGAGTAAGGTGACCAGAGCTTCTGGGGGTTGGAGATAGGGTCGGCAACGCGCTTGCGATGCTTCTGGGGTTGCAGGCGTCTGTAAGCTACGGTAATCGCTTACCATCAGGTGAGCAGTACGCTTGTTTGCAGACCTAATTATATATTTTTAAAAAATATTGTTGTAACGACCCATCCCCGCAACCCCTTGTGGGGTAGGATATCGTAAAATTCGTTCATAAATTATTTTTATATTATATTATTTATAATAAATTATTAATATATTAACAAGAAAATGCAAACAAAATTTGGAGTCTGTAGGAGCTATAGCTCGGAAATTTAAAGTTATCATTGTTAACACCCACCCCCGCAAACCCATGTAGGGATATCGCACATTTTGTACATAAATTATTTTTTAAGCACACAGAAAATTCATACAAAATTTGGAATCTTTAGGAGCTATAGCTCGGAAATTTTAATTTTTTATTGTTAACGCCCACCCCTGCAATCCTTATTGGGGATGAATTATCATAAAAAGCGCTTATTGATCATTTCTACATCTCATATAGGAGGTTACTACCAAATTTATAGTCGATAGGAGCTATAGTATAAAAACGGGAATTTTCCATTGGTAACGCCCCCGCCACCTCCTCTTGTGGGTGGAATTTCGTAAAATCCGTTCTTAGCTGATCACTACCCAGCGAAAGGAATATTCCTACCAAATTTCAAGTCTCTACGCCTTATGGTCCAATTTTCCATTGTTAACGCCTCCGTAACCCCCTCTTGTGGATGGAATTACGTAAAATCCATTCTTAGCTGATCACTACTCGGCGAAAGGAATATTCCTACCAAATTTGAAATCTCTACGACTTATGGTCCAATTTTCCATTGTTAACGCCCCCGCAACCCCCTCTTGTGGTGGAATTTCATAAATACCGTTCTTAGTTGATCTCTACTCGGCGAAAGGAATATCCCTACCAAAATTTAAGTCTCTACGCCTTATGGTTCAATTTTCCATTGTTGACGCCCCCGCAAACCCCTCTTGTGGGTAAAATTTCGTAGAATCCGCTCTTAGCTGACCTCTACTCGGCGAAAGGAATATTTCTACCAAATTTCAAGTCTCTACGCCTTATGGTTCAACTTTTCATTGTTAACACCCCCGCAACCCCCTCTTGTGGGTAAAATTTCGTAGAATCCATTCTTAGCTGATCTCTACTCGGCGAAAGTAATATTTCTACCAAATTTCAAGTCTCTACGCCTTATGGTTCAACTTTTCATTTTTAACACCTCCGATTTAACCCCAAAAGGGGTTGATTTCTCAAAATACATTATTAGTACACCTCAACACCATCTATAGAGCATAGATTTTGAATTTCAAGTCTCTTACTTTAAACACATAGGACTTTCATACAAACTTCCAACCCCCATTTACCCACTTAGGGGTGGAATTTCGTAAAACCCGTTCTTAGCGGATGTCTACTCTCTATAAGAAACCTATCTGCCAAATTTCAGGTTTGTAGGTGTATTTTTCATTCGACTTTCATACAAACTACCATCCCCTGTTTTAACCCCAAAAGGGGGTTGATTTCTCAAAATAAATTATTAGTACACCTCAACACCATCTATAGAGAATACATTTTGAATTTCAAGTCTCTTACTTCAAAAACATAGGACTTTCATATAAACTTCCAACCCCCGTTTAACCCCCTTAGGTATGGAATTTCATAAAACCCGTTCTTAGCGGATGTCTACTCCCTTTAAGGAAGCTACCGGCCAAATTTTAAGTTTGTAAGTGTAATTTTCATTGGACTTCATACAAACTATCATCCCTGTTTTAACCCCAAAAGGGGGTTGATTTTTCAAAATACATTATTAGTACACCTCAACACCATCTATAGAGCATACATTTTGTTTTTCAAGTCTCTTACTTCAAAAACATAGGACTTTCATACAAACTTCCAACCCCCGTTAAAACCCCCTTAGGGGTCGAGTTTCATAAAACCCGTTCTTAGCGGATGTCTTCGCCCTATAAGGATCCTACCTGCCAAATTTCAAGTTTGTAGGTGTTATAGTTTCAGAGATTTCGTGATGAGTGAGTGACCTTTCGCTTTTATATATATTATTATATTATATAGAATATAGATAAGTGTACGCACACTCCTCCGTCCGCGCAATTGTCGTAAAAAGGGGTACAAAGTTTTTGCTTCACGTATTAATTTATCTATAATCTTCTATATTTTATATACATATAAAAGAGATATCCACCCATTGACTCATCACGATATCTCTGGAACCATAAGGCGTAGAGACTTGAAATTTGGTAGGAATATTCCTTTCGCCAAGTAGAGGTCAGCTATGAACGGATTTTACGAAATTCCATCCACAAGAGGGAGTTGCGAGGGTTAATAACATATATGCCAAAACAACGTTTGCGGGGTCAGCTAGAATAGGTATATAATAATAACTCTTAATAATATTCATTAAACTCATAGTACATATTTCTGTGGTCTGTGATTCAACTGTTTCTGCATTAACTAATAATTATTTTAAAGATCCATTTATACATGTTAGGTATTCAATATAGAAACGACAAGCTCTCTCTAATAATAAAAAAGAGAAAACATTTATTTGTTGTGTTGAACTCAACAATAGCAAAAAACACATTGAATGTTGGTACGCGTAGTTTTGTCATTTTATTTCATTTTTATTCTCTGTATACGCATTTTAATTCTGAAGAAATGTCTGTAGTTTAAAGGACAGTCTGAAGTCATCTGAGGATACAGGTATATATAACCTTCACTCAAAAGGATTGAATCATTACTTATTAAAGATATAAATAAATATTTAATAATTGACCGTTTATCAATTTTATCTAAAAAAAATTGAAAATCTTTTATTTTGTAATGTTCCTATACTATCGTGGAAATAAGCAGCCGTATTCTATCTCAACTATGATTCGTAATTATGATGTTGCGTAATCTGTTTTCAAATTTTCGTCCACTAATTGATTGGGCACTTCATCATGCGACCCCCGTCACGGCTCGGTCACACTGACGTTTTGAGTACGTAATGGAAGGTACTAAATTGATTAGGTTTTATTTCCTAAATACGTGTTGGATTTTGCTGCGTGATTGTTTTTCTTCATAATATTTTGTAGTTTATCAATCTTATACTGCATTGTTTTGATATTGATATCTGGTCTTTAAATATATAGTACCTACCTAACGCTATTAATAATTATGAAATAGTATTCTTAGTATGTCGCCGTTATTCTCTTGTTTTACATAAGAGTTAAAAGATAAAAATGTATTACCAATTTCAATTTTATTTGACTTTGAATTGTAAAACGACTTGTCAACAAGTGCCTTTCTGCATAAAATAACTTATAAGACATAGATAAAATTCTTTTTTTATTTATTGATTCAGCTTGTAACATCTTACTACTAGTCATAGGCCTATTTCTCCGTGTAGGAGAAGTGTCGGAGATTAATCCACCATGCTTTTCCACTGCAGGTTGGCGGAAATATTCCCTACGATGAGAAACGATTGCTAACAGGTCTATATGATAACAACCGGGCTGACGGCTTAATGTCCTCTCAGAGGGACGGTGAGGAGACCCATAAGGAAAGACACCCAGGTCGGAAAGAAATATTTGCACAAATACAAATATCCAACCCGAGCGGGAATTGAACGTGGAATCAACGGTGTTGGTGTTGTTGTTTGTGAATCAACAGTGTCTCTTTTTTATATGTAGGAACTTCTAAATTAAAGGCATGCAACTTTTAACCAAGCTTAATCAAAGTTTTTAAACCACAAAGTTGAGGTCTAATTGCTGTATCATACGATGTAATGTGTTTTTATTCGGAATTTCGGTACTTAAAAACATGTATTAAAATTTCTTGCTTCGTGCTTTTAAATTTCGTATTTAAAAGTTATCTGATTCAGACCTAAATTTTAATATACCCCACTGATTTTAGGTAATACAAAAATAGATGTTTTTTATACTTCACTTGTATATTATCCAAACGGTTTCTTTTATTTACAATTTCGTAACTGTCACATTATTTTATTTAGTACTATCACAAGGAGTCGACTCAATCGGTTCATAATAAACACGTTTCCTTCAGATTGATTTAATAACTGAAACAGTTCGATAGATCTTGTAATACCCAATCATTCGCGACCCTCGGGAAATGGCTGGAGATATTTCATTATCCTCCTATCCGAGTCCAGACCGGCTTAAGCGGAAATTTAACTTGAATTTTTACAATTTCAAGTGCTTTTTTTTAAATCAATTTTGATGTAATCTTTATCTGCTTCGCTGCGGATTTATGAAAGTATAATAGGTATTAGGTATATATAGATAGATAAACGTGTTAAAACAAATATCTGCCATGAGGACGACTCAGCCTACATAGGTTGGGATAGTTGATTCCTACGATCAAAACGATGTCATGATGTTGTCAGCAATAAATAAATAAAAAGTTTAAATTTTGTACAATACTTTTTTTCACTTATTATGTAAATAAAAATGTTCCAATAAGTTTAGTATAAGAAGTTTTTAGGAAAAGAAAATCTGAAAATTAGGAAACTCGTTCTACAAATTTGGGAAAAGCAAATAAAAAAAGTCAGTGCGATTAACAGTCGTGTTCAATAATCTATCTCTAGTTTTACTAGCGATAGATTTTTGACAAATTCTATCACTTGAAACTGGTCGTTAAGACAATGACAAAATATTAAGTTAAGTTTGTCTAGAAATATAAACATTAACGAACACAATTGTTGATCTAAGCAAATTTAATTCTGGTTAATATATTTTACGATTACAAAAATGAAATAGAAATCTTAACGCAAAAAGAAAAAAAAGAACACAAAAACTTTCTTATACAGCGCATAAATCTCTCGTAAGATGGCAGCACTATCAAAATCCCATTATCCAAGTTAAGCGGCGAGGAAACTTCGCGATCTCACTTTGGCCGACTTAAGGAACTTAAGATGCTTTCATCCACGGACCTGTTGCTTCCGGCAATAAAATAAATCTCGTCTCCTTTCCACCCCTTGGTATTGAATCGAAATGAACGATAATGTGAAACTTTGTATTTACGACGTCTTATCTCTTATATATATTTAGAAGTAGATGTATAATTTTGTATTGTATTATGTGTACTTATTTAAGTACTACTAAATTTGAGTTGAAGCTATTGCAAATGGAATTATTTTGATTGATAAGACTGAGCATTTTTTAAAAATGATTCTACGGTTTTATTTAAAAAAATATCTTGACGTACGTGACGTATAAATATCACTTAATATCTTGTCGTACGTGACGTATAAATATCATTAATCATACATTTAGTTTTTTTTTAACATTAATAACCAGTTCGAAAATTTTAGAAATGTTGAAATAAGCAAAAATTAAAGTGATATATTCTGCGTTAAATTTCGAGGTTTAACATGAAGTACGGTCCTTGGGTAAATTACTGATATGATCGCAAACAGAATGTCTTGTTTCTTTAACGGAAGATAGCTATTTAACAATTGTCTCATTCAAGTATTACTCATTCCTGTGGTCAGTGTTACTATTATTAGCTACTTAACTTGAAATTATAATGACACACTTCCTTGCTTGTTCAAGTTTACTAAATTATTATTGGAGCTTTCTCTTTTGTCCCTGCACCAAAACTCGTCTCAATCATACGCAGTTCCGTTGTTGTATACCTCTAAAATTAAATATTTGCTCGATATTGATTCATTGCGGATAATTTGATGCCAATTAATTTATGCCTAAATAATATACATACAAGCACGTGTTGGGTACGTGCAGTGGTTTCCATATTTACCGGCGTAATGTGTGGACTTCTTTGTGGCGAAAGGACGACTTCACGCAAATATTATTTACCTTATAATACGTTTCACACTATCAAATTATCATTATCAATTGAATACAATAATAGAAAATAATTTTATTTTTTACTTTTCAAACCTATGCGACAAATATATGGACTATATTCTATAGTCCGTAACAAACCGTCATAGTAAAATACCTAGTAATAATTTGTAATTTTATTTTATTATTTTATTATGCGTCTTACTATTAATTTTACATATAGTTACAAAAAAAAAACAATTTTATTTCAATTATAGTAGGTAAAGTTTCAATTAAAATTTAGTAAACAATAAATAAATAGCTAAGTAGGGAATAAATAACATAACCCTTACTTTGTAGATAAAAATATAATTAACGTTGGAAATTTAAATGAGGTAGGATTGCTTATCACTATTGCTTTAAATAATTATCATTAATATTATAGGACCACTATTCTCTCAGTTCAATTATGTATATACACGTATTTTGAAGTTAGGCAAGTGTATAATTGTGCTATACCAAACATTTGAAAATTATTTATAAAATCGGATAAAAAGCATTTAATTAAGAACTGAATTGATGATAGAGATATCTACAACAGCTTAATCTTTTCAAATATATTACGGTTAAATTATTACGATCTTTCTATATAATTATTTAAATTATAATTAGATTATGATCAAAATACTTAAAAATCTCAAATTTGAAATATTTCAAGAAGAAGTTAATGTTATTCGTACAAAATAATATAACGGGGCTGGGGCTGTAGTTTCTGGTAAGATAACTTTTTGCGACTATTTACAAATAAATTCAACTTCAATCAATAGTAATTCTCAAAAACTCTTGAGTGTCATACAAAGAAAGATTTTTTGAATGAAGAAAAAAAAATTTTTGTAATCTAGAAGCCTAACAATAGGTTGAGATTGACACTTATATACAATAATGTCTGGAGTTTCATAAAAGCTTGTTCTAAGTAAATGCGAGACTTAAAAGGCCAATTACCGCACAATTTGCTGCGCTCACCCTCCGTCCCCAGAGTGGGCCGATATGAAATTATTGCCTTGAGAATTGTGATCTATGATCTGAGATTGCTCCTTTTAAAATAAATACGGTGATTTTTTAAGTTAAGACGATTAGTAATACATTTGCTACAATGTTGAATTGAAATGCTTTATAATGTTATATGTATATACATATTATGTTACGTACTTTTTGTAACTAGAGTTAAATAAATATTGAAAATATTATGATGTAGTAGCCTAAATATTTAAGCACTGGTGTGTCACAATATTTTACACAATTGAGGCATAACCCAAAATGAGGGTAAAGTCTGCTGTATAGATAGAACACAATTAAAAGCTCGCAATAATTGCTAACGAGTATGTAATAGGCAAAGCTAACTGAGCTGAACTTTTTATTACTGAAAGTTTCTATTTTTAATTCTTTGAAAGTTGTAAATATTGGGAGAGAGCTTTAAGTTTTACGAACAATTGTACGCCACAACGCTTTGTTTAAATTCGCTAAAGCCAAGTTGTAAACAGTACAACAAACAAGGTACTCAAAGCATATCAAAACCTCAGTGGTTCTAGTACATCAAGTTCGGATAGCCCCAAGACAAAGAGTTACAGATTGTAATTGGGATAGTTTGTATAATATAATTTCGCACAAATGTTAAATAAAAAAAAAACTATTTTAGAAATCGATATTTTTTTTTAACTGATACTTAATCTTTTATTTTTTTTATGAAAGGGGCGTTCTTGGTGCCGTACTGCATCATGCTGGTGGTGGGTGGAATACCGCTTTTCTACATGGAGTTAGCTCTGGGGCAGTTCCATCGCAAGGGGGCGATCACTTGCTGGGGCAGGCTTGTACCATTGTTTAAAGGTATGTACGATTATACTGGCATTTCAGTGATACCTGTATTTAGTTTCTTATTTCAGTTCTTGATCGTAGGCAACGTTTTTCCTTTTTAACCGACTTCCAAAAAGGTGGAGGTTCTCAATTCGTGTGTATTTTTTGTACATTAAGCGAAAAATAACATCAATAATTGTCAAAACTAATTACTGTTTCAATGTTATATTTTAGAAACTAAGTATGTCTATATAGTTGCTAAATTAGCGACTGCAGCAGTAACTTTTACTGTGGTTTGAAATGTAAAATTCTTTCATTTGAAATATAAAACATTAGTGAATTTATGACCACTTCATTTCGTCTTGTACTACTTTCTAGCTTTATGTGCGTTCAATGTCTTTGCAATCCTGATTTATAGGACGTAACTAGAACTTAGAAAGAATTTATAGAATAAAATTCTCGAAATTTTTATTCGTTATCAAGTAAACTAAGAATAGAAAAAAGGCTTTAGAAAGTTTGTAAAGTAGTAAAAGAGTTCATTGCAACGTTATTAATTTTATTACTTTTTAATTTTGTCATCCTTTAAATACTTGGTGCTTTTGTTCTTGAAATAAAATAAAGATCATATCGTCGCCGCGGCGGTCCTCCCGAGTCTTGCACTTAACACCCATAATTGACACCATTTCTCGGCTCCCCTTAAGTGCTCCATACGCTTTCAAAAGACTGCAGATTTGCGAGGTCTCGGCTTATGGCCGGTGATTTCATTTCACTTGTCACGTCCCGGCTGAGTGGCTCCGATATGGTTTTTGAAGAATAAAAATTGGTAATGGACTGGAACTAGAAGCTTTCTTGAAACATTTCTACTATAAAGGGTTCGGAATTGTCGCTTTGAGAAATCAATTATGTATTTCAAATTTCTTTATTATTATTGAGTAAGTTTTTATCCTAAAATGTATATGTAGCACAGTTCTGGTAAAAATATGTTTCGTGGTTTCTATAAATTAATGATTTATTTATTCTTTTATAAGGTATCGGATACGCGGTGGTCCTGATAGCATTCTATGTTGACTTTTATTACAATGTCATAATCGCTTGGGCACTTCGATTTTTCTTTGCATCATTCACAACTATGTTACCATGGACGAACTGCAACAACGAGTGGAACACGCCTGCATGCCAGCCGGTGAGAGAAAGTGAAATTTATACATTCAGACCTACACACTTAACACATTTTTTCATTGCAACAGTTCATTATTTATTTTAAAACGATTTGTTTAGCATACATTAAAATTTAAGTCATAACTTCAGTGGCGTAGCATTTTTTATCACCCGTGGCCCACCGAAAATTTGCCGCCCCTACCAATTCATTTAAGTTCATTTTACCAAATTAATTTAACACACCCATTGCAAGCACAATTTTCATTATATTCATTAGCCGACTTCAATAAAGGAGGAGGTTCTCAATTCTACTTTATTTTATATGTGTTACATCGTGGACGCGATATGGAAATATTTTTTGTCATTTGAAAAAAATCGTGGTGATTTTGCCGCCCCCTTTTAAGTACCGCCCAGGGCCATGGTCCCCTGGCGCCCTACGTCACTGCATAACGTTGATTAGAAAATTACATCAAACGAAAAAAAAAATAGTTTAAAATTTCAATGTAAAACATTTATATGAAACCAAAATTTTTTTGTAGTTCGAAGCTAATTGGGAGTCAATAAACGCAAACAGAACTACACGTCATCACAACTCTTCAGTGCCAAACATTCCACAAACGACACCATTCACTTCAGCTGCTTCAGAATATTTTAAGTAAGTTACACACTATCACTAAACATGTATTGCGTGTAGTTTGATTCTATTTTTAACTTAATTTTTTTTTGCAGCCGAGCTATATTAGAACTCCATAGAAGCGAAGGATTACACGACTTGGGTCCCATCAAGTGGGACATGGCTCTTTGTCTCCTGGCGGTTTACATTATCTGTTATTTTTCGTTATGGAAAGGCATCAGCACTTCCGGCAAAGTACAAATTTTATATTTCTTGATAATATAAACGTTTTCTTCATAGTGTTTCTAATATTAACAAAAGTATAATAATATCATTTTAGGTGGTTTGGTTCACAGCTTTATTTCCTTACGCTGTACTCCTAATACTTTTAGTGCGTGGCATTACTTTACCCGGCTCAGCTACTGGTATTGCATATTATTTGAGCCCTAATTTTGAAGCTATTACTCAGCCACAGGTGAGTATCATTTGACCTCTGTTTAGTAGAATTTTCTGACATGTTATTTTAACTATCCTTTTGTAGTTATATATACTTCTTTTGGCGCGTTAGGGAAAAATGATGACAGTAAATTTTTACGATGCCCGCGCACACCGTCACAAAAAACCGACACTCTGAAGTTAGCTAATCAACGACGAAGAAGTTAGCAACGTGAAGTTAGCTAGCCAATAGTGTGTAACTTCTTACGTGCGTACATAATAGGTAGGGATCCCTAGTACATTTTTTTAACCTGATCAGTAACAAGCTAATTTTCCGTGAGTAGCTTCATTTTGATGAGGCGAACAAAAAGTTCCTCTTCGAAAACTCTCGATTGTGGTAGATAATAGAGTTAGCAGGAGGTAGAGCAGCAGTGAGCGTAGGACCGGGATAACGTACCACGCAATTTGGAGGACAATATTACCATCAAATTATATGAATATTAAGTAACTAAAAGAAAAAAAAATCAGCTGGTTAGTAATAATTTTTGATGACCTTACGAGGTCATCAACTTGATGACCTCGTAAGGTCATCAAAAATAAAAAAAAAATTTGATTTTTTTTTTGCTTTTAGTTAGTTAATATCTATATAATTTAATAGTAATAATGTCCTACAAATTGCGTGGTACGTTATCCCGGTCCTACGCTCACTGCTGCTCTACCTCCTGCTAACTCTATTATCTACCACAATCGAGAGTTTTCGAAGAGGAACTTTTTGTTCGCCTCATCAAAATGCAGCCACTCCCAAAAAATTAGCTTGATACTGATCAGGTGAAAAAAATGTACTAGGGATCCCTAACTATAAGTACACAAACACGTTTTTTCTTCGTAGGTGTGGGTTGACGCAGCTACACAAGTATTTTTCTCTTTGGGTCCAGGATTTGGCGTTCTATTGGCTTATGCTTCTTACAACAAATACCACAACAACGTATATAAGTACGTATTCATTTAATTATTTAATTTGTCCCATAATAGGAAAATTAACGACAATTTTTTTTATCTAAAATTTTACAGAGACGCCATCTTAACTAGCGTGATCAACTCTTGCACCTCTTTTATTGCTGGATTCGTCATCTTCAGCGTGTTAGGCTACATGGCCTACGCATCTGGAAAAGACGTTAAAGATGTAGCTACCGAGGGACCAGGTCTTGTATTTGTGGTGTATCCAGCTGCTATAGCGACTATGCCTGGGTCTACGTTCTGGGCTCTAATATTCTTTATGATGTTGCTAACTCTGGGATTGGATAGCTCTGTGAGTATCTTGATGTAATCTAAATATTATATACTTAATCAAGGTTTTCATATTAAGGCATAATACACACACACACTCAACGGCCCCCACACACACACACACACACACACTCAACGGCCCCCAGTAGGATTTTCTCCTTTGTCGGGGGTCCGGAAACACACAATTCAAAAGTACAAACGCCCAGAAAACATTTGTAAGTATGGCCAATACAATTGCCTGTCATGAGCGGGGAACCCGCGACCGTCAGCGCAACAGCCAGTGCTGTGACCGTTGTGCCAACGCGTCAAGTAACTTAATCAAAAAAGAACTTTATTTTTAGTTTAGATATATAAAAAAATAATAGAATTTGAAAACTATTTTAATTTTAGTTTAAACAATTATAGAGCAATCAATTTAAGAAATCAATTAAAGGACAATACGGTTTATTATTCGACAAAAATGTTTAAAATATGTTTTATTCTTAACGTAACAGATCGCATAATAAGGCATTTTTTTCAGTTCGGCGGATCCGAAGCGATAATAACGGCTTTGAGTGATGAGTATCCTCCAATCGGTCGAAATCGAGAACTGTTCGTGGCCTGTCTCTTCACACTCTACTTCTTTGTTGGCCTGGCATCTTGCACACAGGGCGGTTTCTATTTCTTCCAACTATTAGATCGATATGCAGCTGGATATTCTATGCTTATTGCTGTATTCTTTGAGGCGATTGCTGTTTCTTGGATCTATGGTAAGTCATTGTAAACTCAAGGGTGGATCCAGGGGGTGTCATGGGTGTCATCACCTCCCCTTGAACTGGGTCCAGGACCTAGATGGACCACTAATTAAAATTGTTAAATAAGATTTTTGTCACAATATAGATATTTTTTCATTTGTTCAGAGTCATCTCGAGTATGCTTCGCAGATTTGGAATCCTTGTTATGGAAAATATGGAAAATATTGATCGAGTTGAGAATGTACAGAAAAAATTCATAAAATACCTATGTTATAAGTTAAAATTACCTTATCACTCGGAAAACTACCTAAATATGTGTAAACAACTTCATATCTTACCACTTGCTAACCGCCGCAGAATTGCAGATGTTACATTTTTAATAAAGATTTTGCGTAATGAAATTAATTGCTCGGATCTGTTGAATAAACTAAAATTTAATGTCCCTACTAAGAGTATTAGGTATAATCCCCCATTACATATTCCTAGTGCATCTACTACTTATAGACAGAACTCATACATGGTGCGATCAGTTACAGATTTTAATGATGTTTGTAAAGAGTACTCATTTGATCCATATTGTGTAAGCGTGTCGTTGGTCAGGAAACAGCTGAGCGATGGTTTTTTTGTGGGTTGAATTTATATAGTGAAGCTTATCTGTTATATTTGTTTTGTATTGTAAGCCTTAAAAAATTATTATTACGTACTTGATGCTAGTGTTAGTGCTCTTAAAACTCTGTTTTCTAAACTAATAACCAACCGTGATGACCTGTAATTGGATTTATTTGTTCTAAGCTGTTAACTTAATACTTCTTGTATACCATTGGTTGTCCTTATTATAAATAAATAAATAAATAAATTTTTAAGGACAGTACTTACATAAATTAATAAAATACCTACTTTTTACCTGTATCCATCATTATCAAAATTAAATTATAACTTCTTGTGACTTGCCCACGACTATGTGACCATCCTTGGCGCCTTGACCACGACTATGTGACCCCCCTGGCGCCACTGCTGGATCCGTTCTTGTGTAAACGTTAACGTCCTTGGCATTGTTAGATATGACTGTAGCAAAATTCAAGTGCAATCTTAAATTATTTTTTAACAGGTACTGAAAGATTCTGTGAGGACATCCGCGATATGATCGGTTTCCGACCTGGTCTCTACTGGCGTATCTGCTGGCGTTTTGCCGCTCCAGCCTTTCTCTTATTCATCACAGTATACGGACTTCTGGACTACGAGCCCCTTTCATATGATAGCTACGTGTATCCACTTTGGGCTAACGCACTTGGATGGGTAATTGCTGGTTCAAGCGTTATCTGTATACCGACCGTGGCTATCTACAAGATCCTTACTACAAAGGGAACTTTTCTTGAGGTAAGATCCTATGAGATATTTATTTATAATTTATATATACTTTCCATTTCATTTTTTAAACTAATATAAATACAATTCACCAACGGTCACCAACCCGCCTGCCCAGCGTGGTGACTATGGGCAAAACACATGAGTTCGCGTCATAATGTCGGGCGCGAACTTGTGGAGGCCTATGTCCAACAGTGGACTGTGATAGGCTGAAGTGGAAATACATTTGTTTGTAATTTAGGAAAACCTATAAGATCATTAAGTTTAGGGACTAGATACATACCTATGTATGTTAAAAGTGCTACAAAAGTATTACAAAGTTTTCACTGCTTATCTGTTTGTCCGTCTGTTCATAGGTCCATAATATGCTTAAAATGCGTATGTAAAGTTGAGTAAAGTTAACGTCGCGAGATAA
The DNA here is from genome assembly GCA_905220545.2 of Melitaea athalia. NCBI lineage: Eukaryota > Metazoa > Arthropoda > Insecta > Lepidoptera > Nymphalidae > Melitaea > Melitaea athalia. The sequence goes on from HG992182.1 coordinate 17,911,128, forward strand.
AATACAACTAAGTAAACATTGTCTTATACTTTGTGTACGCTTCAACATGTAATATCTCACTACTGGGCATAGGCTTGTTTCCCCATGTAGGAGAAGGATCAGAGCTTAATCCAACGCGGGTTGGCAGATATATTCCTACTATGAGTAACAATCGCTATCAGGTAGTAGTTCTTATTTCGGGGACACAACTGCCGTCATTGCAGATTTGGGCGCCTAGGTAAATGTAGCGATAGACGGTGTCAACGCCCGAAATGTGGAGAGTATCTTTTGATAGGTTTCCGGCTCGATCCACTATCACGACCTTGGTTTTCGTTCGATTTACTGCAAGCCCCATGTTTTGACTTTCTAACTCCAGCCTATGGAACAGCTCTCTCATATCTTCTACGGTCAGCATACCTGAGATTCGATAGTCTCTTTTCACCTATACGAAAAAGTACTGAGAAAAAGTAATGAATTTATAAACTTGTAATTTCGCAGCGCCTGCACATCCTGACGACGCCGTACGCGGACACGGAGCGCGTCGCGGCGCTCAACGGGCTCGTGGTGTCGGAGAGCGGCGGCGTGCGGCTCTCGTCCGCCGTCCCCTCCCCGACCACCCCCCCGCCCGTCACCACCCCCACCCCCGCCCTCCACGGACAACCCGCGCTCGTCTGAGCGACGCTCTCCTTCGACGTCTACTACGTGTAGATCGTCTTTCACGAGCGATGTTCATTCCATATTACACAGACGAAAGCTGAACCTCAAAATGGACAGAAAATATATAAAAACGTGTGGTGTCCCTAAATCACTCAATGGTGACTTACGTACACAAAATCTGGAATGGCACAATAATTTTTTTACGTAGGTAGTTTTTTTTTTAGTTAGAACTTGTGTCAAAAGAATAATTATAATATTGTTCTAATGCTGATGTATAAAAGTTGTGTAATGAACTCGGGTTCAGCTTTTATGTGCCAAGAAATGGGCATAATGAGTGGTTTTACTGCGCTGGCTGTCTAGCCTTTACCTATAATATATTATCATTATTTTAACTTTATAAAATGACTAAAAAACTGCCACAAAAGCTAGGACTTTGTGTTTAATATTTACATTCCATAAATGAATAATATTCAATTATTCATAGAACGAACTTCTAGTTGGGAGATATGAACTGGTAGCGCCATCTGCATTTGGTTTCGTGTAAAACTTCTCATTGCCTTTCTTGTTGTAGATAGTAAACATTATGGAATCAAATTGCTTGTGAAAATGTTTGTACAGAGAATATAGGTGTCAAGGGGGAAGTGTTTATCAACGAGTATACAAATAAATGTAATATGTATTTAACCATCTCATCTGATTAAATATAAATGGTACTAATGTATCAAATATGGTTAAATCGGGTAACTCTAATCTAAGACGGTGGTTTTCCGACCTTTTCACATAAAAGAATTAATGTTGAAACTTTAATAACATTCTCTTCATAATTCAACTACTCACTTACACACACTTCAGCCTATTGCAGTCCACTGCTGGACATAGGCCTCTACTACTACCTACATTTTATTAAAAAAATATATTAATTAATCATCGTTATACTAATGAAGGATATAGGATACAACAATCTTAGTCTTCCCATCTGTGGCAAATATTTGACGTTTGTTATAATACGAAAACGTATTATTACAAGTTTATGACGTAATGTTTGTCTATCCATACCTACGCTCTATAAACGATCAACTCATCAAATCATCAAACTCTACGCCAAAGAGTAGGTATAATAATAAAATACGGGGCTCTACGCGTTTGTTTGACACGTTTATCAAGCAGTCTAGATGCTTACGTGTTTGATGGAAAATTTGCTTCACCCTATGTTAGCAAAAGGTTAGCAATAAGTTAAAAAATGCCAGTGTTGTTTCTCGAACAAGACCTCAATGTTAAGCCAATGAAAATGTGTTCGTCAAATGACAACGAATAAAGTAAAACGTCTGACCGAACAATATTATGCAAATTTGGCAAACAAGTTAACAAAGAGTGGTGAAGGGGTAAAACAATTTTGATCGTTTACAGAGCTTTTATATACCTTCAGTCATATTTTTAAAAACACTCTGATAATAAATTATGTAAGATTAGTCAAAAGAAAAAGATAATTATTGTTTACGACGGTAGCGTATTTAGAAATATTATCGTCGTGGAAATCTTGTAGGTAAAATATAATATATTACTATTTTATCTAGTTAAATAGTCATTAGCTATAACTAACTTCGACGTCTCATGTATATAGTACACATATACTCGTAGTCTCATGCAAGCTTGGTAGAGAAGAGAATAAATAATAATCACAACTAACATAAGCTTTTTAAGTACCTATATTAAGATAAGCTTACGTTTTTGAACAAAATTATATTTATTGTGAAAGGGTTATTAGAGTTATAAAACGTGGAATTAGTAAAAAAGTTTATGTGTTATCTTTAGCTTTCTAAGATAAATAAAATAAAAATAACTATCAATATTTTATAATTATATTTATGTATGACCCTGACATTACTCGTATGTGTATAATAAATGTACCTACCTATTTTTATTAGTTAGTTTCATTCTTTTTAAGTACGTCAAATGATAAAATCTTTTAAAAGTTTCTTATCAGATAGGTATACAAAAATAGTTTTAGTTGATATAAAAAATGTAATTGAATAATTAAGACGAAATATGATATGGGTAGTTCGTTACTTTAATCTCGCTTCAGTAAATTTATGTACAAACTATATTAAAAAAAAAATATATAATCTCGTTCGGGTAGGTATTTTATTATTATTGAATAAATATTTAAAAAATTAGAGTAGTGTTACTGTTTGTAGGTTTTATTCTCACAGCTTTAAAACATTTAAAAAAAAGAAAAAAAACATAAGTACTGAAATATTACGTGTGAAAAAGTAATATTAGCTTTTAATTAGATATATGATTAAAGTTATATTTATATGTTGTAATTACTCTTATCAATATTCATGAAACTTTTATTTAATCGTGTTAATATAAATCCAAAGTATTACGATATAATATTTAGAATTAATTAAGTCTGTAAAATCTGGTAACTCAGCAAACCGTCGATGTTTTTAGATATAGTTATTATAATACATGTAATACATTTAGCTAAAGACAATTCAAAACAATATTCTTATCAATATAATTATATTGTCTTTAAAATCGCCTCATTTTTTTGTCACATGGATTTAAGACCTAGACCATATTTGTTTTTGTTAAAAATAAGTTTTGTTTTAAACTTAGATATATATAGTAGTAAATATAATTTAATGAAACATATATATGTAGGTATATATCTAATTGTTATTAAATATTTTGAATTGTCAATGGTTAAATTATTAACCGAAAAGCAAAAAGGTTGACGCTGGAACAATTAGTCTATCTTATGAGTCGCTACACAGATTCCTGAGAATAATAAGTATAATTATTTTTAAACTGTACCTTCAGAAAAATGCGTAGAAATACTGCTTTGCCGTGGGTTGTTTTGCAATAAATTATAAAATGTGGGATAAAAAAGGACAAATGGTTTGAGAATTTTGAACTTTCTTATTACATTTTCTTACATAAACCAACTATTTTACTCGTAAATACTCAGATAAGGTTTAAAATATTAAAATACAGTTGTAACACTATAATCTCTTTAAATATTTTACATAATATCGATAAAATCGATATAATATAGGTACATTTATAGTATTTGAATAAGTGAAAAAAATGCTGTGTAGATAATAGTAAAATAATTAAGACATTGTAGTGTATGTTGGTTCATATACCCACATATGCTTATCTATTTATTATATGTATATGGATTTTTAAATATAAGTAGGTAATTTCTATATACGATTCTACATATTATCAAAATAATATCTCAAATAATCCACATGTTTTAACTATTCTTAATCTCTAAATGTTGTGATTATCTCAATATTAGTGCTCCATTCTTTAATTTTTATATGTATATTTTTAATGTATACTATTCGTCACTCCGTCCTGGGCAATGCGGACTGACGAATTGTAAAATAAATATGAATAGGTCCGCGAGTAGAGCGTTCCACACGACATACCTACTTACGTCCGTTTTTAGCGTTGTAGACTTTATTTCTCTCAAAATATCATACATAAAAAAACCATGTAGTGTTTTAGAATCTTAAACTTAGATAAAGTAAGTAATGTTATATGAGTGTCTTATATGGCTTTATCCTGATATAAAAACTATTTAAGGCCTGTTTCACCAGTCGTGGATAATGTTATCTGACGGATGACGATATACTTTGACAGCGGGAAGTAGAACAGGCCAGCAGGAACTGTTTTACCTCAATTAATAAACTACAACTTTAAGATTAATATATTCAAATAGAAATATAAATGTAGTCGAATTCGATGGTAAAAACGAATAATGAATAAAAAACTTTTTACTATCGGATACTGTCATCCGTCAAATAGCGTAATAGCGTTACCTACCTATCTACAACTCAAATTGGTGAAACAGGCCCTTGGACATTTTTGTGACGCTTATTTAGTGTTGCTAATTTTAAAATTTTGTAGTCGTAAATTGTAGTCATTCGTAAAATTTTAACGTTGTTCGCTGTTAGTTTTCGATGTGATAAGGTAGTACCTATTATTGTAGTTTGTGTATAAACGAATCAATAGTCACATCAGCCATTGTGACTATTGATTATAGATTAAAAGTTTATACTTAATGTAAAATGTGGTTTCATTTACCGTTACCTTTTTTATTATGTATTACCTTACTTAGCACACACACGCTGAATCTTCCTAATATGGGCAAGTTAATTCCTGTATTCAATGCCAGCGTTAGAGTAGGGCGAGTGGGCTGTGGGGTGACCGCCCAGGGCGCTGGATATAAAAGGGCTCCACAGTCTATCTATCTATCTATTTTTGACCCAATCTTTTTTTTTTTAAAGATTGCAACTTACAAGTAGAACTGTATGTAAATGTATGAATTGAGTTGTGAATATTATTAACTATAGGTAGGTACCTGTAACGGATGCTAGTGGGATGAAGAGTTCTTCTAAGCTTTATCTTTTGAAAAAACCTATTCGCAATCGACATAATCGCATCGATATTGTACTAAACAGTTATGTAATTACATCCATTGCAGCTTTTTTATATGGGATTAAATTGCAATCAGGAGCGCCCTTGAAATCTCGCCCAGGGCGCTGATAGTACTAAAACTAGCACTGCCTGTATTATACTAGCTAGTTGACTAGCTTGTTTGCGCAGTTTAACAAGCATCAAGTTGCTTACCTTACCCTGCTGAAAGATCCAAATAAAAGACGTATTAATATTTATAAAAAATGTATTTAACGTATGAAAATTTTGGAATCCCTGCTTCAAACACACAATAGTTTACAATAACTTCCCATCAATCATCGTTTTTTATTTGGAACTTTCAGCAGGAAAACATTTGTATTGGCCATATAGATGTTTGCCGTGGTCTGAGTGTTTGTGCAGTCCTTGTGGGTTTTCCCAACATGCCTCAGAGAGCACGTTAAACTGTTGGTCCGGTTGTTATCTGCATATAGACCTGAAAGCGATCGTTACTCATTGTAGGGAATACCTATATCCGCCAACCCACATTGGAACATCATGGTGGATTAAGCTCTGATCCTTCTCCTATATGGGGAATGAGGCCTATTCCCAGCAGTGGGATATTACAGGCTGAAGCGAAGTAGATATACTTACTTCAACAATTTTATAGTCAGGTGTTAGAGGTAGTTAAACAATTTCTGTGCCTGTAGCTAGGTATCATGAATACAATTCGAAACAACACAAGCACGTACCTACTTGATATTTAGTTTCTATTCATCACATTGTAAAAAATATGTATTTTACATATTTTTTGTTTTCTTTTGATTATTACTTATTAAGTACACTTAAAAAAGGTATTTTTAATATATAGAAAAGATATAAAAAAAGATTCTTCGTAATTTAAATCGCTTAAAATAAGAATTTGAAAATTTTGCATTATTGGATCTCATACATAAAACTTATAACCAAAACCATTCGAAATAGTTGTGCACAATCGGCAATCCAATATAACTGATATGGCCGAAGTTAATCCAATATATCAGTTATTAGCCTAAACGGTGTAAATATTCAGATATAGCACTACAAAATAGGTGAGTAGACTCCGCAATATCCGCAATACCAACAACGTATTTATTACATAATTAAATTATTATTATATTACATTTATTAATTTTTTTATACATCTATACTAATATACTAATAATATTAGACACAAAAATACAAATCTTTCCTCTTTATTATTATAAAGAGGAAAGATTTGTATTTTTGTGTGTATGTTTGTAATGAATAAACTCAAAAACTACTGGACCGATTTAAAAAATTCTTTCACCATTTGAAAGCTTAGTTATCCTTGTGTAACATAGGCTACTTTTTATTCCGGGAAAATAATAGGTTCCCACGGGAAATTGTTTGCGCTCACGGGTGAAAGCCGTTGAGAACAGCTAGTCTGATATAATATGAAATCTGCTCTCGTATATGCTTTCATAATACTGCCATCTATACTTAATTCAAAAACCTGATTTAAGGTGCAGTTCCAATAATAAACCAAAGATGTCTCTTTCATTTAATAAAGTTTTGTAAATATTTTGAACTGGTATTGAACTTAACTTATTGATTTTACTTTTTTATTTGATCATGAGACATACAAGTAACTCGTAAAGTCTGTTGTAAATAGAGAATGAAATAGAACATTCCGTTTTTTTTCTTAGTTTCTCACGCCATTTAACTGGAATTCAGTTTTGGTTATAATTTTGACGTAAAAGATAGTATGAATGTGACATTTATGATATATGACAATTGACAATTGCGATCTAATTATTGAGTTTGACAGCGTGTTTTATAGTGAAAATTTTATAATATTTTTAATATTATTAGATAAAAAAACAAACCGCCATGGATAACAAATCGGAAGAATCTAATTTGCCTGAGAAAACCATATTTAATACAATCGCCCAAGGTGACCTGTCGGAATTTAAGAATATCCTCGCTCAACATAAGGGCAGCGTCGATTTCTTTGACGAAAATGGTATGACGGCACTTCAGCACGCTGCTTATAAGGGTAATAAAGAAATGGTGCAATTGCTTCTGGATAGGGTAAGTAATAGTGACTAAATAAAAAAGTAAAATGAGTCAGTTGTCGATGGTTTCTTATAAGAACTTACCGTTTAATGTTGCAATTACAGGGTGCGGACGTGAACTCCGGCAAACATGAATATAATTATACTGCTTTGCATTTTGGTGCTCTTTCTGGAAATTCAGAGGTGTGCAAATTGCTCCTAGATGCTGGAGCTAAGCCAATGGCTACAAACTCCGTTGGGCGGACCGCGTCCCAAATGGCAGCATTTGTTGGTAACCATCACACAGTAGCTACTATTAATAACTATATACCAAGGAATGAAATCTCTTACTATGCAACATCTCAAGGACAGCAAACAGAACCCTACTTGCAACCGTTCCTAGTAGAACCTCTTCATAAATTTGTACTTGGTGTAAACATTCATCCTGTAAGGTTAGCACTAAATCTTCAACATATGCCCGCATTGTTAGAGAATGCTGAGAAAGTAAGTAAAGTTCTGGACATGCTTTGTAAAAAAGAAATGACAAGGGGTAGTGATACAAACGAAGTGATGGCATTCAAATATCATTACCTTGCTTACATTTTAAAAGAATTACACAATATAAGAGACAAGCAAAAACCTAGTACTGAAAGTAAAGATGATAAGAAACATGATGTTGTTGAAGTTTTCTCTAAGAAGCTGTTGAAACCTGGAAAAGATGGATTTTCATTAGATATGATGGATTCATTTCTCAAAGATTGTGTGCGTGAATTTCCTTATAGAGAATGTACAACTTTCCATCAAATGGTAAGTTCACTGACAAGCAAGGACCCTCCACCTGCACTATCAGTTATTAACTGTACATTAAATGGTCAGAGAGGATTTGTTGATGCTATTCCGTATTGTAGCACCTGTGGTGAGGAGAAACCAGCAAAGAAATGCTCTAAATGTAAAACAGTTCAATACTGTGATAGGGAATGTCAACGCCTTCACTGGTTTGTACATAAAAAAGCTTGTAACAGAGAATTGAGTGTTCCCGTAGCTAACTCAAAACCCACTGTTGATGCCGCCGAGATCACCTCTGAACTACAGAATCTTGTTGCCGGATAGTTCATATTTAATTCTGAAGTAAAAGCATTGGTTATAAAATCAAAAGATAAGGGCAAAGATAGATTAATGGGTGGTATGAGCTTAGATATCCTTAAGAGCCTCCGTTTTAAAATCAAACTTGCTGTAAAAGAATAAAGTTAGAAATATTTTGAAGTAATCAAAAACATACATTTTATTGACATTATAATAAAAAATTCTTTTAGTTTTTTTAACCTTTGTTATTTTTATTATTTTTTTTTTATTAACGTATTGACATAAGAGAAGAATTTTGATTAAATTAATCACAGCAGGCCTAAGTATGTATTCATTTGCTAAAAGACATTAAAATTACCAATTCAATAACATGACTAGTCATCATCATCACTTCAGCCTATCGCAGTCCACTGCTGAACATAGGCCTCCCCAAGTTCGCGCCACATGACTAGTACAATATTAAAATTGTCTACTTGCCCTTCATCATTTGACTGGTGAGGTTAGTATAGGCACAAATTTCACATTGTGTTGTGTAATTCATGATTTGTATTCCACGTGCATTTAGAAAACATTCATAGCTTCAATTGTTTGAGACCATCCATAAAGTATGTCACGCATTTAAAATTGTTTACAACATTGACACTGAAAGATATTGTACGCTTTGGAACAGCAATAAATAAATAAATTGTAATAATGTGTTACAAATACAATTTTGTCTCTTGTCGATAATAATTGGTAGCATTAATTGATTATTAGAATATGTACTAAAATCCTATTGTTAAACCTAACCTATCATGTTAGGTATTAGAAATTCATTGATTTTATATACATATTTCTCATAATAAGTTTCAATCCAGAAAAATCATTAAAATCACAATATTTTATGATTATATTTTAAGATAGTGACATTAGATTTGTGTTGTAATAAAACTGAGTAATATATGTATATTTTCTTATTTTCTAATTGATGGATGGTTTTTCTCTTATTAATGTGATACAAAAATTGTAAATTTAATAATAATAAAAAAACAATTCAATGCTTTCATTAAAAAAAAAGTAATTGTGTCTTATCTATAACACCAAAACATGACTAATGATAAACTTATGTAGAAAAATTGATGTAAAGATGTACCAAAACATTTCAATTTATAGTCTATGAGTTATTTCTATCTGATAATGTGAAGTAAATCATAATTTTATTAATATTGCATTTATTGTTGTATCAGTGTATTTGTCACATAATTGTATAGCACCCACTTTAGTAATAATAAAAATAAAATCGTACAAAAATGTTTGTCTTTATTTTATTTACATTTTTGGAAATTTCCTGCTCAAAATATGGAGCAGCTGGGGTATTAGTGTAGTACCTCAACCTTATAACTGTTTTCAAGCAGTGTTAGGTCGGCAAACAAACGACGGCTCACCGACTGATGGTAAGCGATTACCGTAGCTTATAGATGCCTGCAACACCAGAATCATCGCAAGTGTGTTGCGGACCCTACTCTCGGTCCCCTCTAGGAGCTTTGGTCACCTTAGTCACAACAGGAACAGAAAAGTACTTGAGAGCAGTATTATTTGGCTGTGATCTTCTGTAAGGTCGATATACTTCCCATGTCGAGCTAATCCAGAATTTGAGCAGGATATTTTCTGATGTACCCTAATCACTTCAGCCTATCACAGTCCACTGCAGCTGGACATAGGCCTCCCTAATTTTGCGCCAGACGTTATAGCGCGAACTCATGTGTTTTGCCCGTAGACACCACGCTGGGCAGGCGGGTTGTTGACCGCAGGGCTGGCTTTGTCGCATCGAAGACACCCGTCTTCGGCCTGTGTATTTGAAAGCCAGCAGTTGGATGGTTATGCCGCCATCGGTCGGGTTTTTAAGTTCCAAGGTGGTGATGGAACTGTGTTATCCCTTAGTCGCATCTTACGACACCCACGGCTGTGCCCTACCTTAGTAAATAAGTTCTTATATTTATTTTAGTAATCCATAGTTTATACAGTATTATGTCTAAGCCGTACCTACTGAGACTCCCTGCTAATAAACGTTGAAAATTATCCACGCACCTGTAGCGTGGTGGATCAAAATCGAACTCTTGTCTTGTATGGAGACAACGCCGTTGCCCAGCAGTGGGATATTTACGAGATGAGATTTGATGTATGATGATTTCAGTTCAGTTAAGTTCGAAATAAGATTGCTATATTGACTTTATGTGCTCTTCCCGCTATTGTTGGGAGACCCACAAAGGCAGACTGGCACACATCTAAATCAATACCTAATAAATCTTATATGTATATAAAATTCTCGTGTCACAATGTTAGTTAAAATACTCATTCGAAACGGGTGGACCGATTTTTATGAAATTTTTTGTGCCTTTCGGGTAGATCTGAGAATTGGCCCACTTTTATTTTTCATACCCCTAAGTTATAAGGGGGGGGGGGGATTAAGGGGGTTAATCTATATATATAAGAGATTCCCTTTCCCACCCATATAATTATTGACTCATCACGATATCTCTGGAACCATAAGGCGTAGAGACTTGAAATTTGGTAGGAATATTCCTTTTGCCGAGTAGAGGTCAGCTAAGAACAGATTTTACGAAATTCCACCAACAAGAGGGGGTTGCAGGGGTTAATAACATATATGGCAAAACAACGTTTGCGGGGTCAGCTAGTTGTGTAAATGCCAATGCTAGCAGGAGTCGAACCTGCAATTAATAATAATTGTAGCAAGTTAAGGTGAATTAAGGAGCAACTCGGTTTTCGTTAAGACAATTTTAATAGGTACACTGAGAAACAACGACAGAAGAATATTTGCTGCCTCTGGACCCCTGTCGTAGTGTTAATCTAATAATGCTTATTCTGTTTTTAAAAGATTATTTATTCATTCATTTAGATTAGTGGCTTTTAAAAGATTAGTTTTTTCTGTAATCTGTGGTTTTACCAAATATTCAATTGACAATTTATGAAAGCAACGGTAATAGGTAATCTATACTAATATATAAAGCTGAAGAGTTTGTTTGTTTGATTGTTTGTTTGTTTGTTTGTTTGTTTGTTTGAACGCGGTAATCTCTGGTTCTACTGGGCCGATTTGAAAAATTCTTTCAGTGTTAGATAGCCCATTTATCGAGGAAGGCTATAGGCTATGTATCATCACGCTAAGACCAATAGGAGCGGAGTCCACGCCGACGAAGTCGCGCGCAGAAGCTAGTTAAAACATAGATGGCATGCAAAGAATATTTAGAAATTTTCACTTTCTCTTTTGTTTCTCTTTGGTTTTATGAAACCACACAGAGGTTTTTTTTCTCTTAACTCGATTATTTTATGAAATTATGGAACGGCTGGCCTAAAACTTGGAGAACTTGGGGAGGCCTATGTCCAGCAGTGGACTGCGATAGGCTGATGTGTGTGTGTGTGTGTGTGTGTGTGTGGCCTAAAAAAGGGTCAACTGAAATTTTTATATAAATTTTCATTCCTTTTCTATTAACTCATATTTATTTTATTTTGTTTTTAGTATTTGTTGTTATAGCGGCAACAGAAATACATAATTTGTGAAAATTTCAACTGTCTAGCTATCGCCGTTCTTGAGATACAGCCTGCTGACAGACGGACGGACGGACAGCGAAGTCTTAGTAATAGGGTCCTTATTTTTACCCTTTGGGTACGGAACCCTAAAAAGAAGTCCCGGCACGATAAATGGACTTATATAGTGTGATAGCCCTTTATCCCCTCGAACAAGAAAGTTCCCGTTTTAACCTAAAGGGCGTGTTTTTTAAGATATAAGGGCTTTTCCAACCCTTCAATAGTGGCGCCATCTGTTGTCGAGTATTTGAACTTCTTCGAAAGACGCTGCGACCAATTGCAGCATCCAATTTCAATAAAGTCTTAAATTACATTTGTCTACATCTACACTAATATTATAAAGATGAAAGATTTTTTTGTTTTTTTGTTTGTTTGGTTTGAATAGGCTCCAAAAGTACTGGACCAATTTCAATAAAATTTTTTAGGAAGTTACATAGGCTATATTTTATTTCTAAAAAACTTAGACATGTGCAAAAAAACGGGCTATGTTCACCAAGGTGTAATAAATCGTCTCAAATATTTCTTTTCTTCGCGTGCGCTACTTAAATGGTTAAAGATAAGACAAAATGATGTACGACTGAATTATAGGACTAAAAAAGATCTACAAAAAAGTTCGCGCGGGTGTGTATCTATCTATAACAGCTTAGCTAAAAAAAGCGTTTTAATATTTTAAAATTTAATAAATGGGTGTTTGTGTTTTTATAATTCTTTTACCCGAGCGAAGCCGGGGCGAGCTGCTAGTACTATATAATAATGAAATACCGTCGTCGGTAGATGTTTTTGGAAAATTTGTTTCTACCGAACACAATAAATATTATGATTTGCAACGAAATAAGAACAATAGGTTATGAGTAATAATAATATTGACGCCGCGTTGGCGCAGCGGTCACTGGTCACAGCACTGGATTGCGATTGGCTGTTGCGCGAGCGGTTGCGGGTTCGATCCCCGCACACGACAGCATTTGTATTGCCCATACAGATGTTTGCCGTGATCTGGGTGTTTGTGCAGTCCTTGTGGGTCTCCCCACCGTGCATCGAAGAGCACGTTAAGCCGTCGGTCCCGGTTGTTATCATATAGGTAGGTACACCTGATAGCGACCGTTACTCATAGTAGGGATTATATCCGCCGACCCGCATTGGAGCAGCGTGGTGGATTAAGCTCCGATCCTTCTCCTACATGGGGAAGAGGCCTATGCCCAACAGTGGGATATTACAGGCTAAATCGTGAATAATAATATTAGTTGAAGATAAATCCAATTAAACCAAGAAACAATAATTATAGAGATTTAGGTGCCTAATTCAATTTCATATACCTATAGGTCACGGTTTCTTAACCTGTGGTCCATGGACGTGGACCCCTAAGGGGTCCGTGTTATGAAAGCTGGGGGTCCATGGCAAGTATTTATTTTGAGAGTAAATATTTTCACTTTGCGCGTAATCAAAAACAGCTCCTCAATTTGATATTCTAATCCAGCATACGCAGCAGCAACCGTCACGCTAATTATTAATTATTAATTTATATGCAAAGTTTGATTGCAAACAATTAAAGGTGATTGAAGTAAAGCATCGTTGTTTTTTTCTTGTTTTTTTTGGAAAGGGTCCGTGGACTCTTTAAAATTTTTAAAGGAGTCCATCACTAGAAAAATGTTACGAAACCCTGCTATAGGTGTTGGTGATCGTCATGATGAACAAATGATTAGGTATTAAAGAATGAAAAAGAAAAACACAAATGAAGCTTAATTAATTGGTTATAAATCTATACTAATATATAAAGCTGAAGAGTTATTTAGTTTGTTTGTTTGAAAGCGGTAATCTCTGGAACTGCTGGGCCGATTTGAAAAATTCTTTCAGTGTTAGATAGCCCATTTATCGAGGAAGGCCATAGGCTATGTGTCATCTCGCTAAGACCAATAGGAGCGGAGTCCACGCCGACGAAGTCGCGCGCAGCTAGCAAGTAAGTAGGTATATGTAGATGCTATGCAAACAGCTTCCTTCAATCAATTTTTATTTTTGAGCGATTTAAATGTATATCAGCATAATAATAACTAATAATAATAATACATGAACACTACACTAGTTAAGAGCAGTGTAATTTGGCTGTGATCTTCTCTTAATAAATATAAATCTATATCAGGATATAAGCTTTTGTCTACACATGAGTTCAAAGGATATAAGATTGTGTTATTATAATACTCGTATATCCATCAACCCGCATTGGAGCACCGTGGTGGATTAAGCTCTGATCCTTCTCCTACATGGGGAAAGAGGCCTATGCCCAGTAGTAGGATATTACAGGCTGAAGCGAAGCGAAGATTATATTTAGTCGAGATTCTGAAGTCCTCAAAGGCAAAAGTTCGCTTAATCAATACTTACGTTGTAGTTTAATTTTTATTTTGTGGCATGTTATTAACGAACAGGTAATTGTGTTCTTACGAGTAAGAAAAATCCTTATATACTTTTGTGATAAAAATATATGCCGTTTTCGTCAATAGTTTAGATTAAGAGTAGCACCTATTTTTTTAAATCTTATAAAATAATTATTTAAAGTAATTAAGCCCAAAATTTTTAGGGGTAGTAGTACCTACCTGGGTGCTCACTGTATAAAACTCAGAAAATTATTATTAGAGTAAAAAATAAAAATAAAAGGTTTTCTTAAAAGGTAGGTATACTAATTTATAATTAAAAACATTTTTGATATTTACATTTTGTACAAGAAGCTTAAAAATAATGCATACAAACTAATATAATTTATTCCAAACTTAAAAGATAATAGTGATATAGACGACATTGTAACATTATATCTCTTACACTACTTAAGTTCGCTTAAGGCACTTTTATCACATACAAAATATATTGACCTTTATCGTAATAAAATCTCGAGGTAGCTGTAGGAAGTAACGTGAAAATAATAACTATCTAAACATATTTACAAATCAATATAAGTATTGCGAATAATGCCCGACGCTATTATGATTAAAATTTGTGTCAGCCTTCTCCAAGCAGAGCTCTGATAGTAAAGCTTTTCACCCGTCGGCATGGAGCTGGATTAGGTTGTGAAGGCATACTAGGAGGTGGCGGAGGTATTGAGCTCCAAGACGATCCCAGAAAACTACCGGCAATTGTACTTGCAGGCCACATTCCTAGAGGCATTGGCATATTCAAGGGGTGCATATACGGTATTTCCGGTGGGTAGAAGGTGGGAGGAGGGCTTAAGCCTTCTGGCGGTGCAACAAGCGGCGCCGGTGACTCCACTAGCGGTGGGGATCGGGGCGATGATGAACGCAAGCTTCCTTCCTCTGAGCATGAAGAAGCGGCGTCGGAACATGGTCGTTTGGCATCCGAAGATTCGGTCGGTGCATCTGTGCTATTAGCGTCTGTTTCAACATTCTTTCTTTTACATTTTGACTGACCGCACGCGCGAAAACCTTTTGCAAAGGGATTATTATCGATTTTCAATTTCGTGATCCGGTCATTCTGTGAACAAAAAATAAAATTTATAATAATTGCTAATCTACGTTTTATCAATATATAAATTAAGATATAATATGATTAAGTCATTAGTGAGTAATAAAAGTAGGCATAAAAAATTAAAAGCCATTGGTCAGTTCCTAACATTCTCGCATACCGTCACGATTTTGGAATTACTTTAATTATATTTCTTTCGCGAGTAAACTTTTTATTTCATTTTGTGTATAACTACATAATCGTAAGGCTCGACTAAAATCAAAACCTTACGATCAATTTTGTCTATTTTCTATTGGATTTGGTTTTTAAAATTTTATAGCTGAATCATAAATATATTTTATGTTATAATAAACTTCGTATAGGTACCGTTTATATATATATTTTTTGATCTTAATAAGTTTAATATCTTCAACCAATCACGTTATGACAAGTTTACGTGAAACTTTCTTATCTCGTTGTGATGCAATTTAAACATCCGTTTCCGCATACATCTCCGACGTCTCTAATAGCTTGTAAGGGATAATTGTTGCACATGTGGCGGTGCAAGCTTGGCGACAGGCCAATTAGCATGCCATGTATGCGTATCGCCGTCGCCCGCCCGTCGCGCGATTGCCGGCGACAACCACCAGCACTACCAAACCACGGCGCACATACGGCAATTTGACGCATTTAGGCGGCCAAAAAGATTTTTTTCAACTTGGAGATAAAGTTTAAAATATCTTGTATTGTTTGAGGTGAGTTACTGTTCCATTAAGCTAGCCATTCGCCACCTTTGTAAATTTTATAACAAAAGCACACGGGGGTCCGACAGTTAAGCGTCATGAAGTTCACGGTTAGTTGCTTACGAAACACTAAAGCTACAAAACGTATTTTTTCTTCATCTCGTGCAAGAATCTCAGTGTCCATTATGGATATGGAAGCCACAGGTATGTTTGTTATATCACAGCATTAAAACTTAAGACTATTTCACCCTAGTTGATATAACTGTCGATTTAAAACTTGCCCTATTTATCTAATAAAATTTCTGTAACATTAGACATACAAAAAAAGTTCCGCTAAGTACCGCTTTCTATCCTTGAAATTCACATGTGCGGGTTTGTTGACTGATATTATTGTGAATTCTAGAAACTCAAACCAACTCATTGTGACACTATACTATTTTTCATCACAGGTAGTCGGAGTGCACCAGTGTGAAATGTTAGATGTATCTCTCATAGCACCAGCTGATGATGAGGATGGGGACGAAGAAACAGTTAGTGATAACGACGACATTGACAATCATTAATTATCATGCATCTGTTTAGTTTATATTGATCGAATATTTATGTCATAAATGTGTATAATATGTAGTTATGTACATACTTGAAGTAAAATATATTATTAGTGAATTTTATTTTTTATGATCTTTCATTTCTAGGTATAATTACTTAGTAGATAGGTAGGTATTCTAGTCAAGGACCTTAATTAGCACATATGCACTTTTTTTTTAATCTTTTATTTTTGGCCGCCTAAATGCGTTAAATTGCCGTATGTGCGGCGCCAGCATGCTAGCTAACTATCCGTAACCCGTAATATGATATTTGAAACAGTCACGTTTACTTAATTATGAACGAGTTTTTCAAAATGGTCTAAAGGACCCTCGCTTAAAAATTGTAGCAAGAGTGCACATTTCGAGACTGATATCAAGCAAAATCCAACTGCAAATAGCCCCGTCTTGATACGTCGAGTCACTTGTAAATGGCTGTTTACATGATGTGATAAGGCGGCGCCGGCGGGTGCCGTTTACTTAACGTAGTAACAGATAACTAAACAACATTCCGCCATAGGAAGGTTCGCTAAAAGTATGCTGCGATCTCACTTTTGAGCACTTTTCAAGTCGGTCGGTTTGTTTAAACGAGTGCTTGAGACGTGCCGGGCGCCGCCCCCGCTCCGCCCTGTCGGCCGTTACGTCACGTCACAAACTTGCAGTTGCTTTTACTTTTTGCGTTACTATTTCACGTATAAGAGATTGTCTCGTCGCCAGCTTTTTAGGGATGTGTAATTAGGATCAGAGCAAATTTGGTTATCGGTTGAGAGCAGTAAAACGATAATAATCGGCTGGAGATTTACAAACTTGCGAAAGCCACGTCTAGACGTAATGATTGATTTGTTCGAATATTTTACGATTTTTTATGTGGTACGGTAAATTCCTTTGTAATAATCGCATCGGTCTGCCACCTAGTTACGCTTTTAAATAGGCGTCGGCTACTGCAAAAGAGGATTTTCTAATTCGATGATAATTCGTTACAATAAGTTAGCGGCGATGCGTTCGTTCGAGCGAGGGTAATGTGCAACGATACACCGCCGGCAGTACTTGTCCACAATGGGGTACCGTTAGGCGGACAATTCCCGGATTATCCCACAAAGCGGCCGGTCGTCGTAATTGTAATTGTAAATGGACGCGAGAAGCTGTTCGCGCCTCGCTGCAGTCAACATTAAATAAACGCTGGGCAAAGGAACCGCCGCGTCCTAATTACTGGACGATGGATTATGCAAGACACGCTGCAATGAGCGTCAAAAGAAAAAGCTTGATGTATGAAAACTAGACTGCGGGAGGGCTCAGCTTCTTTACAGTATCTATTACGTTGGCAATAAGTTTAATAAATCACATTAAATTCTATAGGTATGTTAAAGTAACAAGGATAACAGAGGAAATTTTTAAAGTGATAGAAGTCTACAACGAAATAGGGACGTTGTATTTGAAATACCCTAAGTGGCAAGTATTAAAAAAATTTTTGAGAGATCAACGTCAAATTAACTGTTATGAATCATCATACGCTACGAAGCATACCCCGGAACTAACAAACGTCACAGTAAGCTTTTAAATTAGCTTTTGTTTTGTTAACTATTGATGACCGTTCGTCGCCAATGCAATCTGGTTTTTTTTTTGCTCGACGAGTGTAAAAGGTTTGGCGCCTTTGACCAAAAAAATCGGTCCGTACTCTTAAGTGCGAATCACTATATTCAGCGAAACTTACTACGTTTTCTTGGAATAGTCTTAGATTTTATCATATAGGGAATTCCTATTAGGAAATAACGTTGTTATAACACCTTTTATCAATATGAGTAGTTGATTGTATCAGTAAACACTATTTATTGGTGTCGAATTATGTTTTAAATGACTACTTAATTTTTTATTGTAATCGATCAATGAAAAACAACCCAATTGAATACAATCAAAAGATTAAAGTAATTATTAAAATTAATTCCCTTATTTTTGATTTTATTCTGACCAAGATTAGTAATTACAGTTAATGATAATCAAAAAATCATTAACAAATATTAGGTATATTTTTTAGCCTGCCAATGCAAACTACAAATTTGTTATTAGAACTTTTTGCTTACAACCTCCATCGACGATGATTAATTACTGCATTATTTAGATACTCTATCTCTAATACCTAATTGTTATAATCACCTATCAAGCCTTGCGTATTTTTATTTTATTTTCCAGCTTAAAACATAAATTCAATCATAGGTAAGTATAATAATTGATCTTACGTAGACTCAATCTATAAATCAGCTATCCAGAAAGTCGAGATTTCAATTTATTTAGATTTTCTTATTATTATAAATATATTTTATAATAATTTTAAGCTTTAAAATTTGGCTAAACAGTACAAAAAAGTCTTTTAAACAAATTCGTCCATGTCTGGGTATTTTATCTATTCGTCTGTCTCACGTACATGTGTTAAAATTTTATATTTAAAAAGATGAGTCACCTTAAAATCTTCGATATAGGATGTGGACATATTACATATTTTGTGTGTTATTTTTGGAGTTTATTGGAGTTTACTCCTTAAGAATCGATTTTCATTTAAGGCTATTTCATATAAGCTTATCTACCCTATTGGGTTCCGATAGATGGCGCTATTTGATTCGTTTATTTACCATTTGATATGGTATTATTCTTTTTCTTAGACTATTAAGCCTTTTTGTGCCTATTTGCATTTGTGATAATAGATTGCATTAATTTATTAATAACAGATTAAAAATTAATTATAAATAATTAATAAATGATAATAAAGCAGACAAAGCAGACAACACAACAAAACTTTTGAGAACTAAGTTAGAGAGTTTATAGAGTTTAGCAATAGAAAAATGTTAAAAAAGATTTTTTCATTACTTGCATATCAGTGCTGACTGGCGGGCTTTATTCGGCCAGCAGTATTAACTGTTTTGAGATTAAATTATTAACGAGTAAGTAGTGAAATCAATGAATTCCATTAAAACAGCACTTGTAGCGCTATAAAGTGTTTTCATGGATTTATTCGTTACTATCATCTCAGCGCTGACTAGCTGTTTGAATAAGTTTTTAATGTTTTAAGCCCTATTGAAATTACCGGGTATGCAGTGACAACAATGAATTACGTCAAGTCAGCGCTTTTAGCGTTGTGAGAATGTCTATTTTAATTTGTTCTTTACTATCATGACAGCGCTATCTTGCTCAAAAAGTATTGGTTTAATATTGAAAGATATTTACCTGATAAGCAGTGACAGCAATGAATTCTGTCTCAGGAAAGGAAAACGAAGCGTGCGGTGCGCCCCAGGCCAGTGCAGCCGCGTCGCGGGCGCGCACGACCAACACCCGCGGACGGTACTTGTGCATGGATGTCAGTACCATCTGTGAACAATTTATTATATTTAATAATATGAAAAAAATTATAGGCTACATATAAATGGTTTTAATAGTGATTAGAAATAACTGTTTGTATTAACAACAAATAACTGAAAATTCATGTAGGTAAAGTTTTTCATATTATAAGGTTTCCAAATTCTATTGTTATTTTAAATATTTGTATTCCATTATATAAAATAATATTATTTTATTTTGAATTAAAACAAACCAAATATATCTTGTTAAATATGTAGATATACATACTAGATATCTTCCAACATAATCTACATCCTAAAACTT
Organism: Melitaea athalia; assembly: GCA_905220545.2. Classification (NCBI taxonomy): domain Eukaryota; kingdom Metazoa; phylum Arthropoda; class Insecta; order Lepidoptera; family Nymphalidae; genus Melitaea; species Melitaea athalia. The sequence continues at coordinate 17,931,339 of HG992182.1, forward strand.
TGTTACTTTCTGTAATTACCACGTATCAGATTATCAAAGCTTGTATGAATTAAAAAAAGCTTTCAAAGTGCTTTCAAGCTTAACTGAGGTAGGGGCACAGCAGGAAATTCCCTGCTCAAAAAATGGAGCAAGCCCGACTGGGGTAGTACCTCGACCTTACAGAAGACCACAGCTAAATAATACTGTCTTCAAACAGTATTGTGTTTCTGTTGGCGAGAAGGTGACCAGGGCTCCTGGGGGGAATTGGGGGTAGGGTCGGCAACGCGCTTGCGATGCTTCTGATGTTGTACTTGTAGGCGTCTATAGGCTACGGTAGTCACTTACCATCAGGTGAGCCGTACGCTTGTTTGCCGAGCTCGTTACAAAAAAAAGTCCCAATAAACCTTACTATGTATACAAAAAATAATAATAGAAAAGCTTTATTTCTAATCTATAAATAACTACTGAACTAATTAACTAAGGTAGGGCACAGCAGGAAATTTCCTGCTCAAAATCTGGAGCAGGCCGTCTGGGGCCGTAGGTACCACAACCTTACAGAATATCACAGGTAAACATTACTGCTCTGAAGTAGTGTTGTGTTGAGTAAGGTGGCCAGAGCTCCTGGGGATAGTCGGGGGTAGGGTCTGCAACGCGTTTGCGATGCTTATGGTGTTGCAAGAGCTACGGTAATCGGATCGCTTACCATCAGGTAAGCCGTACTTTGCCGCTTGTTTGCCGACCTAGTTGTATATAAAAATATATATATTTTAAAAAAACTACAGTTAAACTATGAAACTAATATCAGCTACGAAAAAGAAAATATATATTACTTTTTACCCCTTTTTGTTTTAATCTATGATATATTATGACGTTCTGCAATGCATATTAAAAAACATCAAGATAACAACTCACAAACACGTCAAAAAAGTTGAAGTGCAAAATCGTATTAAGCGCAATACACACACAGAGCGGGTGCGGGCGCGGGTCGTGTTTCTCGCGTGACACGCGCTGTTCGTCGCCTTCACACACAACGCGGGCGCGGGCCGTAGGCGGGTCGGCCGCGGGCAAGTCATGCTAGCAATAGCGGATTCAGCAGGCAACACATGCAGTGTTCTGCAATCTGCTGCCATAGCTTAGCTTTCAAAACAGCGTTTTTGTAGTTTTTATTACTTGGTTCGTACAAACAACTATGTTTACGAACACATTCAATGATTTTTTCATTGAGATCCATAGCAAAATCGAACTACTTTTTGTAAATATTCACAAAACAAACTGTCGACACGCGCAGCGCACGACCCGCACACGCGCCAGTGTGAGTGCCTTACGGATAGTACGTGTATTACGAAAAATAGAATGACGTTATGCCCGCTCCGCACCCGCTTACCCGCGCGCTGTCTGTAGTGGCGGGCGGCGGGCGCCGCTCCCGCGCACGACCCGCCCCGCGGCCGACCCGCACACGCTTCCAGTGTGATGTCTTTCATATAAATATGAAGAAATAGACCCGCCGTACTCCCGTCCCGATCCGCGCCCGACCCGCGCCCGCTCTTTGTGTGTATTACGCTTTAGATGTAACAAAAAAAAAAAAAACAGATTTGGCGACATGCTCGTAGGCGGCCGGCAGGCGGCGTTCCTACAAGAGCTTATCTGGTACTCGAGGCAGCTACCTGCGGGCGCCGACTCATAGGCCGTAAAGGGTTCTGTTTTGTGTTTTCACTTGTACACTTTTTTGACTTTCCCACTTTTTATGACGACTACTGGTGAAATATGATCTTCCTTATAACTGCTGTTATTTGTTAAATGTTTGTTAGCACGTTTAACAAAGGACAATTTTATTACGTAAACAATTTATAATGAAACAAAATAACGGAATATAAATATATACATTTTAAATTTTTTACTTACCGAGATGTAGCGGTAAGTTCCGTATAAATAAAAATATAGGTAATGTCCGCCAAAATTAAACATATACAATACATATATATTGTAAGACTATATTTATGAAACCAATAAATTGTATAGTATCTTTGTTTAGCTATATCCCCCGCGTTACTTGTTCTGCGTATGTTTTACAATTCCTTAATCCAATTTTATAAAACAACAGTAAAAAAGTAAATAGCGCTATAATTAAAGGTCGTAGAAAGAGATGTTACAAAAACGTAATTGCAATTAGGTACTCCTTAATATAGACACAAAAATTTACGTTCGCATTACGCGGTATACATTAACAAAGTCACGTTGCAACAATTTTAAATTGTACGTTTGGGTATCATTTCGTGTTAAACAAACGCGTGTCTATAGAGATATAAATGTCTAAGCAGTTACGACTAATTACGGAATACACGCAAGACAATATTATTACATAGATAGGTACTAGTAGGTAGGTTCAAATATTGAAGTTTTATAAGCACCGAATATGATAACAATTCACGATCACGATTCAGCCTGTAATATCCCACTGTCGGCCATAGGCCTCTTCCCCATGTAGGAGAAGGATCGGAGCTTAATCCACCACGCCGCTCCAATGCGGGTTGGCGGATATATTCCCTACTATGAGTAACGATCGCTATCAGGTGTACATGATAACAACCGGGACCGACGGCTTAACGTACTCTCCGAGGCACAGTGGGGAGACCCACAAGGACTGCACAAACATTCAGACCACGGCAAACATCTGTATGGCCAATACAAATGTTGTCGTGTGCGGGGATCGAACCCGCAACCGCTTAGGCAACAGCCAATCGCAATCCAGTGTTGTGACCGCTGCGCCAACACGGCGTCATTGATAACAATTATTATTTGGTAAAAAATAAATACATGCGTGTGTACATAAAACATCACTTCAGCCTATCGTAGTCTACTGCTGAACATAGGCCTCCACAAGTTCGCGCCAAAAATGGCGTGAACTGATGTGTGTTGTCCATAGTCACCACGCTGGGCAGGAGGGTTGCTGACCGCAAAGCTGGCTTTGTCGCACCGAAGACGCTGCTGCCCGTTTTCGGCCTGTGTATTTCAAAGCTAGCAGTTGGACGGTTATCCCGCCATCGTGCATCGGTCGGCTTTTTAAGTTCCAAGGTGGTAGTGAAACTGTATTATCCCTTAGTCGCCTCTTACGACACCCACGGGCAGAGAGGGGGTGGCTATTTTATTTAGTTCCGTAAACACACAGCACATACATAAAAACATATATGCACACATCTATTTTTTTGAATACATTTCACAACAATAGTTTTTTTTAAGTTTTAATTTAATTAGGTTTTTGTATTATATATAATACATATTTAAATTCTCTAAATCATCTATATAATTTAATAGATAAATAATAGTTAATCCGGCGTGTCGCATATATAAGCCTCTCAACAATTGCTTCTATGGAAATGTCAGCTTCAAACTTATAAATATAAACCAAAACATTAATGCATCTACTTAAGCTGTAAGTTATGGGTAATTCAGAATTGAATTTTTTGCAAAATGTGTGAATTGTTTAATTAATGCCTAATAATATATGACCTTTTTTAATTATGTTAAAATTGTTGTTTGTTTATTTCTAGCGGTTTTATGCCGACTAATGTTAATTGTCTTAATATAATAGCATTAGTTCGTTCTTATAAAGAGACTTCTTAACTGACTGACCGACAATGTCTGATTCATCGTTGTCGGTCTTTAACTATTGACAAAAGACGCATTACCAATAAGCACAGATCACCCCCAATCCCATCAGTTATGATTTTTTGAAATTCCATTCCTCTGAGTAAGATATGGAGATGGCTCTGTTAGTCCATCATTTTGTCTTCATCTTTTATAAATTCCACTATCTTTGACAATATTTTGGAATTTATATAAAACGGTGAATTTCATTTTCATTTTCATGCATATCGGGTAGATTTTAGTTCCACGGTTAGGACTCATATTTGAAGACATTTGCTCCAACGTGCCGCCTGCGCCCTCGATATTATTCTAAACGTTTTTTTTTTTATGTAACTAGGTTGGCAAACAAGCGTACGGCTCACCTGATGGTAAGACCGTAGCCTATAGACGCCTGCAACACCAGAAGCATCGCAAGCGCGTTGCCGACCCTATCCCCAATCCCCCCCAGGAGCTCTGGTCACCTTACTCACCAACAGGAACACAATACTGCTTGAAAACAGTATTAAAAGTGTACAATTTCTGGTGTTCCTATACTTTCATTGATGTTATGATCATAAATTGTTGACAATACGAAACTAATTTTGTTTGACTTGGCTTCGTAGGACACCAACGTTATATTACGTATTTTTTGTGTATTTTTTCGTGTATATTATTCTCTGCTTATTTTATTAAGCTATCAGTTCATTCCTTATGTTTCTTTCCTTTTGCTTCGAGCTATTGACGTATCTAATCCACTTGTCTTTGCAAATCCATTTAAAATGCGTTAATATAGTATATGTGTAAAATTCAAAAACATTATAATGTTTCCATGAACTGACATGGAATAAATATTTATTAAAAAGAATAACGTTATCATTAAATATTTTTATTGAAATATACCTATATAATATGCACGAGTATAATCTCTAAAATATAAATAAGGAATTGATTTTCTGAGTATCAAAACAAAAAAAAATGAAAAGTATTAATTTCCACGCTTTTGTGAAATTTCCCACGTTGTTACTAAACTTAAATAAGCGACGAAAATAACCGTTGATTTATCGAGCTATTTATCAAGCTTAAGATCATAAGTGCTTCAACTATTGCACTCTATACACCAAATAGGAAGGGAGAAAAAACAGTGAGGTACGCACGCACGTATCCCCTACGTAAAAGTACTTGAACTCGACTGTCGTGGCAATCTGCGTAGTCCGCTCGACGAATGCTACGTCACTAAACTACGTCTAAACTACGTCACGACTATAGTCACGATTTAGCCTGTGACATCCCATTGCTGGCTATAGGCCTCTTCCTCCGTGTAGGAGAAGGGAGAATTATTTAAGCTTAATCCACCACGCTGCTCCACTACGGTTTGGCGGATAACATTATGTAGGGTTAAAAAGCACGATTAAGCACGACAAAAACTTTTTCGTTTCTTAATTGTTTTGATAAAACTAAACGAAGACTAACTTAATTATACAGGATAAAAACATAATTAGGAGAAAGTCAATTACGCATTTATGGGGCTTGAGTCCGATTAGTTCTTGTTTTCATTAATTAAATTCACTTTTTATAGTCTAATTAAAATCAACAAAACCGATACCTAATTGATATTACACAAACGACTTTAAAGTTTGCGCAATACTTAGTCGATACCTTTTGATAAATTACAAATATATAAATTAAGTATTTTACATCAAAAAGCACACTTGATGAGCCATTTTAACTTTATTTAAATTAGTTAAAGGCACACTTTAAAGTAATTTGTCGAGATTATAAGCATCTTTTGCTTGTCTGTGTCATTTGAACTTTCTCGTTTAGTAAAAAATACTTAATTATTTTAATAAAGTTTTTTGCCTAAAAACTAGATAAATATCTATATCCAAACAGGCGTATCAACGGATACGGACAGATTGACAGACGGACAATATAAAAGTTTCACCGTATTCGGAAGCTCGTCCATCAAAATGATACGCGTTCGATCAAAGAAGATTGAAGTTAGTGATAGCATCTATATTTTTTTGCTTATTGCCCAAAAATAGCATTGATTTGTTTTATAAATAAAAAGATTTTTCGTAATGAAAATATTGCTAGATATGAACTATTAGCTTAAAAATCATTCTAATTTTATGCTTGGATATAAACCTAAGTTTTATAACCGCAGCAAAGCAGTAATCTACTTAATGGTAATTATAATAAGTACGACTTTTTTGAAATATACAACTAGGTAGTCGAGTATTTAAATAGGTACCTGACCACCAGAAACTAATGTGCCCCACCAAACAACAAATCAGTTATTTAATTTGTCACACAACGACAAGTTCTTATTACAGTCTAATTACTGGCATACTTGTCGCTCTAATTACCGTGACAACTTGATTTAAACATTTACAAAAAGTGACTTCTCAAAACGGCGTATTAAAATGTTAACCCTAAAGATTTCTTGCAGCGATAGTGGCAAACACGTCAAACAAATATCCCTCTTTTTTGAACTTCCGTTAAGCCAGATTTTACTTTAACAATTTTTTGTCTTCGAAAAACATTTAGTACTTAATTAACATATGCCTGTTGTATACAAGCAGAATATAGGGAACCTTATATACGTATAAAGAAACATAATTATAATAGGTGTAAATTAAATTTACCACCTAATATAATAACAAATATTGAATAGTACCTACCTACCTAATACTATAATATTTAAGTGCTGTATAGAATGTACTTACAATAAATAAGGAAATTAATGAACGCCTTTTTATTAACTGATCTCATTACGAAGAAATCCTATTTCGGTAGTCCGGAAATAGTACGTAATGCAAACAAAAGTTGAACGAGATTATTGTTAAATTTTCAGTACGTTTTGTCTTAAAAATTACTTTAGCGAACATTTAAGACAAGATCAATCCATTTCTAGTAACTCTTTTAGAGATTTCTTCAATCTGTCAAATTATATTTGTTACATTGATAATATTTGATACATTTCACAAAGGTTTTTCGAGGGTCTTTGATGTTTGCGTTAAAAAATCAACAATAGCATAATAGTCGGGTAGGCTTTATCGCAAGTGGCGAAACCTCAAGTGAGCAAGCCATGCGTATATTTCGAAAAGAATGGTTACTTAGGTACATTATATCGGTAGCCTATCTTTTACGAGTACAAAGAGGCCGCCACTGTATTGACAATAAGAACAGGTTACATAACTGTATTTTTCAACATTTAATGTATTTTGGAAGCATTTATTTTAGGTAATATTTATTGTTTAAAAAAATAACTAAAAATGTTTTAACTCATTTCAAAAGAGTTTCAAGTTTTTAGTTATATTAGTCATAGAGGTATCTGAGAGACAAGTGCTAGGCGGGGGATTCGATGTAGGGGCTCTAAACAGCGCCTTGGTCTCTCCCTTTTCGGAGGATGCTAGGATGCTGTGCAGAATGTTATTTGCTGTATATCAAAGAGAGTAGGTAAGGTTAGATCAATCATATTGTACCTAAGTGTTAAAAGTTAGTAACTATGGCTTTGTTCTTGGTCTACGGTGTATTATTATTATTATTAAGTTAGTATTATGCTACTCATTGTTATATGGCTATTTTTTTTTGTCATTTTGTATAATTTCTGTTACGGGGGTGACATAATCACTAAGTGATTAAACTTCCATTAAATAAAAGATTTAAAAAAAATCTTAGTCATAGAGAAAAAATGGATTTGAATAACACTACTACGATTAGTGAACTAAGTAAGACAGTGGGTAATTTTAATTTCGGAATTCAGCAAAGCTTCGTTGGGATAGAAAATTGAAGTTAAATACGTATTTAGAATCCGATCAAGAGTACAGCTACTTTAAAAAAATATCTCACGCAATAAAAAATCACGACATTTATCCCGTTTTACTTTGTTCTTATACTTACATCCAACGAGAAGTACATCAACAAAAAGCCGACTAAGTATCATCCGTATATGACAGATAATATTTCTATAAAGATATGTAAAAAAATATATCTCACAGCATTACTCACGGGACCGTGCACGTTCTCAATCTAATCACTGAAGCGCATGCGCAAGAGACCATCCTAACCCATCATAATCGTGGGTTTTTGTGCGTCGTGTTTATCAAACATGGGAGCTAGTTTTATTTGGATCGACGGGAATACGATCAATTTTAAATATTTTAGTCGTGAAATTGTTATATTTATTAAACTATAAACAATGTTGATATAGAAGTGTGTTTTTTAAACCGACTTCAAAAAAGGAGGAGGTTACTCAATTCGACCGTATATGTATATATATATATATATTTTTAATGTATGTTCAACTAACTTAACTTCGTCGTTTATGAACCGATTTTGATAATTCTTTTTTTGTTGGAAAGGAGATATCCCAACTTAGGTACCATGATAATGAATCTGATGATGGGATCCCAGTGAAATCGAGGGGAACCCTCGAAAATCGTAGTGATGACTAGTGCGTTTGTTAATTTATTTATTATTTATTGCTTGCCGATGCAATTGAAGTCGGTTTTTTTTCTTTTCTAGCAAACACAATTATTATTATGCTTATAAGGATTCGCCGTAAAATATATTTTGCTGTTTGGTTTTTTATGTATGAAAAGTCGGCAAATATTTGTGACTCTCCAGTATTTACTCATTAATTAGGTACCTACGCTTTAGCCTGTAATATCCCACTGCTGGGCATAGGCCTCTATCCCCATGTAGGAGAAGAATCAGAGCTTAACCCACCACGCTGCTCCAATGCTGTTTTGCGGATATATTCCCTACTATGAGTAACGATCGCTATTAGGTGTACATGATAACAACCGGGACCGACAGATTAACGTGCTCTCCGAGGCACGGTGGGGAGACCCACAAGGACTGCACAAACACCCAGACCACGGCAAACATCTGTATGGCCAATACAAGTGTTTGTCGTGTGTGGGGATCAAACCCGCAACCGCCAGCGCAACAGCCACAAACCAATGCTGTGACCTTTGCGTCAACGCGTCGTCCACCTACGTAAACATGATGTTAAATACGACCTTGGTTTCGACAAGATTCGAATAACGAGGATTCTTGAAAAATCGACTAGCTAATCAGTATTCGTTTCAAATTCTGCAGTCTCCACTAATAATGGCTATTTTATTTCATACCAATTACCAGGACGGTAAGCGGTTACCACCCTATAGACTCTTGCAACTTTAGAAGCATCACAAAAACGTTGCGGACCTTAAATAGAAAAATAAATCATAGTGATATTGGTCAGGCGTTATTAAATTTAAAAATGTATTAACTAGGTATACGTTTACGCGTCCGTTTTAGTCTGATAGTAGAAGCATCTTCAATTTACTTCTCATTTCTACCATTTCAAAGATACTCTCATTGTGTTTCTCAGTTACAGTTTTGAGTATTAGGTAGGTACATAGAAAATTTTTATTGTCTGAATATACATTATATCGACAAACATCTCTTTATGGACTTCAATGAAGAGAACATTGAACATTGTAACCGTCTGGCCCTTCCTGGAAATTATAGATTTTATACTAATTTAAATCAACTTTAGCCATTTACCAACACCTTTTGTATTCACTATTAATTAATTTAAAACGCAATGAAAGGGTGCAATAATTATACCTTTGAGATAAAAAACCCAAATTCTTATGTAATTAACTAAACGTGTGTGTAGACATTAAAACATAAAAAATATTACATAGCTAATTTGTAACAGCGGTTTTCAGTATTCCCCAGGTATTTTGCTCGGTAATTTTCTGTGTACAATTTCTACAAATGAATTAAAACCATTTACACAATTTATAATTACTTTTTATGTATCAATGTTTAAAAATTGTTCAGTATAGAATACTTTTCCTGATATAAATGGACTATAATTTGTACGAAAATATATATTAAAAATAATAAATAATAGTTTAAAAAGAAAACACGCTTTTATAAATAAACCAAACTAAAAAGGAATAATCTTATTAAATTAGTGTATTGTCAACGGTTCTGATAAGTCTACTAAGTTTAAATTAAATCTGAATGTTTGAAGTGGGGCAAAATGAAGTCCAAAGTAGTCAGTTTTAAACATACAAACATACAGGTGAAGCTAATAAAATAAATCGCCTTTGTGGTAGGTACCGAATGCGGCATCATTGAAGATGCAGTTCACATTATGGTGGAATGTGTCCGAAATGAAGATATTAGAAATGATATGCTGCTAATATCTCAAAATTTTAAAGAACTTTATGTTGTAATTCAATTTTGGCGTATCCTCTCTCTGAACCGGCTAAACTTTTGTACAAGGTTGTAATCATTGGTATGCGACGACGACCTCATTAATTTCTTGTATGTATATGTGTGATGTTCCTAATTCATATGGAGTGGCATAGTCCTTATGGACTGAAACTCCTTAAATAAAGAGAAAAAAAAGCTAATACAAAGCGTGTAAAACGAATGTGCTTTAGACTACACGACTGAAGTAAAACTTCTGCACAATAGGCCTGCACTGTGTCTTACATATTATACGAAACGTTAGAAAAAGAGAGAAAGAAAATGTATGCTCGTTCTCTCTCTCTTGCTCCGTTCGCCTCGCCCGACCACACTTTTCGTAACGCTCTCGTCACGTATTCACCAGCTTACCGCCCAAGTCAAGCGTGCGTAAAGAAGTTTTACTTCAAAAATATACATTTATTGCTATAATATTGAATCAATTCAAAAATGCTTAAAGAAATTTAAGACTTAGGTAATGAATATTTAAAAGACATTGGTTGATATTTTACAGCCTTTGCTCTATCACTACCTATCACTACCAGTAGGTATTATAAAAAAAAAAAAACTTGTGTCTACGTAAATGTGCCAGTCGTAACAAAAGAAAATTTCTCAGGTAAGTGTTTGAACAAACAGTCTCTGTAAACAGGCCTCATTAAACACACTATTTGTCCGTGGCATCATTAATTAAAGCGTCACCCGCCTGTCCACGATGTTTACTGAGGAATAAAGTACTACAGTTACATCATCTATCAAAACAGTAACATACAGCCTTCGTGTACGCTTTTCAAATCCACCGTAAAAGCATTCAAAACTCACAATCACTGTAATATATACAGTATATCTTCGAATTAAAGTTGTTTTTACATCGCGGGTTTTAGATTGTATCGCAGCTTTTGCTTCATAGGCCTACGTGGGAAAATTATCGTTGAATTATATTTATTATTTATAATACAATAAAGTTTATATTTGATCAGGGTTCGTTCGTAGCAATTCTTCGTAGAGGGAAGTGGTCGGGTAGGCGTTGCCTTTGAAGTTCGTGGTGGTACAACATAGTCACGACTCTACAGAACTTTACATGTACGCATTGTAACCGAAATCACGTCGTATTTTTATTTTGAAATGATTTAATAAAGCCTCGATGTCGACGGTTTTTAGTATGTGGTATAGTTTTTTATTAAATTTTTCATCGGTTAAATTATTTTGACGTGATTGTTAGGAGAATTCTTTTACGGATTCTTACGGACATTGTCATCTATAGTTTTTGTAATTAGATTGCATTATGTTAATGACTTAAATTAGAAAGTACATTTTAATTAATGAACTGTAATAATTAAATTACAGTTCATTAATTTGTAATTTGTTGTTCTATACTAAACGTTGACGTTAAAAATAGAGTTCTTAGTAGTTTCGTAACATTACGTTGTAATATTCATTATGACCGATTGATGTAAAACCTATATATTTAAAATATTATAACTAGAAAAATCAACAACTAAGTATAAATAAAGATCAGGTACTTACGTGGCCTTGTGCATCCATCGTATTATTGGTCAGCTTGAGCTTGCTGAAAGACACAGGGTTTGCTGTCCAGTGGTGTCCAGGAGCTGGGGAGTCGGGGTGCAGCATGAGGCGGCGAGGAGACTGTGGTTCAGCACCCCCAGCCGCCGCCCATGCGCCGCCCGCCCAGCGCCAGCGCCGACGTCCCACTAATGACAGTTCCAGCAAGACACAGTACTCCTCGCGAGGATCTAGGCCGCTGAGGGACACCCGCAGTGAAGGAAACATACGTCTGTAAACAAAAATAACCATTAATCTACTAATCTACATAAGAATTTTCAAAACTTGAACAATTGAAATGTTTTAAGGTTGCATAAAATGAAACTAAATATTATGATTAATCAATCTATACTAATATATAAAGCTGAAGAGTTTGTTTGTTTGGTTGTTTGTTTGTTTGTTTGTTTGAACGCGGTAATCTCTGGAACTAGGTACTGGGCCGATTTGAAATATTCTTTCAGTGTTAGATAGCCCATTTATTGAGAAAGGCTATAGGCTATGTATCATCACGCTAAGACCAATAGGAGCGGAGTCCACGCCGACGAAGTCGCGCGCAGAAGCTAGTTATGAATATGTATTTACTTATTATTAAATTTTTTTAAGCTTGAAGTTTGTTTTAAAAGCTCTTTTGTATCAGTCTTCGAATTCACAAACACTACGAGGTAATGAGATTACTCGTATAATATAATACTAGAGACGTTTTTGAAATATATAGGTATCTATGGATACAACATTTTATAACACTGTAAGTCTGTAACGTATTAAAAGTTTTGAATGCCTTACCATAATAATGTAAATATGTACATAATTTGTATCTACTAACGTCTTATCGAATTCTAATGTAAAAGAATGTTCGAAGGTGTTTATGATTTAAATAAATAAAACAAAATTGAAAGTTCACTTAAAAAACTAACACTTAACAGTCTATAAAAGATAACTTTGTGGCTTACAAAGGCCGAGAGAGTTTGACAAAGAAGTCGATAATAAAATTACTGCTTCGGAGCTTCGTTGCCGGAGACAATGGGTGTTTGCGCGTGTGTTTTATCGTGCGTATAAAACCTGATAGGAGTAAAAGTGTCGATCAACGAGCTTTTGGCACCCGTTTGTGGACGTCATAAATGAAAAATGCGCGTGGCGCCGTCTTATCGCCGGTCAAGCTTCGCCCGCCGGGTAGCTACTTAGCGAATCAACTGTTTGATAATTACGTAGGTACCTACTATAGAGGACTGATAAAGAAAAGGCTATTGATTTGTTTAAGGATAGCTTTAAAAGGGAATTATTTAATCATGTTTTTTTTTCAAGATTCAACACTTTATTAATAGCTTCAAAAGAGAATTACTAGTATTCAATCATGTTTTTTTTAAAGATTAAAGTCTTTATTAATTGTAAGGAATTGGAATCAGATTTAATTATATCATATATGCATACGTATACGTAAATATTTCTTACCTAGACAAGTAATAGGTATAAGTATCATGCAAATATTATTCAGATAAATAACGTATTTACTTTATAATATTTGCATGTCAACAATTCAACACAATATTACATTAAATTTTAGACATTCCGTATACAGGTACACGATAATAATTGACATAATCTAGTCATGTCTATACCACGGTAGTATAAAGCTCACACGGCCCCCATCAAAGTCCCAATTGTTATCACAGAGCGCCGGGTCTCAGTCATCCGTCATAACGCGGTGCTATCACGACGCCGGGAGGCCGCTAATGCACACGATAAGAACAGCCACAATTAACAACGCACTAAATTAGCTTCCATTTAAACTTTACGATGCCGGCTACCGCCTTACGTGCTATCGGCGACGACCAGCGGTGGTTATCTAATGGAAAGGAGCCACTCTCAAACAATAACAAATATCGGTTATAGAATGCTATGAAATAAGGTATAATTTTATTATTTAATATCTCTTCAAAACGATGTATTAAAAACCTAATAAAACTCAAATCGAATATCAGTTTAAATATCTATTAATTTTGACATGATTATTTTCGTAAAATAAATCTTACAAAAACTGCATTATCTTTTAACTTTTATTATCAATATTTCATCGTTAATTTTTCAAGATTATACGAGACGGTGTCAAAAAGTTTTTTACTTAATGTCATACGATAACATAAATCTCTTATCCGTTGTCGACAATGTTGACACACGTACCGCTTTCCGACTCGACCAAATAAACAACGAGCAAGTTAAATATGTACTCTCAATACTTGTACACTATCGACGCCTCGTGTTGACTGTACCAGACAAATCCTTTGCTACCGTTGTACGAGTAACTCTTATCTTCGTTCGTCCATTTATCGAGCTCTTTGAAATCGCCGACAAAGGTGACGATCGAAGCGCAAAATGAGCAAAAGCACCAACGACCTCACTTTAAAAGCCTATTATAATCAGCTACTGCAGAGAAAAGGACCTCTAGATACGTCCAAGATACTGTTAATGCTGCGTTTATAGCCCGACTATCATCATCAATACTCAATCCTTAAAGCTAAATGGCTTTTTGGTCATTAACAGGCAATTCAGTTATCTAAATCCTTTAAAATTCTCATTTTTCTGCACTCAAATCTCGATACGAGCACTCACAAGACCCTAATTAATATCCGCCTTTACATTCTCATTTATAAACACATGAAACCTTTAATTGTTTCGACCTCATTACTGGCAAAATTTACAAGTGATCAAATTTAACGATTAAGACGAAATATCAACTTTCATTACACCTCGATAAATGAAACTCTTAGGTCTTTCGAATTAACGATATTGTAACAATCATAAACGAAATGTTCACATCGCTTTAACGATATGTTATACGTCAATGCAAATGAAATAAGGAGACTATAAAATGGGAGCACCATAAAAGGCGTTCGAGGGCGCGCTAAGCCGCGGAGGCTTCGCCGGTGGGTAGGGACTTAGTGGAATACAATGGGACCACCAAAATCGTGTTGAATAAACTTTAGAGTGGGTCGTAAATCTGTAACAACTTGCCAATTGCCGCACGGAGGCGCTAACAGCGCGGGAAGAAACCGCCACATCCGCTCTCGCATCCGCACTCGAAAACCTAAACGGACTGCGAATACCCGCTTGCAATCGTATCCGCCTATTATGTAAATACTTCAATTTTTTCATAGTAAATTTGGAAAGGGCGAATACAATATAAAACAAAAATATTTACACAATACATTGTAGGTGCACTGCAATGAATAGATGTACCTACTGTGTGTTACTACAAGATGGTCATAATGACTGTGGTACAAAGAAGCCGTGTCCATCGTAAAGCTCCTTTCTTCTCGGCATGACATCTCTTGACAAGCAATAAAATTATCCCTAACCTACCCTTCACGACTTCAAATTATCTTTACTACTGATTTCATGGTTGTTTTATCGTCAAGTTCAATGTTAGGACGCTGTGCGCTAGTTAATGTGACAGATGCGCTCTAGTCCTCGACATCTGCTTCATTTCCTCTTGGGATAAACAATCTCTAATTTTCGACTCGAGTACCCGAATTTAGTATTAACCGAATAACTCTTATAGTTGCGTTCATTAGCGGGCACACGAGAGGTCCGGACCGGCCGGTCCGGTCCCAGATGTGAGCCTGGGTAAACAGAGAAACACTCCTGCTTCATTGTCTGGTGTATAAAAAGTTGGACACCTGGATGTGTCAAATTGTTCACTCAGGCTGTAGTCGCGACCGCGCCGTGAGAATCGCAGCGACGCGGTCGGCGGAGTGTTTTGACTGTGATTAACAATGTTATGGCAATGTTTGTTGTTGATATAAGAGTTGTTATTTTTAAACTATTTTAAACAAACTTGTTTTTTCTCGGGAAATGATCTCAAGATTCGTAAAGTATCATTTAAACACAGATTCATAATGAGTCTTTAGTATATTACCGCTTAAAAAATTCCATGTCAAGTATACCAAAGTTTTATTTAAGATAAACCGTTCAACCTTTTTGTAGTCAAAGCAATTCTCAATGAAAAACTATCATTAATGTATCTCTATGAATAATACGCAAGGATAACACAGCCGTTAATATTGTCTAACATATAAGGGGCGGTTCAGGATGCGATGCGTTGTTGCATTAAAACCTAGTAATGATTTGTATGCAAACAAGGTTCTTAAATGTTTTCATAAATCTTCACATAAACGTTTCGAAATTAAAAAAGAAATATACCATATGCTCGACGGGGTCGCTTCTGCAAATAGAGTTGACTTCAAAATATTCTTGTAACAAAACAAATAAACCAATTTTGGGACGGATAAAAACGTCCAGTATCGTTCCGAGCGACTAACTCAGTATTAGCATATTGATGGGCTTCTATCTGTCCATTCTTTGTTTAAAATCAGCGACAGCACCTTCAATCATAACGTTCGTGACAAAAACTCAATCTTTTTTAGTCAAACTTTTTATTTTATGGACCTCTTTTTGCCCACTGCGGCTGCAGGTGGCAAAAAAAATTAAACAATCGTCAAAAGGTTTGAAAAAAATAAATAAAACAGGCTGTCAATTATAACGTATTATATGATGAATAATAATTATTTGTCGATAAAAAGTGTCTAAGTACGTTCCACGAATAGTTGAATTAAAGGAAGTTTTCTATACAGCAGGTGGGTAAATATTTGAAAATGTGCAAATCGCGCGGCGGTTGATAAAGAACGAATACAGAGCTTTTTATTTTTACTTTTGTGAATTATTTCTTATGTAAAAAAGTATCCCAAATATGGTGCGATAACTAAAAATTTTATTTATAAATTAAGTTAAGAGATATTACAAATCAAAGTGCCAAAATCTAATTACCATCCGTGTCCCATTTTCCATTTTCAATCAATAATTATCCTAAAAGTGTTAAATCCTTCTTGAAGATTACACTTTTGGTTAAATATTCATAAACTTAAGTTGTTAATGAACACATAAAATCATGCTATAACACGCAAAGAACATAACTTATTAAAAATAAGATCAGTTAAAAAATGTCCATCGATAACCTACTAATTACCATTTCAAAATATTTTGAAATGATTTTTCATATAAAAACTGGAATATTCCAATCCAAAAGTACACAGCCGCGCGGGCGCCAGTCAGGGCTTGGACACCGAGTGCAGTGGTAGTGTCAAAGACCAGTCTTTTTGGCGCTAATTTTGATTATCTCGTCCTCGTAGTGTTTTTGTCAAAATATTTTCTAATCACAATTTATTGTTTTTTAGGTAAGTGATCAATCACATATTTTTGATGACGTGTTTTATGTAGTCCTTTTAGTGACCCCTTTTGGATTTTGAGAATAAAATTAAAATTTTCTAACAAAAGAATGATTTATTTAAGAAAATAGTTGAAATACTACTTACCATCTGTCTCATTACCGGTATTTGCCGTTCGCATAAGCGAATGGTAATTAGTTTTTTTTGAAATGGTAATTATGTTAAAATCTATTATTATCTGGTATTTTGTTAATTCTCGCCCTCAGATCCGAGAAGAGGTCGAGAAATTTTATGGACAGTTGTACTTGTCCAGCGCACGCAAGCCCGAGCCATGGGACACCGAAGATCCACGTGCACCATTGTTATGTCACAATTCGGAGGACATCCCGGACATCGAAGTAGATATGAGATTAGTGCGGCGCTCAGACAGCTTAAAAATGGGAGCTTTAAAGCCGTTATCCACCGAGGTACCACGCCGGAGGCGTGGTCCAGGAGTGTAGTGGTACTGTTCTTTAAGAGAGGCGATAAGTCTCTGTTAAAGAATTAGAGGCCGATCTCACTTCTGAGCCACGTCTATAAGCTTTTTTCGAGGGTCGTTACGAATCGTCTCGCCAGAAGACTCGACGAATTTCAACCACCGGAGCAGGTTGGGTTTCGAAATGGCTACAGCACCATAGACCACATCCATACTGTTTGGCAGATTATTCAAAAGACAGAAGAATATAATCAGATGCTGTGTATGGCATTTGTGGACTACGAGAAAGCCTTCGACTCTGACCAATTTTCCTCCCGCGTGGTGTAAGACAGGGTGATGTCATATCACCGAAACTGTTTACCACTGCGCTGGAGGATGTCTTTATGACCTTGGATTGGGGGGGAACGAGGCATCAACGTCAACGGCGAATACATCTCTCACCTTCGTTTTGCCGACGATATCGTCATCTTTGCGGAGACATTGGATGAACTAGGCCAAATGCTGGCCGGCCTAAACGATTCCTCTGGACGAGTCGGTCTCGGTGTGAACTTGGACAAAACGAAAGCTATGTTTAACAACCAAGCCATACCGAGACCGATATCGGTAGATGGTACCCTTCTCGAAGTTGTCCAGGACTATATTTACCTAAGCCATACCATCCAAATAGGCCGCAACAACTTCGAGAAGGAGGCCGATAGGAGGATTCGGTTGGGCTGGGCAGCGTTTGGCAGGCTTCGTCAAGTCTTCACTTCGACGATTCCGCAATGCTTGAAAACAAAAGTCTTCGAACAGTGCGTCCTGCCTGTTTTAACATATGGAGCCGAGACGTGGACACTGACGAAGGGACTGGTCCACAAGTTTAAAGTCGCTCAACGTGCAATGGAACGGGCTATACTTGGGGTTTCTCTCAAAGATAGAATTAGAAATGAGGCTATCCACGAGAGAACGAAAGTAACCGCATAGCCCACAGAATCAACAAGTTGAATTGGCAGTGGGGTGGTCATTTGTGTCGCAGGACCGATGGCCGTTGGAGCAGACGTGTCCTGGAGTGGAGACCGCGTCTTGGCAAACGCAGTGTGGGACGTCCTCCGGCCCGTTGGACCGACGATCTACGATGAGGATTGCGGAAAACCGGGATGTCTGGCGCGAACTTGGGGAGGCCTATGTCGACATCGAAGTAGATATGAGATTAGTGCGGCGCTCAGACAGCTTAAAAATGGGAGCTTTAAAGCCGTTATCCACCGAGGTACCACGCCGGAGGCGTGGTCCAGGAGTGTAGTGGTACTGTTCTTTAAGAGAGGCGATAAGTCTCTGTTAAAGAATTAGAGGCCGATCTCACTTCTGAGCCACGTCTATAAGCTTTTTTCGAGGGTCGTTACGAATCGTCTCGCCAGAAGACTCGACGAATTTCAACCACCGGAGCAGGTTGGGTTTCGAAATGGCTACAGCACCATAGACCACATCCATACTGTTTGGCAGATTATTCAAAAGACAGAAGAATATAATCAGATGCTGTGTATGGCATTTGTGGACTACGAGAAAGCCTTCGACTCTGACCAATTTTCCTCCCGCGTGGTGTAAGACAGGGTGATGTCATATCACCGAAACTGTTTACCACTGCGCTGGAGGATGTCTTTATGACCTTGGATTGGGGGGGAACGAGGCATCAACGTCAACGGCGAATACATCTCTCACCTTCGTTTTGCCGACGATATCGTCATCTTTGCGGAGACATTGGATGAACTAGGCCAAATGCTGGCCGGCCTAAACGATTCCTCTGGACGAGTCGGTCTCGGTGTGAACTTGGACAAAACGAAAGCTATGTTTAACAACCAAGCCATACCGAGACCGATATCGGTAGATGGTACCCTTCTCGAAGTTGTCCAGGACTATATTTACCTAAGCCATACCATCCAAATAGGCCGCAACAACTTCGAGAAGGAGGCCGATAGGAGGATTCGGTTGGGCTGGGCAGCGTTTGGCAGGCTTCGTCAAGTCTTCACTTCGACGATTCCGCAATGCTTGAAAACAAAAGTCTTCGAACAGTGCGTCCTGCCTGTTTTAACATATGGAGCCGAGACGTGGACACTGACGAAGGGACTGGTCCACAAGTTTAAAGTCGCTCAACGTGCAATGGAACGGGCTATACTTGGGGTTTCTCTCAAAGATAGAATTAGAAATGAGGCTATCCACGAGAGAACGAAAGTAACCGCATAGCCCACAGAATCAACAAGTTGAATTGGCAGTGGGGTGGTCATTTGTGTCGCAGGACCGATGGCCGTTGGAGCAGACGTGTCCTGGAGTGGAGACCGCGTCTTGGCAAACGCAGTGTGGGACGTCCTCCGGCCCGTTGGACCGACGATCTACGATGAGGATTGCGGAAAACCGGGATGTCTGGCGCGAACTTGGGGAGGCCTATGTCCAGTAGTGTACTGCAATAGGCTGATGTGATGATGTTGTGATGACTGAGGTATCATATAATATGGTACAACGATTCTAATGCTTTAATAATTACTATAGTAATAATATTGATCTCAAACTTTAACTTTAAGACCGTTCAAAAATTGTTTTTATTTTCAATGAGAAGAGTTTTATTTGTTTTACATTTTATTGTGTTAGACACTGATTTTATTATTTATTATAAAAATATTTACAATTCTATTGGAAAATGTTTTTTTATTTTTATTTTATGTTTTTAAGGCATGTTGCCTACGTTTTTCTAATGATTGTTTAGTAACTGATTTTCATAATTGTTATTATAGAAAAGAAACTTTAATTTTTGTTTTAGTAACTATTTTTCATTTCAATAAAGCTTTTATATCTTAATATTAACTCTTTTTTATTTTTTTCATAATTACCATTCGAAAACTACTCATTACACTGTAAGTGACCTAATTACCAATTATCCATATTTATCACTACCGTTCGTATGAATTTTGAATTGTCTATTATACAAAAAGTATATATTTTAGGACATGCCCTTCGATACTATTTTAAAAAGAAAGTCCCTGAGATTACAAAAATCATATAAAGAATCATTTTCATCACATTTTTTTCTTAATCTCCATAACTATGCCAATATGCACATTTTCAAATATTTACCCAGGTGCAATGCAAATGTTAATTTTTTTAAGGTTGTGTAATTTGTGGTTTCACGGTCCTTTTTAGTAAAAACCTTCACTAAAGATGATTGATTATACGTTGACAAACGTAAACCATGACAGGTTGCGTTATTTTTATACCGTGTAAGACAATATTATGCAATATAAGGGCGAATAAGTATGACAACCCTGTCAATTATAAAGCTGAAATATTGACTTACGACCTGACCAACACAGAATATCAAGTAAGAAGTCTTACAGGAATTATAAATTTTTTAATTACCCAGTCGGCGCCTTTAGACTGTAGGTAAATGTGGCGTACGCCAATTGCATCCTTTTCGTAATGCGTTCGCAGATTATAAAATTGTCTTTTAAAATCACCGACGCAATTAAATGTCGATCACGATTATTGAATATCGAATGCTCTTGTTTTATTGTTACGACTTAAAACAAAGAATTAGCATAAAATAAAGAGACAAAACGATTACAGGCGAATCGAATTTTTACAATTACAAAATATGACGAAAAGTTGGTATGCAGCATTAAATCGTTATAAGTAACCATATCTTTTTAATTGCTTTCACCTTAAGCTTTTATCGTGAGATAAAGGAAGAGGAAAGTCTAGTCGAGAGCCGGCGCCGGTAGATACGTTAGTCAAAGCGATTGTGTCCTTAAATTGCGAAAGCAGCCGACAAACGTGCGGTAATTTAGTTGACAGTTAGTTTTGTTTGCAAGCGGAGCGCCCGCGCAGGACAAAGCTTATCGGCTCGCCGCATCTAGAGCCTATTATGCGCCTTTTGACGCCGATCAATGCGGACAACAGATCATTTAGATAACAACATGAGATACTGAGCGATTTCGATCTCGATTTCGTCGTATCTTCGACTTTTTTACTCGCTACACGTATTTCTTTATGTCGACTGTATACATTTTAATTTCTAAGTATTTTGTAATTATCTTTTTTCAAAGATGCAATTTCAATAATTATTTTTTTACTCTCATCTTGCGGATCGATCAATATAAATAATTCTAAATCTGATAAAAAGTTATGAGAAATCATAGGATCATCGTTTCGAGTGAAGTAGGCGCACGGCAGTGGCGACTGCCCATCGCTCGTTAGCTCCCGACCGCGCATAAATCACGCCGTTTTATGAGATCTTCCAATTTTTTAACTCCCTTAATGAAATGCGAGCGCAGTATGGGACCCGGCTAGCGACATTAAAAACGACAAACCATAAGGACGGACAGTTTCTAATTATAATTCTGTCAAAGCTGCGATATAAGGACGGAATTGATGATCACCTGTAACGCGGTGATTTTTATCTTATACGGAGATCTACTAGATAGTGATGTTTTTTAGTACCTATTTGTGAAAAAATTTATGTGATAAGAAAACTAATATTTATTTATTTTGTATTAAAAATAATAAATAAATATATCTAATAATAATAATTAAATATAAATATATTTATTATTTTATTACAAATCATATTTTTTTTACTTATTATAAAAATAATTTAGTAGATAATATAACGTATAAGAAATATTAAGCTGTAGTCAGACTTGAATATTAATTAACTAAGTATTTACCGATACATGCTTGTAGTTTCTTTTGCATGCATTCGTCCGATTAATTTACAACCGCATGAAATCGATTCCGCGGACTTTCAAAGACGTGAAGTATTGAGTTAAATGGCTTTAGTCATAGAGAAAGAATAAATTAGACAAAACAGATTCAATTTCTGGAATATGTTGTTCAAAATAATTGATTGCTTTTCTCGAGAAACAGACATTAGAAACAAACACATGTAGGTATGCAGATTATTAGTAGTAGGTATATATGAAGTGAGCGATTGGACCATAGCATTTGAAGATTTAAATGAACAGTCAACCATCAAAGCAGATTCAGTTGAAGAAGAGATTATATAAGTGGAATACCTAATTGTTTTCACGAATCGAATTATCTCAAAGAGATTACGCTTTGAAGGAGCGTAGAGATCGCGAGCGACTATCAATCAGTTGGTCCATCAAGTGCAGGATCTTCGCTCGTCGTAGCGTAGAGCCGCAATCCCTAGAAGCATCTCGTCGGCTAATTGCGAACGTATGCCTCGTGACCAGGGTTAGTATGCTTAAACGGAAATATGGATTTGAACGGCGCCTGTATTTTAGGAAGCGTTTCGAGGAAGCGAAAGGGAGATACAGTCGCTATGGTTGCGAATTAAAGGCACGGGAGTTGTTCGCCGACAAAGAGGCCGCCGCACGCGAACCGCACCCGATTCACAATTAAGCCCGCGTGTGTTAATTGAAATTAATTCGGAGCGTATGGTGTAAGCATTCGAGCGGCCTCGCTTTGATACAAATGAAATAGTTACTGCTTCAAATCATAAACATAAAACTGATATCTCGCTACATTAAAAGGGTAATAGGTAGGTATAATTACGTGAAAGATTAGATTATTAAACGTTTCTTTTTTACCTTTTAATTTTTTATTTATCTATTATTTCATATATAAATGAATCTATAACTCATTAATATGATATTGCGTATAAAACGGGACGTAATAAAACTACTTAACTTTGGGCAAATAAAAATGTCATCGTTGTAAATTGACATTGTAATTAAAAGTCAATTTTGTTGACATGTATATCTACTAGAGGTATATATATTTAGGTTTTGAAGTATCGCCGATAGCTTGCCCCACGGACGAGTGATGAAGGCGATTATACTGGGAATCGCGCAGCGTGTAATGTGCCGAGCTCAAACACGCCGCGTCGCGTCATCGCAATTAGTGGGCGGCTGCGGGTTGCGACACTGCCGCGTATGCGTTATTGACATTGAACCCTTGTTCCATAATTCAAAGAAATATGTGTGATACGCTTCGCCACTTTACGCTAAACAATTGCCGGCTACTCTTGGATCTGTTAATTAAGTATGTACGAGTAGTGTAGTATAACATTGTATTTTGAAAAATTCACATTGCGTTTGATAACGTTATACCTACTTATGTTACATTTTTGAAGTAAAACTTCTTTACGCACGCTTGAATTGTGGAGGTAGCTGGTGAATTCATGACGAGAGCGTTACGAAAAGTGTGTTTGGACGAGGCTAACGGAAGAGATATAAGTTATTGAAGATAGAAAGAGATAGAGTTACGTTTCGTAAGTTTTACTTCAGCCGTGTAGTGTAAAGCACACTTGTTTTTTTTTTAAGTTTTAATGTTTGTTTTACAGCGTTACGTTCTCACAATTCCAGTGGGCCGCAATGACACCCAAGTGACACTTTTATTAAGAAATCGTGCTAGTCGCCGCCTGTCCATTTGTTAGTATTTATTAGAAACTTTACGGTAAATTTAAAGGAATGTAAGCGATATGGTTATGTTTTAAGGATGATTGTCGTAGTAGACGATGCGTGGGTAACAATGGTAGCGACTAGCAGATACGCATCGCGCGTGATGTCGCGATGCGCGACGTCGGCGCGATGGTATCAGCGCGCGCGCGGGTGGCTCACGTTGGTGCCTACTGATAGTCTGGACTCTGGGTTACACAGTTCTCTTAGACAATGTGAAATTAAAATAACGAATTGTACTCGTATAATTATTTACTCGCATAATTCAAGACATAAAGTGAACATAGATACTTTCATTTCTTTAAATAAATAAAAAATTGCGTGCGTACAAAGTACACAATATGTCAGAAGTGAAACGTCATTGGCAAACAAACTAATCGAAAAAATAAATAAATAAAAAAAAAACCTCTTCAACTTCAACAAAAACTTCTCTCAAATGTTACCCCTCATGAGCCTAAAGAGGTTTCACTTCAAAAAGAGTAAGATGTATGATTTTCTTTTACCATGATGCCTAATTTTATTTGTTAAATTATCTTGTTAAATTAGACTGGAATAAGTTAATAATTTTTTTATCTTAATTATAATATATTTTAGTAACTTAATTTATTCATATAGTCGCCCTTAAGAAGACAGCGGGAAGTCGCTTCAGAGGGCGCAGGACAGGACAGAGTGGTGAACTTTAGGGGAGGCCTATGTCAGTGTGCATACAGCAGTGGGCTGTTAAAGGCTGATGGATATATGGATTCATATAGTTTAATCTATTCCATTGCTGAACAAGCGAACTTTGTTTCTCCTTATGTGAAATATTAATTTAATAATTTATTAAATGCATAACCACAAGTAGGTACCCACCTACTTAACACAAAATTATAAGTAGGTACGTTTGGACAGCACCGTAGCGGTCCACTTTTACACACTTAAATATTTTCAAAATAATGTATAAACATGTCATCAATAAAATAAGTAAACGTGATAATTTGTAGTTATGATATTTAAGGTTGTCTTATTCGAAATTTTTGTAATGTTTCGGTCAAATGATTTTGGCGTGATATCGCGTGGCGCCGCCGCCGGCGCGCATTTACATATTATTGCGAACTCGACTGCGGGATAAGATCTCACGGGTGGAAATACAAATACCATCAGTTCATGACATTTTTGTTCAATTGGTTTTTTCTTCGATATTAAACAATTTTTGTACAGTTCAATGTTTTAATAAATAAAAATACCTTCATATCTTTTAATGATTGAATCATTAAAGGCATTCTAGGGAATGGGCATGACGACAGTATCAAAAAATCGTCAATTTAATAACTTTAGGGGAACACTCATATTAAAAAAATTCAAAATACTGGTTTAGTTTTATTTAAAATAATAAGATTATCGTGATTTTCAATAAAATAAAACATTAAAATACTGCAATCGGCCATTTTGATTAAAACACGAATTACAGCTCATGACGTCACGCTATAATACGCGTTCCACATAACGCTTACAACGCTATCGACCACGACCGCTGAAAACCACTCAGTAGTCTAGTAGACAAGTTGAAAATGGTTGAAAAATAGCCCGTAATTTATAGGCGTGAGCGTTCAAAAAGATAATAAACGATTGGACGGTGTATAGACCACTGAGCGGTTTTCAGCGGTCGTGGTCGATGGCGTTGTGGGCACTTGTGGGTCGTAGGTGGAACGAACTACTATACCGTGACGTCAGAGCCGACGCCATGACACCTGCAGCCGTTTTGTATCACTCGTTGAAAACACATTAGAAAAGTAGTTTTAAACTTCCTTAAACTTAAGTTTATTACCGAAATATAGGTATTTTCGTAAATAGTAAATGTGTACCCACATTACGGAATAGGTTTTCTAAATCTTTCGTCATGCCCATTTACTTTGGAACTTAGTTGCCATAATTCTAAAGGTCAAATTTAAAATGTTGCTTGAAAAACTAAACATTTATAGGCAACTTAAAATAAAACGAAGTAAAATTGCTTAGAACCCGGTCTGAACTAGATCTGTCTGTATTAAAAAATATTAATTTGATAAATTTGCAATGTTCATTTTCATAACTGTTCATAATTTTGATATATTTGGGTTTTGTTTTTACAAATAGGTATTATTTTTTTGAGTCTCACATTTATTTTGTTTGATTAATTTCTTATACTAAAGTAAAAAACTGTAGAAGGTGACTTAAATGCTGTAAGTATTCTCTACCAGCTACAGAATGGATGTAACTTTTTTCGTTGCTAGTTTTGTACGTGTTTATATTTTAATGATTTATATAAGACGCACCCACAGTTATGACGTAATGGTAGAGATTTCGAGAAAATGCACTATAAAATGTCTCAGCAATATGAGCACGTACGGATGATGTATCTGATTGAACTCATGCACCTGGGTGCTAGAATGTCACAGATAAAATTTTAAGAACTGTTGAAAATCGTTTCAACAATATTATAAGGATAAAAGTAGACCAAGCTTCAAATCCAATTTAAATCTTATCGATCTAATTTAAACGTGACAAAACTAAAATTTGAAATCGTAAAGTTAATCGTTTATCTGTATATTACAAGTTGTTAGCAAACAAGAACGGATTCCGTGAGAATAATTCCCCGCTTCCACGTAACATGGGTTAAATGCTTGTATCGAGAGATACCGATCTAACCCGGACTGTTCGTTGGCGCCATAAAAACAAAACATCACTAACACGACCACTTTCTTCCCTAAATTATTCGAGGAATTTACGACGTTTCGACTGACAAAAATGTTATAACCTAATGAGAAATTATCATCAAGGGTCGCTGTAGTCGGCAAAAAACGATTCCTGAACCGATCGACGATGCTGTGGTCCGCACATTTTTTATGTTCTAAATTCAATTTATTGTTTTCGTAATAGTCTTTTTTGACGTTCGATTGTTTTAGGCGAGGCGCAGGAGACGGTGATGATTTTGCGTTTTTGACGATTGCGCTGCTACATGAATTTTGTGTACGGTCCAAAATGAAGGTGTTCCATCGATGAAATTTATTTATATCGTGTTTAGTCATCGCATTTAATAGCAGCAATGGTAGCTGTTTTTTCTAAAAACCCGGGCTAATCAAGGAGATTGCGCGCTCGCTGGAGACATTGCGATATGATCGTTCGGTGGCGACGGCTTCGCGGCGCGTGCTTCGGATTCCGGGCCCTACGCCCCTTTGATTCTGATTTTCCCATTACTTACAATGACGTTACGCTTTTTTGTTTCAATGACATAAATTCTTACGTCACCTAAGCCTTTATTACGCTAAACGTTCTCAATCAACTTCGAGTCGCACAAACAACTTCGTTTTACGGATATAACGATTTGATAGTAATTGCGTGAAGTAGAATTGAGCTATTTATTTTTTTGGCCCACATCTTAAATTACTACATAGGACATTCATATAAAAATATTCGTGCAAATTACTGTTGTTTTTTTTAATCAAATCTTAGTTCAATTCGGGCATTGAGTGATGAATAGTTTTTTGTCTTTAAATTTGTCCGTTAAGATCTAATTGCTCACCTATCTCACTACGATGTTCCGTATTGGGACCGTTTATCTGCTGATCTTAGCTATTGCGCGATTAAATAAGTGAAATACTGCTGTCAAATTTTCAGGAGACATTGAAGAGTGATGAGTGAAGTACAGGGGAAGCGGTTGAGACTCCGGCTGTCATAATCTGATTATTAGTGTTACGAGGCTGGGCGGGGCGCGCGGCGGGCGGCCGGCGGCACCGCAGGAGGTCGGCGCCCGCACCCCTCTCGCTCACTCTTGCCCGTCACTCCCCGGCCCAGAGCGAGACCAAGCATGACCCACGCATCACGCAGGCGACAAACGACCCGTGGTAAAACAAAAGGAATGCTGGCTGAGACGCTTTGAGGCGCCGGCGCCGCTCCCCTCGCTCTAATCACCCATTTTAATTACGACACAGATCGAATCAATTAATCGGTATTTCTGTTAAAATAAGCGCCAGCTTGGGGTTGCGTTTATTCGTGATGTTAAATCGTGGATATGAATGATACGATCACATACCTCAAATCTCATAAGTTTCATAGAAGCGACAGTTAAATTTTACGTGCTTGACCGTCCCGCCGCGCCGCGCTGTGCTGTGCTCAGTCGCGACATGAGATTTCACATTAAAGAAAACACGAACGCGAGACCTCAGACGTTTTTAATTATAAGTTATGATTTTTTCAAGCGAATTCGGGCTCGCCCTTCCCTTTGGAATAACACGAGAATAAATAACGAGTTTTTATGCTGTCTGTTTGTTTTTAAAATGGCGGGAGGTCTGCGCGACGACACGCGAGCGATCTGCGCCGGCGCGCCTCGCCCATTTGTCATATTTCGGTTTCAAGAAAAAACAAATGACCTATTCTATCCTAAGCAGTATTTGTTTGTTTGGACGATGATTATTAAGGGTTGTATTATCTCCGAATACCGAACAGATGTAACATGTCACTTTTGTACAGTTTGTGGTTTGTTATTAGGAGAACGTTTATTTATGTAGAGTTTCATGAGCCTATAAAAATTCCAAATGTGTATCTATCATTCAAATAGTCGTTAATGTAGAGTTAGTTACTGTTCAAAAATTATAAAATACCATGTAAAATGAAGAGAGATACAGTAGGATTGGTTAGCTTTTTGTGTGTTGTATTAATTAACAGGCGCAGGTGGAAGGCTCATGGGTCTCCAAATCCTTAGTAATACATAAAGCAAGCGCATGGCTGCCGCATGCAGCAGGTGTTAACTTTGCTATATACCTGCCACCCGAAAGCGCTTGCACAAACGAACCGCCCAAATCTCTATGTTTGCACTTTCCATTTAGTACACAACCCCACTACTCTATCGCTGGATAAAGAACTCATTTGGACGAGCGCTAAAAGCTCCGAGCCTCACCAATTTGTGGCGTTTCACAAGCTCGAATCGTGTGCTAGCGACGAGTGTGAAATAACTCAATTACCGCCAACGCGTGGACGCAACTAGGCTTCAATACGAGAAATAAATTAAATATTTTGACCCATTTCGATTCCTATGGCGCCAGGACCGGCGCCGGCGCGCCCCCGGCCTCTCGCGCGGCTTCATTAGTACAAAACAAACAAAAGTGACCTTTAGACCGGTGCGGGCAGTTAACGAGATTCACTAAAGTCTGGATAAAGCGGTAAATTATCGAAATGATGGGTAAACGCACGGTGGTCCTGTTCGCGCTAAATAAAAAAGTGTAGGAGATGACAGGCTTGGAAATGATTCCCGCTAATTGCGCGCTCGCAAAAGCGCATTCTTATGAACGCTGCGACTTAAATAATTAAATGTAAATAGTACCTACATGGTTTTTAATCATTTATATTTGATGAATTTAACTCACGAATATGTTCTTTATAGAGCTACATTCTGTTATCTTAATGTCATTAAACAGAGTTTAAATTAAGCTATATTTTAAAAGATAATGCTTAGTCAAGATCAGTGACAAGATGGATAGCTATAAGCGAAGAAGAAAATCGCGTGGCAGCATCGAGCAGGAAACGGTAGAGGCGCTGAGACCGCCACGAACATATAATTTCTTCACTGCTCGAACTCGAGACCTCGCCTCACATTATTGATGACGAAAAAAATAAATAATTGAAGGGGTACAGTCGTAAAGCAAACAAGCTTATAATAAGGTATAATTTGTGCTCGGCCATTTAGAGAAATGCACAAATTGCTATAAAGGCAGCTGTTTGTTTTGTCTATGACGGAGGTCCGATTGAACCCAAATTATTCGTTAACAAGCCCCGCGTCAGATTCGGCAGCCCTAATGGGTTTTCGTTAAGTTTTTGTTGCAACATATAAATTTATGGCAGATAAGCAGCTTGCTTAGCAATTACGAAAAACCATTTCGACAAATGTCGTATTTAATTTCCTGTAGAAACTAAAAAGAAATTTTAATGGTTTTGTAACTGTTTATATTCAATTTCCACGGGTTTAAATTATAATAATATTAGGTAAAATTGAATTGAACTTATTAAAATTAATTTTCCTTGTACTTCTATAAAATAATGTTAAATAATTGTATTTTAAGCCCGATTTTAATATTGTGAAGATTGTTTTTTTTTATTTAAGTAGTTTTTAGTACTACGGCTGAGTATAATTATATTATACATGCTATTGTACAAATTAGTCTGAACCGTCTTTAACTTCCCGGTGGCTGTTGGTTCTAGGATAACCATAGCGAATAATTAGGTATAGCTTAAGTTTCAAGACATATATGTTCCTACATCTGTATCGCTAAGTAGGTATATTTATTTCCGCTTGTACGACTTGCACTCCCACAAAGCCTTACACAAAACAGTTTCCTGCCCTAACTTAACAACTCTTATAACGTAAACTAAGCCCCACTCAGATACTGGCAAATCCTTCAGGGAGCCAAAGTAAAAGAAGAAGAAGAAGTATATATACCTTTGAAAGCAAGATGTTAATATGGGCATTTAAAACACTGGGTGAATAGACAATGAATAAGTTAGAACTGAATATTTTATGTTCAGGATTAAAGTTTCATAAGCTTACCTGACAACATTTTTATATGTAAGTAGTTATTTATGTGTTAGTATATGCTTAGTTTTTAATAGTAAATAAGCTACATACCTCCCCCCCTTAGTGATAATCATCTCAGTGCCGATGTCGTGGAAGCGTCGCCAAAGATCGCCGTTTAACAGGCGAGCTTCGCACGCAGGCGGCTTGGCGTCAGCGCCGACGCGATGATCTGTGGAAACCATGTATGTATGTAAATCTATCTTAAAAACTCAAAGGTTTGCGAGTATACATTTATTGATTTTTATATTATTTTATTGCAAAATTACTGAAGCGTTAGCAATAACGCTTGGTATCTTTCTAGATTCTTAATTGAATGCCGGAACCTTGATTTAAATTACATGAAAAATACACAAGCTATTGTAATCTTAAAACATTGAAAAAAAGAAGCAATGCCTTATAAGATTTTGTATTATATAGAAAAATATAAATATATAGGTAACTATGTATCTACAAACAATT
Organism: Melitaea athalia; assembly: GCA_905220545.2. NCBI lineage: Eukaryota > Metazoa > Arthropoda > Insecta > Lepidoptera > Nymphalidae > Melitaea > Melitaea athalia. Next base: position 17,961,936 of record HG992182.1, read on the forward strand.
TGCCAAACCTTTTTACATAGAATAAATTATAACAGTTTTAATTTATTTTGTCTTTAATATAATAATGTAAAAATAACTTAACCCATATTCAAGTTTTATTTGAACAATATATTTTATTTATTTTAATAAATGTAATTATATAATTCTAATATGATTAGTCGTTGTTACATTGTTGAATTTGTAAATAAAACCAGAAATATTGCTCTAAGATTTTTATTTGAAATCCTAATAAACTCTATGAGACAAATAACATGCCTATAACATACCTATTGGTTATCAGGTAGATATAGTTTAGGTAAATATTTGTACTTAATATTAATTTATTGATAATATTAGAGTTCTCTATTTTAAATTTAATTTATTGATGATAATTTATTTAAGTACCTATGTAACGTTAAGTTACTTCAAATTGTTTTAAATATATTTCATTAGGTTTTTAATATTCAATTCGAATATCTTAGCAGTTACTTTTATTACGGTCATTAAGATAAATATATCAGATAAGTGAAATTAGATTTAATTCTGACACTGATTTAATACAAATATATGTAAATGTTTTTAAATCATAGCCTATTATATATTTTTTTCATCAAGCAAAATTGGCACTACACCTTCCAACATTATACAATAACACCTATATGTTAAAATTATACTTATTTTAGTAATTTAATAAATATTCACGATGTTCATACCTAACTTACCGTTAGAGTAAGGTCTTCATAATTATTTAATACATAGTATTATTAATAACTGTAAATACATAAGTAATGTCTTATAAGAAGAGTTACAGCAATCCATTGGTTATGTGTACACGACATAAGTACACGAGTCTAATGTTCCTATATATTTATAATATAATCAACATACTGAAAATATATATAAAACACACTTTATATCCAAGAGTTAAGTTTTATCGAAAGTATAAAATATGCAATTCTGTAGTATGTATTACTACCGACATCCATTGCTCTGTAACCCATAACAGTGCTTATTACAAAGGTCAAAAGATATAAAATTGCGTGTCAGTTTTTACTGTTGAATATATTATATTTTGTAATTGCTATCAAGCGGTGTCTTTGATCAAGTCGTGTCTCATCAAGTATCCGCAAGCAATAAAATACTATGTACCTAATACCGTTGAATACTTACAACGAATAAAGTTTTTAATCGCATCACTTACAATGTTTTATATAATATACGAAAATTTGTTACATTACACAAGACATTTAGAATATCTAGTGAGTGGACGACTAGAAGTATCATCCGAGTTTATGTTTACAGTCCTGCTTCTGTAACGTACCATTATGTATTATAAGCTTTACACACCAAGACATAAAAACAAAGTTTAATCAAACATACGCACATACACACACACATACACACACACGCACATGGATAAAAATATAAAACTGAGACACAAAAGATTGTATAGTAAAAATATGGAGCCTGAAAATGAATAATAAGTAAATAATAATTGTTAGCTTTAACATAGTTTGTAGTAAATCAATTTTAAAATATTAAGCAGCGCTGTGATATATACACGTTCAACGTCAAATTTTCAACAAGTTACAAGTTCTGCATCAAATTTTCGGAGAAACAATTAAAACAAATTAAGACATAATAAATTAACATGCCATACTAAATGTTGCAACCTTTTAAAGTAATATATTATTAACTAACTAGCTTTATATTGTTTTCTAATGTTTACGCGGATTACCCACACTGATTTTAATGAAACAAGTTTTTCGGATTTTATCACCGTTTATTAAGTTTTTTAGAAGCCTGATGTTTCGGATACTTTTCAACAACCATCGTCACGGGAGGACCGTCGGACGTCCTAACGTTACAAAGTTATTCGAAACTTACTATGCTACATCAATACCACGATAAAATCCGAAAAAGTTGTTTCATTATAACTAGCTTTGTAATAATTAACAACAGTTTACCTATGTGTTAACTATAACACAAAAATACAATAGATAGAATAGATGCAGCTTTAAACACCTTTAAGAAAGAAGAAATACACAAATATAAGTATCTGTTGCGACTTCTATGTGTAAAGTTTTATTATTGTCTGTAATTTTATATTGTTATCATACTTAAATTCTTATTGTAAAGTGTAAACGTCTCAAGTCACCAGGATAGGTTCTGCTAGAATAACAGCGTTTTTGGCAGCTTATTGCTGTCAAACACATTACTGAAGCATAAACCTAGTTGGCCTTTTCTTTCTTTTTTCGTTTTATATTATTTTGTATTTGTTACCTACATTTTTGCTTATCGTTTCCTTTTATGTTTCTAATACTTAATTATATTTTTTTTATGTTATAATTATTTTTCGAGTCATTATTTATAATTGTAAACGAAAAGGCTAATAAAAGTGTTTTCTTTCTTTCTTTCTTTCAAAAGAAAGACATTTATTTGAGACAACATTTACAGTTACTGTTAAGCTTCTGCGAGTGATGGCATGATATTTACTAGCTTATAATTTTTTTCAATAAACAGACTTATTAAAGCAAAAAGAAATTTTCAAATCTGACAGATAATAGAGAGTACAAACAGTCATACAATCGGTAGAAATAAAAGTAATAGGTACTATGAAATTAATAAAAATAGGCCTACTTAACGTTAAATTAATAAATTGCTTTAAAAAGCTCATGATGAAAAAAATAACATACTATGACTCACAAAAGCAGATCATAATATTTCAACCAAATAACAATTGTTAAATATTAGTTTTAATTAAGTATTTTATACGAATTTTAATTGCTTCATCATATTAGCAAATGCAAAAACAGTAAAGTGGTTATATATTCGTAATATTTGAATAAATAATAATATATAATTACCTACTATAAAACATATGTGCGATAATTATATACAAACTAAAGATATAAAATGTTAACTTGACTGACACATCACACTTTTTTACATTAATCCTAACAATTAAAATATTAATAATATTAATTTACAACTACATAAATATGTCATGGATACTTTAATATAAAAGTAAAACTTTTTACTTATGTTATCAAGTCAGTAATAAGAAATAAGTTATTCATATACTATTTTAAGGGCCTGCTTCACTCGTTCTGGATAACGTTATTTGACGGATGATGGTATCGAATAGATAGTTTTTTTTTCTACAAATCTATACTTAATATTATAAAGCTGAAGAATTTGTTTGTTTGTTCACGCTAATCTCAGGAAAAATTCTTTCAGTGTTAGATAGCCCATTTATTGAGGAAGGCTATAGGCTATATATCATCACGCTAAGACCAATAGAAGCGTAGCATCAATGAAAAATATTTTAAAATCGTTTTTTTTTTCCTTTTGAGAGCTTCCGCTGCGTAAACGGCTAAAGTTTCGCACAAATCATGTATGACAGAATTGATCCTATTCCACGCGGACGAAGTCGCGCGTAGAAGCTAGTCCACTATATGTATTTCTGAGATATTTCTATTCCCAGATATGAATCTAGAAGTTGTAGTTTATTAATTGAGAAAAAAAGACCCTAATGGTCTATTCCTCCTCCTGCTGATAAAGTCTATTCGAAACTTATTTATAGGATAACATTTATCCAGAACCGACGAAACCGGCCCTAAGAAAGAGAATGAAATGATTCATTAAGTAATAGAATAATTAATTATTACTTAACAATACATACTTGATTTTAATGATAAGTGTTTTATTTCTCACTGTAGGTACAATTTAACATTATTAACTTGATTGACTTGTTGATATACCTGTAAGCTATTTAAATCTTATCTTCTATATAGGTACTATTAGGTACTCGATGTTGCTAAGCGCATAACTAGAGAATAGCTCGACCAATTCGGCTAATTTATTTTTTGTAAGTAGGTATGTTCCAGGCCTACGGAAGGTTAAAACTAAAAAAAAACTGAAAAAAATTGCTATTAACTTTTGATAGAACGAAATCTGTCCAAGCAGCTAGTATACAATAAATAAATATTCCTTTTTCATAGCTATATGTTATTCTTTCAAAAGACATCAACGCGCACGGCATTTGAGATTTATAAAATTTTGAGACTTTCTAAATAACTTAATATAGATCTGCTGTATGATATTTTTAATATTACACATGAATTAATTTTTTATATAATCTGTTGTCATAAAAAATTTCAATACACATTTTTTCTAATAAAACATTTTTCTAATATAGGCACTTATAAAAACACATAGGTACCTAGGTACCCACCTACCTACCTGTCTATTTATCTATACTAAAGTTGTAAAGCCGAACAGTTTATTTAATTATTTGCTTAAAGGGCTTCTCTCAGGATCTACTGGTTCGAATTGAAAAATTCTTTTTCTTTAGGATAGCTCACTCCTAAGCTATAAGCTATTTTCCTCAAATAATGCGTGAAATCCGCGGAGTACAGCTAGTTTACTACATGTAGATAACTGTAGGACTAAGGTTATATTTTGTTACAATAGTAACTACGTTTATTTAAATCAAGGAATGTAACCTCACTTACAAAATTGTTATAAATTAGCTCATGGTCTATAGGTAATGATTTTGAGAAATAAAGCAAATAAAAGAAAATAAATACAAGTAAAAAAGGTTAACTCACGTAAGCCACTTAAAGATGCAGCATGCAGCATTTGCTGCCGTAGAAGGTATTCTCCAAAATGAGCCTGGTCCATCATCATCTTCGTAAGTTCAGCAAAAACTTAAAAATGTCACTTGTAAGAGTCACTTCACTTAAACATAACGACAAACTAACTAGAACCACAAAAACAGTTCGTTAGTAAAAGGATTTCAACAAATAATCACGATTATTGACAATTATTTCATAATAAGACAAATGAAGACAATATTACGCGTGGTATTGCAACGACAGCTGCGTTTACACTGACAAGGCTAGGATTGCCGGGCGGCGCGTGCGCATGGCCACGCCTATCATTTGTGATTGGCCGTGCATGGACTAATGGCGGCGGGCGCCGAAGCCTTCGTGCTTAACGTTGTTCCTGAGCTTTCCGCCCGCCTTTGTATTTGGCAGGTGATCGGACCCGAATGAATTTTGGATGCGTAGGCGCAGATATCGATGAAATTCTATTGTTAATATTATATTATGAATGAAGCACCGGCAATCGACATTTGTTAGCTTGAGATAGTTGAATTGTAGGTATATTACTAGTCCTTGTACTACCTGTTCTCGTAAAATACAGGTTGTGCATTAAATTCGATATATTTCATGACGTTTTATGATTGAAACAGGTTGCAGAAACCTTTAGGGAGAGCATTAAATTAATATATTTATACCAAATCAAAGAAATTAATAAAAATGTGCCTACGCAAAAATACAAAATGTAGGTACCTCCTACAAAAATGCTATAGATACCTACTTCACTTCCTAAAATACCATAAAGTATAAAGTTAATCCGTCAAAACAATATTACAACAAAATTAATCAGTAAGATCTAAGTAAATACTAATAATATGTATATAGATATGTGTGAGTAGGTAGGTACCTATTGGTACCTACCTGGCTATTTATGTTTCGAATAAAATTAGATAAAAGTGAAATGAAATGAAATGAAAATATTTATTTCGCCATCAGTAGGTACCTACTAGGTACACACAATTAACGGATGTCAAAAAAAAAATTATATTAACAAAAAAAGTTAAGGTAACAAAACAACAATAAATCAAAAAAAAATACATAAAAAAATTAGGTAACTATATGAGTGGAGTTGACAGAGGAACAACTAGCCTCAACTGAGGAACGACTAGCCCCTTTGTGAGGCGAGTTGTTCCTTGTCGGCTTGTTACAGAAAAGTTATCCTGAGTCAAATTATTTCAATGAATGAATGAATGAATTAATTTGACCATAAAATTTGAAACTAATATTAAATCTGCATCTATATATATATATATATATATATATATATATATATAGGAATCATAGATTATAAATCTTTCTATTACATTAATACCTATTGCGGTCTACTTCAAAATCGGAACTTTGAACCCCGGCCTCCCCTACATTACAAACTTAGGTAATGTAAATACCTAGCAATGTTATCCAGCAACCTTAACCTAGTCACAATATTTAATTAACACAAAATCCTAAGGCAGAGTTTGAAAATAATAATTGTGAAAGTTTAAAACTTGAACTCTTTGCTCCGACTACATAAATTATGAACAATCTGCTTTTTTCCTAAGTTTCTGTTCGTAAGACTGGAGCGATTCTATCGGGTTTTGGATCTTTTTAGATATGGGTGGTCCTATAAAAATGCCCTGAAGGCGTCATAGAAAAAAATAATTTAGTTGAAACAATAAAAGTTATAAATTATGAAATCAAAGTATTTTGTGTTGAAATAGGCTACAAAATCACATTCGAATCGTTAGTTTACAAAGTATCTATGTGGGAAGTAAATATTTCTAAATAATAAATATTAGTTAACGTCAAGCTGTGTTCTGGCGTTGAGATAGCAAAGTCAAATTAGCCCAGTCAAATTAGTATTTTAGATTTACAAATTAGATAGGTATTTTGTAAATCTCAGTCCGTTTTTTGAGCTAATTTGACTGGGCTAAATTTATATTTTTCGAAGTTAAGCCATAACTTTCATTGGTACGTCAACTTGACGTTGTTCTACTTTTTTAAATCTCGTTATGCAGTTTGCACGTCAACAAGAACCAGACTAACGGCGCAAGAGCGCAGATCGTATCTCATTCTGAATGACGCACATTATTGACATATCTACCTACTCTGACGCTTTGATACATGCCTACTTTTGTCTTTTGTTTGATTTATTCACCTACTAAGACTATATAGCACATTATTTATAATTTGTATTGTTACTTATATACCTACATGTACCTATGATGAGGTCGGCCTATGTGTTATTCTGGATTTCCTGCTATCTACGTATCAAATTTCATTGATATAATTTGTGTGAAAGAGTAAAAAACCTCTATCTGTGCGTCCATCATCAAAAACATTCGCATATATAATATTTTATTAGGATATTAATTTAGTATATTTCCTACAATTATCTTATTTATACCTACACCTACTACCTACAGGTTAAGATTTTTGCTGGTATTTCATTATGTTAAATCTCAACCTATGGTTTACAGCCTTATTTTATGTTTACTAAAATTAAAGGAAACATTGGATACAGCTGGTTTATTGGTTTTAAAGTTTGACAACTACTTATAGTGTTTCCCCTTCGTAATATTTACATAATAGGTACCTACATTGACAGAGGCTTGCTTATAGTAAATTTAAAAAGTAAAATTGAAAAAAATATTTGCGACAATAAATATAACGGACTCATATCCGCTAAATAAGCAGAAATTTCTAAGTTGAAACATGTAAAAATTTCAGGGTAGTAATAAAAAAATTATAACACAAATAACAATATAATCCCTTTAGAACAACCGCGCTTACAATCCTTTTATTGTGCAAATTGTCACACAAAGAAAGAAATCAAAAGAAAAATGAAACAATTTTGATTGACAAAAAATTTTGATAACAAATCAACAATTAGTTTTCAATGCACTATGCAACTTTTGCAATAACGTGTCGTGTCGTCAGATTGATTTCACCATCATACTTTGTTTGCCTTATAATATCTTTTTAATAAAAATATCTCATTTTTATTACATAAATAGTTTTTATACATTTTAAGAAAAGAAACCGAATATTTTGTGGTCTCAGAAATTAATATAATAGTTAGTATGAAAGATATTCTTTTATCTTTTCTAAAAAGTGATAACGAGACAAATTACGAACATAAAAGTTATTTATGAGTGCTGAGTCATACCTATTTGAGGGCAGATAAGTCAATAGCAAAATAAGTAGGTTAGCCCAGTCAAATTAGTATTTTAGATTTACAAAAATTGGAAGCAGCAATTTTCCTTCGGAATTCGTTGGAGGGGGTCACTGGTAGCTTAAATTCAAAAAGTAGGGAAACCAGGCTTGTTGCTTCATCCGCCATCTTGATTTAAAGGGTTATTTTTTGTCTCTTGAATAACTCGTTTATTTTCAATTTTACACGAAAAATAGTTATTACAAAAGTTGTTTAAAATTAAATTTCCTACAATTTTGGCCCCTATAAAATTTTTCGTAGGATTGATATTTTTCGATTTATACCTGTAGAGTTGAGGGTGGACCTAGGTAGGTATTGTATTATCGCGTTTATTATTGATGCTGTAAAATAAATCAAAAAAATATCGATCCCCCAACGAATTCCGAAGGAAAATTACTGCTTTCAATTTTTGTAAATCTCAGTCCGTTTTTGAGCTAATTTGACTGGGCTAGGTCTAATACGGTCTTACAATACTGTGACAATATCCAAGCGTTTCTTTTCTAAGAATGCGTAGACAAGAAACTAATATAAAGTTTTAGCATAAGAACTTTGTGAATTAATTTTGTAACCTGATTTTAATTATATGTTTCACTTTACTACCAATCACATATAAGAAAACTAGTAGAAGAATAGTTACCAAGATAGGTAGGGTTTTTGAACTTCTACATTAAATAGGAACTTTGTTTAGGTATATATAGAAGGTATAGGTTTGTATTTGCGTTTACACTAGCATTAGATTTGTTTTTAGCCGTTGATCAAAAAAAATGTGAAAAATATTTGTGTCTCACATTGGATATTCACCTTAGACACCTTACTTAGATACATAATAATAATAGTTCTAGCGTGATTTTATACAGCCTATAAACCTTCCTCGGTAAATGGAATATTCATCACAAAAATAAGTTTTCAATCCGAACCAGCAGTTCTTGAGATAAGCGCGTTTAATCAAACAAACAAACTCCTAAGCTTTGTAATATTAATATATATAGCTTATGACTGTTTGTTTTATTCTAAGAAGGTACGCTAAGCCAGTCTACCAGTCCGATTGTAATAATTGCATTAAAGTTATAAAACCTGTTTCAACCAGCAAAACCTGATTTGTTTGTAGTGTTTTGTGTTAACAATTTGTATACCTGAATTGAACGGATTGCCTACGTATTCATATAATTATTGAGATAATACCTATTTCTAATTAAATAACTTTTAACGACAGTGTTACACATGGTGATTAAACGTCATGAAATAAATAGAGTAATATAAATAAAATTAAATTTAAAGCTAAATTGTTTAAACTTAATAGAACAAAAGCTACTAACCTACTAAGAGCCTATACCTATTTTACCGGTTGTGAATAAAGTTTATCTAGAACATAAGTGACACATGGGCTTTAACTGCAGGAAGTAAAACAATCCATCAGGGCCTGTTATAATAAACTACAACCTTTATGGGCCCCGTAAACGATCAAACTTGTTTGTCAAACATGTTTGACCAAACTTGTTTGTCAAACATGTTTGATCAAACTTCATGTTTCATAATTATAACAAACATATCAAAAAAACCCGCAGCCCCGCACACGATCAAATATTTTGACAAACACGTTTGTCAAACAGAAATTTAATATGAAGTTTGATCAAATATTTGATCGTCTACGGGGCCCATTAGATTCACAATTGCAAATAGAAATATCTAATAAATGAAATATAATTCGACGGTGAAAAAAAAAATATAAGCATTTCAATATTTTTTTTAATTAATTTATTTTTTGTTGTACACAAAAAATATGGCACACATAAAGTTTAAAGATAATTTTACATATTACAAAAAGTACAATGAGCGGACTTATTGCTAATTACCATCTCTTCCAAACAACTCAAACATAAAAAGGAAAACTTAATATCGAGACCGGGTAGGTGGTGTAGTTGTATAAACTTATATATGAGTAAACTTACATATGTCTATAGAAAATACACACACAGACATCAGCCTATTGCAGTCCACTGCTGGACATAGGCCTCCCCAAATTCGCGCCAAAAATAGCGTGAACTCATGTGTTTTGCCCAATATTGGTTTTGCCCACAGTCACCACGCTGGGCAGGCCAGTTGGTGACCGCAGAGCTGGCTTTGTCGCACCGAAGACGCTGCTGCCCGTCTTCGGCCTGTGTATATCAAAGCCAGTAGTTGGATAGTTATCCCGCCATCGGTCGGCTTTTTAAGTTCCAAGGTGGTAGTGGAACTGTGTTATCACTTAGTCGCTTCTTACGACACCCACGGGTAGAGAGGGGGTGGCTATATTCTTTACTGTTGTAGCCACACAGCAGAGAGTTTAGAGCAAGAAGTTGTTCAATAGGAAGCTAGTAGGTACGAGTAGGTACTCGCTTTATCTAAACCTAAAGACACGATGATATATCTTATATGACAGATCTTCATTACTCTCTCTTATCTTATATTCAATAAGAGTTAGTTCAAATGATAGGCAGTCCCCTTAGAGAAAATTTCTAGCTATGCAAATGATAAAGCATGAATGAGTGTACCTATATGACATCACCGTTTTCTTTTTCGGGATATCAAACATTCTGGTCTCCTTATCATCGCATGTTATAAAAATATCTTATCATCCCTCTGCATAACGCTTAATCACCGGACGACAACTTTGCCACATTTTAACGTTCCACTTTAATGAGTTGCATAGATAGTGCAGTGTGTCATTAACATTTTTGAGTAAAAGTTGCATAAATCTTATTATAGGTACCTACATTACATTGCTAAGTATGAGTATAAAACTCTTTCCCACAGTCCACAGTAGTAGGGTTACGAAATAATATTATAATTACCTACATTTAGTTTTTCACTAGATCCAGCGTGCTGAAAAGTGCGTGACTAATGTACAAAGTAGAAAAAAAAACAGTTTTGACGTTGGTATCGGTTAGGTACCTACTCCGAAAATAAAAATCCAACCCTAATGGTAGGAAAACAGGAATTGATTGATTATTCAGTCACTAATTGTAAGGTATGACCACGCATAACTTTTTACAGAGTAGTTCGATTCGATTATTCTTTTTTTATTGTTCTTTTCTCTTTTTACACAAAGAGGTGACAAGAGCCATTCATGAATTACGACACACATTAAGGGGGGGATTGTGAGTTAGGGGGTCGACGAAGTGTGACATTGTGTGACAAGCGGTGGGGAAGGGTTCAAAATTTTGTGAAATATAATATATCTAATTGTGAATATTTATACATGGTGTTTCATCTGCATACCTATTAATAATTAACTTAAATAATTTAAGTTTTAATGGTTTTTTCGAAACTGATGTGCAAAATAATTTGATGTCAAAAATGTGACTATCTGTGAGAAGGACGGGGAAGGGGTCAAAAAATCGTGAATTTCGTGTAATGTAATTTATGGAATGATCCCAACTGGGGTTTTACGTCGCCCTTAGGTCTTTAGGCCCTAGGCCCTATTATTTTTTTTTGTAACGTGGGGAAAATCCATCATGGATACCCTCCGGCGCGGGGGCACCAGAGGGTTATGTCAGACTCCTACTGACCAAAAACCATCCACGTGTGAGCAGACCTCCGCCTAAGTGGGGCGAGATGGGGTCGCGTTAGCAGTTTCCACCCTGCCCCGGCGGTATGCCCGCGGACGTCTGAACGTCCGGGCCCCGGCACAAAGGGGCCTAAGGTCATCTTCAGCCAGTCATATAACCCATATTTAAGTATGTGGTTGAAAGGCTTATTGTTAGTTCAACGAAGGGGGGTTAACTATCCCATTTGACAGCTTTTTCAACAGTTTAGCTTCGACAGAGTATGTCGGTACGCAGTAATACGCACCTGCAAAAAAGTAACTACTTCGCCATTTACGAAAAAGAATTATAAAGATCAAAAATATTGAGAACCGTTTCAATTAAGTAGTAAATACTACGTGTCATTAAAGTAACAAATATATGTTTTACACAATTAATTTAATTAATAATAACTTGACGAATTTTAACAAACATAAAATACTTAAAATAATTTCGAAAAAATTTAAGACGTTATTTTTATAACTTCAACTTGGTGACATAAAATAATATTAAATTTAACACTTATTATTTGATGGTTCCGTAGTGACTAATTTTTTTTTCTGTCATATATACAGCTGTACCTACCTACGAGTACCTACATATTTTGACGACGCTTAGGCGCAGCGGTCACATCACTGGCTGTTGTGCTAGCGGTCGCGGGTTCGATCTCCGCACATGACAAATATTTGTATTGGCCATACAGATATTTGTTGTGGTCTGGGCGTTTGTGCTTATGTAATGTGTGTGTTTTCGGGCCCCTAACACAGGAAAAATTCCTACTGGGGGCCGTTCAGTGTGAAGCATTTATGCATATAGGTATATTATGTACTAGTGGTCGCCCAATGACCGAAATTCGACCATAATTAATCTATACTAATATAATAAAGCTGAAGAGTTTGTTTGTTTGATTGTTTGTTTGTTTGTTTGAACGCGCTAATCTCAAGATCTACTGGTCCGATTTGAAAAATTCTTTCAGTGTTAGATAGCCCATTTATCGAAGAAGGCTATAGGCTATATACCATCACGCTAAGACCAATAGGAGCGGAGTCCACGCCGACGAAGTCGCGCGCAGAAGCTAGTTTAAATTATAAGTTTGAACATTTATTTTCTATTTTCAAAGACTATACTTCTATAATAATAAATAAAAGAGTGTATATGCGTGTGTGTCAAATTCATGGTACCTAGTGTGTGTAATGTTTTTTTATTGATTTAATGTATTTTTATGCTTATATTAAAAACATTGCATTTTGCACTCCTTTTCTATAAACTACCTATAAGTGTGTGAAATTTCATACTCCTCCGACAATGCTATTTTCATAAAAAGTTGTACAAAGTTTTTGGTTCACGTATTAATATATAGATGCTATGCTTTTCATTTATTTATTTTTTGGTCGTACCAACTCAGAAACCTTTGTGGGCTCATGCAGAACACTTTGCTGAAGATCACGACATGATCAAATGCATATTTTACGAGTCTATAAAGTACGTACATACAGACAAACGTTCCTTTTTATATACTTATATATAGATATTTTTACCTATAGATTTAGATAGGTAGGGGAAGTCAGCTCAAAGCGGCCACCTTAACTTTGAGTAAAAAAAAAAACCAATCAAACGATTGATTTTCAACAAGAATTTTATACTGATGGGAAAAGAGTTTATTAAATTTATGATTTGTAAAATTTAGTGTCTCAAAAATTGAAATAATAAGCATAATTATGATATCTAAATTACGGAAACTTGTAAAAAAACCGCTTTGCCCGAGCGGCCGCCTAAAGCGGCCAGGGGGACAAGGGCAAATTGGCCAGCCCCAAAGATACTACGTATAATATTGTTTCTTTTTTTTATATAACATACTTGACGAAATAAAAATGTCCAAAAAATATAAAAGAACATTATTTATTAAAGGAAAAATTTGGTATTAATTTTTCCCGTCTTATACTCTGTTGCTAAACTAGCAATAATATCTATCTGCTATTATTAGGTCAATAATCGAAGGAGAAGGTATTCTAGAGTGATCGACATCTACTGGTAATGTGTGTTGTTGCTGTTCATCACTAGATGGTATCGGGTCTTCCATAGTAGGCGGATTGTCCGTGATTGTTTTTTTTATGTTACTAAGTCGGCAAACAAGCGTACGGCTCACCTGATGGTAAGCGATTACCGTAGCTTACAGACGCCTGCAACACCAGAAGTATCGCAAGCGCGTTGCCGACCCCATCCCCAGTTCCAACCAGGTGCTCTAGTCACCTTACTCACCAACAGGAACACAACACTGCTTGAAAACAGTATTATTTAGCTGTGTGTGTGGTTTTGTTTTCTTTTTGTGGTTGCTGGCAAAATTCAGCATCATCAACGATATATCTATTTGGAGGCGACAAGCCCGTTTTCTCGAAACCACTGACAGCGTTCTGGGTTGTTGCAGCTCGCAAGTAGGCAGCACCGAGCAAACTGGCGACATCTTTTTGATCGATTACCTATACGACCCACAACACCACGCTCAAAATATGTCTTTTTTCTCAAATCTTAAATTTACCTATTAATTTATCTTCAATCTTTAATTAAATAATCTCTAAATTTATATCTCCCAAGTTTCTTTTTCGCAAATCCTGTCGCAATGTGTCTTTTTAAAATTAGAGTAGTGCGAGGGATATTACATTTAAGTGCGATAGACTTAACAGATCCACGCTTATCGTTTATCTCTTTGATAGCTCGTGCCATAAGATTTTCATCCCATGATCTCTGGTTGGGTTTTTTCTTATAATTGTTCACCATCTAAACAAAATAATTTAGCATTATCTGTCTAATCATAATATTAACTGACCGCTTTGCCCTGGCCGCTTTGCCTTTCTCTGCCATTTTGTTTCAAAATGCGACTACACATACTTTTATACATTTACGTTTGAGCAAATTTTGCACAAATCAAGCCAGATAGATAAGAAACAATACACGTGTTATAAAAGGGTTTAAATATAAAGAGGTATGATCAAAACAGGATGAACTTGACTTGCATTTTTTTAGCAAAACTTAGAAAAATATTATTTGCGACACTGTATCCAAATGATCGTTTCCAACGCTACCGAATTGACTGCCCGGCGTGGGGCGAGAGGTTTCTTGTGTGACAAAAAGGCAACGTCGCACTGTCATTCCAAATAACCGAAAAATTAAGAGTGGCCGCTTTGCCTCCTATGGCCGCTTTGAGCTGACTTCCCCTACACATTTTTATTTACTATGCTATGTTTGTACATTTGTTATGTACGTACTTCTAAGCACGAGTAGGTACCTATGTAAGTAGGTACTGGTATTTAGATGTTGATTTGAATTTACAATTATAAAAATACAATTATATATGTTTTCAATTTTAATAATGTCATTAAATTAATTATACCAAGATATGATAAACTATAAAATACAGATAAGTTATTTTTTACAAGAAATATTTTCTATCGGTCTATAGAAGCTAAGAGGTTAAATAATTTTTATAAATGCTTACAGAAATGGAATTACGTTAATGTTTTCAAATATCAATAGCCAAAGACATTACATCTCTTGTAAATTGTAATGTCTGTCAATAGCAATCGATTAGAGATGCAGGCAGACAACGGCAAATAAAAAAAATACTTAACTGGCAGACTTTTTAAGCTTTTTTCGCTTTCTAAGCACTATAAATATTAAAAAATTAACAAAATAAAAGAGAAATTGAATTTTAAGCTATGAAACATAATTCTTAACTTGCCTATTTGCGAATAGTAAGCTAATAGGCTCTTAAATAAAATTTATATAAGCATATTATAATTCTTATGAAACCCTAAAATATGCCTTGAGTGAAGTTATCTCAAGGTAGTTTTTGTACGTTATCATTTCAAAGATTGTTATCGATAAGATCGGCTGTTATCAACAATCAAGAATGCGGCTTCGCATTTCGAGACAGAAAAACCACTTCATTTCGAAGGCGACCTGACTAATTAGTTTTTGGTAGAACCAAAAGCATTTAAGTTACCCAATATAGATAGTAATTACGCAATTCGGTAGTACCTACTCGTAACTTTGTACCGTTCTGTAGATAGGTATACATTCGTTTTGATAAATTATTTGATAAAATGTTTGTTCATAATAAATTAATGACGCTGTAATTTTATTCAATTTATATTAAAAGTTTTAACGTGTAGCTTTTTAACGCTTATGTTTGAAACGACGAGTAACCACTTATATATACTTACCCTACCTATTTGTATGACTTAGGTGCTTAAAAAGTAAATTAGTTAAGAGTTATTTAAACTAACATTAAATATAAAAAAAAAATCATCCTATCCATTTTCTGTATGAAGAAGGTTATCGATATACAATAAATCGTTCTCAAAGCGTTAAGACCACAATAATCTGTTAGGTAGGTATAGGTACTTATAATATAGGTACCTAAGTAGACAATTAACAGTTCTAACTGATTTTAATTGACTTTTTGGAAGTGCCTAAGTTACTAAACTTAGTAGGTATACCTACTATTTTCCAATAAAAAAGGAATTATCAAAATCGGACTACCCTCTAAAAAGTTATGCGTTGTCATACATAACAAAAATATACGTGTCGAATACATAACCTCCTCCGTTTTTTCGTCGGTTGAAATAAAACCGGCCAAGTGCGAGTCGGACTTGCGCACGAAGGGTTCCGTACCACTGACTAGGTAATATATATTTAAATATATGTATTATATAAATATCGATCAAAAATAGGTAAAAAAATGCGTTTTTTGTATGGGAGCCCCCCTTAAATATTTATTTTATTTTATTTTTAGTATTTGTTGTTAAAGCGGCAACAGAAATACATAATTTGTGAAAATTTCAACTGTCTATCTATAGCCGTTCTCGAGATACAGCCTGGTGACAGACGGACGGACGGACGGACGGACGGACGGACAGCGAAGTCTTAGTAATAGGGTTCCGTTTTTACCCTTTGGGTACGGAACCCTAAAAAGGAGGATTGAAACGTCTCAAGTCAACGTTACTAAGGTTTTTAAAGCCAGTGTTGTGATCTTTTTTAAATGTCATTGTTTCCACTGCAAATATATATTCCAAGATTGTGGTAGCCGTTAAATTAAACGTCTGATTTAACCATTTAACTCAGACTGCAACAAGAATTATTATTGTGTCACAATGAAATTCCTTTTTTAAACTTAAATTGTACAATATAAATGATGTAGGTAGGTACTTAATAAATCAAAACTTTTAAGGTAATCGTTCGAGAAAATCTTTCTCTACTGTTAAACTTTTCGTAACTGGCGCATACGATTTACTTTTGTGCTACCCACACATTAGGCAAATCTAAAATTTTTTAATATCATATCAAAAATCGACCGTTCCAGCGGGGATCGAACCTGCAACTCCGACTAGGGACACGAAAAAAGTATCGATACTTTGTGGTATCGAGTACATTACCATTCGATACCGATACTTTTGTACTCGATACTTTGCATTCGATACTTTTACTCAATGAGTACTTTTTTGCAGGTATCGTATCGAAAGTTTTAAATGAGTACTTTAGTGTGTTTTCCAATTGCAGCACCAAAGCGCACTTTAAGGCGTAATGCTCAATTTTGAATGTTTCAACTACAGCAATGCTTCGCTCAATCGAGCACATTCAAGTTTCTAGTTTTCCTATTACAGGATTTAAGCGCATTATGCGGTTTAATGCTCAACGTTGAATGTTTCAACTACAGCAACGCTTCGCTCAATTGAGCACAATAAAAAGGACTGCTTTTGCGTGATGCGTACAACGATACAAATTACAATCTATACCAACCCAGTAGCAGAAAATTAACATTAATTTAGTGTTTATTCTTTAAATTGGTCTAAAGTTTTGATCCCTTCCTCGAATCCCTTGATCGAATTTTTTTATTAAGATTAACAACTACCTATATCGTTAGTAATGTTGAATTGTTGAAAAATATTTTTCTTCGAACTTTTTTGGAAATAATAAAAAGTTAATTCAGACTGTGATAAAAAATTGTAATATTTTACAGTTATTTAACTATTCTTTACGTTGTTAATTCTTGCACTGTATCCCCGCTATATGATAATATGACACTCTCTCTCATGACCATTGGTTGCAGGTTGACTGAAAGAGATTTCTTCTAGGGATAAGTCTGTGGGATAAGTCCACCCACAGAGTACTTTGTATAAATAGTCCACCTTAGCCATCAACTATATGTCATATATGTGTAATTTTCTGTATATTCTTTTTTTTAGTGGAATAAAGTATATAATAAAAAAATATAAGTAAGTATGGATGAAGTTACAAACATTGCCTATATTTTTTTTGTATTCCATATTTAAAATGTGATTACAATTATTTCAGTTTAGAATTCAAAACTTTTAACGAAACCTTTTTTTGTTCACATTGTAATGACTTTGATCGAACCATTGAATGAAGCAGGCAATCATAAATGTTATCAAAATGAAGACAACAATCTTATTTGTTCATATTTACGAAAATGAAAATAAAGAAAACCACGAAGAGCAATCAGCAAGTGTTTAACTAAGTACGAAGAGCCTGAAGTTCATGATTCTTATCAGGTACAAATAGTTCATAGTGAAATAAAATTTAACGTCTTACAATGTAGGTATAAAATGTTACATTACTAATATATTACAATTATTTCAAACAGTTACAAGATAAATATTTTTTTATAATTTAAATAATTTTTCATTATAAAATGTTCAATCTTCTTAGCAAGAAGTTAAAAGATTAGAACTAAGTGTTTTATTTGTATAATTATTTTAGGTTACACTGCAAATATTAAAAGGGATGAACTTATAAATTCATTCTGCAGATTTTAAAACAGAGAGTAATACTGAGAAATAATAATTTCATTAATTTTTAAATGTATAGTTTATAGACTGCAGATTAAATTTTGAAGTTTTAATCTATACTAATATATAAAGCTGAAGAGTTTGTTTGGTTGTTTGTTTGTTTGTTTGTTTGTTTGAACGCGGTAATCTCTGGATCTACTGGGCCGATTTGAACAATTCTTTCAGTTTTAGATAGCCCATTTATCGAAGAAGGCTATATAGGCTATGTGTCATCACGCTAAGACCAATAGGAGAGGAATCCACGCCGACGAAGTCGCGCGCAGAAGCTAGTTAAATTATAATTGTCTGTTATGTTTCTAATTTTTCTGATGCTGTGTGGACAAAGAAAGCCACAATGGCAATGCTTAGCATATATGAAGCAAATGTACAATAAATCGCTTGTGGAAGAAAACATCCGAAGGCTTAAAAGATTTATGTACGCAGGTAAAAAGACTTAATGTCAGTAATGCTGAAGGTGTATTAAACTATTAATAGTGTGTTGATTAGAACTCTTCATTATAAGGATTAAGTTATGGTTTTACAGGTAACAGCAGATCAGGTTAAATGAAAATTTAATCGCTTAAACAATAAAAATATAAGGACAACAACAATAAGAGTAGAAGAGCTCATATGACATTTGAATATTTGAGCAATTTAAACAAATTTTTCATAAAGAGAAAAATGTTTCCACTCCACATGCATTTTCTTCTTTGACACTTTCTACAGATGGAAAAAAAGGAAGCATGACATAACCCAGATCAAAAAACATTAGTAAGAGTAAAAAATTCAAAACAACTGTAATTGCATACGTTAAAAAAACTGCAAGAAACCAGCAACGCATTCAAAGTATGGTACTTTTACAAAACATTCAAGAAAACCACAAGGCTAGAGATGAAAACATGACTAAATATTTAGAAATGAAAGAGAAAGAAATGGAGTTAAAAAAATGGAATCGATGTTCGTGAAACAGAAATGTAATATAAAAAAGATATTGCGAGTGAAAAACTAAAGTTGAATGAAAAGAAGCACAAGAACTGGTTAAATCTAGAAAAATTTAAATGTGAACTTCTTGAAAAACTGTTAAAAAAATCGTACCGACAGCGAAGATTCATTAAATTAACAAAAATTAATGTTTAAGAGTTTGTTGTATGTGCCTAAAAAGTTTATTTTAACATGCCAAAACAAATACTTTATTTTAAGTTTTAGATTAAGATTTTATTGTACTTAAAAACTTTATTATGTTTTTAACATGCAAAAACCAATAAAACATTTTTTAAAGTTTTTTATTTAAATAAACAGTACATAGATTACTTATTTAATAAATTTTAATTCTTTATCATTTTAATTGAATTTTACAAATCAATTTACAAGTGGTATAGAAAAGTATAGATATTTTATTTTGAGCTTATGAAACTTGTGCATCTGGAAACAATAAGTCTCTGAATAATAGTATTCTACGATCTCTATCATTTTTATTATTTTGATATTGTTCTTTATAACCATGTTCCTCTAAATTTATTCTACAAATTCTACAATTGTACATTATCCATGATTATCATCTACAAAGATCAAAGTTATCATGTCCATTGATACACTAATTGTGCAAAATACATGCTGCTGTAACAATTTTGGATACAAATGATAAATCTTTGTACTCAGTAAAGAATTTAATTAGTCGAAAACGGCTTTTCAACGAATATTGAATTCGAATTGGTATTTATACTAATATTATAAAGAGGTAAAGTTTATAACTTTGTTTGTTTGCAGGGGGTAATCTTGGAAAATACTGATCCGATCATAAAATTCTTTTACTAACAGAAAGCTACACTATTCAGGAGTGACATAGGCGGCTATATTTTATTGCAATTGATTATAAAATACACTGAAAATAATAGTAGGTGTTACGAATCGCGCCATCTCTTGACGTGCTCTTGACGACCTGTACCAACTAAACATTGATGTAAAATTGTAAAGTAACAGGTAACAGCGGACGGCGCGCGGCGGGCCAAAGCACTAAGCAGCGACGGTGTTCAAAACGTTCACCAGAGTATGATTATAAAGTTCACTGATTCATTGCATTTAAAAATTCGTTATTATTCTGTACGCGTTAAATTTAAAAACTTGAAACATATCAAATTACTGTAAAAATCAAGAAATCGACACCTCCTACGCATAACTATGTATCTGCAAAAAGCAAATTTTACAGGAGAGCCATTTAAAGTTTTCGAAAAATTAAAATCGTCATATCTCAGCAACCGTAACGACTTTTAACCTGAAATTCGGCAAGTACCCTTAAGTTGGCGTAAATTTAACATAAACAATGAAATTTTATTGTTAAACCTATAGGTTGTTGTGTTTTAGCACATACATACTTATACGTTGTTCCGAAAAATTTATTAAATTTTGTATGTGCCCTATACATATATTTACATTGGAATATTCTTAAATTTTAATGGTGAACTGCCAGTTATACAATTAAACTTAGTATAAAATCAGGAAGTATATAGTGTAACTGTAAAACCTGACCAATAAAAATAAAAAAACTGCTCTGAGGGCGGTCTATTTCTATTACAGCATCATTACGAAAGCTCTCCTGTCAAATTTGGTTAAAATCTCAAAGTTTTGACGTTATTGACATTTTAATTTACTTCGTGAATTATCCGAAATATTTCGGGTTTTTTTATATTTATGGTAAGGCTATAACATACATACATAGGCCTTTGCGTCTGTTACAGACGATTTAAACAGTGCCTGAAGAGCATTTTTTCTGATGGCTGTAAAAGCCGATACGGGAGCGGCAGACTCTACCACACACCGAACAGGGAAAAGATGCGCTAGTGTCATTATTATAGCTGTTTTGATGTTTTAGTTTCTCCTGTCCGATAAGAGTCCAAACCAGGCTTCATCATGATATTTTTGACCATCCTTCACGCTCTTACGCCATTGGTCTCTGTTCTCGGCTAATTTGTCCCAGCTATTGTGGTTTATGTTAAAAGCCACCATATCGCGCTTGGCGCAGTCTTTGAAACGAAGCAAAATCCTAAGCATGATCTGCCGTGGAAGTTGGGAGGTATCCATTCGGTGCACATGCTCCAACCAAGGCAGCCGACGCTGTTTAAGCATGGCAGTTAGACAGGGTAGCTGTGCTATTTCTGGAACCTTCTCGTTGGTCAGTCTGTCTTTCCAACTTATACCCAGGATGTTCCGTAAGCAGCGCATATAGAAAGTGTTGATTTGGCGTTCTTGCTTCGCATAGGACGTCCAGTTTTCCGCTCCGTACAAGAGTGTGCTCAAGACACAAGCCTGGAATGCACTCTTGACTGAGCCGCCTGAACATAGTCGCCGCTTTTCCGATACGAGTATTGATCTCTGCTTCTAGAGAAAGATTGTTCGAGACAGCCGATCCTAGGTAGCAAAACTTATCAACCACTTGTAAGGTGGTGCTATCCAGCATTACTGCGGGTATATCTGCACTGCCTTGCGCTAGCACCACAGTTTTAGCACGGGCTTATGGACATGGAAAACAGAGTGCATGCTTTGGAAAATTTGTCCATGATTGTTTGAAGCTCGAGAACTGAGTTTGCCACAAAGGCTGCATCATCAGCAAATAACAAAGAGTCAAGGTTGGCTGGTAGAAAATGCATGAATTAGCGTTAAGCCCGCCTTTTGTACAAACTTTTTTTGTACAATAAAGAATTTAAAAAATAAAGAGTCGACGAAAAGGTCATCACGCTTTTGTTTAGCTTGAAGCAGTGAGATGTTGTATAGCTTTCCGTCTACTCTTGTATGAAGGTGGATACCCTATTGGCTGCCGCCAAAAGCATTTTTTAGGATAAGCGAAAAGAATATACCAAACAGGGTAGAAGCTAACACGCAGCCTACGCATTTCGAACTGATCAGACGTTTGGCCATCAAAAACTACAGCGCTTTTCATACCCTCATGAAAGGATTGAACGAGGCTCAAGAGTTTCGGTGGACACCCAATGCATTTCAGTGCAGTATAAAGACCTTTCCTGCTGACGGTATCGAAGGCCTTATTCAAGTCTACAAACACCATATAAAATGGCGTTTTCTGCTCTCTGCACTTCTCCTGTAGTTGACGAAGGGAGAAAATCATATCAACTGTGGAACGCTAGGGGCGAAAACAACACTGTGCCTCAGGATATACGCGATTTGCAAGTTTTTGGAGCTTTCCTAATATGACGCGTCCAAATAGCTTGCCGACTAAAAGGGAAATGCCACGGTAGGAGTTGCAATCGCCGCGATCTCCTTTCCCTTTGCATAATGTGATTATGTTAGCATCACGCATATCCTGAGGCACGCACCCCGCTTTCCAGCACTTACTCAGCAGATTGTGCAGAAGAGGTGACACACACTAAAGTTTTAGAATTTCTGCTTGAGATTCATCACTACCAGGACTCTTACCGCGCTTAAGCTGCTTTACAGCAATATGGTATTCCCCTATAGTAGGTAGGTCGTCTAATTGACTTCAAGTATCCAGTTTAGGCATGCTCTGAACAGCCTCCGGTTCGATGCTGACTGGAATCGCATAGAAACTGGTGAAGTGTTCTACCCAACGTTCCATTTGACGGCGACTATCTGTAATAACAGAGCCATCCGCTTCCTTAAGGGGAGCTGTCTTTTTGGAAACAGGGCCAATGGCTGTTTATATTCAATAAAGAATTCATCTTTTCTTTGGTTAACGCAGCGCTTTTTTCTTTGATTTAAAGATAGGGGGAATTCTAATGATTGGTGTTCTGGTGGCATAGGTGAGCTAACTGATAAAGTCATAGGTGTTGAAGTAATTGTTGAGCCATTAGAGCCTAGTTGAGCTATTTCTTGTGCTATTAAAGTTGAAAAACTTGGTGAATCTAAGCACAAATCTTTTGTTTCAACGGAACTAATATTTTGTATGATAGGTGAATACGGCAATGTATGGTCATTAAAATTACAGTCTGTAGACAAAGCTACTGAAGCTCGTAGTTCGCTTGGCGCCCCAGAAGAGCTACAAAACATATTTTATTTGCCGTCAGGCACAAAAGTTTGCTAAAAAAACCACCGCATTGAATCGGTTAAATGATTTATTTCTGATATAATTACGATGTACAAGTAGGTAACTGCCATAATCTTTTTTCAATCTTACAGGATTCCAACGACTAAATGTTTAACTGTACAGGTACATTTTTTGATCTTACTGGATTCCAAATAATAACTGTGTAAGTGTTAAATACATATCAGGATAAAAAGGAACTACAGTGAATAACTGTGTATCTACGTAGTTACATACTTAAACATCGGGATTACATCAAATACAAATTAGCAACATTATTTATTAAAATTTACTGCAGTATGTGAATTACTTGTGATAAAATACAGAAAACAATTGAATCATGACTTTTAAAAATAAATTTAATCATATTTGGTTGAATACAACATGCCTTGCCTTGATGGTACCTACTCTTGTTGGTCTAATAATAAATCTTCTCCGACATTGTAGGAAGATTTACGCCTTTTTATTACATCTTCTTACAATGTTGCTAAAAATTGGAACCTATTACTCGACATTTTTGAAATTAAAGCTGATCGTCACGGAGCGCGTCCACACCCGCTCGATCGCCGTAGTACAACTGACTAACGGGTAGTTGCTCGTCGCCCGCGCACCTGTGCCCCCGCGTATTATAGTGCAACTGGTACTTACTTATTTTATCAGCGTCATTGTTTAGCAACATATGTAGATACATACTTATACGTCTGACAAAAATCAATGTTCTGGTCAAAAAAAAAATCTGATATTTTTTTACGTGATAGATATAAGTGCATAAATACCAAAAATGTAATAAAACCGATTTCGTGTATCTGGCAGATACATCCAAATACGTAGGAGGTGTCGAAATATATTACGTTTATATTTATCATATTTATCGTTTATTATTTTGTCAGTTCTATATCGAACGTCATAAGATTACATTAAATAAGTTTTCTATTGTCTAAAGTGCTAAGATTAGATTAGAAATAATTTTATCTGGTGGTTAAGTATTTTTAAATTTTCCAATTTTCCGCGCAATTTTCTTAATTTCTTGTGACAATAACAAAAACAAAAAAATAATTAGCCAAATTGGTCCAGCCACTCACCCGTGATGGCGTGACCATGACCAAGGAAAATAGGGATTCATTTATTTAAATAGATATCACTTTATTTATACATTGATGAGGTTGCTGTCTATGATTTTTTTTAAACATTTAATTTAGCGATTAGCGCATTCTAGTGGTACATTATTTGAAAAAATTAACATTCAAATTAATGGGGGCTTTACACGCTACGTTAAATTGTAGCAATTTATTGAACGATTTATCGCTCCAACAAATCGAAAGAGCAGAACACAACTCCAATCTCAATAAATCGCTACAATCTCCCGTTTACACACAACAATAAATTGTAACAATCTCATCGTTACGATAAATTGCTACAACTTAACAACTTAGCAACGAGTGTGTAAAGCCCGCTTAAGAATTTGGCATTGTGCGTCACTGATGCTCTGCAATTGGAACACTACCATTATCTTCAAGTACGATAATAAATTTCTGGAGTGGTAACACTGCATGATATTCACGATGGTCGTTGCCCATGGTCGTTGCCCATGAGTCGATGACTTAATGTAAATGTCAAAAGTTTTCAAAACGAAAACGCGGTTAACGGTTATTTATACTTATATTCATTATTCAAAAATCAAATGTAATCTAAAAGTACTCAGTAGTCAGTACTCACTAATCTGAAATTTCAAAGTTGTAACTGTGTTGTCTACTTGTCTTCAACAATGCTGTAGTCCGCTCTTGTTCGAAAGTTACAACATTGTACGACTGGCAAATCCTTTAAAAAGTCGTATTTTGGTTATATTTTCACTTTGAATGCATGAATAATGCAAAATTAGGATAGTTTTTACTAAAAACGCCAAAAGTCATTTTTGTGGCATACAACAACTTACGTTGGAGGTATCGATATAATATACCTATTGACTTTGACTGGATTGACAGAATAATCTGAAATGTTTCAATGAGACCAATCAATTGAAGGTTTTTTGTATTTAATTCATTTCTACATATTCCATTTATTGTATATTTAAGTAGTTTGATATATTTTCCTTAGTTTACACTAAATAAATTTCTGAACGCAGGCATAAATATTTGACAACCAATACAAGTAATATATTATGTCAATCCGTTTTATGCCGTTTTCATTACTGACATTAGTCTACATTTTTAAAATCTTAAATACGCCACAATCCGTATATTGTGAATATATGTTGTCGATTCGAATTAGGGGAAAGTTTACCGACGATATCGACGGGATGAATATTAAAAAATGTTTGACAGTTACGAAACACAGGAACAATATACATAATTATACTTATGTACTTTCATAGAAATTTTCATTCCCACCTTTCAACCTCTTATACCCTTTTTTTAACCTATGTCCTTTCTCAGACTCTAGACTATCTGTATACCAAATTTCATTAGAAATCTGTTGAGTAAAGGCGTGATTGCGCGACAGACAGAGTTACTTTCGGATATTTAGCTTTAATAAGGTCCCCAGGCCTCCTCCAATGATGCCTACTTCTGTCTGTCCTATGGTATTAGCCAACACTTGAAAAGAAAAAGTAATTTTATATATATATTTAATTTGTTTGTTGCTTTTTTTTATAGTGAAAGTGTGACGTGTGTTTGACGCAATTTTTGTTATAATATTAGTGAAATGTTATAAAAATTAAAAATATAATGTAGTAACTGTTAAGTACTTTTTTTTGGAAGTCGGGACAAAAGTACTCGATACCTAGAAGTACTCGATACCTGGGAGTATCGATACTTTTGTTTCGATACTTTTGTGAGTACGATACTTTTTTTTCGATACTACTCATGAGTACAGTATCGATACTTTTTATTCGATACCGTGTCCCTAACTCCGACTGACTGTGTCGGTACTCTAGCCAATCAAGCTATAGAACGATGTAGCCGTTAGGATAGAGTTCTTTCGTTACTAAGTGATTGCGATTTAAATCTATATTTGTAAAATGGATGAAGTTTATTTTGCAGATAAGATACGAATAGACTTTATCAGCAGGGTGTAGAATAGACCATTATTAACCTAAATTAGACTACTAAACTAATTAAACTACAACTTTTAGATTCACATTTGCAACTATAAATAATATTATAAATATAGGAATTCGATAGTACATACCTTTTCTTTTTTTTTTTTGTTTATTTGCAATCAGTCCCAAGACTATGAGCAAATCTGCTATGTGATGCTGTCATGCGGAGCTGTTTCCCATTGGAAGCATATACTCATTTGCTGCCCAAAGCTACTGACGGTCTTCTAGCTCTAGGATGTGATGACGCTTTAATCGTCTCACATAGTGGTCAGTGGTGAGTTAATGGCGAGCAAGTTCGTTGGGGTGATGGATTAACCGCTCTTTATATCTAGCTGCCAATCTCCGAATTTCCTCCTTGATTGTTCTCATTTCCAAGTGTTCGTGAACTTCATCGTTGGTTATGTACCATGACACGTTTGCAATTGTTCTCAGTATCTTTTTCTGTTGGCGCTGGATTATATTTAGGTTTGAAACGCTTGCGCTGCCCCACAGTTGCAGACCGTATGTCCAGATGCACTTTAGTATAACTTTGTAAATAAGCAATTTGTTGTCCAATGAGAGTCTCGAGTTCCTTCCTAGCATCCAGTAAAAGTTGTTGTATTTTAGTAGGAGTTCCTGCGTTTTACATTCGATGTGGTGCCTACAGGTCAGTCTGCGATCAATGTGTAAGCCAAGATATTTTACATGGTCACTGTGGGGCAGAGCACACTGTCCCAACATTACAGGTGGGCAGTCACCTTTTTCAAGAGTAAATGTCACCTGTACCGACTTTGCAGCACTAGCCTTTATTTTCACTTTGTTAAGGCTCTTCTGCAAATTCTCTGATGCCAGTCTTGGATCCTTATTACTTGCTAATATAGCAGTGTCATCTGCAAATGTGGCGATGGTTATTCCTGGCGTTAGCGGTAGGTCTGCAGTGTAGAGCATTGGGCCGAGGACAGATCCCTGTGGCACCCCAGCTTCGACCTCTTGAAACTCAGATGTGGCGTCACCCTCCCTCACACAAAATATTGCGGTCCTCCAGATAAGATTGAAATATTAGGAAGTATGAGTGGGAGATATGCTGCTTGATCTTGCATAGTAGGCCTTTGTGCCAGACCTTGTCAAATGCCTGTTGGATGTCCAAAAACGCTGACGAGCAATATTCCCTTTGTTCTAAGGACTTCTTTATAGTGTCACATACTCTGTGGGCTTGTTCTACTGTGCCATGGTGTTCTCTAAAGCCAAATTGGTGATCTGGTATCACATTGCGCTCCAAGAGGCCTGACATGATTCTGCGGAGTATTATCTTCTCTAGTACCTTGGATATTGTAGGCAACAGACTGATTGGCCGATAAGATGTTTTTTCGGTCATTAATTTGCCGGCCTTGTAGATCATAATGATTTCAGAGAATTTCCACGCACTCGTAAAATACCCCACCCGTAGCACTGCATTGAAGATGGCAGTGATGAAGATGATAGCCCTCCTCGGTAGCTCCAGCAACACCTCTTTAGTTATCAGGTCGTAACCTAGTGCCTTTTTACTATCAAGCCTGTGTCAAGTTTAATGGTTTTTATGACTTCCTTGGGCGATACAGATCTCGGTGGAAGATCCATTTGGAGGTCTTGATTAAGAATGAGATCAACATCTTCATCTGAGGCGTTATCTAGTGTTATACCTATTTGGTTTAAAAACTCTTATTAGATGATCCGCAAATAAGTCTGTTTTTTCCTGGTTTGTTCTAGCCCAGCCGTTTTCTTTTTTATTGGGGCTTTTGGTATGTTGGGTCTGTCACAAGAACGGGTGATTTTCCAGAGTGAGTAATTGCTGGCTTTAGTAGCAGTTAGAGACTCCAACTTTGCTTGCATTGTTAAGTCATTGGCTGTCTTTATAGCCTCCTTCAATTATACAATGGCTTTATTAAGGGCGGCCTTGTCTTGCGGATGACGGCTAAGCTGCCAAACTCTGCGTAGTCTGCGTTTTTCCTGGATCATGATCTTTATTTCGAGTGGTACATTTGTGGGCTGGCTCCTATGTTTAATAGTGGGAGTGCTTTTCCACGCAGCAACTTGTAGAAGATTAGTGAATTGTACCACTGCTATGTCAATTTCCTCCGCTTCTTTGAGTCTGATATTTAGCTTAAGGTTTTCTTCTATGTGTTCCCTGAAGGAGGGCCAGTCTGTATGCCGGTTGCACAATATTGTGGGCCTTTCGACTTCAATTATAGTTGAGCTGATAGTTAGTAAAACTGGGGTATGATCAGATGACCCATCAGCACATGACTCTATCTTCATGTACTGTTTTGAGAGTCCTTTTGTTATGAAAAAGTCAAGTATGTCCGGGATTCGATTGTGATCGGCTGGCCAGTTGGTAAATTCTGAAGAAGGGGCAACTGTACTTAAGCGATATAGATACCTAAAAAAGAATAATACAATATAAACTTAAACGCCCTTATTCACTTGTGAATAATTTAAAATGTATACAATTATATTTTAGTAAAATATAGCTATAGAAGTTTTTTCAAAGAATTAAATTAAAAACAAAGATTCGTCATTAAATTATGATTTAATTTTATATAATATATTTATGACTGTATCAATTCTTATTTTATTAATAAATATCTTGAACATTACGTAACGTTTTATAATATGTTTTCTTTTTTTTATAACAAGTCTTTACCAACAATTAAATTAGTGTGGTATGGTAACATAATATTATAATTAATAATTATTAATTATTTATTATATATAGCAACCTATGAGTTATGTCAATTGTCAATTGTCAAACAAATCTTGATATTTTTTCAAGAGCAACAGAAAAAATCAAAAATTATAAATTAGTGATAATCATTCTCAGTTAACGAAATGATTAAACAATTAGTGATTTTTTTAGACGTTTCATTTGTGAAATGATTCAATTACCTCGATAATTGTGTGGTTCTATCATGAATTTAGATGGTTCTTTATCTTGACAGTTATTAAGCCAAATAGAAAACAAAGCTATATTTGTGTGCAATACAGCGTTTTAAAATGTTTTCAAAATCTATTACTAGTAAGGATACATTTCTAGAACAGACTAAAGCTGCTAGAGAAGAACGGGCTCTTGAAAAAAAGCGTGAACAGTCCGCGATAAAAATACAAGCAGTAGTACGTGGTTGGCTTGCCAAACAGAAATTTATCAAACTCATCTTGTAAGTAGCATAAAAATACGGAAATAAAAATTAACGCCTTCAATGTTAAAAAATTTATTATATTAGATTCAAACTCCTTTTTGTGCCACTGTTAATGTAGTTTGTTCCTGTACAAAATTATTCAATGTCTGTATTTTCATGTAGTATGGAAGGTCAATCAGTGTTATTAGTAGTGTGAAACTTTTCAGTTTTTAATTGAAAATATAAAAAAATAAATTTTATGTTCTTTCACAGTATAATTTGCTGCTTAGCACATTGAGATGCTTGTAATAAAGATAACAGATTTGATTGATTGATTTGTTCCGTGGCCATTGATCATGTTTTCTACTCCAGGGTTGTGGTTTCAATTTCTATCTGAATGATTTTGAGTGTATCAATTTATATTTTTCATTTTTTTTTATTTATATAAATATGTATTAAGTTGCTTGATATATTTATTTTACAAAGCTATTTATACTGTTAGAAAAATATTACTCTCGTTTATTTAATATTTATGTTACAAGTCAATAGTGGGTTGTTTATGTATTGTGAAGAGTTGAAACTTTTATTTATTTAATTACACATTCGCACACCAATACAAGGTTTTAACAGTGTGACAAATGATATATAAAAATAGAAGTTGCATCAGTTGCAACAGGCGACCTTATTGCTAATACAGCGATCTCTTCCAGGCAACTTTTTTTAAAAATAATAAATTCAAAAAGAACATTCTGTTTCAAAAATAATAAATTAATAGTGACATTACATTATTTAAATAATAATATTTCATTATTAAAGTTGTTGAATAAATATAAATATTTTCAGAAATGATTTTGATCAGCTCTTACCAGATTTAACTAGCCACGGTTCCCAAGATGAGCCTCAACAGCCAGACTTTGTGCCAGCATTGGATGTGTACAGGGTAACATGCCGTCTCTTCCTGATTTTTAAACATCAGCGGGATAGAAAGAGATTCGAGAAGCTCTGCAAGTATATAGTACAGAGTCTTCATTCTGAATCGGTTAAGGTATCTTATGTGGGCGTATTTTTAAATAAGGAATACAGGTAAAACAATAAGGAAAAATAATTTTATTTAAGTAAATAAAATATTTAAATTTATTAATTTGTGATCATAACTCCAATAGTTATGCAAAACAATAAATAATGTAGCACATAATATAGAATAGAGGAAAAACTATTAAAATCATTAGAATTTTTATTGGAGTAAGTTCAATAACAAATTCAAATATTAATATCTTCTGTAAAATAATAACTTATTTATCCTTAAATTTAGACAATACCTAATAACTCTTCATTATATTTTAGTTTACGATGGATATCTCACATAAAGGATTTATTATACAAATGCTGCCAGTACCTCGAAGAATTAAAACCAGAGTCTCCAATAGATACGCAGAGTATACTCATATATCTCCACACATTGCTCGCATTCACAGCCACCAACACATGGGCCCTGACCAGACTCAAAAACTTCGAGAAGCTCAGAGGAGGCATGACTCAATTATGTGCTAATGTTATGGGATCGCTCTTCCATAGAGGGTATTATTTAACTTTAAAGGTAAGATATTCTAATCAAATGCCAAGTTTTTTGCTTTCTAGTCTATTTCTAGACAAATTCTTGTAAAATATTTAATGCATAACAGAATTCCAAATTAATTACATGATATTGGTCTGGGAGCCAGTGACAGATTTACATGACCAATTTGGACCAATTGAGAAAATGATTGACCAAATTTGTACCTGGCTCCCGGACCTTTACAATTACTAGTACTATATTTTAGAAATGATAGTGCCTTCCTGCTCTTTCTCATTAAGAATTGATAAATTAGAAAGCTTGAGAAACAATATCAAAATAAATTTCTTGTTATAAGTTTGAGTTTCAATAAGTATAGTGACTATTAATAAGGTGAATACAATAATTAATTATAATCTTTTTTCCCAGTCTCTACTCCTCCGTGGACTCTGTCGTGAAAAAGTTAGCTTAAAGAATATAGCACTAACAGCGATTGTCACTCTCACACTACGACCGCTTGTGTCGGCCCAGTTCTCTGAGAAACTGCTAACAATGTATATCATACAGATATTGTCCGTGCCTACACTTGTCTTCCACATGCAACAGATATCTCCTGAGGTTTGTACACATTTTTATCAAGCCATTTAAATAAAAATGTAATAAACTAATAAAATTGATAGATGCTTTCTTTTTCAATTGAAAAGAAAGTCCAGTTGCATGGACCAAAGTCCCTATATTCTGATTGAAATCATAGTTTATAATTAACTAATCATGGTATATATTGATTGATATGTTTCCTAATCTCAGAAACAGATTTTAGCACTATGTACTTCTTGCAATGAGACTGCATTTATATTTGTGCAATTAAGAGTATCAATTGTAATTGTTAATCTAAAGCATTTTTTTTACCTTTAATAACATTTTTAATAATGTTTAATAATTTTTTTTATTCAATTACAATTATTACAAATCATTTAGAATGTAACAAAACTTCAAGACGTATTTAATAATGAAATTAATTGCTTGAATAACAACATTTTTCAGTCAATTGCCGCATTTAGACAACACTCAATGTTTGACAAATGTGTTGACTTTTTGAGTGCAGATCAAAATATGCGTATTGTGTTCAATACATTGGAAGGCAACTATGCGTTATGCCTATTAGCAAATTTAATCCAACTGGCCTATTCTGAGCGAGAGCACGCTCAACTTGGAACTTATTACCCTACTTTTGTAGTAAGTATAATTACATAATTTTATTATTACAGTTTTAAATACATTAGCCCTAATATCCTCATTTGGTTATTTATTAAGCTACTATATATTCTTATAGAAAGAATTTTCTTTGAATTGATTATATAGCTATAGGCTGTAGCGTGCATCACATATAGGCAGAAAGGCACTGCCTACCCTGGCATCTTACTAAAAATGATATATAAAACATGAACATTAAATATTTTTGAAAAAGACATAAACCATAATTCAATTTAAATCTCCTTCAATTTTAAAAACACGCCGTCGTATAAATTATAATATGTATGCGATATCAGCGCGCCGGGCCTTTTATGAACTACTAGCCTAACTCGGAGTTAAACTCCCCATACAAATCTTAGTAATTTCAGAATGACATAATTATAATCCTACAATTTTATAAAGTCACGCGTCATATGGAATTCGAACAAAGTATTGTGTTTTTAACATTGGTCGGTTAACCAATGGTAGAGACACTGCCTAAGAATAACCTGTCAAATCAAATTGTCTCGTTTGTACCAATAATTATGATTTTTTTGACACGGTCGCGTAATCGATTACGCAATCAAGTGGCACAGTGTAATACTATGACAATTCAGTTTCATTATTCAGTAATCAGTATTCGCTTTGAATTTTTCGTTTGAGCGTTGTTTTGTATGTAATTAGTGAAAATATTAATATATTAGAGATGTATAAGTTTATTTGTGAAATATGTAACGGAGATGTGTGTTTAATGAAAGTAAAGTGTTTTTTTTTTGCTTGTTTTTCGAAACTTTTAATTCTGTTTGGAACTTTGGAATTGTAATGGGTACGTAGATTTGCACAATACTAATGCTGTAAAAAAAAACATGATCAATCCGAAAAACATCTAGCATTTTCTATAAAATTACATACTTTTGGCAAAAACCGCATCGAAACAAGCATTCAAATTATACATTGAACGCCATATTAAAGATCGGAAATTTGGAATCGAAACATTTCGACGGCTAATGAACTACCTTTCAGAGAACATGACGAGTAACTTTTTACTAAATAAAGGTAATTCAATTAATAATTAATTAAGAACAGTAAATAATATTCATGTAAATTATTTTCTGGTTGTAATATAAAAAGTGACATCTAGTGTAGAATCGAGTTTTGTTTCGTTTGGTATAGATGGCGCTATCAGCAGTTTGGTGATTTTAATTGTATTTTTGTTTTTCAATTCGTTTTTTTAAATTAGTTTGCCAAAGAAGTTTCACTTCTGACATGTGAACTTTGTGCGCACGCAATTTTTTTTTGACTAAACTTGCCTACCCTGTCTAAAAACTTTATGCACGCCACTGGCTATAGGTTCTTTGTGTAATTAATTACGACTTTAAGCTTAAATAATTGTTATAGAAATGAAGCCCATTGATTTTAATGAGTAACATGAGATAATGACTTGAGCTTCAAAAATTAAGGCAAATGGGCAGACAATATGTGATTTTGGATGTAATTTGTTTTATCATTGCTAGGCATATTTGAAACTTAATTTTGTCTCAATGTTTTATACTTCAAAGAGCTTAATTACTGAGTATGAATAATTTTTTTACAGCTTGTAGTTACTCGTTTTCTAGACAGTTGTCAACAATATGTGGTATGCAAGAAGGGTAACCTAAGCAACTGGCATCCTGTATTGGGCTGGTTCTCTCAAAGTTTTGACGCTTACCTCCCACCAGCGATGGGTAATTTAAGAACCCAACTGTCTTTATTGTGGGGTGCTCCCATGTTGAAGAAGTTACTTGGGTCACCTTTAAAAGAGATGTTGGATGCTGGGGTCTCAGGGGAAGAAGGCGCGGGTCCATCTCAGCCGTCTACACCCATTCAGAGCAGTAATCCGGCCTCGTTTATCCGAAGAGCTATTGAAGCAAGAACTAATAGGTATTAAAAGACAATTCTTTGAATTTATTTAAATAAAGTCAATTTTAATTAGTACATATCAAGACTAAATGTTGGTCAATTTGAAAAGTACCAAAACTAAATGTAACAATGTTTTGAACGGAATTATTTAATCCTGTAAATATCAAACAGCTGGGCACAGATGTATT
Organism: Melitaea athalia; assembly: GCA_905220545.2. NCBI lineage: Eukaryota > Metazoa > Arthropoda > Insecta > Lepidoptera > Nymphalidae > Melitaea > Melitaea athalia. The sequence goes on from HG992182.1 coordinate 17,996,333, forward strand.
TCTCCAACTACTTCATTGTAGGTTAGGGTGTATAAATATATCTATAAATGACTAACAATTTCTGTCAAGAGCATATGACAATAATCGAGACGGACGGTTTACGACAGTGGGGAGGACATACACCTATACTAAAATAAATTTTTGTGCATACAGTCTATTTAAATACATTTTCTTATGTTTTCGTTACAGGGGTAACTCTAATAAAAACTTCAGGAAATTGGGATCTCCAGACTGCACAAAAATAGCTCTTATCTGTTCGATGTATTACACTGCTCTGCAAACAATGTCGCAAGTTAAATTGGACATATTAACAGGTATTTTTTCGTTACAATTTGATTAAATTTTATCAATATTGTATTAAATTTATAGTTTACCATTATATACAAATAACATTTTATTTTTGTTAACAATACTTGTCCGTTGTTATGATTTTGTTATAATAGGCTTAAATTTCCTCATGAAGTCATGTTAACGTAGTTTGTGTCACACACTTGCGTCTTATAGTTGTATTACTAATTTAATATATATAATTCGAATTTGGAAGTGTCTTGGAGCACAGGCTTCTAATAAGCAGATTATTATGATTGATATTTATCAATAATTTTTATTTCAGGACTCTGCAATCAAGATGAGATACTGTACTCACTGTGGCAGTTCCTCTGTACATTAGGACCTAACAGTGGACTGAAATCCTTTTTAGACCTGTTAGCTCTCAACACTAAGGCGTCTGCCCCTGAGTTTCAGATGCTTGTCTTGTTCTCCGATTGCATGACTCATTACGTTACGTAAGTTAATTATTATTTATATTGATATAGAATAAAAAGTTCATGTTATGTTTTATGTAAATTTTGAGTAAAACTATTGAAGAGGCATAATTCTCCCATAAGTTGTTTTGTTATTTTTTATACACATGTAGTTAGGTTTGATGCCTACTATTATATAATTTAAACTAAGATTTTTTTATTATGCATGCAGCTGATTTGAGATAAATTTGTTTATGAAGGTAGTAGCATGAAAGTAACTACTACCCACGCCATCTCTTCTAAAATGGTAGGAATTAATTTAAACACATAATTTGAATAAATATTGCTCGTCATTGCAGAATATTAGATGACATGGAGATGTACGAGAAGCAGGATCCTTTCAAGTTGCAGGATTTCGTCAATATGTCACATTTCTTAAATATGTTCATATATAAATCTATAATAGGAAAATTATTCGGTGAGTAGTTATAATAATAAATATTATAATATTTAAGTTTGCTTTTGCTTCATTTTTTAATTTTAATTAAATGCCAGTTATTGTTGTGCAAAAAAGTGTTATTTCATTGTTGTAGAATCGTCTGATTTATTTTTATTTATCTACACTGTTGTTAAGTATCCTTCTCAGATATATGATGTCTATGGTACCAAAAATACAAGGTTATTATTACTTTGAACAGTAAAATTCCACAATGTCACACCACTAGCTATTGGCGTTCCCCTTTAAGGGCCCTGTAAACGATCAAATAATTTGTCAAATTTGCTTGTCAATCTTCATGTTTTCATATAACAAACACATCAAACAAGCTTGCACACGTTCAAAAAATTTGACAAACACGTTTGTCAAACAAAAATTATTTGATCGTTTACGACTTTACGGGGCCTATTAGACGTGTCCAGTACGACAGCAGCCATTGAACCCCCCCCCCCCCCCCTCCCCCCAGAGCTGAAGACGCTGGGCAGCAGCGCGGTGTTCTCGTCGCTGCACACGCTGCTGCTGGCGCTGTACCGGCGCGACTGCCGGCGCGCCTTCGCGCCGCCGCAGCACTGGCTCGTGCGCGACATCCGGGACTCGCAGTTCATGGCCGACCTCGAGAAGGGCAAGAAGCCGCAGCAGGTGGCGCGCTCTTTTATTTTATTTCTATTCCAACGAAAATACACTTTCAAAACAATAATCGCTTTAAGTCCCGTAGAATCATATAAAAAAAATTTGCTACTTTATACGCTTCAGCCTGTAATATCCCATTGCTGGGCATAGGCCTCTTTCTCCATGTAGGAGAAGGATCAGAGCTTAATATACCACGCTACTCCAATGCGGGTTAGCAGATATATTCCCTACTATGAGTAACAATCAGGTGTACATGATAACAACCGGGACCAACAGCTAAACATGCTCTCTGCTCATGCTCACAAAGACTGCAAAAACACCCAGACCATGGCAAACATCTGTATGGTCAATACAAATGTTTGTAATGTGCGGGGATCGAACCCGCAACAGCCACAAACCAGTGCTGTAACCGTTGCGCCAACGCGGTGTCATTAGCTATGTCCACACTGTGCCTTTTTTCGTTCATCAAGGGCATGCGTCACAGCGCAGTCAACAGCGCACGTGAGGCATGCCCTTGACGCATGCGTTTTTGACAGTTGAAAGCATAGCGCGCGCTACGAAACGTGTTACCCGCGTCTAGTGGATTTCTGTGCAACAAAGCGTTCAACATCAAGATTGCGGACGAAGAAAAAAAATATTACTTTGAGATTTATAGAGGAATACAGAAGCTTTTCACAACTTTGGGATCAGAATAGTATGTATACTAATAAAATAAAAAGGAACGATGCATTACAAGTTTTAGCTACAAAAATATTTTGAAAAAAATGTTTTTGTAGCTAAAATATATATATAATTAAAAATATATTATATCATAAAAAATATATATATATAAATAAATGTTCTCGTCGCTCATGTTTTGAACACTGACAGAATCGAAATGACTACGTTAGCGTCGCGTTCGTTGACGCATTCAATATTGAATGTGTCAACGAAAGTTGAATAGAAAGGTGACGACGAAAGTTGAAGGTGAAAAGGCACAGTGTGGACATAGCTAATTGTTGCAGATTTATTTTGCAATCACTGTTGACATTAATTTGTTCACACGTTGTTAGTTCAGATGTCACAACATTCGATGTCACAACACTCACTGTTGCGTTTTCTTGTGTTTCCGGAGATAACATAGGAGAAAATCCTAATGGGGCAGTTGAGTGTGACGCATTTATTTATTTAAAAAAAAAAAACTCGTCTTGTTGACGAATACCGTATCTTCTAAATTTAAATAATTCAACCATTTCAGGTATGTAAATAAATAGGAGTAAATTTAATTATGTGTCTAAATATGGATCATTTTATAAGCTGTTTCCTCAATTTTAGTATTATATTGTTGTCAGGTTCTGGTCCAAAAGACTCCTCACATGATCGCTCACGGCGAGCGAGTCAGACTGTTTAGACGCGCCGTGGCTGATGAGAAGGTGAATTAAAGACTTTTATTTTTCATTATCTATTCCTTTTTGTCAGTATACTTAGCCATACTCGTTTGCATTAAATAATAATAGGAAGGTAATCGTGTTATTATTTGAATGTACCTATAAGTTAAAAAAAAAGGAAAAGAATTGGGGATGTAGTAGGATGGTTATATTACATACTTTATATTGTTTTTTTTTTTGTTTTATAACTAGGTCGGCAAACAAGCGTACGGCTAACCTGATGGTAAGCGATTAACGTAGCTTATAGACGCCTGCAACACCAGAAGCATCGCAAGCGCGTTGCCGACCCTATCCCCAACCCCCCCCTCCCCCCAGGAGCTCTGGTCACCTTACTCACCAACAGGAACACAATACTGCTTGAAAACAGTGTTATTTAGCTGTGATCTTCTGTAAGGTCGAAGTACTACCCCAGTCGGGCTGCTCCATATTTTGAGCAGGAAATTTCCTGCTGTGCCCTACCTCAGTTAAAGAAGAAGTTAAGAAGTTGGTTTGAAGATAACCATGTTTTTGTAATAGTGTAAATATTCACTTGCTTCAACTAAATAGAGGCCTAGTGCTTAAACACTAGGATATCGTAAGGCCTCTCCAGTAAGTGAGGTCGGTGCCAGGTGGTGCTGGGGCTGACGGAGCGCGCGTGCGGCGGGCGCTCGACGCTGGTGACGGTGCGGCGCACGCGCCTCGTGGAGGACGGCTACCGGCAGCTGGCGGCGCTGCCCTCCCGCGCGCTGCGGGCCGTCGTGCGCGTGCGCTTCATCAACGAGCAGGGCCTGGACGAGGCGGGCATCGACCAGGACGGCGTCTTCAAAGGTACGGCTACCGGCAGCTGGCGGCGCTGCCCTCCCGCGCACTGCGGGCCGTCGTGCGCGTGCGCTTCATCAACGAGCAGGGCCTGGACGAGGCGGGCATCGACCAGGACGGCGTCTTCAAAGGTACGGCTACCGGCAGCTGGCGGCGCTCCCTCCCGCGCACTGCGGGCCGTCGTGCGCGTGCGCTTCATCAACGAGCAGGGCCTGGACGAGGCGGGCATCGACCAGGACGGCGTCTTCAAAGGTACGGCTACCGGCAGCTGGCGGCGCTGCCCTCCCGCGCGCTGCGGGCCGTCGTGTTACTATATATAGTTATCTAAGTTTGTAATACTCTTTGTTTATTATCTCTATGTGACGGCACGCGCTGTCAGATGACATACGTGGCGTTTTGGCGGGATTTTTACTCAAACAATACTAAAGCATGATTTTGAGTACCTAAAAGGCTGTAAATATCATCTCCCTGCCCTTATCCTATTTATATAGGGTCGGCACAACATGTTCTCCTCTTCCATTCCTCTCTATTATTCGTAACTTCAGCGCATACTCCTTTCTTTCTCATGTCCTCACTCACACAATCCATCCATCGCTTTCTTGGCCTGCCGATCGCTCTTCGTCCTTCGACATTCATCCCTAACATTCTTTTACCAATATAGCTTTCATCCCTCCTCATTACATGCCCATACCACGCTAACCTTCTGCTCCTTATTTTCTCCGTCACGGGTGCTACTTTCAAACTTCCCCTTATATACTCATTTCTAATTCGATCTCTCCTTGTCACTCCACACATCCATCTCAACATTCTCATCTCGGCTGCGTGTACTCTTCTTTCATCCGTCACTTTCGTTGCCCAACATTCTGATCCATACATTACGACAGGTCTTATGATCGTTTTGTAGATTTTCCCCTTAAGTTTAAGAGGCATTCGTGGATCACAAGCTGTTCCAGAGACCTGTCGCCATTTCATCCATCCCGCATTTATTCTATTTTTCACGTCACGGTCTACATTGCCGTCATTTTGTATTAATGACCCAAGGTACCGAAAGTCGGAGCAGACTGGTAGGGATACACCATCTAAGGCAATATGGGAAAAACTAGACAAACCGCTGAAATTGCAGAACAAATGCTCGGTTTTGGATCTGCTTATCCTCAACCCCGCGTCCTCCAGTCTTTCCTGCCATTTTTCCAGTCTGCTCTGGGCCTTAAGAGCATTATCCCCGGCAAGAACAACGTCATCGGCAAACAGCATACACCAGGGTGCTTCCTCCTGTATGTCTGATGTTAGAACATCCATAACTAGGAGGAACAAATACGGACTTAAAGCCGATCCCTGGTGCAAACCTACAGCCACATTGAACTTCCCAGTTACTCCGGCTTCGGACCGGACGTGGGTACTAGCTCTATCATACATCGCCTGAACAAGTCGTACATACTTCTCTGGCACACCTTTCCTTTTCATAGCCCACCACAGAACCTTACGGGGGACCCTATCATATGCTTTTTCTAAATCTATGAACACCATATGCAAGTCTTTTTGTGCGAGTCGGTATTTTTCACAAAGTTGGCGGAGTGCAAATATGGCGTCCGTAGTTCCCCGGCCCGGCATAAACCCAAATTGGTTCTGTGTGACCTCACATTCTTCACTCATTCGTCGCGCTATCACTTTCTCCCATATCTTTATACTATGTGACATGAGCTTTATTCCCCGATAGCTGTTGCAATCCTGTATGTCACCTTTATTCTTAAAAATGGGCACCAGTGAACTGTTGCACCATTCCTCAGGTATAACCTCTTCTTGCAACAACTTATTGAAGAACAAGGTCAGCCACTTCCATCCATCCGCTTTCAAAAACTTCCATACTTCTGCTGGTATACCATCTGGCCCAACTGCTTTTCCATTCTTCATACTCTGCACTGCCATCTTCACTTCCTCTATACTTACCTCCTTCACCATTCCTTCATTACTACTTACATTTTGTAACACTCCGCTCCATTCATTTTCTTCGTTCATTAATTTTTTAAAATATCTCTTCCAGCGTCCTTTTATTTCCTCATCATCCGTCAAGATCTTCCCCGCTTCGTCTTTTATACATCTCATATGTATTACATCTCTTGCATTCATCTCTCTCTCTCTTGTTATTCTAAAAAGATCTTTTTGGCCTTGTGGGCTCTCTAAAAAATCGTATAACTTATTTTGAACCTTGGCCCTTGCAACTGCGACTGCTTTCTTAGCCTTCTTTTTAATGTTTTTATATTCAGATCTTTTTATTTCCTTTTCTCTGTCATTCCCATCTTCCACCCTTTTCCATTCTTTAAAAGCATTCTTCTTTTCTTTTAAAATCGTCTGTACTTCCTCATTCCACCACCATGTATCCTTATCTATCTTCCTTTTCCCTTTCGTTTCCCCAAAGACATCCCTCGCTACACTTCGTACCCACGTTGCCATCTCACTCCAGCACTCATTCACTCCCATCTCCGTCATATCTCCCATCTCTATCATTTTACCATTTTAATTTTATTTTTTATAGGAATAAGTATCCATAAAGATTAATTTAAAACACTGTTTGAAAATTTGTCTGATCCCCTATTAAAACCAGGTTTTATCACTGTTCTATTTCTGATTCAAAAACAGAATCAATAACTAAAAGCGACCTTTTTTGCGTTTTGGTTACACATGCATTTACTATACCTACATAAACTTAACACATACATTACAATGTGAGCAAACAATAAACACCTTTATCTGTAAAATAAATTTACACGACCTGAGTCAGAATGTTTATGTAAATATTGTAGAATTTAACTTTTCCATTTCAGTGGTAATCAATTGTTATTGTAATACATAATTGTTTTTTTATGCACTTGATAATAACATTGTTGGTTATTTGGTCATTAAAAGTTATCATAAAGTAATATAAATATTTAAGTAAAAAAAATATATATTTATATTAATTAATGGTTTATTTTTGTATGTGTTTATAGAATTTCTAGAAGAGACGATAAAGCGCGTGTTCGATCCATCGCTGAACCTGTTTCGAGTGACGAGCGAGGAGCGTCTCTATCCATCGCCCACATCCTGCCTGCAAGAGAACCATTTACAACTTTTTGAGTTTATTGGACGCATGCTCGGGAAAGCTGTCTATGAGGTAATATTTATTTTAATATACATATGTTTGAACGCGATCATGTTTTCGATTCCTTGTTGGAAACCAAATATCCGCCATATTTGTATTTATTTATACAAATATGTTTTATTGATCTGGTGTTGGTATATTCATGAGTCTCTTCCCATCGTGCCTGGGAGAGCATTCCCAGTTGCTACCATACATACTATACCGGAAACATTCTGTATTTGATTTATTTAAGTAAAACTTTATGCACGCTTAACTTAGGTAGTAAGCTATTGAATGCGTGACGAGAGTGTTACGAAAAGTGTGATCGGGCGAGGCGAACGAAAGTTGAGAGGAAGATATAGGTTAGTGAAGATAGAAAGGGAGAGAGAGGACGTTTCTTAAGTCTTATGGGCCCTGTAAACGATCAAACTTGTTTGATCAAACTTCATGTTTTCATATAACAAACACATCAAACAAGCCCGCACACGATCAAATAATTTGACAAACACGTTTGTCAAACACAAATTTATATGAAGTTTGATCAAATATTTGATCGTCTACGGGGCCCTTTACTTCAGTCGTGCGGTCTAAAGGGCCCCGTAGACGATCAAATATTTGATCAAACTTCATATTAAATTTCTGTTTGACAAACGTGTTTGTCAAATTATTTGATCGTGTGCGGGGCTGCGGGATTTTTTGATATGTTTGTTATATGAAAACATGAAGTTTTATCAAAGAAGTTTGTCAAACAAGTTTGATCGTTTACGGGGCCCATACGTTTTTAGTTTTTAATGTATTTGAATAGTCTAGTTGTGTGTGTTGCAGGGCATCGTGGTGGACGTGCCGTTCGCGTCGTTCTTCCTCAGCCAGGTGCTGGGCCAGACGCAGCAGGCGCTGTACTCGTGGATCGACGAGCTGCCCTCGCTCGACCGCGACCTCTACCGCAGCCTCACCTACATCAAGCACTTCCAGGTTCATACGGCTCTATTTATATACACATCGTGGTGGACGTGCCGTTCGCGTCGTTCTTCCTCAGCCAGGTGCTGGGCCAGACGCAGCAGGCGCTGTACTCGTGGATCGACGAGCTGCCCTCGCTCGACCGCGACCTCTACCGCAGCCTCACCTACATCAAGCACTTCCAGGTTCATACGGCTCTATTTATATACACATCGTGGTGGACGTGCCGTTCGCGTCGTTCTTCCTCAGCCAGGTGCTGGGCCAGACGCAGCAGGCGCTGTACTCGTGGATCGACGAGCTGCCCTCGCTCGACCGCGACCTCTACCGCAGCCTCACCTACATCAAGCACTTCCAGGTTCATACGGCTCTATTTATATACACATCGTGGTGGACGTGCCGTTCGCGTCGTTCTTCCTCAGCCAGGTGCTGGGCCAGACGCAGCAGGCGCTGTACTCGTGGATCGACGAGCTGCCCTCGCTCGACCGCGACCTCTACCGCAGCCTCACCTACATCAAGCACTTCCAGGTTCATACGGCTCTATTTATATACACATCGTGGTGGACGTGCCGTTCGCGTCGTTCTTCCTCAGCCAGGTGCTGGGCCAGACGCAGCAGGCGCTGTACTCGTGGATCGACGAGCTGCCCTCGCTCGACCGCGACCTCTACCGCAGCCTCACCTACATCAAGCACTTCCAGGTTCATACGGCTCTATTTATATACACATCGTGGTGGACGTGCCGTTCGCGTCGTTCTTCCTCAGCCAGGTGCTGGGCCAGACGCAGCAGGCGCTGTACTCGTGGATCGACGAGCTGCCCTCGCTCGACCGCGACCTCTACCGCAGCCTCACCTACATCAAGCACTTCCAGGTTCATACGGCTCTATTTATATACACATCGTGGTGGACGTGCCGTTCGCGTCGTTCTTCCTCAGCCAGGTGCTGGGCCAGACGCAGCAGGCGCTGTACTCGTGGATCGACGAGCTGCCCTCGCTCGACCGCGACCTCTACCGCAGCCTCACCTACATCAAGCACTTCCAGGTTCATACGGCTCTATTTATATACACATCGTGGTGGACGTGCCGTTCGCGTCGTTCTTCCTCAGCCAGGTGCTGGGCCAGACGCAGCAGGCGCTGTACTCGTGGATCGACGAGCTGCCCTCGCTCGACCGCGACCTCTACCGCAGCCTCACCTACATCAAGCACTTCCAGGTTCATACGGCTCTATTTATATACACATCGTGGTGGACGTGCCGTTCGCGTCGTTCTTCCTCAGCCAGGTGCTGGGCCAGACGCAGCAGGCGCTGTACTCGTGGATCGACGAGCTGCCCTCGCTCGACCGCGACCTCTACCGCAGCCTCACCTACATCAAGCACTTCCAGGTTCATACGGCTCTATTTATATACACATCGTGGTGGACGTGCCGTTCGCGTCGTTCTTCCTCAGCCAGGTGCTGGGCCAGACGCAGCAGGCGCTGTACTCGTGGATCGACGAGCTGCCCTCGCTCGACCGCGACCTCTACCGCAGCCTCACCTACATCAAGCACTTCCAGGTTCATACGGCTCTATTTATATACACATCGTGGTGGACGTGCCGTTCGCGTCGTTCTTCCTCAGCCAGGTGCTGGGCCAGACGCAGCAGGCGCTGTACTCGTGGATCGACGAGCTGCCCTCGCTCGACCGCGACCTCTACCGCAGCCTCACCTACATCAAGCACTTCCAGGTTCATACGGCTCTATTTATATACACATCGTGGTGGACGTGCCGTTCGCGTCGTTCTTCCTCAGCCAGGTGCTGGGCCAGACGCAGCAGGCGCTGTACTCGTGGATCGACGAGCTGCCCTCGCTCGACCGCGACCTCTACCGCAGCCTCACCTACATCAAGCACTTCCAGGTTCATACGGCTCTATTTATATACACATCGTGGTGGACGTGCCGTTCGCGTCGTTCTTCCTCAGCCAGGTGCTGGGCCAGACGCAGCAGGCGCTGTACTCGTGGATCGACGAGCTGCCCTCGCTCGACCGCGACCTCTACCGCAGCCTCACCTACATCAAGCACTTCCAGGTTCATACGGCTCTATTTATATACACATCGTGGTGGACGTGCCGTTCGCGTCGTTCTTCCTCAGCCAGGTGCTGGGCCAGACGCAGCAGGCGCTGTACTCGTGGATCGACGAGCTGCCCTCGCTCGACCGCGACCTCTACCGCAGCCTCACCTACATCAAGCACTTCCAGGTTCATACGGCTCTATTTATATACACATCGTGGTGGACGTGCCGTTCGCGTCGTTCTTCCTCAGCCAGGTGCTGGGCCAGACGCAGCAGGCGCTGTACTCGTGGATCGACGAGCTGCCCTCGCTCGACCGCGACCTCTACCGCAGCCTCACCTACATCAAGCACTTCCAGGTTCATACGGCTCTATTTATATACACATCGTGGTGGACGTGCCGTTCGCGTCGTTCTTCCTCAGCCAGGTGCTGGGCCAGACGCAGCAGGCGCTGTACTCGTGGATCGACGAGCTGCCCTCGCTCGACCGCGACCTCTACCGCAGCCTCACCTACATCAAGCACTTCCAGGTTCATACGGCTCTATTTATATACACATCGTGGTGGACGTGCCGTTCGCGTCGTTCTTCCTCAGCCAGGTGCTGGGCCAGACGCAGCAGGCGCTGTACTCGTGGATCGACGAGCTGCCCTCGCTCGACCGCGACCTCTACCGCAGCCTCACCTACATCAAGCACTTCCAGGTTCATACGGCTCTATTTATATACACATCGTGGTGGACGTACCGTTCGCGTCGTTCTTCCTCAGCCAGGTGCTGGGCCAGACGCAGCAGGCGCTGTACTCGTGGATCGACGAGCTGCCCTCGCTCGACCGCGACCTCTACCGCAGCCTCACCTACATCAAGCACTTCCAGGTTCATACGGCTCTATTTATATACACATCGTGGTGGACGTGCCGTTCGCGTCGTTCTTCCTCAGCCAGGTGCTGGGCCAGACGCAGCAGGCGCTGTACTCGTGGATCGACGAGCTGCCCTCGCTCGACCGCGACCTCTACCGCAGCCTCACCTACATCAAGCACTTCCAGGTTCATACGGCTCTATTTATATACACATCGTGGTGGACGTGCCGTTCGCGTCGTTCTTCCTCAGCCAGGTGCTGGGCGAGACGCAGCAGGCGCTGTACTCGTGGATCGACGAGCTGCCCTCGCTCGACCGCGACCTCTACCGCAGCCTCACCTACATCAAGCACTTCCAGGTTCATACGGCTCTATTTATATACACATCGTGGTGGACGTGCCGTTCGCGTCGTTCTTCCTCAGCCAGGTGCTGGGCCAGACGCAGCAGGCGCTGTACTCGTGGATCGACGAGCTGCCCTCGCTCGACCGCGACCTCTACCGCAGCCTCACCTACATCAAGCACTTCCAGGTTCATACGGCTCTATTTATATACACATCGTGGTGGACGTGCCGTTCGCGTCGTTCTTCCTCAGCCAGGTGCTGGGCCAGACGCAGCAGGCGCTGTACTCGTGGATCGACGAGCTGCCCTCGCTCGACCGCGACCTCTACCGCAGCCTCACCTACATCAAGCACTTCCAGGTTCATACGGCTCTATTTATATACACATCGTGGTGGACGTGCCGTTCGCGTCGTTCTTCCTCAGCCAGGTGCTGGGCCAGACGCAGCAGGCGCTGTACTCGTGGATCGACGAGCTGCCCTCGCTCGACCGCGACCTCTACCGCAGCCTCACCTACATCAAGCACTTCCAGGTTCATACGGCTCTATTTATATACACATCGTGGTGGACGTGCCGTTCGCGTCGTTCTTCCTCAGCCAGGTGCTGGGCCAGACGCAGCAGGCGCTGTACTCGTGGATCGACGAGCTGCCCTCGCTCGACCGCGACCTCTACCGCAGCCTCACCTACATCAAGCACTTCCAGGTTCATACGGCTCTATTTATATACACATCGTGGTGGACGTGCCGTTCGCGTCGTTCTTCCTCAGCCAGGTGCTGGGCCAGACGCAGCAGGCGCTGTACTCGTGGATCGACGAGCTGCCCTCGCTCGACCGCGACCTCTACCGCAGCCTCACCTACATCAAGCACTTCCAGGTTCATACGGCTCTATTTATATACACATCGTGGTGGACGTGCCGTTCGCGTCGTTCTTCCTCAGCCAGGTGCTGGGCCAGACGCAGCAGGCGCTGTACTCGTGGATCGACGAGCTGCCCTCGCTCGACCGCGACCTCTACCGCAGCCTCACCTACATCAAGCACTTCCAGGTTCATACGGCTCTATTTATATACACATCGTGGTGGACGTGCCGTTCGCGTCGTTCTTCCTCAGCCAGGTGCTGGGCCAGACGCAGCAGGCGCTGTACTCGTGGATCGACGAGCTGCCCTCGCTCGACCGCGACCTCTACCGCAGCCTCACCTACATCAAGCACTTCCAGGTTCATACGGCTCTATTTATATACACATCGTGGTGGACGTGCCGTTCGCGTCGTTCTTCCTCAGCCAGGTGCTGGGCCAGACGCAGCAGGCGCTGTACTCGTGGATCGACGAGCTGCCCTCGCTCGACCGCGACCTCTACCGCAGCCTCACCTACATCAAGCACTTCCAGGTTCATACGGCTCTATTTATATACACATCGTGGTGGACGTGCCGTTCGCGTCGTTCTTCCTCAGCCAGGTGCTGGGCCAGACGCAGCAGGCGCTGTACTCGTGGATCGACGAGCTGCCCTCGCTCGACCGCGACCTCTACCGCAGCCTCACCTACATCAAGCACTTCCAGGTTCATACGGCTCTATTTATATACACATCGTGGTGGACGTGCCGTTCGCGTCGTTCTTCCTCAGCCAGGTGCTGGGCCAGACGCAGCAGGCGCTGTACTCGTGGATCGACGAGCTGCCCTCGCTCGACCGCGACCTCTACCGCAGCCTCACCTACATCAAGCACTTCCAGGTTCATACGGCTCTATTTATATACACATCGTGGTGGACGTGCCGTTCGCGTCGTTCTTCCTCAGCCAGGTGCTGGGCCAGACGCAGCAGGCGCTGTACTCGTGGATCGACGAGCTGCCCTCGCTCGACCGCGACCTCTACCGCAGCCTCACCTACATCAAGCACTTCCAGGTTCATACGGCTCTATTTATATACACATCGTGGTGGACGTGCCGTTCGCGTCGTTCTTCCTCAGCCAGGTGCTGGGCCAGACGCAGCAGGCGCTGTACTCGTGGATCGACGAGCTGCCCTCGCTCGACCGCGACCTCTACCGCAGCCTCACCTACATCAAGCACTTCCAGGTTCATACGGCTCTATTTATATACACATCGTGGTGGACGTGCCGTTCGCGTCGTTCTTCCTCAGCCAGGTGCTGGGCGAGACGCAGCAGGCGCTGTACTCGTGGATCGACGAGCTGCCCTCGCTCGACCGCGACCTCTACCGCAGCCTCACCTACATCAAGCACTTCCAGGTTCATACGGCTCTATTTATATACACATCGTGGTGGACGTGCCGTTCGCGTCGTTCTTCCTCAGCCAGGTGCTGGGCCAGACGCAGCAGGCGCTGTACTCGTGGATCGACGAGCTGCCCTCGCTCGACCGCGACCTCTACCGCAGCCTCACCTACATCAAGCACTTCCAGGTTCATACGGCTCTATTTATATACACATCGTGGTGGACGTGCCGTTCGCGTCGTTCTTCCTCAGCCAGGTGCTGGGCCAGACGCAGCAGGCGCTGTACTCGTGGATCGACGAGCTGCCCTCGCTCGACCGCGACCTCTACCGCAGCCTCACCTACATCAAGCACTTCCAGGTTCATACGGCTCTATTTATATACACATCGTGGTGGACGTGCCGTTCGCGTCGTTCTTCCTCAGCCAGGTGCTGGGCCAGACGCAGCAGGCGCTGTACTCGTGGATCGACGAGCTGCCCTCGCTCGACCGCGACCTCTACCGCAGCCTCACCTACATCAAGCACTTCCAGGTTCATACGGCTCTATTTATATACACATCGTGGTGGACGTGCCGTTCGCGTCGTTCTTCCTCAGCCAGGTGCTGGGCCAGACGCAGCAGGCGCTGTACTCGTGGATCGACGAGCTGCCCTCGCTCGACCGCGACCTCTACCGCAGCCTCACCTACATCAAGCACTTCCAGGTTCATACGGCTCTATTTATATACACATCGTGGTGGACGTGCCGTTCGCGTCGTTCTTCCTCAGCCAGGTGCTGGGCCAGACGCAGCAGGCGCTGTACTCGTGGATCGACGAGCTGCCCTCGCTCGACCGCGACCTCTACCGCAGCCTCACCTACATCAAGCACTTCCAGGTTCATACGGCTCTATCTATATACACATCAGACATAACTGGCATTAACTAAGGTAGGGAAAAGGAGGTAGCCCGACTGGGGAACTACCTTAAACATACAGAAGATCGCAGCTATTATTTAGCTTACTACTTTCATATTGTTTTCTAACGTTTACGCCATTATGTATATTGAAAGAACTTTTTCGGATTTTATCGCGGTTTATTAATTTTTATATCGTATCAGGACGTCTACTATCGCTATCAGGTGTATTTATATGATAACAACCAGGTCCGACAGCTTATCGTGCTCTCCGAGGTACGGTGGGGATAACACAAAGACAAACAACCAGAACGGACATAAATATTTGTATATATACACAAATATCTACTCTTCGAATTAACTGAACTCGGTGAACGGGAATCGAACCCGAAACCTCCGGTGCTTAGGCGCCGCCGCCGACACGGTACGCGCACTATTACACCAGAGTTGTCGTCATTGGTTATAAATATTTTATTATAATTTTCTCTTCAGGGGGATATTTCAAGTCTAGAACTTACATTTTCTGTAGACGAAGAGAGATTGGGCGAAATCGTGACGCACGAACTTGTACCAGGAGGCAAGGCTATACCCGTTACCAATGAAAACAAGTAATATTTTTAATTATTTACAAAATAATTTTATTATAAATTTATAATCCTTGTTATAAACACTTTGTCGGAGCAACCTAAGTGCATGTTTGCTTTTTTTTTTCAATAAAATAGACGTTTCTAGAAGTTTATATTTCTTTAAATGTTGTTGATAGATTCATCTGGTTTTATAGTCTATTATAAGTTTTCGGTCAAAAAAATGATTATAAATTACAATCCAATTACTCGTACTCTTTTTGACATTAGCGCACATACCATTATTTAATATTTCATAAAACTCTTTCAGGATTAATTATATACATTTGATGGCACATTTTCGTATGCACACTCAAATAAAAGACCAGACGAATGCCTTTATAAAAGGATTCAGAACTATCATAAACCCGGAGTGGCTGTCACTGTTTTCTACACCTGAGGTAAATAGGAGTTTGGTATTTATACACATACATCTATACAAAAAATTAAAATTGGAGTCTCTGTTTGTAATATTACAATAACCGCTTTTTACTAAATCCATATGGATGTATACACGGTACATATACCAAAATAACATTTTTTAAAATTTTTGTCTGTCTTTCTGTCTCTGTCTTTGTTCCGGCTAATACTATATATTTTATATCGAAATGAAAAACGTCAAAACGTTTCGCTCGCGCTCATCAGATGGTTATGCAGAATTGCCTTGCTCAGTAGCTCGTATATTAAGGCAAAGTATAATTTTTAAAAAAGGCTAGGGTTTTTTATCACGTTGAACGTCTCTATCGACTAACGATCTATTACACCTACTGACCCCCCCCCCCCCCCTTTGAAAGAACATAGTTTGAAGCCGAATACCCTATATACCTGAGACATTTTTATTGATATATATTGGAGTTTTAGTACCTAACAAAATTTCAGTAACAAAGTATGGGCAAAATCGACATAGTTTTGTGATTTTAATTTGAAAAAGAAATTCTATTCTATTTACTTTTCGAATCTCATGTATTAGACAAAATTTAGACTGTTATTGCAAAAAAAAAGTATTCTATATGGTAATAAAATGTTGTCAAACGTTATAACTAACATGTTCACAATTGTATTTCAGCTACAACGTTTAATAAGCGGTGACAATGTGCCTCTCGATCTACGCGACCTACGTCGCCACACGCAGTACTACGGCGGCTTTCACGATTCCCACCGCGTTGTTTGCTGGCTGTGGGACGTTCTACAGAGAGACTTCACTGAAAACGAACGAGCTATGTTCCTTAAGGTTCGATAATACGTTATAACTACACTGCACCCGCCGTTTTGCTTTTTAACCGACTTTTGAAAAAAGGAGTTTCTCAATTCGATTACATGTTTTTTATTAAAATTTAAGAGCTTTTATTTAACTTGCAATGTATGTATGTTTGTTAGGGTGGGAAATTGTAACTGAATTTTGAAGCATATAACTTTAAGCGATTGAGCTAAAAAAATTATAAACGTTTACTTTGAATGACAATGCATGGTTACCTTTGTGACGTGCTTCTAAATCCAACATGGCGGAATACTCAAGATGACGGACTTATTGTTTTTAATGTATTACTAAAATATAGGTATCGAATGAAAGAGCTTGCTGAAAGCAGCTCGAAAAATAAGGTGACGTTACTCTAAATGAGTTATGGCGTACTAAGATTTTTTCCTCAATATGTGTATCAAAATAATGAAAGGGTTTGTTAAGACAATTCGAAAAATAAAGTAACTTCACTCTAATTCCAAGATGGCAGACCAAGATTTTTTAGGCGGACCATGTTTTTAGTTAAAAAGTAAAAAGCTTGTTAAAAAATAAGGTTATATTTGAAAAACGCTAAAAAGAATAAAGTCATCTATTGCTTTAAAACTTTTACTATCAACATATTATAACGTCATTACACAATTTATGTGATATAAAGTTGAGATTATATCGTTTATGAATTTAGGAACTTGGCATTAAATCGACCATAAGTCTCGTGTAAAATATTTGTCGGGAATTTTTTATTATATAGATGTTTGTTTCTAGTTCGTGACGTCATGCTCGAAGCCGCCGGTGCTCGGTTTCGCACATCTCAAGCCTCCGTTCTCGATCCGATGCGTCGAAGTCGGTGACGATGAAGACACGGGCGACACTATCGGTGAGACGAGAATATCTTTACTATATATATCTGATTTTTCTTGCTAAACTTGAATTTTGTCAAAATGAGCATTTGTTAAAAATGCACGAATGTATTTTTAAACAAATTAAAATATGTTATATAGCTCGTGACACTGGAAATTTATTGTTTACTTGTGAAAGAATTTTTAAAATAAATTCAGTACTTTCAGAAATTAGCCCCTACAAACATTTTACAAACTTTGATTTATTTTATTATATTATTGATTTATTTTCTGTATTAATATATTTGAAACCCCTTTAAACACGATTTGATAAATTATTAATAAAATAAAATTGGTTAACTTTAATTTGATTTTTTTTTAATTTCTCTACTTTTACCTTTTACTACTATTTTAACGATTATTCTATGAATAAATTTGCATCATAGAACATTTTTGTATCTATCGAATAAACAAGCATACCTAACAATTTTTCAACAACAAAAAAAAAATCAGTTTTTCGTAAATTAATCTCACAGTAAAGTTATTTTTTAATGGATGAACTCTTTATTATTATTATTGTAATTTTTTTTTTTTGATTACAGGTAGCGTAATACGCGGTTTCTTTACGATCAGGAAGAAGGATCCATTGAATCGACTCCCCACATCGTCGACTTGTTTCAATCTGTTAAAACTACCAAACTATCAGAAAAGAAGTACGCTGAGAGATAAACTGCGATACGCGGTTAATAGCAACACTGGCTTTGAGCTGTCTTAGTGTACTCGAAAAACACGATTTTACGTCAATAATCGAATTTTATGTATTGATAGGAAGAAGAAAGTGTGTTTGTCAGCTCTGAGAACTGAGTGAAGTTTACTCCTTAAAAACGATTATCGAGATGTTAAAATACATTCATCTCTTTCTCGTAAGAGATATTTCGCGGTAAAAAGTCATTCTCAGAGCGTTTCTGTTTTACACGGTTTCAAGTAGAACTTCTTTACGCACGCTTGACTTCAGAAATTAGCTGGTGAATGCGTGACGAGAGCGTTACGAAAAGTATGACCGGGCGAGGCGAACGGAAGTTGAAAGGGAGATATAAGTTAGTGAAGATAGAAAGAGAGAGAGAGTTACGTTTCGTAAGTTTTACTTCAGTCGTGTGGTCTAAATGACACTCGATTTTTTTATAACACGAGACATCGTTTTTTATGGGGTAAACTTAAGATTATTTTTAATCTTGCAGAAAGATGAATTTATTTTCATTCGATTTTTAATGAGGCAACATTGGTCAGGTATAAGTAAAGGTTAGTATACATTATATTTGCGAATCGACTCGTCATGCTATGAAACAAAACGAACACTAGTAGATGTGGGTTGAGTCACACGTATGTGTGGAAATGTTGGCGTCGAATTTTTAACTCAATAAAACCTTTGTTTATTTATGTTCCATTCTGCTTGTTCGTGTTTACTTGCAACGAATATATTCTCAAAAGAGAATAATTTTTATTTCTATAGTTTAAATAAAAAAATAATGTTTATCGAAAACTATTAATTGCACACACACACGCTTTTTAGTAGCGATAGATTCAGTTGTTTTTGAATATAGCGTGTACTAACCTTATTGTTCATTAAGCTTAATTTCAAAATCTAGTCATAACTAATATTTTATTATTTTAGTTGATATTATGTGCAGTATTTTATTTGACGGTGATATGATTTTTAGTTATTTGTCAATCTAACTTTATTTTCTGTCGCTCTTGGAAAATAAAGTTGAAAATAGTAGAGTTCTCTCTTAATTTCATACTAAAGAGTCAAGAGCCTAGTCAGTCAGAGAGTTCATAACAATGAAAATATAACTTCACCATAATAAAATAAAAAAGCAAGCAGTCATTTACAAGATTTTGAAATTAAGCAGTCAAAATGTGGTTTACTTAGAAAATTAAGCTTTAAACATCTAAAAGTACCAAAAAAAATAACAATTTAAAGGAATTACATAAAAGGTCTCGTTTTATCATAATTTTAAATAATTTGTGTTACAGCGATGAGCCTAACTTTTTGATCTTTTATGACAATTCAATAACTTCCTACCATACTATAAGTGGAATTTTGGGGAAGTAACTTCTATACTAAAATTTTACCGATAGCTAAAGTTAGGTCAGAATTGAACACGGCCGTTCTTATAATAATACGTACAAATTAATAAGTATATACATTTTACAATATCATACTGTGTTATACGAATTGTGTACCAAAAATTATTATATACTCCTTACGTACGACTTATAACGTTCGATTGTAAATTTTAATGAGATCTCATTTTTTTAACACGTTTTTGGCTATGAAAGTTATCGAATTTTCTAGTGTTAAGTCGGCGCCAGACATTCGTATTAATGTTAGATTTGGAAGCGGTTATAAGTTGCGTGTTATTTTAATTTATTATGGAACTTCTTGTTGTTAATAAAATATTTATAAAACACATTTCTAAGGGTCCTAATGCTGTTATTATTTTGAGATTCCCGATATTTTGGCGGCGGTGCAGACGTCATATTCGGGAAATCCCGAAGCTCTTCCAAAATAATATTTGCGAAGAGTGAGAATAGTAAAGTTATATTACTAAACTCGGCCGGTCTTGTAACCTTGAGAACTTAAAAACTTACATTGATAAATCTTTAAAATGTACGATTTTTGACGAAGGTTTTGCGCCGATTTAAATCTAAATTTATTAATAAGCACTAATACTAATCACTGCTTTACTATTTTTTCATTCGTTACACGCGTAATTTGATGTTAAATAATTTATATTCAAGTAGAAAAAAAGATGATATAAATTTTATAGAAACGATTACATACTCGATAAAGGTCTAATCCTTAGACCTTAGACTCTAAGGAAACTAACTTATAAACTTACTTCAAGAAAATAATTTTTAAAATTGTTATTCTATTTATTATTTTTAGAGTGATATGAATTTCAACAATTTTTACCTCTAATATTCATAATTTTATCGCTGAATATTTATCGATGGCCAGTATTTATCTGATGGATTTAATTTATGACAACAACATGAATAAAAAAATTAGCCAAGTGCGAGTCGCACTCGCGCACGAAGGGTTCCGTACCATTGACTAAACTAAATATAAGTAAATTTTCTATAAAATATTTATTTAATTGTGACAGCATCTATGATGCTATTAGAAAACTATTATTAGTCTATTGACGAAGTTTTCCTAATTTCTGATAGATGGCGTTTTGACTAATACAAAACAAAAATAATTATCGCCCCCCCCTAATTGTTTATTTTATTTTGTTTTTAGTATTTTTTGTTATAGCGGCAACAGAAATACATAATTTGTGAAAATTTCAACTGTCTTGCTATCGCCGTTCTTGAGATACAGCCTGGTGACAGACGGACGGACGGACGGACGCGGACGGACAGCGAAGTCTTAGTAATAGGGTCCCGTTTTAACCCTTTGGGTACGGAACCCTAAAAAATAAATGTCGTAATAATGACTAAGTAAAAGCTCTTTTGATACACGATTAGCCTAAAAAAGTACACATTATTAAAAAAAAAACGATTTTTTAAAAAGGATCTTACAATCCAGTCCAAAAATAGGTGTACATAGACAATAAAACTTAATATATATTATAATAAATTCCTAGTGATGTCTGTACATGAATAGTTTGGAACGTACATTAAAGTTTTACTATAAGGGAAACAATTTCAATATTTTGTGAATTGTTATTAAACATGGTAGTGTATTTTTAAATATAGATTAAAAATGTGTTTTTTTTTTAATTAATCAACTAAACTTTAACCCCACATGTTATGATGTGAAAACTTGTGGAATGTGACTTAATTGCGGCAAATTTCGTTCTAAATCATGACTTTGGTTATAAGAAAGTCAAAATATATAATTAATGATTTGTAGTCATAATATAAGTAATACGCAATAAGTAAAGGGTTACAAAAATGTAAAAAAAAAAAATTATTTCTGATAAAAAAATGTTTTTAATGTCTTAAAACTTTATCTTAAATTAAAACGTAAAACAGTTGTCTATGTTCGTATTCGTCACTTAACACAGTTTATTAAAAATATTGTCTATTTGTGAATGGCCATTTTTACTCGTCTTATAAAAAAAAAACCAAATAATGTGCGCTTTAAAATTGAATTTCCCGATTTAATATTATTTTCATTTAAAAATGTAAATAATACTTCATAACCATTTTTATAAAAAGAAATAATATAATTTTAGAATTATAATCGTATACAAACACATAACGTATGTAAACTATTATTTTAAATATAAAAGGGTCTCGATAAAAAATATTTATAAGTGTTTTATTAATTTTTGTAATACTTATAAATATTAAATTGTAAATATATTTTTAATTTTTTTTTCAAATATTGCACTGATTTCAATGTGTTTTGGTGATTATTGTTCAAAAATAATTATAGCTTCGAGTAACATCAATAAATAGAAAAACAACAAAAGATTAGGTGCGTTTAAGTCAAATAAAGTACTTATAAAAAATTTAAAAACAATTTAACAAATTTACAAATGAGAAAAACATAAAAAATCTAATTTAGCACAAATACAAACAGAAAGAGTAATTATTAATAAAGGGGCCATAATTATATTATGAGCTATTGAAACTTTGAAACAATGTAATAAAACCATAGTCGGGTCAATTTTGTCAGTTATTAAATATTTCTTAGTAAGAATTGTAATTTGTTGTATTTATGCTAGTGTCGCCAAAACAATAATTAAAAGACATTGTCTTCAATTGCTGAACAGATTTTGATGAATCCTAGCATAATTATATTATGTTATATCCTTCGTCATATGTAAAGCTACAAAACGTCATGACAACTCTTTAAATGCTAATGAATTTGTCGTTTATTTAAACATAAAAAAAGCCTTAAACTCAAAATATGTGTAAGACAAATCTTTAGTTCTTAAAATTAATTTTGTCGTTGTCAATTTTTTTACGAATATCAATTTTGGAGAAAGGAATACAAAAAGAAGAAATACATTGTAAAGAATAAATAAAATTGTGTCATAAGTAAATGGATATAACAGCTAGTAGGTACAAGCTATAATTTCTACCCAAAAACTTACTTTATATCCCTAATCGCTGTGTAATTAAAAAAAAAATTATATAATTATAATGTTTATAAAATATATTGTTTTGTTATTAATTTAGTGCAATTTATTTTCGAACCCTCGTGTAATCTATGTCTATATTTTGTATTAAATAAAATTGTTGCTAAATATAACATAGTATTTTGTAGTTGTGTGTCGATTTTCACCGGTAATGTAAGTAAGTATATACTAATATTATTCTATACATACTATTTAGATTGTCTTAAGAAATATTTTGTACTAGCCACGTAAATATGTTGTATAACACAATGTGATTCTCTGTGATAAAATAATTGATATTTATACCTGGATATTTTATTTTAAGCCCTACCTTCCAATTATAAAATAAATAGCTTCTGCGCGCGACTTCGTCCGCGTGGAATAGGATCAATTCTGTAATACATGATTTGTGCGAAACTTTAACCGTTTACGCAGCGGAAGCTCTCAAAAGGAAAAAAACCCGATTTTGAAACATTATTCATTGGTGCTACACTCCTATTGGTCTTAGCGTGATGATATATAGCCTATAGCCGTCCTCGATAAATGGGCTATCTAACACTGAAATAATTTTTCAAATCAGACCAGTAGATCCTGAGATTAGCGCGTTCAAACAAACAAACTCTTCAGCTTTATAATATTAAGTACCTATAGATATTCGATGCAATAGCGCCTAGGAAATTAAAAGTTTTAAAGTATTTCTTAATAGTAGTGGTCGACTAGAGGTCGAAATTCGACCATAATTAAATATTTAAATTAAAGAAAACAAAAAAATAATAAAAATTAAGAACCATACTACAGACTGGCAATCATTAATCAACAAAAGAGTATTTATTATTTATTTATACTTTATTGTACATCACAACTACAACTTATGGCTATTTAGCCATTTCTTCCAGACAACCCAAATATATGTATATTCCCTACTTGTGAGTAACGA
This sequence comes from Melitaea athalia, assembly GCA_905220545.2. Taxonomy (NCBI): domain Eukaryota; kingdom Metazoa; phylum Arthropoda; class Insecta; order Lepidoptera; family Nymphalidae; genus Melitaea; species Melitaea athalia. Next base: position 18,019,596 of record HG992182.1, read on the forward strand.
TCGCTATCAGGTGTACATGATAACAACTGGGACCTACGGCTTAACGTGCTCTCCGAGGCACGGTGGGGAGACCCACAAGGACTGCACAAACACCCAGATCACGGCAAACATCTGTATGGCCAATACAAATGTTGTCGTGTGCGGGGATCGAACCCGCAACCGCCCGCACAACAGCCAATCGCAATCCAGTGCTGTGACCGCTGCGCCAACGCGGCCAATAATATGCGTGTGTGTGTCTAATACAAATTAATGTTAGTGTGTGTAATATTGGAACTTAAAAAGCCGACGGATGGCGGGATAACCATCCATGCTGGCTTTGAAATACACAGGCCAAAGACGGGCAGCAGCGTCTTCGGTGCGACAAAGCCAGCCCTGCGGTCACCAACCCGCCTGCCCAGCGTGGTGACTATGGGCAAAACACATGAGTTCGCGTCATAATGTCGGGCGCGAACTTGTGGAGGCCTATGTCCAACAGTGGACTGTGATAGGCTGTAGTGGTGGGTAGTGGTGTGTAATATTTTTTTGTTAATTTATTTTGTTTTACTACATAATTTTTTACTACATTATTTTTTCAGTCTTTGTGGATCTTCCCAGAGTGCCTCGGAGAGAACGATAAGCTGTCGGTCCCGGTTGTTATCATGTTCGTCACCTGATAGCGATCGTTACTCATAGTAGGGAATATATCCGCTAACCCGCATTGGAGCAGCGTAGTGGATTAAGCTCTGATCCTTCCCCTACATGGGGAAGAGGCCTATGCCCAACAGTGGGATATTACAGGCTGAATCGTGATCGTGATCGTGATTTGCATTCTGCACTCCTTCTCTATAATATAAAATATGTGTACGAAATTTCATGCTCCTCCGTCGCGCAATTTTCGTAAAAAGGGTTAGAAAGTTTTTGCTTCACGTAGATTTTAAGCATAGAGCAGAGATCAGATAATATAGCTGACATAGGTATATCACACTGCTGGACATAGGCCTCTATCCCCATGTAGTAGAAGGATCAGAGCTTAATCCACTACGCTGCTCCAATGCGGGTTAGCGGATATATTCCCTACTATGAGTAACGATCGCTATCAGGTGACGAACATGATAACAACCGGGACCGACAACTTATCGTTCTCTCCGAGGCACTCTGGGAAGATCCACAAAGACTGAAAAAATACCCAGTTTCATGTGCGGGGATCGAACACGCAACAGCCACAAACCAGTGCTCTGTGGACTGTGACCGTTGCGCCAATGTATCGTCAGGAAAATTACGTTAATCCTACCTAAATAATATAGGTAAGGAGATCTTCCTCTCCTAATGTGAGGCACCACTATACTTAATTAAATTTACTCATATACAAAAATTAAACGTAACACACATTTTAAAAAAGCTGTAAGATTGTTCATTGAGGTTTGCCCCGTTATAGGTAGATAAATATGTGATTGTATCGTACCGTATAAATAAATATTACAATAGGAATCTATGAGAAAACTTGAAAGGCTTAAAAATCACATTTAAGTACTTATCTGGCACATTCTGTAATAATTAATTAGTGAAATTTTTATTTTAAAAATATAGGTATCTATTTGGAATATTTAAACTTTTTTGTACTCTTTTAATTTGATTGACAAGTATAAAATCTTTAAAAGCCGAGACATTTTAGTATTTTATATAGTGTATCTAATATTCGGAAATAGGTGCCCTCAGATAGGTGCATAATGCCTATAGCCGAATAACATACATACCTATCGGATAAAAATAATTTACCTAAAAAAAGTAAGATTGGAAACTTCAAAACTTGAAAAATGTTAAAGCATATTATAAGTACCTACTCTAGTAATTTTTCATTTTTTTTTTTATTTCATATGGAATATTTAATTCGTTTGTTTTTGTTTTTCCTTTTAATGGAGTTTGAAAATGCTTTCACAAGTAGAAATCGACAAATTACTGATAAAATTAGTATCTAACAAAGGCTATATTTAAATGAAAAAAAAAAGAAAAACGGTACAGCCAAATGATCGTGCAATCCACGTGGACAAAGCCGCTCGCGGAAAGCTAGTTAGTAGATACTTAATTACTAAAAAAAGGAGTACAATACCCAGTCTTAAAAAATGCACATGATCGACCTTTAGAAGGAGACAATGTATCTAGGTGACCTGCTGTTTGTTTTTTAAATAAATAACTTTTATTTTAAAAGTAAGTTTCTTTAGTAAACTCATATAAAAACTCATTGAAAAAAAGTTTCCAATGTTTAGGTATAATAGACAACAATCTTTTTCGTAGATTATAGTGTTTTTATAATTATCATTGTACACATATTGGCAGATTTTTTTACACTACAGGTAAGGGGGCGTTCAAGTATTACGTAACGCTACAAGGGGGGAGGGGGGGGGGGTCAAAAATCTTCAAAATTTGCGTTACGTAATACTTGAACGCCCCCTAAGGTAAGATAATAGATACCTTAGAATAATCTATACTAATATAATAAAGCTGAAGAGTTTGTTTGATTGTTTGTTTGTTTGTTTGTTTGTTTGAACGCGCTAATCTCAGGATCTACTGGACCGATTCGAAAATTCTTTCAGTGTTAGATAGACCATTTATTGAGGAAGGCTATAGGCTATATATCATCACGCTAAGACCAATAGGAGCGTAGCATCAATGAAGAATGTTTCAAAATCGGGTTTTTTTTCCTTTTGAGAGCTTCCGCTGCGTAAACGGTTAAAGTTTCGCACAAATCATGTACGATAGAATTGGTCCTATTCCACGGGGACGAAGTCGCGCGCACAAGCTAGTTACCTATAATAAGATAATAATTAATAACATAAAATAATTGTAGTCTTTACATAAGATTTTTTATCTATACTAATATAATAAAGCTGAAGAGTTTGTTTGTTTGTTTGTTTGTTTGAACGCGCTAATCTCAGGATCTACTGGTCCGATTTGAAAAATTCTTTCAGTGTTAGATAGCCCATTTATCGAGGAAGGCTATAGGCTATATATCATCACCCTAAGACCAATAGGAGCAGAGTCCACGCCGACGAAGTCGCGCGCAGAAGCTAGTCATTAATAAAATTATAATAGTAAATAGTAGGTATATTATATGTACAATAAAAGGTACCAAAAATACTTACTTTTTATTAGTAAAATGTAAAAATATTAACTTTCATAAGTAACTAAGCTACCCGATAGGACATCGCTTGTTATATTATTAAAATTGTGCAAATATAATACTTATTTAATTTTATAACTGAAAATTTTACAAAATAAGTCAGATAGACATAAAAATAAGTTTTTTTTTTCTGGATCAGGCATACTTATAAATTCTTTATTTCTTTAAGTTAGTTTGAATTTTCCTTAATGAAAACAGAAGTTCGGAATAAATATTCGGGTTAGCGCAGATTTTGCTGTATTCATGTATTGAGTGAGTCGAGCGAAGCAAGCCAAGCCAAAGCTATCATCAAGCAGAGCAGCTGTTCATTGCGTCGCCGCCATTGTTGTTTTTGTCTCGCTCTCGTACCGCTTCCTCCCCCTACCATAGCCGGCCAGTCTCGCTCGATTTCCGTGGCGTGTGGACGATTACGTGTGGCGTTAAAATAATAATAATTTACCACGGTCTCATCCTTTGTCCTGAAACTATCGAAACTGGAATAAAAACCGACCTTCGTTTTATCGATAATTGCAAAATAATCCGTCAATTGTGTCAACAACCGTTGAAATTGACAGGTGTCCCGTTCATCCGTGTACAGTGCGTTGAGTGATTCCCGCATAGTCGTTCGAGCATGAATAATAAAGAAGTAACCGGTGATAGCGTCGCGTGTCAACCGGGAGCGGTCTGGTGATCGAGGCACAGTGTCGAAGCCGCGAGGTTGACCGTGTGATGAGTCTGCGGTGACGGCGAGCCGCGGAGCGGTTGGATGGCGGCTGTAAGCGGCCCCGCGCGGCACTCTCGCGTCTCCATGAGTGTGTCCATGTCGCTGATGCAGGGCGGTACGCAGAGCGCGCCGCAGGGCGCCATCCTGGCGGCGGCGGCGCCCTACTACCAGACGCCGGCTATACCCACCGACGTGCAGCCCGACCGCCCCATAGGCTACGGCGCCTTCGGTGTCGTATGGTAAGTAGTGAAATACCAATTTCACCTCATGTTTAGGCTATTAAGTACTCAGTCTAATAAATAAATACATTCAGAGAAATAAACTCATAACTATTAAGGGACATTGATGCATTATGTTTATCTTTTAGCTTACTTGAATTTGTTAGTAAACAATTTTCTTTTGGTGACAGGTTTCCTATAGGACATAGGTGGCTATTCACATATTCTTACTTTGTATACAACCTCAAATATATATACTAAGTCAAAGCCTTATTCATTCATCGAACTGATGACCCTAAGGGGCCGTCTCCACGAGCGAGCGTATCGCCGGCGATAGTATCGTCGAGCCACCTATTTCTATACACTCTCTATGGAGCCGTCCCGAGCCGTCTCCACGAGCGAGCGTATCGCCGGCGATGCGACGAGTGGCAATAAGCGAGCGTATCGCCGGCGTATCGCCGCGCTAGCGTCGCGACTCGCCGCGCTCTCGCAGCGACACGCCGGCGTATCGCCGCGAGCGCGCTCTCAAACACAGCGTTTTTAACCGATTTCAAAAAAGGAAGAGGTTACTCAATTCGACCGTATATATTCTTTTTTAATGTAGGTTCGGGGATAACTTCGTCGTATATGAACCGATTTTGATAATTCTTTTTTTGTTGGAAAGTTGATATCCCCAGGGTGGTACCATGATAAGGAAACCAGGATCTGATGATGGAATCCCAGAGAAATCGAGTAGAACTTTCGAAAATCGTAGTGACGACTAGTGCGTTTGTTAATTTTTTTCATCTACTTCCATTGTATTATTTGTCGATGTAATTGAAGTCGGTTTTTTTCGTTTGCTAGCAAACACAATTATTTTAAATATCAGATTCTCGATATATCGATATTTTTAAATATATCAATATCGGAGTTTGATGTATTTTTTTGTTTTATTTTTATTTTTTATTATTAAGAAATTCGTATCGTATCGAAAAAAAAAATCGATATTTTTGAAGTGAAACTTCTTTAGGCGCATGAGGGGTAAAATTTGAGCGACCGGTAACGCGGCAGCATCATGACGCTCAGTACTTGGATGGGTGACCGCCTGGGAACACCTCGTGACGTTGACTTTTTGTTTCTTTTTTTCAATTAGTTTTTTTTTTTGTTTTATAAATTCGTTTCTTTAATTAGTTTTTTTGAATTAATTTTTTAATAATAATAACTGCATATTCAATAGCGTACTTGCACAAGCACCCCAGAGCACTACATCCATAATGAAGAATTATATTATTTTTAACCTTCGACGCAAAAAGAGGGGTTTTATAAATTTTATTAAATACACTACTTATTTCACTCTCGTCTGGCATCTAATGATCTAACTGAACTCTTTCAATAAACAACGCATCGTCAAATCCGTCGCGGACACGCTGCGATACGCTGGCGATACGCGACGATACGCTGGCGATACGCGACGATACGCTGGCGATACGCGACGATACGCTGGCGATACGCTCGCTCGCTCGTGGAGACGACCCGACGATAGTTGGGCGTATCGCCGGCGAGACGCTCGCTCGTGGAGACGGCCCCTTACAGTAATTTTTATAAAATAACTAGATGGCCCTGAGAACTTCGTATCACCTACGTATATTTCTGAAAAATATATACAAAACTCTTTCTGAACTCACCCATAAATATTTGACAACCAATTGACAACATTTTTGACAAAAGACATTAAATTTCCCCGCTAGGAACATTTTGTATTGGAAAATTAAATCGTCGTTTTTAGTATTTTTCGTTACATATTATTTATGTTTCTCACCATTTAAACCTTCCCTGAACTTCCACAAACATTTCAAGATTAAAATTAGCTAAATCGGTCAAGCCATTCTCGAGTTTTAACGAGACTAACAAACAGCAATTGATTTATATATATATAGAAAGTAAATTTTTTTCAAATATTATGTAAGGAAGAAGTAAAGTAAAGGAAACTAATTCATGTGAAAAGATTTGACCCACAGGCATAACATAAGCTATTGTTGTTGTATTGCAAAGCCCAGAAATAAGGGACGGTATAGGCACATAAACTCACACTGAATTACTTATTAAGTTATTACTCGTGCATTCATTGAAATAAACTTTACTTCTTTGGTGGCACTTATTTATACAGCCCTTACATAATTAAAATTGTAAATTATTTTTAAACCAAATAATATTCTAACACAAACAAAGTTACAATAAATAAAAGTTCTTTTCTCTCTTACTCACGGTTTAAGAAAAATAGTATTGTAATCTATATAAAATAAGTTGGACAACTACATACTTAAATATCTTTCAAAATATTTTAATTATGATCATTTAGGTACATAAGGTATCTTATATTAGCTGATTCGAAAATAAATAGGTATGTTTGAAAGAAACAGTCATATCATATAATTAAACTTAAAGTTGACAATAATGTAATTAACTATTACAATATTTAATTCTGTAGATATAATAGCAGAGAAAGTACATAAATATTTATTATATTGTCTTAGAATTTGTTGTACATTTAAAAGTCTTATGAATTAAATGTTACCTAATTAAAACTTAATTAGGTAGAAATGTATTACAATTTTACTAACTGCTTAAGTGAATTACATTATTATTATGAATGTAAAACGGGTAGGTACTGGATGACCAGACAATGACAAATATGGATACTTTTACTCGTAGAAATTATTTCATGATCTAAAGCAATAATTTGAAGGAACTTTATGTTAATTAAATACAAGATAATAATTTAAATTTATTACTCAATGGAAATTCTTTTTTAGAAAGTTCTGTAAGAAATATCCTCAATAAAGTTTTCTCAATAAATATCCTCAATAAAATTAGTCTGGTTTCAACTACGAAGCTAATTCATATATATATGTACTTAATGAACTTTTTTTACACCTTTCAGTTCTCAGTTGAAACGTGAGAGTAAACTTCCTGAATAGTTATAATCTTTTATTTGATTCTTATTGATCATTTATCTCCTTCATATCGTTTTATTACAAAGACAAAACCGAGTTAAATTCCTCTTGAACGAACTGTGACTTGACCGAGTTCGGCGCGAAATAAGTTTACATTTTACAACATGTGCGTCGAGTTAGGAACTTCAGTATTCCTAATCCGCACTAACTAGTGCCCTCTGTAAACACGTGGCGTTTCGATTGCCCCGTCGATGTGTATTCGATTCAGCGTGAAAGACATAAGGGCGATTTTCAATATTCATGTATTCTGCAATCGAATGCACATTGCGTCCTCCGACAGCGGCCCGACTTCGGCCGATTCTGCGCTTTATTGTTCCACATTTGTCTCGTTTTTGATTCGCCGGCGCGACTTTCCGTTACCGAAATGGTTACAACGTTCGTATACTGCTAAGAAAGGCGACCTAACGATATACGATATTAGAGTCGTTTTCATGGTATACGAAATATCCAACGAAGAGTAGTGCATCGTACTCGGTAAGGGTTGTTAGGTATGGGAGAACGCTTTATGTTTGTGTCGCCTCTTCGTGCGTAGGTAGGGCCCTTACGGTGCCAGGCGCGTCGATTGTGTGTGAACGACCGCAACGAGGGGAGGCACGCTTGATTATTCCGAGATCGCGTCGATCAGGTCGAGGGCCCTAAAAACCCGACCCTGAGTCTGCGCTCCGATAAAGAAAGAGTTCTAAACTCGTTCGTTGAATGCAAATAGGGATTCGTTTTAAATTAACATTTTAACTTATTTCATACTTTCCACAGCGTTATTGTAATTTATTCTAAGCTTCGGTTGTTTTGAGTTCTATTTTTTCATGAATGGTAGCCATTATTTAGTTCCTTTTGAGTACTACTGGTTTCACCATATTCTTACAGTTAGATTGTCATAGTGGTGGTTACGAGTGACAAGATAGGCGTAACAATCTCGTAAAGAGATTCAAGATAGGTCTTCGTGAATACACTGGCGTAGAAAGTAATAAATAGTTCGTGTATTACAATTCACATTGGTATTCATGATGACGTGAATAGTATTTCTACCCGTTTGTCTGTCTTTATTTTGTTCTTTTGCTATTTCTTCGTTTAAAGAACAAGGTCGAAGAGATCATTTCAGTGGTTGTCCCATATTTAACACTAGCCGACCCGTGCCCACTTCGTTGGGCGTTATAATCCATTTCACATAAGAAGGGTACGGTGAAATTTGATATGTTCCAATACACTCTCACTATTTTCAGCAAATCAGATAAATATAAATGTTTTAAAATCACCAATTAATTTCTAAGGCAAATAATAATGCTTGATTAGATTGAATTGTTGACACGGCACGTCAGAGGGCGCAGGTTCAAATCCTGCTGATTTAAAATCTTTATATATTTTTATCTTTTTCCTTTTATCTTGTCACTCCTGAATAGTGTAGCTTTCTGTTAGCGAAAGAATTTTCATGATCGGATCAGTATTTGCGAAGATTACCCCGTATATACAAACAAAGTTATAAACTTTACCTCTTTATAATATTAGTATAGAAATATACAATGTGTTGAGGAAATCTTAATCATAATACCATCGGTGATACTCACGTGATACTGCATTACCGCGTAACCAACAGCGGCAAGAAGGCCGTAATTACACGGTGACGAATTTTACAGAAGAGCGGAAATCTTTATTTCTAGGTAGGTCTTAACTCTTAAGTCGACTGAACTATAATATTAATACAAATTTACGTACGTTACCTCCTCTTATGAATAATTAGTCGTTAAACCCTTTATTTATTAATTTGTAGTTTAAAAAACAACTCTTTTTTAACATTCTGACAACACAATGTAGCTAACAGAAACACGTCGAACCATCATAATTATTATTACCTGGTAACATGTAGCGCTTCAGCCTGTAACATCTCACTTCTGGGCATAGGCCTCTTTCCCCATGTAGGAGAAGGAGCAGAGCTTAATCCACCACGCTGCTCCAAAGCGGGTTGGCGGATAACATGTGGTGCTGGTAATTTATTATGCATCATCTTAAGAATTTTTTAAGCCCGATATACCTTTTTTCCTAGTATCGTATCCTTGTAGATTGTTTGTGTTTTCCAAGTTTCAAGGTTAATTAGCCTTTCGTTTTCTTTTACTGCATCTTCCTTCAAATCATTGTCCGGAAAGTAATTATAATCGCTACATCCTCTAGGTTGTACGTTTATTATACATGATGATCTGAAATTAAAAGCTAGTCTAACAACGACTACTACAACGTAGATACCTAACTAAAGTTTTTGACTAAACATTGGATTTGACAAATTTTGTAAAATTTAACTTGTTGTTTTTTATAATAATATCTATTTATTACACCATATTCTTTCCTTACTTGACGCCGCGTTGGCGCAGCGGTCACTGCACTGGATTGCGATTGGCTGTTGCGCGGGCGGTTGCGGGTTCGATCCCCGCACACGACAACATTTGTATTGGCCATACAGATGTTTGCCGTGGTCTGGGTGTTTGTGCAGTCCTTGTGGGTCTCCCCACCGTGCCTCGGAGAGCACGTTAAGCCGTCGCTCCCGGTCGTTATCATGTAGGGAATATATCCGCCAACCCGCATTGGAGCAGCGTAGTGGATTAAGCTCCGATCCTTCTCCTACATGGAGAAGAGGCCTATACCCAACAGTGGGATACTACAGGCTGAATCGTGATCGTGTGATTGTTTCCTTAATTAAATCCCTGATCTTTTTAAAGGCGTGTTATAGGTACAAATGTTTAAAACAATATGATTTCATGATTACTCATAACTGTTATTAAAATATTAAACACGCTTTTGTGATATATACATATTACATATGAAAACAGTATGATTTTAAGTTTATTAGCATTTTCAGTAATTAACATAATAGCAATTCAATTATTAACATATAATACTAGCTGACCCCGCAAACGTTGTTTTGCCATATATTATATTAACCCCCGCAACCCCCTCTTGTGGGTGGAATTTCGTAAAATTCGTTCTTAGCCGACCTCTACTCGGCGAAAGGAATATTCCTACCAAAATTCAAGTCTCTACGCCTTATGGTTCCAGAGATATCGTGATGAGTCAATGGGTGGAAATCTCTTTTATATATATCGATCACGATCACGATCACGATTCAGCCTCTAATATCCCACTGTTGGGCATAGGCCTCTTCTCCATATAGGAGAAGGATCGGAGCTTAATCCACCACGCTGCTCCAATGCGGGTTGGCGGATATATTCCCTACTATGAGTAACGATCGCTATCAGGTGTATATGATAACAACCGGGACCGACGGCTTAACGTGCTCTCCGAGGCACGGTGGGGTAACCCACAAGGACTGCACAAACACCCAGACCACGGCAAACATCTGTATGGCCAATACAAATGTTGTCGTGTGCGGGAATCGAACCCGCAACCGCCCGCGCAACAGCCAATCGCAATCCAGTGCTCTAACCGCTGCGCCAACGCAGTGTCGTTATATATATAGATAACATATAACATAGTTATATATATAGATAACATATATATATTTATATATACTTTCAAGTCCAACATTTCTTCGAAAAATGCTTTATAGTTTATAGGTAGGGATCCCTAGTACATTTTTTTCACCTGATTAGTATCAAGCTAATTTTCCGGGAGTAGCTTCATTTTGATGAGACTAACAAAAAATTCCTCTACAAAAACTCTCGATTGTGGTAGATAATAGAGTTAGCAGGAGATAGAGCAGCAGTAATCAGGCGAAAAAAATGTACTAGGGATCTCTACCTATTATATTCACGAGTAACGAACAAAGCGGCCAGTTTTCCTATGACATGTTGTACGTGGTTTTATGGAAATACATTCGGATGACCGTTGCTCCCGCGTTTTTGACTTCTCACGTTTGAAGATTAGACGAAGCACTCTGCTGACCTCATGGGACGATGCAAATTGCATTACTTAAAGAGCCTCTACCCACGAAACCTCTTTTTTGATTTTTTTTGTAGTTACGCGGTATGTATTAGCAAGTGTTAGTTACGGTATTGCATTACACTCACGATGTATAATCATGCGTATATACGCAATAATATGGCCTTTTCTTATTTTGTACCTCAATTTCTTTGATTCTGATTTTGTGCTAAGCTATATTATGTTGCAGTTTGTGTGAAAATAAATATTTTTCTGATTTCTGTAAGTACTTATTTAATTTAATTGTAATCTGTGTTTTGTTTGAAAGTAGTATTATTATACATGTATATTAACTAGCTGATGAACCGATAGTGAACTCTGAAAATATAATAATAATGGCAAATGGTTATTAATAAGTCAAAAGCTATTCACGCTCATTATTGCTGGTTGTTATTTCGTTTTAAATGTATTTGTTTATTTCTCTTTGTGTTTAAAATTTTATATACTTACACATGTTTACATGTTTATGACACTTATGAACTTAGTTTACCCGATCCGACATAGAAATAGTACTAGTATAATCACAAACAAAATATTGTTATGTTTACGAGTTGTTTACAATTGGTATTTTTATTAAAATATAGTCATACAAAAGATATTTCCAATTTTAGGTTTTATTTTTATTTATATTATTTTAGACTAGATGTGCCCACGACTTCGTCCGTGTGGAATAGTGACTTTGGACAGCATTTTTTGGATATATCGTTTATTTATTTTGGATTATAAACACCGTTGTTTGGATATTTATATGTTCAACGTGATTCTTTAAATTGGCATAACTTTTTTATTTACGAACCGATTGACATGAAACAAACACTAATTGTTAAGCAAAGCTTACCACAATTATATTAGTGAAAATCGCATCTAAATAGAATAAGCCGTTTCTGAGATTAGCGTGCACAAAAATATTACATTTACATTTTTATTATATGTGTTGATGATATATTTTATCATATTTACGATAACAAATTATGAATTTTTCAATTTGTCATAAACTAGCTGACTCTGCTGACTTCCGTACTGCAATATTTTTTTTTCGTGAATATCGAACTTTATTAATCTTTTTCGTATAAATCTTGTCCTAATAATAACGAACACAATTTTTTTTTAAATTCAATTTGTCTTAGTTGTTCAGAAGTTATCCGCGTAAAAGTAAAAACGTGTTGGCTATTCATTTTTATTCATATAGATGTTATGCTTGGCACTAGGTTCTAGGTTTCAATCGTCCAATAAATTAATTACGTCGGGTATGCGGGCTGATTGATCGGGAGCGGTCCGGACCGCGCCCGGGTCGCGCCCGTCTCCGCCCTGCCGTATCTAATTGCAAATCCAAAACTCGATCCATCCTTCACCTCATACAAATCGTTTTGCTCTTTCTGGAAGTTTAATAAGTCTATATAAGACTGCGAATTCAGGGCGTCAATGCTTGAAGGGGATTTCGATTTAGTCTGAAACGTCCCAAAGCTGGGCATAGGCTTTTTCGTCCATTTAGATGAAGGGACAAGGTACTTACTTTGATTATCATTTTAAGACTCAATACACGGAGTCACGGACGGATAAAAGCGTTTATAATAAAAGTTTATAATCTTACAAGTGGTCTGGGCGTTTGTATATCAGTGTGTGTCTCAGGATCGTTGATGCAGGATCCTAGTGTTAATTTTGGGTTACTTATTTTCATTTGTTTTTAAAATGATAGATTTACCAAAAGCGTATATACAAATAAAATATTATGCTACTAACATTGTTGTCAGCACTCAAATAATAATATAGATAAGAAACGCGAAATGTTATAATGGCCTTGAATCAAACAAAAAAAAAAGCGCTGAGAAACAAGGGGCGGTAACCTTAAATTGTAGGTACTCATATTTTTAAACAGACAAAGTTTTGATTCATTGTACTAATAGCCGAATAAACTACTAATGATTCTCATGTCAGTTTTATACCTGCTGTATCTACCTGAGCGCTCTTAGGTCGATCAGCATAATTATACCTGGGTGTATGAACAATACGTCTCCGATTAAACCTTGAGATTGTTCTGGGAAAGGCGTCGATTGGGTTGTATGGCAGTTGGTTTTATCAGGTTTACGTAGTTGCCACGACTGCTATTGTTATAGGCGTAGGTTTTAGTCGTTTCAACGATTGTGTATAATAATATTTGATTCTAATTTGCTTTATAATACATACTTGTATGATTAATTGAAGTCTATTCATTACAATTCAAATTCAAAGTCTATTCTTTCCGCTGTCTGTATGCTTAGAACTTTAAAACTACGCAACGTATTTTGATGCGGTTTTCTTTAGTAAATAGAGTGATTCCAGAGAAAGGTTTATATGTATAATACATGCATAATATAGTAGAGGAACACTGATAGTTTTTGCAACAGTGCGAAGCCGGAGCGGGTCGCTAATATATTATAAAGTAGAAATATTTGAATTTTTTAGTGTTTGTAAATTTAAAAAATTCGTTCACCAGAAAAAAACTACGTTATCACTAAGTCACATAAGCTAATAAGCTATATTTTAACGAGAGAATACAAAACGCCAATTGAAACTAATATTGTGTCGATCACTCGGGCGAAGTCGCGAGCCACTAATAATGTCGAGTAATGCCCTGAAGTCCGTGGTTTGTGTAGAACTTCTCATGCATAGTTAGGTCTTTCCTATAGGACAGAATAAGGTTTCGTACCTTAAAACTTATTAATAATTTATAATGGCTCTTATAATTTTAACTTATATTATTAACCTATTTTAATTTCGAGAAGAATTCATTTCGAAAACATATTTTTCAAAATGAATAAATTATGAATAGGTACATTACAATATTTTCAATAAATTCAATGGCCGGATCAAAAGAAAAAAATTATAATTAAAGAGAAATAAAATATGAATTTACAGTTAATAGGTATATGAATATTTAATAATTGAATAAATTAGAGCTAGACCAAATAAGTTTTATCAGTAATTGTAAAAAGGCTCTTTTGAGAATGAATAATATTATAATATAAAAATATAGAACGACTTTTAGAAGTAATACTTAAAAACGTGAATCTAAAAATGAAGAAGCTAGAATTTTTTAATGGAAGTTATTGTTGAAATTAATTGAATTTATTAAATGAAACGTTATTATTTGAGCTCTTCCCTACAAGACAATAAGGGATCGTTTCAACGTTTCCTTGAACTTTACCTTGAAGGGAATTAGGTAGGTAAATGAAATAGAGCAATTTGTTTTTTTTTATTAGGTCAAAGTGTTATTATATCTGTGGTGTCAAGTAAAATGAGATGTCAAAAATTTTGAAAACTTACAAATTTGCATATATTGATTCAAAATATTTATATGTTTCACGCAAAATTACAAATTCCTAACAAATCACATGAGCTGCTTTCTTATTAATTGCCCATCGTGAAAAGTTCAAATATATTGTTACGAGTACACAAAAAAGGAGCTTGCGCCATCTAGCGGGGAGCGAAGGAACCACGTTGTGTGCTGTACAAACCACTTTGTTACAAAGACAACGTGAAACATCCACTCAATACTAGATGGCGCTAGAGGACATATAGGTGAATGAACTCAGGATCGAGTACACGCACGAGGGTTCTAGAACTGTCTGGGTGTAGGCTCGGCCCGGTATAAAAAGGCCGATTGAGGCCGAGCGGAGTCAGTTCAGTTTGAGCTAACGACGAAGCGACTTCGAAGTGAATACTAGTGATCAAGAAGTGATACCAGCGGAAACCTACGACATTGGCTACGACCTCGGACATTGTTAGTGCTTAGTGAAGTGTACCTAGTGATCAGTGAGTGTACCTAGTACTTAGTGCTTTTATTTAGTGCGTAGTATTTGTACCTAGTGCTTGTGTCGGACCTAGTGCTAGTGAATAAAGTCTCTAAAAGAGTCAGCAGGTCTTTCTCTCCAAATCGTTCGAACCCTAACACGCAACAACTGGTGTCAGAAGTGGGATTTGGAGATGCCATTGACTCCGAGAGAGAACCCCAAGGAGGGGGTCAGGACGAGGGCACAACGAACTGCGGATGCCACTGGGGGCCAAGCTCCGCCCACCGTGGGCCAAGCCCCGCCCACTGGCCCCGCCTACCAGGCCACGCCCACTGGCCACGCCCCTCAGGCCCCGCCCACTGGCCCCGCCCACCAGGCCACGCCCACTGACCACGCCCCCCAGGCTCCGCCCACTTTGACTCAAGCCCCGCCTACTGGCTCCGCCCACCTTGCCACGCCCACCGGACAGGCCACGCCCACCAGCGGCACCGTAGCTTCTACAGACCCTCAAGTGGCACTTCAATTAGGAAGTTTATTTGAATTAATGAAGGCAATGCAAGAATCACAAGAACGCAAGCTCAGCGCTTTGCAAGAATCACATAAGGCAATGCAAGAATCACAAGAACGCAAGTTCAGCGCTTTGCAAGAATCACAGGAAAAAGCGCTTTGGGCTATAAAAGATGTTAGTGACACGGTGGGTAAGCTCCGAAAAGATGTCGACGAAGTGGAAGAACGAGTTACCGGGTTAGGATTGGATGTCGAAAATGTGAAAACCGGCCTCACGGAATTACAGAAGAAAGTAGTACGCCTTGAAACCACGGGAGTCGC
The DNA here is from genome assembly GCA_905220545.2 of Melitaea athalia. Taxonomy (NCBI): domain Eukaryota; kingdom Metazoa; phylum Arthropoda; class Insecta; order Lepidoptera; family Nymphalidae; genus Melitaea; species Melitaea athalia. The sequence goes on from HG992182.1 coordinate 18,035,189, forward strand.
GATGTCTAGTGGAACTACCGGAGTGGCGCAAGGACCAAGAGTGAAAGTGCCGCCATACGATGGCACTACTTCGTGGAACGCTTATCGTCAGCAATTCCAGACTGTTGCCACTGCCAACGGATGGACGGAAGAACAATGCCTGACCGCTCTCACTGTTGCGCTCAGAGGACAAGCTTTGTCTGTATTGGAAGCACTGCCAGATACAGGGAATGGGTTCCAATACCTGATGGAGGCACTTGAATCCAGATACGGGGAGCGACACCTGGAGCACGTGTTCCGTGCCCAGCTGCGTGACAGAGTCCAACGCTCAGGAGAAGGACTACAACAGTGGGCGTTGGAAATCGAAAAACTTGTTAGGAAGGCACACCCAGGAGCTGACACCAAGATGGTGGACACAAATATTGTTCAAGCATTCGTCGACGGAATCAAAGATCTGGAAGTCAGAGCTGCAGTGAGGCTTCGTCACCATAGCTCGCTAAAGGAAGCATTGGCGCATGCTTTGGAGGTCGAGGCGGTTCGCCATGACATACGGCAGACTCATAGGATCCGCGAGGTCTCTGAGGAAGTCATGGAGGTTAAGGCTCCTACGAAGAAAAGATATGGAGTCATGTGCTACAAGTGCGGCGAGAGAGGCCATCTTCAGCTCAACTGCCCGCAGAAGGAGACCCAGATGGCAAGGATGAAAAGGATCGAGGAGTACATAGAGGAGCTGAAGAAACAAGGGGCTTCGTCCCCTGCCCGGGATCAGGGAAACGAATAAAAGCCAGGACTAAGGGGCGAGTACTGGCTGACGCGGAGGAAGCCCCGATAACTGTTATCTCCCAGGCATGCAGCGGTAATAGTCTTGCGATTCAGGGGACTATTAACGGGACGGATTGCAAAATGACTCTAGACACAGGAGCCTCTAGAACAATAGTGAACCCAAATCTGGTAAAAGCCGCAAGGGGACACAAGAGGAGAATTAACTGTCGGCTTCTTACGGCCTCCGGTCAGCCAATACCCGTCCTAGGAGGAATGTCAGTTACGATGTATGTAGGGGGGTCCTCATACTCCCATAACGTTATCGTGGCTGAGATTATGGATGATTGCATCTTGGGTCTGGATTTCATGAAGAAACACAACTGCAGAATTAATGTCGCTGACGGAGTTTTCAGGTGTGGTGAAGAAGAAATCTTCATTCTCGGAGGTGCCTGCGGGAAAGTCGCATGCATAAGGAAAGTCATTATACCTGGACGAGCGGAAGCTCAGGTGCTGGTGAAACTGCCGCCAGCTGGAAAGCAGAAGTCAAACAGATGCGTGTTGATCGAAGACACACCTAACAAGACGTCGGCACAAAAACTGATGACGGCGAGAACCCTTGTTAGTGGAAGCAGTAACGCTGTGGTCAAGGTTGTTAATCTTGGTGATCGCGAGATCTGCTTGAACAAAGGTGACGTCATTGGAAAGTGCGAGGAAGTCGTCTGGATGAAAAAGTGTAGTTCGATAACAGGCGCGGACTCAGCAAACAGCAACAACTACGGAATAGTGACTGAGCTGCTCGACGACTGCAAGAGTAACCTAACTTATTCGCAGGGCATGAAAGCTAAGAAGTTTTTACAGCGCTACGCGAATATCTTCTCCAGTCACGATGGGGACCTTGGAAGAACGTCGGTGGTTCAACACAGGATAGATACCGGAAGCGAGAGACCAATTCGTCAGCGAGCAAGACGGATACCAATCGCTAAGGAAAAAGAAGTCGAAGGCCTTTTGGAGGACATGAGAAGGAATAAGATTATTGAACCGTCTGCAAGTCCGTGGTGCTCGCCTGTTGTATTAGTGAAGAAGAAAGATGGCAGCACGAGGTTTTGTGTGGACTATAGGCGTCTCAATGATGTCTCCAAGAAGGACAGTTATCCGTTACCTCGAATCGACGACACTTTGGATACCCTGAGTGGCATGAAATGGTTTTCGACCCTAGACCTGAAATCTGGATACTGGCAGGTGGAAATTCATCCAGAAGACAAGGAGAAGACAGCTTTCTCGACCGGTAAAGGTTTATGGCAATTTAACGTCATGCCCTTCGGATTGTGCAACGCACCTGCCACATTCGAGCGACTCATGGAGTGTGTACTAGCAGGCTTAGTGGGAGAGGCTTGCTTGGTCTACTTAGATGACGTCATCATTATCGGCCGTGACTTCGAGGACCATTTGCAAAACTTGGAGCGAGTTTTCGCTAAAATAGAGGGGGCCAAATTAAAGCTGAACCCGAAAAAGTGTCGTTTATTCAGGAATAAGGTCAATTATCTCGGCCATGTTATCTCCAGTGATGGAATCCAGACAGACCCGGAAAAACTGGAAGCAGTTCAAAAATGGCCTACCCCTAAGGACAAAACCGAAGTGCGGGCATTCCTCGGCCTATGCTCATACTACAGGCGTTTTGTTAAGGGATTCTCAGAGATAGCCAAGCCATTACATCGGCTGACAGAAGATAAACGACAATTTAGTTGGGATGAGACTTGTGAAGATTCCTTTCGGAAACTGAAGAGACATCTGTGTGAAACACCAATCCTGGGATATCCACAAACTGAAGGTCAGTTTATAGTCGACACGGATGCAAGCAACACGGCTATTGGAGGGGTGTTATCTCAAAAACAGGGTGAAAGAGAAGTTGTTATTGCATATTTCAGCAAATCTTTATCCAAGCCAGAGAGAAACTACTGTGTTACAAGGAGAGAACTCTTGGCTGTTGTAAAGACGCTACAACATTTCAACAAATATCTCATCGGCAGACAGTTTTTACTGCGAACTGATCACGCAGCCTTGAAGTGGTTACTGCAATTCAAGAACCCCGAAGGTCAAGTAGCTCGATGGATTGAACAGCTTCAGGAGTATGACTTCAAGACGGAACACCGCAGCGGAAATATGCATGGGAACGCTGACGCACTCTCACGAAGGCCGTGTTCGGAAGACTGCAAACATTGTGTTAAGCAGGAATCTAATGAAGTAACATTAAAGCTAACGAGAACAAGTCCTTTGGGTCCCTGGGAGAATGATGCTATGAGGGAGGCTCAAGAAAGAGATGACGACCTTCGGCACATCATCACATGGAAGAAACGGGGTGAAGTAAAACCAATCTGGAGTGAGGTTGCACCCACTGGCGCTGTCACTAAGGCGTACTGGGCGCAATGGGACAGTCTGATACTTCAAAACGGAATACTCTACCGGAAATGGGAGAAGACTAACGGTAGAGAGTTCCATCTTCAGATAATTGTCCCAAGAGCGAGGGTACCAGATGTTCTCCGTGAAGTACATGATGGCGTATCAGGAGGTCATCTAGGTGTCAAGAGGACTTTAACAAAAGTGCGAGAACGATTCTACTGGTTGCATTGTCGAGATGATGTACAGGATTGGTGCCGCAAATGTACTACTTGCGCTGCTGTAAAAGGACCACAGACCAGGAGCCGTGGGAAGCTGCGGCTGTATAACGTCGGTGCACCGTGGGAACGAATTGCAGTTGACGTAGCTGGGCCATTTCCTGTAACGGAATCGGGGAACAAGTATTTTATGGTCGTCATTGACTACTTCACCAAATGGCCCGAAGTGTTCGCCATACCGAACCAAGAAGCTACAACAGTCGCTTCTAAGCTAGTCGAAGAAGTGATATGTCGCTTTGGTGTGCCTCTAGAAATCCATTCTGATCAGGGCAGGAACTTCGAATCGCAAGTGTTCCAGGAAGTGTGCAGAATTTTGGGCATGCATAAGACGAGGACCACCGCGTACCATCCACAGTCCGATGGAATGGTTGAGAGATTTAATCAGACCCTTGAGAGACATTTGGCGAAATTGGTAGACGACAAACAAAAGGATTGGGACAAGTATATACCACTCTTCCTTCTGTCATACCGAACCGCCGAGCATGAGAGCATAAAAGCTACCCCGGCGTATGTCAATTACGGTAGAGAACTACGAATACCAGTAGACCTATTGACAGGAGGGTCACCGGAGGGACCAGAGACCGTACAAGACTATGTCAGCAATTTAAGGGAAAAAATGCGCTACATACACGCCTTGGTCCGGGAAAATGGGTTACAGTCAAGCGAGAACATGAAAACCAGATATGACCGGAAATCGAACACAAGAGGCTTCGAGGAAGGGTCACTAGTGTGGCTGCATAACCCAACCCGCCGGAAAGGGAAATCTCCAAAGTTGCAGACCAAGTGGGACGGTCCATACAAAGTGGTTACCCGAATGAATGATGTGACTTATAGAATTCAAAAGCAACCAAGAGGGACATTCAAAGTGGTACACATAGACCGTCTGGCGCGTTACCATGGCAGTAACAACGATGCTCGGGACGAGCATCTCTAAGAGGGGAGTAGTGTTACGAGTACACAAAAAAGGAGCTTGCGCCATCTAGCGGGGAGCGAAGGAACCACGTTGTGTGCTGTACAAACCACTTTGTTACAAAGACAACGTGAAACATCCACTCAATACTAGATGGCGCTAGAGGACATATAGGTGAATGAACTCAGGATCGAGTACACGCACGAGGGTTCTAGAACTGTCTGGGTGTAGGCTCGGCCCGGTATAAAAAGGCCGATTGAGGCCGAGCGGAGTCAGTTCAGTTTGAGCTAACGACGAAGCGACTTCGAAGTGAATACTAGTGATCAAGAAGTGATACCAGCGGAAACCTACGACATTGGCTACGACCTCGGACATTGTTAGTGCTTAGTGAAGTGTACCTAGTGATCAGTGAGTGTACCTAGTACTTAGTGCTTTTATTTAGTGCGTAGTATTTGTACCTAGTGCTTGTGTCGGACCTAGTGCTAGTGAATAAAGTCTCTAAAAGAGTCAGCAGGTCTTTCTCTCCAAATCGTTCGAACCCTAACACGCAACAATATTGTACCTATCCGCGAAAATCTCGGGCGAGTCTAGTATATTTATTGAAATTTTCTCGTAAATGATTACGTATCATTACACAGTATAAAACAAAGTCGCTTCCCGCTGTCTGTATGCTTAGATCTTTAAAACTACGCAACGGATTTTGATGCGGTTTTCTTTAGTAAATAGAGTGATTCCAGAGGAAGGTTTATAAGTATAATACATGCATAATATAGTAGAGGAACACTGATAGTTTTTGAGGTTTCTAATGTGATTTCGTAAATAAACACATTTTTTTTGCGCTTACGTTGCAAATATTTATTTTATATTTTATATTTAGTATCAGCATTGCACCCATGCGAAGCCGGGGCAAGTCGCTAGTATTCAGTAAATAGATAATATTACATCGAGAACTGATAATAAAGAAACAGGGATAGCTTGTACAAAGCCAACCAAATTACCTGCAATATAAGCATAAAAAGGCCGTTTGTACCAAATATAAAGATTACTTTAGGATTTATTAACAAAAAGGTTTTTCCTGTTTATCGTTCACGACACTGAAAACTTAAAACAAAAAACAGTTTGTATTTATAAGAAACTACGAATACCGTGAAATGATACATATTTGATTTCAAAATAAAATATTTATAAGTCAAACAAAAATCGACGAGAGCTATATTGTCATTATGAATAATGTTTACATTTCACGCCCATGTTTACTCTACAATTTATTGTTAAATCGTTTTTTTTTTTAATATTGGGAAAAGTAAAAATTTAAGTAAGTATATGAATGTTTTATTGATTTGTCGTAAAGATTAAAGATTGATAAATTCAAGTGAATTTTAATAGAATTAGGATGACAAAATGAACAAAATATGGATATTTTCGTTTCTTATATTGACGTCTCTAATAGTAATAACAAATGAATTGTTAATCTTTATTGGTTAAAAGATTGATTTACGTATACTATTATTTTTCACTGATGTTTTTGTTCAATAACAATAGAATATAGCCTATATCACTCCTGAATAGTGTAGCGTTCTGTTAGTGAAAGAAGTTTCATGATCGGAGCAGTATTTGCGAAGATTACGCTCTAGAAACAAACAAAGTTAAAAACTTTACCTCTTTATAATATAGTATAGATAATGTTTTTTTTTTGTCAAATATATAGTAAAGTTTTCATATCACTCGTGAGATGAAAACTTTACTATATATTTGCATCACAAAAATAATAATTAACGCCCATTGAAGTGCGCACAGGTTGGCTAGTTATATATACATATAAGTCTATATCTACTTTTGTGGTTTTTGTTAATAATATAAAAATATTGTTTAATTAAATTAAATTAATTGTATTCTTCGTTAAAAGATGCTGAGACGGTGGACGAGCCCCATTCGTTCACCAGAGCAAGAAGCTTACCCAAGTCTACTCAGTAATTGTATTAGATAATATTTTTAACCGACCTCAAAAGGAGGTTTCTCAATTCAACTGAGGTACCTTCGAAAATCGTAGTGGCGACTAGTGCGTTTGTTAATTTTTTTCATCTACTTACGTTGTATTACTTATAATACTAAATATTGGAGTCAGTTATACTTATAGGTAACCAGAAGTTTCATTTCACCAAAAGTATGAAATGAAACAAAATCACGTGACATAACTTTGTTGTTTGTTTATCAAACAAACGTGATATTGTCAAAACGATTGCGATAATGACTATCTGTTCTATAACTCGGCGGGTATTTGTTGACAGCCAAAATCTAATATTGTATAATGTTTACAATATTAGATTAGGTACGGCCACTATCAACATTTGTACTTATACGGGACTTACTGCGATTGTCATCATGGAACTTCCGATAGGTGTTTCGGGGACGTTGCAGATGCCATCTTCGCGGGTGATTCTTTGTATTGTACTTTGGCTTCACAAAATTTTGTAGCGATTGTCTAATTGCTTTGACAATGGATCAAATTATATGAAAAATATTATTCATATATCGTGATAACTTTTTAAATATTATTGTCCTTTAGTTAGATTTAAATTATACCTACCTAATACTTTAAAAATACTGTAATCTGACATAAATGCAAAATGTGTTTTTAACTTTTTATCTATTACATTTAAAAAAATGTTAACGGACAAGATAAATTCTAGTATCTAATACCCAATAATTTAAGTAGGAAAATACCTATAGATTATTATTGGACGAGGTCTTGTAAACGTTTATCAAAAGTACCGAATATCAAGGAGGAGAGTGCAAAGATAACGGCTCATACTGTCATCGTCGCTTAAACGGGTCATGGGAACCTTACCCATTACACTACGTGATATAATTTAACTAGCCCGAAATTTAATCTCTTATCTTTATCTTTAAATACGGTAATGTTTAAAATAATTGTGTTCCCAAAAAAAAAAATTCAAAATAAATTCCATTTACATTGACAAGTAATACAATGTAGGTAGTAAAAAATCTTTAACTAAATGAGCATTATTAGTGACAACTCAAAAGTACTCGTTAGATTTCACAGGACAAGCTTTAAAGAGATAATGGTTAAAATCGGCGAAAGTGAGAAGTTATGAGGTTAGGTTAAAGGTCACATTTGCACACATTCATACCACATATACCAATACGTGCACGGTGTGTGCTAAATCCGAATTTGAGGTTTGCGGACAAAATTTCGTGACGCAATATTAAAAAAATCGCAAAAAGCAAAAAAAAAGTTGGCAATTTTCAGCGGTCTGCAAAACCCACTTTTTACATTCCAAAACATTTTTTATTAGAATGCTGTTAATTGATAAATTTCTTATAATTTACTGCACAAGTAATTAAAAAGAAAAAAAAAACCGGCCAAGTGCGAGTCGGACAAACAAAATTATTAAAAATATTTTTATTAAATCTTGTAACTAAAAATTTATGTTTTTCGCAATTTTTCTTATTTCTGTGCATTCTAAGACGTTGCTTCGTACTAAATTTCAAGATTCTGAGTTCAAATTTACTTCAAATTTGGCACGAATGTTATTAAGAAGTCGGGTCAACATATAGGCTACATATTATCACGCTATCACCTACGGGGAACGAGCAGTGAACGAACGCAGACGACGTCGCGGGCAGCAGCTAGTATATTAATAATATTACAAATTATAGTATGCCAAAATTATATAAGCCGTTGCCTCTTAGAAGGTCCTGGCTGAGGTTCTTCGGTGGTGATGGGTATGTTTAATTTCACAATCTATTTTGCAATCCTTATCTCTCCTTGAGAAATGACACCACCTCTTTCAATTTCCAGAACAAGCAGAGTATGTACTGGGATGTTACTTAAATAACAATATTTACTTAGGATGAAAGGATTGGAGGATAGGAAATATAAACTACCCTCTGAATATTTATTTTTATTTTTCATTTCATATATCTATTTTTAAGGGCTTTTAACCATCTGGCATGTAAAATCCATCGTATCCTAAGCTATCATACATAACAAATTAAATTATACATCTACATAGTTCAAAATCATTGACAAAAAGATATCATACAACACATAGCTTTAGCCACTACGGAAGTAGGATCTGATAGCGTAAAGCGCTTTGCATTATTCTGACATTAAATTTACATTGATGTTATTTATTTGCCAATGCTCCTCAATGACTTCTATATTTTCTTACATTCTAACAGAATATGATAAATATCATCAATCTTGCCACCAACATTACAATTTTTGGGTATCTGCGTTATTCATTAGGAAAAGGAAATTGTAACAAGGGTAATGACCGGAGCGAAGTCTACCAAGTGTTAATAGTAGACCTATTCATTGTAATATTTTCAAACCATGGTATTTTAGGAGGCTGACATACGATTGTTTTGTACCATATGCCTTTGTTTTTTCACCGTTTATCAAAGTACTAGCTGACCCCACAAACGTTGTTTTGCGATGTATGTTATTGTTTTTAATTTATTTTTGAGTGGAATGTCGTAAAATCCGTTCTTAGCTGACCTCTACTCGGCGAAAGGAGTATTCCTACCAAAGTTCAAGTCTCTACGCCTTATAGTTCCAGAGATATCGTGATGAGTCAATATATAGGTGGAAATTTATTATATTATAAATATAGATTTTCGCCATAAATGCAACCTTTCTGCTTTAAATTTTCGTAAGCTTCTGCAAAGTTAGTTTTTATAATATAAGCCCTTCCTCGATCATATGCCACTTTAGCTCGCCTATCAGCTTCCTCATTACCGATATATGATATGAGATGGATCCTATTGCAATCTCAGCTGCATATTTTGCTAAAAAAATCAATTATGGCTATCGGTACATATCTAGAGACACATCGAGCCAAGTTCAGTAAGGCACTCTATCAGACAAAATGACAATTTTATTATTAATTACTCGTTTTGAAGCGTATGTTTTCTCTTCTGCGTAAGTTCTGTTTGTTAGGTTTTGTATATAAACGTTGATTGTTAATTGATGACATGACATGACAGAGTAATGATGTTTTTAAAAATAATATTAGAGTTGCCACTTGATGTCACTGGCCGCGATAAGATCGTCCATGATATGTAATCATTACATAGTATAAATAAAGTAGCTTCCCGCTGTCTGTATGCTTAGATCTGTAAAACTACGTATAACGGATTTTGATGCGGTTTTCTTTCGTAAATAGAGCGCTTCCAGAGGAAGGTTTATATGTAATACATGCATAATATCGCATAAGTCAGTTGATGTGACCACTGTGCAACCAATGTGCAAACAATGTTTGCCGACTTCAATTAACGTCTTACACGCTTAACAATCAATGGCCCCTAGGAACACTCCACTAATTACTACTCTAGGAATTACTCTTGTGCCGGGCGTCCGGAAACATACAATAAACAAGAACAAACTCCAAGAGCATGACAATCACCTGTATAAATGTTTGCCATGTGCGGGTATTAAACCGCCAGCGCAACGACGTCTTCTGTGACAAACGTGTCTTCTGACGTTTTTAGGAGTTGCATTCGACGAGGTTTTATATTTAAGTCAAAAATGGTTTTAGTTAATGCTGGTGTAATATTCGAGTAACTAAATTACCCATTAATCATGTCTTTCTGCGTCGTCACTCGGCGTTAATTGGTTTCTTGTAAAAGGAGATATTTGCAGATATCGGATTTAGACTTAAATTTTCTCATGCCACCCGCTGTCGTGCTATTCGTTAATGAAAATGTGAATACATTTTGTTGCGGTTAATTTCGTAATCTATTCGTGTAAATATGAACTATATTAGTTTACTTTTGAATTTATTGTATACTTTAATGAAGACCATGTATATAAAAATTTGTTATTTTATAAAAACTTTTACGCATGAGGTATAACGCTGTTTTAATCGTTTTTATTGTCGTTGTTTGTAATAATATTTTAAGTGAAACTTCTTTAGGCGCATGAGGGTTAAAATTTGAGCGACCGCTAACGCAGCAACGCGTCACGAGGTCAGTACTTGGATGGGTGACCGCCTGGGAACACCGCGTGACGTTGCCTTTTTTTATTTATTTTTTTGAATTTTCAATTAGTTTGCCAAAGAAGTTTCACTTCTGACATATGTACTTTGTACGCACGCAATTTTTTTTTTATCGCTCTTGATACTTTTATTCGTTTAAACGTAAGCCAGAAACATATGTGTAATATATATGAATAATATATATTCAGTTAACTAATAGCTGCAAATTCATCATCAAACAAATATACGGTCTCCGGTCACCATTATTTTGTTAACACGTCGCTATACAGTTAAAGTGGTCAATCTAAACACTCGAGCAATGTATTTACAACAGACAATATGTATGTAGATTGACCATGTATTACAATTAGGTATTCAACTGGAACGCTTCCTGGTCAACAGCTGCTTTGGATGCATTAACAATAGTTCATCGAATCCCTAACCTAACCTAACATATAGGATAGTATAACCGCAGTTATGTCGACTTTGGCTATATATGTACCGAGTAAATTTAATTTATCAAATGTATCTTTGTCAGACAAACGGTCTAGAGAGCACGATTAACTTATTGGCATAACCTCCAAGCTTCCCGGTAGACACTAAATTGCACGGCGCTTCTGAACATTCTTGAGTTTACGTACTTTACTCCTCTAACATTTTATGGACTATTACTTTTCTTATTTTTAAATTGCACAAATTTATGTGTTCATAAATGTGTGTTCATCATTGTAATTCGTTCATATTTTTATCTACCTAATTATTGTGAGGATTGTTACTTTCTCGGAAACTTTTTTTTTTTTCATATCGCAGGGGAACCCATTTACGGGCGATATTCAGGACGCCCGGGTAGGCAGTCCTAGACCGTATGTCGGACTCAGCACTTGAGGGTGCTAATACCGTACTAAACCCCTGCGGGAGCCTTCAGTAGCTCCACTTGGTACGTTTATAGTTGGAGATTCAGAGTAACACAACAAACTATTTTTTATCACGACATTTCCACGAATCGAAAATTTCGCGGATAAAACCGCGCGGCGTAGCTAGTAGAATTATTTTAAAGTAAGTTTGGAAGAATAGACATTTTTTTTTATCAAGGACCGTTGACCGTTTTATAATCATTATATTGAAGTTTGTTCCACTTCTAATCTCAGTCAAGGTCACTTGACTTGTATCTAATTCCATACAGCGTGCAGCGTAGGAAGGATGAGTGTGTCAATATGGAAATCATATTAGAGTTGTTAGAGTAATCACTACATATTATAAAACAAAGTCGCTTCCCGCTGTCTGTTTGTCTGTATGTATGCTTAGATCTTAAAAACTACGCAACGGATTTTGATGTAGTTTTTTTTTAATAGATAGAGTGATTCAAGGGGAAGGTTTATATGTATAATACATGCATAATATAGTAGAGAAACACTGATCATTTTTGCAACCGTGCGAAGCTGGGGCGGGTCGCTAGTCTACTCTAAAACCGCCCTAACTTATCGTTATTAATGTTATGTATTTTAATTATACGAAATATAAATACAAGGATACAAACAGTCAATTATTAAGATAATTAGAAACAATTTAGCGACATTTTTTAATGTAAATTAAACATCTACGTAAACAAACGTAAGTAAAAAAATACGAAAAATATAATTATTAAAACTGTGTCATTAGTCATTATGGGAATTGTGATTTTGTTGTATGGTTTTTGTGAATCATATTTTGTACGTTTGTATACTTTGTATGCTTACATTTAATATTCTTTGTATTTTGTCTTCTTTATGAGTCTTTAGTGGTTGGTTAATTAGGTCAGGTGAGATATCATACTTACTCGTGTAGGTGTGAGTCGTAGAAGTTTTAAAAATAGAGGTAAACTAGAATAATTATAATTATGGCCTGAATTTTTTATGTAATGTGTGTAAGTTTTATTAAAGTTTGATACCTAAACTTTTTTCTGACTAATGATTTACAAAATGAAATGGAATAACAAGGTTTTTTTCATAAAAAGAAATTTATTTAAGTATATTTAGAAATTAATTTTTTCATACAGTAAATAATATATCAACCGACGTAGCCCGTAACTGACAGCCACGTCTCGATCTGTGATGAGAATTCATGAAGCTCCATTCTAAAGCCTATAACGTCCAAAAGCGTGTGTAACTCGCGTCGCTCACATGCCATTGACATTCGGAACGGATTCGCGCACGATGGAAATAGCTTTCGCTCAAAATTGACGAATTTTATTTAGCCGTTTATTCTGATCACTATTTTTATTACCCGACATCCGCAGCGAGAAGCACGTTGTGTGTAAATAAATGACATTTAACGAGGTCGTTCGACTTTGACATCGTGATGTATTGCGTTTAATTTAGGATATCAAATATATCGGTAATTGATCGACTTCGCTTTAAAAATATCTTGAAACGTAAACGCTAGCAAAGCAACGAGAATGATGTCTAGGAAGACAATAGACTAGTATTTCTGTCGGTTTCCAATCGATTTTAAAATCCGGCATGATCCGGCCTAAAAGCCTTCTTTTTCTGTAATCTGTCTCATTCTGATAATACCTATTATCAAAATGTTGACACAATTAGTATTAAATTAATGTGAAATTTTTAAACACGAGCATTTATTAGAAAATTTTTGTTAAACAATATTTTATCGAATATTGTTTGAACAGCGGAAAATTATAGAAGGAAATTAAGGATGGCGCTATCGATCAAGGAAAACAACGATGTCCTTACTAAGGACAGCATAATGTGCTAATTGGGACTTGACGTAAGTTGTGAAAGACTTAAAATAAAAAATTAAATAATTAAAAAGTAAGGTGAAGCGGGACACGAGGCTGGTGACGCCTGTACCGGGTATCATAATGAGGATCAGTAAAGTTCTAGCAAATTCAATAGAACTAGTATCCACGTTATTCTCTATGACATAAGAATGATATTTCTTTTTGAATTATCCAAATCGGACCATTACTTACGAAGATATTAAGTTATAAACATTATGCCGTTCCTGCCGCTACGTCAGTGTACGCGGGATGCGTGTGACGTCACTCGGACGTTCCATGCTGTGATGTTCAAATCTGCTATAAACTAAAAACATGCTATAGACTAAATGCTAAATTTTTTTAGCATGCTATTTTATATGCTATCTTTATAGCACATTGTTAACCATATGTAAACACAATCGATCCTAATTGCGCAGTCGATTAGTTTTATTTAGGATTTATTGATTTTTGTTTATATAAGATATTAAACGATATAAGATATTATTAGATTTACAAATATAGTTAATTTTGTCATTAATAAACGAGATTTCGACATTGATAAAAAAAAAACTACAAAAATTAAATTTTCTCAGTTGAAAGACACGATTTACTTGAATATCAGTTATCTATTAACAACTACTTAAGTAACAACTATTTGAGAAAATTTAAAACCTTTTAAAATTAAAAATAAATGTATTTTTATGACTTAATTTTAAACGATTTTAATAAAAATCGATTAAACAACACCCTCAGGCGCGCGTATTGCACATCCCTTCTTGCTTACTTCATACAGCTTCGTGCTTATTCGGAAATGCTCGGTATACGGTAATCTGTCTCAGTCACACGTTAGTATTCGTGCCACTATCTCTGTCTTTAACACTATCGGCTACAAAAGTTTTCGTTTTTATTGTTGTTAATTTTTATTATTAGTATTAGTAATTAGTTTATTAGTGTTATAGTATTCACATTGTTTTATTTAGTTTTAATTGTTTTATCTAGTGTTAGTATTAATTTTGTTTTATTTATTATTTATTTTATTCTTAATGTACACCGAAATACAGACATATATAAAGAAAGATACAATAAAAGATGTACAAAGGCGATCTTATCGCTATAAAGAGCGATTTCTTCTAGATAACCTTTGGGCACAGGACACGATACAGTAGCAGCGGTTAGAAGCGTGCACATATTAAGGAGGAAAAAAATCAATAATAAATAACATAAACTTAAAATACATACATGTAAACAAATAAATATTTTAGAATAGAATATATAATAGGTACACATATACCTACATACATACACACATATATATATATACACATATAAATATATACAAATAATGTAAACTACAAATAACGACAGTTATGACTTAATGAGCGTTAGTAGTAGTAGTTATTTAGTGTTAGTATTAATTAGTGTGATTTGATTTTGCAGCGACAACGACAGTGATTAAATAATAATTAATAATAGGTAAGTGTAATTATGTGTTAAATAATAATAAGTGGGAATGTGTATAAAAAAGTATTAAGTGTAAATATTATTGTGTTGTTTGTGATAAAAATCTGCCACTATCGAAAGGTGAGGTATTGAAATTGAATTTTGAATTTATAAGTTATTTTTGTAGCATCTTAAAGTGTTATGATGTTTATTTTATTGGTCACTGTATTAGGGAAATTTTATTCGTACATTGATTTATAATAAAAATAAAAATTGGTAATAACAGTTTTTTTTTCGTGAGTGGACACGTAAAAGTTCGAAAACGCTAAAAAGTAATGTTATCCCACTCTAGCCTCGCTGCAGCGCGCTGTGTAGTGTGTACGTTTAGCGTTTGAGACGTTATAAATTTAGCGCGAAGTCATAGTCGGTATAGCAAATGCTATATGCTATAAACATTTAGCATGCTATACTTTTATGCTATACGCTATATTAACCACCACTAGTTCCATGCCAGTTAGCCCATAGTAGCGACAAGCTGCGATGGTGTTTTCATGTAAACTATCTGTCCTACAAAAAATTTGTAAGGACATAATTTGTAGCAAATTGCTTTGCCTACAAATATGTTCATATAACTTTTTGCCGAAATTTAAAAATTAAAGAAGTTATAAGGGTATTTCTCTACTAAATGGAAAATCACTGTCCCAAGCTAGTTTTATGTAATAAATCTTAAAATTTCTCAGTTTTTTGTATCAATACCGACAAAGTATTAGGTATTCTTGGCCCGCCACAGCTTATTTAGTAATTTAATAACGGAATATTCGAATAAATAAACCTCAAACGTCTCAAAAGACAGTCCCCTGGTAGTCCTTTTTCCAGAATTACAAATCCTGTCTCTAATATTTAGTTTTTTGCCGTTGATAATTGAATAAAAAATATCTAAAAACATTAACAAAAACAGTAAGCATCTTTATACATCACAATTATATTTTTAGAATAAAATTTAATCAAGTTATCTATGTGCGAATGCTGTCCTCAAATTATTAAAACAGTCCCCTGTTAAAATTTTAAACCGCGCTGAAGTAAAATTTAGTTTTGGCTCGAAGCATTTAAATCGTGAAACAGAACGCAACCGGTGTGCAGTTCGTTTGGTTGTGTAGCTAAGTGGGAAGCCGCCATTTTGTTTAGTGCTACTACTGCGTCGGCTGGTGAACCACACGTCGTGGCCGTTAGTGAAAACAGTCCCCTGGTAAGCATTTTCTTCACGATTTTAAGAGTTTTAATTACGACAGTTTGATTAAAACAATTGGTCATCTAGTATGTAGCCATATCTGTTTCGTTTATCTGAATTTTTTTAATGTTATCGTTTTATTAAGTATTTATGCAAAAATGACAGTCCCCTGGCCAACAGTCCCCTGTCATTTCATAACACATAACAACTGTTTTCTTAGGTTTTGACCATTAAAAGTATCGTCTCTTTCGTAGGTATTACCTCAAAATGCCACCGATATAAAATCCACCCAAAACAAGAGAAGAAATACTAGAACAGAAACTTATAGCAGAGCGTTTAAGATATCAACGACTTAGAAATGGACCTCAAATAAAGAAGAATTGAAAGAAAAAGGCAAAAGAAAATTCGTTAAAGGTATGAGTTGTCGTGAGCATAAGGCTGTAAAAAAGGTTTGGAAAGAGCATTGTTCTAAGTATCGTGCAAAAAAGTCATGAAAGACAACAAATACTTTTGTAAGGGAAAATACACCTGATTCAGAGAATCCCGCAGAAGAAAGTCAGGCTTCTTTAAGATCATCAGAAAGTGCATCAGTTAAAGCAAGAAACAGACATTATAATAATTGTGTTTGCTAGCAAACGAAAAAAACCGACTTCAGTTGCATCGGCAAGTAATAAATAATAATAAAAAAATAACAAACGCACTAGTAGTCACTACGATTTTCAAGGTTTCCCCTCGTTTTCACTGGGATCCCATCATCAGATCCTGGTTTCCTTATCATGGTACCTAAGTTAGGATATCTCCATTCCAACAAAAAAAGAATCATCAAAATCGGTTCATAAACGACGAAGTTATCCCCGAACATACATAAAAAATAAATATACAGGGTGTTAGGGGAATGGTTAGCCATAGAGGTATGTTGGGTAGGGGGGGGTCATTTGGAACCTATTTAGGCTAATTTACCTATATGCAAAGTGTTACGGATTTTTTTTATGATTATTTTTTCATTTTTCGAAAAAAGTGCCGAAAATTAGTGGTTTGACCATCATATCTTTTTTGTTTATTGATATATCAACGCCATTTCTTTTTTGTTTTGATCATCAATACATTGCGCATGTAAAATAAATGTGATTTAATTTAGAAAGCATCTACAAAAAAAATTATGAGCCAAAGAAATCATGACAGAGACAAAAAGTAAATCAAACCTTCAAGTTTAGGTATAAATTAAAAAAAAAAATTAAAGCCTCCAGACAATTTAAAATAATTTAAAAAACTACTCTAGTTAACACTGTTTAAAATAATATTACTTTCATTCACCTACCTTACTTACTTTTTTTTTAAATGATGAAATAACGAAATGGTTTCTACCTGAACCGGCACTCTACGCTGACAATTATAACAATAATTGTTATTACGCAGGGCGGTATGTCCCTGTATAGCACATGGTAAACTACCATCTTGACTTTGGCGACTTGTTGGCGCAGCGGTCACAGCACTGGCTGATGCGCTGGCGGTCGCGCGTTCGATTCGCGCTCACGGCAGATATTTGTATTGGTCATATAGATGTTTGTCGTGGTCTGGGCGTTTGTGCTTGTGTATTGTGTGTGTTTCCGGACCCCCGACACAGGAGAAAATCCTACTGGGGGCCGTCGAGTGTAAAGCGTTTATTATAAAAAAAATAATCTTGTCTGCTCTCATCAGGCGAGGATTTACATCCTTATTTGAAGATCATCCTTATTTCCAGTAATGTAGATTGTGGAAATTCACGACCGAATTCACTGTATTTATAAAAATAAAATAAATTTGTTACTCGAATTTATGATTTGTTTTATTTTGATACCTACCGGCATTAATTTCACCCTATGAGAGACATTTGTGGTGCCCGTGGAAACTCATACCCCGAATTCCAAGATAAAAAGAGACAGCAGGTAGTTTACCATGTGCTGTACAGGGACATACCGCCCTGCATAATAACAATTATTGTTATAATTGTCAGCGTAGAGTGCGGGTTCAAGTAGAAACCATTTCGTTATTTCATCATTTAAAAAAAAATCCAAGATAAAAAGAGACAGCAGGTAGTTTACCATGTGCTGTACAGGGACACACCGCCCTGCGTAGTAACAATTATTGTTATAATTGTCAGCGTAGAGTGCGGGTTCAGGTAGAAACCATTTCGTTATTTCATCATTAAAAAAAAAGTAAGTAAGGTAGGTGAATGAAAGTAATATTATTTAAAATAGTGTTAACTAGAGTAGTTTTTTAAATTATTTTAAATTGTCTGGAGGCTTTAATTTTTTTTTTAATTTATACCTAAACTTGAAGGTTTGATTTACTTTTTGTCTCTGTCATGATTTCTTTGGCTCATAATTTTTTTTGTAGATGCTTTCTAAATTAAATCACATTTATTTTACATGCGCAATGTATTGATGATCAAAACAAAAAAGAAATGGCGTTGATATATCAATAAACAAAAAAGATATGATGGTCAAACCACTAATTTTCGGCACTTTTTTCGAAAAATGAAAAAATAATCATAAAAAAAAATCCGTAACACTTTGCATATAGGTAAGTTAGCCTAAATAGGTTCCAAATGACCCCCCCTACCCAACATACCTCTATGGCTAACCATTCCCCTAACACCCTGTATATACGGTCGAATTGAGTAACATCCTCCTTTTTTTGAAGTCGGTTAAAAAGGAAACGCGAATGGGTACTGAAAGAAAAATGAAAAAAATTATGATTCAGGAATACAAACGGAAAATGGAAAAGTATAAAAAGAGAAGTTGTGATTTTGTTAAGTTCAGCGCAGCTGTTATTAGGCTTAAGAAAAGTCACTATAATAAGTAAGATTTGTTTTAATACTGGTAATTTATTTTAAAAAGTTACATATTTTATGAATGGCAAAGAAAAATAAAGACTTTGATTACTTACACAAAAATACTAATTGTTTTTGTCCATAAAACTTTCCCCTGGATCGTTACAACAGTCCCCTGTCACGACTTTACAAAAAATCGTCGATAACTCAAAAATCATGAGGAAAATGTGTGGGCTTTTTTAAGATATATATTTAATTTACTATTGCCTTTCATTTTATTAACAAACATTCTCAACATTTAATAAAATTACTCCAGGACAGTCTTGTATGGACGAATTTCCAAATAGCAGAGAAACACCCATAAGCAAAAAAGTGAGAAAATTTCTATAAAGATTTTCTTTTTTGCTCTATAACTTTTTTTTATACTTCTACTAAGTCTTGTAGATGGTTTTTTGAGGAAATTTTTCTCTACAATTTCTTGAATTTCATTCATTTAAAACGCTGTTGCCTACAGCGCTCCAAAGTTGACCGGGTTCGTCAATGCTCATGAGAATCCGGTCAAAACGAAATGCTTAACTTAGTTTTATGATCCTTTTTAGGGTTCCGTACCCAAAGGGTAAAAACGGAACCCTATTACTAAGACTTCGCTGTCCGTCCGTCCGTCCGTCCGTCCGTCCGTCCGTCCGTCCGTCCGTCCGTCCGTCCGTCCGTCCGTCCGTCCGTCCGTCCGTCTGTCACCAGGCTGTATCTCGAGAACGGCTATAGCTAGACAGTTGAAATTTTCACATATTATGTATTTCTGTTGCCGCTATAACAACAAATACTAAAAATAAAATAAAATAAATATTTAAGGGGGGCTCCCATACAAAAAACGCAATTTTTTACCTATTTTTGCTCGATATTTATATAATACATATATTTAAATATATATTACCTAGTCAATGGTACGGAACCCTTCGTGCGCGAGTCCGACTCGCACTTGGCCGGTTTTTTTATTGTAAATATATTCTTAATTTTTTTTTGTTAAATCCCTGCCTACAACTTTACTTATTCATTGGCATAAGCTGTCTGTGGGGTAGGCCTACTGGGAATACCACGTTAAAAAAATATGATTTATGAGATATTTGATTACCTAAGTAGATACATTCGAAGAAGATTAAGAGAAGTCAACGCATTTTTGGAAAACATTAGTATTTCCGAAACTGGTTGAGACTCAAAAGTACTCTTCTACACATAATAATATGTATAATGAGGATCAATAAAGTTATAGCAAATTCAATAAAACTAGTATCCACGTTATTCTCTATGATAGAAGAAAGATATTTCTTTTTGAATTATCCAAATCGGACCATTACTTACGAAGATATTAAGTTATAAACATTATGCCGTTCCTGCCGCTACGTCAGTAATAATAATAATAAATAATAAACGTTTCACACTCAACGGCCCCCAGTAGGATTTTCTCCTGTGTTGGGGGTCCGGAAACACACACAATACACAACCACAAACCCCCAGACCATGACAAACATCTGTATGGCCAATACAAATTTTTGTCATGTGCGCGGATCGAACCCGCGACTGCTAGCGCAACAGCTAGTGCTGTGACCGCTGCGTCAACGCGTCGTTATGTAAGCGGGATCAGTGTATGCGGGATGCGTGTGGCATCACTCCGACTCATAAAACTCACTCCGGATCATAAAACTAAGTTAAACATTTCGTTTTGACCGGATTCTCATGAGCATTGACGAACCCGGTCAACTTTGGAGCGCTGTAACAGCGTTTTAAATGAATGAAATTCAAAAAATTGTAGAGAAAAATTTTCCTCAAAAAACCATCTACAAGACTGATCAGAGGTATTTTTTTGTGAAATGTATAAAAAAAAGTTATAGAGCAAAAAAGAAAATCTTTATAGAAATTTTATCACTTTTTTGCTTATAACTTCTTTAATTTTTAAATTTCGGCAAAAAGTTATATCAACATATTTGTAGGCAAAGCAATTTGCTACAAATTATGTCCTTACAAATTTTTTGTAGGACAGATAGTTTAAATGAAAACACCATCGCAGCTTGTCGCTACTATGGGCTAACTGGCATGGAACGTCCGAGTGACGTCACAGCCTTCCGCGCCGGACGGTTAGTAAACTCCGCTAGTAATTTGATCATAACTTCGTCAATTTTTGTCGTAGAACAAAAATTTTTGCACTGTATGTTAAGGATTTCTTAGTTCTATAAATCTGCATTCTCAACTAAAAACGTTACGGATCCTCATTAAAAAAAAAGTCGCCGTCCCATCAAAACGCGTTGCCATTGCCGTCGCCGTAAAAATTTTACCCTCATGCGCCTAAAGAAGTTTTACTTCAAAAAACTTTGTTAAAATCATACTTATTATATGTGCTCATAAAATTTCTGCAGTGTTGCAAGCTTTACGACGAAATCTCGAAGGATAACGCATGTAGATGCCATTGAAAACGATGTAAACGATTAATATAATTTTTCGTATAACTTAGTTACACTAACATTGCTGTGTCTTTGTTCCTAAACTATATTAATTTTATTTATTTAATGTATGCTTATATATATACCTATATAATAGAAATCTAATTATTAATACACTGCATAATCATACACGCTGGTATACTCGTATTGTTTGCCACGACCTCAATTAAACCTCATCACCTAATTTCTAACTTGTATGTACCTATATCCTTTGTTTATTGCTTTGTGTATAACGTGCCAAATATTTTTGTGCCGTAGAATATTTCACTTATTGGAATTTCATTAAAAATGTGTATTTTTTACCTGAATGCTGATGTATTAACCTAAATTAATCTTGTCACTTTTTGTAGGTTAAATGGTTAATTAGCATATAATATATAAAAGGTGTATATTCGTCACACCTATGCGACTGACATAGTTAATTTTTAAAAAATGCATAACAAAATGTAGGGAGTTATATTTTTTTAGTACCCTTTGAACAGGGGTGTTTTAATACTTAATATTTTTTTAATTTTATTTGTCATTTGTGAAATTAACAACTTTTATAATTATTATAAGAAAACTTTTGCCGGCGTATCCAACCCCTTTACCGGGCCGCACATGCCCACACTCGCACTGGTTCACGATACTGCGCCAATGTGGCACTGACATTGGTGGACACGGTGGTGTCCGCATTTGCTTTCACGAATCCTTGCATCAGTGGACGCCTCAGTGGCATTTGTCGCCGGGAATCAAGTAAGATGGACGCAATTGATTTAAGTTCAGAATCCGACGATGATAACGAGTTTTTATATAGATTATTGTTGATAAGGAAAGTGTCCGGAAAAAAAATTGGAAGAGCTTATATTCATATAATCGGGGTGGGGTCGAATATTCATGTAATCGGGGTGTTTTGTGTCATATAAGCATTTTTCGCTTCACACAGCTTCAATTAATTCCTCCATCTTGCAAAACACTCGCGACACTGCCACTCGAAATTAGTGTCTCGATCACCTAGCCGGCACGCGCGTACACGCTCATGTACGTGCCTGCGTCAACACTCAACACGTGCGAGCAAATGCGGAGTTCGGTACTGTGCCATAGGTTACAAAAACTGCCACTCGCACGCGGCTCGTGGAGACCAATGCGAGTGTGGGCATGTGCGGCGGGGCTAATATCGGTTATTGTAAAAGTCAGTGGTATGTGAGTATGGCATTAGAATTTTCTATTAACAGTAAGTGAAACTGAAAAATTTGCATTTCACAACATGTTACAAACTTATGTTTAAAAAACTGAATTTGATATGTCACTTAGATTTACCTGTGTTAGTGACATTTCGAAGTATGCTTTGTGTTACATCGATATTGCTTATTTTAACTAACAAATCGATATAAATATCAATATTAGTTATTAGTTTCTATACTAGTGACTATATTCTCTCAAACGAATAAAAAGAGAGTTTCCAAAACCTACAACTTTCATCATCGTGGCTTAATAAGATCCGAAACGGTCGTGTTAGATCCCTCAAATGACTAAGCTTGGTCCAGGAAAATCTGGCAAACTGGAGTTCTGCGAAGGGTTTCGAATCTCTAGAATGGTCTTCTTGTGTCATCTTAGATCCCTGTACTCGGGAGTATAAATGATGGAAATCGTAACATCGGCTTCATTTTTAACCCTTTATATATACGACGCGGGACTCATCCTACTGGGGGCCGTAGAGTGTAGTGTTTTTTATATACATTTTTTTTCTTATGTAGATTATAACGTATTTAGATAATCTTTCTATTTTACTTACTGTCCTTATAAATACGAAAGTTTGTGTGAATGGACCATTTCACGCAAACACTATTGAACTGATTGTAATGAAATGTCTTGTTACGTAGATAGATGGAGATCTAGGATAACACTCAAGCTATTCTATTTCGACAATCTCACAGGTTCAGAAATTCCGCGGGCAAAACCGCGTGGTGCAGTTAGTTAATTGATATGGCTAGCATAATATACTCGTATATTTATTTGTAAAACACTTTAATCTTAGATTAAGGTCGCCGAAACAAAACAGGACAGGGATAGAAAGTTATTAAACGTTAAAATCATCACTTGTTCGGCTACGATACGATTCGATCCCGTGAGAAAAAATGCTGTGGAAAATACATATCCGCTAAATTGCTGTGAAGTAACTTTGCGAACGAATAATTACTCTATTAGTTTATTATAGTTTAATTACTTATCTATACTAATATAATAAAGCTGAAGAGTTTGTTTGTTTGATTGTTTGTTTGTTTGAACGCGCTAATCTCAGGATCTACTGGTCCGATTTGAAAAATTTTTCAGTGTTAGATAGCCCATTTATCGAGGAAGGCTATAGGCTATATATCATCACGCTAAGACCAATAGGAGCGTAGCACCAATGAAGAATGTTTCAAAATCGGGTTTTTTTCCTTTTGAGAGCTTCTGCGGCGTAAACGGTTAAAGTTTCGCTCAAATCATGTATGACAGAATTGGTCCTATTCCACGGGGACGAAGTCGCGCGCAGAAGCTAGTGATATATAAAGAAGGTAATGTGTTTTTCTACTAGGATCGAAAGTTAGCACTTGATATCTGAGTAAAGCCAGCTCGGTTTGTACCTATCAGTGTAACTCAATATGGTCTGTCTACTAGATTATCTATTATAAAAAGTGTCATATAAGATATATAAAATAAAACGTGGCGCGATAATATAAAATAATAATTATGCGTTATCTGATTCTCCAGGCGAAACGAGGGAGGCGACCCTGTATCCCTCGTTGCCCTTGGTATATTGTTGCTCGAGTTGCTGTGCCCATATCTGACACTCGACACCACGACCTCGGGTCATCTATCTCATAAAATGTTGGAAGGTTGTGTAACGTGATCTTCACCTCGCTTATTAATAGCCTACGCATGTGCCAGCGTTGAGTAAAATGTTGCTTGTTTCATTAATAGGTTGTCTCCCGTGAGGTTAGATCTAACCTGTCATTATTTATCTGACGCATCAATTTGGTGACACTCATTTACTATACTTTGTATACCAAACTTGAATTTTTGTATAAATTGGCAGTAATGTAGTGTGTGAAACGTCATAAACGTCAAGTATATAATTTTTTTTTTCCAAATGTCACTTACTCTAAGAAAGAGGTTATTTATGTATGATATGTATTTTATTTCGGTAAGCCTTTAGACAATAGTATTTCGATTTATGGGGTTTTTTGAAAAATTGGGGGGAGGGGGTGTGGTGGATTATCCTCTGGTGCCTCTCCCATCCCCAGCAATCTCATGATTATAACGATATCACGGCAAAAAAAATTAAGGTAAAAATTATTAAAATACTTACCGAATACCTAATTTTAATTATACGTATTTTAGCTCCGATGCTGCAAGAAGTGCATTCATACTCCGTTCCGTGGCTTTTAAAACACACATTGTAATAATACACGTATGTACGTAGAAACTATTTGTAACACTTTTATACATAATATTATTCGTATTCACGTTAAAAATATCTCTTGATTGACAAGAGTAATATACGATACGAAGAACAGATTAATATGAACTGACATATCGATGTAGATGTTTTCGTAGATTATCGACATAATTTCGTTATAAAAAATAAATAAATAACCCTAACCTACCTAACTTCAAAATTAGACGGTTTATCCACATAATTACGTTACGAAAAAAATTTAACCTACCACCATTGAAATTAGTATAACACGGCTCCGGCGCGGAAGGAGGACAGACCTCTCCCGCTGTGCGAAAGCGCATGAACGAATGCGTAGGGAGCGGATGAGGCTCCGCTCCGGGCTCTCAACAGAACACTCTAGGGGTAAGACAGACCAAGACCACGTGGATAGTGGGGTGCTCGGATTGGGTTCTGGGTATTTTTCGGATTTCTGTATATATATTCTAACACACAATTTTACTAATTTTATTAGAATATTATGTCGTTCTAATTAGTTTATCCATATCCATCCATATTGTTTTGAGCTTGTTCATTTGAGTTTTCAATTTAGTTTTAAGAACAACATTTACATTTTTATTTCTTGCATTAGAAAGCCAAAAAAATTGACTGTAAATATATAATTCTGGAGTCTTACATTGTAAATACTAGCTGCTGCCCGCGACGTCGTCTGCGTGCGTTCACTGCTCGTTCCCCGTAGGTGATAGCGTGATAATATGTAGCCTATGTTCTGACCCGACTTCTTAATAATATTCGTGCCAAATTTGAAGTAAATCCATGCAGTACTTTTTGAGTTTATCCCGGACATACATACAGACAAACAGACAAAAATTCAAAAAAATATATTTTTGGCTTCGGTATCGATTGTAGATCACAGCCCAAGTATTCTTTAAAAAAATATTCAATGTACAGTTTTGACTTTCCTACCATTTTATTATATGTATAGATGTATAATATTAAAAAGAAATTTATTTCAAATATTGTCCAGACAAGTTAGACGTATATAAATGTCAATGTAGATTTGTGCACAGGTGGTATCTTAAAATAAATAAGTTTGCAAATTGTTGGGAATGTGAAATAGTGAACATTTGTTGTTTTAGAAATTTACTAGCAGACCCGGCAGACGTTGTCCTGCCCGGAAAACAGCTACCAAATTTGATTACTTACATACCGATAGCAGTGCCACCTACCGGATCCAACTGGGATAAAAACTACCCTTTGTCCTAAGTTGGATCAAATTACAGATGCTTACAAATTTTGATAAAAATTGGTTCAGTAGTTTTGGACTTTATTGGCAACATACATCGTGACACAAGATTTTTATATATATAATTATGATGTACTAAGATTTTTGCCATAATTTTATTTATTTTGGTATACTAGGATTAAGTTAATTTGTAATAATTAAAATAAATTAAACAGAGGATAATTAATATTTTAGAAGAGTTTAAAATATAAATAATTTAAAAAAAGTTTGTTTTATTTATAAAACAAAAAAAACCTAGCAAGCAGCGGCTACGCGGAAAAATATTGATAATTTTATCGACTAATTTATCGACCTTTTTCCACACTATTATCGATATCCGGTACGATAGCAGTATGACAACACTATGCTTCATTATTACCAATTTAACGAAAAAAATAGAGCTCAACCGCAAAGTTGGTACCCCAGGGTATAGTAAAATTTGAAGTCTTGTCTTGACTATGAAGTGACACCTCCTCTCTAAATATGCTCTATGGTTCGGGCAAGTCCGGTAGACGAGAGGTTAATCAGTACAAACTAATCTAATCTCTATCTTAGAGAACTCCTGACTGTATTTTTACGTGAAGGCTTTACATTATTATTTATTGTAATAAAAACCGCCAGCGAGTTTTAATTTTTTTTTTTTAAATGCACCTTAACGACGAGTTTTTTGTATGTACTTTTATTCTTAAATTTGATTAAATGACTATATTATAAGTTTTGTTTTTCGGAGACTCGAAAAATTGTGATTTGTGCTTTAATCATTAATGAAAGCCTCGTCTTCGCTTATCTTGTTCAGACAATCGAGACATAGAGATAGTACAATAGTTCAATCCGCTATATTTTGTCTAGTAACAGATAAACGGTTTCTACTCATTTTAAATATCAGCAATCTATTTAAAATCCGCTTAATATATTTAGCTGTATGTCTTATAGTCTATTTTTTATAATATAACGAGTACATAGCACGATATAGATTTTGATGATTGTTGTCGATATTTCGGACCAGTTACATGGTCCGTGGTCACGACGAGACTGTGTTTGAAAACCGCGAGTGTCTAAGTCTAAAAAAGTGTATGTCTTATGTTTTTCGTTTGGGCTACGTTTTTATAACCTTTGTGGACTGTATTTTAGACGTTTTGTGTTGTTTTAAACCGTATAACGCTCATTATTAAGACAGGAAAAAAAATTAAAAAGTCGCTTTGAGCGTGAAAAATAGAGACGCAAAAAAAATTTCGTTCTTTAAGTAATTTGTCCGTCATGTATCTACGGCAAAGAGTTTCCAAATATCCTTATCATATCCCCCACTATTGATCAGTCTCCCGCCCCTACGCAACGCAACCCGCATGCTCCCCCTCCTCAGGCCCCGTCCCCGATACCATCAATCACTTCCTAATCGAGTTTATGACCGTTTGAGTACCGCTTTCACACGTACATAGTTTGACCTTTGCTTTCATACCGAAAGTGTGAATACCTCAGTAACTATGTTATTAATTAAATATTTTTGGTACTTCTTCAGAAGGCTCGTTTTGTTCTCTTATAGATTGCTTAGTAACGTGTATTCTTATTCTGTTTATTAGTCTCTTCTCCCCTACTATTTGTAATTGTAAAAAACTTTCTTTGAAAAATTTACCATTTATCTACTGTAGAAAAAAAAGTAAATGCTAAAATAATTAGGTTTTCGTACTACGTACTTTTACTGTTAGGTATTTGTGATAATTACTTTTAATATATAGGCAGTTGTTTTATATTTTTCGTCTTTAAAAATGACCACACTGCGAATGAAAAAATAATTGTGAATTATTCTCTGTCTGCGGACATTTTAGCGGTCTCTGATGACACTGGGACTACTTATATGAAGGCGGGCAGCTGATAAAAAGTCTGAATGTGGAACTGTCCTACTCAAATCAGAATGAATTGTCACATTGTGTTTCAGTTAATAAATATTCTAAAAAGTTTTCAATGTTCCCTTTGTATTTATATTACAATCGTTGCAATACATTGTAAACTCTTTACTTAACAAGACAATTAGTGTTTATTTTCGTTTACAATAAAATATTTCGATATTAATTCAAAAACAAACAACGTTACAACAAGGTTACAACAGTCGTAAATAGGATTCAAAAGTCTAAATTATATTTATTCATATAATATTCTATATCGTTTATTATCGTTTGTCAGTTCTAACGATTAGGTATATGAAAGAGAGCTTCCGTTTCGTTATTACTTTGTTAATTTATTTTAGGACTAGCTTTCTCCCCGACTATTCTTGCCTGAAAATGTATATCAAGCGTGCAAAAGAATTATGTTTTATACTTCTCTTTAATTAAGTATATAAAAAAGGTTAAACACAGGTGCAGAATTTTTTTTTAATTTAATACTTTAGTGCACATTTAAAATTGTAATTTTATACAATATACGTATACATACATATAAATCACGCCTCTTTCCCGTAGGGATAGGCAGAGACCACTTCTTTCCACTTGCTACGATCCATACATACTTGTTTCGCTTCGTCCACTTTCATTATTCCTTTCATACATGCTCTTCGGTTTAGAGTACTCATGACCTGGCCTTTTTTCAAGATGTCTCTGATCTTGTCTTGAAACGTCCGCCTAGGTCTACCCCTTTCAACACTTCCATTCACACTCGCCTCATATACTTTTTTCGTCAATCGTTCTTCATTCATTCTCTCGACATGGCCAATGTAATTTTATGTCAAGCTAAATATTTCTTATGCTAATCTTCAAATCTTCGTTAACTAAGAATGGTCAAATTTTATCGGTCTACTAGTCATGTCATCAAAAGTCATGCGTTGCAATAGAGTTTTGTGAAGAATAATATACATAGTCATTATTTCGTAATGTACGAATTAGAATATTCACAAAGAACTATTATTAAAGTTTTTAAGACTTCTAATGACGTTACTAACAAAATATAATTTTAATTTGGATCTTATCGCTAAAAGCTAACAATAATACCTACGTCAAACATTTTTGACTACGATCATTAAAGCTTAAAATAAAACAGGAACAGGATATGGTTTGATTATTATTAGTTCTAGTGTTACTCATTTTTGTGTTATCAGCTTAATACGATTATAAACTACACACAGTCACAATACAAATAGAAAATAAAAATAAATGAATAAATATCTTTTACATATACATTATACACACTGTTTAAGGTATGCCTGTTCGTAAGGTTTAACGAAAATAATATTTATCAAAAAAAAAAAAAATGTAGCTATATCAGTCAACAAGCGTTAACTTAAGCAACTTAACCTTACGACCATATGTATATAATGCATATATAAAAATATATAACTATGCTACACCTAGACTCATGGCTGTCGAATCTACAACACCGGGAACAGGAAGCCGGTTCACTGCAAACTGCGCCAACGGACTAGTCAAGAAAAAGTACATTATTAACACAAATCAAACGCCCAGATGATATAGACCTGTATATAACCTATGCAAGTATTTGTAGTTTGAACCCGCGACCGCTAACGTGCCACCCAGATGATTTAACTGCGCACGTATATGTTTCGGTCATTATGGAAAGGATATTTAAAGTGCAAAATTGCTTTCACATGAGCATAAAAATTGATAAAATTAAATTTAGTTTTAGTGTAAAACCCATCAGTAAAGTATAAATCATTTAATATTCATTTCGCTTTTTGGTCTAAAAAGAGCCGCCTATATCAATAGGTCGTTTGAAGGTCTATAAAAAAGCTCGCCGTTCGGTATTCGAAAAACGTTTTAGGGTTTCCGTTTTACATGATCGCATATGAAAACTATTTACAAAACGTCAAATCTACCTGCGTCGCGAAACCCATCGACCAATCGGGACCCGACCGACCAGTCGCTAGCTCGACGATAATATGGTTACACTCAACCTAACTGTATCTACCCTGGTTGTTGTGGGTCGTTCTATGCCTCTATGGTATTCCAGGTATTCAAGATTCGTCTGTAATGTGTTTTCAAACAATTTTGAGAGATGATTGAATTATTATATTATGTTAATGATGTTTAATATTTTAGTGAAATCTTTTTTAATTAAAAAAAAGTTCTCTCTGTATGTAATGTAGTTGAAATATTAATAGGATAAATTGTAATATTATTTATATACCTATACATTATACATTGAACGCAAAATTATTACTGAATCAAATTAATGTTCTTAGGAACGAACTGTGCACCAAATCACAGATTAGTAAATATGTAGTACTACGTAACCAAATCTTAAGACTATGTATCTAAGTGTGAAGTACAAAAAATTTGATTTTTAAAAGTTTGATATGATTAGTTTCTTGATACTTGTATGGTTTGTCTTATATTTGGACAAATTTTATGCCATTGCTTTGACTTTTGTGGTAATGATATCTCTCGATTCTGTTAATTTAATATCATATGACATCACTCTGCTTACGAACGCTTACCGAAATTTTTTTCGGTCATTAACCTGGAGTAGTAGGTCTTCACTAAGACTAAATCCAATTACGTTTCTTCTATACGATATTTCAGAAAAAAACGAAAACCATAACAAAATATAATCACTAAGCTAATTTCTTACAAACGTGTCACTTGTATTTCGGCTTCAAAGCGATAATACCTTAATTTAATTAAGTCGGAAATTCTGCGGGTGAAATTGGTTTCTATTTATTGGCCAGATGTTATTTGCATATTAAATAATCGTAGTACCGTTTTAATTTATTCGTTGAAATGATTTATTTCAAATGCAAAACTGCATGTATTATTATGGTGTAGGAAATGCATTCTTACACCATAATAATACAAATTACAATGCTTCAAGTTACAATTATAGTATGTAACTGCTGTAACTAGTAATTTAACTGGATATTATATATAATAATTTAAAGGGATTTAAGACTTGTATTTTGTTATTTAATGTTAACGCAAATTTCACTCATTATAATGAAACAACTTTTTCAACAATTCAAATAATATTATTAGTTAGAAAAGTGGACGTAAATTGTCATTTGAGTTTTCTTATCAATAATACAGATTGTTCCTTATATATGTAATTAATAATTATTACTAGCTTTTTTCTCGCAACTTTGTCCGCGTGGGTTATACGAATTCGTTTGTTCCATTTTCTCCCGTAGAAATAAAGCCTGTATCAGAAACTGTTAACGTAATATTCTTCCAGTGAATGAATTTTTCAAATAGGTCCAGAGTAGTTTTTATTTATAACAAGCATTCAGAAATAGAAATCTTTAAATTTCAATAAACTATTTACATGAACTTCAATGCTATCGATAGTCTCAGTAACGAATACTGGAATTGAATCCCTAAATCATCAATCTTCGTCCCTCTGTTCAACGTATAACTTCCAAGTCAACGGAGCTAGGAAACTGGATGGAAGCAACGATAACTTCATCAAACGCAACACTATGTAATGAGAATAAGGGCGAACGAACGTTCATTGAACTGTGAAGTCTGTGAACGATGGTTTTATGTCCAGAGAAAAAAAAACTTAAAATTACTGTTAATATGTTAACTTTTATTAACTGTGAAGTCAATCACTTTTGCTGTTTTTTCTAATCATTTAGTTTGAAATTTTTCGAAATATAATAAAAAGTTAGTAGTTGCAATGATTTTAAACCGTAGGTACTTACAATATTTAATTGTGACATTTCGTTGAATAAATTAGCTGATAGAAAACATTATGTATAAATAAAATCTATAAATATTTATGTAAGTTATAAGTTAATGTTAAGTTGATAAGTTTTTGATCTGAACAAATATGTTAGTGTATGTCAGTGTTTGTACGTTATCATCACTACATAGTATAAAACAAAGTCGCTTTCTCTGTCCCTATGTCCCTATGTATGCTTAGATCTTTAAAACTACGCAACGGATTTTAATGCGTTTTTTTTTAAAAGATAGAGTGATTTAAGAGGAAGGTTTATGTATATAATTTAGTATAGTTTTATGTAAATTAGCAGAAATACGGCGATAAATGTTGAAGAAGTCGCACAAAATCGGGCCAACTGGGAGCTTTCCACGCAAACGCCGCGTAAACTAGCAAAGATACAGTGGAGTAATGTACTAGCGAATTCTAAATCTATAAAAATGCTACAAAAAAGTCCGCGATAGCATATCTCTATCTCTTACGGTTGACTTACAATAACCACTTTTATGTTCAAATTTTTAATTAAAAACATTACGTTATTTTCCAAGCTATTTTCTTTAGTTCAGTATTAATCCTTATCCAAACAAATATTTTAGTTAGCTTAGGAATTTAATGCAGATTAAAATTGCCCTTTACACTATATCAATCAGATGAATAGGTTTTCAGATATCGTCGTTAGAAGTAATTAACAGCGAAACATTTAACCCTTTAACCGCCATCGCCGTAATATTACGTGTTGTAAGAGTAGTACCTCAGCCGCCACGTCAGAATATTACGTAAAGATCCTGTCATTTAAAAATGTCATCATTGCACCCGTGCGAAGCCGGGGCGGGTCGCTAGTAGACTTATAAAACATCTTGCTGTAATACAGGTAAGATACCTATAGTTAAACCTCGATACGACGATCATCGCGAAAGACATCTACTAAACACAAAAGTAACGCAGAAACAGTTGATAGTTATATAATATATTCAGAAAACGAATCATCATCATCTTCATCAATATCATTCGTGATAGGGACCGGGTTTAAATAATTTTAAAGTAAAACTCATTTCGAAATGTTTACACACACAGCTGATATAACATCGTTCGTCATCCAGCAGCGAGGGATCGAAATTCTTAATTTAACTGCAACACGGAGCGCCGGAGATGCAGCCGGGATGGGCTTCCCGCTTGTGATTGCATTCGTACCGCCTCGCGCCTTGCCTCTCTTGAATCGTGACTCCGAATTAACATGCCGTCTCATACACATACAACTAGCTTAGCTGCGAATATGACTATCAATTTCTAGCTACGTGAATTACATCCCGGTTTTACATAAATTGATATGGTTATCAATTTAGACTTAGAATTTCGGCAAACGTTTTTCTGCTGTATGGATAGGAGGCTGATGAATAGGTACCATTTCTAGTGTAGGTAGGTACTTAATGATATTATACTTAATTTTGTTTCGTAGAATAAATAACATGTGAGGATTTCGAAAAATATATCCGATGTTTTACAAGGACAAAAACGGTATTCTGTTTAAAAATTAGCATAATTAATTAAAGACATGCTAAAAGTTTTTTGTAAAGTGAGCTTGTATGGTTTGATAAGTGTCGCGATGTGATGGCTATAAACACAAAATATTAAATAATTATCTGAACTGACGTCATACTGACGTACTACTCGTATTAATAAGAACTTCTAATTATTTTAACGATTAATTATATTTAATTACACTTCAAAAAATATAAAAATACAAACATGAGAGACTTATGACAATATTAAGAATTGTGAAGTAGGTAGAGGTACAAAGGGGCGAGTAGCTATTTCATCATTTCATATCAAATTGGTCAATTAATGGACAATGCAAAAACGCGTTTATACTGTAAGGTTAACTTTTATAAACCTTCTATCTATACGACTGAGTAGTCAGCTGTTTATTTTTTTATATTTTTTTTAAATGTAATAAGTAAGTGCATTAAAAACGAGTTTTTTTTCAAACTGTGTGTTCATTGTGCTGCTTGTGAACTTTTCTCTTACTGTGAATCTTTTTAAGCGACTTCCAAAAAAGGAGGAGGTTCTCAATTCGACACGTATGTTTTTTTTTTTTTTTTTTTTTCTTTTTTATGTATGTTAGCTCAGAACTTTTGACTGGGTGGACCGATTTCGATCAATTTTGTTTTAATTGAAAGGTGTTGCGTGTCATGTGGTCCCATTTTAATTTAATTGAGATCTGACAAGTACTTTTAGAGTTATATCTATTAATGCGTATTTACGTGACTACTTTTTCGTCGACCTACGTTTTATTATACCCCATAACTTTTCACTCGGTGTACCGATTTCGATGATTCGATGATACTTGACTATTTTTTCGTCTTATTACGTTGTATTACCTGTCGATGTAATTGAAGTCGCTTTTTTTTCGTTTGCGAGCAAACACAATTATGATGTATCTAATATGTAATTATTATAGTTTCCTATTTAATTACACTAGTGGTCGCCTAGTGGTCGCCTAGTGGTCGAACTTCGACCATAATTAATTTAAATTATAACTTTGAACATTATTAAGGTTCTGTTGTCAAAGTCTACATACTTCTATAATAATAAACTAAAGAGTATAATATGTATATATATGCGTGTGTGTGTCAAATACATGGTAGTGTGTGTAATGTTTTTATTGTTGATTTAATGTATTTTTTATTCATAATATAAAAAAAAATATTAGCATTCTGCACTCCTCTATATAAACTATAAGTGTGCGAAATTTCATACTCTTCCGTCCAAGCAATTTACGTAAAAAGGGGCTCAAAGTTTTTAGCTTCACGTATTAATATAAGTATAGATAGATTAGGAAAATGAAAACGTTAAATCAAATGAAATCAAAATAACGTTATTCATATAAGCTTAAAGAGTAAAAACTTTTTTTACATTTTCATAGATTTTTAAATCATTATTTTCAGTTTTAATAAGTTCTGGATCGTTTTCTAAGCAATTCGATTGGTCGGTCGTGCATTTGCAAGTTGGTAGCATTTGAATCGTCATTTTACAAATTAAAATTTGAAAGTGATTGTTATTTTTAAAAGCGAAGCTACCACCAATTCGGAATGTAGATTCTACAAAGAAGAATCGGCAAGAAACTCCGTAGTTCCTCTTTTAAAAGTAATGTATATGCCATTGTTTTAGTACAAAATCTATACATATAATAAAATGGTAGAAAAGTCAAAACTGTACATTGAATATTTTTTTAAAAGAATACTTGGGGTGTGATCTACAATCGATACCGAAGCCAAAAATATAGTTTTTAGAATTTTTGTCTGTTTGTCTGTTTGTCTGTTTGTCTGTTTGTCTGTATGTATGTCCGGGATAAACTCAAAACGTACTGCATGGATTTACTTCAAATTTGGCACGAATATTGTTAAGAAGTCGGGTCAGAACATAGGCTATATATTATCACGCTATCACCTACGGGGAAAGAGCAGTGAACCTTTATTTCTTCAAATGTATGTCCGGGATAAACTCAAAAAGTACTGCATGGATTTACTTCAAATTTGGCACGAATATTATTAAGAAGTCGGGTCAGAACATAGGCTACATATTATCACGCTATCACCTACGGGGAACGAGCAGTGAACGCACGCAGACGACGTCGCGGGCAGCAGCTAGTAAGTAATATCTTGCATGAAATACAGCGTCATTAAGTCTACACATCTTTATCGACTGTGTAATCGTCGACTGACGTCACGGCTTCTTGAAAGGCTTTTTTCGGCTCTTCGGAAATGCATATAACTTTTGTTCTCATATCATTTTCAACAAGATCAACAAAAACGCATACCTTTCGTCATTTACGTCATTTTCGAAATCATAATATCAATAAATTCCACTGTCGCTTGCGTTGCGCACAAGATACGCGATATTTATTCATGCTTCTGTTATAATAAATATTACATGTGAATTCTAATATTTAACTTTTGTTTTCAGGTAAGAGCTGACAAAATGGTTAATCAAATTCAGCCGTAAGTAATTAAAAAATAAATTTGGTGTTAAGTGAACAAACAAGGTCGGCGTTAGAAAGTTGTTTAAAAAATAATAGAAGCGCGCCTAATTTCTTTATGCATTTCCTAAAACAAAGTATTTTCATAACGCGATAATTTGGTAGAAGCAGGTGTTTAATTAATTGTTGTACCGGTACAAGCGGCCGGAGGAGGCCGTAACTACCTCCATAGAGCGCGTCGTTGTTCCGGACAGTTTTACAGCCGCGAATATTCTTTGTAAGGTAAAAGCACTAATGCTGGACACTTTAAGGACAAATCAAACTTCATTGTCAAAAATCAAATGTGTTTTTAAAAATTTACTGTTACAATTTTTTTTACTGTTGAGAGTAACATTTCGAAATTATCTTTTTCATATAAAATATTTTAAGACTGTCGTATTTTTAACTAAAAATTACATTCTTCTTAGGTTTGCCGTAGATACTAAAAGATGACAGCATCAAAAATCAAATTCACCAACAATAGACATCAATTGGCACTAATAGTAGACATGACAAGATTAGATTTTCAGAACAAAATGTGCTCAAGAAAGGTGTGGCGTATGTCAACCGATAAAAAGTATAACTCGTCTTGGAATTTTGTTGTCATCTAACCATTTGTGAAAAATTCATAAAACGTCATATGTATTACATAAACGTCATATGCACATATGTATTCATAAAACGTCTTTCTATCGTATCTCTATCTCTCGTGATGTACGGTACTGACAAACTTAACTCTCGTGGTATCCTCTCATATTTAAAAATGACCATTGGATGTAAAATATCTCTAGCAGCATTGATACCCAAAAGTGCAGTAAAACATTCTTTTTCATCCGTGTTAATGTTTTGGTACACAGTTCGCTCTCCTTTTGGTGCTAGGACGTTACTTCCTTTGGGGTTCAAGAAAAAAGCATTCTCGTCCATGTTAAAAAGTCGCTGAGGTGCATTAAAAATATCCGTATGATTGTTACTGTTAAATAAGTGCTAAATTCTTGAAACCAGTTTTTTTATATTTGAGATGTCGTTTCAGATGCTTTGGAGGCTGTCAAATTTTGTGGTTGCCTTGTTATAAGGTCACGGTGACGCTTTTTTTACCATAGCTTTTGTCCGTGTTACGAGTATTTTTTCTATATCTTCAGTCACATAAAAAAGTCGCTCAACGCGCAATGGAACAGGCTATGCTTGGGGTTTCTCTCAAAGATAGAGTTAGAAACGAGACTATCCGCGAGAGAACGAAAGTAACCGACATAGCCCACAGAATTAGCAAGTTGAAGTGGCAGTGGGCTGGTCACCTGTGTCGCAGGACCGATGGCCGTTGGAGCAGACGTATCCTGGAGTGGAGACCGCGTCTTGGCAAACGCAGTGTGGGACGTCCTCCGGCCCGTTGGACCGACGATCTTCGTAAGATTGCCGGTGTAGGCTGGATGAGGATTGCGGAAAACCGGGATGTCTGGCGCGAACTTGTGGAGGCCTATGTCCAGCAGTGGACTGCAATAGGCTGAACTGACTGACTGACAGTCACATAACAGCTTCCTCCCATTTTACGTCTGATAGGTACCTTTCCCGTAACTTTGTTAAGTAGAGTTACCCGCGGAACACCAAATTTCTTCGACGCAGTAGTCTGCATTCATCTATGGCTGCTTCCAAATTGGCTTCGGAGTATCTAAACATCTGTCCTTTTACTGGCGGCATCATGCTTGAACCTTAATGTGAAATTAATGGATACTAATAGTTGACATCTAGTTTACCCTAATAGTTGACACTGTCTTCTTTTAGTTAGGCTAGTGTAAAACAAACGAAACTCAGACTTGAACCTTATTTTTACAACATAAAGGCTAAATTATCATTAAAATAAGCTAACAAATTCAGTTCGATATAACCCTAGTAGAAGACACAATGTGTCATCTTTTAGGTTTTGATTAATTTCTGGTACTAATAGTAAACACTGCTTAAAATTTACACAAAAACAAACCAAAATAACAAGATAATGGTTCTAATAAGTCAATAAGTTCATACATTTATAATATCGAAACCAACAATAGCCAATAATAGTATATATAAGACAAAATCATACCTGTTCAAAAGTCACTTGCCCTAATAAAAACGCTAAGATTTACGCGCCTAATGTTAACATGCTTACATTGTTTGTTGTCAACAACGATATTTTAAAATTTGCTTCTGACAATGTACGCAAGCTTTTGAGCATGTATCATCGATGGCACTAGGTATCTTAAACATCAGGAGCAATGTTATATAAATGATTAGTTTTCTTAGTACAACAGATTTTTTCCGAAAATGTCATCTTTTAGTTCAATGTCGAGTATTAGTGCTTTTACCTTAATTGACTGAAATTTTTAACGAAAATTTGTTTCGTTTATTCATCTATCTTATACTATTAAACGAGCAATTCTTGTATATATATATATATATATATATATATATATATATATATATATATTTTCTGAATCTCGGAATCGGCTCCAACGATTTTCGTGAAATTTAGTATGCAGGGGATTTCGGAGGCGAAAAATTGATCTAGCTAGGATTCATTTAAAAAAAATGTCGTTTTATCCCTGTTTTTGCAATGAAAAAATATCATTAGAATACGAAGCTTAATTTCACTACGCGTCAACATAGCTTTAATGGCGTAATTAGGAAATCGGCGGGTGTCAAATCGTGTTGACCCGGGTTCGAATCTCAGTCTCCAGATAATTTTTTTTTCTTTTTTTTTTAATTTCACTCGTGATTTATTATTTAAATAAAATTAAAATATAAAAATACCGAGAAAAAAAAAAACAAAAAATAAAATGAAAATACCGAGCTAGGCTCGGTCACCCAGGTACTATATATAGAGTGTGAAATTTGGATTAGCATTTTATAATGAAATGAAATGAGTGTGACATTTTATTTTTAGACGATAGTGATAAATTAATCTTTCATATTATTATCTTTACTTACTCTCCGTTCTGTTACTACATAAATATTTTTACACGCTTTTTATTAGCTTCACCTGTATGTTTGTTAATATGTTTGTAAGTTTGTAACCGACTCCTTTGGACTTCATTTTGACCCACTACTAATTTGATAAAATTATTCAATTATCCTAACAACTTGGCAGTTGGCACGATAATCAAGGCTTTCCTCGCTATCCTTTGGACTTTTCTAACTTTCAGATTCTCTACTATTTAGTTTGGTTTATTTATAAAAGCGTGTTTTTTAGCTTTTTTTAACTAAGTGTTATTTTGTTAATTAAAACGAATGAACCGTTGATTGAATTTCTGTAAGAACAATAATTTTATGCTTTGAAGATCGATAGAAGAATGAAAAACCTTAACGTTTACCCTCGTCTTAACTTCTTTAGAAAAAAAGAAGAATATTTAAAATAATTCCTAAAACCAGGACTGTGACCGGTTTGATCCGATCAATTCCGGATCAGGACCAGTGTAGCAGCTATCTAGTTTCTATGGTGTAGGGTGACATCTGACGCGCACAAAAGAAACTCGCTCTGACAATGGACCAGATGTAACCCATACGGTAATGCGTAGTTGGGAAAATCTGAGCCGTCGCTTTCTTGTGTACCACAGAGCATCGAATGTCATTTTCGCCCCCCGGCTACCGGTAGCCGGGGGGCGAAAATGACATTCGATGCTCTGTGTTGTGTACCCTGGCTCTTAATGTAGTATCAAGAATACAATGCCTTTGTATATAACTTGAAACAAAGCAACTCGCCTTTTTCTGGCGAAAACGAAACTCAAAAATTTATAAAAAAAAATTGAGTAGCATACGGTTAAAGGTTTTTACGAGCTCCGAAGCTATAAATCTAAACTACCTGCAGTATTGCATAGATCATAAATAATTATCTGTTTAAGAATAGATATGCTACTTTATTTTTACCGTACGTACTTTCCATGTTTAACTAATTAGACTTATCAGCAAACAATAGCATTTTTTTTTTTCATTTCATAAAAGGGTAGTCTCCCATGAATCATTTAAATTTTACGATTTGTGGAATCCGGTGAGTCTTTATCTATATTCTATACTAATATTATAAAGAGGTAAAGTTTATAACTTTGTTTGTATATACGGGGTAATCTTCGCAAATACTGATCCGATCATGAAAATTCTTTCGCTAAGAGAAAGCTACACTATTCAGGAGTGACAAGATAAAAGGAAAAAGATAAAAATATTAAAGATTTTAAATCAGCAGGATTTGAACCTGCGCCCTCTGACGTGCCGTGTCAACAATTCAATCTAATCAAGCATTATTATTTGCCTTAGAAATTAATTGGTGATTTTAAAACATTTATATTTATCTGATTTGCTGAAAATAGTGAGAGTGTATTGGAACATATCAAATTTCACCGTACGTACCCTTCTTATGTGAAATGGATTATAACGCCCAACGAAGTGGGCACGGGTCGGCTAGTTATTAATAGTCACGTTCGTGTCACCCTCCATCCCTAGAGTGACGTCATGTATTTTGAAGTTCGAAAATTTAGAATTTCTTACACCTATGCTCATGAATGATCATTATATTGACTTGTATATGAAATAGTTTCGTTCCTTATACTAGCTGACCCCGCAAACGTTGTTTTGCCATATATGCTATTAACCCCCGCAACCCCCTCTTCTGGGTGGAATTTCGTAAAATCCGTTCTTAGCTAACCTCTACTCGGCGAAAGGAATATTCCTACCAAATTTCAAGTCTCTACGCCTTATGGTTCCAGAGATATCGTGATGAGTCAATATATGGGTGGAAATCTCTTTTATATAATACTAGCTGTGCCCCGCGGTTACACCCGCGTTAATTTGAGGAAAATCATAGCTATAGCCTTTCCTAATTTCAAGTTTGTAGGTGTATTTTTCATTGGACTTTCATAAAACTACCATCTCCTGTTTCAACCCCAAAAGGGGGTTGATTTTTCAAAATACATTATTAGTACACCTCAACACCATCTATAGAGCATACATTTTGAATTTCAAGTCTCTTACTTCAAAAACATAGGACTTTCATACAAACTTCCAACCCCCGTTTAACCCCCTTAGGGGTGGAATATCGTAAAACCCGTTCTTAGCTGACCTCTACTCGGCGAAAGGAATATTTCTACCAAAATTCAAGTCTCTACGCCTTATGGTTTCAGAGATATCGTGATGAGTCAATGGGTGGGTAACTCTTTTATATATATATATATATATATATATATATATATATATATATAGATAGATGACCATTAACAAGTTCAAGTTGTTTCAGTTGAAAAAAAAATATTCCACTTCACTGATAGTGAAAGTAATAACAAATAAATATGTTGAGTTGGTTAGAAAAATAAAATTTTCATTTATTTCATTATTTTTTTTACAGAAAGCAAAACATTTCAGCTTAAATTTAATAAATTTATATTGTATGATACAAACAAAACAAAGTTATATTACAATTTAAACAAAGATTTCTGTTTCTTTATAAATCTGTTTTTAAATGTTGTAAAAGAACCGACCTAGGTAATAGTGGCAGAATAATCCTATTTACTATTTTATCGCGTGATAAAGTCAAACTAGCGCCAGAACATTGTGTTAAGTTTATTCTTTTAATTTCCAGCGCATGTTCAATTCTATTCATAGCAAATTTATTAAGGACTGTTTCATATTTATCGACTTTGTTATTATGATTATCGATTATGAGATATTTCTAAATCATTTCAATGATATTACATTTAAATCGTTCGTGTTAATGATACGATAATCAATTAGTTGATAATATACTAACAAAAAGATCGTCGAACGGTTTACATAGAAAAGATTGACCTTCTAATCGTAATGATAAATAGAACAATGTGTTTGTCGTTTTGTTGTTTGTTGTGTTATACTGATTAACGAAGGAGTGATTTTTCGATTACATTTATATTAAGTCGAGTGATTTATGAATATAATAATTGTGTTTGCTAGCAAGCGAAAAAAAACCGACTTCAATTGCATAGGCAAGTAATAATTAATAAATTAAATAACAAAAGCACTAGTCGTCACTACGATTTTCGAGGTTTCCCCTCGATTTCACTGGGATCTCATCATCAGATCCTGGTTTCCTTATCATGGTACCTAAGTTAGGATATCTCCTTTCCAACAAAAAAACAATTATCAAAATCGGTTCATAAACGACGATTTTATCCCCGAACATACATAAATATATATATATATATATATATATATATATACGGTCGAATTGAGTAACCTCCTCCTTTTTTGAAGTCGGTTAAAAACGAAAATCTGTCTGTTTCTGTTTCTCTTTACTAAAACTAGAACAGATCTTAGACGTAATCGCTTAATATGTTAATTTCTTTGCACGCTTTGGAAAAACTACTATAATTTATTTATTGTATGTATAATTTATATATCTTAACGTAAATATGAAAATAGACGTATATGTAGATATTCTATGATTTTATTAATCGTCTTTCTATTTTTAGCACGATGAATTCATGACATACTCTACTTATCTATCTATGTTTAAAACCGCTTATGTTTAAAAATTCACTTATCTATACTTGTCTTCAAGTGTACTGCGTAATGCTTTTACGATAAATCATAATACGGAGCAACATACTGCCTTGCATCCAAACAATTTCAATAGAAGTGTGGTTGTGACGCGTCAAGTGAAGCCTGGTTGCGCGGCAGATGCGACCGGGGTCACCGCACCCGAGACCGACGCAGCTGGAAATTAAACATACCGCTTTTTGTGTTTTCTGTATCAAAACCGCCACCCGCCTCCCGACCTCCTCGAATCCGACCCTCGCTCCTCTAGAACGTGTTCCAAGAAAACGTATTTTCTAGCGATGATTGAAATTATATTGACATGCAACTTAATCTCTGTTATGAAATAAAACTCATGTTTTTAAGTTTTATCTGTAACCGGAGCTGCTGCTTCGTGACTCGTTCCATCTATCCGGGCGATCGCGTGGTGTAATTTTCTCGTTTGGAGTGGTCATTAGTTCCAAGAGGACAGAGACTTTGTCTGTCGCTGGTCCATTAACTTTATGTTATATTATATACACGTACCTTTTTAGATCACTTTGAAATTCCTTTGTCACAAATATCGTCTTTAATCTGGCGTGAAAAGGGCCATGTTTCAACTGCGTCGTTCGCTTATATTTTTTGGACAAAATTTGATATATCGGTAGGAAAAAATATTTTGTACGATATTTTTAAAAGACGAGTCAATAGTCGAAAGGAAGGCCGTACCCTTCGTTGTTCTTCACCGGGTGTGCCGCTCCGGTAGGGGTTCGTTCACCGCAAGCGATCGATGCGACGATGGTTTCCCACCTAAACTCAATTCTTTTCAAGTTTTCCTCTAATTTTCAGAATAAGACTCGACATCGCTTCGCCAACAAAGTTTATCGTAAGGATGACAGAAAACTTTTGGAAAAATCATTTGTTTCTGACTTACTGTAACTTTGACTACTTTTTCATTTTTACTTTCACTTCACCACTATTAGAATACATTTTTTTTTTATATTTACGTTCAAACTAAAGGCTGTCTCTGCGGGCAATTTCTACATATCAAATAGCAATCATTTATGAGTTATTGACTTAAAATATACCTTAAAACGCTTACTCATTATTTTCAATTAAACAAAAAGTATCAGAATTATGAAACTGAAACTAGCAGCTAGCAGCTAGCAGCCAAAATTAAATGACGCTGAAACTAGAAGCCACGCTTTGCATATCTGCTTCTAAGCAACAGAATAAGTTGTAACCTTACACAAATTAGTATTGTTATATCATCTAACTATGGAAAAAAATCCAAAGGGTAAATACCACCCCTTCTATTTTTTTTAAATATAAAAAACCAAAAAAGGAGGTTAACTCCATATAAAAGCTAAAAAATATATGTTTCTAAGCATGAAACAAGGTTAACATTTAAAACAAAGGTCATTTATAATACCAAGAAAGATTTAAGAAGAGATTAGAAAAAAAAATTAAAATTTATTACCAATATTTTTTTTTTTTTGGAAATTTTCTAAACAGACAATTATATAATATTTTTTAAAGTTATCATATCTCGGCTCATAGAGACAGCATTCTGTTGTTACTTGGCAAAAACCTTTTCTTTACTGTCAAGAAAAGACAGGAAAATTTTCAAAAGGGTTACTCAACCCCTTCTATTTTTTTATTTTTTTTCTAAGACAATGCATATGTACTATTTCTTCAAATATCTATATCTCTGCTTCACAACACTACATTTCGTTGTTACTTCGTAGAAACCTTTATTACACCGTCTAGAAACAATTATTAAAATTTCGTAGGGGTACCCAACCCCTAAAATTTTTTTTAATATTTTTTTTCTAAGACAATGCATATAGTACTATTTCTTCAAATGTCTATATCTCTGCTCCACAACACTACATTTTGTTGTAACTTCGTAGAAACCTTTATTACACTGTCTAGAAACGATTGTTAACATTTCAAAGGGGTACCCAACCTCAAAATTTTTTTTTAATTTTTCTTTTTTTTTCTAAGCCAATGCATATGTACTATTTCTTCAAATGTCTATATCTCTGCTCCACAACACTACATTTTGTTGTAACTTCGTAGAAGCCTCTATTACACTGTCTAGAAACGATCGTAAAAATTTCAAAGGGGTACCCAACGCTTAAAATTTTTTTTTAATTTTTCTTTTTTTTTTCTAAGAAAATGCCTATGTACTATTTCTTTAAATGTCTATATCTCTGCTCCACAACACTACATTTTGTTGTAACTTCGTAGAAGCCTCTATTACATCGTCTAGAAACGATCGTAAAAATTTCAAAGGGGTACCCAACCCTTAAATTTTTTTTTTAATTTTTCTTTTTTTTTCTAAGAAAATGCCTATGTACTATTTCTTCAAATGTCTATATCTCTGCTCCACAACACTACATTTTGCTGTAACTTCGTAGAGACCTTTATTATACCGCCTAGAAACGATTATTAAAATTTCAAAGGGGTACCCAACCCCTAATTTGTTTTTAAATTTTTCTTTTATTTTCTAAGGTAATGACATGACAAGCTTTCTACGAAGTTACAACAAAATGTAGTAAAA
The DNA here is from genome assembly GCA_905220545.2 of Melitaea athalia. Lineage (NCBI taxonomy): Eukaryota > Metazoa > Arthropoda > Insecta > Lepidoptera > Nymphalidae > Melitaea > Melitaea athalia. Next base: position 18,079,690 of record HG992182.1, read on the forward strand.
AAAAGGAGGGGTTAGGTATCCCTTTGATATAATCGTTTCTAGACGGTGTAGTAAAGGTTTCTACGAAGTTACAACAAAATGTAGTGTTAGGGAGCAGAGATATAGACATTTGAAGATATAGTACATATGCATTGTCTTAGAAAATAATAGAAAAAATTAAAAAAAAATTTAAGGGTTGGATACACCTTTGAAATTATAATAATCGTTTCTAGATGGTATAATAAAGGTTTCTACGAAGTTACAACAAAATGTAGTGTTGTGGAGCAGAGATATAGACATTTGAAGAAATAGTACATATGCATTGTCTTAGAAAATAAAAGAAAAATTAAAAAAAAATTTTAGTGGTTGGGTACCCCTTCGAAATTTTAGTAATCGTTTCTAGACGGTGTAATAAAGGTTTCTACGAAGTTACAACAAAATGTAGTGTTGTGGAGCAGAGATATAGACATTTGAAGATATAGTACATATGCATTGTCTTAGAAAAAAAAGAAAAATTAAAAAAAATTTGGGGTTGGATACCCCTTAGAAATTTTTACGATCGTTTCTAGACAGTGTAATAAAGGTTTCTACAAAGTTACAACAAAATGTAGTGTTGTGGAGCAGAGATATAGACATTTGAAGATACAGTACATATGCATTGTCTTAGAAAATAAAAGAAAAATTTAAAAAAAAATTTAGGTGTTGGGTACCCCTTCGAAATTTTTACGATCGTTTCTAGACAGTGTAATAAAGGTTTCTACAAAGTTACAACAAAATGTAGTGTTGTGGAGCAGAGATATAGACATTTGAAGATATAGTACATATGCATTGTCTTAGAAAAAAAAAGAAAAATTAAAAAAAAAATTTTGGTGTTGGGTACCCCTTTGGAATTTTAATAATTGTTTCTACACGGTATAATAAAGGTTTCTACGAAGTTACAACAAAATGTAGTGTTGTGGAGCAGATATATAGACATTTGAAGAAATAGTACATATGCATTGTCTTAGAAAATAAAAGAAAAATTAAAAAAAAATTTAGGGGTTGGGTACCCTTTCGAAATTATAATAATCGTTTTTACACGGTATAATAAAAGTTTTTACGAAGTTACAACAAAATGTAGTGTTGTGGAGCAGAGATATAGACATTTGAAGATATAGTACATATGCATTGTCTTAGAAAAAAAAGAAAAATTAAAAAAAAATTTAGGGGTTGGGTACCCGTTTGAAATTTTAATAATCGTTTCTAGACGGTGTAATAAAGGTTTCTACGAAGTAACAACAAAATGTAGTGTTGTGGAGCAGAGATATAGACATTTGAAGAAATAGTACATATGCATTGTCTTAGAAAATAAAAGAAAAATTAAAAAAAAATTTAGGGGTTGGGTACCCTTTCGAAATTTTAATAATCGTTTTTACACGGTATAATAAAGGTTTCTACGAAGTTACAACAAAATGTAGTGTTGTGGAGCAGAGATATAGACATTTGAAGATATAGTACATATGCATTGTCTTAGAAAAAAAAAGAAAAATTAAAAAAAAAATTTTGGTGTTGGGTACCCCTTTAGAATTTTAATAATCGTTTCTACACGGTATAATAAAGGTTTCTACGAAGTTACAACAAAATGTAGTGTTGTGGAGCAGAGATATAGACATTTGAAGAAATAGTACATATGCATTGTTTTAGAATATAAAAGAAAAATTAAAAAAAAAATTTAGGGGTTGGGTACCCTTTCGAAATTTTAATAATCGTTTTTACACGGTATAATAAAGGTTCTACGAAGTTACAACAAAATGTAGTGTTGTGGAGCAGAGATATAGACATTTGAAGAAATAGTACATATGCATTGTCTTAGAAAATAAAAGAAAAATTAAAAAAAAATTTAGGGGTTGGGTACCCTTTCGAAATTTTAATAATCGTTTTAACACGGTATAATAAAGGTTTTTACGAAGTTACAACAAAATGTAGTGTTGTGGAGCAGAGATATAGACATTTGAAGATATAGTACATATGCATTGTCTTAGAAAAAAAAAAGAAAAATTAAAAAAAAAATTTTGGTGTTGGGTACCCCTTTGAAATTTTAATAATCGTTTCTACACGGTATAATAAAGGTTTCTACGAAGTTACAACAAAATGTAGTGTTGTGGAGCAGAGATATAGACATTTGAAGATACAGTACATATGCATTGTCTTAGAAAATAAAAGAAAAATTTAAAAAAAAATTTTAGGGGTTGGGTACCCCTTCAAAATTTTAATAATCGTTTCTTCACGGTATAATAAAGGTTTCTACGAAGTTACAACAAAATGTAGTGTTGTGGAGCAGAGATATAGACATTTGAAGATATAGTACATATGCATTGTTAGAAAAAAAAAGAAAAATTAAAAAAAAATTTCGGGGTTGGATACCCCTTTGAAATTTTCACGATCGTTTCTAGACAGTGTAATAAAGGTTTATACAAAGTTACAACAAAATGTAGTGTTGTGGAGCAGAGATATAGACATTTGAAGATACAGTACATATGCATTGTCTTAGAAAATAAAAGAAAAATTTAAAAAAAATTTTAGGTGTTAGATACCCCTTCGAAATTTTAATAATCGTTTCTAGACGGTGTAATAAAGGTTTCTACGAAGTTACAACAAAATGTAGTGTTGTGGAGCAGAAATATAGACATTTGAAAAAATAGTACATAGGCATTGTCTTAGAAAAAATTTTTTTAAAACAATAGAAGGGGTTGAGTAACCCCTTTGAAAATTTTCTAGTTTTTTCTTGACAGTAAAGAAAAGGTTTTTGCCAAGTTACAACAAAATGCAGTCTCTATGAGCCGAGATATGATAACTTCAACAATAGAAAAATTCCAAAAAAAAAAAAAAAAATTTGTGGTGAAATTTTTTTAATTTTATTTCTAATCTTACTTCTCAAATCTTTCTTGTTATTATAAATGACCTTTGTTTTAAATTTTAACCTTGTTTCATGCTTAGAAACATATATTTTTTAGCTTTTTTATGGAGTTAACCTCCTTTTTTGGGTTTTTAAATTTAAAAAAAAATAGAAGGGTTGGTATTTACCCTTTGGATTTTTTACCATAGTTAGATGATATAATGATACTAATTTGTGTAAAGTTACAACTTAATCTGTTGTTTAGAAGCAGAGATATAAACACTGGCTGCTAGTTTCAGCATCATTCAGAATTACGTACTTTAGATAAGTTTAAAATTGGTTAATAATTAATATTGATATACCTATATTAAAATTACTTGATGTTAACGCATACAAAATTTTCGTCTTTGTTATAAATGACTGAATAAAAAGCTCGACTGCTGGTAATTTCTACGAATGATTCAAAATCAAAACAGGTTTTAACAGGTAAGCGGTTTCAAAATTATACGTAGACAAAATTGTTCGTCTCCTCGAATCTTATCATCCCAGAATCGTTCTGTGAAAACGGTGCATTCCGGCTCACGACCCTACACAAAAGATAGTCCTTGATGCCATTGTTGAGAGGTAATAACGTTCAGGATTCCTTTTGCAATACGTTTAGCATGTGCCTAATGCATTAGTCGCTTGAAAATTTCCTTCTATGTCTTTTATATTCGCTTTTAAATAGAAATCCGATGAATGAAACTTATCCGCAGTCAATCTACTTAAGACTCTGAGACTGGTGAGCCTCGATGCTCGGAATCGATAATTCCGCTGTCGTGTCTCGTTGGTCACGCTCCGGTGTGTAGGGCATCGTCTTCGAATGCACTATATCTATCAGATTGTCTTCATTTTGCCTTATTTGTATGGGCTACTTGCCTCTACACGCGCCCTCGATCTATGGATAAAGTGTCCACGATCATGACTTATGCATTTATAATTTTTCGTTATATCCATTGCGTGATTTAAATTACGTGTTTTTTTTTTCAACACAATACTATTATTTTAATGGTTGATTGTATTAATTATTATTATTTACCGTCTTTTTATAATGACGCTTAAAACATTTTGCCAATGAAATGAGCAATAATCAAATTTTATCGTTAACTAACAATCTACGAGTATAATATGTAAAAAAATGTACAAGTTTTTTTCATAAGTACGAGTACATATATCAATTTTTCTGAGGGATCTGCGTTTTTTTTTAAATATATGTTATTTATTTATCTCAACAGTAATGATTGCGACTTATATAGAAATGCTAACATTTGAATAATAGTAGTCGGTGGTTTGCTCGGTCGGAATGCCCGCCGGAAGTCGCATGAGGTAGCTCTACGCTGATCGTTCAACTCGTCCGCTCACACGAGTATTACAATAAATTTTACTGAGCTGTGACGTCGACTTTATCTGGTTCGGAGTGTGCAAAAGGTTCATGTTCAGAACTCGTAAAAATAACTCTTTTTAATTTATATATTTAAGAAAAAAAATTTCACAAAAAATTCACACCCTTGAAATAAATAATTGTTTCCTTTATAAGCACTGATAAGGAATCCTTTATGTATTTCATTCAATGCCATTGTGTCGTACCATAAACTTGTGTTCATAAATAACTGAATTATCTCTTCTCTATCTATCTCTTATAAAAATGAATCGCTGAATTTGTTGCTAAGCGCAAATCTCGAGAGCAGCTGAACCGATTTCACTAATTATTTTTTTATAATATTCCTTGAAGTACGAGGGTGGTTCTTACGGAGAGAAAATGTTAAAAAAAATCCTGAAAAAGTCTAAAAACAACACTTTTCTATATTCCCATACAAAAGATTCGTAATAATACTTAAAAGTCAATTTGAACTTTAAAACCATACCATCGAGTTTAATAGTGTTAGTGGAGGGGTTCCGGGAAGGATAAGTATTAAAAAAATAACTGTTAGGCGGTACGAAGCTCGCCGAGTCAGCTAGTTTAAAATAAATTTTATTTACTTTGATAATATCTCACTTTTAATTAAGACTCCGTGCCTCGAATTCGCATCCTCATTCCCGGGCTTATCTCAAACAAGGTTTTAGGGTTGTTGATCTGCGAAGGAGGAGCTGCTCCCCGCTTGCCCTTCCCCGCCCGGGCCTCGAAAGCCTCATTCATCCCCGAACGTGCCCTTCGCGGGTTCGTGACCTTTAACGAACATCGAGGGAAGGACAAACGGCTATTGAACGGAAATAAGGGCCTAATGTTCAGTGTCCTCTGTCCTGTTACGTTTTGATAAACGATTCAAAGAGAACTATCGAGAGATTAAAGTATGCGATCACTTGTTTATGTCTCATTTCCTTTACATGGTTAATATTCCAAGAACGCTGTTTCATCATTTATGTACGTGGATTTTATTTTTTCAGAATATGTAATATTGTCTTAAGTTAGAAATGTATTAGGTTTCCATGCTGTGTTATTACTCTAGTCGGATAATTATTTTTTTCGTGTTCGATATTGTCGGACAAAGTATTGATTGTAAAGGAAAGTTAAATAAAAAATCATTAAAATATGTGACGGTACGAATTTCGCCTGGTCTGCTACTTTTAAATCTTAATCATATTAAATATTTAGTATAATATTACAAAAATATGTACATTTTTATACGGTTTTATCTCAAAGAAAAGCAAACATAACTCCGGAACGAAACTTAAAGGGAAAGTCATTAACTTATCTTCTGCATCAGAATTCTATTCTCGTCTTCAATATGAAATAACGACTTGAAATTATCAACGGTCTGAAGAGCAGTAAGAGTGGTTGGTATGTTTAATTGACGAGAAATAATCGATTCGTCGTATCGTGCGCTCTGAAAACTTGTACGACTCGAACGACTTGAACTTGAAAGGCCTTTATTACGTCGAATGTGATTACGATTACAGACGATTATCGGACGAAATTAATTATAAAGCTTCTTTTATTTTAAGTGAAGCTTCTTTAGGCGCATGAGGGGTAAAATTTGAGCGACCGGTAACGCGGCAACGTCATGACGATCAGTAGGTACTTGGATGGTTAACCGCCTGGGAACACCGCGTGACGTTGGCTTTTTGTTTTTTTATTATTTTCAATTAGTTTTTTTTGTATTTTAAATTCGTTTTTTTTTTATTATTTTTTTTGAATTCGTTTGCCAAAGAAGTTTCACTTCTGACATGTATACTTTGTACGCACGCAATTTTTTTTCTATTATATACTTTTTGTAATTTAAGGACGTGTTTAAAACGTTGGATATAAAGTTTGTCATGTATATTATGTGCTACTGAAAAAAGGGATTCAGGAAAAGCCTCTTAAGAAAGTGAAATTAGCTCTTAGGTTCTGTTTCACCTAAACTATAAGTTACAACTTTTCACACATGTTGCGAACAGAAATATCTGACTAGTAAAGTGGAGTACGATGATAAAAAGAAAAATATGTTGAAAGCATAGTTCATTTAAAGTTTTTTGTTTCATGTAATCTTTGATTTTTATTACTGTTGTATTTTTATTGTTGTTGTTTTTGTATATTTGGTTTTATTACTGTGTAAATTTGCAATAAATATTTGTTTTCTCCGCATTGGGGTCAAAATCGTTCCTCAATGTAAGCAAGGTTTGGACACAAAACCTTCGAAATATTATCAACCTGAGTCAGTGCAGATTGTAATGTTATAACTTATAACAAAGTCTCGTTGCGAAATATTCCATACAACGCGTTAGTCACTAAACAAGTACATAATATTTGACACAGTTTAAATTCGCGGATAACATGTAAATCACATTAATGTGAATGTAATCGAAACAAAAAATAAGTTTTTTTTAATGAACTGTAATTTGATGTTTGTACCAGTTTACACAATCGTTAGTCATAATATGTAATCAAGCACGTTCCTATAAATAACGTTTATTAATTAAAGTAAATAATAATAACTAGCTTCTGCGCGCGACTTCGTCGGCATGGACACCGCTCCTATTGGTCTTAGCGTGATGTTATATAGCCTATAGCCTTCCTCGATAAATAGGCTATCTAACACTGAAAGAATTTTTCAAATCGGACCAGTAGATCCTGAGATTAGCGCGTTCAAACAAACAAACAATCAAACAAACAAACTCTTCAGCTTTATTATACTACTAGCTTCTGCGCGCGACTTCGTCGGCGTGGACTCCGCTCCTATTGGTCTTAGCATGATGATACATAGCCTATAGCCTTCCTCGATAAATGGGCTATCTAACACTGAAAGAATTTTTCAAATCGGCCCAGTAATTCCAGAGATTACCGCGTTCAAACAAACAAACAAACAAACAAACAAACAAACAAACTCTTCAGCTTTATATATTAGTATAGATATAGATAGTATAGATAAAAAAATTGCGTGCGTACAAAGTACACATGTCAGAAGTGAAACTTCTTTGGCAAATTAATAAAAAAAAAAAAACTAATTGATCGTAAAAAAAAGCAATAATAACATGCTATAAATAGGTATTTATAGCATGTTTTTTTTGGTTGGTTTTTTATGACGCACTTTTTATATCTCTATACCTATTTGAACGTATGCTTTAAATTGTACTGTAAATAATATACGGAAACGAAGTTATTTGCAATTCTGCTTATTATACGAATAATATGGAACGTTTGATCGCACGAATATCTTCGTTCTGTATTTGCATAATAAACTACGGGGCCAAACATCGGTGGCTTGACAACAGTTCGATATTAAGATGGGCCATACTCAAACATCAACACATTGTTAATAATTGTTATATATATATACATAATGTATATACATTATCTGTTATATCTTATACTATTAAACGAGCAATTCTTGTATATATATATATATATTTTCTGAATCTCGGAATTGGCTCCAACGATTTTCGTGAAATTTAGTATGCAGGGTATTTCGGGGGCGAAAAATTGATCTAGCTAGGATTCATTTTAAAAAAATGTCGTTTTACCCCTGTTTTTAAGCAATGAAAAACATGGCTAAAATATCGTTAGAATAGGAAAGTTAATTTCGCAAATGCCAAATAAGTTTTAATGGCTTAGTGGAACATCGGTCGCTGAATCAACCGATGAGACCATGGTTCAAATCCGTCTCCAATCTATTATTTTTTCTTTTTTTTTCTAATTTGATTCCTAATTTTTTATTTAAATAAAAGTAAAATATAAAAATACCGAGAAAAAAACAAACAAAAAAAAGATATACCGAGCTAGGCTCGGTCAACCAGGTACTGTATATGTAAGAGTATAAAGTTTTTATATTTTTTGTTTGAAAGGAGTCTTTAAAGTCTAAAAAAAAAATAACTGATGAAACCAAACGATGAACAAAACAAATGATAAGCAAATTGAAAAAAATAAAAAAATCAATTTTATGGTTTATAAACTTAACACCTTTAAAAATTCCGGCAGCAATAAACAATTAATTATCTCCTAATTGCGCCATCTCAAGACTTTTTTTATATAAAAATCAACGATAGGATGATATAGGTATGATAAAACAGTTGTCTAACATAATATTTAAAAGTAGAATTTTTTTATCAAACGAATGACCATTTCATTAATTACTTTTGTTGTTTCATTTTTAGGGTTCCGTACCCAAAGGGTAAAAACGGGACCCTATTACTAAGACTTCGCTGTCCGTCCGTCCGTCCGTCCGTCCGTGTGTCTGTCACCAGGCTGTATCTCAAGAACGGCTATAGCTAGAAAGTTGATATTTTCACAAATTATGTATTTCTGTTGCCGCTATAACAACAAATACTAAAAACAAAATAAAATAAATATTTAAGGGGGGCTCCCATACAACAAACGCGATTTTCTTGCCTTTTTTTGCTCGATATCAATAATGGCAACAGGTAGGCACTTGAAATATTCACAAAATACTCAGTTCTATTTTTACTTTAATAATAAATAATAAAATTAAAATAAAATTAATATTTAAGGGGGGCTCCCATACAAAAAAACGTCATTTTTGCCTATTTTTGCTCTCATACAACAAAAGTGATTTTTTTAGCCGCTTTTTGCCCGATATTAAAATCAATGTACCTAGTCAATGGTACGGAACCCTTCGTGCGCGAGTCCGACTCGCACTTGGCCGATTTTTTAATTAAAATGTGTTAAATTTATAGAACTAACTTTATAAGGAGCGTCTAAAAACAATACACGCTAGTTCCGTTACGAAACGTAAACAAACAAAAAACAAGTACATTTGTGTTAACATACAGAACCGTCGAAAGCCTACTCCAATTTGTAGGTACTTATTCTGAATAGATTCGAAATTTTGAATGCCTATTCAGAAGTTTGCCGTGAATACATCAATTATGTTGTTATATACGACAGACGGTATTATCACGGATTTGGATTGAAATATGTTTCTAAACACGATAAATTATTACATTAACGCCGGGTCTTATCGACGAATGTTTAGGGGACATCGGGTGTACCCTACTCGTGAATTTGTTTTCGTGTAACGTTATCGATCAAGAGATTCATCATATATTAATAATAGGGAGCATGTTATTCATTCATTACACGTGTGTGTAATTTCTTCCGTCAATATGTAGTGCAGTTTGGTTTACCTTCGAAGCCTTTTAATGTTTACTTTCAATTATACTTTAGTTCAGATGATTTCTTGCTGTTTAAATATATGACAAAAAAATCAATCTACATATTAATTTTTTTATTCATTTGGTGTAATGAATTGCAGTGGTGCTAAAATAGGAGAAATGAATTCGCCAGTCACGTAGAATGGGTAATACGCGAAGAAAATGAAACAGCGCGGGCGAGGTCACATACAACCTACTTTAAATTATAAATAAAAAATATCAAATAATTTAAAAATATATTAATATTTTCTTTCTCGCGTGTATCCGGTAAACAAATAACGTATTAAAATAACAATAAAAATTATTGTGTAATCTAACAATACAACTGGAAGCCACACACAGAAGTAATCTATAAGATTTATGGAACTGTACGCGTTTTTTCCACGTTTAGAATACCACGTTAAGTTTGCGGTTTTCTGCCACGGATTCGTTATAAATTGTTTTGTTTAAATGGGAATTGAATTGCCGCCTCGATTACTTTATAAATAACGCGGGCTCGAACCGAGCTTACGTATTTTATAGAAACGAGATTTTAAATTGAAACGGAAATGGTCGCATCTATAAATAATGACTTTTTATGTACATCATTCTATATTTAGTAAAGATTGCATTCTTGGAAGAAAAAAAAAACAATATCTTTCAATTTAAATTTAGAAAATGTTCTCAAATTTTTATTATTGAAGTGAAATTTCTTTAGGCGCATGAGGGGTAAAATTTGACCGACCGGTAACGCGGCAGCGTCAGGGACGGTCAGTACTTGGATGGGTGACCGCCTGGGGAACACCGCGTGACGTTGGCTTTTTTCCAATTAGTTTTTTTTTGTATTTTAAATTCGTTTTTTTTTAATGAGTTTTATGGAATTAGTTTGCCAAAGAAGTTTCACTTCTGACATGTGTACTTTATACTAAACTACTCAAAACAAAATAGGGCCCACCCTGTTTTTTTGCTGTGGTGTAAAAACTTTTTACTTTTTTTATCTTTTTATGAATGAGTATGTATGAACAAGGTGTTTGGAATTTTTTTAACGTGTACTTGGGCAAAAATTAGCAATTTTATGCAAATTATGCAACATTAACGGTTTTAGAGAAAATTTGCAAAAATAAGCAACAAGACAAAAGTTTCAATATAGCCTTTATTCTTAAAAAATACCGGTTAATTTTGGTATTATTAGCGTGTAGGGCCCCCTCTGCACCGTGCATACTCTGAGCCTTTCTGGGACACTTTCAATCAAGTGGGTTATGTTTTCTTTAGGCAATTGCTCCAAACAGACTTTAAGAGCATTTATAAGGCCTTGTCGGCTGTGGACGTTGCTGTAATTTGCCTTGAGGTTTCTTTTTAATTGATGCCACATATGTTCTATCGGATTAAGGTCGGGGCTCATGGCTGGCCACGGCTAAACTCTAATATTGGCCTCAGAGAGTGCTCTTTGAGCGATGCGGGCTGTATGCGGGCGGGCATTATCTTCCATCAACCCGAAGTTTTCACCTATTCTTTGTGCAAATGGGATCACGTGAGGCCGGATTACACGTTTGACGTCGCTAGGAGCAGTCACGGTACCTTCATCCAGAATTACCAGCTCGGTTTTGCCTTGTAGGCTTATTTCGCCCCACAGCATGACGCTCGGACCTCCAAATCGGTCTGTTCCGTGGACACAGGGTTCAGAAAAACGTTCGCCTTCCCTTCTCCATACACGCACTCGACGATCGTCACTTAAAAATTTCACCTTACTTTCGTCAGTAAACAGTACTGTCTTCCAGTTATCCATAGACCAGTTTGAGTGGTCGCGAGCAAACCTTAACCGTTCTGCACGATGAGCATTTGTCGATTTCAGTCGAATAGCGCGTGTTCTGTATCTTTGGCCATCTTCATGAAGTCGATTCCGAAAGTTTGATCACTCACCCGCATGCCAGTAGATTGCCGCAGTTGATTTTGTAAGGCACGGGCGGTTATTTTCCGCTGCCGACGTGCGGTCAATCTGATATACCGGTCCTCTTGAGCTGTTGTAGCCCAAGTTCTTCCTGTTCCGCGTCTTCTAGCAACACTACCAGTCTCTTGATAACGACCCCAAGCATTCCGGATAGCTCGATGTGACACAACAATCTGTATTGCCACTGATCTCTGAGAATTTCCCTCCTGGATCATAGCCACCGCTCGTGCTGCCGTTCCCATATCCATATGAACGCGAGACCCAGGCATAATCACGAATAATATTACTAGAATCAATTTAAAATTTAAAAAATAACGATGTGCAATAGTAGCATTCAGAATGAGACTATGAACAGAAGTGATTGAGAATTTGAGAAAAGGGTGATTTTGGAGCACTTAACTTTTTCTGGCTCCCCACTTGAGAATAATATTAAACAGAATGGTTAAAACATCGATAAAGCTTCGTAAACGTGTCAACAATCCAACGGAATGCTAGGCTACGCCAATAGGTGCCTTAAAAATTACGAGTATTCAAAACATCGAGATAAGCTCGGGTCGGCCATATTTTGTTTTGAGTACTTTATATTATATTTTTTGTTTGTTGTGTTAGTTTAAATTGGTCTTATAAACGTATAGTTGCTAATTCTTCAAACAGAAATAGAGATACGTAGTGAACTTCTAAATATTGTATGTGAAAATAATAATAATCACTTATATTGTATATTTCGTTACGTATTATTTTTGTCATAAAAAATTTCACTATCGAATGTAACAATTCAGTTAACAATTAGGTAATGAACGTCGCTGGTCGTTTCCGAGTAAGGACCTGGCAGAGAAGAAGTAGGTTAACGGCACCAATCTGGCTCCGATTGGTTTTAGTTACGAGCGCCCGTTACTTGTGACCAACGTTTGAATCGCCGCGCCGGCCGTAGCCATTGTGCATTGGACCAAACGTTAACCTATACAACATTTAGATGTGAATATACAAAAATAATAATAAATAAAATTAAAATAAAATTATGTTTTTATTTAGGATAGTTTCATACAACATGGATATAATTATGTCAGTCTTCTTATGCTCTAACTTAAACAAGGATAATCTTAGCCTAAAGAAAAATGTATAAAAAGACTAGCGGACCTGCCAGACGTTGTCCTGCCCGGAAAACAGCTACCAAATTCGATTGCTTACATACCGATAGCAGCGCCACCTTCCGGGTTTAATTGAGATAAAAACTACCCTATCTCCCAAGTTGGACCAAATTACAGATGCTTACAAAATTTGATAAAAATTAGTTCAGTAGATTCGGAGGTTATCGTTGACATACATCGTGACAAGAAATTTTTATATGTAAGTATAGATATATTTTTGATGCATGTCGGTTATGATTATGTATTAACATACCAACATAAAGAGTAACAATTTTCTTTGTTGTAAATACTACAAAGAAAGTATACATGTGTATCAGGATTAGTAGTGCTACTTCCTGGTATGATTTTAGTAGTATATAGTAGTAATAATATTAGAGTCTATGTATGTAGTAGTAGTACTTAGTAATAATATTAGAGTTTCATGGAATGATGTTGAAATAGATTTATATATTATAGTTATTATATTTTGTCGTATATTGGAGCCAATCTTGTTTCCAATTTACCATGCTGTTCATAATAAAACAATAAAGCCCTGTTCTCTGAGGTTGCGTACTTTCCACTGTCGCCACAATCACTTAGTAATAAAACTTTATTGTCCTCTTAAAGTGTTGTCTACACTCTGCACAATATGTAACTCAAAGATACAATTTGATTTTTTTTTTTGATAGTAAACATTGTAATACTTTGAAGAACATATTTATTAGTTAAGTTAGTTATTTAAAACGGTTGTTAAAAAGATAGATTTATTTTTCTAAGACCAAATATTGTGATAGTAAAATAAACAAGTTTCTATATGTAGTAAGTATATTCTGATGTAACCCAACATATAAATATTTGTTTAATTTTAGTATGTGTAATTTCTCATGGAAATGAATTTTGAGAAATAAATGATTTTTAACCTTAAATTTTGGTAAAACAAAAAAAAAGGAGGCAGAGTGCTACGAACCCGGGTAAAGAGGGCAGCCTCAAGGCCCGTACCCAGATAAGCCCTTGGGCCTGCCAGGACGATCCACACACACACACACACACACACACACACGCACAAACGTTTTGTGATATTGACACATCATTAAGGTTGTGCATCGTGTACATTTTGTAAAATTGGGTAAAACACATCGAAAACTTGTTGATTTTTTATCTTTATTTTCAGATTTTTTAAATATTGATATATATTATGATAATATATTATCTAATCATTTACGCAAAGATGCAGAATTAGTACAGAGTACTGAGTAATATGTATGATTTGTATTCTTAGTTTGATTGCTACTCCGTTCTTGCACTCGCTATATATTAACGTTTATATTATGACTACTTATATATTAATAGGTAGTATATAGTATAGTACATAGTGCACACGATTGGGCGTCACAGTGAGTAAGTAGGTCGAGCAGAGCTAGAGCCAAGAGCGCTCAGCTGATCGCGATACGCACAAAGGTCTCTGGGTTAATGGTACTATAGTGAGTTCCTACATTTCAGCTTAATATGACGTTTAATGTTCACTTATATATTACACTTCATTATATGCTTAGCAATTCTGTATATGAGACTAAAGAGTTAATTAGGTAGTACATATTTTTTCTTATTCCTAAAATATATAACTAAGTCTTTTTAAAATTTGTTTTGGCTCAATGTCAACATAACCTGTACCTTGTAATGCTCAAAAATTGTTAGCCGTTGATGGATAAGTTAAATTACTCTAGACTCTTTCTATTAAAATAATACACACTTTTCCACGCCCTGCTGAAAAGTCATTTGCAAATAGCAAATGCGAAATTTTTGTGTTATAAAAAGTACTTTCGATTGCGATTTTATTTAGTACTAGCTTCTGCGCGCGACTTCGTCGGCGTGGACTCCTCTCCTATTGGTCTTAGAGTGATGATACATAGCCTATAGCCTTCCTCGATAAATGGGCTATCTAACACTGAAAGAATTTTTCAAATCGGCCCAGTAGTTCCAGAGATTACCGCGTTCAAACAAACAAACTCTTCAGCTTTATATATTAGTATAGATTTAGAAATCGCAACGATTGAAATTCAAGTGGACGCTAACCCAAAAACACCGAACCTTCTGAGCTCGAGTCTCCGACTTAAGAGCGTGCATAAGGCGAGCAAAAAATCAGATTTCACCCGCGCGCCCGATGAAACAAAATATACACAAAGCCTCGTGTCAGAGTGCGATAGACGATATAGTTTTGAGCGCATTACGAATGTAAAAAACGACAAATATGTTATTTTGTATATAATTCCGAAACTAAAAGTAATTACATTAAATGCCTAAGCATAGCCTTTACTCATATTTAAATGTAATTAATTATCAAATTTTTGTCTTAATGGTCATAACCATATCGAGTATAAATAGAAAAAATATAAAAATTAGAGGTTACTTCGCGATTATATTTTATCGAGGAAATTTCCTTATTTTATGTTTTTGATAAAGGTCAACCCTTGCAAATATCACGTAGTTTGTCATATATTTTTATTTTAAGATTTGGTCTGGAACTTTTCATGTCAAAACAAATAGAAGATGGTAATTTTGCATTATGCGCACTCTTAAAAAAAAAAAAAAAACTAGTTTGCTTTAGACTACACGACTGAAGTAAGACTTCTTTAGCTCCATCTAAATCATATCTCCCTCTTAACTTCCGTTCGCTTCACCCGATCACAATTTTCATAACACTCTCGTCACGCAATCACCAGCGTACTCCCCAAGTCAAGCGCACGTAAAGAAGGTTTTACTTCAAAAAATTAAACAGAAAATTCATTGCAATAATATGAACATTTTGAGTAGAAACAAACATGATGATAGTTAAAACGATCAAAAAATTACGCTGTGTTATGTGATACTTTTCATCTTTCGATTTCATCAAATCTATCTATATATATAAAAGAGTTACCCACCCATTGACTCATCACGATATCTCTGGAACCATAAGGCGTAGAGACTTGAATTTTGGTAGGAATATT
Source organism: Melitaea athalia (assembly GCA_905220545.2). Taxonomy (NCBI): domain Eukaryota; kingdom Metazoa; phylum Arthropoda; class Insecta; order Lepidoptera; family Nymphalidae; genus Melitaea; species Melitaea athalia. The sequence goes on from HG992182.1 coordinate 18,095,212, forward strand.
CCTATCGCCGAGTAGTGGTCAGCTATGAACGGGTTTTACGATATTCCACCCCTAAGGGGGTTAAACGGGGATTGGAAGTTTGTATGAAAGTCCTATGTTTTTGAAGTAAGAGACTTGAAATTCAAAATGTATGCTCTATAGATGGTGTTGAGGTGTACTAATAATGTATTTTGAGAAATCAACCCCCTTTTGGGGTTAAAACAGGAGATGGTAGTTTTATGAAAGTCCAATGAAAAATACACCTACAAACTTGAAATTAGGAAAGGCTATAGCTATGATTTTCCTCAAATTAACGCGGGTGTAACCGCGGGGCACAGCTAGTAAATAAATAAAACTTAAAAATATTACACTAGAAATGTTGAATTTTATTTAGAACTAGCGACCCGCTCCGGCTTCGCACGGGTGCAATGCTGATACTAAATATAAAATGTAAAAAAAATATTTGCAATCTAAGCGCAAAAAATGTGTTTATTTACGACATCACATTAGAAAACTTTAAAACTATCAGTGTTCCTCTACTATATTATGCATGTATTATACATATAAACCTTCCTTTGGAATCACTCTATTTACTAAATAAAACTGCATTAAATCCGTTGCGTAGTTTTAAAGATCTAAGCATATATAGTATTATATACAGACAGACAGACAGACAGCGGGAAGAGATATTGTTTTATAATATGTAGTGACGTCGAATGTCTATTTAAAATTTTTAGCTGTATTTAATAAATATTAAAGTTCTAAATAAAATTCAAATTATTTGCTTTTTTTATATTGTTTAGTCAAAACTAAAATAATTGATAACACATTTGCAACGAATTGTTGAATTAATAATTAAATTAAATAATGTATAAATTACATCGTAATCTAAAAAATAAACACAAAGGCGTTAAAACATTTCGTATATTATATACAGTGAGAATAATTTCATAGGTATTTTAATAACTTATTGTTAATCTTTTCAAGATTAAAGCGGACGACCATCTGCGTATAATAATAAGAGTGGGACAAGGGATCCAGGGATATTGCAGAGAAGGGAGTGATGATTAATGGTTCCACTTCTGTTTATTTTATCTCCACGAGTTTTCGTCCGTGGACCGTGAAGAATAAAACTGTAATACTATCTGAATACTACTGTAAGAATAAAAATGTAATATATCATTATCCTTCTCCTACATGGACAAGAGGCCTATGCCCAACAGTGGGATATTACAGGCTGAATCGTGATCGCGATATCATTATAAGAAACTAGAACTACTGGTTCAAATTGAATTTTTTTTTGTGCTGGAAAGTCTATTTACCGAGTAAGGCTATAGGGTATAGGCCATATATTTTACTACGTTTTCTCCTTAAATTAAGGCGGGTGAAACCGCGGAGTATAATTAGTTTTATCATAAATAAAACGCTCAGTGTGAATACGTGGCTTTCAGAAACAACGCTAATCACCTTTCATTTATTTAAGAATATTTTTGAAGGGCAAGTTTTTTTTTGTACTAACAGCGTGTGGTACGCTAGCCTAGGGAATCCGAGATTGCCAGGTCGTGCGTAGGGGGAGATGATTGATAAACGCGGTCGTAGCCTCGGGCCCTCGTAATAAATATTTCGCGCTAACAGCGGCTGGCGTTCCGTACCTGAACAACATCTGTTACAAGTTAAAGGCAATATTTCCGTATATTAAAAATAGTAAAGTATACCTCACGCGTTATAACTTGGCACGACTGAAGTTCGCGCAGAAGGCTGCGCAGTAACATTTTTTAAGGGACCGGGGGGAAGGCGATTTTGGCATGAGACGCATGCGGGGAGGCTAGGGATTGACCATATGTAAACACAATCGACCGTTTAATCAACCGAATTGCGCAATGGATTAGTTTTATTTAGGATTTATTGATTTTTGTTTATATAAGATATTAAACGTATTAGATTTACAAATATAGTTAATTTTGTCGTTAATAAACGAGATTTCGACATTAATTTAAAAAAAAAAACTACAAAAATCAAATTTTCTCAGTTGAAAGACACGATTTACTTGAATATCAGTTATCTATTAACGACTACTTAAGTAACAACTATTTGAGAAAATTTAAAACCTCCTTTTAAAATTAAAAATAAATATATTTTTATGACTTAATTTTAATCGATTTCAATAAAAATCGATTAAACAACACCTTATTGCACATCCCTTTTTGCTTACTTCATACAGCTTCGTGTTTTTTCGGAAATGCTCGGATACGGTAATCTGTCTCAGTCACACGTTAGTATTCGTGCCACTATCTCTGTCTTGAGCACTATCGGCTACAAAAGTTTTCGTTTCTAATGTTGTTAATTTTTATTATTAGTATTAGTAATTAGTGTTATAGTATTCAGTTTGTTTTATTTAGCTTTAATTGTTTTATCTAGTGTTAGTATTAATTTTGTTTTATTTAGTGTTAGTATTAAGTGTGTTTTGATTTTGGGATTTTCCCCCTCAGCGACAGTGATTAAATAATAATCTATACTAATATATAAAGCTGAAGAGTTTGTTTGTTTGATTGTTTGTTTGTTTGTTTGTTTGAACGCGATAATCTCTGGAACTACTGGGCCGATTTGAAAAATTCTTTCAGTGTTAGATAGCCCATTTATCGAGGAAGGCTATAGGCTATGTATCATCACGCTAAGTCCAATAGGAGCCACGCCGACGAAGTCGCGCACAGAAGCTAGTTAATAATAAGCGTAAATATGTGTTAAATAATAATAAGTGGTAATGTATATAAAAAGTGTTAACTGTAAATATTATTTATCGTGTTGTTTGTGATAAAAATCTAGCTGCCACTATCGAAAGGTAAGGTATTGAAATTGAATTTTTAATATAAAAGTTATTTTTGCAGCATCTTATAGTGCTATGATGTTTATTTTATTGGTCACTGTATTAGGGAAATTTTATTCGTACATTGATTTATAATAAAAATAAAAATTGGTAATGACAGTTTTTTTTCGTGAGTGTACATGCGCAAAAGTTCGCAGAGCCTATGTTCAGACGTGCCAAGTTATTTCGCGGGTACTGTAATTGTATGATATCTTTTAGTAATATCACAGTAATATTATTGTAAATGCGAAATTTTTCAAGATGTGCGAATGAAATTTTATTACTTTCTCACAGAAAAAAATACTGAATCAAGTGTAATGAAATTCGATATGCACATAACTAGTCTTAAAACTAAAGAAATAACACTTTTTTTATCCTAAAAATTTCACGGTGTCGATAATTATGCAGGTGAAACCTCGACACACGGCTAGTTATAGGTAATATGTGGCTACGTATAGCAAGTGTATACTTTATATAATAATAAATTTGAAATTTCATTCATTTTACATTTAACTGCAAGCAAAAATGAACTATATAAAATTAGTATGAAAGCCTACATTGAAACGTAGCAAATATCTTCTGGTCGTGTGGGTTCTTAATGAATACTAAAGGATTTTAATACTATATTAATTTTGTTTTATGATGATTGAAATTAAAATTTCTCAACAACGTTTCAATATACACGTATTTCCCGGACGATATTTTACCGGCTAATCGTTTTAATAATACATATAGGTATTTGTAGAACAATACACACATTATGAGAAATTATTTACTTTACACTTTAGTTTTCTTTACGATATAGCCCTATAACAGAGAGACGGATATAATTATACGTAGCAGAGTATTCGTATGAGACACGACACTCATATGACGCTTGCCTATAAAGCCCTAAAAATTGTTAAAAAAAATTTTTCATCGAAACCAACCGCATGGACAAGAAATAACCGCCGTTGTAAATAATAAGGTTATATTTTATGAGTTAAATATTGGCTCAAAGTATATTATTTAAATACATTTGTGTATTTAAAACACTCGTTTTTTATGTATATATGTATATAAGGGTCTGTTTCACCAGTTGTGGACAACGCTATTTGACGGATAACGATATCCAATAGATAAAATTTCTCCAATGTATTTATTTATATTTCTATTCGCAAATATTTATCTAAAACTTGTACTTTTACTTGTAATTGCCCCACAGGCCACACAAACAACACAAAAAAAAAACGTAACAGGCCTTAGGTACTGTAAATAAAACATGTCCGAAGCGTGCGTGACAGATAACGATAATCCACATTGCGATACTTTTTCATAATTAAAATAACCGTGTTATTTTATAACGTTACGTTTCTTATAATATATTTTTATATAAGATAGTATTACTTTTATAGGTGTTCTTAATTTGTTCGTGTGAAAGTTTGTATCGAGTAAGCGATAAACGGTTTAAAGAATCAGTTTTTTAGTATTTCCTGAATGAAAAAAATATTGATAATAATTCAAGTACATAGAATACACAGGCTCTGTAGATCCGATATGGCCGATTGGACATAGAAAACGTTTTTTTTTTTGGATATCTGGATTCAGAACGGATGACTTTAATGCTAAAAATCGTTTAAAAATTCATGTTCTCGACCGTAAAGGAATATGTCGTGACCGGAACGTCTCGAGGGAAATTTTGAAACTTGTCCTTTTTTCTGCAGATTCGCAGAGGAGCGTGATAGATGCTGTAACTATTCTTGTCCTTAATAGAAAGCGACTTTTTAGGATACTTACTGAGTGCTATATATTATATATACCTATACCACAGAACAGTAAAAAGACAGTTGGCATCGTCTGTTTAGGGGTTTCTCAAGCTCAGATAGTTTCCTTTAGATTTTTGATTAAATAACGACCACCCTAAAGTTATAACCGTGCAGTTACAGAAGTATTTGAAAAATAAATCTTCCGTAATCAGTAAAGATATCGCGTAGCGCCCAAATAAAATCAGTCGAAGCGAGAATTTACTCCTTTATTCAAATCGGTTAAAAAGCAAATGAATATTAATGATGATACAAGGTCTCTACCTGAATTCGATCGAGTCGCGCCCTCTACGCCATAGGCCGTCGACCTCGCCCGAAACAGCGTCATTACGTTTCTCATTAATTGCCTTATTAACAAACAGACACACACCTCACCACAGATAAGCTTTTATCGTTCTCTGAACCTATATGTCACAACCTTTTTATCCGAACATGTCCGGATGTACGGATTTTACTAATCTGCCCCGTGCTAATTTTTTTAAACTGCCATTTAACCTAGTATTTCGGCAAAAGATATGTCAAATGTAGCCTTAATACTCTGTGTGACGTGGGTAGGTACTCGTATATGAATTTTGACAAAATCCAACATTGCAGAATTATAAGTCGAATTTATGTTTTTTTTTATTAATCTAGTTTTATTTTTTTTATTTTGTGCTTAGTGATCGAGAGTTATGAAGTTATTCCCACGATAGATTACATTTTTAGTTCGTTGTTTTTGTGTTATTACTTTAGTTTTAACAATTTTATTGTATAGCTTCGATTTTGTTTTCTAGGTAATTGTTATAAATGTGTATTGTTGCGCGTAGGTCCGCTAATAAAGAGAAATTTTTTATTTATTAACATTCAATTGTTTCATTTTTATCAATTTAACTGGTAATAGATAAAATTGGAATAGTTAAGTTGTAATTGGTTAATTAGCTTTTGTTAAGGTTCATTCAATGTACTATTTTTAAATTACAGCAAAATATTTATCTTATTGCGAGTTTTACTGTTACATAATTGACGTCGCTATATTATGTTTTCCCTTGTTGGCAAACGAGATAGTAACAATGCAATATGACGTTATCACTCTCAAAACATTATAGTGGTTTTAAATTTCTTGTCCGCAGACACACATAAAACATTTTAATTTTTTTTACGTATTCAATTTTTTTCCCTTTATAATTTGGAAATAAACGGGCTTAAGGTAAGTTTCGAATCAATAAAATGTAATAAGTGGCTTATTAGTGTTTTAATAAGTTTGAGATCTGCTATGTATAAAGTTTGTCCATTTAATTAACTTCACGATTCATATGAAGTTGTGATACAGTTTGATATTATCGTAAATGTGACGAGGTATGTGCATTTTTAGTGACATTGACTAGATTTCTTTACCATATTGAGAATGCAACTGTTATCATTATACAGTATAAATAACTAGATACATAACAATATTGAAATGTTGTATGTGAAAATGTTCTCGTATAAATTATATTATAAACTGATAGTTAAACTATTAGTCAGTTCGTTACATTTAAACTGGCGAGCAACTAGTTAAACATAGGTAGGTATACACGTCGTTAAATTATGCTCACAGAAATATATGAAAAAAGCTCAAACGCTTATCACGAAAAAGATTTTTTTTATTGATGACGAAAAGATTGGGTCATTACTAAGAAAAGGATTTTAGAGGCGTAATGTTTTATTTATATGAAAACTTTTTATCATACAAATATTTTTAAAGAAATACACAAGCCCGAAGCTCGTATAGTCTCATTATACAATTATGCTCATATGTTTTATACTATGTTCTGGCTAAGCAACTTCATTTGTTGGGAATGTGATCGTTGGTTAATCTAATTGTTGCTTTAATTGTGTAGACATTATGTACATATATGTATTGTTAATTGTCCTTACAACTAACTGATCGGTAGTTCCTTACTCTATTTGTAACCTAAGATAAAATGTTTGTTTTTATAACCAGATACATACTAATATATTAAATCTTTACCATTACATTCCTATTAAATTGATTACTAACTTTTCTATATATTTGAATAGACATAGCTAATTTTCTTAACGGATGGGATAGTTAGAACTGCCGATTTGAGACATTGATTTAGTGTAATAGCTCGACGTGTGTGAAGGTATTACATAGTACACCCATAATACTCGTTCGATGTGACTGAGGACAGCTGGCACGCGGTGCACCTGCCCATCTGCCTGTCTACCACAAGCCTAAAGGACCAAAGGGCCCATTTACAAAGCGCGATCCTGCATGTTTCCTGCGGATGCGAACCGAACTCGTAAAACTGGTGATCATTCTAGCGAGATAAAAAAAAAACACACACACACACACACACACACCCAACCCGTAGAAGTTTTTACATTCTTTTGCACTTACCTTGGAATTCAGTGTCGCATTCGGTGACTGCGGGATGCTTTATGTGGATATTGAAATGCTGACTATGCGCGAATAGCTGGGAACAATAATAAATGTCAGCTCGTGTGTCTTTGAACTGCGAAATAAGAATTATTTAGTATCGTAGTATCAGTTTTTAATATTCGATTTGAATTTTATAATCTGTAAAGAAAAATGCAATTTATTGGTAGATACTTAAAATGAAATACTTACAACTGTGCATTAGATGTATCAAGACTTAGTAAATGTTTGTGTTAAGAGTTCGCGGATTAGTTAAAAACTTTTTAAAAAACGACTTCGAAAAAGGATCGCCAAAAGTGCGCAATTTTTAACCTTCCGATAGCGCGATGTAATTTAATATGTACCTACATAATTATGTCCAAAGTTGTACATGTTGTTGTAAAAGTCCGAACATTTGAATGTATTATTCTGGATATATGCTGCGTTTTGCATTTAAATCTTAGAATATATAGCTTATTGTTGTTTAGTTAAACGGGTCACGCGGTGGGTGCACTTTGTTACAGCAAATAATGGCTGTTCCCCCTTAGATTTCATTTAGAAAACGCTAGACAACTGAAAGAAATGTACCAGTAGATGCCGGAACTTGACTGTTACGAAGTAGGTAAAACTTTCATATAGGTACACGCAGTGATTTCTGGTAAATGATCAATATTACCACTGATAATAATAATAATAATAAATAATAAAAACTCTTTATTGTACACCAAAGAAAATGAGCAAAAACACAAAAATAAAAACAGGAGATAAGTACAAAAGGCGGCCTTATTGGAGATTGTTTCGCATATACCTAAATCAGTTTACATAATACATACCTAGTGAATATTAGGAATATAAAAGTAACAGTAGTTTTACATTAAACATAAACACTAATTGTGTATGTGTCGATTGAGTAGATTTATGAGCAGTGAAAGCGTATTTTTTTCCTAAATATTTTACAAATTACTAATTTTAAAATATTTATTAAAAAATGTATTGTAGTTATGTTTTTGATAAGTATAAAAAGTGCTAAATTATATATGAAAATATGTAAACTGTTCGGCTTTGAATGGAAACCTTCCCTCGAGAGTTGCATGTCAGAATGTTCTAAGACATATCTTCCAATTTAGAGAGAAGTACCCTGGCTCATCTGCCAGAATGTTAGAATTTGGTCGGCCTTTTTAATTTATTTATATTTTTAAAATAAAAAGTGGCTTAGAAATTACTACAACTAACGTGTTTGATATAACTCATCGTCTTTAATAAATTTAGAAATAAAACTATCTCATTCGAACAAATAAAGTAGAGAAATGAGACAGTTCAAAAACACTTTGTAATAGACATTAAATCAATTGGTAAGCTTCTTATATCATGTCACGCAAATATTTGTATGGTTACAAATACCTAATAATAATATAACAAAGAGATATTTCAAGATAAGATTTATATTTCAGAGATGATACAGAATAAAACGTCTAAAGAGTGCACATTATAAAAGTATGTGTAGATGTTTTATAAATTGAAATTTCGTCTAAAAAAAACTTCGGTAAATAAAAATAGTAAGCCAAAATAAAAGATTATTCAAATCACTTTTCAAAACTAATACTATTTCAGAACAAATCAAATAAATCCAAAACGAAGCGGTTCTTGTAATCGATCGCGGCGCAGGTTTTGAAACAGTGTTGGTTGTTTTGCAACGTTATTTGACACAACGTTTGTTTCTCACGAATAACGGAATTTTGATGATGAATGAATTGGCGAGTCCGTCGCTGTTGTGAAGCCTTTACTTGTCAACGTTGTTAGCGTTAACTGGTATTGTAGTTTTGAATGATTTATATAAGTACAAAAAGAAAATCTGAAAGTAAAAATTTAAAAAGTTAGTAAATGATGGTTGGTTGTACAGTACCTGCAACATTGTTCGCTATTACACGTCTTGGCTTTCATCCCCCTTTTCTTAAGAGAATCTTAATCTTGAATTTTGGAATAAAAATCAGTAGTAGGTACCCTCCTTACATCGTAATAAAGAACTAAAACCTCTTCAAGTTTCGTACAAATTAATTTAATATTTTCGACAGATTGTAGACGAAAATGAAAAAAAAAAAGTTTTGGGTGTAGATAATAGAATTTTATTTTAAAAAAATCTAATTTTTGTCTTCAATGTTAGAATTAGATGCTACAGTTTTATTATTTAATATATAATATAATAAAGCTGAAGAGTTTGTTTGTTTGATTTTTTGTTTGTTTGTTTGTTTGTTTGAACGCGCTAATCTCAGGATCTACTGGGCCGATTTGAAAAATTCTTTCAGTATAAGATAGCCCATTTATCGAGGAAGGCTATAGGCTATATATCATTACGCTAAGACCAATAGGAGCGGAGTCTTCGCCGACGAAGTCGCGCGCAGAAGCTAGTGTTTAATATAGATTTTAATAATATTAGCTACTAGCTGCTGCCCGCGACGTCGTCTGCGTGCGTTCACTGCTCGTTCCCCGTAGGTGATAGCGTGATAATATATAGCCTATGTTCTGACCCGACTTCTTAACAATATTCGTGCCAAATTTGAAGTAAATCCATGCAGTACTTTTTGAGTTTATCCCGGACATACATTTGAAGAAATAAAGGTTCACTGCTCGTTCCCCGTAGGTGATAGCGTGATAATATATAGCCTATGTTCTGACCCGACTTCTTAACAATATTCGTGCCAAATTTGAAGTAAATCCATGCAGTACTTTTTGAGTTTATCCCGGACATACATACAGACAAACAGACAAACAGACAAAAATTCTAAAAACTATATTTTTGGCTTCGGTATCGATTGTAGATCACACCCCAAGTATTCTTTTAAAAAAATATTCAATGTACAGTTTTGACTTTTCTACCATTTTATTATATGTATAGATGATAAAATCAAGTGTGCACTACGTAGGTATCTAGTAATCATTTTCAAAGAATAGTACCTCAATATTAAATTTTAGGAGTTTTTTTCATTGGTTTATGTAGGTTATGGTAACTTTAAAGTAAAGTTTCAATCGAGTAAACCGGTAAAAAAGTGATACATTATCGAAACCTGTTCATTTTAATGAGTAAATTAACTTGTATATTATGCTCTCCTTCAAGGTAGCAGCTGTGTTTTTCTTTCGATAAGCGATATAAAAACATTCAATTTATATACGTATTTAAGAATTGTAGGATAATAAATAATGAAACTTTTTTTTGAAGATACAGTCTACAGCCATTCTGGCTTATTATGTAGTCTTTTCGTTTGAGTAAATAGTGACTAATATCTAGTCACGCTTCTTATGTTTTGCTGTCTATATTTCATACTAGAGAATTAGAAATTTAGAACGTCGCGTCGTAGGTTCAAATGGAATAGTTCCAGTCCTTCTGACAGGCATACATACACCTTAGGGGCCGTCTCCACGAGCGAGCGTATCGCCGGCGATAGTATCGTCGAGCCACCTATTTCTATACACTCTCTATGGAGCCGTCCCGAGCCGTCTCCACGAGCGAGCGTATCGCCGGCGATGCGACGAGTGGCAATAAGCGAGCGTATCGCCGGCGTATCGCCGCGCTAGCGTCGCGACTCGCCGCGCTCTCGCAGCGACTCGCCGCGCTCTCGCAGCGACACGCCGGCGTATCGCCGCGAGCGCGCTCTCAAACACAGCGTTTTTAACCGATTTCAAAAAAGGAAGAGGTTACTCAATTCGACCGTATATATTCTTTTTTAATGTATGTTCGGGGATAACTTCGTCGTTTATGAACCGATTTTGATAATTCTTTTTTTGTTGGAAAGTTGATATCCCCAGGGTGGTACCATGATAAGGAAACCAGGATCTGATGATGGAATCCCAGAGAAATTGAGTAGAACTTTCGAAAATCGTAGTGACGACTAGTGCGTTTGTTAATTTTTTTCATCTACTTCCATTGTATTATTTGTCGATGTAATTGAAGTCGGTTTTTTTCGTTTGCTAGCAAACACAATTATTTTAAATATCAGATTCTCGATATATCGATATTTTTAAATATATCAATATCGGAGTTTGATGTATTTTTTTGTTTTATTTTTATTTTTTATTATTAAGAAATTCGTATCGTATCGAAAAAAAAAATCGATATTTTTGAAGTGAAACTTCTTTAGGCGCATGAGGGGTAAAATTTGAGCGACCGGTAACGCGGCAGCATCATGACGCTCAGTACTTGGATGGGTGACCGCCTGGGAACACCTCGTGACGTTGACTTTTTGTTTCTTTTTTTCAATTAGTTTTTTTTTTGTTTTATAAATTCGTTTCTTTAATTAGTTTTTTTGAATTAATTTTTTAATAATAATAACTGCATATTCAATAGCGTACTTACTCCATCCATAATGAAGAATTATATTATTTTTAACCTTCGACGCAAAAAGAGGGGTTTTATAAATTTTATTAAATACACTACTTATTTCGCTCTCGTCTGGCATCTAATGATCTAACTGAACTCTTTCAATAAACAACGCATCGTCAAATCCGTCGCGGACACGCTGCGATACGCTGGCGATACGCGACGATACGCTGGCGATACGCGACGATACGCTGGCGATACGCGACGATACGCTGGCGATACGCTCGCTCGCTCGTGGAGACGACCCGACGATAGTTGGGCGTATCGCCGGCGAGACGCTCGCTCGTGGAGACGGCCCCTTAGTGACTATTGATTCTTGCCCGTAGTGGATATTTCTGTATTTACAAATATTCGTTACCAGTTTGAGTGTTTGGTATTATGCGTCTAGTCACTATCTCCGAGAGCATGTAAAGTCCTGGTCGTTATAGCAATATAAACACACCTTATACCATCGTTACTATTGATAAGATAATTGATTGCTAACTCGTAGTTTAGCAGCTTAGCGCAGCCCAGCTTATTACAGGTATTACACAGCAAGGTGCAGCACATGACCGTATACAGTAATATTTTCTTTAGTAAATAAATAGAAAATCACAAAAGTGTCGAGACTAACGCCTCATTGATTTTCTTCGTCGTACAAACAGTATGAAATGCAATTCTGAACCGGTGCCATGTCGCCCAAGGCACCGTTTATGTAGAACACTAAATCACTCTAATGGCGAAGTGAATGAGATGACAGTTAATTCGATTCGTTCATTCAACGTTCATTCGTTTTTATTCTAATCCTAGAAGTGTTTCATTCGAAAAAGGTATTCTGATAGATAGTAGATTTATCCTTAGTTTTGTATAACTTTATAAATAACTAGCTTCTGCGCGCGACATCGTCGGCGTGGACTCCGCTCCTGTTGGTCTCAGCGTGATGATATATAGCCTATAGCCTTCCTCGATAAATGGGCTATCTAACACTGAAAGAATTTTTCAAATCGGACCAGTAGATCCTGAGATTAGCGCGTTCAAACAAACAAACAAACAAACAAACCCTTCAGCTTTATTATATTAGTATAGATATAGGGACAAATCATGTTCTTCGTTTTTGTTTTGTTATATAATATTATAAAATAACAGTCAGTCGCAATTTTTTAAATTCATTATTAAAATAAACTTCCACTTTTTGAGTACTTTGTAAAATTAAATATACGGATGTGTACATGTATCTTATAATTTCAGTCTGTTAACATGACAGTTAATTAACCTTATAAATATACTACACTTTTCAATATTTTTTTTTAAATTAACTATTATACCTGTTGACAAGAAAATGGGATGAATATTTTAGCAAAAAATAAACTGAATGTTTTGTTTCGATGTTATGATAACAAAACTGTCAAACTAAACGTCGATTTTTTATTAGTTTTTGTACAAAAATATGAAACTTCGGTATCTCCTGTTCGTTTTTGTTTTGATATTGCTCGTTAATTAATAACAAACCTCGCCATGACAAACACAGTTTCAAAAAAGTCGGCAAAATCGTTTTTAAATACGGTGATGATCCATATAGGGGAGAGGTCATATGAATAATGAAAGGAACATTTTTGTTCCTTTCATATACATTCATACATATACATATATATGAAATTTATCTTGCTCGTGCTTGGCTCGACGTAACAATTCCGTTATGAATCTCTATTCTCTATAGCCATTAGTGTTGCATGTTAGTTAACACTGTTACCAGGATGACGTCAACCTACAATGAGTTGGGGTAATTGATAAAATATGTAAGAAGTATAAACACGACATTGTTAAGAGCAGTATATATTGCTGACTGAGAAAGGTTGTTCATTAGTTGAATATAAACTACAAAAAGTTTTTTTTTTAAGAAGTAAGTAATCAGCTATTTCAAAAAGGTTTTGCTCTTACTAGAATGTTACTGATATTGTCACAATGTGTGTTTGTTAAGGGATTCACACTCCCAAATATAATAACCGTTTATTCTATCGTATTAGTCTTATTTATGCAAACTGTCTGTAATGGCTGTTCACGGTGCCGGGAGCTCGAGCATGGGTCCGGGCACGTAGTGAAACGCGCTCTGCCGAATTTATTCATCGATTTTCTTTATTAAGTGGAGAGCGTCGCGGGCGACCGCCGGCTGGCGCCGATGTTGCAAATTTCTCTACGCCCTCGCTCCTCGTGGCTTGTTTGCGAGAATGTCACGTCGCTGAGCGTTCCACCCTAAAAAGACCCAGCACCGCCCTCCCCCTGCCGCGCCCCCTTCTTATTCCCAGCTCAACGATCGCTACGTGTCTCCTGCAGGCTTACTCTTGAATTCAATCCCAATCTCACAAAAACACGAATTCAATACAGTTCCAGTTCCAATCTGTAAAATTTTGGTACTCTTGACCAAATCGAGCTTGCAATTGAATTGAAATTGGAATCGAATTGACGATCGATTTCCGGTGTGGCCATTATAATAAAAAATAATAAGAAAATAAAATTTAACGCATGAAATTTTATGTTTTTTAAATTATAATGTGTCTCCAATAATTAATTATTATCAATTACATTGTAATTCCTTAAATTAAACCTAAACCTGATTTTTTTAAGCATAAAAACGCAAGATATATTATACATTCCGGCATAATGAGTGTTGTTGTTAAAAAAAAGCTCACGACGCGCAATTTTGAGACTTCTACTTTTTCAAATGATCTCAATTACATATATTTTCTTAATTTTATATTTATAATTAACTTATCTTCTTTCCTTATTTATTTTTGTAATAATTCCTGCAATTTTTTTTTTAATTTACTTCTTTTTTAATAAAAAGGTTTATTAATTTAGTTAAAAGATATTGCAATATATACTTAAAACACGAAGAAAAGTAAGTAAAACATAATTATTAAATTTAATAACATTCTCTTATCTCTATTAAACAAAGCATATTAAAAAGTTTCTTCTACTCGTTCAAAAGAATGAGTAGGCCACGTTTCAGCAATGGTCTGGCAGATTTCTTGGAACAAAATCCGGGGATCGCCAAAGGTCTACTGCACCGCCCATGCCAAGTTTACTACGAAAAGGAAATGGGAAGAAGTATCGATAGCTCTTAATGCGCTGGGCGGTGCACAAAAAGATGGAAAAGGCTGGGCAAAGGTGCAGTGATTTTAAAACTTATCAGTATATATATTTATAGTAATAATTATAATTGTACAACAGTGTGTGTTCAGTAGCTACATTAATAATAATATTTTTAGTATTGGGCTGATAAAAAATGTGCCTTGAAAAAGGTTTGTGGCCAGCATGTACGGTCCATGAGTCGCACTGGTGGTGGTCCTGTGGAGGCATTGCCCATTCTCACCCCGATTGACCAAAGATTAGTTGGTGTGATGGGTGGCCCGGAATTCGCTGCAGGAGACAGCCATGTGGCCATCAACCCGTTCCCCACACAAAACATGGCTTCATTTTTACCAGTAAGTAGTGTATGTACAAATAGGATTCGAATCATATTTTGTATCATACATATTTAAACTATTATTTTTTTACTCTATTATAGAATCCTCAACCTTATGTTAGTTTAATTATTCAGAGTTACTTTGTTGAAGTTTATTTTGATTGTTTTATAATTTTTTAATCAATCTGTAGGAATAGATTGATGAAAATAATAATGATAAAATTTTAATTGCTGTTTCATTGGATGTTATAACTTAATTGTTAATTTACTTCCTAATTTTGTAGGTTTCAGTGCAAAACAAAGACATTTTACCTGAAACTCCGACTGTGGCAGTCACTCCTGCCTGCAGCTTGGAAAATATATTAGTGCTTGATTCTGCTGCGGAGACAGTAGATTCTGAGACAGGTTTGTAATAAATTGTTTTGGTTTCTTAGGTGGATAAATCATTTGTGTAAATCTTTTCCTTCCCTTCTTTCATGAACATAAGTATTACAGTACATGACATCTAACAGTTATCAAATATATTTTCACAGTACCTATATCAAGTGAACGGGACCGAAGTCCAGTGAGGACTGCACCGTCAGCAAACAGTCGGCGATGTCGGACAAGACAACGATCCTCTCTGAACGAGGATCGCAACCAATTTGCTGCCATAGAACGGCAACGAGTTGAAGCTGAGACGGTGACAGCCGAGGCCTTGAGAGAGGCAGTTGGTAATATCTCTGCAGTTGCTGCTGCTATTAATAACTTAGCAGCAGCAGTAACCGAGGCTGCCCAAATAATTGCTCAAGCAATTATTACTGAGAGAAGTGAGAGACCAAATACAAATTAATACATTTTAATAGTTAGTTTTATAAACATAGGCTTAAATATTTATTAAACCAAATAGCGTGATTTATATTTATATATTAGAAACCTAAATACTGTGATTAATATTTAAAAATTAGACATAAATACTGTGATTTACATTTAAAAATTAGAGACTTAAATACTGTGATTTATATTTAAAAATTAGAGACAAATACTTTAATTTATATTTGAAAATTAGAGACTTATGTAAATACTGTGATTCACATTTAAAAATTAGAGACTTAAATGTTGTGATTAATATTTAAAAATTAGAGACAAATACTATAATTTATATTTGAAAGTTAGAGACTTAAATACTGTGATTCACATTTAAAATTGGAGACTTAAATATTGTGATTAATATTTAAAAATTAGAGATTTAAATTCTGTTATTTATATTTAAAAATTAGAGACAAATACTGTAATTTATATTAGAAAATTAGAGACTTAAATATTGTGATTTACATTTAAAAATTAGAGACTGTGATTTATATTTAAAAATTGCTACTTTAGGTTAAAAGAGGATAAAAGGCTAGTTGTTAAGTACATATTAAGTTCTATTTTAATAAATACTGTGATTGTGATATTGTTAATTAAAATTGTGATACTCAAATTTCTTTTATTTTGCACTAAAACCTACAACATTAAGAAGTAATATAAAAATATACATAGGGAAATAAAAACAAATAATAATTTAACAAGAGTTTAATTATAATGTTATTAACGCCTCGCAGCCCATAGCTCACGCACCAAACGAGATCTAGCTTCATTGCCTCTAATTAACTCGGAAAGATCCTGGCTACTTATTTCCTGGGTGCTGTCTTCCTCTACTGAAGATGGTATAGTATCCTCACTGTCGTTCTGACTCCAGCTTGCTTTATTACAAACGTTGTGTAAAACACAACAAGCGTTTATAATTCTAGCAGCTGTGTCAGGATGATAGTGAAGGACCCTGTGGCCGAGGAGACATCTCCACCTATTTTTCAATACACCTATAGTACGCTCCACTATATTGCGTGCCACACAATGCATGTTCGTGTAGTGCTCTTCTGGTGAGCCAGGCGGAGCATCCAAAATAGGTGTCATTAAAAAATTTCTTTGGGGATAGCCAGAGTCACCTAAAAACATATAATTATTGCAATATAATATTTATGTATGAAACAATTGATTACTTATCTTATGATTTTAACTTAGACTTACCTAGTAAATAAACAAGTTCCCCTGAATTTAATAAATTTATTAGGTAGCTTTTGACAGGGTGTTGATTTAAAATAAAACTGTCGTGAGTCGCTCCACCAAAAGATGAATCAACACTTAAAATATTCATATCTGCATCACATATCTAAAAAGGAAAGAACAATTTTTTTATCATAATTCAAAACTCCTTTTCTAAGTTTATGTTAACTAAGTCAAAAGTAAAGATAGAAGAAAAAGCATTACTAAATTATGCAGTTATAGAACCCAAGAGTCAACTTACAATTAAAACATTTCTTGAGTGAAATCCTTTTCTGTTGTAAAACCTCTCCTCATTTTGAGCTGGACGTATGATAGCTACATGAGTACCATCAATAGCACCAACTACCGATGGTATTTGGAACTTTTCATAAAATCTGAAATTAATGCAAATACTTGTTACTCTATAAGTCAAATAGATTACAATAAGCACCTATTTGATTTATATGAATAGATAGGTATCACATATTGTGAAGAATAATGTCAAACCAATAAATAATAATAAACATTTTTATTACCTTTGTTTAATATGGTCTCTTTCTCGACGGGTTTGTGGGAATTTTAGCCATTTATTTATAACAACATCTGTATTGAGGGCATTTGTGACCTCTCTGATGGCTCGTGACACAGATTGTTGTGACATCAGCGTTCCGTGCGTAGCTCCCACCAAACGCTGATAGCTTCCCGTGGCGTAAAATGAAAGTGCCACTAAAACCTATAGAGATATATTTTATAAGTATCCCGCAGAGGTCGTAAAAAAAAGAATGATAAAGAGAGAAGATCAACTATAGAAGATAGGTCGATATTTCTATTGACATACCTTATAACGCGTAGATATATCGCTACGACGGGTAGTTCTAGGTAACAGCGGCACCAAATCTTTATGAACAATTTCAAATAACTCCTTGCTGAGGCGATAACATTTTTTAAACTCCTTATCACTCATGGCGAACGCATTATCGGCATAACGCGCCATTCTTCTAAGATTCCGCCTTTGTCTCATATCTATTCTATTGGAGTTCTCTAATATATCAAAAATAAGCGCCAGTCGTGCCATTATCTTAATAAAAAACACTTTAGGATACACAAACGAATTAACGAACACTAAAAAGTTAACTTTATTGAATCGAGTAAATTCGATCCCAAACACGATTTCCAAGTCGATATGTCAACGTCAAAATATTGTCAAGAGTGCAAAAATGATTAGGATCGAGCTCGGGATCGAGAAATCCCAATTTCTATTAGTTACATAAAATTCCACTGTAATTGAGTCAAATCGTGCGCTAGTGTGGTGTTCAAGAGTACCGATTGACAAGTTCTCGATCCCAATCCTAAATTTCAAATAGGATCGAGTTTCAAGAGTAAGCCTGCTGCTAGTAACTCGATGACACTACGAGAGCCGAGCTGGCGCTGCTTGAATAGCAGCATTGAAACTTATGAAGTTCACGTTTCTTATGAACGCTATTTACGCCCCGCAACGATTTCGCAACTACGGTGCCTTTATACCCGGTTTCAGTGTTATAGCCGTACACACGGCGGTCGGTACGAATGAGCTCTGAAATTGAAGTAAAGCAGTGTTAAGGCGCCTGGGGGGGCAAAACGCCGCGCTAGCCGTTTTTTGTGCAGTTTTTTGAAGCTATCTACTTTTTATTGGAAAGAAATATCAAACTAATACAAACACATTTAATTTATACATAATTTTGATTACATGATGGTGCATTTTTTTTATTTTTTTAAAGGATTACATTTTAAATAATCGCCTTACAACGAAACCACAAAAATGAGAAATAATTACTGATACTGTGCGTCCCCTCGTGAAGTAAACATTATTTTATTTTGCTACCGACACTAATGGATTGACAATTTAATAAGGAACAATTCGCATGAAAAATTTTTTCGAAAAGACCTAAATTTGATGTGTTATTGATTTTTTTCTAAAATCTGGGCGTATTCACTACTGTACTCAAGCGCGGTTGTATTGGAATTCAGTCTGCCGCAAGGTTTGGAGGGAGAAGCTTGTGTCGTTTGTCACCGTCTCGGCTAGCGCACGCTCACGTCATATTATAAATCTATACGTCTATACTCTATACATACAAATAAAAAAAAGTGGAGTGTCCGTTTGTAATAATAAAATAATATCCTTTTACTAAATGCATATCCATGTATACACGGTACATATACCAAAATTACATTTTTTACAATTTATTGTTGTCTGTCTGTCTGTCAGTTTGTTCCGGCTAATCTCTGAAACGGCTTGACCGATTCAGACGGGACTTTCACAGACAGATAGCTGATGTAATAGGCTGTGTTACTTTTATTTTTATTTTGTATCTCTGCGAACTGAACAATAATTTTTTTTTAATTCCACGCGGACGAAGTCGCGGGCACAGCTAGTAAACAATAATAATTTATTAGCATATTGTTAGCATTTTTTGGTGACTTTTGTTTGGGTTAGTTTTTTTTGTTTGTTATTTATTGTGAAAGGACGCTGCTCTGTGTGTGTATTTAAAACTATTGAGTTTTTTTTAAAAACGCTATTGTTGTGTAGGTATCTAAACAATGGTTTTAGCACCTTTGAAAATTATAGAAACGACACCCATGATAAAGAGTTTTGCTAGCTAATTTAATTTGACCATGTATAGGTTTTTACTTTTTACCTAGACCTATGTTAAAATAAAAAAATCTCTATATATGTATATAAAAATGAATCGCTGAATTTGTTGCTAAGCGCAAATCTCGAGATCAGCTGAACCGATTTCACTAATTCTTTTTTTATAATATTCCTTGAAGTACGAGGATGGTTGTTACGGTGAGAAAAATTAAAAAAAATTGCCTGAAAAGTCTAAAAACAACACTTTTCTATATTCCCATACAAAAGATTCGAAATAATACTTAAAAGGCAATTTGAACTTTAATACCATACAATATAGTTTAAGAGTTAGTGGAGGGGTTCCGGAAAGGCAATTGAGTGATGTTAGTATCGTATAAATATTAATGTCAATATTTGTCAATATTTTAATATATTCTTTACTTTTTATAGCTAACCAGTAACCCGGTGTCACCAATAGCAGAAATAAGTATTTAAAAAATTAATAATTGTGTTAAAATGAAAAAAAAACCGACTTCAATTACATCGACAAGTAATACAACATAATAAGACGAAAAAATGTCAAGTAAATACGCGCTATTAAAGATTACTCAAAAAGTTGTAATCAGATCTCGATCTAATTTCACGAAGACTACATGACAAGTATTAGCTTTCGATTAACGTAAGAATCATCAAAATCGGTACACCGAGGAAAAAGTTATGCGGTATAAAACAACGTAGGTCGACGAAAAATTAGTCAAGTAAAAACGCGTTATTCGATATAACTCTAAAAGTACTTGTCAGATCTTATTTTAAAAAAAATGGGACCACATGACACGCAACACCTTTCAATTAAAACAAAATTGATCGAAATCGGTCCACCCAGTCAAAAGTTCTGAGCTAACATACATAAAAAAAAAAAAAATACAGTCGAATTGAGAACCTCCTCCTTTTTTGGAAGTCGGTAAAAAACTAAAGAATCTGTTAGGCGGTACGAAGTTCGACGGATCAGCTAGTATATAATAAAATTTAATTTATTGTTTTCATTTTATTTTTCTACTTACAATGTCTGTGAAATGAAATGAAATGTGATGAATGTGTTGCTAAGAGCAAATCTCGAGAGCAGCTGAACAGATTTTTCTTACGAAAAATTAGAAAAATTGCCTGAAAAGTCTGAAAACAACACTATTCTATATTCCCATACAAAAGTTTCGTAATAATACTTAAAAGTCAATTTGAACTTTAATACCATACCATAAAGTTTAAGTTTTAGTGGAGGGGTTTCAGTAAGACAAAACAATTGAGTGACGTTAGTATCGTATAAATATTAATGTGAATATTTGTCAATATATTAATTTATATATTTTTTTGTTTTTACATAATGTAATTGTTGACTTATCAACTTTCTTTTTTCTTTTTTTTAATCTTTTTACTAGCTGACCCAAATTGCCGTTATCCCGAATAGCAATTGAGTGACGTTAGTATCGTATAAATATTAATCTCAATATTTGTCAATATATTAATTTATAATTATTTTTTTTACATAATGTAATTATTGACTTATCAACTTTCTTTTTTCTTTTTTTTTATCTTACTAGCTGACCCAAATTGCCGTTATCCCGAATAGCAAAATAAGTATTTAAAAAAAATAATTAAAGAATCGACTGTTAGGCGGTACGAAGTTCGCCGGGTCAGCTAGTTATTTATAAGTTTAAGTAATTATACTTCATTGTTAGTATTTATTGAACGTAAGTGTAGTCACTGAATTCATTACCTAAAATATATACGCACCAATTAACATTTATTTCTTATAAAAAAATAATATATTTTTTTATTGAATGCCGTGCGGTCTGCGGATCCCTAGATCTGTAATTTTTACGTGTATTCGTAAAGTTGTTCACCAAATGCCGCTAGATGTGCCGCGAGAGGTGGGGTGCGGCAAAGAGGGAACGAATGCTCAAGGTTATTTGCTTGGCATACCGCCTTAAAAGGACTCGCCGTTATAAAGCAAAAATGGGTCTCGGCGTGTCCCATTAAAGTTTGCAAATTACAGCGACTCAAAGGGTGTCATTTCATGGTCCTTCTCAAGTTACAAAAGTGAGGACAAAATAGGACGTGGGCGATCCCGTTTGTTTTATGTTTTAATGTAACTTTATGTAATCGCATAGTAAGAATACGTACATTACACATTTAAAATGTCTCTTGTAATATACCTACCTCTTTTAACGTATAACATAAATAATAGTCACCTTGTTATAGAAGTTTATAATTTGTTCGTTTAGGTCGATGTGCCTATCCGGAATTACACACAAAGGCGAGCACGTTGAAACGTTGCGTGTGCAAACGATGAAATATTAGTATCGGTCGTTTCGTTTTATCGAATAGCTGCGGGTGTCAGCTTGCGCATGTCTGCCCTAGGGTTTGAACCCGATTCCCAATGTTCCGTAAATAATAACCACTATCAGATAACTTAATGATTCCATGCGCGATATTTCAAAGGAAATTAATAAAAGAATATTTGTTAAAGCGACAGACCTAAACGAGCTCAATATTCTTTAAAACTCGAACCACCGAAAACACGATGGGAATTCTTTGTGCCTCACTAAGCTGCTCTTTGATTCGGATTTCAAAGACCATACCCTCGGCTCGCTCCTATCTCCACCGGCCAGCGTTATGAATTATCGAATCCAAACCTATCACTCTATTTCACTCATATACTGAGATAACGCCTTTAGTATCATATATGCTATAAATATTTTGTTACTATAACGGCTTCTATGTAGACTTATTTAAGTGTCGGAAATAATGTTGTAATAGATTATCGGAACCACATTAATGGAAGCGTCAATTTGCAAAATATTTTTAACTACAATTAAAAAAAAATACATTTATTTATTCAAAATCATACAAATTCCGATATATCAGTCGCGGACATAAAATAGCTTATTTTTCTATGCAGACTATTAGAAATTACAGATTAACAATGATTCATGTCATTACGTCATATTATGTCATTTTATCCTATACATTATTATAAACCCTTGCGTGTATACGTTGTGCGTCTACTTTCGCGTTTCGGGTACGTGTTTTCACGTCTATGACAGATAATAAATATTACCTATTTGATAAAAGAACATGCAATTGAATTTAAAGTTGAACGCACTTGTACTGAAGAAGTAATTACTGTCAGCCAAATTTTATCATAAATCTTGTACAGTATAAATAAAGTGTTTAAATGTCGGGATGTTAAAAAAATATTATTTCGTTTCAAATACGTTCTTTAATCTATACTAATATTCTAAAAGAAAAAGAGGAAATAAAAGGAAAGATCTCGATAACTACTACCAGGAGAATGTTACGTTATCACTAAGTGATATAGACTATATTTAAAACGGAATACTCAAATTCGTTTAATCCACGCGGGCGAAGCCGTGCTGTCATTTGTGAAAAGCTGGTATAATAGTTTATCTATTAATATTGTATAGTTTTCCTTTTTCAGCTATCAATAATAATTTCACGTAATTTATAGTAATTGCGATAGCGAAACGGAGATTAACTGATAGCTTTTTTGGTGTTATCATTCATTCGTTTGAACGTTATCGGTTATTATAAATTAGTTTGATAGTTTTTTTACCGAATCTGTAACGATGATAATTTATGGTAATAACCATTTTTTATATCTAAACCACATCTAAAACCAGTTTTATATCTAAGATAATGAACTGAAATGTTTTTTTCTATTTGTATACTACGAGTAGTAGGTAAGTGTCCCTTGCGAGTTTAAAATTTGTAACTGCTTTTATGGTAAATCTGTATACTTACTGAAAAGTTATTCAGAACTTATCAAAGACAATTTCTTCTCATTCTCTTATTACTAATAGAGTTGTATGTGTACAAAAATATTTGTTATAAAAATACAGCACAGACCAGATGACGTCACAGCCATCAAAACCTTTGTTCATTCATAATAAAACGTTTGTTTTCTCTTTTCTCAATTTATGCGCTGCTCGAGACACGCTCGTAGTCAGTGTTTTATAATCACGACACGCTCGAGCTTATCTCGAGGTAATTTCTTTGTTTGCGGTACGCAATTTCCTAAAAACCGGAGCGAAACAAACCAGGCCCGGGCCTGTAGATGGCAGATATCCGACTCTTCCAATATTTCTCATGTCGTCACCGGATTAAGAATATTTTTGTGATGTTTGTATATTGTGTGTTCTCGTGGCGATGAAAATGTATTGTATGTTTTTAAAATTGGTTAGATTAAGAGTATAGTGATTTTGTTATGCAGAATAATGGGGCTGACATAGTCGCTAAGCGACCAAAACCTCTTCTACAAATAAAGAAAAAAAAAAAATTGTCTGTTCTCTCGCGGTACTCTCGGTGCGATTCTGATTATTCTGAATCGCGTTACGTGTACGAGGATTATGAATACGCCATTTGTCATTCATGCATGTTTTACGCGACGTGCTACTGATTTCTTGAGATTACAATATGAAAATTTCTGTTATACATCGTAACTTTTAACCATTAAGCTATTAATGGAGGACGTATCTTTAATCATTCCGTGCAAAATCTTCGATTGCTACTTCGATTAAATATAAATGATTATAGCATTTGTACGCATCATAGAATAGGATTAGATAAACAGTATTGTTGATCAGTGATACGTTAACAATGCTTTCTACGTAACACAATTAATTTTTGTATAAGTTTTTTTTTCTAATATTTAATTAAACCACATTATTTAGGGCTTGATCAAGTTCAAAATTCCAGTTACATAATATACATAGGTACATATGGTCTACAAAGTAATACTTTTCAAATAAGGTTTAGTTGAGAAAGGTTATGTCATATTTATTTCATCAAGTATGCAATATAAAGATGAGATTTGGTAAGATAAATATTATAAGAATTCGTGTAATTTAAAGACGTTCATCATACAACAGTCGTATCGTGAATCAAATCTTTTGTGTTCAGTAAAAACTGGACTGAACCCATTCGGTTTTTGTTTAGAAAGCGAAATATTGAATTTTTTGTTGGTACGTTCAAACGAGACGCAGGTGTGTCACAGGTGAAGTGACAGCGGCAGGTGTGACCGTTACCATTAGACGATCTCGTCAAGACGTTGAACTATAGTAACATGCCTCCTAAAGTTCACGTGATCGTGTTAACCGAAGTGCATAACTACGAGTATAACACCACGCAGTCCATAATTGTTGTTTAGTTTTGTAATATGGAAGAACCATTTTATGATATTACGTATTTCGTGGTAAACTTTTATATCCATTTCGTCAAATGAGATATCTATGATATGCATGGGATGTCAATCAAAATCGGTTTTAATATTTTTACCATCCGAGGTCAAAACGACGTGTAAATAAGCTAATCATATACGAACAAAAGATGTTGAATTATATTCTTATAGTTTTGTATACTTAAACATTGGTCTTGTACAGAACAAGACCCTTATTAAAATACTAGCTGACCCCGCAAACGTTGTTTTGCCATATATGTTATTAACCCCCTCTTTTTTGGAATTTCGTAAAATCCGTTCTTAGCTGACCTCTAATCGACGAAAGGAATATTCCTACCAAATTTCAAGTCTCTACGCCTTATGGTTCCAGAGATATCGTGATAAGTCAATATATGGGTGGAAATCTCTTTTATATATTATAGACTAGCTTCAGCGCGCAACTTCGTCCGCGTGGAATAGGACCAATTCTGTCATACATGATCCGTTTACGCAGCGGAAGCTCTCAAAAGGAAAAATAACCCAGATTTTGAAACATTCTTCATTGGTGCTACGCTCCTATTGGTCTTAGCGTGATAATATATAGCCTATAGCCTTCCTCGATAAATGGGCTATCTAACACTGAAAGAATTTTTCAAATCGGACCAGTAGATCCTGAGATTAGCGCGTTCAAACAAACAAACAATCAAACAAACAAACTCTTCAGCTTTATTATATTAGTATAGATTGCTACTGTAATAGTTTATTTCATTCAAAACAATTGTGAAATTTGGATAACTATGTAATTAAACATGTTAAGGAATGTAGGTACAAACTCTTAAAATTTTGTATTTTTTGCCAACAGTGTAAATTAAGATTTACAGTTATTCAAGTACCTTAGACAATAGTGCAGCATGGAACAATAATATCTCCAAAAATACAGTTTTGCTCAACTCTACCATTTACATAGTTATATAGTTTTAGTATGTTGCACAACTAAGTTGAATTTCAATCGTTGCATAAAAAATTATACATCTTGGCTATGATAAAATCGAAGTATGAAAATTAGCTGTTAAAAAAGAAATTCAATATCGGTCGTCGAATCGTACCGAATTCGTATCGGTCATCACTCATTACACACTAAAGTTCTTTCGGACGTAACAGACAAGCCGACTCTCCGATGATGTTACTTGGTAATTGTTCCCTGTTCGGCTCGATTGAAACGCGTAATGGCCGTATTATTCACGTGTGATCGTCCGTTTGGGAGGTATACTCGTACTTGTTATGGTGATGGCGGTGTGCTTGATTGATAACGTATTAATCGATACGATTATTAAATACGATTGATGTATTTAGTATTCTAAGGGCCTGTTTCACTGGTAGTGGATAACGTTTATCCTGCACATAAGTTACACATAGATTTTTGTTGGTTTGTGTATTGGCTGTGCGAATTTATTAATTTGCTGTATTATTGTAATGTTTGTTTCCTAAATAAAATAAAGGCACGAGGTGTAATAATGCACGGATTGAATTGAATTGTCATCAAGTTTTTGATAAATAGTTGATCATTAACAATCATATTAATTCTGGCCTACGGTGTACCTTCGCTTATCGAGTTTACTATGCAATTTTTACATGGTAAACCTATCAATTTATAAATTGCTGTGTTCTATATACATATATAATTACTGAATTTTAAACTAGTTATGAAAATCTAAATTTATTACATTTTTAAACCGTCAAGTTTTTTATTTAAACGCAAATTGTATACTAATTAGTAATTATGATGTAATTTAGTGCTTAGTTTAGTTTAGTAGGCAATAAAACTGGAATGTGTAAATAAATTACATGGTAGTAACGGTACGTGTGATGTTTAGTAGTCAAGTCGCAAAAATAAATAAATTGGATTTTCGAGAGATTACGAGGCTTACGCTGTCTAAACCTTGAGAAATACGTCAAAAATAAACTAAGGAGTCGTAGTTCTTATAAAATACGAGATGACATCCTTAAATTAACTCACATTTTTATATATAAGAGTATTTTTATCAATAAAATGTATAAATACGAGTACAACTATTAGGTTTTCTTTAGGCGTTTTCTGGAATTCAGTCTTAATAAAAACTAATATGTAAGTGAACCTTATTTATACATACGATACGATTCAGCCTGTAATATCCCACTGTTGGGCATAGGCCTCTTCCCCATGTAAGGAGAAGGATCGGAGCTTAATCCACCACGCTGCTCCAATGCGGGTTGGCGAATATATTTTCTCTACTATTAGTAACGATCGCTATCAGGTGTACATGATAACAACCGGGACCGACGGCTTAACGTGCTCTCCGAGGCACGGTGGGGAGCGACCCACATTTATACATATGTAAGTTGATTGAACTGTTGTAACTACAAAACATTGATTTAGTTATATTTCTATTCCCTCAACTTATTACTAAACAAATTATAACTGCGTTTATAAATCGCGACCATGAACTACACCTATTTGTGTAATAAAAAAATATTTAAATCGCTAAAACACAGCAGTACGAAGATTCACATAAATTTTCAGGGTCGTATCCTAAAGTAGTTCTCCATTTAAAAAAAAATACAAAATTTCACTAATGAAGGACTCCTCGTCCGCCTCATTAGCTGTCAAAACATAATGTGTATTTTTTCCGTCACAATGTGTCTCCGGCGTGACAACGCTTCCAAATAGCCATGTGAGCACATTAGCTGTCACAAAACAGCTGTTTGACCCAGATACATCACTTGCTATTGTACGAGTTAAGCCGATGCTGGCGTCTTTCGCTAGACGGTCTGTAGTTGACCCCGTTAATAATGACTTAACCGGCGTCATTTTTGCGGGAGACAATTAACTCTACACTGTAAAACAGTGGCTTTTCGTACACAGTTATATTTGTTGTACTACTACTAGTTGGTCCTTACGTCAATGATAATTAATATGATGTATGTAATGTAGTCAACTGTCCTTGCTGCGTTTGCGGTTCGATGGCCGCGTGATTCGTTAGCATTAAATCGTTATTGGTTTCATATACAAAGTAAAAACTTAACCGATTGCGCATTAACAAAATAATACCGTTATCGAAATATCTTAGCGTGTAATATCTTCGACAATTATCAAACTAATTTGTTTAGATTTCATAAATAAATAACGACCGACGTATATAAAGATGGGTGAATAACAGAATCTTAAGAATAGAAAACGCTCGTTCGACGTATGCGTTTCTAAATTATGATCATAATGCGATCTATACCGTAGAGCCGGGCGTGGGAGTTCTACTATGATTTGTTTACAGCGGTCGAGTCGCACGATCAGCTGAGCGCTGACGTACGTCGCGTCATCGTGGCGTGACGTGCCTATCGCCTACGCCTTAGCACTTGTCGTCATGATTGTCTTTATTCGTTACAATTGATTTTCAATCTTAAGTCAAACATATAAAGTAAAAAATCGAAAGCAACGTGCCGTCTTTACTTACTAAAAGTCATACGTCGATCTTAAACAAGATATTGCCAATGCGAATAAATAATCGTGTCAAGTTTTACGAAGCAATTTTCTTTTGTTGGTTGTTTATTTGTGTTATTCTTGTAATTAAAAGTATTTTAATAACGTTCATGTTAGTTAATTGTTATAAAGAATTTCTGGGTCATGGATTTCTATGAATTCAAACGATATTAAAATTCGAATATATTTAGTTTAATAGAGATAAGGACTAAGGTTTATTTTTTTTAAAACACCGTCGCTGTCGGCACGATTTACAGAATTCTAACAATCAGTTGCTCACAAAAGTATGCACATGTTTTACAAGCATAACTTTCATTATGTTCATTAAAAGATTTAAAAAAAGGACGAGGTTTTCAATTATACTGTATTTTTAAGTGTGTTACAGATACAGATGATGATGAGCGGATGATTATTTTTTTGTCAATTGGAAAAATCGTGGTGATTTTGCCGCCCCGTTTCATAGGCCATGACCACAGATTTAAGAAAGAAGCTTCAATCTATGGGCATGACCCTCCGGTACTCCCCATGTTACGCCACTGGAGGTCCTCTACATACTTTCTTTTTCAAGAAGAATTTAAATTTTTATTAGCAACACTGAAAATAGGCGACATTTCGACATGAGAGCTTGTATAGAGATATAAAGATTAATTTTGTCCCGTCGTATTTCCAAGTTTTCTTAAGCACCTCTTTACTTTATTAATTTTTTAATAAGAATAATAATTTGCTCGTAGGTTTGCTTTATAAGTTTGAGTTTAACACGGGATGGCTCGATTTCTCAGCTTCTTTGTTAACCAACTTTCAAAAAAGGAGGAGGATTCAATTGTATTTTTTTATATATTGCCCTTTAATTACCAACACTACTAGGTATTTACTCATTTTTCGAATTGCTGATTTTTCGTTTTATGGATTTACTTACTTATTATATCATAGGTAGTTGAGTGACTCATAAAAATACATAAACTAAATTATGTAACTCTTTTGTAATTATCAGTTTCCATTAATATTAATATTTCACAACAATATATATACACGATATCGATATTTAGAACAGCTAGAATTACAAGATTTCCTCGAAAGTCTCGGGTCTTTGTAGGTGACCTCACAGTAATTACCTACACAGGTTTAAAATATCACATTCACAAATATTTACACCTTGGTAAAATCCTTGGTGAATACAGTAGGCGTCTCATAATGAAAAATTTAAATGTGAACTGTATAGATATAATTAATGATTTGTGATTAAATTTTATATTTATTTAATCACTGTATGTATTTGTTATATTTGTATGTAGACAGTGAAGTGTAAAATACCTTTAATCACACAAAAGTCGGTAATATTAAACAAATTATTCGTTACTTAATATTTATGTTCAGCTATTGTGTCTTTAGCAGTCTTATTTACTCAATACAATATAGACGACGCGACGTTTATTGTAATGAGACAATTATAATTTATAATAATGAGACAAAATACGAGAACGTGTGTATTTTTTTGCCTACTTTATATTCGTAGTTATAGAACTGTCTAGTTAGAGTGTGAGCGTCCCAAAGGACAACGTACTAATTACTATTTACTATTCACAAAGCGGAGCGTACCCTCAAACTTGAAAATTAGATTTCTTTTTAATAGTATCTCGTTTTAATTATACTATCAATGTCTAATTTGTTTCAGAATTAGTGTTGCGTACGAGGTCGCATTGCTTAATAAGTTGGCAATAGGATCCGCACGATGATATATACTATGATTCTATTGTTACTATTGTTGTATATTGCTATAAGCACAGTTCTATGTATAAATAGTATTGATAAATACAAAATTATGCGGTTTCGCCTCGTTTATAAATATTTCTCTCTTCCCACTAGTCGTAGCTTGATGGCTCGTATGTATATGTGTACCTTTTTCATCAATAAATAAGCCTTATAAAACAACACAAAAAAAAAACTATATTGTAAGGTAATTAATAATTAATAAAATAAACGAAAATATTGTTGAAAAACTGCACACATCGCAAAAAATGGCTCGTTTGGTTGGTAATTTTGTATAAATTCGTGTTCCCTTAACTTTATCCCTTAATAACAAAAAAGGCTCTAGTAAACCAGATGAACAATTACAAAGTATTTTAAATTTAACAAAGCACTCTTTGTCAGAGGTTCTAGTTTAGTTTTAAAATATGCAGTGCGTAGAGCTCCCATTTCGCGTTGTACGAACAACGTTACGAAACGAACGCATTGCAATCGAGTTCGTTAGCGCGTCCAACTTAGCATAGATTTGTGCCTATTTAATAACGTATTCAATGGGCTGTAAAAGCGATTGGTGTGAAAATCATTTCGCTAAAATTTAAAAATAAAAAAAAATATTATTCTTATCTCTTATAAGTCTTATACTTAGGTCATAAAAACTGTTTATTAAATCTACTTAAAGTACAGCGAACCGGTTTTTTTTGTCTTCATCTGTTGTCATATCTTGTTTTGTTTGTATAGTTGTATAGTTCATAGCTAAAAAAATAGGTTGTAAAATATATTTTACAAATAAGACATAAAATCAATCAATCAATCAATTAATTATATCAAACTTCTTCGCCTTCATTCTATTAATCGACATTAGCTTTATTTGTCTTACGACTATTTCCATTTCGATATGTTTGTAGGCGTAACATAAAAGATTTTTTTTTAAAATCGGATCAGTGGATTAGGAAATTAGCTCGTTCCAATCAATAAATAAACAGATTCACCGTCTTGTACTGTAAAATATACAACTATCTGTACTCAGTACTAACACTGTCCTCAATCGGATATTTCATCGGCTACTAATGTATCATGTAAATTTATATGTAAATTTAGTTCAAATTTAATACTGAAATAGAATTTAATAAAACTAGAACATTTCCATGTAAACTATGGCAACAACCAACTAATATTGCTTACAAAGAATATCTTCCTGTGGTGAGTAATATAGCCAGATTTAACCCTAATTTATCCATTTACTGTTTTACTGTACATTTACTGTGTGGTGACGGCAGTAAATAATATAGCCTTCCCGTGGGTGTCGTAAGAGGCGACTAAGGGATAACACAGTTCCACTACCACCTTGGTACTTAAAAAAGCCGACTGATGACGGGATAACCATCCTACTGCTGGCCTTGAAATACACGGGCCGAAGACGGGCAGCAGCGTCTTCGGTGCGACAAAGCCAGCCCTGCGGTCACCAACCGGCCTACCAGTGTGGTGACTATGGGCAAAACACAAGAGTTCGCGCCATTTTTGGCGCAAACTTGTGAAGGCCTATGTCCAGCAGTGGACTGCGATAGGCTGAAGTGATAATCCATTTAAAGTATTAGTATTTTACAACGTACACTATGTGCTAACTTTAACATATAAAGAACACAATGTATTGATCTATTTGATAATACTGGAACCTAAATGTTTATTTACATTATATTAATATTGGCTGTAAATCAATGGCTATTACAATATAATGAACAAACAACTAGAACGTATTAATCAATTATAAAAACAATATTAATATGCCATGCAGTGTTTTGCTTTTGAATCGAATTGACACAGCTTATAACCTAATAAATATACAGTATGCTAATTACGTATTACATTGACCACGTAAACGAATAGTCTAATTATTACACTGTTCGGTGTGACTGTAAACTATTATTTATGAATTGTATTAATTTTGTCAATGCTGTGACACAGTGGATATTGCCAGTAGCTTTTCAGTTGATAACGCGCCTTCGATCTCTGCTAATGACATGGATGTTAACTTACATAAGGAACACGTATTTATTATTTTATCGTTGCATGGGCTTGTGTGTGTTTGTCAAACAGCAGACGCATGCTACACTAAAGTAATAATCTAATATGATAATATGATTCTAAAACCCATTTTGTTAATTTAAAAACGTTAAACAGATTATATTATTATAATAATAAAATTATAATTATTTTTTACTTCTAAATCTTAATATTACGAGACACTAACCTCGAAGAATTAAATAATAATACATATAATAATTTAAGAACCGTAAAAACTTATTTCAGATCAATCTGACGTAGCCAAATTAAATGAAGATGACGATGCCGTATTATATTATGTTGATAAAATGTGATTAATTAACGGATATTACTATTTAAAACTATTTAAATATTAAATATAACAACTGAGTAATTTAATATAAACAAATACGAACTAATAGATTTAATATAGGTATATTATAATTATTTTTGTTACATTTATTTTAAATTAGTAAAATTAAATGTTCACATATTTGGTATCATAATTTAGTGATTTTTGTAGACGTCTGGCTAATATGTGGTGTGTTATTAGATCACACGCTTCAAATAGAATTATATTTAATTACAAAAACAGAGACAACGAAGCCGTGTTTAAAAGTTAACGTAAGAAATTAATTGA
This sequence comes from Melitaea athalia, assembly GCA_905220545.2. Classification (NCBI taxonomy): domain Eukaryota; kingdom Metazoa; phylum Arthropoda; class Insecta; order Lepidoptera; family Nymphalidae; genus Melitaea; species Melitaea athalia. The sequence goes on from HG992182.1 coordinate 18,127,913, forward strand.
AATTAATGAAACGGTCTTCCTGTTTCATACTGTCACAGTGCATTAACACGTCTCTTTGAAATATTACCACGATAGCTAATTTACACCTTATTATGTTTAATATATGGATTAAAATTGTGTACATATATGTACAGAAGCCCCACGTAGAGGTAAAACGAGGGCGTGCGTCGGTGACGAGCTAGACCTATTTGCGCTAACTTAGGTTCACTGTGGATAAAAATAGTCGAGTGGCCTTTTCTATATAGCTTGCGTTTGGCACAATTAATAACGTGTTTGGATGCTCCAATAACGACAATGTGAAAGTGAGGGTAGTTATTTACAAATAAAAGTATTGTTTTCTTATAAAAGAGATAATTAGTTAAATTCATTTTTAGGCATTGTTTATGTGTGTAACGACGCGTTGGCGCAGCGGTCACAGCACTGGATTGCGATCGGCTGTTGCGCGGGCCGGGCGGTTGCGGGTTTGATCCCCACACACGACAGCATTTGTATTGGCCATACAGATGTTTGCCGTGGTCTGGATGTTTGTGCAGTCCTTGTGGGTCTCCCCACCGTGCCTCGGAGAACACGTTAAGCCGTCGGTCCCGCTTGTTATCATATACCTACACCTGATAGCGATCGTTACTCATAATAGGGAATAGGTATATCCGCCAAACCGCATTGGAGCAGCGTAGTGGATTAAGCTCCGATCCTTCTCCTACATGGGAAAGAGGCATATGCCCAACAGTGGGATATTACAGGCTGAATCGTGATCGTGATCGTGATCGTATGTGTGTAATGTGTATTATAAAAAATAAGGATATTTTTTTAAAGGTTTTTTATGGCAAGTTTTCGTCTTTTGAGCCTTTTATTTGTTTGCCAGAGTTGATTGAAGAATTTCTGCCGTGTTTACAGAATTATCTACTGTATAGTGATTGTATAACAAAATATTATTTTCATAACAGTTCTATATCTATTTGTCTATAAAATAGATAGTCGATAGGTGGATAAAATTAAGTCATAGTTGCGGAAGAATGAACGTCGTAATTACACAAGGGATGTTACTTCGATCGAATGTCATTGCCTACTGGCCAAGGTGACCTCCAAATAATCCATTCGTTCGTTCTCTACAATAAGAGAGCCACCAAGTACAAGATTTTTTTGCAAAAAGCATTTGCTTTTTTATCATAGACTCTTTTTTATTATCATAGCTTGTTATTTCCCTAAAGTTATTTTAATTTACTAATTTATATTTTATTGTGAAGTACTTAATATGAGAAACAATAATAATATACGCCTCATACTCTATATTTCTCAGTTGGATTTGATTCCTGTGCCAAGGGTCCGGAAATACGGTAGAACCGTAGAAGCACACATTTTCAGACCACGACAAACATATGACGTATACAAATATTTATTATTCATTTGTTCACGAGCGTAACTCTTCCTCAATTATAGAGTAAAGAATAAAATAAATAAAAAAATATTAATATTTTAAAATCTCTAGAATATGTAGTTGAAAGAACTTGACCGCAATTTCCTAAAACCCTCATCGATCACATGAAACATAAACTCGAAACAAAAACACGGTCGGATAAAGTGGGCGACTTTCACTTTTTCCACAGTACTGCAGATTAGTGAAAATAAACAATATCGGACAACGCTGTTCACAACTGAAAGCCGATTATAACACAATGAAGAAAAAAAAACTCGTACAGAAATAGACTGTATTCATTGGAATTTAAGATCAATATTAAATTTCTTTGCATGTTTATTGTCAACGGTAAAAACACGAACGCATTTTGTAGTAATTTTCAACACTCGCTATACGTCATGAAATGTATATTTATTTTTATCTGTTATGGATGCTGTTTTATTATAATGTCACTTTGAAATAATTACTGGTGCAATAAAAATGTAATTTGTGTTTTATTTGCTATTATTTATTATTGTAATAACTCTAACTGGATAGTGTTGCCCTTATCTCTTGAATGACAACATATTATTATGATGGCGATAAACTATCCTAACCTAATAGTAAAAGAGGTTTAAGTTGATTCCCAGTTGTGTATTATAAAGGGATACCAACTTTATTTTCTTAAAGTAGTAGTTGTGAAGCCTTCCTTCCTCATTTAATTAGTTTTTTGATTGTGAAATATTTCTGAGTGAGCTTCTTGGCAAAAAAAAATCTTACTCGTCTTGTGGCTATATTGGGTGTCATATTCTATAATGTAAACGCTTCACATCCAGTAGGATTTTGACCTTTTTCGGGGGCACTGAAACACACAATATACAAGCACAAACGCCCTGATAACGATCAACATTATATGGCCGAAGCCCGAAACACGTTTGTCATGACCAGGGCCATGAACCCGCAACTCTAAGCGTAAAAACCAGTACTGGAACCGCTGCGCCAACGCGTCATCTCAATAGATGAATTTTAATCAATTTCAACTATTGCTTCTTACTTATCGTACAAGAAAAAGCAACATTTTGGTGTATTAAATATAGTGATGATTTCATAGGCTCCCCGGTAAATAATTCGTTTAGATTAGGTCAAGCGCCGGCGCCTTACGACATCCGGGCTGTACCACCCGAGCTCTAATTATAAACGAGCGCTGACAGAGTTAGAACACCATATATATACTACTTGATGCGATTCTGTAGTATCTTGTATGTGTTAGAGTATAAGTGTATGTTATTTGTATTGGTTGCTGTAGTATGTCATAATTTTTATTTTTTTATATATTGTACATCGTAGTGGTGTGGGTAACGCGCTTGTGTGATAGTTTTGATAAAATCGTCCATAGATTACGAAAACCGCTTATCATCATGTGAACAGTACGCTTATTTGGATCTTAAAAGGTTTTTCTATTGTCAGCAACAACATAACATGACTTTGATATTCATATTTACATTGAAATTAACTAATTATTAAACAAATCGTGTCTATAAAGATGCTAAATACTCACAAGTGTAAACTTTTACGAATGGTTACAAATTTATATAAAAATCAAAGTTTGCAGATTTTTATCGTTTAATGCACGAACGACCTTTACTTTATAAGTGTATGTTATTTGTATTGGTTGCTGTAGTATGTCATAATTTTTATTTTTTTATATATTGTACATCGTAGAGTGGTGTGGGTAACGCGCTTGTGTGATAGTTTTGATAAAATCGTCCACAAATTACGAAAACCGCTTATCATCATGTGAACAGTACGCTTATTTGGATCTTAAAAGGTTTTTCTATTGTCAGCAACAACATAACATGACTTTGATATTCATATTTACATTGAAATTAACTAATTATTAAACAAATCGTGTCTATAAATATGCTAAATACTCACAAGTGTAAACTTTTACGAATGGTTACAAATTTATATAAAAATCAAAGTTTGCAGATTTTTATCGTTTAATGCACCAAGAACCTTTATTTTGTTTAATAAGAATATTTAATTACCAAACAAAAACATTTTCTGTTTTTCATACAATGATGAAGATTCAGTTACATGTATTTATGTAACGGAGATGCTGTTACATAAGACCTGTGTACGTATCTATACATAGCTAGCGTGAAAACTTCACATAAATGCCATTAGTAAAACGTTCGCGACGTCGTAACGTCTCCAAGAGGCTTGTTCGGAGGGAATCCAATTTTTTTTCCTATATCGCACGATTCCGAATTATTTAGATATTTTCCCATATCTCCACGTTCACTTGTTTGCGAAACCGACCCTACTATATTTCTTCGATTTTCTCTCTTCATAAATTTATTTTTCATAATAAACCTTATAGGATTACTTGTCTGCGAAGAGAATTCTTAAAAAGCAAAAGCTGCGGTTCAAAAACCTCAATTTTTTCTACTACTGTTAAAATCAAACAAGAGATGTAAAGAACGTTGCTAGCAGTAGTTAGTATTCAAGATAATTCTTTCATTCGTAAGCAGTCACTTGTAAGACAGTCTGAACTATCCCGGTGAAAAATCTTTAGAAACCCGTCTTTATTTTAATTTTTTTATGTTGCTTCCAATTTTGTAGCGGAGCAGTTAAAGTTGAAGTGTGTGGAATTGTTTAAATTAATGTTGTTTAAAATGAGTTATGCAGAAAGTTTCGATTGTGTATATTGTTAAAACTTTCGTGAAAATTAAATTGAACAAGAGGGATATATATATAATCTGAACTAATATAAGAAAGTGGCAAGCTTATTGTCTGTTTGTTTGCTTCACTATTTAGGTACAAGCTGGTAGTGAGATAAGAATATGTTGATTTTAAATTAGATCTCAAATGGTCGCGTTTTGTAATGGACGCGCAAAGATAGATAAAATCGCAACAATATACGAAAGAATTATTGTTTTCCAATTTTTATATCAATCAAAACTGTATTCTGAATCAGTGACTCTTAACATTAAATTGTAATGATAAATCGCTTTAGAAAATGTAGAAAGAATGTATTGTTTGGTATCTTGATTTAATGCAATAGTGTTGGTACCAACGAAAAAAATAATAATCTTTTCTATCTCACGTGACAAATAGAGATTTTGTAAAATCACTGACTATTCAATGTTCGAATATTTAAACGAACATTTCAATATTTCATTCATATCCAGGTGCCTCGTGAATTCGTGACTCACGAAGCAATACCTGCCTGGCATTGAGTGTGACGGCGGACTAAAAAAAATGTGTCAAAAACATCATCCCCGATATGACGACATTGACACAGATCCGACGCACTGTCGTACTTCCCGTCGTCCTCTCACAAACAAACGCGACACAAGCTTATATGACCACTTACATATTATGATTGGAATTTAATGAATACTAGCTGACCTGGCGAACTTCGTACCGCCTTTTTTTTTCTTAAATATAATAATTACATAAACCAAAATAAAATATATAGGTAGGGATCCCTAGTACATTTTTTTGACCTGATCAGTATCAAGCTAATTTTTTGGGAGTGGCTACATTTTGATGAGGCGAACAAAAAATTCCTCTTCGAAAACTCTCGATTGTGGTAGCTAACAGAGATAGCAGGAGGTAGAGCAGCAGTGAGCGTAGGACCAGGATAACGTACCACGCAATTTGGAGGACAATATTACCATCAAATTATATAGATATTAACTAACTAAAAGCAAAAAAAAATCAGAAAAAAAATTAATTTTTGGTGACCTTACGAGGTCATCAACTTGATGACCTCGTAAGGTCATCAAAAATTATTACTAACCGCTGATTTTTTTTCTTTTAGTTAGTGATTATCTATATAATTTAAAAGTAATAATGTCCTCCAAATTGCGTGGTACGTTATCCCGGTCCTACGCTCACTGCTGCTCTACCTCCTGCTATCTCTGTTAGCTACCACAATCGAGAGTTTTCGAAAAGGAATTTTTTGTTCGCCTCATCAAAATGTAGCCACTCCCAAAAAATTAGCTTGATACTGATCAGGTGAAAAAAATGTACTAGGGATCCCTACCTAATACCCTATCTTTCAAGTTGGATCAAACTGCACACGGTGTGCAAATTTGATTAAAATCGGTTAAGTGGTTTAGGAGTCCATTGAGGACAAACATTGTGACACGAGATTTATATATATAATGAATAATATGTTAATCTTTAGGTATTATGTAAAAAAATAAATAATTAAAAGTAAACTTACGTAAGAAGGTATGTTAGTTACTCTGTGGAGGAAGGATGTAGAAACTGAGCGCTACAAGCGCTGATGAAACAGCGCGGATCTCCTAGTCAATTGTATTTGTCTAAAATTTTCTGCGATTCATTTAGCGCCTAACGGTATGTTACCGTTATTATGTTCAACCGCTCTTGTGTAGTACGTGTGCCATGTACGCTCCTAAACACCGGCGGTTTGCGGGTTCGATTCCCGGTGGATATTTGTATTTGTACAAATATTTCTTTCCGGTTTTGATGTCTGCCGTTGTAGGTCTCCTCGCCGTGCCTCGAAGAACACGTTTAGCAGGCGGTCCCCGTTGTTATTATATATACACCTGATACAGATCGTAAAAGAATCAGAAATCAGAATCGGGAAAATATACCTACGCTACGTGCATTGGAGCAACGTGGTGGATTAAGCTCCAATCCTTCTCCTACATGGAGAAAGAGGCCTATGCCCAGCAGTTGCATGTTACAGTCTAAGTCGTGATCGGTATTTTATTCGTTTGAAGTTTATGACAAAATGCTGGCTCTATAAAGCAAAACTAGAGATTGGAAGATTATTGAAACCGCCTGTAAAAGAAGGTTCTTTTTTCTTTCATTTTCGCGTGATAAATTGTGTATTTACTTAAAGATTTATAATTAGCAGTTATAAAATTATAAATGATCATAAGCTGGTAATTAGAAGAAAATTATTTCTAGAATAGTAATTATTTTTCTAAACTTTACGAGTATTTACTTCTTTTCATTTTGTATTTCTATTTTATTTTGTTCTAATATATAATTGTTAAATTATTTTGTTTGACTTTGTGAATTATCTTATTACAATCTAATTCCATTATTGTTTTTTGTTCAGCAATTAGGAACAGTTAGGGACGGCGCATTCGTGTTACATAGAACGTAATGAAATTAGCTGTAGTTCTCAAGTATTGTACTCGTATACATTATTGTGAAAAGGTGTGTTTATATCTTTACAGTTACAGTCATGTTCCTATCTCTCTAATTGCCTACGTCACCATTGTATACAAGACAACTTAAGTCCACTCTTGCTTTTGACAGTTTAATTATAATACCATAATCGCAAAAGGTCAAGCGAAACAGGTCATCTATTATTGTAACGTGACTGAATTAGTATTTCGTTTTCACTTTGCCCGCAGATGGTCACGGCTAACCTTTTTAAATATACGTTTATGTTAAAATATCTGCAGGCTATTACTATACAATTCCGTCAGATCCTGCTAATTCACTGCTGGTAGTAGGTATAAGTAGGTGCTACCTCGTAACCAATGTGCGTTGCCCCCAATTTTTTACAGATCAGCATTCGATAACCAATATAAGGTATACATATATCTATTTTGTGGAAACTAATTTGATTACAATAATCGTAAATATCTGATTATTGTATTGTTCATGATCCCTACTATATTTTAGACAGCCTTGGGCGCAATAATCAAATGCCTATTTTTGATTTAAGATTGGTCGTAAATCGTAATGATTCCATTGTTAGTTCCAAGAGGGAGTTTTTTTTTGTTAAAATTCGATCAAGTAGTTCGAGAAGCAGCAAGAAGGCCTCGTTTGCGGAGACGCGGAGCGTTTGCGTAGCGTCTGGCTGTAGCGTGTAAAAACGCTTCTCCGTAAACGCACTCATACAACGCCCTACGTTTGAATTTTGTGCCTTCCGCCACGCCACACGCTACGCACTACGCTCTGCGTCTCCGTAAACGAGGCCGAAGTGTATCAGCTTCTTTACGAAATAATGTAAAATGTTTTCGGCGTAAAATCGAATTATTGAGAAGGGCTCATTGATTTTTAAAAGGGTTTTCTATAAATCAATTTAAGGGCTTTAAATTTTTAATGGATTAGACAGTTATATACATTATGTAATTATAAATTTTTGTTACCATATGTTACTTAATAAACATTAAGTAGTTGAATCTGAATGACAAACAAAGAGTGAATTTCACGCAGTAAAAATCTGAAATTCTTTCATGAAATTGTGGAATGTCTGCCGCTTATTTGATATCACAGATCGCTGTTTTTTCAACAAAGAAACGAGAGTTAACGGAGCTCCAGTGCGCCCGCGTCCGTGAGATAAGTGGAGGGTTAGGTTAGCGTGTCCACACTGTTCGCGGAACGCCATAAATATTGCAGCGTGATCGTCTACACGCCCATGGAAATTAACCCTCCTTGTTCGAGTGTGACGCATTATTTTGTGAAATAATTGCTTTACGTATATTTCTGAAGGTTAATTAAACTTCTATGATAGTAAAATTTATATTATCTCAATAAACTCCGTCTAACATATAATAAGATTTTTTTTTACTGATAAAGTTTTATTAATTGCAAGTGCTATAAAATTATAATAATTATAAGGTATATTATAATTTTAACAGATCAAAATGTTTTCACTATTAATTATATCAGCTGTTTATTAATATTTCTATATTTATAAAATACAAACCGGATACATTATTTCGTATTATTAGCCAAATTATTGAACAATTACATGTGTATTATCTGACGCGAAATTGCATATTATTATTTGTTTAAATATTAAATACGTGTTACATTTGATCCAGGGGATTATAGTGACAATTGATGCGATAGTTAGTTCAATTGCGGTTCAATAATAATCAGCGATGAATGATTTTATAATAGATAGCAAAGCCTAATTTAAAATATTCAGTTTGTACAGCTATGCTACTAAAAGTGGCTCTCTGTCTGTACCTAAAACCTAGTGTACGATAATTTACAATATTTTTACGTAAATATTTTGAAATAAATATACGCATCAAACTCGACGGACTAGGATTCATTCAAACAATATACAAGAACAAGCGCCCAGACCACTGCAAACATGTTATTGAAAATGAAAACACTCGTTTTATTTTAAGAAAGTCCTCGTTCGAAGCTTTAATTTTCAACTCACATAATTATATTTTATTTTCAAAGGAAAAAGAAAAATTGTTTACAGAGAAATAATTAATTTTTAGTATTATAACGTAATAAAATAAAAACGTTAATAAAAAAGTATTCGTCGTCGTCTATTAAACTGTCCCGTAGCGTCGTCTCCAAGAAGCAGTGGCCATTGTCTCCGAACATAATATAGAATTCTCTTTGCAACGAGAAATAAAAATGTTTTCAGAGGGTACTCAAAAAATAATAACTCTGTATACGACCGGACGAACAATGTTGCGATGACCAGTTCATACACATTTAAGAACTATAAAGTATAAGTTTTTAATTTAGAAAACAAAAAAAAACCATTTTTTTTAAAACAAAGGTAACGGTTCAAATGATCTTATAATGTAAATTTTACATGCGATTCTTAATAAACTAAAGTAAAAAAATAAGCTTTTAAATAGTAAAAAAAAGTATAAAAATAGTTTTTTCTTGATTTATATTAATCATTACATAGTTTTTCATAACTTCATATTAATTAACAAAATGAGAAATATTGTGTATTATCAATTCATGAAATAATATTCATTTGATCGAGATAAACACAGTTAAAACTGCGGTTGAAAACTAGCGAATAAATAATTGTACAAATCACGGACCTTGTTGAATTATAAATTAATATATCAATTTATTATTTACCTATTTGATGAATTGTAACTAATATTTAGACAAAGTCTATTATTTTCATTGTTACAGCTTCAGTTCCCAGATAGAAAGAATCCCACCAAAAACATAAATGTGAAAAATGACAGCCAAGTTCAATAATAAGAATATGTTGTTTGTGGACTTCGCCGAAAAAAGTATTGAGATCACGTATATTAAGCTAGCAGACCATGGTCACGACGCACACATCTAACCTACTGGGTATTTAGTTGCTAATTAGTTGCTAATTAGTTACACTATTCCCGATTTAGTTGCTCAATACCTGCCGAAGATACGTGCGATCTGCTAGATTAAGTCTTAACCTAGCAGACCACAATACTATATCTTTAGTTCTCGTAAAGATATCGAAGTTCTGCAAACGGCATATTTAGTTGCTAATTAGTTGCTGAAGCATAGCGTTTTTTATATTATCCCCCCATCATCCCCTAATAGCAGCAACAACCCCCACACTACCCCCGAAATACCATAAAGTCAAAAAGAGGTCATGAGAAAACATAAACTGTGGCGTATTTTGTTGCTAATTAGTTGCTGCAAAATAGCACTGTTTATAATATTCCATTATCAACCCTTAACTCCCGATCATCCCCCGACCACCCCCAGAATATGACAATATCAGAAAATTCTGGTAGGTGGACATAAATTGCGGGATATTTAGTTGCTAATTAGTTGCTTGCAAAAACCGTACTTAATAATATCCTACAATCATCCCCTAACCTCAGATCAACCCCTTCTACTCGCTTAAAAATTGGAGATTGTCAGAATTTGCACGCGGAGGTCTACAACTGCTGGATTTTTTGTTGCTAATTAGTTGCTGAAGGACAGCCTTATTTTCATTATCCCCTATCATCCCCTAACTGCGGCATCGACCCCCCACACTACCCCCGAAATACGATGAAGTCAAAAAGAGGTCGTGAGAGAATACAAATTGTGGCGTATTTTGTTGCTTATTAGTTAAAGGTTAAAAAAGGTTAGACTTAATCTAGCAGATCGCACGTATCTTCGGCAGGTATTGAGCAACTAAATCGGGAATAGTGTAACTAATTAGCAACTAATTAGAAACTAAATACCCAGTGGGTTAGATGTGTGCGTCGTGACCATGGTCTGCTAGCTTAATATACGTATTGAGATCTAAATGAGCGCCAAGTTCTACAGAAAGTATTAAATTAAGCTAAAGATTTCACTTTGCCAGTTTTCACTAATAATTCATCTTTTATTTGGCTAATAGCTTTTTAATGTTGTTTTAGGTAAAAACTAGCCAAGTCAAATATTTAGCTTAATTTAATATTTTCTGTAGAACTTGGCGCTCATTTAGATCTCAATACTTTTTTCGGCGAAGTCCACAAACAACATATTCTTATTATTGAACTTGGCTGTCATTTTTCATATTTATGTTTTTGGTGGGATATCATTACTTTTTGTAGAGATATTTATTTGAAATTTATTCTTTTTTCTTGCTCATTCTGTTAACGGATTCGACGTCGGAGACCAACCGGATCCTCAGATATCGATTTTGAAAGCAATCGGTCAAATAACTAAAAAGTTCAAGATGGCGGCTACTTTTTCTCATTATGTTATCAGATTCGTTTTATGAGACCAACCATGTCCCCAGATATCGATTTTGAAAGCAATCGGATGAATAAATACAAGTTTTTTGTATGGGGACACTCTTTATTTTTTGAGTTCTTTTTGTTTTTATACTTGTTTTATATAGCAAATGTATCAATTCATATTTTGTGCAAGTTTCAAATATCCACTTATAACGGTTCAGACGCTACAATTAAAAAACGTTTTTTTTGTATGGGGACCCCCTCTATTTTTTAACTTTCTTTTGTTTTCAGATTTTTTCCTGCGCTTACACGTAATTACCTAGCTAGATGCCAAATTTCGACTTCCTAGGTCATCTGAAAGTGGGTTAGGTTTTTGATGAGTCAGTCAGTCAGTGGAAAATTTGCGACTTTTGAACCTTTATATTTTTGTAACCGTTGCAACTAGGTTAATGAAATTTAGGGTTCTAGTTGTCCTTACGGATATAAATAAATATATGCAATTTGATCTGTTTCTGTTGAATAGATTTTGAGTTATGGAGGGGTCAAAAGTCACTCGAAATGGTTCGTGTAAATATACACACGGCGCTGAGTCGCCAGTTCTTTTGCTTGAACTTGGCTTGACACGCTGCCGCGTGTCTCGATAAAAACGATTCTTCCGTTCTAAAATCGAGTTTCTTTTGATAAATCTTTTTCCTTACTGTAAAGTATAAACTTTTAATCTTGTCCATAGTCAAGAAAAAGAATCGTACTGTTTTTTAACGAAACCTTAAAATAATTTAGTTCAATAATATACGTGATGCTTTTCAAACTAAATTTCGATGTAGTAGGTAGGATAGTAGGTAAGTTACGAAGGAATAAAGTGAGAAGTGTCAAGGTGGTAATTCCCTTACTTATGAAATAAGGAGCTTAGTTTATCACACCGTTCCGAATAGGTGAATATATGTATTATTTATGCTGGTACTTTGGATTTCTACTAAGGTGAGTATTCGCGTTAAGAAAATAGTGAGTCATCGCTGACTCTTAGCTTAGCCACGTCCCTTGATCAATTAAATCGTTGTAAATTGGAACCCCTGTCTGAATGACTTACATCAACTAGTCAATTCGACTAGTCTTTTGGCGCAGTGTTTAGTGACTCTGCTTTCTGCTCCGGGAGTTCGAGTCTCGCTTCGAGTATGGATGTAATGTATATATTTAATTATATGTGCATTATTTATAGGTATATTTATCGGAAAAAATATGTAGCTATATCAGTTTTTTGCATATATCACAAGCATTAAGGTCCTTATCTTAGCCGAGCGTTTTTATATGTTAACTAGCTTCTGCGCGCGACTTCGTCGGCGTGGACACCGCTCCTATTGGTCTTAGCGTGATGTTATATAGCCTATAGCCTTCCTCGATAAATGGGCTATCTAACACTTAAAGAATTTTTCAAATCGGACCAGTAGATCCTGAGATTAGCGCGTTCAAACAAACAAACAAACAAACTCTTCAGCTTTATTATATTAGTATAGAAGATATTTAATTATTATTTTTTCTTAACGAGAATGGACTACTAAGTACACGTAAGTCTGAGTAATGGTAAATTAGACGACGCTAAGACTAGAATCTGTGACTTCGATTAAAATTCGTAATGTCGTTAACCAATTCTCTAATAAATTGAGTATAACAAACTCACAAAGTATCTTGTGTCGTCAATTTAGCATTAAATTTAGATTATTGCTTATAGTTCTCTCATTTGAATTTTACAAAGTTTGTAATTCCGATAGCTATAAATTAATTTTCTCAATAAGTTTATTAGTGAATAGCTTTGCTTTGAATGTTTATTTGTATATTTGCTAGTTATGCCCATGCCATCATTTTACTCGTTACCAAATCTAATTTTATTTCTATTGAATAAAAAATAATCCATGCGGTAATTTTAGTTCCCAACAATGTTCAAACTAAGTTGCAGTATTTTTCGTAATACACTATATTAGTGACAAATATACTCGCATCCGTTCATCCTTCTATACAAACTTACACCTTTATAATATTCGTATACTCATTGTATTTGCCTCTTTGGGATGATTGAATTCTCGGTCAGCATATTTTTTCATTGTCCCTTATCACACCTTTTTGAATTTAAAAGCCGGTCTTAATTCGTCAAACTCCTATCTGGAACGTGTTGTCTATTCGCCCGTATTACGAAGGCGTAAACCATTTCGGGCGAATTAATAACAATGATTAGAACAATCTTCCTATCTAGACTTAATGTTTAATACTTGAACGAAGGATTAGTGTAGCTTTTGAAATGAGACGGATTAACAAATTTCAGAGAACCTATTAATATTTAAATATGTGTTTAGAAGTATGTGTCTCGAAATTGAGAATACTGAATTATCTCAATTAAAAATGTATGAAATTCTGTGTTACTTGTTCGGAAACACAAAACAAACATTTCTGTCAGTCTCAGTGATTATGTCGCTATTGCAATTATTACCTATACTAATATAATAAAGCTGGAGAGTTTGTTTGTTTGTTTAAACGCGCTAATCTCAGGATCTACTGGTCCGATTTGAAAAATTCTTTCAGTGCTAGATAGCCCATTTATCGAGGAAGGCTATAGGCTATATTATATCATCACGCTCAGGCCAATAGGAGCGTAGCACCAATGAAGAATGTTTCAAAATCGGGGTTTTTTCCTTTTGAAAGCTTCCGCTGCGTAAACGGTTAGTTTCGCACAAATCATGTATGACAGAATTGGTCCTATTCCACGCGGACGAAGTCGCGCGCAGAAGCTAGTAATTTATAAAACATTAATTCTTTGGTTCTTAAAGCTATATATACATTATACAATATTATTTCGTAATTATGATAGAAATCTGATATTTTGAAAATTTGTCGATTACAAGTTTGTCTTGTAAAATTGCTTGTAATCAACACAATAGGTACTCATTTTAAAATTACACAGTTAAATGTTAATATTTTTTATGTCAAGTGAAAAATGTTTAAACACTGGCTATGTATTTACTGTTTAACGGTTAACTTTAATGCACAATCTCGTCTCTACATGCAAAATTCGTTTCATGTCCTTAAGAAAAATCCGTATTGATTTTAAATTAAAACCGGAAATGCTCTGCGGAGCTTCTTATCTCTGCAGTGCATTTCCGTTTTCCGCTCCCTTTGCGTTGTCTTATATAATATATGATTTATATAAGCACTAACCCAAGGGATACCTCATGTCTCACTCGTGTGTCTAATGCATCGTATTTGGTCGTTGCCAAATGGAACCGGGCTTCCATTAAAATAAATATCAAAATGCTTATTTAAGTCGCTAAAATACTTTAAATTACCGTTTTTATTTATATACAGAGCTTTTTTATCGTTTACTTTTTTTAGATATAAAAGTACGAGTAAATGTAATTTTTACGATAAGGATTCGTGATTGGAATACAATAACAATGTTTTTCTAGGAAATTTGTTTTATTTTTGGAACAAAAAAGGACGCTTGTTATGGAAGTTTTCCTAAAGCCAAAGTAATAAAATGTTATCGATTATATTATCTACTAGCTGCCCGGGCAGACTTCGTTCTGTCATAATAAAAGTATTAATTATTAGTACGGGATCCCTAGTACATATTTTTCACCTGATTACTATCAAGCTAATTTTCCGGGAGTAGCTTCATTTTGATGAGACGAACAAAAGTTCCTCTTCGTAATAATCCTAATCTTAATATTTATATAATTTGATGGTAATATTGTCCTACAAATTGCGTGGTACGTTATCCCGGTCCTACGCTTACTGCTGCTCTATCTCCTGCTAATTCTATTATCTACTACAATCGAGAGTTTTCGAAGAGGAACTTTTTGTTCGTCTCATCAAAATTAAGCTACTAGGGATCCCTACCTGTTTTTAATTTTTTTTTAATATTCTTGTTATTATTTATTTTTTTAGTATTAAAACCTTCCGTGGGCCCTAAGGAACATACAAAAAAATAAATTAGCTGAATTTTTATTTATATAGATAAAGTATGTTAAATATTGTTTTTTTTTTGCATTGTACTTCCGGTATTGCACTACAACTAAAATAAATACATAAATATTTTAATAACGACTTATAACTAAGCTAAAACAACACAATTAATCATTATTAATATAGATAAATGTACATGTTTATTTATCAAACCACTAAACTAATCTATAACATAAAAGACAACACAAAGAAAAATTAAAAAAGGTACCGATCCCGTTGCTGAGCAACAACGCCCTAAATCATATTTTATTTTTAGGATATTCTGCTTTTGGTGTAAACGAAAATATCTAAATAATCTGCGGTGATAAGATTAATATACACAGTAGGTTGACGTTAAAAAAAATTAAATACACTGAGAATGTCCGTAGTCCGTACGTGTTCGGTTTGTCTTGATAATAATTAATTATTATTAAAGTCGATTTATGTGTGAATTGTTAGTTTAGGTATTTAATCCGATTTACATAAAATTTAATCATTAGAATACACACAGAATGAGCTTGGTATGAGATTAAGTTAGCCACAATTCAGATATCTACCTACTTAATTTTTTATTAATAAATTTATGGATTCGCTATTATGGATTATAGCGTAATGTTTAATGCGAAATCATTTATTTTTTCTTGTATTAATTACGTATATGTATGTATTATGAAATTTCAATAAATAGTGAAAATAGTCGTCTGAATATACAAATTTAGGTTTTACAAAATAATTATGGTATAGTTTAGTTATTTTCCCTTTATTTAAAAATCTAAATATAAATCTATCTAATAAAAATCTTATAAGTGACATAATACTTAATTTCGTTCATAAACTGAAATCAAAGCGTATAATGAAATGTAATACATTCAGATGTACCTACGCTTAAAGTACTGAATTTATTCGGTTAGTACTGAAACTTTAGTGTTTGTTTTCTACGTGTATCGCAATCAGTTTCTCGTGTAAACATTTATAAGACGTAAATGCTTAGTTACTACTGTAGCTGTGCTCATTCGTTTCGAACATTCCAGAAGGTACTATGCACTCAGTTTCTATTTGATTCCCTTTAACCATTTATGGGAACAATCGTAACACGGGACGGTGTAATGCTTTTCAAGCTGCGTAAACAGTGTTGTCGACACTAAATTTTGTTTTTATTGTTTTAGTTGTTCCTGGTTTTATCGATAACGTTTTCGATTGGTCTTGTTATAAGTATTATGTATGTTAGTTCAAATCGTATGTACCAATAATGGTTATACGTTATAACATTTGTTTGATTTAAATAATCGTGAATTTTAGGATATAAATCTTGGTAATATTTTAGATATTTATAGATGTATTTGAGTTGAGTTTGCTTATTGCTAAATATTGAAAAATTTTATGGGAATCAGTTTATTACTCAAAAGAAATTTTTTTATTGAAACTACGTAAAATTTAAGTAATATTCGTCAATACACTTGAATCGAGTATCGGGCGTCAGAGCACTGACGCAAAAACGCACAAAATGCTGAGATAAAAATGCTGAAATATTGATGAGAATGCTGAGCCAAACACGTGTTAGATTTATGCAAACATCAGTCATACCGTGGTCTAAAAACAAAGTCGTGGTTTAAAAAGTTTCAATAAATGAAATAAATCCATTACATAGTCTTGCTACAAATTTTTCGAGGTCCAAGGAACAAGTCCTCGTGTAACTTTATTTCGTAATCTTCATCCTCAACAAAACTCGTCAACAGAAAGACAGTGTCGAACGGATTAATCAAAGTTTCAAAATAAAAACTCGTAATCGGTCATTGGGGACGAAAAAGTTTTACAAAGTTGTTGAACTCGCGGCTATAACTCCTATGACCCTTAAATATTTCCTGCCATTGTTTTCGACGTTACCGAAACAGGACTTTAGCGTTCAACTCTATATACATATATAGGTATAGTAGTGACGAAATAATCGCGTGCAATATCAATTGACTCGTGTATCGGTACGATTCGATTGTTCGTTTGTTAAATTTTGTAAGTCTAACATATTATTTGTAACTGATAACTGATTTAACGATGTACGGAGTTTATTCTTAGTTATAATATTGGCTTTTGTATAGATTATGTGTTTCTGCGATAAAATCCTTTTACTTGAACCTATTTTGAGAACGTATAAAATATATAAAAAATAAATATAATAAATTAAAAAGGTTTGTTATCTAGATGTTTATATGACAGAATTAAGATTATTATAGATATAAGGAAAAAACAGCGTATTTATTTTCAAAAACACAATCGGATACTATTTATTACAAATCAAACGAATTAGCAATTCCCTATAAAGCTTCTTTACCATTCACTACAATTCGTTATGCCCATGTTCTTCCTACTTTATAGTTCTATTATTAGAAAAAAAATTGCAAAGAATTACACACATATATTTATCAATAGTAGTATATTTAGTAATAGGTCACAATCACAGATTGAAGTTTCTTCAATCTATGGTCACAATCAATACAATGTTTGTAATAAAAGCAAAGGTCTTTAAGGAGGTGTGAGAGCGTCAGCTGGACCGCCTACCAAGTGGCTCAGTGACTCATACGTACGAGTATATATTGCGGTAATAAATGCTGTTATTAGTGGCAATTGAATTTCAGTATAATTGATGACTAATTAATATTCCGTTATAATGAACCCTGTCTTTTGTCACTGTTTCATCAGGGACGCGATACAGATTAATCATTCGATGAATATTTTAAATTGAACGATAATAATTATTCAGCATGCGAGATCAAACGGAGTGGTAACTTTTATGCTACTGGGGGATACTGAATTTTATATAGATGTAAAAAAGTTAAGGTGATTTTTATCAATGAATGAATTATTAGTTTTATTGTTTAATAAGTTACATTAAAGCCATATGTGCACCATGTGTCGTCTATCATGATTATGGTATACCTATGTGTTTTATAATGGTACCAATGTTTTCTTTCTGAATAGGGTTGTCTGTAAGAAATCACTGTCAGTAATAAGACAGTTTTAACACTGTTACGTTTTATACTATATTTTCTTTCATGTGCATTTAAAGGATGAAATAAATATTGCGCGAATTAAGTATAGATTGAACATTTGCGAGTGAACGTTGCTGGTTTCTTGCATCGCTCGAACTATGTTTCAAAACGTTCTCTTTATTTTTATTTCGAAACTAGATAAACTTTTCTTTTACAATTTGAAGATGAACACGAAGTGTATCTTTTCGATAGTGTTGATTTTTTCTTAGGTTATCGAGGACCTCTTTCTTGTTCGAATTGTGATGAAATATACAACCTGTGACTTCCCACAGCAGGGACTCATTTTTTCATTTTCATCATAGGCATTTCTACATGTAGTAGAAGGAATTCTAAATTATAGTAAATTAAATACAGTTTGTGTATAACAAAAACAGAACAAAGTTTTACTTTTTGAAGTGAAACTTCTTTAGGCGCATGAGGGGTAAAATTTGAGCGACCGGTAATGCGGCAGCGTCATGACGGTCAGTACTTGGATGAGTCGCCTGGAAACACCGCGTGACGTTGGCTTTTTGTTTTTTTTTAATTCGTTTGCCATAGAAGTTTCACTTGTGACATGTGTACTTTGTACGCACGCAATTTTTTTTATTAAGCTATGCATACATATATTAACATTAAATGTTTGTTTGTCCGCAGGGCAGTGACGGACCCGCGCGACGGCCGCCGTGTTGCACTTAAGAAGCTGCCCAATGTTTTCCAGTCGCTCGTATCCTCCAAACGTGTCTTTCGCGAGCTGAAGATGCTCTGCTTCTTCAAACATGAAAACGTAAGTAATGGTAATCTGTATCTATAATGAAACTCTTAACTGGTTTTCTTCCGTACATAGGAGATATTGTGAGAATCAAATGTATGTAGGTTCTTTATTGGGCTAATAGAAGTTAAAAGTATTATATTCGCAATTTTTGTATGTCTGTATGTTTGTCCGCGCATCAAGCAAAGACTACTAAATATAATTTGATGTGATTCTATTGCTGAAGATAAGGGTGCATGTTTCATCTTAATATGCTGCTTAAAACCTGATATATTGAAAATGAGATATTATCACATTTTTTCAAAGAGTAACTGTGGATTGTCTTGTCATTTTTTCTCTGCAGAAACTACACTGCTCAACAAAGTCTAGGGAACAGGAGGTTTTTAGGGAATATTTTTATTTTTATATATTTTTGTTTTAAAGTTTATATACCAATCGATGCGCAATTTAATGCTTAATTAGTTGCGTATATAAATAAAGGATTCAGTTTTAGAATTACGAGGTAATTTTAATGAAAAACAAAGAAAGTGTATTACAGAACTAAACAAAGAAATTTAATTTAATAAAATTTCTTAAAAATTAAAACATTACAGTTAAGAACAAATATGCGGGGACTTTTTTAATAATTAGTTGGACCCCCTAAGGCATTAACAACAGCTTGACATCGTCGTGGCATACTGATTATGAGACTATCGATTGTCTCTTGTGGAAGAAGACTCCATTCTCTGGAGAGATGTGAAAAAAGTTCATCTGCTGTGTTCAAATTTTGAGGGAGATTTCTAAAAGCCCTTCTCTTTAGTAAATCCCACGCGTGTTCAATGGGATTGAGGTCCGCGGACTGAGCAGGCCACTCCAGCACTTCGATGTTGTACTCGCGGAACACATCCATCACCTGACTCGCAGTATGTGGTCGTGCATTATCTTGCATAAAAATAAAATCTGCGCCCAGATTTTGTCGGTGCGGGATAACCACGGATTGGACTACCTGTTCGCAGTATCGCTCTGCATTTAAATTTCCCCTGATCAAAACGAGATCCGTCCGTCCACCCAGGCGGATTCCAGCCCACACCATGATTGTACCACCTTGGTAGGGATGCACCTCCTGTGGGTTTTGAAGCCGACTCTGCCGACCAGGAATCCGCCAAACACGCACTCTTCTTGAATCTGGATGAAATCCGAAGCGAGATTCATCGGAGAACAGTACATGTGCCCACTGATCTACGGTCCACTGCAAATGTTCACGTGCCCACAATAATCGACGTCCTCGATTTCCATGACGCAGCGCGGGCACTCTTAGTGGTCTGCGAGCACGAAGATTAGCTTCATGGAGTCTCCTCCGAGCAGTCTGGTCACTGATAGCAACCTGGTGCTGCGACTGGAGGTCTTCTACCAACTGACGAGCCGTAATGGTGGGTTGCCTCCTTGCGACATTTTGCAAAAAACGGTCTTGCCTTTCCGTAGTAACCCTATACCTGCCTCTGTGCCTTTCGGCTACATCGCCAGTAAGTCTGTAACGTACCCACAGTCTGCAGATAACGCTCGCGTGAGAATTCAGAGCAGCTGCAACTTCGCGTTGGGGTAGCCCAGCTTCCAACATTCCTACAGCTCGAATCATTTCTTCCCGCGTTAAATGACGTCGTGACATAATGGCCGTAGTCGCAAAAGTTACGAATAACAACAGTTAATTTTGTTTTTCAATAAAATCATAAAACAATAAAACAAATTTTTATCTTTAAAATTCTCATACAGTATCACTACACAGCAATCAAAGTGAAAGATTCCCGCCTTTTACGAAAATTCTTTTGTTTCTAATTTTTTTTTTTAAAATTCGAACAACGTTTGATAAACATTCAGCCTACCTGTTTACCTCAAAGAGATCAGTACTTTTTTAAAGAAGATTTTACAAATAAAGTCATATAGTTGGCTTGTTCCCTAGACTTTGTTGAGCAGTGTACATTCCGAATCGGTTGTAGATTCTCTTTTAAAAATAATAATCACTTTTAAAATATTCATTTGTAAAATGACGATTCGAAAGTGACTGGACTTGAATAAAGTAACTTTTTATTTATTGAAAAATTTAAATAACACGCATATAAATAAGGTTTCTCAAATCTAAATTTTCTTAGCCATTTTTAGTAGAAATTTTTTTCTACTATAGGTTAATAATGCCGTGTAATTTCCTAATTAGTTTAAGTAAGTACGTCATAGTCAAGCTTGGTATTATAAAGTAACCTGGTTATAATATTTTAATTGTATATAAATAACTTAACATTGGAACTCTTATTTCCGAATAATCAATACAGCTTCAACAAAATTAGCTCAAAATCGACCTAATCAAAATATCCACCGTGCATGAATAGTTCAAATTAATCTTATACTAATTAAATTTGTATCGATTACTAGGTTTAAAACCGTTTCAATGGTTTTTATCTATTAGTTAGCGACATAATTATATTATGTTGATAATTTTATGTGTTTATCATCACGTAATAATAATTATAATGCTGTTCCACGTTCATAATTTATTCATTTTCACTGTATGTTTTATCGATCAGATCGCGGTGGACGAGTATTTGTCGCCTTGTTTGAACAGGATTTGCATTGAAACTGGAAAATTGGATCCTACGGAGCGGTAGCGAAAATTTTGTTCGAAATTAACGAAAATACACGTTTTAACTTATTTACGAAATGAATTATTGTCACTTGATACGTTATTTGCTTTTAAAATATTTGTTGTATTTTTGAGTTTTTTAAGGTAAAGTCGTGAGCCGATTATACGGATTGAAGATTATCTGTATTGTCGTTTGCGAGGAAATATGTCAACAATACATGTATTTATACACATGTGTACAATACGTATAGATTACTCAATTCGACCGTATAATATATATATATATTTTTTTATGTATGTTCGGGGATAACTTCGTCGTATATGAACCGATTTTGATAATTATTTTTTGTTGGAAAGGAGATATCCCAACTTAGGTACCATGATAAGGAAACCAGGATCTGATGATGGGATCCCAGAGAAATCGAAGAAAACCCTCAAAAATCGTAGTGACAACTAGTGTGTTTGTTAATTTTTTGCCTCTACTTACGTTGTAGGTATTACATGTCGATGTAATTGAAGTCGGTTTTTTTCGTTTGCTAGCAAACACAATTATATAATTGCCGCTCTCCAAACTTAAAATCTAAGGTAAAAAAACTACAACTACTGCGTTAACGAACGCAGTAATTGTAAATAATTATTTTTATAAAGAAAAGCTTGGATTAAATATGCATTGACTTTCTAGCAATTTTGAACTGAAAATGTAGTTCATGAATAATAATTTACAGATCTATAAAACGAATTTACTTTCGTCTGTTGTTAATTGAAGCAGCTTTAACTTTAGATACTAGTAATAACATTATTTAATATAAAGTTAATTAATTTGACTACACAAAAGGAATAAGAGAAGCCTCGTCGGTTGGGGAACGTTTCTTTGTATTTTTTTATAGAAATTCAAGGTATGATTTTACAAAATGTATTTACATGATTTGTAATATATAGGTAGGTATATGAAGCATTTTCTTAGATAACTTACCGTCATCTCGTAGGTAGTGACGAAATTCCGTTGCTGTAGAAGTTTTGGGACTTCTATCTTAATCTTTCTGTAAATACATGACATTACATGTAAATATAAAAATTACAGGGAAAAATAAATAAATAACTAAATATTAATAAAATTAAAAACTTTAAATGCGTGTATTGCAAAATTTGCTATATTTGAATAATGTCACTTGTCTATTTAACCGACGGACGATATGTTCTTACCATACCATACTCATCTTGCTTACATATGAACTGAATTTGTATCTCTATCTATATCTAGAGATCGCCGTTTTAGCGAGAAGATCGCCTTTTTTATAATATGTTTATTTATTATTTATCTTTTATATCATCTTCGTGTAAATTATTGCAATTTTACAATAAAGAGAAAAATAAATAAATAAAAAAGAAAGCCTTAAGTTGTATTTTCGTGGACAGATTGAACATCGTGCGTAAATAATTTTTTTTACCTTTCTTACTTGTTCCTTCTTTTATGCGACGTTATTTCTGCGTCACTGATGTTATCTATTTCATGACCGCATACTCTTACATCAGACCGACCCTTTTTAGGGCAATAAAGGCCTGTGTTGACCCATAAAAATATACGGACAATGGCTATCTGACAAAAATATTCTACAGATCTCATATGTTTCATCACTCATTGTGATATCTCATGAAAATTACTTCCATTTTTATTTGCATATGTATTTATAAACATCAACATATTAAGGCTTACGTTTCTTAAATAATTAGAATGTACTTTTCCTTAAAAGTTTATTCAATGTATTGTCTTATAATGTAGATAAGCATGTCATTTACCAAAGTTTATAGTAGGTATAATTATGTTTTGATAGTTAAATCATCATCATTCAGATTTTTACGATTCTATTCCTCAAGTGCTGTAACAACATAATAAATTTTCAGTAACAATTACCGCTACTAATAAAGTGACTATTATTTCACAGTGTTGATTCTTAGTAATAAAAAAAATATACGTGGGTTTCATACTTCTTGCTAGTTTAAATATGTTATAAATCTTATAATGTCTTATTTTTTAAACAGTCTCATTTAAACGAAAACTCGTCTATAGTCAAAATAAGTCTCCCTACAGACGTTGTAAACAACTTTAGCTTTTTGTTGACTTCTCTTGTTGATGTGATTGAGCGCCGACGGTCCCCTTCATAGATTATACACTTATATACGGGTATAGATACGCCACTCAAAAAAATAAAATTGATGTATCACGACCTCCCCGACCAACAGATGGCGTGCACATCAAATTTTATTTCTATAATAATACTGCAGATGGCGCTGTTTATTTTTAACCAGAATGATAATAATCATTATTCAAAATAATATAATTTATGTACTTTTCACACTTTTTCCACTTATTTATTAATATAAACAGTTTGTATTAATAAATTGGTGGAAATAGTGTGAAAAGTACATAAATTATATTATTTTGAATTAAATTTAATTAATTAAAAGTATTTTATATTTATCATTAATTCTCATCAAAAAGTAACAAGTATTACACTTAGAATATTTTCTATTTTTTTGTGTCAAGTATTAAAAATTTGATTTCAAATTAATTCTATTTTACCTAATTAATATTGATACAGAAAATGGAGGGTTTAAAAATAAAACACCAGTACATACCATATAGAATTTATAAAACTGTTATTTTCGTCTTTTATTAAAATAATCATATGCTTGTTTTTTTACATGGTCATTCCTATCAAAATTTGATAATTTTCCATTTAATAATCGATTTACTCCCAGGCACCAACTGTATACAATCACCTTAATACAAAGATTGCAAATAAAATCAACCAAATCAACTCTATGTCTCTCACAAGTTATTATGCTAAAATCACATGCAAAATCAATGAAATATTTAATTTGATCTTTTAAGCATTTTGATGTTGGATTATCCCAAAGACATGCAACAATCACGTAATACATATTATTCATTAAATGTATTAATTGATCACTTGGGTGAAACAGGGATTTTTTGGTATAATCAATTTCATAATTAAATGAATCAAAATCAACATTAGATCGACACAAATCATTTAAACAGGTAGCACAATTTTTGAAGACTTTTGATTTGGATTTCTTAATCACATACCCTGTAACATATTTTTTTGATTCAGCATGCAATAGATAATCATTATTTTTAATATCTGACATAACTTTTAGCAATGAATCAATGTTAGTTGCATAATTAACAGTTTGAGAATCATTACGATTATTATTTATAATTAAATATGATATTGATTGCATTCCAGTATTTTTATCTTCTTCACAATTAGCGCCTACAGAATGAGGTGAATTATAATTATTGACAATCAAAGTTTTGAAAGCATTCATAAATTGATTACAATTAGGATTGATATTTCTAACACCATTACTTCTAATACTACTAAAAAAATTTTCTAATGGATCCTGATTAAAATTTCTAGCTACTAAATTAGTTATTTTATGATTAACTGATAAATACTCCCATAATTCCTTAAATGTTTTCATATTCCCAACCCAATTTCTAATTGATGGAATCGATTCATAGTTTATTTCATCAACACCATTTCTTCTATGCAATGATTTAAATTTAATTGATTCTAAAATCGGAATCAGTTCGTCCCACAATTGGAAGTGGGGTGAATTTTTTTTTATACAACATTTGTACATTTTATGTTCATCATTGTAGGAATGACCATTAAACGAGTCAAATAATTTATCAAAAATTAAAAGAAAATCAGCTGTTCCATTACACTCTTCGGGTAATATTCCATGTTCTGTAAAAGAAAATAGACATTACATTAGGTATAAATTAAATCAATTATATTAACAAATTTTTTATGGAAGGCATGAACTCAGTATAGGATTAATGTTGCAAATAGGACATAAAAATTCGTAGAAATTGATATTTTAGAAAAAAATAAAATAAGAATACAGTATTTGATATATAACTGTATACCAGTACTATGAAACATCATATTTACTGCATTTTCAAAAAATAGAAGAACTTATACCTACTTGCTAAAAATCGAAGTGCAGCAGATACTCGTTGGCTAAATACCTGTGCAGCTAACTTCACCTTCATTTTTTTTAATTTATCCTTATTTAAATGATTTTCGGTTAACTTATTTACTAGACGAATTTCATCATCACCAACGTCAATGGCCAGTAGCATTTTTAGGTGTTCCCACTTTGCCCACTTTTCTTGCCCATTTTGTATAAATTTTGCGTCTTTATTCAATAAATTATTTCTAACGCCTTTGAGCAAATGGGGTGTATCAAACAATGGGAACACTTTCATGTTATTTACCTCAAAGTGCGTTTGTAGGTTTCCTTCAATGGCATATTGTTTTCTCGTTTCTTCTCTTAACTCTTTTATGACTGCAACATTTGTGGGACATTGGTCACAAATAGTAGTTACTACTTTGAGCCCTGCTGCGTTTAATTCTTTAATTACAGTTACTAGCAGGGCTTTCAAGTCACTTTTTTTTGTCAAACTTTTTGAAAAAGTAAAACATATTGGTTGTTTTGTCTTACTTTTAATGCCCTTGATCATAAAAACGAGGGCATGATCTGCAATATCATTACTTTTTGTAATGCCATTGTCTTGGAAACCTACAATTTCATTCAAAAATGCGTTGTACACAAGACCAGGGGCTAATGAAACTTCGTCGAAAAGTAGATTTACTAATTTTTTTTCTTCTGGTAGACGTTCTACATGTCTTTTTAAATTTTCTAGTATATTTTTATTGATACCTGGTCTAAGTGTAAATGTACTTAAAATTTTCTGTAAACAACGCTTTGAGGGTAAAACGAACATTTTATTTAAAAGTTTATATGCTTTAGGACTTTGTTTTAATATAGTCAAGGCCATTATTTTCTCGTCAATGGTGTATCTTCTTCCTCTTGGTTTACTTTTAAACTTTAACTGTAATTTAATTAAAGTTTGTGCTGCATCAGGTAAGTTTTCAATTGTTGTTAAAAATGATTTTGACATAGATAATCGTTTTGCAGCTGCAATTTTTTTGGTCTGAATTTTAGATTTTTGACTCAGTTTTAGCAACTTTTCCTTTAATTTATTAATAATATTTTGAGAAGATTTCTGCTTCAAACAGCTTTTCTTAGGGCCTAAAAGAAAGCATCATAATATAAGTTTCAAGTTTTAATACATATTATAGGTATAGGGTTAGAACAACCCCACCACTTGTTTGATGATGGATCAGTCTTACATTGAGAAGGATAGATTTGTATATGAAATATAACCAGACAAACTCCATACGATACCCATCCTGGTACTAAAAAATTAAATATTAACTGTACAGCGCTATCAAAGATGATGGGTTATCCCAGATTTAATTATAATAAATATATTACATCTATACTAATATAATAAAGCTGAAGAGTTTGTTTGTTTGATTGTTTGTTTGTTTGTTTGTTTGAACGCGCTAATCTCAGGATCTACTGGTCCGATTTGAAAAATTCTTTCAGTGTTAGATAGCCCATTTATCGAGGAAGGCTATAGGCTATATATCATCACGCTAAGACCAATAGGAGCGGAGTCCACGCCGACGAAGTCGCGCGCAGAAGCTAGTATAATATATAGCCGCAGGTAACATCTATCCTAGCTGTTACCCACCTGTTATAAGGTTTATAAAAAGTTTGTAGTATTTTACTTACTTTTTCGTAAAATCGGAATTGATTCTAATTCCGCACCCAATTGTTGTGAAAAACTTGATGGTCCTGGTTCCATCATGGCAACTTGCTCAATTGAGTCTTGAGATTCAATTATAGGCTGCATTGTTGTGTTTTGTGGTAAATCTGTAAATTAAATATGATATTACTGTACAGCACTATCAAAGATGATGGGTTATCCCAGATTTAATTATAATAAACTAGCTGACCCGGCGAACTTCGTACCGCCTAATAGTCGATTCAAATTTTTTTATTCCTTCCCGGAACCCCTCCTCTAACACTTAAACTTTATGGTATGGTATTAAAGTTCGAATTGACTTAAGTATTATTACGAATCTTTTGTATGGGAATATAGAAAAGTGTTGTTTTTAGACTTTTTCAGCACTTTTTATAAATTTTTCTCTCCGTAACAACCATCCTCGTACTTCAAGGAATATTATAAAAAAAGAATTAGCGAAATCGGTTCACCTGCTCTCGAGATTCGCGCTTAGCAACACATTCAGCGATTCATTTTTATATATATATACTAGCTGACCCGGCGAACTTCGTACCGCCTAACAGTCAATTCTTTAAAATACATATTCTTCCTGGAACCTCTACTAACACTTAAACCTTATGGTATGGTATTAAAGTTCAAATTGACTTTTAAGTATTATTACGAATCTTTTGTATGGGAATATAGAAAAGTGTTGTTTTTAGACCTTTTCAAGCAATTTTTTAAATTTTTCTCTCCGTAAGAACCATCCTCGTACTTCAAGGAATATTATTTAAAAAAAATGATGATATTACCGCTTTATTGCCCGGGGACAGCGATATATAGCCGCAGGTAGCATCTATCCTAGCTGTTACCCACCTGTTATAAGGTTTATAAAAAGTTTGTAGTATTTTACTTACTTTTTCGTAAAATCGGAATTGATTCTAATTCCGCATCCAATTGTTGTGAAAAACTTGATGGTCCTGGTTCCATCATGGCAAATTGCTCAATTGAGTCTCGAGATTCAATTATAGGCTGTATTGTTGTGTTTTGTGGTAAATCTGTAAATTAAATATGATATTTTCTATTACATATAATATATATAGGTCTATTTTTCCTTAGTTGTCTTAAATGGTAAACAAACACTACCTTGAACGAAAATCACTTGTTTTCGGACAATCACACATTTTAGATTTGGTTTTATCGTTTAAAACTATTTCAGAAACACACACGCTATGAATTACACTAATAAAAGCTGTTTGTTAATGATTTAAACACATTATTTTTGCTAAAATTGAAATGTTAACAGAACCAACTTCCACAGAGAAAATATGTTCACAACATTTTGACGTTTCGATATGCTACTTTGTCTTTGAATCGTAGAGATGACTGAACTTTTAAAATAATAACAATATGTTTAAATTACAAAGTACATTTTGTTCAAATTTTATTAGGTTTTAAAATAGTAGTGTCTTCTGTAGAATATAGAAATTTTTTAATTGCTTTTAATCAACTTATACTTATTTATTTATTTGTTATTATAATAATTATTATTTCGTATCTTATTGCACTGTTTATTAAAATGGAGTGAGGGACTTCGCTCTTGACGGAGATCTCTCGACTGCTTATTTACTTTTTAAGTTTAAAGTTTTAAAAATGAGTTTATATTATGGCGAAACAGACAATAAATTAAAAAAAAAAACCTACATCATTGATTAAATACTTATACATAGTCTGTTTTTTAATCTCAGACACTAAATTGAAATTATGTGGGTTGTCAATTTTGCAATTCTTAAATAATCATGTGCCACATGTTTTTTTTTATAATAAGTTACTTCCTATCCTAAATTGATTTCTATTAAAATTAAATGATGCTGATATTTCTAAGATATGTATAATACAAAATGTATTATTTGTTTTTGTACTTGGATAATAAAGTATAATATGGAATCCAACAGTCTGGCCATAAATAAACTATAGAAAACTAGCGACTCGCTCCGGCTTCGCACGGGTACAATGCTGATACTAAATATAAAATATACAATAAATATTTGCAATCTAAGCGCAAAAAATGTGTTTATTTACGACATCACATTAGAAAACTTTAAAACTATCAGTGTTCCTACCTACTATATTATGCATGTATTATACATATAAACCTTCCTCTGGAATCACTCTATTTACTAAAGAAAACTGCATCAAAATCCGTTGCGTAGTTTTAAAGATCTAAGCATATATACAGACAGACAGACTGCGGGAAGAGACTTTGTTTTATAATATGTAGTGATAGTGATTAAAAAAAAATTATATCATTATAAAATGCATGTCAATATAGAATATTAAAAAATACTTACTTAAGTTCAATGTAGGGACAGCATTCCTCGTCAATCGTCTGCTTGATGATTTAAAGCACTCCTCGAAATGTTTGTGGCATATACTAATGGAATTGTAAATATAATTGTTTCCTCTTTCTTGAGTTTTGTTGTCAAGTACAGATTTCCATTGGTTAAACTTCTCTGTATGAGGATATTCCCATTTGGGAAAGCGATGTAAAGGTCCTGAAAATTTTAATATTCTTAAAATATTGCTTTATACATTAAAGTGATATTAAAGAGACATAAAAATGAATTCTAAATGTAATGAAAGGAATAAAAAGAATTAATTTTTACGTCTATTTTATTAAGGGTGTGATTTAAACAGTTTGCAAAGTATTTGAATCTTTGTTAGCAAAAAAATATTATTGGTTAGCTAAAAGATGGGCAGCAACATATTATAGTCAGCAAATATGTCTAAATCAGTCTGCAATTTTTATTGTCTCTGTACAGTTATACCTAGTTTTTTTTTTTTTTTGTACACCTGAATATATGTAAAGCAGCAATGAGTGACCCATGTTAATTTAAATTTTGGTAAGCACTCAAGAGAGTAAGCAAAAATTAAATTTTGTGTTGGTAATATAAAAGCCTTAAAGATAATTATGCCTACTGAAATAGTATGCCAAAAAATGCCTAACTGCGAAATTAAATTAGAACAAAAAAAAATCGAAAGAAAGGGATCCATATTTAGTAATATTGGGATAGTGTCTTAAATATATATAGCTTTATTTTTATACTCATCCCACCCACTTTTAACGAACACTGCTGATTTTGAAAAAAAAAAATCTATTTTTATTGCTATTACTAAAATTTAAATATGAATGCCAATCAATCTTGCTGACCAAACAATTATTTTGCAGTATGACTGTATATTTTGCAGATACACAATAAGAAAAGCTGCCTGCTTATGTTTAAATTACTAACTATTATCATGATTTTATTAAAAAAAAATGGCTAAAATCTTCATCCTGGACCGTCGATTTAGATGTTCATATTTTTTCTGTATATAGTACTCATATATAGGAAGCTTTTTGTGAATTCTCAGGTCACAGAAATTATTATTATTTTTTTTTTTTTACTTAAATTTATTTTTATTTTTACTTATTTACTGTCACATTATAAATTTTGAAGTTAGATAGGTTAGGTTTATTTTTTTTTTTTCTAACAAAATTATGCCGATAAACAGTAATTTTGAAGTTAGAGTTAGGGTTATTTTTTTCTTTTTTTTTGTAACGAAACTATACCGATAAAAAGTCTAATTACGAAGTTAGGTTAGGGTTATTATAATTTTTTTTTTTTGTAATGAAATTATGCCGATAAACGGTCGACGGTCCAAGATGTAGTTTTTAACCTTTTTTTACCTAACCACATTTTAAAATGGCATGCAAATTAATTACTTCTCTTTCTTCTTCTTCTTTTATAATTGGACTCCCATAATTTTACTAAGTCGAATATTACTCTTGGTATAATACTTAATGTCTAAATACTGCTTTAAATAATTGGAATACTCACCATCGCTATCACATTTGAAATAGCATTTTAATTCAGCTGATTTCGGCATTTTATAATACTTATTCAAAATTGCAAAAATCGTAATCCGTGTAATAGAGCCAAGTTATCAGTCATGCAATCAGTCCGGGGTCCACGTAACAAGCCAGGTGATGTCGTAACACGTAGAAGACACGTAAAAGTCCGTAAACAAGCCAAAACGTAGGAAATAACACAATAAAATTAAAATTACAACGAACACCGAACAAACACAAATAAACGAGTAATTCAAAATTCAAATATGGCCGACTAACGCACGATGGGCCTCAATAATATTGCCACGGTGAAAAATATTGGAGATAAATCAAAATATATTTATATTTTATATAATATGTTTTTATACCTATGAACCGTACAAAATATGTTTGAATGATTATTTAAATTAATTATATTTGCAAAAATTCTCGACTCTACTGCTGCTACTGCCATCTATTATTGACACATTAATATCTCACCCCGAACTCACCCTCCTCGTCCAAAAGATGGCGTTAATTTGTATGACTATTTTTGAATTACGATAATGTAGGCGAGTTTCACACCCCTGGTCCCCTTCGTCTAGAGACGACAAACTGTCTTTTAGTTAAGGGTTTTGTTTTTGCTGTGACGGTTTTGTCAATAACGCAAATCGCCTATTGAGTAATATATGTATAATAATACTAGAAGTTTACAAAATTAAATTAAAATCATAAGATCGATTGTAAGAGACATTACGTAAAAGTTTTTTTTATTAATCATAACTTAATTTCAATTTATCTTCTTTTTTCAAACATATTATGTCCGTGAGTATTGTATCAGATACAAATTTCTCTGATCTGTAGTGAACTATAGGTACCTACGAGATAGATTATCTAGTATTTGGTATTTAGTTTGGTTGTGACGTCATCACCGTGTGAAACCGTAATGATTTTCGTTTCTCACGTCGCATAGCATGGCCTGTATATTGAATGACGAAATTGACAGATTATTTTTTAGAAAATAATATAACTGTGATATAAAGGTAAACAGTACAACAAATATGAAATTACTAGCTTCTGCGCGGGACTTCGTCCGCGTGGAATAGGACCAATTCTGTCATACATGATTTGTGCGAATTTTTAACCGTTTACGCAGCGGAAGGTCTCAAAAGGAAAAAAACACCGATTTTGAAACATTCTTCATTGGTGCTACGCTCCTATTGGTCTTAGCGTGATGATATATACTTATAGCCTTATAGCCTTCCTCGATAAATGGGCTATCTAACACTGAAAGAATTTTTCAAATCGGACCAGTAGATCCTGAGATTAGCGCGTTCAAACAAACAATCAAACAAACTCTTCAGCTTTATTATATTAGTATAGATATGATTTTGAGAGGTATGCTAAACTTGTTCGAAGTTTAGCGATTTTAAACCGAATTATTAATTATAGATATGACTTCACGTATATCTAAATGTTACGGATAATATATATAAAGTTTATTAAAGACAAAAATAATGTAACATTTTTTTTAGTAAATAAATATAATCTCTAATTAGGATTAAATCAGAGTCACAATCAGCGATTGTGTGCGTACTTAACGTCTAAGCGGATTTAATGTGTTTTTTTGCTAATTAAAACACTTAACAAGGAGGATTTGTAGCTTCTATACATATAAACTTTCACATTTATAAAATTAAGTATAGAAGTAATAATAATGGATTATATGTTAATCATAAAGTCTTGTAAATATCAGTTTGTTTTGTGGATAGTTGTGTCAAATTTCAACGAGCACCCTAACGTGTAGTTTAAAGAGTTAGCTCTGTGATATTGTTTGTAATATTATGCTATTCATAACTAACGTTCGCCCTCGGTTTCGCATGGATGAAATTAAATAATGAAATAATGATAAATGCGCGTAGAAAAAAATAAAAATGACAAATTGCGACAGCTAGTCTAGGGAAGTAATTTTTTAATTGCTGTTTTCAATGAAATTGCTGAATTCGACAGATTTTCTTAAATTATCTGAAAATACAATACAAATTAACACAAAATCATAAGAGTGTTATAATGATATTTTTATTAGTACGTACCGCAATTTACGTTGTCTAACTAATATGTCAAAAACTGCATTTTTAAATAAGTTTGGTTTTTAAATGTTAAGATATAGTGCATTATTTATAAACATTTTATTTATTTCAGGTACTGTCGGCGTTAGACATCCTCCAGCCACCAAGCCTCGATTTCTTCCAAGAAATGTATCCTTTGTCAAAAAATAATAATAATAATAATAAGTGTATATTATAACATTGTAGTCTGAAATCATCTTAGTATGTTTTAAAACACTTAGGGCGTGAGGTATGTTCTCTATGGGTTTTATTATTTAGTACAAGGATATATGGCTTTTATTATTAGCTAATTAATCAGACCTTTAGTTAATAAACAAATTACTCAAACGAAACGCCGTAAAATGAGAAGATAAAAAAAATAACTTAAACAATTTTCATTTCAGTATTACTTACGTAACTTATCAGTTTTGATTTCATTGACTTTGAAATTATAACAAATCAACCAGGACATAAGTAATAACGATTTGTAACAATCGTTTATATTTTATATCTTGTTACCTTTTGCGTATGCCTTTACTTATCCTAATATTATGATGTTTAAATATATTATCATCTTGAGGCGAGTACATACATTATCTTTTATCAAAATAAAGATATCGGTTAATCTTTCAATACGTTCACACCAATCTATCAAAACTCGTACTTTACAAGTCGTAAACACATCAATAAAATTGAAGTACAGCATGCCTGTTCTATATTTACATACAATAGATCTAAAACAGAATATAAATCATATTTTTTGTACATGATATTTATAAATAAAATACTGTCGTCTTAGCAAGGTTTTAAAATTAAAAAAAAATACTTATTTTGTTATTATTTATGAAGAATTAGAATATTATGGACTTATCTTAAATAATGCAAAAAGTTGTACCTGTTGTCAACAAATAAACAAGGCGCACAATAAAGACTGTGTTGTTACGATCTATTCAATGTTCAATTGTAAAGACCCCACTATTCTGTCTTTTTTATCATCCATATTTGATTCGTGTGTTTTTGGCGAATAAAATCTCTTCTTACACCAGTTAAAGCTTATATTCAATGTCAAGTTTATCTCAAAACTCGATACCTCGGGAAAATCAAAGGATTCTCACAAACGTCAAACGACAGACAAAACGCTTGTGTGTTCTTTTAATAAATTTAACAACGAAGTACGAAACTCCGCTTAAGTAATACAATATAGATAGCTATAGAATTACTGTGGATAGTCAAAGTAATAGCTTACAAAACTGTCAAAAATTATCATATTTTATTGTATTATGGACGTTTTAAGTATGGGTGGAATGGTAACGCTAACGTCTATGACTTCAAATATAAAAAGAGATAGATACGCTAGACACCGTTTTATCTATCCGGATACGCGCCGAAATATCCTGTCTAAACCTACGTCCGTATTTATTCGAATGATGCTAAAATACCTGGTTGGGTGACCCGATAAAGAACTCGTTGCGCATGTCCTAAATAGTCTATACTAAAATATTTTTGAAGTGAAACTTCTTTAGAATCGTTGTGATTTCAAACCGGATGAAACGGCAAAAAGACAGGGAAGGACGAGCTGCGCTGCGGCCGGGCCGCGCTGCAAGCCGCTAATATTAAATTAGTTTTTTTTTAAATTACTTTGCCATAGAAGTTTCACTTCTATCGTGTGTGAATCGCACACACACCTTTTTTTTCAGTTCAGCAGTGTCGTTCTAGTAAGTAGTATTACATTAAATATTATGTTTCATTGTTAGTCAATTTTAATGCACTTTCTATATTCTGTCGCGTTACGAGTCGTTGACACTGCGTGCCAAGGACGGTGTGTGATCGAATTTTCGTCCGCTTCGGACGTTCGACCTTCGTCTCGTTTCGCTTCTTTGTTCGTGCCCAAACTCGCTTTTGGTTAGGGCTGGCTACGTCAATAATATCTAATTCTATAATGTGTACTTTGTTTTTTTTTTCAATTTTACACAGCACGTATTCGTTATATTGTTACTTTTATTTACAAAAGTATATTTAATTTAAAATGGATAATCAATATATCATTCAGCATAGTTAGTAGACAAAATGATTTTATTTACATAAATTAAAATCAGTTTGTAACTAGCTAGCTTTGTAAAGAAAATAGTGCAGTGAAGTACAGTAATTTAAAATAAATAAATAAATGGATTGAAAAAATTAATAGCATTAGAAAAGTTATATTCAAAGTATAAAGATACGAATGTTTGAATTGATGTTCTATTATTAATACTAGTATTAATATAAAAACAATGTTTTATATTAATACTTAAAAATAATTAAAGCAATTGAAAAGTTTTTGAAAAGCAACTTTCTGTACATGCCGCCTTCCTCTTATCTTTTCAAAACAAATGTAAACTGTCTCTGCGCGAGTTGTCCACCCTTGTTTGGAGGACTCAAGAAGTTCCTGCGTCTTGTAGGTAGATCTTTATCTTCAACTGCGAATGTGTTTAGGTTTTGCTTGAAATGAAAACTTCAATGCGATTCTTATCCTGTTCAATACGATATCGCTTTAGGGCTCAATTAAGATACAAAATCTTTTTGTGATATGATACAATAAGTTGATAAAGGTTTAATATGATGACTGTTTTTATGTAATTTTAATTAATTGAATCATGTTATTATTTAAAGTAGTTTTGATAGACTACTTTCAGTGTACGTATAAATACTTTTTATAGACACGGACAGTTAATATCTACATTACATATAATATTATATATTTATAGTCGTAATTAAAACTATTACAGGCTACGTAATATGTATATTAAAATAAAAATTGGAGGCTAGAAAACGATAGATAAACTTCTAGTAATAATAACGCGCAACTGTACCTACTCTATAACCGTATTTAAATAAGAGGTTTAATATTAAATCAAATGGTTTAATAAGAACCTTTTTTATTTAGCCATTAAATGTATGTAGACTATAAGTTGTTATAGACTGGACGTAGATGCAATTGTTAAAATAAGGAAAATAAAAACGATAAAACTCTATCATGAACTCTTAGGAGGAAAGTAAATGCAATTAATACAATTATCGTTCCCATTATTTTTCGCCAACGGCGCGTAGGGCGTCAGCTGTCCACCCCACTATTGCTCCCCTCGTAACATTGATATTCGAGGTCTTCTAGCACTCATCGTTGCGTCTTTTTCCGACGGCGTTAATTCAATTGATTTTCATTATATACACTATATTGTCGTATTTTGATGGGAATAGGGTAGAACGGAGAAGAAATAATAACTCACCGTGCAATATCGTTACAAAGGAAATAAAGAAGAAATTGAAAAATAAAGTATAAAGCACGTTTACGTTCATAAGGAAAAAAATATTAAAAACATCGACCATTTATTACGATTTTATGGTATATAAAATCGTTCATAAACAATAGATCTAAAAATCGTGAAGGATTTATAGCATTTTAACAGATACGCCAGATATAATGAGGCAATAAATTAAAATTTCATTATTGCTCGAAATCACAGCTCAGCGAACGGAAGAGACCAACGAAAAAGACAATTTAACGCTTCGACTGCTTTATTAAAGAAACGATTAGTGTACAGAATAAATCAGGAATTTTCTATGGGATCCCACGGGACTGCACCCATTGAAAGTAGTATTTAAAAAAAAGAAAGTTAAAAAAGATTGTATATCTTGAACTCTTAAAAACATTTGAAAACATTGAAGACCATTAAATCTGTCTACTTTGCGCTCTGCCAATCCCTTATTACATACTGCATCACTGTGTGGGGTGGTTCGTGTAAATCTGCCCTTATTGGTTTAGAGAGAACCCAGAGAGCAATCCTAAAAACAGCAGCTTCACTTCCATTTAAATATCCGACCGACGATCTTTATAAATCATGGAATGTCTTGTCTGTCAGAAAATTGTTTATTACTCATATTTTGCTAAGAAAGCATGCTCAGCTCCCATATGATCGTTCAATAAACAAAGGTAAAAGATGTAAGAGCAAGGTATGTCCCTCTGTCAGGGTTTCAACGGCTCTAGCTCGGAGACACTACTATTACTTGGGGAGCTTTCTGTATAACAGGGTTAACTCTCGTATACCTATCTATCACCTTCCAAGACTCAAGTGTAAGTTTACCATTACCAACTGGCTCAAATCTTTTACATATATGGAAACTGAAAACCTCCTCATTTATTTAAAAAGCTGACTCGAGATATGTGTTTGTACATATATTTATTTTTATATTTATTTATTTATTTTTCTCTTTACTCCATTTTATTGTAGACCTAGTCTACGAGGCCTGTCTCAATCTGACACAGTACTATATAATTATGATCCTGTATTTCTAACTTTGGGGGGGTCCTGGTGACTCATAGTACAGGTATTATATACCTTTTTTGAGCACCAGTCCTTCGCTAATCATGTTGTTGTCTTGTATTGTAGTTTGTTATCAATATGATAAGGTTTCAATGTATGATTGTGAGGGAAAATAAATAAATCATTATTATTATTAAATAAATCATTATTATTATTATTATTATTATTTCTCCAGTTAAAAGCGAAGACAAAAGTTAAGTCTCCTTGGCATATTGAAGTCTTGTGGTTGACGAGTACGCTGTAAGATTTCGTTGGTTGAGTGGTTTGCATACATTATAAAGAAACTTTTACTTATCCTACTCTTTTATATTATTTCATAATAAATATTTAGATGATAGGGCTGAAAACATGTACATATAAATAATTTAAGGAAAATCGCCTTAATCACTTTTTCTAAACTGAGATCTCACTCACTTCAGCCTATCCGGGTCCACTGCTGGACATAGACCTCCCCAATTTTGCGCCAAACATCCAGGATGAGGATCCTCTGCACAGCAGTCCTCATCCAGTCGTACATACACCTATTGCCTCAATATATAGCCCCTCGATATGACATCTCTATAATATATATGACTCAGCGGCTGATTATACCCTTCTGTCTTTTCTGTAATCTACCTAAAAGTATGGATGTGATCTACGGTGCTGTAGCCATTTCGAAACCCAGCCTGCTCCGGTGGTAATTCATCGAGTCTTATGGCGAGACGATTCGTAACGACCCTCGAAAAGAGCTTATAGACGTAGCTCAGAAGTGAGATCGGTCTGTAATTCTTTAAGAGAGACTTATCGCCTTTCTTGTAGAACAGTACACTCGTGGCCCACGCCTCCGACGTGATATTCGGTTACCGCGACCGCTGCCGTAGCCAGGAATAGTGGGGATTCCGGGGACCGAGGGCCGAAACTTTTGTAGCAAACTCATGGGTTCTGCCAGGAGTCATCACGCTGGGCAGTTGGGTTGGTGACCGCAGGGCTAGCTGTATCGCAGTGATGACGCTGCTGCCCGTCTTCGGTCTGTGTATTTTAAAGCCAGTAGTTGCATTGTTATCCCGCAATCATCGGTTGGCTTCCTTAGCCCCAGGCTGATATAGGAACTTTCTTATCCCTTAGTCGACTCTTACGACACTCGCGGGAAGAGAGCGGGTGGCTATATTATATTATATTATAAATTATGTCAAAAATGATATTACATTTTTGACATAATTTATCTAATCGGTACTAGCGACGCCTCGCGATTTCATCCGCGTAACTTCCGATTTGTGGGATTGTCGGGATAAAGAGTAGCATAATATGTATTATTCAGAATTTACCGCTGTATACGTACCAAGTTTCGTTATATTCAGTTTAGAATTTGCGCAAAATTTGTAAAAACATACATCCTCACAAACCTTGGCATTTATAATATTAAGTACTTGGTGTAGTTGTAATATTAAGTGTAGGAAAAATAGTAGGTAAGTATCTAAAAATTTTTTCTATCGCAAAATGATACATTTGCTTGTCATCTTGTAAATTTATCAGTAAGCATTACCGTGATAAATCGATCATCGTCTCCGACGTGGCCTGGACGTAAATTAGAAAGAACTAGATTTGCAGGTACCCTCGAAGGTGTTACTGAATCTTAATAGCCAGCGATAGTGTTTCGATGACGTGTTTGTATTCGGTGCACGTTGAACTTTCTTATCGCTTTAAATTATTGAATTTTATTTAAGTGCTAGCTCTTAATTTAGTTTTATTATTTCTGTTTGACCTAAATGTGTATAAATTTTAAATATTATTTTCCTCTATACCTACATGAGGTCGAAGCTTGAGAGGAAATTTTTTATCAAAAAATATTTCATTTAAAGTGACGTATATATAATATCAATAGGTACAGCATATTAAAGAAATGCGGTGCGGCACTTAGTATTAATAAAAAAAATCCTCATTTACCTGATTGAAAAATGATGTGGTATTACGTATTTGCTTTAGAATGTTTTGTATAACGTTTTATTTATATCGCATGGGCATTTAAATACGTTTCTGCATAATGAGAGCTCATGCGGGATTCAAGTCTACTTATCATTTTCATATGTAAATAATTTCATTACTTACGATGAATTATGTATTGTTTCGACGTGTTTTAAATGATAGAGTCAGCGCCGGCAGGTTACCTTGTGGTTACTAAATCAAAATGGATACGAAACGTGCTCCTTTATCGAGCTCGGATATTAAATCTTGTATTTAGAAATTTGCTTTGAAAAAGACTGTTGTTGCTGCGAATGTATTTATGCGCAAATGGTAAAAACTCCATTTTACAACCAGTTTTGAAAACAAAGATGGTAAATTGGCAGTTGGGAACCACGGCTGGGCGATGATTGCACTAAGTACTTCTGACTTTACGCCGCCTTTGTTGTTGAAATATTTCATTATTAGGGGTTCAACGGGCGTTCTAGCCCGCATTCCCTTTGGACTCTAATATTTTAAGATCCCTTTGTTTACTTCGGAGCGATCGTCTCTCGGTTTATGGATATTACGGCTAATATTAGCGCGGAATTTAGCGTCAGAAGACCTTGGATATTCTCCAGTTTTAGGTGCTTTGTTTCTAAACGTTTGTGCAGTATCCGAGGACGTGTCATTCGGTCGGCTCTTTGTTTCTGGTCGAGGTGCAGCGGCCGGAGCGTGCGCTTCCTAATTAGCGGCGTGGGTCGACCGGCCTGATTTAACCTCGGCGCGTCATAGGTAGGGATCCCTAGTACATTTTTTTAACCTGATCAGTAACAAGCTAATTTTCCGTGAGTAGCTTCATTTTGATGAGGCGAACAAAAAGTTCCTCTTCGAAAACTCTCGATTGTGGTAGATAATAGAGTTAGCAGGAGGTAGAGCAACAGTGAGCGTAGGACCGGGATAACGTACCACGCAATTTGGAGGACAATATTACCATCAAATTATATGAATATTAAGTAACTAAAAGAAAAAAAAATCAGCTGGTTAGTAATAATTTTTGATGACCTTACGAGGTCATCAACTTGATGACCTCGTAAGGTCATCAAAAATAATTTTTTTTTCTGATTTTTTTTTTGCTTTTAGTTAGTTGATATCTATATAATTTAATAGTAATAATGTCCTACAAATTGCGTGGTACGTTATCCCGGTCCTACGCTCACTGCTGCTCTACCTCCTGCTAACTCTATTATCTACCACAATCGAGAGTTTTCGAAGAGGAACTTTTTGTTCGCCTCATCAAAATGTAGCCACTCCCAAAAAATTAGCTTGATACTGATCAGGTGAAAAAAATGTACTAGGGATCCCTAACTATCACGCATCATCGTGCCCTTGTTGTGCAGTAATTCTATTTATAATAAATTGTTAATTTTCTACTTCTTTGTTATTTTGTTGCTAGAATATTATTATTAGTTATCTATTAATGGATAGGGCAAGTTGCTATATGACTAGCACAGCAAAACTGGCGAAGTTTGCAATGATCCTGCTTTCTGCTCTAGGGGTTATGAATTCCATTCCTGCCTCGAGTCTTTGTGTATGTATTACATATTTATGTGTACATTTATTACGAAAAATATATATTAGCTAGAAGTCACTTAAAACACAGGCATTGATTTGCCTGCCTTAGGTAGAGACAACAGTGTATTTTTTTAATAACTCGTTTAACATATTCATATGTCGAATTATTACCATGAATAGTCCAAAACAAAATTTTATAATTCGATTAATGCGTACTTTTATGCACTTCATCGAACGTTTAATTATATACTATTTACTCAAATACATTTATTCGTTTATTTTAGGTAGGGAATGAAATTGTACTAGTCCCTGCAGTTATTTTCAGGTGCTCACGTGCGTGAATGTTTAGTTTTTATTTTTATTTTCTGTAAAATATTATCTAACTGTATGATTTGGACAGTAAAATATTGTTAAATTAATCATTCCCTAAAATAACAACCTTAGGATTTTTAGTAACACGCAGTATTATTATACAATTAGTAATAAAATATAAATATTGATGTTACTGCCTTTTCTTTAACCAGGGGTTCGTAAAATATTTGCGAGCGTTTTGTGTTTTTATAATAAAACACCTTCTTTGAGAAATGTTTTAAATGACGGCATAACTATAAAATATTTTACAATCCATTTAGAAGTTTAGTACTCTGTATACGTGGAATAATTTTGGTTTATATTGTTCCTGTAAGTAAAGCTATCATTTAGTTTCTTCATAATATAGAATGTTATGTCCCTTTGTTCATTTGTGTACAAAAAGTAACAACGTTATATACATTAAGGATCCAGAAGTGGAAAATATATAAAAGAGGCAAAAACACAATCACATATTTATTAACAATTAAGTAACAAAAATACCCTCACTTGTAGGTTGATCAATAACACAATAAATCACCAGAATGCTATACAAACATGTACTTACAGCCATTACACGAACTACTTTTAGTTACGTTACTAAAACACTACACAAGTCGCGCCGCACACCACCAGAGTCGAGAAGGAACAAGCCACTTTCTAGAACGACTATCGCTTTTATAGAGATTTGGTGGTGGGGGGTCGGTAACACTCAACTGACTCCTAAGTCGGCCATCCTGAATATTCGTCGTCCTCGACGCGCCGTTTTCATCCCAGGTGAACGTCCGGAACTGTAGCTGCTGGACCTGCCGCGTTGGCGTCGCTTGGCACCAACAGACTCTCCACGTCGGCACCATCAGCGTCAGTCCCTTCGACACTGGGTGGAACCCTCAGAAACTAGTGAAGGTTCCCTATCGGAGAACAGTGACTCGCGACTGGCAAACGGAGCAGCCTGAACAGCAGATTCATCCGAGGCTCGCGACTGGCAGGTAAAGCAGTTAGCAGCTGCGTCATCTGATTCAGCGGCGCCCGAGGCCCGCGACCAGCAGGCAGAGCAGCCCGCAGATGGAAGGCAGTCAGCGGCTGCGTCGCCCGGTCTGGCGGCGCCCGAGGCCCGCGACCAGCAGGCAGAGCAGCCCGCAGACAGAAGGCGGTCAGCGACTGCGTCGCCCGGTCTGGCGGCGCCCGAGGCCCGCGACCAGCAGGCAGAGCAGCCCGCAGACAGAAGGCGGTCAGCGACTGCGTCACCCGGTCTGGCGGCGCCCGAGGCCCGCGACCAGCAGGCAGAGCAGCCCGCAGACAGAAGGCGGTCAGCGACTGCGTCGCCCGGTCTGGCGGCGCCCGAGGCCTGCGACCAGCAGGCAGAGCAGCCCGCAGACAGAAGGCGGTCAGCGACTGCGTCGCCCGGTCTGGCGGCGCCCGAGGCCCGCGACCAGCAGGCAGAGCAGCCCGCAGACAGAAGGCGGTCAGCGACTGCGTCGCCCGGTCTGGCGGCGCCCGAGGCCCGCGACCAGCAGGCAGAGCAGCCCGCAGACAGAAGGCGGTCAGCGACTGCGTCGCCCGGTCTGGCGGCGCCCGAGGCCTGCGACCAGCAGGCAGAGCAGCCCGCAGACAGAAGGCGGTCAGCGACTGCGTCGCCCGGTCTGGCGGCGCCCGAGGCCCGCGACCAGCAGGCAGAGCAGCCCGCAGACAGAAGGCGGTCAGCGACTGCGTCGCCCGGTCTGGCGGCGCCCGAGGCCCGCGACCAGCAGGCAGAGCAGCCCGCAGACAGAAGGCGGTCAGCGACTGCGTCGCCCGGTCTGGCGGCGCCCGAGGCCTGCGACCAGCAGGCAGAGCAGCCCGCAGACAGAAGGCGGTCAGCGACTGCGTCGCCCGGTCTGGCGGCGCCCGAGGCCCGCGACCAGCAGGCAGAGCAGCCCGCAGACAGAAGGCGGTCAGCGACTGCGTCGCCCGGTCTGGCGGCGCCCGAGGCCCGCGACCAGCAGGCAGAGCAGCCCGCAGACAGAAGGCGGTCAGCGACTGCGTCGCCCGGTCTGGCGGCGCCCGAGGCCCGCGACCAGCAGGCAGAGCAGCCCGCAGACAGAAGGCGGTCAGCGACTGCGTCGCCCGGTCTGGCGGCGCCCGAGGCCTGCGACCAGCAGGCAGAGCAGCCCGCAGACAGAAGGCGGTCAGCGACTGCGTCGCCCGGTCTGGCGGCGCCCGAGGCCCGCGACCAGCAGGCAGAGCAGCCCGCAGACAGAAGGCGGTCAGCGACTGCGTCGCCCGGTCTGGCGGCGCCCGAGGCCCGCGACCAGCAGGCAGAGCAGCCCGCAGACAGAAGGCGGTCAGCGACTGCGTCGCCCGGTCTGGCGGCGCCCGAGGCCCGCGACCAGCAGGCAGAGCAGCCCACGACCAGATGCAGACCGGAGCGCTCGCTGACCGAAGACGTCCAAATGCCACGGCACACAATGTGCGCCCACCAGTCGACAGCACACCCAAGGCCACACGACAGGCAGTCCAGTCCGCCTCTCGAAGGCGCGACATCAGTGGCGACAAACGCTGACAAGCGCGATTAACGTAAAACGTCACTGGCGATAAACGCCGACAAGCGCAATTAACGTAAAACGTCACTGGCGATGAACGCCACAAGCGCAATTAACGTAAAACGTCACTGGCGATGAACGCCACAAGCGCAATTAACGTAAAACGTCACTGGCGATGAACGCCACAACAAGCGCGATTAACGTAAAACATCACTGGCGATGAACGCCACAAGCACAATTAACGTAAAACGTCACTGGCGATGAACGCCATAACAAGCGCAATTAACGTAAAACATCACTGGCGATGAACGCCACAAGCACAATTAACGTAAAACGTCACTGGCGATGAACGCCATAACAAGCGCAATTAACGTAAAACGTCACTAGCGACAACTACATAGCAAAATATGAATTTAAGAAACAGTTGGCAAAGTACTGTCTATTCTTTCATACTTCTCGCTCTCAAGGCCCTCATTCAATTATTCACACACTTTATAGTTTTAAGAAAACCTTTCGATCAATCACAACTTCACCAGTCATTTGATTCACACATCGCCAAACATAATTCACACACATCGCTTGTAATTCCCTAAAGTAAGATTGAGACGTATCTTTATATAAACCAGTATGGCGACAATTAATGACGGTGCGACTACTCGCAATTAACGAAAAATCGTTAGTGTGATGGCAAAAGCCAGTGCGACTACTCGCAATTAACGAAAAATCGTTAGTGTGATGGCAAAAGCCGGTGCGACTACTCGCAATTAACGAAAAATCGTTAGTATGATGGCAAACGCCGGTGCGACTACTCGCAATTAACGAAAAATCGTTAGTATGGGCGATAAGCGCCGGTGCGACTCCTCGCAATTGACGAAAAATCGTCAGTATGGCAACAAAGGCCAGTGCGACTACTCGCAATTAACGAGAAATCGTTAGTATGGGCGATAAGCGCCGGTGCGACTCCTCGCAATTGACGAAAAATCGTCAGTATGGCAACA
The DNA here is from genome assembly GCA_905220545.2 of Melitaea athalia. Lineage (NCBI taxonomy): Eukaryota > Metazoa > Arthropoda > Insecta > Lepidoptera > Nymphalidae > Melitaea > Melitaea athalia. The sequence continues at coordinate 18,172,483 of HG992182.1, forward strand.
AAGGCCAGTGCGACTACTCGCAATTAACGAGAAATCGTTAGTATGGGCGATAAGCGCCGGTGCGACTCCTCGCAATTGACGAAAAATCGTCAGTATGGCAACAAAGGCCAGTGCGACTACTCGCAATTAACGAGAAATCGTTAGTATGGGCGATAAGCGCCGGTGCGACTCCTCGCAATTGACGAAAAATCGTCAGTATGGCAACAAAGGCCAGTGCGACTACTCGCAATTAACGAAAAATCGTTAGTATGGGCGATAAGCGCCGGTGGTGATCGGTGAGGGTGCAGCCAAGCCCCCACAGCGCAGCAGATTCACGAAACGCCTTATGCGTCTCGGTGAGTGACGTCGGGCATCACTCGCGCCAGTACGTCACTTGCGTCAGTTGCGTAAGCACTCTAAACACACAAAAGACACAAATATAGCAAAAGTCGGACAGTACTCGTATTACTTTCAGAATTTAAAATTCGCGTTATCATTGCTGCCGGCGCAAGCGTGCACTCAAGCGTCCTTAAGCAACGATTTTTATATTTCAACTAAACGAGATTCGTTATTAAATGTTTAAAGAAATGAAATTTAATCATTTAAACAATGCAATGCGATTGATAAGATTCCGGACTCTCATCACTCGCTATGCACAAAAATATTGAAAACTGTATGAAACATACCGTAGTATTTGGCATATTTCTATGCTGATTTACGAATGTACGACGCCACTCATAAGTGGAAAAACATTACAGCAAAGGCGCCACTATTGCATGCTGATTCATGAAAAATATTACAGCAGAAGCTTCAAGTTTGCTTGCTAATTAACAAATGTTAATGACGAATGAACAATACTAAGAACGTGTCATAGTTCGCATGGTAGTTACTTACGTTTTGGCACAGGCTCCACGTTTGCTTACCCGTACTGCTACCATGGTGGTGTATACTAGCCGCTATCGTAGAATGCGGAGCACGGTCCGGCGTCCACTCGTTGAGCCACTGAACCATGTGTTCAGGGGCGGCTTGCGTCTTTCTACCTAGGCCTTCATAGGCCTTTGCGAATTAATTACAAGACTGAATTGAGTACCCTACACTTTTTGTCTACAGATAACTTATAGGGGCGATGAAAAACTGGCGTAGGAGAAAATAATTTAATTTCCACACTGCCCGTATTAAGGGATCGTAACAGTACCCGAAATAAATATGTCGCCTATCAGTTGCGTACTAATGATCTCAAATTAAACTGTCTTTACATGACATACCGACAACGGACTACTAGACCCAGTTAGTATTTGTTTACCGTCAATTCAAGTTTATTTTACTCTCTTGCGATTAAGTAATACATCGGTGCCAATTAGGATTGACGCGATAATACACTCTGGATAAATAACGCACAAATGTACTTCAAGGTCTAGTTCTGGAAATCTAACGTTACTCCTTACATATGACATCGACTCGGTATCCTGACTTCCTATTTCACGCAACCAACGATATGTAAAGTCGGTTAAATTAAAATATTTAATGACAGATTGAGGTTATGAGAGTTATATCGGACACACTATCGATCAAAACATCTACTTTTACACCTTGAGCTACGGATGAATTTAGATTGCTTCGTTTAGAACTAAATCTTTGTAAAAATTTACCTCACTACTATTATTGTCCGATTCCATAATAAGCGAACGTTTGTTTGAAAAGCATGCGTCTACTAAAAATGACCATTACATTGGCAAAAGGTACAAAATATTGTGGATCGCTTATGTCTGTAGAAGTCGAAAGGTACGACTTCGCTTTTTCAGAGAGACGCGTGGAATTAGAAACCTTAACCTTCTTAGGACAATACCAATTTTTATAGTTTAACCACAAATAACGCACGTATTGGTATTACTACCTGTATTTACATTATTAAAAGTTAAAACGCTTTCGCAACACGAGTGATTATGCTGACGAGCGCAGTTATTAAAGCTACGCAATTCGGTCTTAGGTTTAACGTACGCGGTAAGATACTCGACTAAATTATTGAGTGATAATTTCGTATTGTTGACCGCTTGGGGATCGACTATGCCAAACATAATAATTGAAGTCTTTAATTCGTCTGGCAAATCGCTGAAGTAACCTACGAGCGTATTCGGCATACCTTTAGTACCTACTTACTAGTGTCGGTACACATAGTGTTGAATAAAATGGCAGCTGAGTCTATGTAACGGGGACTTAACGACTTAAACTCCACTTTAAAGTTGCCCCACATTTTATCCTGCATCACTCAATCATTTTACCACGACCGCGCTTCAACCCGTAAACAACTACCAACACGATCTAAGCATTTACGGTCAAAATCGTGAATATTCGTATCGAATCGCGAAATATAAACACTATGACTGTTCACTTAAAAACTACTACGCAACGATTCCGTTCGATACACTGTCTTTCGTCCGCGATGTCGTTTTTGCGACCTACCCTCCGTCGCTGCCTCGACAACGAAAGTATTTGGTCCAACGCACTATCATGTTCGTGAGAACAATCGTGTCGCCTTCTAGAACTATCGCGATAACGACCGAAATAACTCGAACACTTTCGATGCAGTCTACGTGTTATCGGAGGCGTATCGATACTACGCGACGTGCTATGCCTCTCGCTAGATCTAGACCTAGAACGCGCTACAAGCTCGCCCGACCTGTCTATTGGATGCGAACGAGAGCGAGACATGCGTCTATCTGACCTACTATTGGTTTTGTGTCGACGCGACTTGTCACGCGAACCCGCTCCGATATCAGACATATCGAAAACGATAATAAAATCACAAGTAAGAAACAATAGCAACGAATAAATCCGCAAGACAAATGAACTGGTGTTTTATTCGTATTAGTGTGGGTACTTTTGTATTATTGTTGAGAGGAAAAGAAATACACCTCAAAACGTACGTTAATATGTGGGCGAAATAACGGTATGAATCCCACTTCTGAATTAAGGATCCAGAAGTGGAAAATATATAAAAGAGGCAAAAACACAATCACATATTTATTAACAATTAAGTAACAAAAATACCCTCACTTGTAGGTTGATCAATAACACAATAAATCACCAGAATGCTATACAAACATGTACTTACAGCCATTACACGAACTACTTTTAGTTACGTTACTAAAACACTACACAAGTCGCGCCGCACACCACCAGAGTCGAGAAGGAACAAGCCACTTTCTAGAACGACTATCGCTTTTATAGAGATTTGGTGGTGGGGGGTCGGTAACACTCAACTGACTCCTAAGTATACATTCTTTAAAAATAGTTGAGCCCTTTCCTCTCCGAGACTTTGAGATTGTTTGAAGATGATTCAGATATAATTTCAGATGTTGACGCATCTTAGGTCTAATGAGACATGATGAACGAGTATATAATTTTGTTAAAAAGTTTCTATGACATCTGTTTATTCATTATAAGTTTAGATTAAGAGATGAAACCAATTTGATTGTTTAGGGTTTCTAAATAATAAATATCGTGTTTTGTGATTAGGTAAGTCCTGAAATTATTTTCAATACTTGGTACTTGTGTCTAGATATTTATAGAATTAATGTAAATTAGTTTGGCTTCCTTGGTGTTCGATGACTCGTATAAGGAACCCAATAAAGATTTGATCCGTACCTACTTATTATGTTGTACTGTTGTATAACACACAAAAAAAAATGAAATAAAGATATTTTTATAATGGATTTTTTAGTTTTCAATGAATCTCCGTCTATACTAAAATTAAATTATGGTCTAAGATCCGAGAAGCTAAATCTTCCCTCATCTGTTAATTAGATGAAACAATTTTTTATAGGCTTATTTCAATAAGAAGCTTATTTTAATAAGAATTAAAGTGAAATTAGACTTTTGAAATGACATCAGTATTTTTGGCAAGATTTTAAATTGAACTGTAAGCCTACTAGATATGTATTTCTTATGATTTCTCTGGTTTTTTAATCTCGATTATTCTTAGTTTATATCTACTATAAAATATGATTTATGATACACATATAAATAAAAAAGAAACATTGGTAACAAAACATTGACGATAGTTTTTGCTATTTACCTACAACTATATATGTCCATATTTATAATTTTTTTATCCTAATTATAGGATAAAATAATTATCATAATTTTCAATAATTAAAACGTTACATTATTAAATGTAACGTTTTAATTATTGCAATCAGTTTAGTAGTTTCACAATCTATCTAAAATAGTAGAACAAATCTTGTCATTTGTGATATTAGCATATCCTGACACACGATAAGTGACCTTAAAAAGGCGAAGAACATAAAATTACCCCTCATGCGCCTAAAATAGTTTCACTTCAAAAAAAGTTGGTGAAGTATTTCTAAATCAATAATGGAACTATCTTAGTTTAATACTTAAAAATTATATGAAACTTATATACTAGAGAAGACGACATATTTAAAACTAGCTTCTGCGTGCGACTTCGTCGGCGTGGACTCCGCGTCTATTGGTCTAAGCATGATGATACATAGCCTATAGCCTTCCTCGATAAATGGGCTACCTAACACTGAAAGAATTTTTCTAATCGGACCACTAGATCCTGAGATTAGCGCGTTCAAACAAACAAATAAACAAACTCTTCCGCTTTATTATATTAGTATAGATAACGTTACAATTTGTGTGTTGTTAGTGTTAACACGCAAGTCCGATAGTTTCTTAGAATTTGCCTTATTACCGTTGTTGTTGTACAAAAATTCTATGTTAGTAGAGTTCAATAAATTTCATTGTTAATCTATACTTAATATATAAAGCTGAAGAGTTTGTTTGTTTTGTTGTTTGTTTGTTTGTTTGTTTTTTGTTTGTTTGTTTGTTTGTTTGTTTGTTTGAACGCGGTAATCTCTGGAACTACTGGGCTGATTTGAAAAATTCTTTCAGTGTTAGATAGCCCATTTATCGAGGAAGGCTATAGGCTATGTATCGTCACGCTAAGACCAATAGGAGCGGAGTCCACGCCGACGAAGTCGCGCGCAGAAGCTAGTGCTATTTTATACATGAGGAAGAATATTGTTAGTAGCTATTTCTGATACATTTCTATTTTAAAAACAAAGTGATATTGATAGGTTAATAAAAGTTCACATTACGTAGTCTAAAATCCTATAAAATATACATATGTATCAGTTTTTTAACTCAATGGGTGCACGATCCCCATTAAGTTCCCCGCCCCATTGCCATTACCCCGGGGTGCTTTAATTACGGCAGAAGCCCATGGCCTCTGATTTGGGGAACGCTTGCAAGTGAAATATTAGTCTGCGAATTTTTAATGTTCGATAAACGTTGCTATTCTTATGTATTTAATACAGGTAGGTACATGTATTTGTTCATACATAGTTATTTCATGAAATTGATGAAAAAGCTGGTGCGTGTTATACTTAGATGCAATGTTGTGGTTGTTCCCATTTTGTGATATCGCTAACACTACCTATTTATTTCTTGTGTAGTAAATAATGTAGCTACTGATTGAGAATAAATGATCAAATTTTTAAATCTGCAAAATATTGGTACATGGCTTTTAGGTAACTTATATATAGAGACTAGCCGACCCGTGCCCACTTCGTTGCGCATTAATTATTTTTAATAATTACTTCTAACGATGATATCTCAAAAACTATTCATCTGATTGATATAGTGTACAGGGCAATTTTAATCTGCATTAAATTCTTAAGCAAACTAACATATTTATTTGGATAAGGATTAATACTGAACTAAAGAAAATAGCTTTAAAAATAACGTAATGTTTTTAATTAAAAATTTGAACATAAAAGTGGTTATTGTAAGTCAACCGTAAGAGATAGAGATATGCTGTCGCGGACTTTTTTGTAGCATTTTTATAGATTTTGAATTCGCTAGTACATTATTTAACTATATCTTTGCTAGTTTACGCGCCGTTCGTAAGGAAAGGTCCCCGTTGGTGAGATTTTTTGCGATCTCTTCAACATTTATCGCCGTATTTCTGCTAATTTACATAAAATCATAATAAATTATATACCTAAACCTTCCTCAAGAATCACTCTTTCTATTGTTGAAACCCGTGTAAAAATCTGTTCAGTAGTTTTCGAGTTTATCGCGTTCAGACAGACAGACAGGAGGACAGAAAGACGCGGCCGGGGGACTTATTTTTATAATAAGTATAGATTAGAGGTATACCTCTATTGTATACTAACATAAATATACTAAATAGTTGGCTTTTTTGAACGTTCAACTATTTTGATCCATCAAATTACTTGAAACAGTAATATTAAAAAAAAAAAAAAAAAACTAATATCCATTATTGTTTTCTGTTACGCGAATTTCACTCATTATAATGAAACAACAACAGCAACCAGTCCTCCCGTGACGTGAGCATGGTTTGCTGTAAAGTAACCGAAACGTCGGGCATCTGAAAAACTTAATAAACCGCGACAAAAGTCCGAAAAAGTTGTTTCATTATAATAAAATCCATTATTTTATAAAGATGATGAAAGACAGAACGTAAACGTCAACCGATCTTTAAAATGCTATATCATTAATCATACAAGGCATTCGAAACCGGGTACGTTATCTAGGATTTGTATAAAACAACAACTAAACGAGTTGTTATTGTGTCAAGATAGCAAACTAAGATTGAACAATGGGAGTAAAACAGAAATTCCGACGATCGCACATGCACCTGTGCACAATGGTTTTGTTCATGCATTATGCGTCACACTACTGTGTCAAGATTGTTTCAAGGAAATTATGTCTTGTGTGTTGAATTTTTTTTTATCCCAAGTGTATTACTTTTTACGTTACTTGTAAGAGGGTTTGAGAGCTCAGGATTAGCACTCGAGTTGTTGTGAACTTATTTTATCTACTTAAAATATATTCCAAGCTAATCGAACCGTCGCGTCGCGTCGGTTCTTGTTGAAAATTTTATATTTATTACGGTTTTGTTATGTTATCTTTAAGTATTTTTATTTTGTTATAACTAACTTGATATACCACGCGAGTTTAACTAACTTGATATACCACGCGAGTTTGCTTGTAGGTATTTACGTGACTATAAGTTATTACATTGAAACAAGTGATATTTTGTGGTCTATAAACAGCTCCGATACAAAAAGAGAATAAGCAAAGACATTAGTATTTTCATATTAGTACATAGGATCTACCGTCATGATGATTGTTTTAAAGAATAATGATTCTCATCAAATAACAAAATCCTGAGATATAAATTAAAAATCATAAAAAGTATATTAAGGACGCTATAAACGAAAATCTACGATTTGGATTCCGGTTAAATTCGTACACTTAACGAAATTAAACAGCGTTAACGTAAACATGTGTGACTGAAATTCTGCGGAGGCACTAATTGATCGCAATGGAAGCTAGCTACATTTAATTCTACCTACTGATTTTCAACTGGGAATTCGGAGTCTCTTAATTTTGCGGTTACAAATGCTAGATATATCGCTACACTGTTTTTTTTTAAATTTGCTTTATCGAATATATAATTTAGAATAAACTGTGATTCGTTTTGTTTATTCGATTTTGTTTTTTAATATATCCTGTTAGATAAACATTTATGTTTAAAAAAAAACGTTTTCAGTTTTTACAAAGGACGTGTTGTTTGTTCGACTTTTTCATTTAATTATTGCATACTTTGAAAGATTTAATGGATTTATTTAAATTAGAAAATCTGACATTGTTAACATTCTTCTATGTCCATAAAATAGTATTACTTCCGTTAAATTTGCACTGCATTTAATTTACCTAATATGTCTATAATTAGCGTTTTTAATGGCACATAACAATCACAGGTATGCTAAACAGTTCTGCTGCAAATAAATATATAAATAAATTGTATATACAACACACACACACGGTCGTCTGTTCGTTGTTGTTAGCAACTTAGTGCTTGTGTTATAGGTAACAGCCGACTGGTATAGTTATATTATTATTTTTTCTTTTTTTTTCGATAAACATACATATAAATACTACATATATAAATAAATATATATTACACCCAGACTCGGGGTGGGAAACGAACCAACAACCCCCAGAGCAGAAAGCAGGATCACTACCCACTGCGCCAACGGGCTAGTCAAAAAAATGATTATTTTGATCTTAAATGACCTATACCTACCTACTCATGACGCACACTAGAGGCACGCGTATAAACGACTGACTTTTTATATGGATACCATTACGAGGGTATTAGAACCAGTTTATGGTCATGTGGGATGGACGATAGTCCCTTCATATGTCATTTCTTTATGATTTATAGTTGAATATTGATGATGTACTAACGTTTATGAACAAGACTTGTTATGGAGATAAAAAAAGTAAAATGATACAAGCGTCAGTTTTAAATACGCTGTATGTAAATGAGAATCATGTGTTCACCTTAACATAAATGATTTTTTGTTAATTTATTTGTCTGGCATTATTTTATCAGATAAACATTTTATATATTATAGTTTTTTTTTTTTTTTATAAAGGATACGGGTTAGATTATTGTAAGACTTTGTTCGTCATGGCACTCTTTCTTTAGAATAAAATAATTATTTTAGACTTAACATGCTTGTAGCTATGAAAAAATAGACTGTAACAACATACTAACCCAACTTTTCTCAGTCAGTTGTGGTGTTACGAGTTTTAAAAGTAATTAAAAATAGAAGGTACTGTTTAATAAAACAACTACCTAGTCATCCAGTTCTACGGTTAAGGCTAGCTTTTTAATTTCAATCTTAAAGTAAAAATTTTTTCAAATACTTTGTTATCTTTTGTTTTAAGGGATGCAAGGATTTCTTCTATAATTTACTAAACTTTATAAAGTTTAGGAGTTCGTGAATTTTAATGGTTTGATGACGACGCGTTGGCGCAACAGTCACAGCACTGATTTGTGGCTGTTGCGCTGGCGGTTGCGGTTATGACCCCGCACATGACAAACATTTGTATTGGCCATACAGATATTTACCGTAGTCTTGGTGTTTGTGCAGTTCTTGCGGGTCTCACCACCTTGCCTCGGAGAGCACGTTAAGCCGTCGGCCCCGGTTGTTATCATGTGCACCAGATAGCGATCGTAACTCATAGAAGGGAATATATCCGCCAACCCGCATCCTTCTCCTACATGGGGAAAGAGGCCTATGCCCAGCAGTGGGATATTACAGGCTGAAGCGTATAATGGTTTGATCTCTTGAATAGCTTTTGTTTTTAGTATAAAATTCTTCAAGTATTTGTAATCATATGCACCTACTTGCAGTTTGAACAAAGGAACAGGCGACCGTGTTTAAAAAAAATACACCTATGTATATGCAAACATAGCTATGTAACATTTTTAAATAATATGGATAAACTTTCCTAACATTATTTTTAAGGTCTCTTAAACTTGACTAGTAGATAAGTATGTATAATTGTATACCTTTAAGTCTGCCTTTTTGTATATAATATATTTTACATACCTAGGTTGAAAAAATATATATTAAATACGAAACAGTTATTCACGAGTCTATAACATTGTATGTTGAAAATAATTATTTGTATTATTCTATGTAAACGTAATAATTCTACACATTTTATAGTCTGGAATAAAGTTCAGTGAAAATTAGCTTTAACTACACGGCCGCGTTTCAGTATTCCCATCTCATACTACATAATTATAAAGCGGCGATTTTATATTTTAGTAATTTAAGTTTAAACGTAGTTTTATAACTTAGACTAGACCTCTGCAGCTCTGACTTACAGTGAAAGTAGTGCATTAGTACAGAAGATTAGATTCGGAAATCTAATTTGAATTTGAAGAACAAATGTGAGTGGTACTTGTTAGTACGAAAATTCGTTCTATAAAAGTGTTTTGCCTTACATTAAATTAATGAATAGAATATACTTTATTGTACAGCAGAAATAGGTATCGTATTTATAAATAAAAAAGTAAACAAACTAAAATAATTGTATCTGCTCGCAAACGAAAAAAAACCGACTTCAATTACATCGACAAGTAATACAACGTAATAAGACGAAAAAATAGTCAAGTAAATATGCGCTATTAAAGATTACTCAAAAAGTTGTAATCAGTTTTCAATCTAATTTAAACAAGACTACAAGACAAGTATTAGCTTTCGATTAAAGTAAGAATCATCGAAACCGGTACACCGAGTAAAAAGTTATGCGGTATAATATAACGTAGGTCGACAAAAAAGTAGTCAAGTAAATACGCATTATTAGATATAACTCTAAAAGTACTTGTCAGATCTCAATTAAATTAAAATGGGACCACATGACACGCAACACCTTTCAATTAAAACAAAATTGATCGAAATCGGTCCACCCAGTCAAAAGTTCTGAGCTAACATACATAAAAATAAAAAAACATACAGTCGAATTGAGAACCTCCTCCTTTTTTGGAAGTCGGTTAAAAATAGCTTCTAAAATAACTTATAGGGGATCCTATCGCTAATAGAGCAAACTGCAATGATACGTTATATGTAAAGTTTTGCCATATATGAAAAATAAATCTTGTTTTGAGTTAAATATGAGGTCATGTACTCCGGGGACGAGAACTTCGTAACGAACGAGAACTTTTGTAGGTACTTCCTCAGTGTTAAGGCTTATGTTACTCTTCCAAGAGTTGAGCTTAATCTTCTTCACGGTAAAAGTACAAAGAACTGTGAGTGGATCCCATAAATTTTGGCATCGTAAAACTTACCCATAAAACTCAGGATGTGTAGTAAATATTGAGTTCGTTGCGCCGTGTCACGTCTGTTTCTCTGTTGAAATTTATATCTTTCACTAAAATCAATTAAATTTGTGTTTTTGTTTGAACTTCTAAACTTACTTATTAAAATAATTTGGTGTAGAAATATGAAACATACTGTTCTATTTTAATAGAATGCTCAAGGGTTAAATCAACAGTTTATAAGACTTCCGAAATAGAATCTCACACCCGAGTTTGAATTAAATCACTATAATTATTTAATAGTAATTGACTCTGAAAAGTATATTTCTTTGTTAAATCTTTGTACAGTCTTTTGAAATGTTATGTTTTTCCAGATAGCAACAATGCCAACAAAGACATGCTAAAATTACGTTCATAACGTAACTTTAAGACCTTCGTGAAACATTAAACCTTGGCTTTATTAACGTTTGAAAAGGTTTTGCCATAAATATTTTTATCGTAACCATGACTTCATTAACTCCGTATGTCATGACACAGGAAGGAAGTTTTAGTATTGATGTCAACCATTATTGCTTTTTTTTATTCATTTTTCAAAAGATGCTATATTTATTGTATCTTTGTGTTGTTAAATTGACAACTACGTTTTACAAAAAAAAGAAAAATGTATTTTGTTTTCTGTACACAAAGCTTGTCGAAGTAAAACAAGTAAATTGGGATAAACTAATTGAGATAAATTAAGGAGAGCTGTTGCTATCATTGACGTGATCACTGATAAGAGAAATACAGAGGCAGTCGAGACGTAGTAGGCTTACCTTACTTAGACAATAAGTTGTTGAGATAGGGCGGCCCTTGCTAATGTATTCAAGCAATTTCGCTAACGCTCTGCCTCTCGGGACCATCCCATCTAGGGCTGGATTAAATTTGTACCCTTCTGTTTTTATTACTTTCGTCGAGAATACTCTAATGTCAAGGTTCGACCGATAAAATTTGTCTACGATTTCCTTTTAAATACGTTTTATTCGTCTAGCAGTTACTATAATATAAAGTAACAGTAGATAGTAATCAATTCATTATGTTTTTTAAAAACCATTATTGTTTCAATGTTATCTCAGTGAAGTGTCGTATTTTGGAAATATTAAATTTAATGTTGTACTTCGAAGTTTTATGCGACAGTCGTTTTCAACGTTACGATATTTTTATGATGCGTTGCTTCTGTTATGCCGTTTAGTAAGTCTCGTTTCTTATCAACATGTGATGTTACTGTCTTGTTCTCGTTTAACAGATATTGTATATATTTAAGGTGTTTTTCTACCGGAATTACTTTATCATTTACGACTTATCTAATTTTTATAAGGTACGCGACAATTTTGTGAACAAATAGCTTCTCCACGAATCAATATTGGTTTCAGAAATTAGATCCAAGTATAGAAGTGTGTTTATTGCTTCAACATAGTATTCTCGTGGGTATAAGCGTTGAACTATATTTAGCTACAGTTTTCCCTTTCGAGTTACTAGGAACTACAAACTTTATTTGCATATTTAAAGGTTAAGTAAAAGGTTATTTGTAACCTTTAACTAATTTATATGTTTAAAAACATGCCTGGTATAGTACTAGTAAGGTATTACTTATGACTATGACTCGTTTCTTATCAAGCAAGCATTTAATAAGAAGTATATTCGTGAATTAAACACAATATAAGTAATAAACAAAATATTCGATGAGTAATTAGTTTATGTGAAATTAAAATCTAAATTTGAGACATAACCAGGAAATCCATAAGCGAGCTTAGACGCCGCGAGCACTTGGCATGAGATGACCGAAGAGGCATCTTGGCTCCTCTTTAGAACACTCCACCCCTCACAACGCCTTGGAAACTTGCCCGATAGGCTTTAGATAAACGCTACCGTATTGCGACTCCCGCCGAAGGTTATTATTTTAACTTCTTTTTGTGACTCATTAGAGATTCCAATTACTTTGCGCCGTTTGTTTTTGGTCACTTATAATTTTGTATAACGTTGTACGAATGTGATTCACGATTATACGTAAGCTTATTTATAGCCATGTTAGTGCGAACAAAGAGACATATATTTCAGCTGATTTTAGAAGTAACATCCTGTTAAGTTCTTAGTTTCTAAACGGTTGAAGAATTTCATTTCGACAGACGGTAGAACTGTGAATATTAGTTTTTCTTTTTTGTAATATTTGGAATCAACATTTATTACAGTATTAAAGTATGTCAAAGTTATTACCGACATTCATATATGTTAGAAATGAACGTATATATAATATCGGCGATGAGAACGAAATTTTATTTCTTCATTTGAACATGCCTTACGTTGGCATCACGGGAATGTAGAGATCTCATTTTAAATCTTCTGTTGTCAAACTTGTCATGACGAGTTATCTGTCCGAACTCACTAGATATGTAGGAAGTGTTTTTATTCAATATTTCTTCCTAAAACTAAGTAAGATTAGAATTTAAACTCTTTAGAGCTTAGGTTTCTTCAAAGTTTACTTAAACTTAATGGGTTCCTATCAATGAATTGGAAGTTGGATATTTTAGGCTTTTGATTATTTATTTATTTATTAAAAATTTATTTTCACATTTGAAACCGTTACAAATGTGTATTAATATTAAATTATACAGTAGTCAATTCCAACGTCTAAATAAGATACAATATACATACATATCGCGTATATAAATATATTTGATAACAGCGTTTGTTGAGCCGACTTAGTCTATAAGGCTGTATGGCTGTAATGAAGAATAAAAAAACAGCGTTTGCTCTTTACAATAATGATAGGTGTAAATGTTAGTAAATATACCTAAGTTAACACCGTTGGCCGCAGAAGTTAATTTGGACGATGAAGATTAATAAAAAAGGAAATTTTGGACGCTCGCCACTTTCCTCCCTTTTTCCCAATCGCTCAAAGTGAATTTCTTTGTCTAGATTTACATCCTGCTGATAATTTAGTGTCGTAGAGAACAGACGCCGCCGGATATTCGTAGCTTTACCGTCGCTCGCCGCCAGTTATTGAAAAATAAATAAAATTTTCAGTGATAATAAAATCATTGTATTTCAAAATTAAAAGCTGAAGTATTCAGTTCAAAGTCCCTTAGGTTTTAAAACTTGATAAAATTGCAATCGTTTGTTGAAACTGTCGTTAGAATTAGGTACTCGAAATCCCATGGCAATATATTGGCATAGGCGGAGCACGTATTTATATAGGCGGAGCACGTATTTATTGTAAAAGTTCTTTACGTCCTTTATTTGTGGGAAAAGTTAATGATAAAGAACGTAACGTTTTAATAAAAAATATTAGAGGGTTTAAATCGTTTCTCAAAGCTTTTCAAATAATTATAAATATTTCCATTTGCTTTTCGTGTTTATTTCTTTAGTAGATGTATCGCCCGAACGTTTGCTACTGCAGCCGCGAGTCTATTCATCAACGTCCGAACTCCGACCTTTGCCTGCTTTTACGTTTACTTGCCGCATTTCACGTCGACCCGTGCCTGTTAGCTATAATAATCGTAAAATTAGGCCACCATTTAATGAAAACCGAACAAAACCGGCTGGTTTTACCTTATCAGAAACGATGTTGCTTCTGAAACACGGAACGTTCTAATCCTCTTTTTACAGGTCATATATTTTCTCCTTTATGTTAATTTTACTACCCGAGCTGTTTATTTCGATAGGTTCTAATGTGTTGTTTTGATTCGAAGAGAAAGATTAAATTCTTCGGCAACAAAGTATCGACTTGTATTTGTAGCTCTGTTTTTTTAAAGTGGGTTGATGCCACTGACTTTTCAAAACAAAAAGGTTTAACATTCCGATCAACAGAATAAAATTATAGGTACTGGTCTCTAGCATTAGATCATAGATGCGCTTTTATTTATATTGATTATGATTTTATATTTCCTTAAACAGCGATTCGGAGAAAATTTTAAATGATCAAAAGAATCTACGCATGCATCTTGATTTTTGAGTTTTAGTACGTCCCTGTTAAACTGGTTTTACTTGTACATTTTTGTCCATTATTGAGTGAATAATTTCGTCCAAGATTAAAAATATTCGAATCGAATATTGAAATTAATGCAAATTCTTATTTGTACGTCTTTGTTTTCCGAAATAAAATTCAATATTGGCTTTTGAAATTGTGCATGTTTAACTTTTGTATTATTTGTACCCGCGTACAAACATTTCCAACTATTCAAGTGCGTTTTATGCAAATACAAATGTACCACTCGAAACGAGTTTTTGTTGTCCGGTGTCAGTGGCGATGATCTATCAATGTCACCGTTTTACCCTTCTTTGTGAAAAGCAGTGTTACTAAGGAGATTAGAGAAATGCGAGATTTTTGTTCTTTGTTATTTTGACGGCTGGAGAATATTCATGTATCCGCTCCAGTAATTAGGAGTAGACGTAGTTTAGCTGATGGAAATGCTCATTGTTCTGAACAGTTCGTTTTTTAACAATGTGTACCACTTTAGAGGTTGGAACTACTGTCCATCTAAATTTCACACTTTGATTTAGTACTTTAAATTAAATGAGAGTATAAGGAAAAAAATAATTTCATAGAATTTTAGCAAAAAAAAAAAAAGTTCATCAGTTTAATTAATATCATGATACACATGAGCATTTATCACTTTATTCATTATTATTTCGGTAATCGACATAAAAATATTTTACTTTATAAATATTTGTAGTAATTAATAAAGAATCAAATATTTCATCATATTTGTATTCTCTCATAAAATATAATCCGTATTAATAAAAATGCGGCGACTAAATTTATATATACTGTGGTTCGGAGTTTTCAATACCTATCATAACATTAAAATTATTATTTATCATACCGTATAAATATCAGATGCATTATTTGATTTACGAGCTGACCCGACAGACATGTTTTGTGAGTAATCGTTACGTTTTTTGAAATTTTCTATTTTGTTCCTAATATTTTTAATTTTTCATAAATTTCTTACCTTCGGTAGGTTTATTATGTAGTATTGAAAAAAATCGCCGAATAGGTCTAGCCGTCCTAGGCTTTTGCGCTTAGCGATTTATTGTTATAAATATAATACATAATCTTCTATATATATAAAAGAGATTTCCACCCATTGACTCATCACGATATCTCTGGAACCATAAGGCGTAGATACATGAAATTTATTCGGAATATTCCTATTGCCGAGTAGAGGTCAGCTAAGAACGGGTTTTACAAAATTCCACCCCTAAGGGGGTTGCGGGGGTTAATAACATAAACGGCAAAACAACGTTTGCGGGGTCAGCTAGTCATATATATAAAAGAGATTTCCACCCATTGACTCATCACGATATCTCTGGAACCATAAGGCGTAGAGACTTGAAATTTCGTAGGAATATTCCTTTCACCGAGTAGAGGTCAGCTAAGAACGGGTTTTACGAAATTCCACCCACAAGAGGGGGTTGCGGGGGTTAATAACATATATGGCAAAACAACGTTTGCGGGGTCAGCTAGTTTAAATATAAAAAAATAGGCGAGGAGTGAAAATAGTTCAATGCAGACATAATCAGTAAATGAAAATCGGTTTTAATTTGCATCTCCGTGCGTCGCTGTGAAGCCGGATTGTGCCGCTATTGATTTATCGGTCATGAATAAGATGTCCGATAACCATGTGTTTCTCGTTAATCGGCTCCTCAGATAAGGACTATTTTAATGGCCGCATTCGTAAATGTTTACTTCTTAGTGATCTAAAAAACTGTTAGATTTACGACACATGTTTGGAGTAGTATTTAGTGTGCTACTAATATCTATATATTATTACGTGAAGCGAAAACTTTGTACCCCTTTTACGGAAATTCGCACACTTATAGTTTGTAAGTAATAATTGTAACTTGAGTAATTATGACATGCTAGTGCGTTGGTTAAAGCAACTGGCTGAGGGGTTGGCGGAGCATTAAATATTATGTATGTTCGCATAGGGGTGCTAATATGATGTATTAGCATTTATTTTTCGTACACGTTCTTCTGTAGGTCTACCATGAGTTTTGTTACAAGCGCACATGACGTAACTACAGTAGTAAACGTAGAAACGCAACTGGAATATTTAACTATACCATACCTATTATGAGTATTTCTAAATTTTACTATAGAGTTTATCGAGCACTCGATAAGACTTTATAGTTTTAAATGCGTTATATTGCGTATTAGTTACTAATATCTTTATCTTTCTTCCGTATAGAAAACTACACTCGCTAACGTGTATCGTCTCTGGAAACTCATGGTAGACGTACTGATACTCGAACGGCGTTAATGCTACGTGCACGCGGCGTTTGAACGAGTACGTCGTATCGTAGCGATTTTAAGATGGGGAAAAACTTGTGCCATGTAGTACTTCAGCCTAGGCTTTTTGTATGTAAATGTAGTGTAATACATGCTTCTCTTAATGTTACAAATAAATAAATAAAATAAAAAAATTGCGCGTTTAGTGTTGGTGTGAAAACGCGCGAATGATATTAAAAACTTAAAACTATTATTTATAAGAGCCAAAAAATCACATTTATATTAAAAATCATTAAAAACCTTGTTTGTTAACATTACTGTACATTTTTATCAATAACTAGCTTCTGCGCGCGACTTCGTCGGCGTGGACTCCGCTCCTATTGGTCTTAGCGTGACGATACATAGCCTATAGCCTTCCTCGATAAATGGGCTATCTAACAGTGAAAGAATTTTTCAAATCGGCCCAGTAGTTCCAGAGATTATCGCGTTCAAACAAACAAACAAACAAACAAACTCTTCAGCTTTATATATTAGTATAGATTATTAAATCTCGTAACTCATAAATCTAAAAAAAAAAACTTAAGATGGAACTAATTAGAGCGAAATCTATTTTTTTTCACAAACACACTTCGTTAATTCAATATAAACTAATCGTCACGTCATCGAAATACTTATAAACAATCTTTATTCGATAATAGTGGGAATAGATTCTATTATTGTCGAGTAGACGTACCCCGTCTATATTTTTTGTTAATATATTCGTGTGTAGAGTGGTCGGTCGCACAGCTGCACCGCATCCGCCCGGCCACATCGTGCTTCAGTAAACACAAGTACATCCTGACCTCAGAACAGTGAGTGCACTAGATGTGACGTACCACGTACCGCTTGTAATGTATAATACTAGTGTTCGGTCGCTGTATTATTTGCGTGGAAGAAGTTAATTACGCCATAACATCAAAAACAACTTTATTCAAATAGTCTTCGAAAGCACTTTCGAATCGTCATTTTACAAATTAAAATTAAAAGTGATTATTATTTTTAAAATTGAAGCTACCACCGATACGGAAAGTAGATTCTGCAAAGAAGAATCGGCAAGAAACTCCATAGTTACTCTATTGAAAATAACATATAAACTGTGTTTTAGTACAAAATTAGTAATATCTTGCATGATATACTGCATCACTAAATCCAAAAATCTTTATCAACTATGTTATCCTGCACCGAATAATAAGCCTTATCTATTAATTTCTTTTTACACTTTAAATTTATATCGAGACACTTGCAAAATTGTTTGTGGAATTTTATTATACATGCGAATACCATAACCCAGAACGCAAACGTTTCAATATACAATAATCAATTTCATTTTATTAGTATATACTTGGATTTATTATGTATATTGCATTACTTACATTATGTATGTGTCGAGCTGACAATTCGATATGAGAAAAGATATTCTTTTTTGTATCCCAAGGGAACTCTTTCATTTCCTGTAATACAAAATATCCTGTATATTGACGCATCGTGTAAGCTATCTTCGTATTGAGTTTCAATAAAATCCAGTCTGCGGTTTCCGCATGACGTGTTGACAGATGAACAATTGTATGATTTTTTGGTTTTTATTATACGTATACCTAATAATTGTAGGTACATAGGAGAAAAAAAAAACAGATATAATTAGGTCAAACGTTTGATCAAACATTTGATGTGTATTTATCGCGAATGTAAAAGTTTGGCAAACGAGGTCGAATATATTAAATTTTGATGAACAACAATTCTCTTTGATGACAAACCTGCGCCAAGTTGGACCTTCTAATTCAAACACATCAAAAGTTATGACGTCACAAATTACCAACTTCACTTTTAATGAAGGGGAAACATCGTGGTTTTTCGAAAGTCATTTTATTTCAGTTTACGAACAAATTCGAATAATAATAAGACGTAGCGAGAAAAATATTTGTCCAAGTTTGTAAAATATTTGAAAATTTTGTTACTTTTGCGTACTTCTATTAATAAATATAAATATATACCTATAATACCTAAATAAATAACCGCGCCCTGTGATTTTACCTGCATCATGCTCTCTCCCTTTTATTTGAACTTTTTCGGTCTCCTAAGAACTCTGGAATGAGTGGTAGTCTGTGTTATTCTGGATCTATATTATATATGTACGAATATATATTACCTTTTTTATTTAAATCACACTCACTTTCGCGAAACTTGCTGCGACAAGTCGCCCGAGTTTGCAATGTCGCCATCGCCGAAATATAGGGAGTTTAAAAATGTCGATCGTAGTAAGTCCCGTTAAGTAAAAGTGTTAATAGTGGCCATCATAGATTAAAAACAGTTAAAAAGCAGCTTAAGATTAATTTTCATGTTTTGTTGTTAATCAATACTGTTTAAATCCCCATCGTAATACACATAACATCACGACACACGTCTTTGCATATACGGTACATTTACACTTTGCCTGGCAAATTATAGTAACCGTAGGTACTCACATATTATCGCAATCTCTTAACCTTATACAAAGTATAACTCTCAAGTAACGCAACAAGTCAGAGGCGCTTAAAGCATGCCCTTTGTATCCATGTACTGTATACCGAAAATTCGTATTAGTATCTTAGCTCTTAAAGCTTAGGTAATAAGAGTCATGGAACATTCTACATGTTTACGAAGGGGGTGGAATCTCAGCCCCTCTGTAAATAATTACGTCTGCCCACTACGACGCCATGAGGGCGCATCCCCTAGCAGTTTTAAGCGTACCCTCGCTTTTATGTTTCCTTTGGCTTTTCGGGAGTTTCAGTGATAAAGAAGAGAATAGAAGTACCTTCATTTCCTACTCATTATTGAATGTCGAATTTTAATTGTGTGCGATTCGCGCTATACCTGTTTCGTAGCATGTATTTAACTAGCTTTAATTTTTTAATTGATTCAACTAATACAGGATAGCATAATGTAACAATTTTATGTACAATTTAAGTTTTAAGACTAACTTGTAAGTGAAAAAGTATTAAAAAAAATTAGAGCGAATGATCTTTTTCAAAAATTGTAACTAATGTTTTTACATACTGTGAGTACACCCGTGGATATAGCGTTTGCTATACAAAATAATGTGGATCTCAAAATATTCCGATTAACGACTCAATATTTTTTTAAATATTCTTCACTTCTTCAGCAGTAATATTAAGTAGATACGAAATATACCTAGTACCTACAATTTACTATGTATTACGAAACGATTAGCAACCCTAACATAACCGTAGTTTCGAAGTACTCTGAGTTTGTGGATCACCTTTGCCTTACCTCTCATTAGTTGAAATAAACGCATATAGCTTACGAAATGTGCTCACTGGGTCGAAATGAACCTCGTCAGAAAATGTAATACAAGTTTTCGCGGTTAGTATCGAATGAGATGAAATAAATCCCGATATAATCAAAATACTACACATATTTGTTTAAAATCTAAATAATTTGCTCTAGGAGTTGCATTTATATGTACCTAGTTACCTAACCAATTTTATTTTTGTATTCCGTGGAAAGGTTAAAATTATAAATGTGAAATGTTTTAGGGAGAGAAAGGTACCTAATTGTTAGTCTTAGATGCAAAATACTTATGAATAGGTAGCTAAAAATCAAGAATTACACCTAAACTACATTTTATACCAGAATTCTGAATTTGAAACTACGCGGAAAAAACAGCGATGAAAACTAGTAGGCTAGTAGGAAATATATCACGTTGTAAAAAATGACGATTCGATGAGAGCACAGTAGTAGCTATAGAACTCAAGTTTAACTAACCTTATCAAAGTAATTCAAAACTCATATCACACCAAAATAATAAGGATGACAATAGGTATTGTTACGTAAAATAGTATTCTTTTGACCGTATTAATATAAAAATCTTGTTATTGTCTTTTAAGTGAGATAAAATGATAGCGAAGTCGTTTTGTTACTACTTATTTCATTAAGATTCGGTCAAGTATACTCATATATCGAAAGAGAATGAGGTCTCATCTAGTATAAATGTTAACATGAAAATATAAATAACTATCAGGAAATATAAGAAAATAATGTCCGGAGTTCCGGACTAGCAATGATGTTATAAAACGATAATGTTGAGGCTGTGACAAATGGCATCGAGTAATATTTATTACGATCTCCGAATAAACAACAGTCAGAAACAGTCCTACCAGCGCAAATAAATAAGATTGTCCTTACAAAATGGTTTTTCATGTCCTTTTGAGAAATTAATTACAGAAAGTAGTTAACGTTGTAAGTGATCTTTAAATTTTGTTCTTTATAAATCTTTGAATCTCATCATCATTTAAAAACCTTATTATTTTCCGTTGCTTGTAAGACATACTGGTTTATATGATTAATGATGTAAAAATATGTAATCTTCCTCTCAAAACTCTAATGCTGATATTGAAGGTCGTAGCTTCGTCATTTTTGTTTTTTGAGTATTCACTTACCTCTTAGAGACAAAACTGAAAAACAAAAATTGTAAATAAAAGAGATAGTCTGGAAATTCTCTCATTTTCTCCTACATGAAGGCTTATGCCCAGCAGTGGGATGTTAGTGATGTTACAGGCTGAATCGTGAATTTCAAGAAGTTTTATAGTTATTTTAAGAGGACCAACATTTTACTGATAATTTGCTTTTAAAATATTCTACGATCCATGCAAATTCTCCCTCTCTCTCTTGTCGTTTGAATTATGAATACATTCACAAAGTATATCAAGATAAGATTGATATCAACTTGTGCATTTATACAGTAACCCATGTTCGAATTGTATAAAGTTTAATCGTACGAATATTAACACAGTCTTAACAGTTTCTTAGGTGTAAAATTATATTGAATTTGCACTCTGAGTTCACACGATGGAACACAGATCTTTGTATTCACTCGGAAACGGCTAGTGAATACTCTTTTTGTTGCAAGATATAGGTCAAAAGCTACCCGACGTAAAGTTATTTATTACTGACTGCGGACCTTTTCTTTTGGATACAGTTCATGTATTGTTACTTTACTTGCTTAATTTTGGTGAATAATACCTAAATATGGGATAACTTAATTTATATTTTCAACTTTATTATGGCAATAAAATGCATTTACATCAATGATTTTCATATAATTTTGTACAAATAATATGTTTTAGAACCTCAAATAACTTTATGCAACATTTTATATTAGGTCGGATATTGTATAGTCTACGTGTACTATAAACGTTGATTATTCTTTACTGCGCATATGTACCAATGGGTTAGGATATGAAATAGTTTTAGAATTTTAAACAATAGTTAGTTAGGTGGCAGCTACATGAAAACATTTCTGTCAAGGGTATTAGTAATTTATATGGTGGAGTAACGTAGGTACACGCTATATGTCAAGGTTTTAAGGTTATAAATTTATATTCTACGTTAGGATATAAATATTGTATGTACTGCTATATTGCTGTTCTCAGCGGAATGTTTTTCTCTTGGCATATATGATACGTATTCAAAGAAAAAGTTGATACTTTTATATTCTTCACTAGGAAAGTAGGATAATGTTTGAGTTTTGTAAGACACTAACTTTAATTCAACAACTAAGCTCATATATCCATCAATAAAAATGCTGAAGTAAAATGTGATTTAAACATTTTAAACTTTTAAATATTTTACACGCCGTTGTAGGTACAACAAATGTCAATTTATCTGAATTAGACAGCATTCCTCCAGATCTAAGTTTGGGATCTAACCGCAACAAGTGCTGCATAATTCCGCAGGTAGCGTGTCCTGTAATTTTGGTAATGGCCACTGGGGGCGTACCTAGCGCAGATAAGCGAGATAGCACTGACGACCGTCGGTCCTCTGAATTCCGTAGCTCCAAGGGAGGGGACATTCCAAACTCCATGGAAAACACCCTCCGCGGGTGTTTATATTATGTCTAATTCCAGCTGCCTACATCCAATACTAACTAAATTTGGGCGGTTTTGTTCTCATTAGCGATACCTGAACGTTACGTGTTTGTTTGTGAAAGTCCTATTAGTGTCGTAATGGCCGAAACCGCTTTGAATTAATGCTAGATGTGATTATCCGATGTTCGATTGCTATTGTAATTTTACAATTATCAATAACGTTACCAATTAAAAGCTCATGAATTTTCGTGCTGACGTCGTGTTTGTTTTATGTCTTTTATAAGCTAGATTTGCCAGTTTTCCTTTTTTGTTTGTTCAAAAAACACAGACTCAAAATACTTAAAACATTCAAAAGAAAAGCGTTTGAATTTTCGTTTTAACAATGTGATTCAGAATGTATATTCTGTTTCGAAGAACGGCCAGAAAAGTGTCTCCTTTCAAAACCGTTAAACATTACCCCAACATATAATTTCAGTCGTGTCATCATGAAAACTAGCGTTACTACACTTTTTTGCCTTATGTAATCTAATATTGATTAGTAATTATGCTTTGACTATTCAAGACTTTCACTACTAATACATTATAATAAAGACGCTTTTGTTGCCGGGAAACGATATGTATGTATATTTTATGGAATGTCATATTAATAATGTATTTTTTTCAGCTAACACATTTAATAAAATTTCCTTAATAACAAAAATCAGTTACGTTATCACGGAGCTTCTACAGAGCGACCTGCACAAGATAATCGTGTCGCCCCAACACCTCTCCGCCGACCACATCAAAGTCTTCCTCTACCAAATACTCAGAGGTTTGTTTAATATTTCACTATACTGGAATGCTTTTGAAATATGCTTTATGGGGGCGTAGGGAAATTTGTGAAAGTGGATGTAAGGCAAGGTTTAATTTTCACTTATACCTAAGTTTCATAACGTTCCTGATATAAGCCGCATTTAGTTTGGTGTGTAATGTGACATAAATTATGTGAGCCGTGAAACACGGTCGCGGGTTGAAATCCTGACCGATTAATTTTGTTATTCTATTTTTTTTTAAGTGGAACTTCTTTAGCATCGCTGTGATTTGAAAGTCGATAAAACGAAAATGCTTCACCATAAAGAAACAAATACATCAATGTATAGGAGGGAATGATATAGAATACGTTACATAGTATTTTATATTCTCGGTGAAAAAAATCTCTCATAGGTTACTTTTTAGAAGTTTCACTTCTGTCGTGAGTGAATTGCACACACACACTTTTTTCTTTTAATTCAATATGTGACAATAGTGGCGAAATGTGTATATTTCGAAACCAATTTTGAATATTTTGACAAGTATATTTGACAACCCGCAGTGGAGAAGCAAGCCGGTCTAAGCTCCAACCCTTCTACTCTATGAAGGGGAAGGTTTGGAGCTTAACGTAATAATAACATAAGGCGAGAAAGGCCTTGTACAGCAGTGGGCTATTTACAGGCAGTTACAAATGTAACTACATACGAGTATATACATACACATAGTTCTTTCAGATTTTAACCGACTTCCAAAAAAGGAGGAGGTTCTTAATTTGATTGTATTTTTTGTGTATGTTACCACAAACCTCAGAACATTTGACTGGATGGACCGATATCGATGATTTTTTTTAAATCGAAAGGTGGTGCGTGTAATGTGGTCCAATTTTAAATTGAATTGAAATCTGACAAGTACTTTTCGAGCTATATCTTATAATCCGTAATTACTTGATTATTTTTTCATCGACGTACTTTATATTACTTGTCGATGTTATTGAAGTCCGTTTTTTTACGATGAATATTATCTAAATTATTTTTATTTTGTATCATTTTAAATATATAAATATTTTATGTTAGTAAAAATGAAAACGAGGGCGTTGGTAAAATTTATTAAAATTCATCAAAATAATTAAATTAAATTTCATTCGTACTTAACCAAATTGAAATTGGTTATAAATAGTCTGAAATTTTTACGCATAAATTATGAAAAGGAATTTCGTACTTGCCAATGGTCGTGTTATTTTCCATTGGAGAATACAAAGAGTGGAGCTAGCTCGTTGTTTTGAGTTCAACGTCTATAAATTCAAGTTTAAAACAAACCAGCTCCCGAGAGTACGGCGGCCATGACCAGGATTCTCGTAAAGTTAAAGCAACTAGCTCTATACCGGCTTTTTCCATTTCCACCTGGCTTAAATCAATTAAAACTACTATTTAAGAGCTCAAACTTTTCGACTACGTTCAATGTAGAAACTTAACGTATTTTTGCAATTTAGATTTTTAATTCCCCTTTTTCGTGATTTCAATTCTTATCTTTAGCACTTTTCAAGAAATTATTATGCCTTTCCGTCACCCGATTTCATGTTATTAATTCTTGCAATTATTCCTGCGATGGCAAGAGATTTCCCTCGAGTGAAACGCGCGAAGGGAATCCAGAAAAATGCTATCGTTAAGCTTCCGACGCTCGGAGTTTAATTAAAAAGTTTATAGTTGCCTTAGTGGTCTCGGCTCAAGTAAAAGGATAGGCGTCCTTTGACAACGTTCGTTCCACTGTCTAAAAGTTACGTGCCAACATTACTTCGCTAAAAAGTGTGATTTAGAAGACAGTATACAATTCACAAAACATTGTAGTTTCTCTACCACCATTTGCAAAACTACGAGAAATGAGAATAATTAGGATATTTAAATCAACAATTCTACCGTTTAGAATAAAATCAATTTAAAAATAAGGGTTTCAGTTATAAAAGGAACCTCAAGAGATTTATGATCGAAGTAATAAGTTTTGTAGCTGTTAAATTAAAAAGTTTATGCATGAACTTATTACTTCCGAGCTTTTAAAAATATTTACAATTAGTGCTAAGTTTTGCTGTAATAAACAAGTGAAATTATTTGCTGTATTAAAAAAAATTACATGGGTCGACAAAGAAAATTTTTATTAAGGAATTAATGTTTAAAAGAACTAGGTACCTATATTAACATAAGTGTCATACATTACAAGTTAAAAAATGTTTTTTTCACGGTTGAAAATTTTAACAAGATACATAAATCTACTAGTGTATATAGTATAAGCTAATAGTAGGAACAGAAAAACTACCTTTTTGAACAAATCTAGACTCAAACAATAATAATAATGTATGTTTGTGCACGCACTGAACACTTCCGTTGATCGTTTTGGTCTCGACGAAGGCGATCTAGGTACAACTACGTAGGTATGCTAATGTCGCTCGTTCGATATTAATAATGTATGTGCTGTCCGTTCAGTCGCCGTAAGCCGTTCCTCCACCGGTGCCTTCGTCTATAATATTCAGGCACGGAGAAGATATGTTGATCCTTGAATCTAACGTACATTTAATGTATCTTAACTGTTACCTTTGTATCGTTAACATGTGGCCAATGTCTTATATAATAAGCTTTAAAACTAATACATAATTATAATAGGTAGGGATCCCTAGTACATTCTTTTAACCTGATCAGTATCAAGCTAAGTTTCCGTGAGTAGCTTCATTTTGATGAGACGAACAAAAAGTTCCTCTTCGAAAACTCTCGATTGTGGTAGATAATAGAGTTAGCAGGAGATAGAGCAGCAGTGAGCGTAGGACCGGGATAACGTACCACGCAATTTGTAGGACATATTCATATAATTTAATGGTAACATTGTCCTGCAAATTGCGTGGTACGTTATCCCGGTCCTACGGTCACTGCTGCTCTACCTCCTGCTAACTCTATTATCTACCACAATCGAGAGTTTTCGAAGAGGAACTTTTTGTTCGTCTCATCAAAATGAAGCTACTCACGGAAAATTAGCTTGATACTGATCAGGTTAAAAAAATGTACTAGGGATCCCTACCTATAATAAGTATCTATCGTATTGTTATGACATTTATTTTTAATTTCGCAATAAAATATTTAGTTAAGTTAGTGATGTTTTAATTGGTCGTTTTAACATAAGTTTGCAATTTCGAAATTTATAAATAAGGCCAAAAAGGCTTAATTAATGTTGTTTATCCAACGAAACGAGGAGATATAATCGCAAAACCTGCGCGGCGGTAACGAGCGAAATTATGGAAATGCGGCGCGGCTGGCGCCTCGGTCTTTTGCGGCTCGTATGTAGCTAACGTTATTTATTCGTTAGATTTTTTCGCTCAGGAAATCTCTACGCGATCCTCGGAAAGCTACTAGGGTTTTATTGTGATAAATTGGCAAGGCTTGCAATATAACTTCTCATGTCTAACCAAAGTAAATTTAATATATCTATATCAATTATCTCTCGGTCTATAACTCAAATATGAAGGACTGGTTTGTCTTTGTGATATCACATTTATTGCAAAACAAAAAAAAAACTTTCCTTTATAAGTTAATCTGAATCAAAGAGAATGCCTATAGAAGTTGGGTTGTCTTAACAGATTTGTGTATTTTTGCCCGCAAAGTTAAAAATTTGATTGTTGTATAGAATAAATATTAATATTACGGTAATACTGTCTCAACGGACTTGTATAGAAATAAGAAAGCCTTCAAATTACAAACATAATACACAAATGCATATCATTGTTAGCCATTTGAGTATTTTCAAATTGAATTCAGTTTAAGGTTGATTTTAACATAGATTCAATTAATATTCAACACTTTACCGACAAAAAAAAATCTTTATGAATATTTAAATAGCATAAATATTTTTGCATTGTATTCAAAATGTTAAGGAATCGTAATGAATATAATGAACCAACTGATATACTCGTAATAGTCGGCAAATATATTTTGATCATTCGCTATAGTAATAAATTTTGTAGATAAAGTTTGTAGTGAATTTACAATAGATACCTATATAGTACAATAATAATTAAACTTTACTTAAACTTTGTTTCGGCATTCTGTAAATTCCAAGTGTATTCTGTAAAATAACGGAATACACAGATAGCTAGTAACGGATACCTCTCTATAGGATCTGTTTCACTGGTTGTCGTTAACACTACTTGCCAGTTAACACTATCTAATGGTTAAAAGTATCCCCCCACCACTACAGCCTATCACAGTCCACTGTTGGACATAGGCCTCCACAAGTTCGCGCCCGACATTATGACGCGAACTCATGT
Organism: Melitaea athalia; assembly: GCA_905220545.2. NCBI lineage: Eukaryota > Metazoa > Arthropoda > Insecta > Lepidoptera > Nymphalidae > Melitaea > Melitaea athalia. The sequence goes on from HG992182.1 coordinate 18,200,400, forward strand.
GTTTTGCCCATAGTCACCACGCTGTTAAAAGTATATGATGTTATATTCTTATGAAAATAAGAATAATAATATCATCGAATTCATCTATATAATTATATCTCCTGATATTAAAATCTATTTATAACTTATGTGCAGGATAAATATCGATATACCATGACCTGTGAGACAGGCTCATAATCTACTAAAAGGCTTCAAATTACAGTAATATAATTTTGGCCTCATCGTACTCAGTTAAAATGAAAACCGAGGTACGCTTCCTACACTCGGCTCCCGCTAATGGAATTTGCTACTAGAAGACGCCAGATTTGTCGGAACGATAAATATGACGTGTTATATAAGTTACATAAGACGTCGAGTAAGATCGGAATACGATTTATATACTTTATTTAACAAACTACTTCTTCTCACAGAAATTGTATTAGGTACCTATTTTATTATTTATTACTATTTTTTTTCTACAAAATAAATGTGACAAGCCTTTTTCAAACATTTTTTTTATATAGTTAGGTCGGCATACAAGCGTACGGCTCACCTGATTGTAAGCTATTACAGTAGCTTATAGGTCCCTATCCTAATCCCTAGTACATATTTTTCACCTGATTACTATCAAACTAATTTTCCGGGAGTAGCTTCATTTTGATGAGACGAACAAAAAGTTCCTCTTCGAAAACTCTCTTGTGTGTGTGTGTGTGTGCAAGTGCGTTGCCGACTCTATCCCCAATCCCCAGGAGCTCTGGTCACCTCACTCACCAACAAGAACACAACACTGCTTGAAAGCAGTATTTTTTAGATGTGATCTTCTGTAAGGTCGTGGTAGTACCCCAGTCGGGCTGCTCCATATTTTGAGCAGGAAATTTCCTGCTGGACACTACCTCAGTTTACATACATTCATTATGTTTATCATCCCACCACCACCACCACCACTTCCACCACACAGCCACAGCCTATCACAGTCCACTGTTGGACATAGGCCTCCACAAGTTCGCGCCCGATATTAAGACGCGAACTCATGTGTTTTGCCCATAGTCACCACGCTGGGCAGGCGGGTTGGTGACCGCAGGGCTGGCTTTGTCGCACTGAAGACGCTGCTGCCCGTCTTCGGCCTATGTATTTCAAAGCCAGCATGGATGGTTATCCCGTCATCCGTCGGCTTTTTAAGTTCCAAGGTGGTAGTGGAACTGTGTTATCCCTTAGTCGCCTCTTACGACACCCACGGAAAGAGAGGGGGTGGCTACATTCTTTAGTGCCGTAACCACACAGCATGTTTATCATACAGGTGAATAATTAAATAATTGACTTCAGATTAAGGTCCAGTTTCACCGATTTCCGTTAAAGTTATCTGACGTATGATCCAACGGATAAAAGCTTATATTATATTAAAATGTATATCTATTTCATCATTGAATACCAATTTAGTTATGATATTTCTATACGAAATTGTGAATCAAAAATTGTAGTTTATTATTTGAGATGAAGCAGGATTAATTGACCTATTTTACCTTTGTTATATAAAGCCTATTAGTAGCCTATGTGTTATCAACTTGATCAACCTACATAACATTTTTTTTTATTTGCGAGTACTAGCTCTAAATTCGTTTAATTCTGTTGTATTTATAAGTGTATTGTAGTATTATTTTAAAGTTAACACAAATAATTTTTAATACTTTGTTAAAAATTTAACTAAAATAATATTCAAGTATAATTCGCTGTGATTGACATTCGTGTAGGTTAGGTGTGACGGGTGACGTTTAGCCATACCATACCTATGTATTGTTTAATCTCCCTCGTTTCGCTAAGTCCCTCCCGACAGGCTTACGTTCGGGATATTTCATTGGACACATGGCTCATTGCGAAATGAGTGGTGTCATGAGTGATGTTTTGTTTTATTTATGTAATTAGTTAAATTTATTTAAAACAGATAATACAAAATATCTGTCAATATGGGTAATTTCATGTGTGTAACTAATGCAATGTTGTAATCTTAATTAAATTTTTCCAATGCCTAAATTAAATGTTCACAAATTTAATTGTTTTTGTGCTATAACGGTTGCGTCAGTTTTCGAGCATTAAAACATACAAAACAACCCTTTTAAGTCAAAATCAATGAAAAAAAATAACTATCGATCTATTGTACGATACTGAAATAACTAAAATTCGTTTTGCACAATTATATTTTTGGAAATAAAGTATTGTTAACTGTACCTATGTGCAATAAAAACCGTTAATGACGTTTAATAACAATACTAAAACAGAAGTTAATATCTTATCTAAGCAAATTCAATATCTTAGTCTTTTTTAAAGACGAAAAGGTAACAGGAATATCACGGAACAACTGTAAAACGTTCCATTTCGGAACGGTCAGCCTAACGGATCCTGATTAGTGGTGGTTAAAATAACGGAAACGTCAAAGTGTAACACGTTTTTTGTTAAAAACGCGTAACGTTTGTTATTCCTACTCTGACTTTGCGTTATCTCAAAAACGTCTCAACAAACAATAGTCGAAAACGTCTGAAAACGGAAAACGTCTGAAAACGCAAAACGTCTAAAACGTTCCCACAGCGCGCAACGCTCTGCAGCGAGGCTAGAGATTACAGTCGTAGACGCGTCGTCGGCCCGTGTTATTCGTTTTTAGGTTATTAGTATTACATACTTGTATTAATTTACCGTAAACGTTGTTCGCGTTGTTTCGTAAACAAACATGGCTCGTTCGTTTTAAATTTTTAATATAATCATTTGGTTGCTGTGCAAGTTGTACTACAGTACTATAATAATTGTAAATAATATAATAATTCTCTTTTCATACATTCGTCTAGCTGTTGTAAATATTGTGTAAATAATATTATAAGTACCTGGGTGACCGAGCCCAGCTCGGTATTTTTTTTTTTTTTTTGTTTTTTTTTTCGGTATTTTTATATTTTAATTTTATTTAAATAATAAATCACGAGTGAAATTAAAAAAAAAAAGAAAAAAGTAATCTGGAGACTGAGATTCGAACCCGGGTCAAAACGATTTGAAATCCGTCGCTTTCCTAATTACGCTGTTACAGCTGTATTAATAATGGTGAAATTTAACTTCGTATTCTAATGATATTTTTTCATCGCCTAAAAATAAAAATTATATATATTTTACGTGCTGTTTCGATATAAATTTATATCGATTGAAATATTTAATTTGTTACTTAAAGCAAAAAAACAGGATAATTTTTTATGTGACATCTAATTTTATTTAAATCATAAATCACGAGTGAAATTAAAAAAAAAAAAGAAAAAAAAAGAATCTGGAGACTGAGATTCGAACCCGGGTCAAAACGATTTGAAATCCGTCGCTTTCCTAATTACGCTGTTACAGCTGCATAAATAATGGTGAAATTAAACTTCGTATTCTAATGATATTTTTTCATTGCCTAAAAATAAAAATTATATATATTTTACGTGCTGTTTCGATATAAATTTATATCGATTGAAATATTTAATTTGTTACTTAAAGCAAAAAAACAGGATAATTTTTTATGTGACATCATGCTTTTTTTTTTTAAGTATAGGTAAATAGTTATTTTTGTATGCAAATTTAATTGGTATGCGTGTACTGGATTGCTGAATTGACGAGTGCCAACTTAGCGACATCTTTTGATAGGACTTGGTAGTCGCTAATAAATTTAAGCAATAGTTTCGGGGCACGATTAATAGATGACACTGCTAATTTTTTATTGTGGCCGATGTTCTAAGTTTCCAGCCCATGGTTGTCAGATACCGTAAAATGGGGTGAATAGGGATCCAGGGGTGAATCGGGATAAAATTAAGAAATATTTTTAACGCTCAATATTAGGTACCAAGTCGTTACAATTTTTACCAATTTTTGTGGGGCGATAGTAGATCTATGGCACTTTTTATAGAAACACTGAATAAGCGCAAAATTAGCTGCAAAGTATCAATTTAACGTCATTGAAAATAAGCTAGACGAGACGCCGAATATTACAGTGTTAGAAACTTTGCTCTAAAACATTTATTTTATAGTAAGAGAATACGTGTGTTTGTTTAATACTTTATTTAGTGTTTGGGCCGTCATATACATAAAAGTTAAATCTCAGTTATTAATTAATAATAGTATTATTTTGATAAATTAGAAAGACATGAGAAATCTGTTGTTTTTGGGGTGAATGAGGACGTGTCAGGTATGAATAGCAACGAAAGCGGGGTTAAACGGGATGAAACTAAGATCAATAGGGACGACTTATGTATGAATAGGTACAGCTTTGTAGGGTTGTCACCGAGCAGTTAAACGATTATTTTAAAGCTATTTTATAAAAAATTGATATATTATGAGTTTCTTGATTTTTAAATGTTTAAATACTTCAATAATAATTTACAAAAGGTTTGTTCATTACGATTTTTCAATAAAAATAAAACATGGAAGACATAAGTGCATTTTATTTCAGCGACTATATTTTTAGGTATTGTATTACTAATCATTTACATTTATTAGTATCATACTAAGATGCAAGAGTTAGTGGTTTGCTTAGTACATTAATTAATTAGATAAAACAAAATAAATAGGTAGCTAGAAATTGTTATATATTACACAAGTGCCAGCCCTGGTGAATTTCTCTATTGACCCTATTTTCGTCCCTATTAACCCCAATTTCCGGTTGAATAGGGAATGCATATATTTTACCGTTTTTTTCATAAATTGAAATGCTAATTGCATAGTTTTATATTTTATGACCAAGATACCATAAAGACTCAATCATTTCGATCACCATACATCAATATATCCGCAAAGAAATGCTTTAATTTTGTTGAAGAAGTTCGGATTTGTCCCTATTCACCTCATTTTACGGTACTCTGTGGTCAGATAAAATAACAATTTCTCCGCGTTGAGACTGCGGCCAAGTTTTATAAAAACGTGTTATTATGAAAACGTATAAAAAAACGCGCTAACTAAAGATAGTTAATAGTCGAAAACGCGTTTTTAGTTAATAACGGATTTGAACATCAATAATCCTGATGCAGGGCGTTAATTGTGAAAGCCGGTGTTCATCCTCGCCGTGCGAGCGTACGCGCAAGCGTTATTGTTTGCTAGTAAGCGCGTGAACAAACATAACACCCAGAAACCGTTATATATACACCTTGTGTTGCACTGATTGCTGTTTTTTTTTATCTGATTTTTTTGGTTTCTTGTTGAAGATTTTGTATTTTGTTATAGCAACGTTAGATATAAATTTTCTCTAAAGTTATATAACTAACGTTTTGTCTGGTTTTACATGGGTGCCAATTACAATACGGCTATATTCACGTTGGCGTAGAGTGGAGTTACGTTATTGATTTGTACGTTATAGTATACTAGCCGTCCCGTGCCCACTTCGTTGGGCGTTAATTATTTTTGTGATGTACTATATCCCTGGGTTTTTTGTCTTAATTTGGTTTAATCGAAGCGTGTCCAAAATGAAATGACAGACATGAATGACATAACAACATGCTTGTACTGTCAACACTGAAAAAATCAATTTGACAGCAATATCCCCATTAACAAAATGATCCTCATTTGTTACAAAAAATGTGATAAATGAAGAACCGCTCGACCGATTTTGTGTAATCTTCACATAAACCATCTACTAAATAGTCCGAACAAAGCCTAAATATTTGGTTTGGATATGTGAGCCCATTTTTTTTAATTTATTTATTTTAAGTCGCTTTTTAACATCTAAGGTCATTAGCGACTACAGTATTTACATTTATATGTTTTTGTACAGATTTATCTTTTTCATAAAGTTGACTGTGTGTATAAAGCCATTTTCAGTTAAACAATCTTTTATGTTATTAGGTAGGTTACATGATAATTTATCTCTGGTATAGGCCTGACAATCTTCTAGAATATGTTTTACTGTTAGATCCATCCCGCATTTACATTTTGGTTTACTAATCTTTTTCATAATGTACACATGGGTCAAGTTTGTGTGACCAATACGGAGTCTAGTAATTACGGTTTGATCTCTCCTGTTAAACGATGTTGGAATCTTATCAAAAATAGAATTTCTAATGTCATATAATTTACTTGTATTGTTATTCTTCCAAACAGTATCCCACAGATTTTTTATTTTATATTTAATATGATTCTTTAAATCAGACGCGTTCGACATGAAATGATTTACTGAGTTTAAATTTGCAGCGTTTTTAGCTTCTACATCAGCCTTTTCGTTACCTTTAATACCTATATGACTAGGGATCCAGATTATTTCAAATATACAGGGTTACTTGTAATTCGATACATTCCTTTAAGGGCATGATAGTACATACCATAAGCTATGAATTTAACCCTATATTGCCTTATACAAATGTTGACGGTTACTGAGAAATTTTGAAATTTTGTAATTTTCAAAAAAATTCAGAATTTCGACTTTAAAGTCAGTTTTGAAAAAAATTCGTGAAATTTTATTCTTTTTTTTGCTTTTGGTACTGAGGCCACATGCCAATTCATTTTTAAAACAAATAAAACGGTGAAATTTTGCAATGGTTTCGCCACAATATCTTAAAACTCGCGACACTTTGAATTATTTCTTAATTTTCTTGTTTTTTAGAAAGCCAATTAAAAAAAAAGTAATACATTAATAAGTGTACAAAATCTAACAAAAATTCCTCATCTATCTAGCTATCTAATGAGGTAAAAACGTCACAAAAAAATCTCAACACATGTGGAGAATAAGTCTTAGAAACGGGACAAGTCGCAATTTGTTAAAATAACATTTAAAATTATTTTTACACAAAACGTGCCTATGCACCGATAATGCGTATAATGAGAGGTCGGCAAGTTGCGGTAGGGCTCGGGAATGATCGTGACCGACTTCGCTGCTAAATTTCGGGTTCGCTGGCGCCTCACATCAGTTCGTTTACTGACTGCGCGTGCGTTAAAGTATTGTTATCCGAGCTACGCAAATTTTCGCGAGTATAAATTTACAAAATGGTGGCGGTTCCTCCAAGGGGACGCGGTAGTTCCCAGCAATCATTTACGAACGCTGAGTATACCGACATCTTGTTTGTGTATGGATTTTGTGACGGAGATTCTTCAAAAGCCCGTGCGAATACAAACATCGATTCCCGAATCGGCGACCACCAAACTTGAGAGTATTTAGTAATACGTACAGACGAATGCATGAGTGGGGTACCGTTCAGCGACGCCAACATGATGCTGGTCGACCTCGGCGTTACGCTCCAGAAGACGAGGAAGAAATTCTTTCACATTTTTTTGAAGATCCTACGATATCCACAAACACTGTAGCTAATCGGTTAGGTATCATTCAATGGAAAGTGTGGTTTACGGTGCACTCTAATGGAGGGTACCCCTACCATTTTACGCCTGTCCAAGTTTTGCACGAAGGATGGAAGGAATCTGTGGGACAGTGGCAAGACGAGTCTTTTCCAAACAGATGGATTGGTAGAGGTGATCCGATCCCGTTACCGGCAAGAAGCCCAGATATTACACCCGTGGACTTTTACGTCTTGGAGCACATACATAAAGGCCTTGGTATACGATAATCTGACAGGCCCTGTATCCTCGCAAGAAGATTTAAGGCAGCGAATAATCGATGCAACAAGCGTTATGAGGAATAATCTTACACCAAGAGTCACATAAACTGAAATCCGGCGTAGATGTAGAAAATGCATAAGAAATAGAGGGGCACAATTTGAACAACATGTGTATAAATAATAAATGTGTTTTTAAAAACAATTCCAATTTTTATTTTTAAGCTTATACGTGTTTTTGTAAAAAATAATTTTAAATGTTATTTTAACAAATTGCGACTTGTCCCGTTTCTAAGACTTATTCTCCACATGTGTTGAGATTTTTTTGTGACGTTTTTACCTCATTAGATAGCTAGATAGATGAGGAATTTTTGTTAGATTTTGTACACTTATTAATGTATTACTTTTTTTTTAATTGGCTTTCTAAAAAACAAGAAAATTAAGAAATAATTCAAAGTGTCGCGAGTTTTAAGATATTGTGGCGAAACCATTGCAAAATTTCACCGTTTTATTTGTTTTAAAAATGAATTAGCATGTGGCCTCAGTACCAAAAGCAAAAAAAAGAATAAAATTTCACGAAATTTTTTCAAAACTGACTTTAAAGTCGAAATTCTGGATTTTTTTGAAAATTACAAAATTTCAAAATTTCTCAGTAACCGTCAACATTTGTATAAGGCAATATAGGGTTAAATTCATAGCTTATGGTATGTACTATCATGCCCTTAAAGGAATGTATCGAATTACAAGTAACCCTGTATATTTATTGTTTATTAAATTCACCATTAATTCTTTTATCTATACTAATATAATAAAGCTGAAGAGTTTGTTTGATTGTTTGTTTGTTTGTTTGTTTGTTTGAACGCGCTAATCTCAGGATCTACTGGTCCGATTTGAAAAATTCTTTCAGTGTTAGATAGCCCATTTATCGAGGAAGGCTATAGGCTATATATCATCACGCTAAGACCAACAGGAGCGGAGTCCACGCCGACGAAGTCGCGCGCAAAAGCTAGTTTCTAATATAAGTGGTTCTTTATTATTAATGTTTTGTAGTGCTTGCAAACATGACTTTGAATCAGAAAAAATTATAAATCTATCCAAATTACTATTATATTGTATTAATTCTAAAGCTTTAAAAATAGCAATTGCTTCACAGCTAAAAATCGTGTGGAAATCCATAAGTTTATAATGAAAAGTATTATCGTGGGAGACAACGGCACATCCTGATTTACCATTTATTACCGAACCATCTGTGTAAATCTGTTTACTATCCTTATTTTTATTAATAATTTCATTAAATAAATTTTTATACATGTATTGTGAGGTGTTATCCTTAAAATTTTTTGTCAATTCCAGGTTAATAGGAAATTCATAAAAGTTCCATGGACCATAAGACGGTATTTTTTTTGTAAAAACTGATGGAGGGCACAAATTCAATTCTTTGAGGTATTTTTGAGCTCGAATGCGTAATGGTTGTGTAAGGTTTAAGCGAATCTCGTAAATTGAATTAGATGACGATTTAGTAAAATAATCATAAATTGGACTAGATGGTTGCGAAAATATGAATAGAAGAAAACAACTGATATTAATATATACCATAAAGGTATATATTAATATCAGTTGTTTTCTTCTAAAAGAGAGTGGCATTTCCCCCGATTCTGCCAGAATACTCATGATGGGACTTGTTTTAAATGCACCAATACTTAGTCTTAAGGCATTGTTATGGATACTTTCTAAACATTTTAAACTACGTTGTTTAGCAGAATCATAGAACATAGAACCATAATCTAATTTTTGTCTAATAAGAGCTTTATATGTCGTAATCAAACAATTTCTATCAGCACCCCATGACAGTGATGATAACACTTTTATTACATTTAATCTTTTATTGCATTCAGTTTTTAATTTATTTATATGTATGTTCCAATTCATTCTAGTGTCAAATGTTAATCCCAATATTTTAATATTCTTTACTTCTTTAATATTGTGGTCATTTAAAGATAATTGTAAATTCCTTTTTATTTTCTTTTTCTTGTTAAATATTATGTATTCTGTTTTACTTTTAGAAAACTTAAATCCAGATTTTTTAGACCATTCCTGAAGATAATTTAGTGTATTTTGAATAACCGTCAACGTTGGATCCAAAGTTTTGCCGCAGCAAGTAATAGTCAAGTCATCCGCAAATAAGAAACTTTTCACAGGTTTATCTATATATGAAATTACGTCATTAATGGCCAGTAAAAATAGAATTACACTTAAAACTGATCCTTGTGGCAAACCATTTTCAATGACAACTTGATCTGATAACGTATTATTAATTCTCACTTTGATAGTTCTAAGAGATAAAAAGTTTTTAACAAATGCAAGTGTATTTCCTTTTATATTTAAACCTTACAAAATTTCAATTACTCTATGTTTCCAAACCATTTCGTACGCCTTTTCAATGTCAAGTGCTACCAACACCAAATAATTGTTGTCAGCTAAAGAATCTAAAATTTCACTTTCTATATTCATCAAGTGATCAGAAGTCGACCTAAATTGCCGAAACCCATACTGATAATTCGATAAATGGTTATTTATTTCTAAATACCACTTAATCCTCTTGCTAATAATTTTTTCAAATAATTTACACAAGTTGGCATAAATTACACAAGTTCCCCGCGCTGGCCCTCACGGCGTAGGGGAGCGTCCCCCGGGTGGCGGATGGGGGAGTGGTCGGTAATACAGCCAAGCTACGCTACCGGCTAAGTCCGATGGACTCGTTGACCAACGATGGGTGTGGTCCTCCAACATTATGGGGGTTGTGCGGCGGGTTAACACCCCGCCCACGTAAAATAATCTTTGTTACGAAACCGAGAACGAGAAAAGAGAAATCCGATCCCAAAAACAACGACTTAAGGCATGGCATAAGGGACTTACGAATGGCTTCATGGAATGTTCGCTCCTTGTTCCGGCCTGGTGCCATCTACCAAGTAAATAGTGAGCTGTGTAGATATAATATAAAAGTAGCTGCACTTCAAGAAGTAAGATGGCCGGGCAAAGGGGAATGCAATATTGATGACAAAGCGGTTCTGTTTTATAGCGGTGATGACACTGGACACCATACTCACGGTACTGGATTCATGGTCGCCAAGGATTTCGTCCATAATATCATTCGCTTTGACGGTGTATCTGACAGAATATCAGTACTTCGCGTTAAAGGTCAATTTGCCAATATCTCCTTGGTAAATGTATACGCTCCAACAGAATTAGCCGAAGACGACACCAAGGATGAGTTCTACGAACAGCTTGAACTAATATACGACCAATTACCTAGCTACGATATTAAAATAGTACTGGGGGACTTTAACGCCAAAGTTGGACAGGAGGCCATATATGTCCCAACAATCGGAACACATAGCAAGCATACAAACTCAAACGATAATGGCCTAAGACTCATAAGTTTTGCTTCAGCCAAAGCTATGGTAATCAAGAGTACTATGTTTCCGCATAAGGATATTTATAAGGGAACTTGGCGATCCCCGGACGGATACACCGTTAATCAGATCGACCACGTAGTGATTGATGAGCGCCACAAAAGAACTGTTGAGGATGTAAGGACCTTCCGCGGAGCAGACTGTGACAGTGATCATTACATGCTGGGAATAAAGCTAAAGTTTAGAATTAAATCAGTAAGACGACATTTAAAAATTACAGATGAACGAATAGATGTAGAAAATTTAAAAACACAGAAGGTTAAAGAAACATTTCAATTAGAGCTGAGCAATAGATTCAAAGACTTAGATATTGATGACAGCATTGACAATGTATGGGAAAACATAAATACTACTATAAAGGAAATTGGGCTTAAAGTTTTAGGAAAAGTCAAAGGGAGAAAGCGAAGGAAGTGGTGGAACCGAGATTGTGAAGAAAAGATGGAAGAAAAGCGACACTATAAGATCTTGGCGGAACAGGATAGGCAATGGAATGAAAAATACGTAGATTGTGGTTTACGGCTAAAGAAAGCGATCAGAAGAGCCAAAAGACAGCATTTTGATGGCCTCATACATAACATGGAGACATTTATACGTGCTGGAGAATCAAGAAAATTTTACCAGGAAGTTACAACCACAAGAAAAGGATACCAACCCACAACCCAGATTCTGGAGGACGAAAATGGTGACCTCATTACTGATAGTAATGATATTAAGATGGCATGGCGAGATTACTTCCGGAACCTACTTAATTGCCCACTTCCTCAAGCAGGAATCATCAGGGAGAATGAGGACAACAAGGAAGAGATATCCCCTCTCACATTCGAAGAAGTGCACAAAGCAATTATGCGGCTCAAAAATAACAAAGCACCAGGTATTGACGGAGTGCCTTCTGAAGTGTGGAAGCAAAGCGGAGCGGTGGTACAATCAAAGTTGTATGAAGTCCTTAGAAAAATATGGGATGAACAGGTACAGCCAAAAGACTGGAATACAGGAATCATCTGCCCAGTTCACAAGAAGGGTAGCAAGAAAAAATGCAGCAACTATCGCGGAATTGCTCTGTTGCCAACAGCGTATAAGATCTTGTCGTACATACTGCTAGACAGACTGGAACCTTACGCGGAAAAAATTCTTAGTGATTATCAGTGTGGGTTTCGTCGGAACCGAAGTACGATCGACCAGATTTTCCTCCTCAAACAGATTATGGAAAAGAGATGGGAATACGCTCAGAGTATGCACGCACTGTTTGTGGACTTCGAAAAGGCTTACGACAGTATCGATCGGGGCGCCCTGTTTGCCATCTTAAAGGAGCTTGGCATTCCTACAAAACTAGTGGATATGATAAAAGTGGCTATTGGGGAGAGTAACATGCGAGTGAGGGTGGGTAAGGAACTCACAGAAGAATTCGCGGTGATCACCGGATTAAAACAAGGCGACTCCCTGTCGCCTGTGCTATTCAATTTGGTACTGGAATTTATCCTGCGAAAAATGCTTGCATTGGACTGGGGAGTGTCACTAAATGGAAAGCATAAGGTGATTGGGTATGCTGATGATCTCGCATTGTTAGGTGAAACCCGTGACGAAGTGGGCAAGGCCGCCGAGATCTTGAAAGTGGAAGCAGTAAAGGTTGGACTAAGAATCAATGTCAACAAAACGGAATATCTCCACCTGAAGCGTTATAGAGATAGACGAACTCAGCGCCAAGACCTACAGGTTGGAGATACGACGTACAAGGGAGTTGCTAGCTTCAAATATCTGGGTTGCATGATAACTGACTCACACTCCAGAGAGGAAGAAATTAAAATCCGCATCCAAAATACCCTCAAGTGTGGTGCAGCCTTGCATAAAGTGCTCGTGTCCAGGCTTCTAAGTAAAAACACCAAATTGCGGATTTACAAAACAGTAATAAGACCTATACTGATGTATGGTTGTGAAGCCTGGACTCTAACCCAGAATGAAGAACGCAGCCTGTTAGTTACCGAAAGAAAGATTCTTAGGAAGATCTTTGGTCCTACCAGACGAGAGGATGGAAGCTGGAGAGTCCGAAAGAACGCCGAATTAAAACAACTTATGACCGAGCCAAATATACTTGGAGAAATCAAAGCACAGCGCCTCCGTTGGCTTGGTCATGTAGAACGAATGGGTGAGGAACGAGGACTGAGGAGAGCTTACTTGGGCCGGCCATCGGGCCGACGCCCGGTTGGACGGCCCAAGTATCGCTGGCGGGATCGTGTTGAGGTGGACCTGTGCGCGTTACAAGCCAATAATGATTGGCAAGAGACCGCCCAGGACCGGGCAAGATGGAGAGCTCTCGTCTCGGAGGCCAAGACCCACTTTGGGGTTTCAGCGCCATAGGAGTAAGTAAGTAAGTAAGTAAGTAAGTAATTTACACAAGTTACAAGTTAATGCTATAGGTCTGTAACTTTCAGGTATATTAGGATTTTTGCTAGGCTTAAGTATTGGAATCACTAGGGTGAGCCCATTCTTGAGTTATAAAATTACAACGAAAAGTGGCATTGATTTTTATATATTAAAATATAATATATTATTTATAGATTAAACTTTATGTGGATTTCTTGGCGTTTAAATTCAACTTATTATTTTTTTACACGCGTCACTCATACATACATAGGGCGACAAGGGTAAGGCTGATGACGAACAAAGATGACAAAAGATATCTAGTGAAAATATTCATAGGCTTGTATAATAATACAATAAATTAATAATTTTACGATACAATACATAAATTCAAATTTTGGGTAAAATGTAAGGGTATTTTACTTGCTATTCTAACGCTTTAAAAAGCTTCCATTTTAAGATGAAAATATGCTGGTTTGTCGTTAAAGTAGTTGATTACCAAAAATTTTACTATTTAATTTTATCTGTTCTAATTTTTTTAAAAGAAAACTCACGAAAACACACTCACTTTCTTTTAAAATACAACAGGAACCATATCAAATTGCTTAGTTTCGAAAATTAGACAGACTTATACCTAAATTAATATGTTTTGAAATACGTGATAGGAATAATAAATAGGGATAATTATGTTAATGTTATTTATTTATGTACATAGACAACGTTTCTGTCGTTTCCTTTTTTACGTTAATTAAATTATCTTTTATGACAAAAAAAAAAATACCGCAAAAACTTCTAACGATAAACATTATGTTTAATGTAAGAAGTCCATTAATGTTTAAATTATATTTTAACCGAGGAGTAGTAAAAGTAAATATGGTAAAAGTTTTAAATAGTGTAATTAACGTGACGTTGGTCGTAGTCAAATGAGTTCAGAGCATTGTCCCCGCAAGGAGCGAGGACTACTGGTGTCGCGGTCGGGTGAGCGCGTACGACGACCTGTGCTCAACTGTTGGAAGTTCTGCTAGAATTTTATCACTACATATTATAAAACAAAGTCTCTTCCCGCTGTCTGTCCCTATATATGCTTAGATCTTTAAAACTAGGCAACGGATTTTGATGCGGTTTTCTTTAATAGATAGAGTGATTCAAGAGGAAGGTTTATATGTATAATACATGCATAATATAGTAGAGAAACACTGATAATTTTAGAGGTTTCTAATGTGATGTCGTAAATAAATACATTTTTTGCATTTAGATTGCAAATATTTATTTTATATTTAGTATCAGCATTGCACCCGTGCGAAGCCGGAGCGGGTCGCTAGTATAAGTATAAAGTAATGCCGTTGTTTGTCTAACGATGAGCTAATTAAAGTTAATGACAATTAGCCAAATTTTTGTCATATAATGTAACATTTTTAAGAAATAATCTTTAGTAAATTCCTGTCTTTATAGTTTACAGCTACAAAATACAATATATGTATACAATTGTATAGAGTATGTCCCGTTTTTCAACTCAATTAAAAAGGAAATAAATATGGAGGAGTATGACAGTAGCAGTTATTTTGAGTTTGTTATACAATTATACTAGCAGTGTAGGAATACGAGATTTGATCATAAATCAAGAACGTAATGGTCTCTGTCAATTAAGTAAGATGTTTCAATTTTAACAGACTAACTGAAAACTGTACTCTCGCACGGAAATACAGTGAAACTTGGTTAAGTGGGACCTGGATAAGTGAGAAACCTCCATAACTGGAACTCATGCTGAGGTCCCAACACTGGCACTGAATTACCTCTGTTAGTGGGACGAGGTAAGCCTCTATATCTGGGATTTGTTCTTTCGATTTATCATCATAGTTACCTCTATAACTGAGACAGCGAGTAAATTTTATATGCATAAACCTCTGTAACTGAGATAACATTGTTTGTTTACTCATTCTTATTCTACCCACAAATTCCACACGTAATTCCAAGTAGGTACGTAAGTACAAATTTTGAGATTCAATTACCTTCAGAATGCCAAAACGAAAGCTACAATCGTTATCATTACGTGAAAAACTGAAGTTAATATCCGTTTATGAAAGTGGGAAGACACGCGAAGAAGTTTGTACCGAATTTAATGTGCCAAAATCTACTCTTTGTAGATTAATTCAGAGTAAACATAAAATTGAATCACAATGTTCTGAAGGACAAGGAAAACTAAAACGTGTACGTTTATAGAAACAGCCAACATTCCAAGATTTTATAAACGTCGATGACGGTTTAATAGTTTCAGGAGAACTTAATGAAAGCGACAATGTTCATGCCTTCTCGTCTTCTTCATTGGAAAATGAAGAAGAAGGCGATGAAATGAGCGCGGAAGTAAATTTAGTAAAAATTTCTAAACGCGAAGCAGTAAAAGCACTAGAAACTTTGCACAGTTATTTTGAAATGTCATCAATTGTTGACCAAAGCATATTTGATAAAATTTATAACATCGAAAAACATCTGATGGCTGATACTTCCAAACGAGAAACTAAAATGACAGATTTTTATAATTGATACATTCTGTTTCCATATTCGTAGGTACATAATATTACGTGTAAAAACGTGCTTGAATATTTTTGTTGATTACATTTGTATGATTACCTTTAAGTACCATTTTTTTTTAAATTAAACTCATTTACATACATAACACGTTATTTTATTTAATGATCGCACCTGTATAACTGAAATAACATGTATTCCACCTCTATTAATGGAACCCTCTGTAAATGAGACAGATATTTATTTATACCTGTATATCTGAGACACTGGGTAAGTGGAATACCTCTATAAGTAAAACGACATTGCAGGTCCCTTGATGTCTCACTTAACCAGGTTTCACTGTATATGCATTTGCAACGATGTTCATATAATGCAACGTATGTGCCGTGGATCGCACGTCCCGTTACTGTGATGTTCAAATCTGCTATAAACTAAAAACATGCTATAGACTAAATGCTAAATTTTTTTAGCATGCTATTTTATATGCTATCTTTATAGCACATTGTTAACCATATCTAAACACAATCGATCCTTTAATCAACCGAATTGCGCAATCGATTAGTTTTATTTAGGATTTATTAATTTTTGTTTATATAAGATATTAAACGATATAAGATATTATTAGATTTACAAATATAGTTAATTTTGTCATTAATAAACGAGATTTCGACATTGATAAAAAAAAACTACAAAAATTAAATTTTCTCAGTTGAAAGACACGATTTACTTGAATATCAGTTATCTATTAACGACTACTTAAGTAACAACTATTTGAGAAAATTTAAAACCTTTTAAAATTAAAAATAAATGTATTTTTATGACTTAATTTTAATCGATTTCAATAAAAATCGATTAAACAACACCCTCAGGCGCGCGTATTGCACATCCCTTCTTGCTTAATTCATACAGCTTCGTGCTTATTCGGAAATGCTCGGTATACGGTAATCTGTCTCAGTCACACGTTAGTATTCGTGCCACTATCTCTGTCTTTAACACTATCGGCTACAAAAGTTTTCGTTTTTATTGTTGTTAATTTTTATTATTAGTATTAGTAATTAGATTATTAGTGTTATAGTATTCAGTTTGTTTTATTTAGTTTTAATTGTTTTATCTAGTGTTAGTATTAATTTTGTTTTATTTAGTGTTAGTATTAAGTGTGATTTGATTTTGCAGGACAACGACAGTGATTAAATAATAATTAATAATAGGTAAGTGTAATTATGTGTTAAATAATAATAAGTGGTAATGTGTATAAAAAAGTATTAAGTGTAAATATTATTGTGTTGTTTGTGATAAAAATCTGCCACTATCGAAAGGTGAGGTATTGAAATTGAATTTTGAATTTATAAGTTATTTTTGTAGCATCTTAAAGTGTTATGATGTGTATTTTATTGGTCACTGTATTAGGGAAATTTTATTCATACATTGATTTATAATAAAAATAAAAATTGGTAATAACAGTTTTTTTTCGTGAGTGGACATACGTAAAAGTTCGAAAACGCTAAAAAGTAATGTTATCGCACTCTAGCCTCGCTGCAGCGCGCTGTGTACGTTTAGCGTTTGAGACTTTGAGACGTTATAAATTTAGCGCGAAGTCATAGTCGGTATAGCAAATGCTATATTATGCTATAAACATTTAGCATGCTATACTTTTATGCTATACGCTATATTAACCACCACTATCCCGTTAGTCTAATCGTCAGCTTTAATATCATGGACTTTGACTGATGTAAAATGTAGACTTCTACTAACTAACGTAACTACATATCCACAAGTTAACGATTCAAGGTGTGACTCACGCTGCAATTGAAGAACGGTATACTCGACAAGATCATGCCCTTTGTTTAATGACATCCGAATAAGCTAAAGATAATAAAAATAATATTTCCCTTTGAATTGTAGTAAGAAATCTGGTTTCTGCTAGTACTTTATTAAAATATACGTTTCATCAGACTAGTCTATTCGCACTAAATTTCTACTAAATGAGGAGTTTGTCGTCGGGTACACGAAAATATTACACCCTTTGGGAAATTAAACTCGAGAGGTGGTGAGGTGTCGTTAATTTGTTTTGACGTAGCATTCTACCCGCTTTATAATACGGTTCAGCAGAGACATGTTTTGCGTTCCTACGAGATGGCAGATGTTCTGTCGCCCCGCCCACCGTCATTAAACCGCAAACTTATTAATATTCAAAGAAAATTCACAACAAAATTCGTATATTAACACTGTTAATTCATCTTCCTGGCGAAATGACGCCAAAGATAACGCAATGTCTGTCGTTTTTTCTATTTTAAATTGTAATCGCAATTTTTACGATATCACATTTTCGTAGACTAGATACAGTTTATATACACAGGCTAGATAAGAATCATAAACGCGGCCGTTAAAATGAATCTACGTTCGTCGCATTTAAAATTTATGATACGAAAATCTGGCGCGCCGCCGCCGGTCGGAAAGAGCCGCATATATCCTTGCACGAATTTTTCTTACATGTGCTCTCGGGAAAAACTGCTTGTGTAACTGCAGGAAACTGTAGCTGTCTTCCTCGGTACATTTGGTGTCTAGTATTAGTCCCCCGAGAGCGGATCGATCCAGTTTTCGGGTATTACGGAATTGGGTTTTTTATTAAATCCGACTCGGTACGGACTTGAAGCAGTTTCTAGCGGATTCGACGTCATCTAAATCATGAATACTAGTAAAAAGAAATAAAGAATAATGGCGCTCATGAAACGTGTCAATATTCAATAACCTTGTTTTTGTTTTACAAGACAATTGTTATTATAACGCTGTAGGCAAATATTGCCTCACGAATTCTTAACAGGTTCACTGTCCACAGACCACATATGGTCTGTAGAGAGATTTCCATATAAGTCCACAGACCGTATGTGGTCTGTTCGCCCGTACAATTTCTAAGACATCTGATACTCTGGACGTAAGAAAAAAATCTCATATTTAACGCGGACTTGGCGGGACACATCATAAGGATTATAAAAAGTTCTGGGACGTACGAAAAAACTCGATTTTTTTATTGATAAAAGGGGTCAACTCAGAGACATATTTTTTTCCGAGGTTTTATTATTTCATTACTTAGAAATTAGCTAAACAATGGGTAAGTAAGAAACAAAAAATACGGGAAATGAATAGAAAAGCAAATTACACAGAACAAAAATTATACACGAGCTTTTTGAAAACATTACAGATGTTTGCGTTTTTTTCGCAAAGTGCCACAAATATTAGTTTTGCGACTGAGCAATTCAGTAAATAGTATTCAGCTAATAGTATATTTGTATACCAATTATCTGTTATGGTCCAAAAGCTCTTAAGACAGCTCAACGACAACGTTTCCAGGTTTATCCAGATTATATAGTATATCCTGGAAGCTCTACGAGTCCACAGACCATATGTGGTCTGTGCAAAAAAAAACTATTTCAGTAAAGTATAAAAATTTAATAACACATTTAGCATACATCTGAACCACAAATAAACCGATTTTTAACAAAAACCTAACTGGACTTATGGACCATTTCCACTGTGGAGCCTGGACAGTGAACCTGTTAATACAAGATTACTAAGATACTTATTGTAGCTTAAGCGTAATTTGTTTTTAATATAGAAGCGAAATGTCTTTCTCATAATATTAAAGAGAAACTTAGGCAATTGTATGGACTTACTGAATAAATAAAAATTAATTGCTAAATGTGTTGCTAAGCTTAATTCGAGAACAGCTGGACCAATTCCAGCCGAGCTATCCGATACTAAGTAACAGGTCTTACGGAATGATAATGCAACGATTATGTCAACTCCACGCGTTCAACAGCTTACAAGATAGTTCGTCGATTCGTCGTCTGTCTGGTCAGAATATCTATATATCTACATATGTATATATATTATATACCTATATACTAAAAACGACAATTTAATTTTTTAATACAAAATGTTGCCTAGCTGTGAAACATAATTGTCATTCACAGAATTGTCATTTGGTTGTCAAATATTTATAGGTGCGTTCGGTAAGGATTTTGTCCATATTTTTCACAAATATACGTAGGTGATACGAGGTTCACCGGGTCATATATGTAGTTAATAATATAATTGTGTATTGTCATCAGGTTTAAAGTATCTTCATTCGGCTCGCATCCTACATCGAGACATTAAGCCCGGAAACTTGCTCGTGAACAGCAACTGTGTGCTCAAGATATGTGACTTCGGGCTCGCGAGGGTCGAGGAACCGGATGCAACGAAGAACATGACGCAGGAAGTTGTTACGCAATACTACAGGTTGGTATTTATATAATAATATTATTATATACTAGCTTCTGCGCGCGACTTCGTCGGCGTGGACTCCGCTCCTATTAGTCTTGATGATTGATGATTGCGTAATGATATATAGCCTATAGCCTTCCTCGATAAATTGGCTATCTAACACTGAAAGAATTTTTCAAATCGGACCAGTAGATCCTGAGATTAGCGCGTTCAAACAAACAAACAAACAAACAAACAATCAAACAAACAAACTCTTCAGCTTTATTATATTAGTATAGATATATTTGCTTTGAATAGGCTCCGAAGCAACTGAACCGATTTGAAAAATTCTTTCACTGTTGGGAAGCTACACTATCCGCGGGTGACATAGGTTATATTATATATTTAAAAAAAATGGGCATAATTTTTTTAAATTTTTGTTAAATTCCCTTGCGACGCCGGGGCGGGATGCTAGTATGTTATAAATATGAAATAGTATCTGTATGACTGATGTTGGTCATTTCGTTTGGCACATATCCATATTTATGTTATGCTTATGCATAGACACGGCATAATCATTTCATGAAAATAAAATAATTACAATGACATTAGTACTTCGAGGAAAAGATACATGTTTTAATAATAAATTATGTTAAGGTTTTGTTTTTGCGACAATTTTTTAAATATTCATTTATCTATATACCAAATCGTCTTAAAAAACTATTTAAAATATAAACCAGGTTTAAGGTTTTAAATCGCGACTATAACAGCAGTTTATTCACGTTATTTTATTTCGTACTTAATGTATATTCGTGTTAGGAAGATAGTTAGTTGCCTACTTATCATTGTCGCTCGGCTTACCCAAACCCCTTGATCAATTTAATCGTAAATTAGAACGCCGTTTTCATATTGACCAGTTGAACTAAGCCCTTCAGACAGGCGTTCTAAACTACAGTCAATTTAATACGGTAAAATCTGTTTATCTTTGGTTTAACCAAGCTGACAATATCATATTGTTTCGCTTGTCACTATCGTAATAAGTAAAGTACAAGAACCAACTGTCACTTTGACTTGGTGTGTATAAAGTATGAAGCTCGTTGGACAGACTTAAACCACAGTTACTTGTATTAAAATTCTTAAAAAGGAAACAATAAATTTTATTATTCGGTAGTTACGTAATTATTATATTATATACGCTTCTTTTTCTATAAAATAATTGCTATATGAAATCTTAGTATATAATCTTAATATAACTTGTCAGGGATATTTGACTTGTCGAATAAGTTGTACTAACAAAATTTAATATTCTTAGCAAAGCTATAAAAGAAAAAGTTTTTTAGGCTAATACAAAAAATATTGGTACTATGTAGTTATAGATGCAAAAAGTAGGTCATCCAAAAATAAAACATTTTATCGAATCTGTTAAAACTTCTACTTTTATTATAAACCTGAATATATTCAATATTAAGGTTTTGTTAATGTTCACGAAATCCGTTCTTAGAAGCCCCAGGGTAATGCTATATAACCTAAATATAGTATATTCAAATAAACGAGCAAACTTTAACTTTATACTATTATAAATTTCGGACGATAATAATGTACACATTGTTGAAAGCGAGAAAAAAGTTCTATGCTTTTGTTCAATATTTTATATCCAGTTTTTGTTTGAATAGGATCTTGAAAAGAAATATTAAATGTACATATTATAACTACGTAAAATTAAATTATAACTTGATAACTTCATGATAATGATCTTCGTTTAATTCAATATTAGGGTTCTAAGGCGTTGATTACTATTAATCACGCTGTAATTGCCAATTAATGGGTTTCGTTATCATATAATTTATACGTTAATACTGTGAAACTCGTTTTGATAGTATTGGCTATGGTAATTGATACTAAGAAATGAACAGATTTGCCTATGTTTTTTTAATTTTAAATAAACAAAACTGAACCAAGAACTATAATTATTACAAACGAACAAAGTTACGAAAGTAGAATGTTATGATTGTAATGATATTTATACATACTTTATTTTTTTAAGTTGCGTCAAAAACTTAGCTGTATATATTTTTTTTAAATAGATTTAAGTCTTTAATTATCTTGTCTATTCCACTCAATAAAACCTGTTACCATACCTTAAATGAAATCATATATAACTTAGCATAAAATTGCGTAGCCTTCTTCCTCAAAACTCCTTCTTATACTCGTATCTTTGTATATTTAAAGTAGCATAAACCCAAACAACACTAGATCAGTATATATAACTACTAAGTCTTCATCCCATTTATTATTCATTATAATAGACCAAAAATTAAAAGTTCGCGTTGATAGGCATTAAATTTTAAAACAGTTTATTTTAGTAGCCGAGGCCTGAACTGGGCCACAGTTTATACCACACGTGTTGAAGTTTTAACCCAAAGTCGTTGTATCAAATTCGACCAAACTAATTGATCAAGTAAATAAAAAAAAAACAACTCGTACTACGCCTTTATTGTGAGAAAACATGCACTTTTCAACTGAACTTAAAACAACTTAAGACACTTTTTTGTCTTAAGGATTACTTTAGAAAAGTCAGGAGCCAATTTTTAAAATTGGTCGTATCAAATTATTAAATTTGAACAAAAATTTTTAAAGGCTTCCACTAAAGATTTAAAGAATTTTAATAACTCTTAAACCAAGTCTAATCTATACATATAATAAAATGGTAGAAAAGTCAAAACTGTACATTGAATATTTTTTTAAAAGAATACTTGGGGTGTGATCTACAATCGATACCGAAGCCAAAAATATAGTTTTTAGAATTTTTGTCTGTTTGTCTGTTTGTCTGTATGTATGTCCGGGATAAACTCAAAAAGTACTGCATGGATTTACTTCAAATTTGGCACGAATATTTTTAAGAAGTCGGGTCAGAACATAGGCTATATATTATCACGCTATCACCTACGGGGAACGAGCAGTGAACCTTTATTTCTTCAAATGTATGTCCGGGATAAACTCAAAAAGTACTGCATGGATTTACTTCAAATTTGGCACGAATATTATTAAGAAGTCGGGTCAGAACATAGGCTACATATTATCACGCTATCACCTACGGGGAACGAGCAGTGAACGCACGCAGACGACGTCGCGGGCAGCAGCTATTATAATATAATATAAATAAATTTACAATTACAAAAAAATAAAATAAAAAATAAGATTAACTTTTTTTGTTCGTATTAAAAAAAAACATTTTTACACTATTTTACTTTCAAAATTAAATGTTGTCGTAGGTGGAGTTGCAGAAAAATAGACTTGACTAGTTTACGATTAGGAATTCACCTCTGTGAAGTGTAATTATAAGTATTTAAGTTTTGAAGTGTAATAAAAAAACTAAATTTTTAAGAATATAGGTTCCAATAACAATAACAATAAATCCGTGAGAATATAGGCTTAACGTCAATAACGAATTTCGTCGCCTTAAATGCAACGTTAATGTCTGCTATTCAAAGTATCTCGGAAACTCTACAACGAACTTTCTTAAACGTATTCAAGTCTATTCAAAATCTTGAAATACAATTACTAATATCAAGTAACATTCCCATTCACGTCACGTCAGTTTCTCGACGTCGACGCGGAGCGATGGTAGTGAATAAATGACCTTTGATCGGAGGACCGAGGTTTTGAAAGTGGGCCACGGCTAGCTCATCTTACTTTACGCGGTTAGTGCATAATATATCGCTATCCTTGATCTTTGCATAACGGCATATTGAATGCACAACGTGATTTCTATGAGATTTATAAAATGACTAATATTTTCAGCTAGGTTATTTTTTATTTATTGTTTTAATGTTATCAAGTTTTGAATTCTTCGTAATGTCGTAGTCATGTATTATGTCCTACAGAAGTTATGTTTTCAAAAATTTTCATACAGAATGATTTGTGAATTAACTAAGATTTATAGTTATAGTTAAGTTTACTAAGACTTATTATTTGACAAATAAGTAATGCAATGTACTTTGTTATTTCTATAAAAATATTTGTTATTTAATAGTTAATTATTTATATTATGTTGGACTTTATTTGTCGATATTTGGCCTTTGTTTTTATTTGTAATAAAATATTATGCTGACGATATAATTGACAAACAATTGATATAAAACATCCAATTATATTTTAAACAAATCATTACACATAGTAAGTACATATTAGTTAGTGTGTGTGAGTGATAAGTTTTTAAAATCTCTTTATGTATAAATGCTCTTATTTAATTATAGGGCACCCGAGATTTTGATGGGCGCGAACCACTACACAGCTGCAGTAGACGTGTGGTCCGTCGGATGCATATTCGGCGAACTGCTCGGTCGCCGTATTTTGTTCCAAGCGCAGAGTCCCGTGCAGCAGGTATTTATATTTATATTTTTGTGTATATATTTATTTGAGTGTGTATTTGTATACTTAAAGATCATTACGTAAGAGCTTTGTGTATTTTTGTAAGTTTGTAACTTTTTTGGACAACAACGGTATGATTTATATATTAAACGGGATAGTTACAATGTTTTAACAGCAGTGGTTGATGTTCGCGGTGATGAAATAAAATGAAATGACGTTTATTTGAGACAAAATAATAATTTGACAATAAAATAATAGGTAGGGATCCCTAGTACATATTTTTAACCTGATCAGTATCAAGCTAATTTTCCGTGAGTAGCTTCATTTTGATGAGACGAACAAAAAGTTCCTCTTCGAAAACTCTCGATTGTGGTAGATAATAGAGTTAGCAGGAGGTAGAGCAGCAGTGAGCGTAGGACCGGGATAACGTACCAAGTAATTTGTAGGACAATGTTACCATCAAATTATATAAATATTAAGTAACTAAAAGAAAAAAAAATCAGCTGGTTAGTAATAATTTTTGATGACCTTACAAGGTCATCAAAAATTGTTTTTTTTCTGTTTTTTTTTTCTTTTAGTTACTTAATATTTATATAATTTGATGGTAATATTGTCCTCCAAATTGCGTGGTACGTTATCCCGGTCCTACGCTCACTGCTGCTCTACCTCCTGCTAACTCTATTATCTACCACAATCGAGAGTTTTCGAAGAGGAACTTTTTGTTCGTCTCATCAAAATGAAGCTACTCACGGAAAATTAGCTTGATACTGATCAGGTTAAAAAAATGTACTAGAGATCCCTACCAGCAAGTGAAAAGAAAAGTTAGTGTGGTGCTAGTAGTAACTGAGTACTATAATTTTTTTGTCGCTTCTGAATTATTAGTATCTTTATTCAAATTTAGGTTTATTTTTAAGTCGACTAGATACGTGTAGTTTACAATTATCATTGCATGATACAAATAGTAAATATATAAATTGTTGATGTATGAGATGTATGATGCGCAAGATTTATTTTAAAAAAAATACAATTGAGCCTGTAACATCCCACTGCTGGGCATAGATCTTTTTCTCCATGTACTAGAAGGATCGGAGCTTAATCTACCACGCTGCTTCACTGCGGATTTGCGGATATATTCACTACTAAAAGTAACGATCATTATCAGGTATTTATGATAACAACTGGACCGACAGCTAAACGTGTGCTAGGAGGCACGATGGGGAGACCCACAAGGACATACAACTAGACCGGAAAGAAATACGTATATCCGTCTCGAGCGAGAATTGAACCCTCAATCTCGCCGTTGTGTGCGCGCTGTACACGTACTACTTACACCATACTGATTGTAACATTCCAGCTGGAGCTAATAACGGAGCTGCTGGGCACGCCGTCGCTGGAGGACATGCGGTACGCGTGCGCGGGCGCGCGGGCGCACATGCTGCGGCGCGCGCCGCGCCCGCCCGCGCTCGCCGCGCTCTACACGCTCTCCGTGCAGGCCACGCACGAGGCCGTGCACCTGTTGGCGCAGGTCTGTCGCACGCTTTGATTCTCATTCACTAATTCTTAATGTTTTTATATATAACTAGGTCGGCAAACTAGCGTACGGCTAACCTGATGGTAAGCGATTACCGTAGCTTATAGACGCCTGCAACACCAGAAGCATCGCAAGCGCGTTGCCGACCCTATCCCCAATCCTCCCAGGAGCTCCGGTCACCTTACTCACCAACAGGAACACAATACTGCTTGAAGACAGTATTATTTAGCTGTGGTCTTCTGTAAGGTCGAGGTACTACCCCAGTCGGGCTGCTCCATATTTTGAGCAGGAAATTTCCTGCTGTGCCCTACCTCAATCTAAATATAGAGTATGCATAGAGAAGAACTTACTAGAAATAGTGCAGTCACTCTTTAAAAAAAATAACTGTCAGCTATTATTAATTGAGCCACGTCTTATCTTAAATTCGCAACACATTCAACTGCAACTAAACCCACACATCCATATTGTTAACATATTCTTGAATCGCATAAATATGCTATAGCTATCATATACTTTTAAATGTAAATTATAAACTTATTTTTTGGCAATAAATAACTAAGTAATTAAGTTTTAATATGTTTTTTATCATATAACGTAGGATTCCTTATAAATTAAATAGTATAAAAAAAGCAATAAAAATTAAAATAACAGAACATCTGCATAAAAATTAAATTTTGCCGTGTAACTGTCACACAAATCAAAGTTGCATATTTACAAGTACACGCACACATGCGTGTCACCATAGGATCAACATAGAATCGCGATCCAACTGAGTATAGTCCGCGAGTTTTCTTTGCTTTCAGTCAATACATAGCCTTAGGGATGTTGTTGATAATAAGCTCAAGAATTAAGACAAACAATTGTTTTGTACTTTTATTTAAAGTAGTTGAAGTTCAATATACGATTGATTGAAACTAACTTTATTTTTAATAAAATAAAAAAAAAATGATTTATAAGCCAAAAAAAAAAAAATTAATCACAAAAAAGATTTCATTCTTCGTAATAATTCATTAATTTTCCGAGAAATAATGAAGATTTTTTTTTTAAAATATACCTCAATCAATTCCTCATCGATTTGCTCACGTTTCTATCAGAAACACGCGTATCGCTTGCACGTGCGCTTTGAAGTGGGACACGCTTTGTATCGTATCTCATTGAAAATCGAATCTTATTAATAACATTGTAAATTGCATTGCAAAGGAAAACTTTTACTACGATAACAGAAATTGTGGCAACCACAATAAGAAATAGGAGCAATGATGATTGAACAGACCTATAATGACGTTTCATTTTCATTTTTTTCTCAATAGAAAAAAAAAATTAATTTGTCGTTAAAACATAGCTATCGCGCGACTATATTATGTTTGTATACATGGATAATTTATTTATCGTCTTATATTGTAAATTTTGTTATTATAAGTTTGACAGTGCCTGTGCTAAACAATTCTTTTGTACTAATGAGTAATTCTTCACTTTTTATCGACATGTTAAACACGGAATAAATATTTTATAGGAATATGTACTAACTGGAATCAAAGCCGTACTCAGCTAATAAAAAAGTATTTATTTTTTGTGAATTGTAATATGTGTGAGATCACTTTAGAAAATCTATCGCCAATTATAGTTATTCTATCAAATCTTAATCCGTTAACTGTTACTCTTCAGCCTGTAATATCCTACTCTAGGCAAAGGCTTCTTTCCCCATGTAGGAGAAGGATCGGAGCTTAATCCACCACGCTGCTCCAATGCGGGTTGGCGGATATAATTATTCTTTACTATGAGTAACGATCGCTAGGTGTACATGATAACAACCGGAACTGACAGCTCAATAAATATTTGTATAAATAAAAATCCTTCTCCTACATGGAAAAGAGGCCTATGCCCAACAGTGGGATATTACAGGCTGAATCGTGATCGATAAATAAAAATATCCACTCCGAGCGGCAATCCAACCCGCGACCGTCGGCGTTTAGGTACCGCCGGGCGCCGACACAGCACACGCACCATTACACCAGAGCGGTCGTCAACTGTTAACTGTTAACGATAATAAAAATAAAAAAAATGTTTCGATTTCCAGATGCTGGTATTCGATCCGGCCAAACGTATATCTGTTGTCGACGCTCTCGCCCATCCTTATCTCGAAGAAGGACGCCTGCGTTACCACTCGTGTATGTGCAAGTGTTGCTACAGCGCGCCCCCGGCAGCCAGACATTACTCGCCTGACTTAGAACCGGTCGCTCCCCACGCCTTTCACGACGGCTGGGAGAGGAAACTGACTTCGGTTCACCAGGTCAAAGGTAACGGAAGGTTTTCTGGTCACTTTTTTGTTCTGTTCTGAAATTTCGCTAAAAATTTTGGGTTAAAAAATTGGACAGGTGATTTCGGAGATATTTAGTTGATATTAAAATTGGGTCGAAACTTGATTTTCTTCTGTACTAAATATACGAGAAAAGGAAAATATAAAACAAAGCTATATGAGACGATGTGTAACTTTAAATATATCTTGTTGCAAATTTTCTGCTACTTCGACGAGGGGATGAATAGGATTGTGTCATCTATTGAGTTCTTGTTACGTCTCATAAAGAACGATCTACAATTAACATTTTTAATAGACAATTCTATAGTATATAGGTCGAGATTCGAGCAAAGCTAATTTAGTTACAACTTAAATCCGCAGAAGAGATCCACAAGTTCATAGCAGAACAACTCCAAACGTCGAGGGTTCCACTCTGCATCAACCCGCAGTCAGCGGCGTTCAAGAGCTTCGCAAGGTAAGGCGCCGCCCGCAACCCACCGCAACCAACCGACACTAGGTGATTTCTTTGCGATATAACCTTTTGCCATTGACTGTGGTCGATCGACAAGTTTTTAACCAGGGTTACCTAGTTCCTTCCAGGGTACCCAATTGTAATTTATCTTGTTACCTCAGCTATAAAATTATATTTTGTCTGATTCAGGCAGAAATTCGAAGAGCAAAAGTTTTGACAATTGCTCGATAAGATTAGAGTTTTGTTTTGATTTTCTTGAAAATTTTCTAGAAAAAAGTTGACGACCGACCATAGTCAGTAGGCATCTAATGCTGAGCTATATAGCGACCACCCCGCACCCATATTCGGCCACGCTATCTTAGATTTTGACGTGTGGACAACACAGCTTAAAGTAATAATTTGATTAAAGTTGAATATCAAAGCGCAAACTGTAATTTTTGTATATTGCTGTAAATTGTATACTATGTTCTTCTCTAGTAGTCGTGTACAAAATTACAAATGTTAAATATACTATTTGGGTATATTAGATGAATGTTCTACTCAAATAAAGGTATTTGTTTTGTTAGTAGTGAATTGCTAAAACATCTGCAGTTAATTAAAAGTTGTCTACACGTCCAGTTAACGATAATAATACAGACTAAAGCAAATGATCATCACAACTATGTGTGGCACGGTGCTATCTGTTAGTAAAAGCACGCCAGTGTCACGGCCTTGTGTTCTCCTAAAGTATACGTGTCTATTTCGAGTCGAAAACCTTATTTAGAACAGAAAAATATTATAATGGTGGTCGCAAAAGTAAGCCTATGTCGAGATCCTCACCCAACTTTTCCTGCTCCTCGAAACCGCCTACCGTAGTTGTTTTGCAGTGTAGGTAACAATAATTTTTGCCTTCTTTTGTATTGTAACACGACGTGCCTTCGGGCCGATTTGCAAGCCCGATTTGTGCATGGGTTTAATATTATTTTTTTTTTTCATCTATTTTCTTTCTCCGCTTCCGAGCGATAGTTCTTTGTACCACCGCAGTTCAAGCGATATCAACCCTCTTGAAATGGTGGTTCGCGATTATATTAGACGAGAGAGTAGACGAAATAACGTTGTGCTTTTTTTTCTGTGTTTGCGGCAGCCGTAGAGCCAGTTCGAAAGCAAAAGTTTGTTCCCCTTTCAAGACTGCGGCAAAAATTCTGCTGTTATCGCCCGTGATATTTCTGTGCGCTGCCTAGCGCGCCTCTATTCAGTAAGCGCCCGCACGCATTGTTGTCCATCTTTATGTATACGCGGACGCCGTTCGACAAGGCACTTTACGTCCTAAACATGTAGATCTTCTCATTTTAATTCTAAATTATCGCGGTTTAAGACAAATTTAGAATCGCTTCAAATTAAATGCGAATATTATGTACGAGTTAGTTAGATGCTTTCTGCTTTTACTCGCGAGTTGCCTTCGCGAACGGACGTCGTTCGTAATTTCAAAAGGGTTGATCTTTGGATAGTCTGTTCCGTCCCGTACCGGTTCGGTTACGGTGCATGAGGAAGAAGCAATTACGCGATTTTATAGATACCCACATTCTTTCAATTTTATGTCTTTACAAGTTTAGAATTGGAAAAAAGTATACTGTCAACAATGATGTTAAAGTCCAAACACCCAAACTCAGCCTTAAAATTGCCTTCATTTATCGTGGTATGGTTCACCCAAATGTTATAGTATCGTTAAATAGAAGGATATAACGATTGCTAGTAATGTGGGTACAAAAAAAAAAAATTACCAACTCTTTCTAATCGCGCAGTATTAGAGTTTAAAATATTCAGTTATTGGGTTGAATGCAAATATCAAAATGGGAGAAATTTTTAATTTGACTGCAAAATATTTAATTTTGAAACTGTTTTCGAATATGACAATGTATGTTTTGTCTGTTCAATATTGACTCTTATTTTAAACGTCAAACCACTAATATTCGCAAACAGTTTCATCGTATTTTATCCTTTGTCCTGGTATGTAGTGCATGTGTAGTCAGTGAGAACAGTGCCAAGCACTCGGTTGTGGTGATATTGTGTTTACACTTCATAAAGTAGTTAATTATGTAGTTTGATTTGTGATGCAGTTTTGCTGTTAAGTCTTTTATTATCATAGACGAATATTTTTCAAAAATATTTTTTCGATTCATGCATGGTCAGATATCGGTTCTGTGTTGGATTTGAATTTTAATTTCCGCTGTTTGTTTTGAAGAAAATGAATGCCGAAAATTGGGTTTTGCATGATAAAAATTGGGTTTAAATGTTTTTAATCACAATCCAGCACAGAACCAGTGGCGTGGGTGTGGGAATCGCACGTAATACGATGTTTAACAGCGATTATATTTCAGTTCGACGGTCGCCCATCCATCCGAACTGCCTCCTTCACCGCATCAATGGGAATGACGCGAAACAAAGCGCGGCTTCGAAAAGCGACGCGCCGGATACACGGATACGCGATAAATTAATTGCTTAACAGATAACGCTCAATGTAACCCACTTAAATAATTGTTAAAAAGACAAGGAGTTTGGTCCGCAATATAAAACAGGCAATATGAGATTTGATCACTCCTTGATGTTCAGTATGATGTCCTGGTAGCAATTAATTCGAAAGCCAATTTGTCCAGGCGTAATAATCGGCTTTATCATTTAACGATTAAAGTTTAAAATTCCGTGCTCTTACAGAAATACGCTGGAAGATCAAACGAGGCCTAAAGTCGTCGGTGTGAATTTGACATAGGTCGTCAAAGATTTTATAATTTGTAAAAGGAGTAAAGCTTGATCTGTAGCTAATGTAACATCCAAATATATTTGAGCTAATTTTCAAATATTTAATATTAAAATGGCGTGAATAATCGCAAGTTTATCTACTGATATAACTGAATGATAAGCCTATTTTTGACAAAATGGCTACGTAGATATTATGTAAAAAAATATTAAAATGATGTCAAATATCTTAACTGCTTCAGGGCTTGTAATATTTGAACTTAAATACTATTTGTTTCTGTTCGCGTGTAAGTATAGCGCATTAAGTAAATCTTTGTAAATTTTTGCTTGGTGATTATGATGGTTTTGTATGCATTTGTTAGGAATAAATTTAAAGCCGTTTTTAATTTATGCTTCAGGTTTGTTGATGTGAAGGAAGCTTTTTATACTTTCGAGGAATTATTATAAAATGGATATTTCTTCTACTTACAAAATGTAAAGTTTTAAAAGTATTTAGAAGATTTGGAAGGGTTTGGGGATTGGGAAGATTTTTGTGTTTTTTTCTTGATAAATGTGCCAACAAAGGTATCCACCAAATTTGAAGTATAGTTGCACAATGAAAGGCTAATTTCAGAAATATTTTCTGAAGCTAAAATTTATCATTGCTTCTTGTAACATGTAATAAAACTATACTCATAAAAATGTTAAGAAATTATGTCCAAACTAATGCATACAGAACTTGAAAAAAATGCAGCAAAAATTACTCTAATATGGAAATAAATTCCTCATTATATAAGCGTTAGAGGTATATTATATGCGAAAGATAATCTCTTTAAGCATTCGAAAATCTTAAGACATGATCTAAAATTGCTACCAAATGTAAGGTTAGTATTAGGTTACGGTTAGTTTGTGAATATAGCTTTAAGATATACCGGCTTGGGGAGACAAATATAGCAGAGGATAAGACGGTTGACTAAATCGCGTTATATTACAAGTTGATGGAGTAATTGTACATGTTTTGTCTCTGTCTATAAATGATGTAAAGACGTGTGTTAGATAAGGACAGCATGATGTAGTGTTAGATCTTTCCATTGATGGAATAGACTTGGTAAGAAAAATACATGTTTGGACATGTTAACTCGTAGTGAAAGAAAGTCAAAGGTATTGTAATGTAACGTGAATTAGAATTGATACAACGAAAAGAATCGCAGATGTAACTAAATACTTGGAAATGCAAAATATTGTTAAAACTCGATGTGATGTTATATGTAACAGCTTTGTAGGTAAAGTCATTCATTTAAGGATCGGACACACTTAAATGATTAAGCGAAACTGTGGCGTTGTGATCTATAGCAAAACAGCGGTCCGAAATATGAGATACAGCGAGTACATAGAATCTTTGTTGTATGCGTTAGTGTGACAGTAGCTTTTGTAAGGTCATCGCTTCGCTTGGTCGCTCAAGTGAGTTACATTCCTTATATTTGCGATTCTATGTAGTAAACGCGTGTGTGTGCCTGATTGTATGGACATTGCGAGCAATAAACGTTGCAATATAATATTCTGTTATCGTATTAATTTTACTGTTTAAATGAATTGTTTCGATGTGTTCTGTGTTAATATAAAGTAGCGTACAGATTGCGGCTTCGTACTTAATGTGGATTACAGTTTTGTGCCAACTCTGGAATCTCACGAGACCGCAGTTTGTACGGAACTTTACAATTTTATTATAAGCTTACTCTAAAAACCATTGTATGTAACATCGACTGAACATTTTTATGTATTTAGGTTAGATTAGAATTTATTAATAAAAATAATAATAATAACCCAATACACAAGGAAATAGTGAGGAAAAATATATACTATCTGTGCCGTAGTGTATATTATACTGTATAGTGATGTAATTTTAACTGATACATATTGAATTCAAGCATTTATAGTGTATTAGATGTTATACATAATTATGTAACTGTGTGTTAGTGTGCGTGACACGAGTGTCGGGATACGATGAGATCTTTTATCGATATCGATGTTTCCATTTGTGTTTGGATTTAGAATAATTTGCATCACGCTGCTAATATGATATAGCATAGGGGAAACGTGTGTGCGTGTCGAGAGACGTAGCCTTAAAACTAGTTCAAAGCTATATAAAATATAATAAAAAAATAAAATAAAAAATATGTAAATATATAAGTGCGTAGTATGTTAATTGGGCTCTAGTTTCGATTGAGCCGTTGTAATCCCGCACGATTAGGTTGGCGTCTTGGTTTTACCATTGCAAGGGATAGGGACTTACTTTCGTAAGGAGGTCGTTTAATGTACCGTGTAATTGTATGATCAAGTGCGTTTGATGGTACAAAAGGAAGCGTGTCTGTGCATTCTCTGATAAATACACATACTATGAGCTTAATTACTTGTTATCGACTTTGTGAAGGCTAGTTTGTGTATTTTTTTTTTTTAATGATTACCAATAACTAAGACAAGAATTTTGTCCGGTAAAAATGAAAGTTCATGTTGAAAGGAGAAGTTGTTCACACGTAAATATTAGCATAATTTACTGTTCAAATGAGATTTTTTTTTGTCGTTATTCTCGACTTGTATTGATTGGTTACGTTTACAGTAGGAAATAGTTTTTTAGTTTAAATTAACTTTAATAACTATGCACACTTCATACCTGTGCATACTTTTCGCTGATTTAAAATATTTTTGTCGCTCAATAGATGGCTCTTATCACGTATTTATTCAATAAAATTATTTTCAGCATAATTTGGTTTATAGTGCGTGTATTCATTGGTACTGCGAACAGACCGCTACGGACCCACCTTGCCTTAACTCAGAAAACTGTCACTGTGATCCGCTAGGTGTAGTTATTTGACTCAATCACACCTCCCGCAGTCTGTGTGACTTGTATAGACAATTTTATCTTTAATATTATAACGCTTTCCAATCGCCCGTTTTATATATTAGACTGCATTACTGAAAGTCGATGATGACATATACTACATATGTATTCTAAACGATATAAGTGGGGAATATATTATACAATATATTAGTGATTAAATCTCCGATTGTTCAGTGTAAATATGTAGTCGGTCGGATTAACGTTGTCCCAACTCTTAACCCACAATCACACGCGTTCTGTTTTATGTATAATATACGTATATCCTTTCCAGACTTTCAGAGATCTCGTATGTTTTAAGTTCTAACATGATATAAGCTTGGTTTTTAGTTTTTAAGACGTCATACATTTTAATTTCCTTTTAATGTCAGCAATGACGAATTTATGCACTGATGTACCCAATAGGTATTCGTTATATCAATAAGGTATTAAATTCTGTAAATATTAGAAATTTGATAAGAATTTTGATTTCTTGTACTAAGCTCCCTGCCCTTATTTGTGTTCTTTTGTCGATTACATGTCTATTATAATGAAAATAATAATAAAAAAAACAACAAAGTAAGAATTTTTCGATCGTAAGGACTAACATCCATTTAATTCTTATTTACCAGTAATGTAAATAGTAGGTATTTTGTGCACTGATAGTCTTGTTTAAGCTAAACGTAACTTAGGATAATATCGAATGGCTGTATCGATTAATGTAATTCCCAAAACATGTTCACATAAATAAATAAAATGTATTAGGAATGTTTGCTTTGCGATAATGATACTTATCGACGTTAACGTGTATCATAGTTTTAGTTTATTTGTCACGATGGATTCTTTAGGTTTTGGGTTTTATTTGAAATACTATTAAAAAAAAAGGAATAATAACAGAAACTGGAATTTGTAAATATATTTGATACGTGTTTCTGTCGTGTACGAAGTTAGTTGCATTTTACCATTGTTGCAAACTGCCAAAACTAATGTAATGATTTTGTAGCGTCGTATAGACGACCACACGGATAATATGCAACCTGTCTCAGATTTTTTTTTAATTTTGTAATGTATACGGTCTTCTATGTAAAGCGTTTGACGTATTATTACTGGAATAGTGAATATAGAATAGATTAAAGCTGTTCGTGTAATTGTTTAGACTTATGGTTGTTCTGAGTACCTATATGTTTGAAAGGCTCAGTTCATTGCTGTATCAATTTGTTTATTGTAAAATAAAAAAAAAATGTTTAATTAAATTTATTTATAAAGATGAGCGTACTTATTTAATCATAGTCTTCAATTGAATATTTTCGAAGCAAAAAATAGCAGATTAAAAAACAGTCACAGACAAACATTAATGTCAAAATGACAGTTTTTGGCAGTTGTAATACGTACGCTTGTTTTTATAAGAGTATTAATATGTACATATGTGTAGAGGATTCGCTTACTTTCCGGCAATAAACTGAGCTAAGTATGTTAGAAGGAAGACAGTTTGTAGTTATCTGTGTAGTCGGTAGTGTAGCGGGCCCCGGCGTAGAGCTGTGACATCCGGGCTCGACACTGTAACAATAAAACTACTGCATAAATATATTTCTGAAGTTTTATTTTTTATCCTTCCCAACTGATTTTT
Organism: Melitaea athalia; assembly: GCA_905220545.2. NCBI lineage: Eukaryota > Metazoa > Arthropoda > Insecta > Lepidoptera > Nymphalidae > Melitaea > Melitaea athalia. The sequence goes on from HG992182.1 coordinate 18,236,397, forward strand.
GAAATTTTATACTACTAAGGTTGCAACCAAGTATGTGGTAGGCCATGGTAAGCGAATACCGACGCCTATGGGTGCTAACGATACTAAGAATGTCACAAGAGCACTGACCTTTCTCCTGCTACGAATACAGCGCATCTCCAGGAGCTCCGGCCTCCTGACTCACCACAGAAACGCAGCACTACTTTTGAGCAGGATTATTTAGCTGTGGTTTTTTTTGTAAGGTTGCACTCCTGTAGTCGGGCTGCTCTAGATTTTTAGTAAGAAATTTCCTGCTCTGAGCTAACGAAGAAAACGAAAATAACTAAATTAAAAGTCAAAATTATTTTCAATGGAGAATGGGCATGACGACAGTATCAAAAAATCGTCAATTTAATGATTTCAGGGGAACACTCATATTAAAAAAATTCAAAATACTGGTTTAGTTTTATGTAAAACTAGCTTCTGCGCGCGACTTCGTCCCCGTGGAATAGGACCAATTCTGTCATACATGATTTGTGCGAAACTTTAACCGTTTACGCAGCGGAAGCTCTCAAAAGAAAAAACCCCGATTTTGAAACATTTTTCATTGGTGTTACGCTCCTATTGGTCTTACCGTGATGTTATATAGCCTATAGCCTTCCTCGATAAATGGGCTATCTAACACTGAAAGAATTTTTCAAATCGGACCAGTAGATCCTGAGATTAGCGCGTTCAAACAAACAAACAATCAAACAAACAAACTCTTCAGCTTTATTATATTAGTATAGATAATAAGATTATTGTGATTTTCAATAAAATAAAACATTAAAATACTGCAATCGGCCATTTTGATTGAAACACAAATTTCAGAGCATGACGTCACGCTATAACATCAATATAATACGTCAGGCGCGTTCACCTACAACTCACTCTAGTCGACAAGTTGAAAAAGGTCAAAAATAGAGATACTGCTCTTAAAAGTATGTGTAATAGCTCATTGGATTCGGAATCGCCTAGAAAAATGTTCTATAAGTGTGTTTTGCACATCAAAAATTGCAAAAGTTATAAACAATTAAAAAAAGGAAAAAATGGCCTTCCGTTTTTTGCCAATATTTCATAAACTATTAATATTAAATAAATTTCAAAAATAGATTCTGAAAGACGAGGAAATTTCCAATAAAAATACTTGCAGCTCCTAGAACTCTATCTCCATTATTTATAATTTTAATTTCATGCTGGTCTTAGGTTGAACGCGTCCGAAGTGTGTCATGCCATGACGTCAGAGCCGACGCCATGACATCTGCTGCCGTTTTCACGTGCACATTGAAAACATATTAGAAAAATAGTTTTAATCTTCCGTTTATTACCGAAATATAGGTATTTTCGTAAATAGTAAATGTGTACCCACATTACGGAACAAGTTTTCAAAATCTTTCGTCATGCCCATTGTCGAGTTTTTTTTTTTTATACCAGATATTCTACAGAATTTGTATTTCCAAGCATCTTATAATCTTCATGTTACAATAGTATAGTAGGTTGTAGTTGATGTGAAATTGACGCGTTGGCGCAACGGTCACAGCACTGGTTTGTGGCGGTTGCGGGTTCGATCCCCGCACATGACAAACATTTGTTTTGGCCATTACAGATGTTTGCCGTGGTCTGGACGTTTGTGCAGTCCTTGTGGGTTTCCCCACCATGCCTCGGAGAGCACGTTAAGCCGTCGGTACCGGTTGTTATCATGTGCACCTGATAGCGATCGTTACTCATAGTAGGGAATATATCCGCCAACCCGCATTGGAGCAGCGTGGTAGATTAAGCTCTGATCATTCTACATGAGGAAAGAGGGCTATGACCAGCAGTGTGATATTACAGGCTGAAGCGATGTGAAACTACAAGGTTTTTATCGTAATCTACTATAGTTGTCACAAAATAAGAGGCCCGTTTTGACGCTTAACAAATACCCTAGAACGTAACTTGGTACGAAACTGTAAGAGACAATAAAATAATTATTAATAACATAAAGTGTTTTTAAAACATAGCTACGTAAATTTTTTGGTGCGTTAAATATTATGATAGAATATATTGGGAGTGTTCTTTTCGCGCTTACTTTATAGTAGCATGCAATTTCTAATTATTACGAAACGTCTCAAAAACAGTTACGTTCTAAGTCTTTTTGTTTTTAAATACTAGTGTTGTAACAAGTTAATTACTGAATTTCAGCAGCATCATTCGATTTTAATAGTAAATCGATATTGTGTAGTGAACTCTACTGAAAATAATTTTATTTTATTTGCTCGCAAACGAAAAAAAAACGACTTCAACTACATTGACAAGTAACACAACGTAGATAGATAAAAAAATAATCAACTAAATACGCGTTATCAAAGATTACAGTCTTTACAGCTACCATGGTCACGGGAGAACAATGTTCTCATGTAGAGAACCTAATAAAACGCGAGAAAACCTGAAAAATTTGGTTCATTATAATGAGAGAAATTGGCGTAAACATTAGAAAACAATAAAAATAAATTCGATTAAAGACAAATTGATCTTTTGTACCATTATATCATTTACATACAATATTAAAGTTTAAGTTAAATTTTCTAATCAGAAATTTAATTCAATATACACTACATAATCAAATCGATCAAATAGGTACTCATGCAAACTTGAATCGATTTATCGTGAGTATCGAATACCGAGTCGTATAGTTACTTCCCTATTTACGTCTCGATGACATATTATGTCCAAACGGGCCTGTTATTTTGCGATACGTAGGTACTCTTAGGTGCTTCGTACAGCTTCTCGCGGCGAATGATTTATAATTATGTGGTTTTTCGATTTACGGGCAGTATGAGAGGTTGCCACTAGCGTTTTAAAAAATTAACTTCAAAACACTTGTAGACATGATTTGTAATATTTACGTCTTAAGCATTATTATTATTTTTTTAATATACTACAAAGGTTGCAAACAAGCGCATTTTTCGCCTCGTGGTAAGCGAATACGGTAGCCTATTTACGCCATCAAGTCTAGTAGCATCGCAATGTGCAATGGGTAAGGCCGCCTCTGACTTAAAATGTAGGGCATAATATTTCCTGCTTTGCCCTCTATTAATTTTCTGAATGACCAAACAATCGTTCTAAGGTTTTCAATATGTGGAGTATTCGCTTTACATTTTGTGTTTTTTTTAATAAATAGCTCAATATTACATACCTCTAGTAGCGCTCATTCATTGCCACGTGGAAAAAGTATTTTTTTTTTTTTGGAAAATAGGCTTTGACAACCGTTTAATTTGTTTTCATTGGAACACCAAGACAAAGTTTTTGAAGTTGTTTTTTCTTATATTATTGTCTAGTATGAGTGGGATAAGATAATAAGGATAGTAAATGAACACACACCTATTTTAAATCGTCAGGGTATCTAGGTATAACGCATTGATTTGTCTTCTTTGGCAATTTTGAGTTTGAAATAACATATCTAGATTTATTTTGTTTTTAACCAATATTCGTTCTTGTCTCAATTTGGCCTTGTGAGGCTAACTTCGTTGATATTATTTTTGTATTCATAGTTTTTTTTTGTAATTTATGGCATTTAAAAAATTGAAAGTATTGCAAATTTAAAAAACCTATACACAGATGCAGATATCTGCGTCTGTATAAGTATTGAGTCAAATAAGAACAATCAAACATAAACACTGAAATTTCTAGCCAAAAAAATTAACGATGCATACGTGACTACAACTTGCTGTGTGGCTACGGCAAAGAATTTAGCCTCCCCCTCTCTTCCCGTGGGTGTCGTAAGAGGCGACTAAGGGATAACACAGTTCCACTACCATCTTGGAACTTAAAAAGCCGACCGATGGTGGGATATCCATCCAACTGCTGGCTTTGAAATCCAAAGGACGAAGACGGGCAGCAGCGTCTTCAGTGCGACAAAGCCAGTCCTGCGGTCACCAACCCGCCTGCCCAGCGTGGTGACTATGGGCAAAACACATGAGTTCACGTCATTTTTGGCGCGAACTTGTGTAGGCCTATGTCCAGCAGTGGACTGTGAAACGATCTTATGGTCACTAAGAACCAAATTTTATGATATCTGTATCATCCTGGTCACGGCACCATTTGAAACGATCTAATACTATGAGGGTGTGATGAGAAAGACCCCAACATATATAAATTTATAACATCCTGGTCACGGCACCATTTGAAACGATCTAATACTATGAGGGTGTGATGAGAAAGACCCCAACATATATAAATTTATAACATCCTGGTCACATGGACCATTTTGTAACACTATCATGGTAGTGGCGTTACAAATTAATATTAAACTTAAGAGGACATTAAATGTCTTTGGCCTTATAATTGTGATCGTCTAGTATGAGGAAGGACTCTACGTTGTGTTTGATTTTTGTTTCAGAGTAACTTCAGTTCTTTTTTGTGGTATGCCGAAGGAAAGACATAGTATATGTTATTAGAAGCCTTGATTTCTATATAAACTCTAACTAACATCCTATCTAGTCATTAATTTAAAATAACATCTCTGCACAATGACATTAAATTACTGAAATTAATTTATCCTAAGATTTAATTGAAAGATATTTACACTTCCAGTGATATAAATACTATAGATAACCAACTTCTGGAATACTATTAAAAGGAAAGAAAGATATAACACCTTATAATTAACTTATTTAGAATTAATAAGACTTAGTAAATTACACTTACCAGTGATTTAAATACTAAAGATAGCTAGCTTCTGGAATGCTGTTAAAAGGAAAGAAAGATATAACACCTTATAATTAACTTATTTAGAATTAATAAGATTTAGTATCCTAAAATTTAATTATAAAGATATTTACACTTACCAGTGGTATAAACACTATAGATAACTAACTTCAGGAAAATCATTATGAAAAGGAAAGAAAGATATTAAACTTTATAACACCTTATTAGTAAATTATTTAGGTATTAATGAAAATTTAGTAAATTAGAACCGTTAAGAATAAATAGTAATAGACTTATTTATTTAGAAATAGCTATCACCTATTGTTTAACTAAATATCTGACGTCTCCTTAAGAATGTGTAAATTATAATTGCTAATATTTTTAGTAAATCTAGATAGCTAAAATAGAAATAAAGTTAAATAATTATATATAGGATATTCTATAATGACATTGATTAATTGAATAGTGTCTAAGTTTCTTTTACATGTATTTTTAGCTCAAACCTGATATAATAGATAGATTCTAATAACTCTAAACAAATGAAATAAATAAAAATAGATAAGTAAATGAAATAATGATTAAATACATATTATATAGTTATTAATTATCTTGAAATAATTTATTCAGTTAATAAATTATCTCAGATAATTGTGAAAAATAGTGTGTAGTGTTTGTTTGTGTGTGTTATTCTGTTAGGATAGGGTTTATAGGTATTAAGGAATTAAAAGGCCGGGTTCAACTGAACCCGGGAGGTCGCTTCCACCATTCCCCTCCGACCCCAATCCAATCCACACCGTGCTGAAGGCTCTAAATTAAATTAGGCACAACGTTGGTGCTATCCAATCAAAAGAAAGGTAGTAGGTAGGAATTGAGAGTACCCAATTTTCTACAATAAGTTAGACGGAAATATATCCTGTCTAACAAATGCTTGTTTCATACCGCTGCAGCAAAATCATGCAATGACTGTATTTGAGTAATCCCTTGGGACGTCATACAGACATAACCAGTGAATTACTAGAGTTGATGCAAATACCAAGCTGTAATCAGACATGGTATTAAGATGTGTTCCACGTGAACAAAAGGAGATCGTGTCTACTGATCTTTTCATTGTGTGCTTACTAGCCCATACGGGAACTTCGGTCACACAATTACTTTGAAATTCGATCACGAAACCTAACACTTTTGCCACAATTGGATTGTGTAGTGTAATTTCCCATAGGTAAGACCTACTGAGTTACGGGTCTATAGTCAGCTATATTGTCAAGCCTCGCCACCATTGTGAGATGGGTTGTCGGCGACTAGCGACAGGCGACAGCGCAACCTTTCGAGTGTCCTATAAGGAAGTAAAAAATAATTAAAGGTATAAGACCAACGTGTAAAGTAGGTGTATTGTGTAGGTTTGTCCTTGCATGACTCACAGCATTCAATGAAACAGCATTCATTAACCAGAATAGGTTGTTCAATTGAAACATTGAACCAGTAATTAAGTTGTTAATCATTTGATTATATCAGGCTCTCTTAGGAACTGAATGGATTTATCAAAGGACATGGTAGTGTCGAGAGATAAATAAAACAATTAAAATATAACATATTCATTTACTCAATCAGAATCTCTGAGAGTATCTCATTTTCACAATGAAAAGAGAATGTATATTTAATAGGTTTTATGATCCATCAATGTTTGCATGTTTGAAAAACACAAGAGGACTTGATTAAGGCTTGGCTTAAATCTCAGTAAATCCGCCTTGGGACTTAACAGAGACTGTCCACAAAAATTAGCAATAAATTAATTGGAAAAGTGAATATGTTTCTCTATTAGTATAAATAGAACTACATACCACTGACCAAATATAAATCACTAACTTCTGTTGCAGTTCAAACAACTACCATACACTAGGTGTATGATGAAGTTTGTCCATATCTCTCATCAAAGATGAGGAATTCTTATCAAAGATAAGTAAACGTACGTATAGTATTTACCAAGAACATAGTTCAGTTAGGCAAACACAAACGCAGAGGTTGGTAGGAAGTACTCGCAACTTTCTTTACTAGATAGACCTAGATTAGGAACTACCTAGCATCGATGACGCGAAGAACTGTGGCTTAGACAGGCCTTGCCTTATAGGGAAACCTATAATAAAACACTGGCGAATACAAACATTTATGGATTCACCTTAACATAGTTTATATAGTTCAATGAAGTCATCGTGAAATTGAGACACTCCAGTCCACCAGATACCTCGTTTTGACACTTATTTAAGAACATAAGTTCTTAGATCAATGTTCAAAACTACAATAGTTGTGTAATGTCATAGATCAGTGTATAATACCTCATCTTAGAATGAATTCAAGAGCTAAAAGCATCCTTGAACGCACTCATTCAAGACTACAACCACTTTGTTACCTCGTTCCAACATATATTTAACAACTACAAGTCCTTAAATTAATGTTTGAACTACAAAAATTTGTGTAATGTCAAAATGAAGCCAAATATACATATATATATATATATACATATACATACATACATATACATTCATTAGAAGTATATTTATATGTAGAGAATATTCAATAAGATACGACAACTAATCATTAGTTTGTTTATAGGTCATATTATAGAAATATCCACCACTCCATTTACTTCCAAAGTAATGACATAGTAAAATTTCATTTCATTATTTAAATACACCCTAACGAAAATCTATTTAACCCTTAATATCTAATATGATAGTTTTAACCAAGATTCATTCAATTTATATATATATACTTTAAAGTTAAACAGATGTAATTTCATTTTAGTCTAACAACATCGTATTGTGGTTATTTACTTAAATTAGATTTTCCTTTTATCAGTTAAATTCAATATAATTATGGTCATAAGGCTTATTTCATAATAATTTCATTCATTAATAGTATCAATGTAAACCTTTTCATAATAATTTCATTCAGTAATTTATCAATAATTAATAATATCAATGTAAACCTAGATAATAATTCCTTTCAGTATTCAATCAATGTAAACCTTTTCATAATTATTTTATTCAATAATCAATCAATAATTAATAGTTTCGATGTAAACCTAACTAATAATTCATTAGATATCTTTTTTAAAAATCTCCGTAAAAAGTTATAAAATTTAGTAACATAACCCCAACATGCAGAAAAAACACCCATGCAAATAAATAAAAAATTAATGCATTCGAACCAATCAGGAGCGCTTCTTCACAGGTCTTTCACTGAATTTATTTAGCGGATTACAATTAAAATTTTATAATAAAGAATTGCACTTAATATTAATCAGTAAAATTAAATTAAAACTATTTCGCGGACTACACTGAAGTTACATAGCCACTCGGCCAGCTTACGCTAAAGAAATCCCTGAATCAGATCTAAAAAATACTTTTTAGGTATTTCTATCTTTAATCTAAGTCAGAAGTTCCATAGCTTCGCTGGCCAAGAGGCCGCGGCGGCCGCGGAGGCCTACCACTTCGAACTCCGAATTCAAATTTGAATGTCAAACTGACTGCCCCGAATTCAAACTCCCATCGTATTTATTCAAAAATCTCGCGTCTGTTTTTCCCCCACCCTTACACGTTCACCAATGCGCTCTGCAGTGATACCATACACTCGGCATCTCCCGTGTCACAAGGAAATTTGGATATCTTCGGTTCATTGACGTGTTCAAAGATACGGCAATCCGATGTGTAATTGGTTTTTTTTCTAATAATTTAATCGATAGTTTATAAGTCAATATAGTGCAACACAGCCAAGGAATAAAATTATTACTTCCTCAATAAATTGAGCTTTACTGGCTATAAGCACTTTTATCCGATCCAAAGGAAATTGCGTAAATCAATTAAACAAAACACAACAAAAGATAAACAATATAAGGAAAAAACCAATATACATTGAATAAAGTCGAAGAAAAAAAATGTTAGATACGATAAATTTGTATGACGGTTGTGAAGAATAATGTATTATTCAACCGATTTCAAAAGGGAAATTATTTAACCGATTATTGTCATTTTTTAACCTTACGTGTTAATGTAAAGTAAATACACGTCAATTTTGTAGTTTTTAATCCAAACAAGGTAACTTAAAACTTTGTGATAGCAACACTGGCGTCCTGTAAATACAGTAACAAAAAAACCACTCATACGCCGGGTCGAACCCTTAGGGCAGGGTTCCACTGTTTAATAAAGCTATGTTTTGCTTAATCGAATTTATAGTTCGATTCTAACCTTGCTTTCGTTTAATTATTATTACGAATTATTTGTATGAGAACATAGCAAAGTGCTGTTTTAAGACTTTTTCAGGCAATCCCTTTAAAATTCCTCTCTGTAACAAACATCCTCATACTTCAAGGAACACAAAAAAAAAAAGAATTAGTGCAATCGGTTCAGCCGTTATTCTCTAACTGCGTTTCGTTTATGTTAGTGAAATGCAATTTCCAGCTCTAAACTTTGTTAAATGCGTAAACCGACTTTACGTCGAACTAATCCCGATTATATCAATCAGTGGAAACTGGCCCTTAGAACGTTCCCTTATCATCGTTTTATCGCATCTGTCAACACAAAATTTTAAGCCTGTCTCGAATATAAAATTTACCACTCTAATATTTTAACAACTAGCTAAAACTGTTTGAGTTCCCAGCAATAAATTCCTATTCTTAAGTACAACTTAAAATTTGAGTCCCTAATGTATTTGAACCATTTTCGTTCATTGAGTTGACTGTTTTATGTTTACATGTCAACTTACATTTCAATTTATGCGTTTGTTATCTTAAAATTTATGGCACTACTAAATTAGAACTGAATTGTGTTTACGTATTACGTTACAATCGCCCCTTAATTATATAATGTAGTTTATCGTAATTATTAATTAATCGCTACAACGTAATCAAATAACACAATTCTGTATCACGTTACTTCTCAACTGATAGGACACTCATGAATCCTTACATTCAGTTTCAATCAACAGCACTTAGAAGCATACTCTTCTCCCAAACATCCAACCTCTCATCAATCATACTACTAGAATTATATTCAATGATTAAAATCAAAATAATCAGTTCCAACCAACCATTCCAGCTCCTTCACCAACTCTCACACTCACATAGATCCAATCTGATTTGAATTCCTACATCTAGGCTCAATTTTATCTTATAACAATACACATATTGTTTTTAAAATATAAAATCCGGCTCTCAATGTTAAATATACAACTTAACAGAGTGCAGTTCATCTTATTTTAGAGGAGATGGGGACTTTTAGGCTAAAATGTATTAAGTACAGATATGGTTTTAAAAAATTGGTCATATATATATATTTTTTTTTTTTATAAAATATAAAATATCAGCTCAATTCTGAATCTGGAAGCTGAGAAAAATGAAAAAGATAGTTTTCGTCAAATTAATTGGGTATCGATTTAACTATAATCGATTATAGCATTTAAAAAAATTTGCACTAGTTAATTAACTCAAAGTATCCAGATACACAATTGAAGTTATATACAATAAAGTGTATCTAAATAAAGTTACATTAATATCGAAAAAATAAAAATTAATGTCTGATAAACCCAAATTATTATCGATTTCGTATCGATTGAAAATAAATCATATCGATTTAACTATAATCGATTATAGAATTAAAAAAAAGTTTGCACTAGTTAATAAACTCAAAGTATTCAGATACACAATTGAAGTTATAAACAATAAAGTGTATTTAAATAAAGTTACATTAATATCGAAAATAAAAATTAATATCTGATAAACCCAAATTATTATCGATTTCGTATCGATTGAAAATAAATCATATCGATTTAATAACAGCTTTGACAGCTGACTGATATTGAAACTGTGTGCCCCGTCATGGTCCCGTCACTGTCACTTGTTTCATGTAATCATGTTTATAATTGTTTAATGTTTTCAGTGTATTCAGATGCATCCTGAGTCCATTCCTGATATTTATTTATGGTTTCAAGTGATTGATATTTGTAATGATATAATATGATAGCCTTTAGTGCTTCAGGAACTTAGTGATTTTCCATAGACATTGTAACATAACCTCAATTTTACAAAACGTCTAATAACTCCGCTCTTAAATAGCCAAAATGTACAGAATTTCAGCAAGGAATCAATAAGCGTAAATACATTAATTGGTACTATTTCATTACGTTATATTTTACATCGCATTTCGGCCCAAGAATGTATGGAATCGTATCCGTTTCCTTTCAGAATGAATAAATTAAAATATTTGAATACAGTTGCACAATTCATATTTAATACTAATATGAATTGGTGATATGTTGTTTAATATATTGCAGTACTTGGATAACTTGTATTGCAAATAGTCAAACTTTAAGGTCTGACCTATATTTTTGCAATTCAATTTAGATTGAATATAACTTAAAATGTTCAGTTAATTTTGTGAAGAAATGACCGCCCTACTCCCCACCAACTATTTTTATTAAGCTAGCGCTTAATAAGTATTTGATGAAAGAAAAAAAATTTATATATGACTTAGTAGTCCGTTGAAAATTAAATTGTTATTTCTATTAAGCTAGCGCTTAATAGGTTAAGAAATGATGAAAAAAAATTAATATATGACTTAATAGTCAATTGAAAATTAAATTGTTATATAATTATGTGAGAACTTTTAAGCGCTCCAATAAAATTAGTTGAGTCATTTCCCTGACCCATCATTACCTTAATTTTATTTTTATTCATAACTAAACCTAATTACAATTTCACTTATCTAACTTATTACTATCTATTTTAATCATTTAATTACTATCTTAATAACCTAATCTTTTACTTATATATCTAACTTATTTAAGTGCAATTCATTTTATAAAATCATCTATAGTTTCTACATTAAATTATTGTGAAATATAATAAATCTTCGATAAAGTTTATTGATATTCTAGTTTAAAATCTATCCTTTTCAATTCCACATTATTAATTCAATTGTTTATATCAACAGTTAAACATTGATAACATCTATAATTGATCGTGATCAATTTATTATTGATAATATCTATTTAAATGTATTGTATTAAAGTTTCCTCTAATTTCTTTAGTTATAGGGTCCATTAATGTGTAAACATTTGCAAATGGAATCGCACTAACTACATAAGGTCCTTCATACAGCAATTGAAACTTTTTTATAAGTTTCTTTTGAGCCTCTGACTTATTTACCTTACGAATCTTTACATAATCTCCAATCTGAAATTCAATTAAACGATGGGACCTATTAAATTTAGTTTGTCGTTTAATACTGTTATCTTTTAAATTTTTCCTAACTTGAATTCTAATTTGATTAATATCTTTAGACTTATTTAATTGAGGCAAACAACTATCAAATGACATGTCATTACTCAATCCATATAATATTTCATTAGGAGTAAATCCCGTACTTTCATGAAATGTGTTGTTATATAATGTTTCGATTTTATTTAATATCGTTACCCAACTTTTATGATTTTTATGGCAATATGTTCGAAATAAACGTCCTAGCTCTCTGTTAACCCTCTCTGTCGTATTAGGTCGAGGATTTCTTACAGTTGTAAATATAGGTTTTATACCCATATCTTTTAAAGTTTGTTTCCAACTTTCAGATGAAAATTGACTACCATTATCAGTCATAAGTACTTTAGGCTTAATTATTTTAACAAATTGTTTTAATTTTGTAATAACTGAACGAGAAGTGGCTTTAGACAAATCATATAATTTAATAAATTTACTAAATGAATCCTGAATTACAAATATATAAGCAGAACCAAACCGTCCTTTCGGCAATGGTCCATATAAGTCTGCCATAACTAAATCACCTATTTCTTCTGTCACAATAGATTTACATTTGCCTACATATTTTATATTATCACTTTTAGAAACTTGACAGAGATGACAAGTCTTTAATAATACTTTAACTGTTCTATGCATATTAGGAAAATAGAATCTATCTTTAATATATTTGAGTACCTTAAAAACCCCTTGATGTCCCATTTCTTTATGAATTTGAGAAATTACTTCCTTTTGTAACTGAGAGGGTAAGTAAATTACATGTTTATCTGAATCAACTTTAAAATATAACACTCCATTCTTGATATAACAGCGCTTAGCAATATTATTTATTCTACCACTATGATTATTACTAATATTATTTATAATATCCATTATCAACTGTACTTCATTATCATTAGATTGAAAACTAGATATATTTTTTAAGTTTGTTATTAATGTTTTATTTTTATTAATTTCCATATAATGTATTTCAGGACAATAGATTCTATCTTCTTGTATCATTGATGAATCAGGTGGGAACCTAGATAACACATCAACAGCGACATTATCTCTACCTTTTATATGTTCGATACTATAATCGAATTGTTCGAGAAACAATATCCACCTAATTATTCGACTATTATACAGTTTCCATGTCCTAACAAACGTCAATGCTTTGTGATCAGTTCTAATTATAAGCTCTGCGCCCCTCAAATAGGTTTCAAACTTCCTTAAACAATAGATTATAGCCCAAAACTCTTGTTCAGTAACAGTCCATCTTAATTCGGCGCCCCTAAGAGATCTGCTACAATAGCCTAATATTTTCATTTCCCTTTGTTCATCGTACTGAAATAAAACCCCCGCTAGACCTACTCCCGAACTATCTGTTTGTAAATAAAAAGGTTTAGACATATCCGGATGATGCAACATTATTGTCTTTAAAAAACTAATTTTCAATCTTTCAAAGGCTACTTGTGCTTCTGAAGTCCATGTCCATCCTTTACTCTTTTTTAATAATTGGCATAAAGGTTGAATTATACTATTATAATCAGGAATGAACCGCCTATAATAATTACAGAGTCCTAAAAATGCTCTTAAATGTTTTATTTTCTTGGGAACTGGGAAATTCTTAATTGACTCTATTTTCTCTGGGTCAGTTTTAATTCCCTCGGTAGAAATAATATGTCCTAACATTTTAACTTCTTTACAAATGAATTTACATTTTTCAAGATTACATGTTAACCCCGCTGACTTTAATTTGTTTAGTATTATATCGATATGTTCTAAATGTTCATTTAACGTTCCTTGAGTTAAGATAGCAAGGTCATCTAGATAATTCACGCAAAAATGTCTAACTTCAGGCCCTAATATTAAGTCCATAGCTCTACTGAAACTTCCCACTGAAGTCTTAAGTCCTTGTGGTAAAACATTGTACATATAAGATTTTCCATTAAATGTGAACCCGGTATACTTTTTACTATCCTCAGAAATGGCAATTTGAAAATATGCATTATTCAAATCTATTATACTAATATAATTAACCCCGTGAAATGAATTTAAAACATCTATTTGCATTGGAGGTGCTTCCGACTCAGCTATCATGTATTTATTGATTTCACGTGCATCTAGTAAAACTCTAATTGAACCATCAGTTTTTAAAGTGTAAGTTAACGGACTACAATACGGTGTTGAACCTCTAGATATTATTCCCATATCAACCATTTCGGCTAATTTTTCTTCCATTTTTTGTCTATACGCGTACGGAACGGGATAAGACCGTTTAATTATTGGACTATGATCCATCATTTTGATAATATGTTGATAACAATTAGCTCTACCTAACCTTTTAACAAATACTTCGCTATATTTAATTAGAATCTGTTTTAATTTATTTAATTGAGTTCCTTTAAGAGGTGTACCCGTCTTTATTTCTTGTAAATATTTATTGAAATCAAAACTATTATCTACCTTTGTAATATCACAAATTCTCCTTTCCTCAAAATTATATTTAATAAACGGAATTAATACTCGTTGATCTCTATGTTCGATAACTAACCCTATGGATGGCTCTTGTAATTTAATATTAACATTATTTGCCATAAGCCAGTCAAATCCTAATATCATTGAATGAACTAATTTTGGTACTATAAAAAATCTAATCTCTAAATCAATTACCCCAAATCTTACAGGCAATAAAACCATTTGTTGTATTTTAGCACTCTTTTGTCCTACTGCTCCACGTATCTGAATCGGCTTAACAGGTAACATGTCTAATTTGTTCCCAGTTAATGATTTTAAAGATTCCCAAAATGATTCTGAAATACAGGTTATGTCACTCCCTGTATCGACTAAACATATGACTCGTTTACCAAATACTATCACTTCAATCTCAGATTTAATTATTTCTAATTTATCCGCGGTAATATTATCTTCCTCGTCAAATAATGAAAAAACTGCTTCGGTTTGTACTAACGACTCATTATCTATTTCCGATTGATTTTTTAATGTTTGTATGATTTTATACTTGAAATCTGTTGAATTATTTTTATTTAATCCTGAGCCTAACCCTGATTTACAACATTGTCCCTTAGCTATGATTGGTTTACGTATACCATTATTATGTCTACCTAATGTCTGTCCAGGTTCCCACCCGAGTTTAAGCATAATTCTTAAAGCTACTGATGTACTGTTCGCCCCTACTAACGTTGATGTACCGGGGTCTGTCACATCAACACTTATTAGTTTAAATTCTCTGTTGATACAGAGTTTTCTATAGAAACATTGTTATCATTATCTACTCTATTTGTACCATTAATGCTATTCTTCTTGTTTGGTATCACCTTACTCATTGATCTAGTGTTCATAATTCGCTTCCGGTTGAGACCGCCTCTGCCATTCTGCTGTTGAGCTGCCATCTCAGGTCTTTGAACGCTGCTAGAATGGGCATTAATGCCACTACTGAAGTTATTTTGCTTATTAATGTTATCTAACTTTCGTAGAAACTCCGTAGCTTGAAGAATCGATGTATAATTACTTGTTGACCAAGCAAATTGAACATCTTTAGGAAAATGATTCATAATGTCGTTTATTAATTGTCTCTCTTGAATAGGATACGTCAACATCTTCGCTTGTCCACATAAAGTAATGAAATGGCTTAACATAGACTGGACTCCGTCCCACGAATTTTGACTGATTCGTCTTCTTAATTCATTCTGCTCAGCCTCGCCCCAATATGTGTCTAAAAAATCCCTTTTGAAGTCTTCAAACACTGTCCATCTATCTCTATAAATACGCGCCCAATTTCGCGATTCATTTTCAAGACAATCCATGACAATGTCTATTATATCTCTCGCCTCTGGTGCAGACCTTCTTAAATAAGCAGTCAGGTCTTCGATGAACGTCACAGGATGTTTTCCCTTAAATGGAAACTTAGGTCTTTCCGTAGGCATCTGCGCCACTGGATAGTATACCGTTGATGTTCCCGGCTGTATGATAGGTTGAATAAAATTTTCTCTCGGCATAACATTGTCCGATGATCCACTGGGAGTAGACATTCTATTTTCCAACTCCGAGATTCTATTATTGATGTTATTCATTGCCTTTTCCATCATTCGAGATATGTATCGTAAAGAATTAATCTTCCTTACTTTAGTAACAGGTCTAACTGCAGACACTCGCTTGTTATTAGAATTGGTCGTCTTGGTTCCAACAGGACTAGCTTTAGATTGACGCCTAGGCATTGTTATAGATTTAATTTGCTTCTAATGTAACACTGATAATGTTTATCTAAATTTTAATTAATTTATTTTAATTTTAAAAAAATTCACTGCACTCTATTTAAGCTACTCATTTAATTTGAGTTTAATTTAAATAAACTTTCCAAATGTTCACACAAAAACTATCTCTTTCTAATCACCTTTTAAACTCCTAATATTTTATTGAAATTTTATCAAGTCGACCGAGATCTGCAATGTTAAAATTTTTTAGTTTTAATTTTAAAACATTAAATGTTTATAAGTTTAATTAAAATTCAACTATCATACTTTCAAATGAAATATGACAACCAACCACGCCATCTTTGTTTCACAGTAAACACTTCCAATTCACTATTCAATACTACGCTCTTTTCATTTCAAAGCCAACCTTTCGATACCACTCACTCTCAATAGATGGCGTTACCGACATGAGACATTTTGAAATTCTTTCAGCGCCATCTATGAACACATAACACAACCAACCATAACTTCGCAAGCAGACACACCATTCCCTTTTTTACATCGATATTAATTCACGTTTGTCCACCAGATGTCGCTACCAACCCTACTACAATTTTACTGTCGCTATTAATTCACGCTTGTTCAATACATTTAAAACCACACATCCTCTGATATAAATACTAATAATTAACAAGGTTAATATAAAATTCTATTCATTATTCAATTCCTTTCAATTCAAATTTGAAATAAGTTTCCTTCACTTTGACAACTGACAGTTCAAAAATACGAAGAAAGCTAACAAATAATAATAAATTAATATAATATAATAAATTGTTCATAAAAAAAATGTTCTATATTTTTCCCCAATAATGTCTTATTAATATTTTAAAAAAAACAAGAACTTTTTCAAAAGAATTTATTGTAACCGGTTTTGAAACGCAATCTTTAATGTCACATAAGAAATTATCCTGTTTTTTTTTTTTTATAAATAACAACTTAAATCTTTGAATCGATATAAATTTATATCGAAACAGCACGTAAAATATATATAATTTAATTAAATGTGTGAATTGGGTCATTTTTCCGTGGTTGGTATTTTAAACTGGTTTGTTGTCAAGAATTGAAAAAAATATACAAATTCAGACTAGGCTGTATGGATTATAGACTTTTGCCTTTTCCTATTGGGGATAAATTTTAAAACAACAACATTGATTGTTGTCAAATCAAGTCAAAATAAAATAGACATTTTAAAATTTAAACTTGTTTGTATTTTTAACTTATGAATGCTAAGTCATTCGGTAAGCTATACTCTTTTTTACAAATAAAATTATCTTAAACAGTTGCAGTCAATTCCTAAAATTCAAGGTCAAAATAATCCTGTTACCTTCATAACCTAATTCAATTTTATTTAACCAATACATTCTCGCACACATGACTAAAATGCACTGAATTTCTATACTTTAAAATCTGTTATTTAAACTAAGTATAATTTGCTATGATGGCAATGACTACACTTAATTATTTTTAAAATCTAACATTAAAATGAATAAATATACCAAAATACATAGTCTTTCCTGTACAGTCTCTGTAAATAAATGAATAAAAGTTAATTCCACAGTTAGTTAATATTATAATTAATTTCCTACTACTAACTATAATATTATCCTATCTTCACATTATGTTTGCAGATTTTTAATACTATTGAATACTACCATTTCAGCCTAACAACCACGTACATCTAGCCAGCCCTAAGGATGATCAACGCATAACTAATGGGACCACATTCAACAAAAAGGAAATTACTTCAAGCGTCAGTGACTAAATGTGACAAAATAAGTTTAAATTGTACATAACCTAGAATAATTTGTATCTGTAAGTAATATTAAAATTTACTGCAGGCTTTTATTCAAAATTCCCTAACAATATTTAATTAATACAATCTAAATTTTATTAACTGTCCTAGTAATGTCTACTGATTGACGATAATATCATAATAATCAGATAATAGTTAGATGTGCCTAAAACTCACTTCAATATACTACTAGGCAAATTCAGCAATGTTGTGTAGGTTGATACTTCCATGTAATTTCATGAATAAATAATTATTTAAATATGTAACTATCTATCAATAGTAATAATACATGAGACAGTAGGCTGCTATGGTCTGACCATTTAAATCTTATTACTGAGAAACTTAATGCAACTTTTAAGTATTAAACATCTCTTCAATATTACTCTTAAAACAGATTTATTTAGATTTATGTACCTAACTGTAATTCTAACTGCGCCAAGATGCTATATACCTATAGATCCATTCTTAGATTGTCTAAAACAAGTTAATATGCTTACATAATATAAATTTAATAGGTTTATCTTATTTTGTGTAAAATGACTTAAAGAATTGTTAAGTAATATGCTTTGTGTCTTCTTCAAAATGCAATCAATGGTACATGTATATTCTTGTTATCTATCAGTGCAACTATTATCATTTTATCACTGGCATTACATTTTTTCACTGTAAATGCTTTGAAAAGTTACTTTAAAGCTTCTAAGATACTCGCTTACTCCGGCATTTGTGCAACCATAAATATCCTGGTCACGGCACCAAATTGTAATGCCAGTGATATATTTAAGAACATAAGTTCTTAGATCAATGTTCAAAACTACAATAGTTGTGTAATGTCATAGATCAGTGTATAATACCTCATCTTAGAATGAATTCAAGAGCTAAAAGCATCCTTGAACGCACTCATTCAAGACTACAACCACTTTGTTACCTCGTTCCAACATATATTTAACAACTACAAGTCCTTAAATTAATGTTTGAACTACAAAAATTTGTGTAATGTCAAAATGAAGCCAAATATACATATATATATATATATACATATACATACATACATATACATTCATTAGAAGTATATTTATATGTAGAGAATATTCAATAAGATACGACAACTAATCATTAGTTTGTTTATAGGTCATATTATAGAAATATCCACCACTCCATTTACTTCCAAAGTAATGACATAGTAAAATTTCATTTCATTATTTAAATACACCCTAACGAAAATCTATTTAACCCTTAATATCTAATATGATAGTTTTAACCAAGATTCATTCAATTTATATATATATACTTTAAAGTTAAACAGATGTAATTTCATTTTAGTCTAACAACATCGTATTGTGGTTATTTACTTAAATTAGATTTTCCTTTTATCAGTTAAATTCAATATAATTATGGTCATAAGGCTTATTTCATAATAATTTCATTCATTAATAGTATCAATGTAAACCTTTTCATAATAATTTCATTCAGTAATTTATCAATAATTAATAATATCAATGTAAACCTAGATAATAATTCCTTTCAGTATTCAATCAATGTAAACCTTTTCATAATTATTTTATTCAATAATCAATCAATAATTAATAGTTTCGATGTAAACCTAACTAATAATTCATTAGATATCTTTTTTAAAAATCTCCGTAAAAAGTTATAAAATTTAGTAACATAACCCCAACATGCAGAAAAAACACCCATGCAAATAAATAAAAAATTAATGCATTCGAACCAATCAGGAGCGCTTCTTCACAGGTCTTTCACTGAATTTATTTAGCGGATTACAATTAAAATTTTATAATAAAGAATTGCACTTAATATTAATCAGTAAAATTAAATTAAAACTATTTCGCGGACTACACTGAAGTTACATAGCCACTCGGCCAGCTTACGCTAAAGAAATCCCTGAATCAGATCTAAAAAATACTTTTTAGGTATTTCTATCTTTAATCTAAGTCAGAAGTTCCATAGCTTCGCTGGCCAAGAGGCCGCGGCGGCCGCGGAGGCCTACCACTTCGAACTCCGAATTCAAATTTGAATGTCAAACTGACTGCCCCGAATTCAAACTCCCATCGTATTTATTCAAAAATCTCGCGTCTGTTTTTCCCCCACCCTTACACGTTCACCAATGCGCTCTGCAGTGATACCATACACTCGGCATCTCCCGTGTCACAAGGAAATTTGGATATCTTCGGTTCATTGACGTGTTCAAAGATACGGCAATCCGATGTGTAATTGGTTTTTTTTCTAATAATTTAATCGATAGTTTATAAGTCAATATAGTGCAACACAGCCAAGGAATAAAATTATTACTTCCTCAATAAATTGAGCTTTACTGGCTATAAGCACTTTTATCCGATCCAAAGGAAATTGCGTAAATCAATTAAACAAAACACAACAAAAGATAAACAATATAAGAAAAAAACCAATATACATTGAATAAAGTCGAAGAAAAAAAATGTTAGATACGATAAATTTGTATGACGGTTGTGAAGAATAATGTATTATTCAACCGATTTCAAAAGGGAAATTATTTAACCGATTATTGTCATTTTTTAACCTTACGTGTTAATGTAAAGTAAATACACGTCAATTTTGTAGTTTTTAATCCAAACAAGGTAACTTAAAACTTTGTGATAGCAACACTGGCGTCCTGTAAATACAGTAACAAAAAAACCACTCATACGCCGGGTCGAACCCTTAGGGCAGGGTTCCACTGTTTAATAAAGC
The DNA here is from genome assembly GCA_905220545.2 of Melitaea athalia. Taxonomy (NCBI): domain Eukaryota; kingdom Metazoa; phylum Arthropoda; class Insecta; order Lepidoptera; family Nymphalidae; genus Melitaea; species Melitaea athalia. The sequence continues at coordinate 18,257,155 of HG992182.1, forward strand.
TATGTTTTGCTTAATCGAATTTATAGTTCGATTCTAACCTTGCTTTCGTTTAATTATTATTACGAATTATTTGTATGAGAACATAGCAAAGTGCTGTTTTAAGACTTTTTCAGGCAATCCCTTTAAAATTCCTCTCTGTAACAAACATCCTCATACTTCAAGGAACACAAAAAAAAAAAGAATTAGTGCAATCGGTTCAGCCGTTATTCTCTAACTGCGTTTCGTTTATGTTAGTGAAATGCAATTTCCAGCTCTAAACTTTGTTAAATGCGTAAACCGACTTTACGTCGAACTAATCCCGATTATATCAATCAGTGGAAACTGGCCCTTAGAACGTTCCCTTATCATCGTTTTATCGCATCTGTCAACACAAAATTTTAAGCCTGTCTCGAATATAAAATTTACCACTCTAATATTTTAACAACTAGCTAAAACTGTTTGAGTTCCCAGCAATAAATTCCTATTCTTAAGTACAACTTAAAATTTGAGTCCCTAATGTATTTGAACCATTTTCGTTCATTGAGTTGACTGTTTTATGTTTACATGTCAACTTACATTTCAATTTATGCGTTTGTTATCTTAAAATTTATGGCACTACTAAATTAGAACTGAATTGTGTTTACGTATTACGTTACAACTGCGATAGGCTGAAATGATGATGACGATGATGACGTGACTACAAGCTACAAGTATCCATATACTACTACAAATAATAAGCATAACATGATAAGTCATTGGGTAAAACCAACGGATTATATCGACTGTTACCGTAAACATTTTTATTTCGTACTAGCTGTGCCCGCGACTTCGTCCGGGTCGACTTCGTAGGGCACAGCAGGAAACATCCTGCTCAAAATCTGGAGCAGCCCGACTGGGGAAGCTTGCAGAAGATCACAGTTAAATAATACTGCTTTCAAGTCAGCAACGCGCTTTCGACGCTTCTGCAGTGTTGCAGATGTTTATAAGCTACGGTATACGCTTACGTTCAGGTGAGCCGTAGATGCGCTTGTTTGCCGACCTAGGTTGTATTAAAAAATAATTGCGTACGTACAAAGTACACATATCAGAAGTGAAACTTCTTTGGCAAACTAATTAAAAAAACTAATTCAAAAAATCTAATTAAAAAACGTATTGAAAATACAAAAAAAAACTTATTGAAAAAAAAAAAGGAAGCCAACCTCATGCTATGTTCCCAGGCGGTCACCCATCCAAACTGAACGTCATGACGCTGCCGCGTTACCGGTCCCTTAAATTTTACCCCTCATGCGCCTAAAGAAGTTTCACTTCAAAAATATATGTTTATTTAATAAATAAACATATATTTTTGAAGTGAAACGTGTATGAAACTTATTATTCGCTTGCTTGCTTCGCACGGGTGCAATGCTGATACTAAATATAAAATATAAAATAAATATTTGCAATCTAAGCGCAAAAAATGTGTTTATTTACGACATCACATTAGAAAACTCTAAAACTCAGTGTTCCTCTACTATGTTATGCATGTGTTATACATATAAACCTTCTTCTGGAACCACTCTATTTACTAAAGAAAACCGCATCAAAATCCGTTGCCTAGTTTTAAAGATCTAAGCATACATAGGGACAGACAGACAGCGGGAAGAGCTTTGTTTTATAATATTATGTAGTGATGATGTTGACTCGTAATTTTTCATAAAAAATATTTTACTATACAACATCTGTGTTCTTAGAAGCCGATATATTTTTTTCCTTGTTTGCATTTTTTAAAGAGAGCACCATCCCATTAAGGTATGATAAGAGACTCGGTTATCGTTATTTGTAAAATGAAATAATAATAACAGAGACCTTTAGATTTCTTAGTTTATTCATTTATGTCAATAAACAAAGACGCCGTTTGTGTTAAAATAATGCTATTATCAGAGAAAAAATGTTTTTTTATTCTATATTTTACAATTACTCTCGGTAAGTGACCTATAATTTTAATTTAAACTAGCGATCCTCCCCGGCTTCGCACGGTTGCATAAACTATCAGCGTTCCTCTACTATACTATGCATGTATTATACATATAAACCTTCCTCTGGAGTCACTCTATTTACTAAAGAAAACCGCATCAAAATCCGTTGCGTAGTTTTGAAGATAATAAAAAGAAAGCATACAGACAGCGTGAAGCGACTTTGTTTTATACTATGTAATGATTAGACCATATTATATAATTAATTGTTTCCTTAATTTCGTGAAAGAAACATTGACTAGATTTCTCAGAACATTCGCTGGATTGAATAATTAATTATATTCCCAAGGAGGGTTGATGTCAGGCAGGCGGCCGGTCGTAAAAAATAACATGCCAAATCACTTACAACATGAGTCTGAGGAAGAGGAGAACATGTTGTGCCGAGCCTATATAAATAGGATAAGGGCAGGGAGATGATGAATAATTATATTATACATAATACAGTGCGAGATTGATTTTGTGACCGAACGATTTACAAGTAACATACATTTACAAGGTATAAAACCTAGCCTTCTTAGATTGACAAGTAGTAATAAAAATTACTCATTTATAAGAACACAGATACGACTACAGAATTTGTATCCTCAAAACTTTTGACTGCGGGTGGACCGATTTCGATTTCGATGATTTTTGTTTTAATCGAAAGCTGATGCTTGTCTTGTGGTCCCATTTGATCGAGATTGATTTTTGAGTAATCTTTGATAACGCAGTTTTACTTGACTATTTTGTGTCTACTCACGTTGTATTACTTGCCGATGTAATTGAAGTCGTTTTTTTTTTCGTTTGCGAGCAAACAATTATTCTAATCCCTGGATCGCAGGAATATGAATTCTTATATTATATGAATCAGCTGTTTTGATTATTTTCAATGACAAAACAACTTAATCTTTATATAAATAATCACTCTTTAGAAGTTAAAGTTCAACAAAATATTATAATATTATTATAATACGTTTTATAATACTTAGGTACTAGTTGTGTCCCGCGGTTTCACACGCGTTAATTTGAAAAAAAATTAGCCTATTGCCTTCCTCGATAAATAAGCTATCTAACACTGAAAGAATTTTTCAAATCGGACCAGTAATTCCTGAGATTAGCGCGTTCAAACAACCAAACAAACAAACAAACTCTTCAGCTTTATTATATTAGTATAGATTATAATACTTATTAACATGATATTATTGTACGTTATTCCCATATATGTATGTACATTTTTCATACCACCACTTTATATAATTGTCGATGTGAGAAATTCAGGGTTAGATGGCTTTCCGCTTTCACACTTATCTATATTAATATTATTAGGCTGGAAAGTTTGTCTGTTTATTTATTTGTTTGTTTGTTTGAGCTCGTTAATCTCAGGAACTACTAGTTCGAATTGAAAATTTCTCTTAGTGTTGGATATCCTATTTTACGAGTCAGGTTATAGGCAATTTTTTTCTTACAACAGCTAGTCGCATAACCAAATGCCGACTCGATAGCCATCAATAGGTTTACGAGCTGAAACCCATCAAATACTGTGAAGTTACTTCCTATCTACTAATTAAATTATAGGTACATATATGTTTCACAGAAAATCAAGTAACATCTTCAAATGATTTTCGGTTGGATTACACTTACAATGATAAAACCAACGCTTATTACAAACTCCATATTGAAACTGAGGTGTTCCAACGAGCGAGTTTGATCTGTGATATTGAGGGAGGTTCTCTGATGATACCAAAATCTGACGAGGACATATCTCAAGTTCATGGAATGTTGAAACGATATCCTGATATCAAAGACTTCGTATGGATTGGTAACGATGGAAATACTCACATGTCAGCAGAGGAACAGCCGACGATTGATTGTGAGTTTCAATTAATTCTTTTCCAAACTATGTGTCTGTAGGAGTAGGTGTCGCTACCTATGTGTCTAAAACTTATTCAAGACCATACGTAATATTTTATAACAAATTTAAGAAGACCCTAGAGATAGACTAAATAATTAATTGTTTAGATGCAATGTAAATAACTACGGACATGTTCAATCTGGTGTCTCCATTTTACCCAGATATAGTACCTACCTACGTGTTACTTTTGTTTTTCTTTGTTTCACACTACCTTTATTCATTGATCTAGAACCACTGTACGTTAAGACAGTAAACAATAAATTCAGGATAGTAATGAATGGATGTTCACATACATACCTACCTAAACGATTTTTGGCCAAAATAAGCCAACATTATAAAAAATACGTAAGATTGTTGGTCATTTAAAAATTAATGTATGAAAGTTCCTAAAGTTTGTGTGTAAGAAATGGATCGTTGTAGAGTTGTTGTAGAGTTAGAAAATGAGACAAATATAATAAGCTGTTTAAATATGAGCCATATAAGTGTCACAGGATTAGGAAAAATTATTCTATTGTCTAACAATAAGATAGTTTACAATTTTTTCCGGTTTTACTGACAGATACTACTACTCTATAGTACATTTTTAGTGGATGATGACAAATATATTTTGCATATGAGATTTACGCCAACAATTTCTACTCATGATTGTGAGGTTATAACAAGAGACGGTGATATAAGAACTTTCGAATGCTACAAACAGCTTCCGTTTGTTTGTAAAATTAATGCTCAGGATGTGCATTTCGACGACCGATGTATGGTGCATGGAACTGGTAAGTTAACTGTTACAATGTCAATTCTTCTTCAAACTTTCCTGCATATGTCTTAATATTTTTATTAATTTTTAATTGTCAACTATGTAAGTATCTTTGTTTTGATGAGACGTCAAATTGACTCACTATCTGTAGCTCGTAAATATTAATCCGGATAAAATTCCGCATTTTTAAGCGACTTCCAAAAAAGGAGGAGGTTCTCAATTCGACACGTATGTTTTTTTTTTTTTTAGACTAGCCCGTTGGCGCAGTTTGTAGTGACCCTGTGTGTGAGTGCTTTCTGCTCCAAGGGATGTGGGTTCGATTCCCGTCCCGAGTCTGGGTGTAATATTTATATTTATTTATATATTTATATATGTATCTATTATTTTTAAGTATGTTTATCGAAAAAAAAAGTGTGTGTGTACTTATGTACGCACGTAAGAACTTAAGAAGTTATACATCATTGGCTAGCTAGCTTCACGTTGCTAACTTCTTCGTGTCAGTTATTTTCGTGACGGTGTGTGCGCGCATCGTTAAAAATTTACTCTCATCATTTTTCCCTAACTCGCGAAGTATAACTTAAAAAAATATAGGTATGTAGCCTATACCAGTCGTCTGTTACCTTATAACACAAGCATACTTTAGGAACAGACGACCGTGTGTGTATTGTGTAGATATTTATATTTATATATTAAGGTCTAGGCTGTTCTCTTTAGAAGATTTTTTAACACTAATTTGTTTTATGATTTTTCACAAACAAAGATACAAAAAATTCCAATCTTATTTGTCTTAAGATGCTTTTTCCCACTTGTAAAACAGTTACCGACATTAGTAATAATTATGTATTTGTGAAATCAATCTTTGCCTGTAATTTTTTAATTTCGCTTTTTTACAAGCTTTTATTTAACTTGCACTGTATGTATGTATGTATGTATGTATGTATGTATGTATGTATGTATGTATGTAACTTTAATGAATGTTTGTTCGGGTGAAATCTTGCAATTCAATTTTGAAGCAGATATCTTCAACCAATTGAGCTGAAATTTTGTATACAAGTTCAATTTGGATGACAATGCATGGTTTGTATGTATGCATGCATGTATGTATGTTTGTTCGGGTGAAATCTTGCAACTCAATTTTGAAGCAACCAATTGAGCTGAAATTTTGTATGCAGGTTCAATTTGGATGACAATGCATGGTTAACTTTGTGACGTCATTCTAAATCCAATATGGCGGCATATCCAAGAGTGCGGACTAGTTATTTTTAGTGCACTTCTACAATATGGGTATCAAATGAAAGGGCTTGCTAAGAATAATTCGAATAAAGTGACGTGATAACCGACTAAAAAGTCAAAAATAAATTAAAAGTAAAAAACTTTTTTAAAAAACAAGCTTTTATTTGAATGCACTAAAACTAAAAAAATAAATTTTCACTTTAAACCTTTTACTATTTACTTATAAAGTCATTACACATAATCTATATGATATAAAAGCTTGTCGCGAAATTTGCTTGTAAACAAGTAAATTAAATAAATTGATGTGATTGATTTTAACTATTAAAATTTTCAAACTAAGGAAATACGAGTGTCTCGCGACAAGCTTTTCTATCATATAGATTATGTGTAATGACTTTATAAGTAAATAGTAAAAGGTTTAAAGTAAAAATTTATTTTTTTAGTTTTAGTGCATTCAAATAAAAGCTTGTTTTTTAAAAAAGTTTTTTACTTTTAATTTATTTATAACGTTGAATTGTTGCTGTTTTGCGTATTTGGCTGAGCCTCGTTTAGATTTATTTTGATAAACGAGTTATTTTTAGTTTTGTGTAAAAATGAAATGGTTTATGAACAGCGATTAGCTGCGTTTTCGTCCACTATACCTAAAACATTCGTTTCGAAGGTCACGTTCTTATCATAATTTATATATGTGGCCTTGATTTCTTGATACTTGATAAAATTTTCAGGGTACCAATATTTTGCAAACGTCGGCAGCTGTTACAAAATGCCGCGCGTACCATATTCATGGAATCAAGCGTATCACGAATGTAGAAGTGAAGGAGCGCATCTGGCTGTCATTAATTCGGAAACCGAACGCCAAGTACTCCAAAACTTTATCAATGTCGAACCAAGCATACCTGGCGCAAAGGAGCCATACTTCTTTTTCGTTGGTATAAGAGCGCAAAAGAAAACCGAGGGGTCTGCAGTGGTCTTCAAAACTATATTCAGTAAGTTGTTATTATTCTGCAGTTTACATAGTAAATAAATATTCTGTTCGAAATCTGGAGCTGCCCAACTGAGGAAGTACCTAAACATTACATAAGACTACAGCCAAGTAAAACCGTTACCAAGTAGTGTTATCGCACTGTGGTTATTGAGTTAGTCCTGAGTAGGATCGGGGATTGTGCAGGCGACGATATTTCGACCTTGGGATACTTCTGGTGTTGGAGCGTCCATAGGCTACAGTTAACTTCTTTCTTTCTTTCTTAACGCGTATTAAGTTGAGCAGCTTAGAAGATAGATTATTCAAAATCAAAATAAATAAACTCTGTTAAATTATGCTTCTGATATATTTTTAGTCGTAATTTCACAAATTATAATTAGAATCTATAGAATCATTCGTGAAGTGTAATTATTCAGTAACAAATATTGATATGAGATAAATTCGCCATATTTTTTGCTGTCAAATTAACAAAAATAATAATAATAATGAATGTATCTGTGCAGTCATTAGCATTACAATACGATATAACTATTTCATGTAAAAACTAGTACAGAATTTATATGTAAAGAATATATTTTTATAATATGTACCTACCTATATAAATTTAAACAACGGGTTAGTAGGTAACTCCGCGGGTACGTACCTACTCTTCTTAATTAATATTAATCACTAACTCGCAAGTACTTATACGAGTACCTTACAGCTGTGAGTCAATGTTAATAATACTAACGAATAAATGTATTTTTAGACGAAACTTTGGACAAAGCTGGTTTCAACATGTGGGATGATAACGAACCAAACAACGCGCTTAACAATGAATATTGCGGAACTATATTCAAAAGTAATGCGAAATATAATGACGTTGATTGCTCTTATTTGTATGCATTTATTTGTGAAAACGAAGTGAAAAGCAATTAAGATTTTATGTGGGATTATTTGGAATATTATAGAAGGCAAAGAAAAGCAATATAATGAAATAGTATCAATATTTATTTATGCATACGTATACAAATAGGTAAAATGGTTATTTATAATTCTTATAATATATTGTTACCTTATTTACTAGTGTAATGATGTAATGATATTTATATATACGTATGTATTATATATATATGATTATGTAGCTAGATAACAATAGGCACGTCAACTATCTTTATATAATATGTAATGTTGATTTGTATGAAATAGCGACTTATTGTTAGAACTCTCTTTTCGTACTCGGTACATTTTCATTTGCATGTTTAAAATATGTTGGATTCAACTATTCTTATATGATTATAAAGATGTATTATTACTTGAAATTTTGATATAAATGCGTCCAAAAAGATATTTGATTTTTATTTTTGAGTACCCGCTAGCATGAAAAAAAACGAATAGTGTATTTTTTAACCGACTTAAAAAAAGGAGAAGGTTTTTTTATGTGTATTCGCGGATAACTTCATCGTTTATGAATCGATTTTGATGATTTTTTTTTTGTTGGAAAGGAGATATTCCAAGGGTGGTACCATGATAAGGAAAGCAGGATCTGATGATGGGATCCCAGAGAAATCGAGAAGTACCTTCGAAAATCGTAGTGGCAACTAGTGCGTTTGTTAATTTTTATTCGTCTACTTACGTTGTATTTGTATATTGTCGATGTAATTGAAGTTGGTTTTTTATCGTTTGCGAGCAAACACAATTATATTATAAATAATATTACAATTGGACTTGCCTTCATACAGATCTGATACTTCATTAAAACAAAGTTACATATAACATAGTGTTAACACTCCGCAGGTATTACAGTAATATAAATTAAAAATTCTCAATCTCCGTTAACAGGTTCTTACAAAAGGAAAAATAAAGAAAAACAAAAAGTTCAATCAATCTTATCTTATCTTTGAATTACGAGTATAAGGGTAGAACAGATTTGTATAATATACAAATCTGGTAGAGTTGTAATGCCCTTTGTTATATAAATGATTTCAAATGGCACCACGGTTGCATAAAACCGAATAAAAATCGTATCAAAAATTTCGATTCGGCGGGTACAGCGTTCCATAGCTTAATTTGCTAGAGCACCGACACGGTATGTCGGATCGGATCGAAATTTTGATATGATAATAAAAAACATTTTAGAATTTTCTCATGTGTGGGAAACACAAAAATAAAAATAATACGGATTTCAAATTATATAATTCTGCTATTGGTTTTAAATTAATATCTAGTAAATTGTAAAACATTGTAAGAATAAAATTATATAATCCTGCACTTAGCTTTAAATTAATAGTAAATTGTAAAACATTGTAAGAATAAAATAAACAAATTTACAATAATTGGTAGCTTATAATAGTAAGTATACTTATTAATTTATTATCAACCTTCCAATAACTTTTACAACCTCATTGCCATTTTATTGTGTTGGTTTTTCCATATTAAATAACTTCTTTATCAGTTATTGCGGTATGCTTCTTTAAAATATGAAATGTGGATGTATATAGAATTTAATTATACAAAGCTAACTTCATAATGTGTCTGTTATACTAATTTAATTAAACAGAGTTTATAATCGATTACAACGTGTAAATCTCAAAAGAAAAATCTTCTTTAAATTTTCTGGTTAATACTTACAATAAAATATTTAATATTACATCGGTCGATTCATCCTGTAATATCCCACTGCTGGGCCTCTTTCTCCGCGTGGGAGAGAGATCAGAGCTTCAATCCACGATGCTGATCTACTGCGGGTTGGCAGATATCTTATATATTATTAATACGCTAAGGTTTAAGATGTTTGCTTCCCTTTTTAGAAAAAGCCTCAAAATTATTCCACATAAATTATATATCATTTTATAGGTAATTGCTTGCTCTACCAGCGACAACAACTAAAAAATTTGTTATTGCTATTGTTTAAAAAAAATGTAATTTTATAAAATGGTAATTATTATACTCATTTAGTGCGAATTATTCACACAGGTATTGGTAGTTGAGTATTAGTGACATAATAATTTCATTGCACGCTTTACAATTCAACATTAAAGTTAGAAAATGTTTGTCAATCCTCATGAAATTTTATTTTAATTTTTTTTTCACCTATACCTATATATTTTAAATATTTATGCGGTAACTTAAATTAGTAGGTATTTTTTATTTATTAATGAGTTATCTAACACAATTTGTCTGAGCTATCTAAATGCTTGCGATCATTGCCATAAAAATGATGGTCATTTTCTTCTTGTTCAGTTTGCTCGGTCTGATCAGACTGTCTAGTCTGTTCTCGGTTGGACTGACGTTGTGATTGACGACGCTAAAACGAAAATAAAGTATTAATATATTTGTTAACGTAGTATAAATATATACAACTATACCTATGAATTACGGTCCAACGTGTTATAAAATTAAATAAGTATAATCTAAAACTATTCCAAAACGGAATATTTACCATGTTTATTATTTCCGTTTTGCGGAGCTCGATATTTCGACATTAACTGCGAATGTCTTGTTCACGAGACTCGAAACGAAAATAATAAACATGGTAAATATCCCTTTTTCAAATAGTTTTAGTTATAGAAGTAACAATGTTAATCTAAAATCTTAAATAAGTATAGTTGCGGAATAAGACCATCTCTTTCGCAGTCGTCTGCCACTGCCACTCTAAAATACGTATGTAAAAACAATATACCGGGTGAGGATAAAGTATGGAAACCCCGGAAAATTCGGAAAACCGCACGGGTTAGTCGTAAAACAAAGGTCATACCCTAGATAACTTTTAACGAAAAATTCAACGGTGAACTCTGATTTGACCTTGATCTTCATTTTCACGGTTATTTTAAGGTCAACCTAATTTTTTAAAATTGTGACCCCTATTTTTATTACCGGAATCGAAAAGAACAAAAAATGCTATGTACGGATAAAATCGCGCTAGTTTAGTGGTAAAATAAAAATAAATATAAAGCGAGATTTTTAAAGTCATACTTTGACCTCTATTTGACCTTCAGAGGTTACGTTAACCTAATACCTAAATACGTATTCTGGGGTAAAATTGTTTGTTCTTATTGATTCCGGTATCAAAAATAGAAATTTTAATTAAAAAAATGAAGTTGACCTTAAAATAACCTTGAAAATGAAGTTCTAGGTCAAATCAGAGTTCACCATTAAATTTCTCGTTAAAAGTTACCTAGGGTATAACCTTTGTTTTACGACTAACCCGTGCGGTTTTCGAATTTTCCGGGGTTTCCATACTTTTTCCTCAACCGGTATAATGGCAACATGACTAGACAACATGTTTAAAGTAGGTACTCATTATTTTATTGTAAGTTTCCCAAATAATTAACTTTAATATTAGGCTTCAGCCTGTAACATCCCACTGCTGGTCACTGGCCTCTTTCTCCATATAGGAAAAGGATTGGAGCTTTATCCACCAGACCACCACGCTGCTCCACTGCGGGTTGACGGATATGTTTCCTACTATGAGTAACGAATTAACGATCGCTATTAGTTATTTATGATAACAACCGGGACCGATGGCTTAACGTGCTCTCCGAGGCACGGTAATGGCATCCACAAGAACCGACATCCAAACCGGAAAGAAATACTAAAATGTTTTTTATTATCATATCAAAATTTCGATGCAGCGGGATTCGAACCCGCGCCCCGGACATACCGTGTCGGTGCTCTAGCCAATTAAGCTATGGAACGATGTACCCGCCGAATCAAAATTTTTGATACGATTTTTAAGCAACCGTGGTGCCGTCTATAGCGAGTCCTTTACAGCACTCACTATTCAAAGTTTCATCTTACAATGAATTCTTTGACAAGAGACGACACCGTGCTATTTTTACTTAGTATTTTTTTAATTTTGTGTTTCCCACACATGAGGAAATTTCCTCATGTGTGGGAACGGAAACGGAAAGAAATATTTGTACAAATACAAGTATCCATCCCGAGCTGGAATCGGACCCGCAAACCGTCGGTGTTTTAGGCATAAGATATGCCCGACTGAATTTATACGATAACATTATAAAACTTACTATACTTTCGTTTCTGACGATTGTCTTCAAATCTTCTAAGTTTTTCTTATTTTTTCTTTGGAAGAAGCCAATCTGAAAGGTAGAAATATAACAACGTAAAAGGTATGATATAAGCGCGTTGTCGGAGATTATGTTTGATTGGTTGAAACAACTGCAAATTATTTATATCTGCTTTACAAGTTAACTACAATACATTTAAAATATTGGAATTAAGTCATTGTACTTGAATAATTTTAGGCACATTACCTAACCTTGTAATATACTTAATGTTGATATTGTAGTATTTTGTGAATAGTTCAAGTGCCTACCTGTTACCATTTATTGATATCGAGCAAAAATAGACAATAAATCACGTTTGCTGCATGGGAGCCCCCTTAAATATTTATTTTATTTTGTTTTTAGTATTTGTTGTTATAGCGGCAACAGAAATACATTATTTTGTGAAAATATCAACTGTCGTCTAGCTATCGCCGTTCTTGAGATACAGCTTGGTGACAGACGGACGGACGGAGCGACGGACCGACAGCGAAGTCTTAGTAATAGGGTTCAGTTTTTACCCTTTGGGTACGGAACCCTAAAAATTATTAAAAACAAATTGAAAACTAAGGCGAAGCGAGATACGAGGCAGGCGTCAGCCCGTATTGGATGAAGTAGGCGGTATCATAACTAAAAACGAAAACGTCGCAGTCCCATCAAAACGCGTTGCCGTTGTCGTAAAAATTTTACCCTCATGCGCCTAAAGAAAATTCAATTAAAAAAATTTTTTTTTCTAATATTTTACCTCTCTTAATATGAATGCTATTAAAACCAAAACAATTAGTCCTATTAGTATGGCGAGGATTATAATCCATGCGGCTACAGAGGTTGACATGTAAACCAATGTTGTTGTGAGGCTGAAAAAAAAAAAAAACATACAAAGCACATCTTTGCATTAAATGTTTCATCCTACACAAAATTCAAAAGTAACTTTAGGGTTTTGAATGTAAAAAATAAATGAAACAACTTTACCTCTTTTCTTTAATTTCCTCTTTTAATTTCAAGGTAAGACTTGACGTTATTGTATTTTCATTTTTAATATATTTACCTGTAAAATATTTAAATATAGATTTTTTGATCGTTGGTACAAAATAACGAATATAGAAATATTAATATGTTTAAAAATAAATACCAGACTATATAAAGACGATAAATGATAAATCGATAATAATCATTGATTAAAATAATTATTTTTCATAAGTTATAAGTGAAGCAAAAACTTTGTACCCCTTTTGACGAAAATTGCGCGGAGGGAGGAGTATGAAATTTCGGACACCTATAGTGTAATATAGAAGGAGTACAGAATGCTAATATTTTTGTTTACAATTACAATTACAATATAATTAATTACAGTATCACAAAATCGTCAATTTAATGATTTTAGGGGAACACTCATTTAAAAAAAATTAAAAATACTAGTTTACTTTTATGTAAAATATGATTATTGTGATTTTCAATAAAATAAAACATTAAAATACTGCAATCGGCCATTTTGATTGAAACACAAATTACAGCGCATGACGTCACGCTTACATACACGTCGGGCGCCATTTTATTATTATTATAATATCTACTCTTTGTCTTGCGCGTTCCACCTAAGGCCCACAGCCACAACGCCATCGACCACGACCGCTGAAAACCTCTCAGTAGTCTAGTCGACAAGTTTAAAATGATAGAAAAATGTTCTAACAGCGTGTTTTAGCACATAAAAAATTGCAAAAGTTATAAACAATAATTTTTTTATAACTTGTTAAAAAACGAAATGCAATTTTTTGTTCATCTTTAATTGTTTATAACTTTTGCAATTTTTTATGTGCTAAAACACGCTTTTAGAACAATCGCTTTTAGAAATACATACACACACACACACACACACACACATATATGTATTTCTTATATATAAAATTGTCGTGTCACAATGTTAGTTACCATACTCCTCCGAAACGGCTAGACCGATTTTTATGAAATTTTGTGTGCATATCGGGTAGATCTGAGAATCGGTCAACATCTAGGCTATCGTTTTAAGGTATTAGATTAAAGACAATTCAAATTAAAGATTTATTTTTATTACTTTTCCAAATAAGAGAGGTTTCGAATAAATATTTTAAATTACTAGTGGTCGACTAGTGGTCGGCTCGAAGCTCCCGGTGTTGGAGGCGTCCAGAGGTTACGGTAACCGTTTACTATCAAGCGGATTGATACTCTAGAGTCTAGACGCTTAAAATAAATCTTATCATAATTATGTATACTTAGTTGAAATACCTACCTAAAGTGTCAGGAAGAATTTGAACTGGTATATGTATATTTACATCACTATATCTGTGTAGGTTGTCAATTTTGCAGGTGTATTTGATCTTATCGTCCATTGCCGTTTCTGTAGAATCAACGAGTGAGCAGTTCCAGATTTTCTTTGGAAAGAAAAATTATTTAATCAATGAAAATTATGAGAAAAATTGTTTTTACTTCACACCTTACATTTTCGGAAATACATTGTGTTTTTTTTTTTTTCAAAATACAACAACCGAACTAATTAGGGGTTCTCTAGTTGGTTATTCCAGATAATTTTATTGTTTTATTCTTAAAGTAAACCAATCAACAGTGACAATTTCGTTTTGAAATAACTTGAAACCACCGTGTTTTGTTGAATCTAAGCGATTAGAAGCCCTTTAAGTTTCCTTACATCATCCAACATCCATTTAAGATAATCCTTTTTATCTAGAGTTACTTCAAAACTAGCGTTTTCGTAATCCATACCACCTCCGTTCCTTATCTGGAAAAAAAAATGATAATTTATACATTAACGACCGCTTTAATTTTTTCTATCTTTCTCTTAAACTCTGTGCTTAATCTCCATATGAATTGTGTCTAGCTATCGTTGATAAGCAAGATCAGAGTGACAGAGAGACAGAAATAGAGAGAAAGAGAGAGATAGAGAGATATGATTGAAACAGCCATGTGAGGCGATATTAATGATAAGTTGCTAAAAGATTTGAAAGGGATGTCAAATTGTCAACACAAATAAGTAGTAAGTAGTTAGTTATACCTATCACCCAAAGAAGAAGAAGACAAGAAATTATTGAAGTGAATTAGGTACGTTGTATATTAATTAGTAGCTATTATAACATTGGTATTCAAGTAAAAAATAAATTATTAAAAAATACTGACCATATATAAATGTTCGAAGAATTTTCCCGATACAACATCGATGGTTGTAATATTTATATCCTTGTATGGGTTCGCGATACTGAAAATAAATTTGGGTAAAAAATAAACAAATTAGTAGATGCGTCCGTTGGGATTGAGACTTGTAAGAAGGATGTTTTCTCTTCTTTTTTAGCCCGCTTGATGGCACCGCCTGCAACAGCAAGAGTGTTGCCAGTGCGTTGCCAACCCTATTCCCGACCCTCCTCAGAAGCTATGGCTACCTCATCACAGGTACCCAACATTACTTGAGAATATTGTTAGTTAGCTGTGATCGTCTATGAGGTACAAAGGCAACGCGTCGCTGTATCAAAATTACATTCATATCTATTGTCTAAAGATTGAGAAAATCGAAAAGAAATTTTAACTATCGATTATTAATTTTTAGTTTCACTAGCTTCTGCGCGCGACTTCGTCGGCGTGGACTCCACTCCTATTGGTCTTAGCGTGATGATATATAGCCTATAGCCTTGCTCGATAAATGGGCTATCTAACACTGAAAGAATTTTTCAAATCGAACCAGTAGATCCTGAGATTAGATTCAAACAAACAAACAAACAAACAAACAAACAATCAAACAAACTCTTCAGCTTTATTATATTAGTATAGATTCGTAACGTATTCGTTTTTAGGGTTCCGTACCCAAAGGGTAAAAACGGGACCCTATTACTAAGACTTCGCTGTCCGTCCGTCCGTCCGTCCGTCCGTCCGTCCGTCCGTCCGTCCGTCCGTCTGTCACCAGGCTGTATCTCAAGAACGGCGATAGCTAGACAGGTGAAATTTTCACAAATTATGTATTTCTGTTGCCGCTATAACAACAAATACTAAAAACAAAATAAAATAAATATTTAAGGGGGGCGATAATTATTTAATTATTTATTACTCTCCAACGCCATCTATTAGAAATTTGGAAAACTTCGTCGTTAGACTAATAAGTTTTCCAATAGCGGCGTAGATGGCGTTACAATTAAATAATTGTTTTACAGAAAATTTACTTATATTTAGTTTAGTCAATGGTACGGAACCCTTCGTGCGCGAGTCCGACTCGCACTTGGCCGATTTATTTTTAATTCTTATAAATAAAATCATACTACCACTCACCCTTCTACATTAATTCCTGTGACGTTGTAAATTAGTTTAAATGTCTCTTTTATCGTCTGTTTATCGGTTCTATCAGTGCAGTTATTGTAAACCTCTGTCTGTATTTCTAATTCGTCAAATTTATTCGTTACAAACAACGTATCAATTGTTATGCCAGGCGTAAGAGGCTAAAAATAGTAAAAGAGCATAAAAGATTTAGTTTTCAAACGTTATATGATTCTTTTTACTTCCCACTTAATGAAAAGTATGATACCTATGGAAAAGTTGTTGTTTTTTAAATATATATTTTTCAATTCTTAAGGAAGGTAAAATCGAAAAATGTTTATCATTTTTTGAAGTGAAACTTCTTTACGCGCAGGGGGGGGGGGGGTAAAATTTGAGCGACCAGTAACGCGGCAGCGTCATGACGGTCAGTACTTGGATGGGCCAGTACAGGCGGTCGCCTGGGAACACCGCGTGACATGAAGTACTTTTTTTTCAATTAGTTTTATTTTGTATTTTCAATTAATAATTAATTAAGAACAGTAAATAATATTCATGTAATTTGTTTTCAGGTTGTAATATAAAAATACTAAAATACTAAAGTAATATTGTAAGCAAAAAGAATCGCGTGGTTGAGTTTGTTTCAAAGGACTAGTTCTGCGAAGGCTGTTTCTGTGCGTAATAGATGGCGCTATTCAGCAGTTTTGTAATTTTTAATTGGCTTTCTGATTTTTTTCTTCAATTACTTTTTTTTTTAATTAGTTTGCCAAAGAAGTTTCACTTCTGACATGTGTACCTACTTTGTACACACGCAATTTATTTTTTATTTATTTTACAGTTTTTAAATATTTGAATGATGATTTCGTTTTAACTGTCAATTTTTAACCTTTGCATCGGAGTTATAAATAATAATAATAATAATAATAAAGCTTTATTTATCCCTTACGTTTTACATATTTATACATAAAAATTACAGTTAAAAAATATTTATTAGTACGGTTAGTATATCTTAATTCCTATATTAGTGTAAGATTAGTCGTAAGGGCCGCCGATGGCGGTAAAAGCCTCCTCCAAACCACTCCAGTAAGCTCTGTCCCGCGCCAGTCTGGTCCACAGCGTTCCAGCCGCTTCGACCAAGTCATCACTCCATCGCTTGTATGGTCTACCTCGTCTTCTTTTCTTATCTCGTGGGTACCAATTTATTATACTTTGTAACCATCTCGTTTCAGTTACTCTCAGAATGTGACCAGCCCACCTCCATTTCAGTGTCATAATCCGCCTTACGATGTCCATGGCTTTAGATTTTTTCCTGATTATTGTGTTATTTATTCGATCTTTTAATTTTATATTCATGTAACTTCTTTCTAATGCTCTTTGACATGTTCTAATTTTATGTAAGTGTGTTTTTTTCAGTGTCCAGGTTTGACATCCGTATGTTAAGGTAGGGGCTAGGCAGATGTTCATGGCTTTTGTTTTTAATTTGATGGGTAAGGAACCTTTAAATATTTCTTTCATAGCCCAGTATTTATTCCACGTGCATTTTATTCTTCGGTCGACTTCCTTGTCTTCACATGACTTGAACGCTATGAGATGTCCCAGGTACACATATTCTTCTACATAGTCAATTTGAACTGTTTGCATCAATATGGGGTTTTCATTTCTATTTGTCATGACCTTAGTTTTTTCTCTGTTTATTTGTAATCCGACCTTTTCGCTGTAGTAGTTTAGAGATTCTAGCATATACTCTAGCTGTGTTGAGTTTTCTGAAAGTAGAACGATGTCATCTGCGAATCTAAGGTGTGACAGGTACCTACCATTTATGTTGATGCCAAGATTGTCCCAGTTGAGGTTTCTAAAAACAGATTCTAAGACAGATATAAATAGTTTTGGAGATAGCGGGTCACCTTGCTTTACTCCTCGTTCTATTCGAAATTTAGGTCCCGGTTTTTCTAACCGTACCCGTGCCATACTATTCATGTAGGTCTTTTTTATAAGCTCTATGTATTCACCTTCGATTCCTTGCTCGTTTAATGCGTTCCAGATAGAGTTGTGTGATATAGAGTCGAATGCTTTTGAATAGTCAACAAATGCGATATAAAGAGGTAAGTTATATTCTGTGTATTTTTCCAATATTAGTTTCAGAGTAAGTATGTGATCTATTGTGGAGTAATTTTTCATGAAACCAGCTTGCTCTATCGATTGATTTTCATCAATTTTTTTTGTTAGACGCCTTAATATTGTAGACGCGAATACTTTGTATAAGCATGAGATGAGACTGATGGGCCTATAATTTTATACTAATTTTGGATCTCCTTTTTTGTATAGTAAAGCTATTTCGGAAAAAGTCCAAGATTCTGGTAGTTCTTTTTTATATAGAACTAGATTAAATAGCTTTGTAATTGGTTTTATTAATGTTTCTTTTCCAGCTTTGATCATCTCATTCGTCACTCCATCTGGACCTGGACTTTTTCCCAATTTTAAGTTTTTTATAGATAAATCCACCTCACTTTCTAGAATTTGTGGTACCGACTCATTATTGTGTATCTTGTGTAGAGGGATTTCTTCAGTCTTGTTTGCGTTTCTATAGAGATCTTTGTATGTATAAATAAGTAATATATAAAAACTTTTGACAAAAAAAATCTCTTTCAGATCTGTTTCAATGGTACATATAATGTGGCTTGAAGATCTTGATTAAGAAAACAGTTGGTCACCTTGTACTTTGTAACTGTGTGTGTGTAAATAACCGCAAAATATGTAAGCTACAAAATTAAAAAAAAAAATATGTAAATAATTAGAGAACTTACCCATGACCAGTCGTTAGGCAATATATCATCTGGCTTACAAATCACTTGATCTGCAGCGTCCGTGCGTGTGCACTGGGGCGGATAACTAGCTATGTGCGTGCCCTTCAATGTCACTATAAAACACAGATTGTAGGCTGTCTCGCCGGTGTTTTTAATTGTTATAGAATATCGCTCCGTATCATACAAACCTACTTCATATGGATCGCTGTGGATAAATATTAGCATCAATAACTTAAAAAACATGTCATACTCAACGCCACCTACTATTATTTTCTCCTGTATCAGTGCTCCGGAAACTCACTCAATACACAAGCACAAAAGCCCAAACCACGACAAACATCTATCATTGGCCTTAGTCCGTCTGTTCCGTCTCCACAGACAGAGACTGTGTCGCCTACGACACTCTTCAGGAAAACGCAGAGTTGCCTGAAGCTCTGCGCCAACCTCTCGATCTCACGGGCTAGGCCCACAGGAACGACGAGTCGATACGTGTGGAGCCAGTTCGGCTGCAGGAGTCTTTCGAATTTTAGAGCTATGCCACGAATGCCTGACGGACACCCCATTCCAGGTGTCAAGCGGAGGCTCTCCAGGGCCCTGATGATTTTGACCCAGGTTTATCCCTCGGTCGCCTCTTACGTCGACTACTCTGCCGAGACCACACGGCAACAAACATCTATAAAGCTAATACAAACGTTTCTCATGACAAGGAATGGCCGCGAACGCAAGCGCAATAGCCGTACTGTGACCCGTGCGCAATCGCATCGTCAACTTAATAATTTAATTATTGTATCGACCAAAAGAGGTTTGTTACATAGATATGGCATAAAGTATCTACTATGACAGAAGCTCAAATGATACACATATACAATTTTTTCTCAAACCAACGTACAATCTGGCTTTTGTATTGTTTAAAATTAAAATAACGAGTAAAAAGAGTTAAAAGTTCAAATTAAAATAATAAATATAACTCACGATAGACTTGATGAGGGTTTTACGACGAGTTTAGGAAAACAACGACCGTATGTTATATTGCAATCTGCTGCCCAAATCTCGCCTTCCAAGTGACGAACGCTAATGTCACTAAATTCAACTTGTGTGCCATCAATTTTCAATTTCTTAGACTTCATATCGTCAATCACAGCTGTAATGTTGTATTTTATCATAGTACCGTAATCGCCTTTCTGTGAATGTTTGTATTAATGATGTTATATTGTGTACTTTTTCATAAAGTTTATACAATAATAAATTAGTTCCGCAACTCTAAATTTTTTACAGTTGGTAAATGTCGTACTTAAGTACATAGTATGTTTTTGTGTATTAAACTAACTCACTGAAATAGTAATAATGTTACGTGCAACAGAAAAAAATTTTTTCTTGGTAACAATATAGCAAGACTATTGATTCGTTACAAATGAATGTACTCGTAATTAATTTAAAAATGACAGTCATGGAAGTACACAACCTCTAAATTTTAATTCTTGTAGCGTTACCTAACGGCCCTCACTAAGTTTTACTCCTATGTCGTGGGTAGGTATAGAAACACATAATACAGAAGTACAAACGCCCAGACCACAGCAACACCAATATGACATATACAAATGTTTGTCACAAGTGTGCTTCGAACAGTAAACTGTCGGTGCAACAGCCAGTGCTGTGCCAATGCGTCGTCAACTGTCTTATACGTAATACAATTTTGTACTTACCTCTGGTGTCAAAACTTGATATGTTTTGCAATAGTTTGGTGGACGTGTTCTCAGTTCAACGCGATCTGATATCGATCCGTTGGTTTCAGCGTTGTTTAATTTCGCATATGGATGAATTATTTCAGTTTTCAAAATAATTTCTGTGAACATGTAATTATGACGACTGTCAATGTAATGTAAGGGTTTTATTTTTGATTGAATAAAAATTTTTAATGGTTTTTATTCAATAACTTTGTATGTTTTAAAACTAATATTTTAAAAGTATTCTATTTTTCGTTTGTTATGAGCAGCGTGGTGGATTAAGCTCCGATCCTTCTCCTACATGGAGAAGAGGCCTATGCCCAACAGTGGGATATTACAGGCTGAATCGTGATCGTGATACAAATTTTGTTATTTTTCAATCAAGTCATCAAGTCGTCAAAATCATCGTAGGGTAATTAACTTCGCAGTTCAGTGGATAGACGTCCAATCCTTCTCCTGCACGACCTCCGCTCATTAGTGTAATGTTTACAGGACGATTCAGTCCAGTTAAATTTTTTTCATAGCTTAACATATTAACTTTTAATTAAACGTTTAAAACTCAGCGTTGCCAACTCGAATTTGAAAGTTGAAGAAGTTGGTTACTATTTATATGATCGGACCACTAAGTTGTCATGAATAGGTATTATAACTGTATAAATTAATAATAATGTGAGCTAAGTGTCAAAAAAAACTCACCTGCGCTAATTGTCTTGGTTGTTCTCGGGTACGTTATATTAACACATGCTGTAAAATTGAATTGAGTTTTGTCCTCGCGTGCCTAAAATAAGGTATATTTGATGATGCCATTTCGTTAATGTGCACTTTTTACCATTATAAAAATTGTAAACTGGAGTTGACAGTGTTGATGTCACAATTAATAATGTTTATATTGTAAGTCTGTATTTTTTATTTGACACCGCGTTGGCGCAGCGGTCACAGCACTGGATTGCGATTGGCTGTTGCGCGGGCGGTTGCGGGTTCGATCCCCGCACACGACAACATTTGTATTGGCCATACAGATGTTTGCCGTGGTCTGGGTGTTTGTGCAGTCTTTGTGGGTCTCCCCACCGTGCCTCGGAGACCACGTTAAGCCGTCGGTTCCGGTTGTTATCATGTACACCTGATAGCGATCGTTACTCATAGTAGGGAATATATCCGCCAACATGCAGCGTGGTGGATTAAGCTCCGAACCTTCTTCTACATGGGGAAGAGGCCTATGCCCAACAGTGGGATATTACAGCCTGAATTGTGATCGTGATCGTCGATTTTTTATGTAAAATTTGATTGTGAATACTGTTTGTCAACTTATAAATAATAATAAAAAAAAACAAAGACAACAACAAATTTTGTAACCATCTATTTTCTCTAGAATAGTCAATTTAGTAGTTTCCATGTTAAAAAAAACTACAAACAATAATTGACCCATAGTTGCTGTGTTTCATGCAAGACGCGCTAATTTATGGGATTAAAAACTAAATTTATACGATGTATTTTTGCCTAGTTCACAGTTTTTAAGAGAGTAACTTCTGAGTTTTGCAGTTTCTTCATAGAACAATCTTCAAATATTCTAAATGGGTGGTTACATAAATCATAATTAATTTATTAAAGACTAGACAAATTGAAGTTTCTGTTTGTAATATTAAAATAACCGCTTTTTACTAAATGCATATGGATCTATACACGGTACATATACCAAAACAACATTTTTTACAATTTTTGTCTGTCTGTCTATTTGTTCCGGCTAATCTCTGAAACGGCTGGACCGATTTTGATGGGACTTTCACTGGCAGATAGCTGATGTAATAAGGTGTAAGTTAGGCTACTTTTATTTTAGTTTTTTTTTTATAACTGCGAACTGAACAATAACTTTTCTATTAAATTTTCCGCGGATGAAGTCGCGGGCACAGCAGCAAGTATAATAATAAAAATTGACATGTATGAATAAAAATTGAATGAATAAATATCAAAATTGCTCTTTAATCCTACTCGAATAAATAATATTTTGACTGTAGTAAAACAAAATTAAAAATAGTTGTATTCAAATAGACTTCAAAGGCACCTTCGAATAGTCATTTTACTAATTAAAATTTTAATTATTTTTTAAATATAATGAACCGTTAAAAATTCTGTATTTACACTAAAAAAATATAAACTATGATTTTTTTTGTTTGAAATACAGCTAACCACCGAATAGCTATTAAATATAGCTATTAAATTCTTATATAATTTACTACCACCACCACCACTACAGCCTATCACAGTCCACTGTTGGACATAGGCCTCCACAAGTTCGCGCCCGATATTATGACGCGAACTCATGTGTGTTGCCCATAGTCACCACGCTGGGCAGGCGGGTTGGTGACCGCAGGGCTGGCTTTGTCGCACCGAAGACGCTGCTGCCCGTCTTTGGCCTGTGTATTTCAAAGCCAGCATGGATGGTTATCCCGCCATCCGTCGGCTTTTTAAGTTCCAAGGTGGTAGTGGAACTGTGTTATCCCCTAGTCGCCTCTTACGACACCCACGGGAAAAGAGGGGGTGGCTACATTCTTTAGTGCCGTAGCCACACAGCACACTTATTTAATAGTAACTTTAAATTTATTCTCAGATAATTTCAATATAATTAGCGTTGAAGTACGTATACTAATGAATTGTGTCTAGTGAAATTAGTGTACATTTTTTTTGCCAATTAAATAAAGTGATATTAACAATATTTCACCTGTAAATTTGGAATCTGCACGTACAATTTCGTTGTTATAAGAGGCGTTACTTTATAAAGGATAACTGTGTTATCAAAGGGTGCGCTAACGGCTAGTCCTGAAATCAATAAGTGTACATAAACTATGTGACAAAATTAATAACACGACGTTTTAAAAATCTTATTAATCTTAAACTTTATGATTTTTTTATAGGTGGAGCTAATGTTTTATATCACTTTCGTCATTTTGCTTTTTTTACGTCCCCCATTATACTTGTCAAACATATTATCATATATTAAACGAAGGTCTTAATATTAATTTACACAAATAATTGTGATTTAACTAAAATTTTACCATCAGACAGTTTTTTTTATCATACCTATTGTATTTTCTTTGGAGTCTGTTAGGGGCGTTAGACTAAATCCAAAAGAGATATATTTCGTGCTCTGTATCTTCTTCAGATGTTGACCGTTGGTAAGTAGACCATGACCTGAGTATACGTATACTGCTCCTTTTCCCTCATCTTCGTAAGGTGCTCCAATTGCAACGTCTGAAATAAATTATCAGACTAAGGGTAAAACAAGATATAGTAGTTATTTATTTATTTATTTATTTATTCTTAATGTACACCGAAATACAGACACATATAAAGAGAGATACAATACAAGATGTACAAAGGCGATCTTATCGCTGAAGAGCGATTTCTTCCAAATCAGGGCCGGACCTTGAGTTTAGGGGGCACTGGGCTAATAATACTTAGCGCCCACCTAATTACTCAAAGTATAGAAAAAAATGAGACAGTAAAATATTATCTATACTAATATTATAAAGCTGAAGAGTTTTTTTTATTTGTTTGTTTGTTTGTTTGAACGCGCTAATCTCAGGAGCTACTGGTTCGATTTGAAAATTTTCAATTTCAGCGTTAGATACTTAGCCCATTTATCGAAGAAGGCTTCATAGGTACGGATCCCTAGTACATATTTTTCACCTGATTAGTATCAAGCTAATTTTCCGGGAGTAGCTTCATTTTGATGAGACGAACAAAAAGTTCCTCTTCGAAAACTCTCGATTGTGGTAGATAATAGAGTTAGCAGGAGATAGAGCAGCAGTGAGCGTAGGACCGGGATAACGTACCACGCAATTTGTAGGACAATATTACCATCAAATTATATAAATATTAACTAGCTAAAAGAAAAAAAATCAGCTGGTTAGTAATAATTTTTGATGACCTTACGAGGTCAACAACTTGATGATCTTGTAAGGTCAACAACTTGATGACCTTGTAAGGTCATCAAAAATGATTACTAACCAGCTGATTTTTTTTCTAATATGTACTAGGGATCCCGTACTATCATATTTCTTTGAGTTTCTCATCCCATACAGTTGTTTAATATCTGCTTTGTATTCATAAACAGATTAAATGACCACTGAATTTTTGTTTTGTACTTGCATTCTTCTACTCAATTTCATAATAATAACTTATGAAAGAATATTTGGGATTATTGTAAAATAACTCACCATCTTTGTCATCGCCATCGATATCTCCAATATTTGCTATTGAGAAACCAAAATATCCGCCACTTGATGTACCTTTTATCATTCTTTTAAGTACCATTGCCTGTAAAGAAAGGTATCATATGGGTAAGACAAAGTAGGACCACCGTCTGTGTGAAAATAAATGTGTTCCGTAAGTTTAGTTAATATTGTATTAACAATTGCTATAAAGCAATTGTTAAAACTGAATTAAAATATTTAGTACATTTTTGAAGTAGCAGTTACATATACCTCAGTTGCGTTTTTGGAGTAATCCGGTACATACAAGTAAACAGCACCGTGATCGTATTCGTGATGGTTTGTTGTATAGGCCGGTGCCCCAACTAACAAAGAGGAACGTTTGCCTTCCAAGCGCAAAGTGCAAAGTGTTGCTCCGTACATAGATCCCACTTCGTTATTAGAAATTCTATAGACTTCTCTATATTTCGCGTTCAATATGAACACCTGAAATTTTTGAGATTTATAATATTGAGTTAGTATTTTTCATGTGATATGACCAATGACCATTCGGAAATATTGGTTTTTTAATTAATTAATAAAATTTACCTATTTAAAAGAATTATGGTATAAGATCCGAGAAGCAAAATCTTCCCTCATCTGTTCTGTCTCTTTTCCTCATGTGTAAAAGATTAAAAAAAAATTGCAGCAGGCTTATGGTGGCAGAGGTTGTTTTTATAAATTCACAATATTGAAATCAGCTTAAAAAATTGTTTCATCTAATTAACAGATGAGGGAATATTTTGTTATATCCCGGATCTTAGACCATTAGTTTTATTCGCACTGCGGAAGTGATTTTCTTAAATAACGAATTATTTATATTACACTTATGCAGATCAATTGTTTTGATAGGATAAACAGTCCTAACATTGGGCTATTAGGTAACTGTTACAGTAAAATATTATCAACAGCATTTGTTAGAAAGCAAAGTACCTTGCCTTCTCCATAGTCTCCATATGTAGCACTCACTGCAAAATTTATATCTTTGTTATCATCGGATAAAAAGTTGCCGATTGCAATACCGTACCCTGAAATAGAATTACTTATTTTTAATAAGTTTACTAACATTACTGAACAAGAATCTATTAAGTACATGGTAAGCCTATAGGACACTGGACATCGATTTATGGGGTTTTGGGAGGAAGGGGGAGGGGGGGGGTGAGTGTGTTACCCTCTGGTACCACTCCCAACCCCAGAACTGGGCATCGATTGATGGGGTTTTTGGGGGAGACAAGGAGGGAGGGGAGTAGGTTAATTCGGGAAATTTGATTGCTTACATACCGATGGCAGCGCCACCTACCGGGTCCAATTGAGTTAAAAACTACCCTATCTCCAAAGTAGGGCCAAATTACAGATGCTTACAAAATTTGATAAAAATTGGTTCAGTGACATACATCGTGACACGAAATTTTTATATATTATATAGTATCTAATTATAATCTATCTATATTAGATATATAATCTATCTATATTAGATATAAAATCTAATTATAATCTATCTATATTATATATATATTATAGATAGATTATAATTAGATACTCATATGTTTACCGTTCAAAGTGTAACATTACACAAATAGTCAAAGTTAATCCTTAAATAGTGTAAATATTGTAAGATATATACCGAAATTGAACGTTTTCGTGGTGCTTGTCAAAATATATGGAGCACTGGCGTTCGTTTCATAAATCTCCACGAAACCTGCGAAATGATAAAAAAATTACTTTTTGTTTATTTTTTAGCGTTTTGCAATAATTACGATCCGCAGTAAGGATAATAACATACATGTACCTATCTACACAACATTCTATCATACATACGCGACTATATAAAGTCGAATGACTGGGACAGCCGATCAGATTAGTAGAAATAAATAAATTAATCGTTAAAAACTCGAGTGCGTCAGATAAAAGCAAGGTGAATTAATACAAGCAGAAAAGTGTGCATTTCAAGAATCGGATAATTTTTAATTTAGGTGAAACATATTGAAATGGAAGACACAAAGTTTCAAAAAAAGAAGACCTAGATATTCTCGAGCGTGGTTTTCACAAGGCGAAGTGGCTAAAATCATCAATATAGTTTCACATGTGCAACTATGAATTTCTAACATCGCCCCTCTCTAGTCTCTACCTATCCACTATGATTTTTGTCCCGTCCAAGTCGTCAGTCTTTTGAAATAAGAGCTACTTAATGGTTAATTTACTTAATTTAATTATTATTACTTTACTTAATCGAATAATTTTCATCGCTCGAATAATTTTCATTATATTTGCTAGCCCATCGTACGGTCACACCCAAAATGCAAACTAGCAGATTAATATTTCTTCGTTATTAGAAACACACACACAAAATTCTTTTTTTTTTTAATTTTTAATAACCCGTGTCCCACCGATAAAAGGGAATCATATAATTTTTTGTTATTTTTGGCAACTAGTCTTCACAATCCCATGACTGCGCTGCTCGAGAAAATCCGCGATTCGCGAAAAAATTATTATACGAAATCGAAAAACATGAATATTGTTAAATGACTTGTTTATTTATATTCTTCATTGCACTGTAAAGTAATAAAAAGTGTATGTTTCAATTTTTGTGTGCAAAGGTGGACTTATCTCTAGAGGAGATATCTTCCAGCAAACCTATGGTAGTAAATATAATGTCATAAAACAGACTAAGAAGTGCTGTTATTGATTTAATAATGTGTAATCAAACACTATATACTGTACTATGTAATATATACCAGATAACAAACACAATGATGTATACACATACATACACACCACAATTCGTACACAATAATTAAGACATTAATACTATGACTCAACTACTTACCCCCATTTACCAGAGGACTGCCGACGTACACTTTGTCTAGAGCATCAACAATAATACTCCAACCAAACGAGTCTATTCCTCCGTCTGAAAAAAGGTGATATTGTTATAAATTATAATTTTGTTTATTTATTTACAGCGGCAAGTAATAAAATGAGAATACTCTCAAAGCAGGTAGTAAAAAAAATAGTCCATTAAATACGTCTCACTATGAAGAACATATAAAGTAATCGTCAATATCGGTACACCCAGTTAAAAGTTATGAGGTAACACTCACAAGAAATTATCGATTTAGAACCTTTTTTTGAAGTTTTTGAAGTCGGTTAAAAAGTGATTTGGTCTACAAAAAATTCCATCAGTTATTTCTAATTCATTCGATTATAATGATCATTGAGAAGTTCTATTTATTTATTCCTCGTAGTTTATTTTATTTATTTATTTATTTATACTCTATTGTACATTGAAAAATATTACAAACAAATTATAAGGATAATTACAGACAGTGAAGTACAATGGGCGGACTTAAGGCTTATTAGCCATTTCTTCCAGACAACCCAGAATTACAGACAAACCCGTAGTTATAGGAACTACGTTGCTATCCACAGGATAACTGGCTTAGCTTGCTTAGGTATTACGAACAATTAACACTGAAATGTAATTAGGTACTGCTAGCAATCCTGTTAAATAATAAAAAATAAAAATGATCAAGACTATACAACTATTTAAGTGAATTACAAGTTACATGGATATAGAAATTTATTTATTACTAGCTGTGCCCGGGACTTCTTCCGCGTGGAATTTAACAAAATATAATTATTGTTCAGTTCGCAGTTATAAAATAATAATAAAAAATCTAAAATAAAAGAAGCCTAAGTTACTCCCTATTACATCAGCTATCTGTCAGTGAAAGTCCTGTCAAAATCAGTCCAGCAGTTTCAGAGATTAGTCGGAACAAACAGACAGACAGACAAAAATTATAAAAAATGTTATTTTGGTATATGTACCATGTATGAATACACCACCACATATGAATTTAGTTAAAAGCGGTTATTTTAATATTACAAACAAACATTTCAATTTTTTTATTTGTATACATTGGCTATCCGCCTGCGTCTTTAACATTAGAAACCTATATTGATTAATATTTATCAAATAAGCTTACTAAATCTTGAATCAGAGGGATCTCTCATCATTAGCTCATGTGGATCATCTTTTCGGAAAATGAAACACGTCCCCGTCGATATTGTTTCACCTGAAATATAATATATACTTATATATTATTAATAGAATCGTCTCTTATTTTTATCATTTTCAAATTGCTTAAAAGTAAACTTTAAGAAAATGAAAAAAAAAGAAACAATTAAAATGTAACAATGGGTTACGTGTATAAATCGTTTTTAATTTTTTTTTAATTGTATTTATATATCTGTTATATATGTACCTATTTATATGTGTTACAGAATGTATATTTTAGATACATTGTAGTCAATCAAATATTTCATTAGCTACTGTTTCGAATTTTTACTTCTAAAAACAAACCAGGCAAAAAGAGGAGTAAAATTTTTTTTCAACTAAGTACATTAGCAAATAAGATTAAAATGTTATTGAATATAAATAAAAATATAAATAAATAAAAAAAATAATTTACCGTGTGGTGTCCGGTGGTGGGTCCTTGGAGCACAAGTCTAAAAAAAAACTATTTTAATACAAATTGTAAAAATTATGTATTTATTTTAAAGTTTTATAATGATTGTATTCGTTGTGTGTATATA
The DNA here is from genome assembly GCA_905220545.2 of Melitaea athalia. NCBI lineage: Eukaryota > Metazoa > Arthropoda > Insecta > Lepidoptera > Nymphalidae > Melitaea > Melitaea athalia. Next base: position 18,286,706 of record HG992182.1, read on the forward strand.
AATGCACAGTTATTAATTATTTTTCCAATTTTACCAAAATTATTCCGATTTACCAATACTGATAAAATACTACGAAGCTTAGTAATTAAAAAAAAATCGGCCAAGTGCGAGTCGGATTCGCGCACGAAGGGTTCCGTACCATTGACTAGGTAAACAACAGTAGATACATTGATTTTAATATGGAGCAAAAAGCGGCAAAAATCACATTTGTTGTATGAGAGCCCCCCCCCCAATTTTTTTAATTTTATTATTTATTATTAAAGTAAATATACAATTAAGTATTTTGTGAATATTTCAAGTGCCTACCTCTTACCATTTATTGATATGGAGCAAAAATTGGCAAAAATGACGTTTTTTTTTTGTATGAGAGCCCCACTTAAATACTTATTTAATTTTAATTTTATTATTTATTATTAAAGTAAAAACACAACTAAGTATTTTGTGTTTTTAGTATTTGTTATTATAGCGGAAATAGAAATACATAATTTGTGATGAAATGTCTAGCTATCGCCGTTCTTGAGATACAGCCTGGTGACAGACGGACGGACGGACGGACAGCGAAGTCTTAGTAACAGGGTCCCGTTTTTACACTTTGGGTACGGAACCCTAAAAAGACCTGTTACAAGTTCAAATCAATGTTTTTCTATGTATTTTGACTATTAAAAATAATGATTAGTCATTTTTCACGAATCATGCAACATTTTTGTCATGGAACTTGAATTGATTTTTAAAGTATCAAGGTCTTGTAACCCAAAACGAAACTCACCACGAAAAATGAGGAACCCTTGCTCACAGTAGCACCCAACCAGTTGTCTTGATTATGTTTAGTAAAGTCTAAAAATTAAAAATTAAAATTAATGATGAAATGTAGAAAAGTTTTAAAAAAATGTGTTTATTTATCCGTTGTAAATAAACAAAAAACACTTCTTTACAATATAAGTATTTAAAAAAAAAATGGAATAATGGAAAGAGTGTTTTCAATAAAGAAATAGTTTTAATGGAACCTGCTACTGCTATCTGTTTTTTTGTGTTCGTTGTTGTCAGGACAAGGTAAATAATCGATATAATATAAACAGAAAATAAAATATATTGGCCTTTTTGTGATTTCAATGTTGTTATCGAATAAAAATTTCGTTAAATTCAGTCAGAACAGTTTCCAGACAAAGAAAAGAAATGAGTTTGCTTTAGACCACACGACTGAAATAAAACTTCTTTAGCAATAGGCCTGCACTGTGTCTTAAATAATATACGAAACGTAACTGGCTATGAGAGAAAGAGAGAAAGAAAATGTGTGCTCGCACCTCTCTCTATTGCTCCGTTCGCCTCGACCGTAACCTCTCGTTTCGTAACGCTCTCGTCACGCATTCACCGAATTACCCCCCTAGTCAAACGTGCGTAAAGAAGTTTTACTTGCAAATTTGTAGCGGTACGAAATTCGCAGGGCTTCATTCGTTCGGGCGGCTTTTGGTGGAGGACAAGCTGATAATTATTATGTTTATACTTTATAACATTTATAAGAATTAGTTCAATGCCAACGGTCATGCTGTTAATCACAAGTGGTTTGAGTTTCGTTAGGGAAAATGATTAAACAACTAACATTACAACTATAATTAGGTACTTACAATAATGAAGTTATAATATTGTTAATTTTTAGGAATATTTACCTCGTCGGAGATTAAAATTATTTATTTTCTTTGTTGAATTTGTTCCTTCTGTATTTAAAATATATATTTCTCCGATGTTATCGGCTCTCGGTGCACTAATTACAAGGCTGAAAATATATATATATATATATACACATATATCTTAATATATATAAATCTCGTGTCACAATGTTTGCCCTCAATGGACTCCTAAACCACTTAACCGATTATAATAAAATTCGCACACCATGTGCAGTTCGATCCAACTTGAAAGATAGGCTGTATTTTATTTCGATATATATAATTAATATATACAAAAAATATATAAGGCGGTACGAAGTTCGCCAGGTCAGCTAGTATATATATATAAAGTAAATTCAAGTGTTGTATTTTTGGTCGATTTCTATATCTAGTCGATTTCTGTATCGATTTCTAAAAGTAGTTAATTTTTTTTAATAATTTGTAATTTTAATACGAATCATTTGGCAGGCTTCGCCGAGTCTTCACTTCGAAGATTCCGCAATCCTTGAAAACAAAAGTCTTCGAACAATGCGTCCTGCCTGTGTTAACATACGGAGCCGAGACGTAGACACTGACGAAGCGACTGGTCCACAAGTTTAAAGTCGCTCAACGTGCAATGGAACGGGCTATGCTTGGGGTTTCTCTCAAAGATAGAATAAGAAATAAGGCTATCCGACATCCGCGAGAGAACGAAAGTAACCGACATAGCCCACAGAATTAACAAGTTGCAGTGGCAGTGGGCTGGTCACTTGTGTCGCAGGACCGATGGCCGCTGGAGCAGACCTGTCCTGGAGTGGAGACCGCGTCTTGGCAAACGCAGTGTGGGACGTCCTCCGGCCCGTTGGACCGACGATCTAGGTAAGATTGCCGGCGTCGGCTGGATGAGGATTGCGGAAAACCGGGATGTCTGGCGCGAACTTGGGGAGGCATATGTCCAGCAGTGGACTGCGATGGGCTGATGTGATGATGAATACGAATGAGAAATAAATAATTATTATTAAATGAAATTGATTTTAAATAAAAAAATTATATTTAGGTATTACTTTGTATTTACAATATATTACTTTGTGTATCAATATCACTATTGTTAAATACTTACTCATTATTTAAAAAAGCCATGCTGTAGCCAAAATATGAGCCATTACGTAGATGATTCTGTCTGATAACAACTTCTTCTTCGCAAAATGTCATCGTAGGTTTCATGTGCCATAACATAATCGTAAATAGTATTTCTGAAAGTAATTTATATAGAATTGATTGATCGATTCAGTTGTGCCGCTGTTGGGGAAAGGTTTTTTCATTTAGGAGCTTAATCCACCACATTGTTCCACTGCATGTTGGCAGATATTTCCCTATGACTTGTAACTATAATTACATACTATAATTGTAGGTCTATCTATCTATAATAACAACCTGGTCTAGGTTGCTTAACGTGCTCTCCGAAGCACGGTGGGGAGAACCACAGAGACAACCAGACGAGTAACAAATATTTTACAAATACTTGTATACATTCCGAACGGGAATTGAATGCGCGACCATCGGCGTTTAGGTGACTGACCACAATACGCGCGATTCAAAACGGTTTAGGCAAGTGCTTTTAGCTTTTGAAACAAAAAAAAAATTATAGTAGGATGAAACCCATTGTAAAAGAAAGAGAATACAGCGAAAATTAAAGAAAAAATAAATTACGGGCGATCTGAGGTCGGGGAGTGGTAGGGAGGAGGAGGGGGGTTTATGAGTAAAAAACGGTCTATCTCGATTTCCAACTAAACTACAAGTCCTATGGTAAAAAGCTCAATGGCAAAGTTGTAGGTAGTAAAAAGATCTGAATCTGATCTGAAGAACTTTTGTATTTACACTTTTTTCATGATGCATGATGTAATTTAATTTGGTCACAGAACATTTTTGTATCTATATTTAGGGACTTTTTATACATATGTATATGACGGTCCTATACTAAATTAATCTATAGTAAATTATAAACTTAGGAACATTTTAAAATAAACTAACTTATCATTACTACTTATTTTAGTTTACATAGAGGAGTGAAGAATACTGTTTTTAATATATACATTCAATCTGTGAAAAAAAAAACATTACACACACTACCACGTATTTGACAAACACGCGCATATATACTCTTTTGTTTATTATTACAGAAGTATAGTCTTTGACAACAGAACCTTAATAATGTTCCAACTTATAATTTAAATTTATTATGGTCGAATTTCGAAAACCTGGCGACAACTAGTTTCATTAAATACATAATTATAATGCTACACCTAAATGTAAAATCATTAATGAAAACAAAAGTTTCTGTTGTACGAATATAAGCAAAGTATTTTACCGTAATACTAAAATATTTATTTTAAAACATTACAGTACTCACGTCTCATTTTGTTATTAATATAAAATACCTAAAAAACACCACATTTGTTGAAAATCCAAGTTATACTGACTTATATTAGTATATGATGCTATTTAGTTGGAGTGACTAATGACGAATATAACGATAACGCATGTAAAAATAAGGATGCGACACATTATTATTTTACGCAGAATTATTTCATTAATAAATATTAATGAAATAATTCTACAAGCACATCAGCAAGAGATTTCAATGTCTATAAACTACGGCATACGCGTTCGGGTGAGCCGTAGCGTAGCCCGTAGGTGCGCTTGTTTACCGACCATTTCTTTTTTACAGATTCTTTTTAATGTAATGTTGATTTGTATGAAATAGCGACTCAATCTTTTCGTACATATTTATTTACATGTTTAAATCATGTTGGATTCACTTATTTTTCAGTCTCAAGTAAAATATAACTATAAATTTTGATATAAATTCGTCCAAAAAGATATTTGATTTTTATTCTTGAGTTCCCGCTAACAGAAACGCAAACGAATACAAGTTTTTTGTCTTCCTGTGTTATCACTTGTCGATGTAATTGCGGTCAGTTTTTTTCGTTTGCGAGCAAATACAAATAATATTGAATTATTATTGTAATATTAGAAATACAATTCCAAAGAAAAAAAAATTTATTAAAAATGCCGTCATACAGATCAGATACTTCAATAAAAGAAAGTTACGTAGTCAGGGCCGTCTTAAGCATATTCCGCGCCGGGGTGCGGATAATCAGCCCGCGCCCTTGCTGTTGTAAAAAAACGCAATATAATTTTAATCTTTAGTTATTAATTTATAGAAGCTTAACCCCAAGTTTGTGGGGTGCAAACACCGTTTTCGTGATATCTCGGAAACGGTGCTTGCACCCCGTGACAGTGACAGTGAGCGTAGGACCGGGATAACGTAGCACGCAATTTGTAGGACAATATTACCATCAAATTATATAAATATTAACTAACTAGAAGAAAAAAAATCAGCTGGTTAGTAATAATTTTTGATGACCTTACGATGTCATCAACTTGATGACCTCGTAAGGTCAGGTGAAAAATATGTACTAGGGATCCCGTACTATTATACTAACTTCTTTAATTTTAAATTTAGGGCAAAAAGTTATATGAACATATTTGTAGATAAAGCGATTTGCTACAAATTATGTCTTTAGGAATTTTTTGTAGGAAGCATAGTTTCCGAGATATCACGAAAACGGTGCTTGCACCCCTTTTTCCAAGATGGCGGCCGGGGGATAAGGGCGGCAACCCCACAAACTTGGGCTTAAGCTTCTATTGACCTCCACACATGTCTCAAAAATAAAATTGCGTCCTCTAATAAATGTAAAGCTCATGTAACATTTTAATGGACTACCTATATTTTTTATTATGTACGTGCATTTTACGTAACAAAGTGTGACGGTGCAATGACGTTGACATTTAATGAGTTTATAAAAATAGAGGTCAAATTTTTTTCCAATTTCTAGCATTCGGCGCCCCCTATGACCCCGCGCCCGGGTGCACTGCACCCCTTGCACCCCCGGGTAAAGACGGCCCTGTACATAGTGTTAACACTCCGCAGGTATTACAGTAATATAAATTAAAATTCACAATCTCTATTAACAGGTTCATACACAAGGAAAAATAAAGAAAAAACAAAGAGTTCAATCAATCTTATCTTTGAATTATACGAGTATAAGGGATATTTAATAGACTTGTACAATATACTATAGCCATTGGTAGAGTTGTAGTCTCTTTTGTATATAAATTATTTCAAATTTAATTCTGCACTTAGTTTTAAATTAATAGTAAATTGGGAAACATTCGTAAGAATAAAATAAACAAATTTACAATAATTGGTAGCTTATAGTAAGCATATTAATTATCTAGCTTCCAATAACCTTTACAACATCATTGCCATCTTATTATGCTGGGTCTCCATAAAAAATAATTTCTTTCTTAGTTATTGCTGTATGCTTCTTTCAAATATGAAATGTGTATGTACATAGAAATTAGTTATACAAAGCTAAGTTAATTATATGTCTGTTATACTAATTTATTATAATTATAAAAAAAAATCATTAACGTTAAAAAATGTTTGTCAAATCCTCATGAAATATTTAAAGTTTTTGAAATTTTTTTACCTATAGGTATATTTTCATTTAATATTTATGTGGTAACTTAAATTAGTAGGTATTTTTTATTTATTAATGAGTTATCTAACACAATTTGTCTGAGCTATCTAAGTGACAATGTCATAAAAATTGTCATTTTCTTCTTGTCCAGTTTGCTCGGTCTGATCAGACTGTTTAGTCTGTTCTCGGTTGGACTGACGTTGTGATTGACGACGCTAAAACGAAAATAAAGTATTAATATCTTTGTTAACGTAGTATAAATATATATAACTATACTTATGAATTACGGTCCAACGTGCTAAAATTAATTATTTATAGTTGCGGCCTAAGACCTTCTCTTTCGCAGTCGTCTGCCACTCTCAAAAACGTATGTAAAATGTATATGTATGCAACATCAGAACTTTTTACTTGGTGGACCGATTTGATGATTATTTTTTTAATCAAAAGGTTGTACTTGCTATTTAGCTCCATTTAAATTTCATCGAGATCTTATTAGCACTTTTTGAGTTATATCTAATAACTAGCATTCCGTCCCGGCTTCACACGGGTATTTAACAAAAATTTCAAAATATTTTTTTCCCTGTATTTTTTTTTAAATATAATATAGTCTATATCACCAGTGGATAGTATAGCTTCCCAACAGTGAAATAATTTTTCAAATCGGTTTAGTAGTTTCGGTGTACATTAAATACAAACAAACAAACAATCAAATCTTTCCTCTCTATAATACTACTAGCTTCTGCGCGCGACTTCGTCGGCGTGGACTCCGCTCCTATTGGTCTTAGCGTGATGATATATAGCCTATAGCCTTCCTCGATAAATGGGCTATCTAACACCGAAAGAATTTTTCAAATCGGACCAGTAGATCCTGAGATTAGCGCGTTCAAACAAACAAACAAACAAACAATCAAACAAACAAACTCTTCAGCTTTATTATATTATAGTATATTATAGATTTAGTATAGATGCATATTTACTTGACTATTTTGTTCGTCTACCTACGTTGCAATAGGTACTGGTCGATATAATTGAAGTCGCATTTTTATAAACCGATTTCAATATTAAGCTTTAATATATGGCAACATGACTAGGTAACATGTTTAAAGTACTTATCATTTTATTGTAAGTTTCCCAAATAATTAACTTTAATATATTAGGCTTATTATTATTAGGCTTCAGCCTGTAACATCCCACTGCTGGTCACTGGCCTCTTTCTCCCTAAAGGAGAAGGATTGGAGCTTTATCCACCACGCTGCTCCACTGCGGGTTGGCGGTTATGTTCCCTACTATGAGTAACGATCGCTATTAGTTATTTATGATAACAACCGGGACCGATGGCTTAACGTGCTCTCCGAGGCACGGTAAGGGCATCCACATGGACCGACATCCAAGCCGGAAAGAAATACTAAAATGTTTTTTACTATCATATCAAAATTTCGATGCAGCGGGATTCGAACCCGCACCCCGGACATACCGCGTCGGTGCTCTAGCCAATTAAGCTATGGAACGATGTACCCGCCGAATCAAAATTTTTGGTATGATTTTTATTCGGTTTTAAGCAACCGTGGTGCCGTCTATAGCGAGTCCTTTACAGCACCTAACTATTCAAAGTTTCATATTACAATGAATTCTTTGACAAGAGACGACACCGTGCTATTTTTACTTAGTACTTTTTTAATTTTGTGTTTCCCACACATGAGGAAATTTCCTCATGTGTGGGAACGGAAACAGAAAGAAATATTTGTACAAATACAAGAATCCATCCCGAGTGGAAATCGGACCCGCAAACCGTCGGTGTCTTAGGCATAAGATATGCCCGACTGAATTTATACGATAACATTTTGTGAAAACTTACTATACTGTCGTTTCTGACGATTGTCTTCAAATCTTCTAAGTTTTTCTTATTTTTTCTTTGGAAGAAGCCAATCTGAAAGGTAAAAATATAACGACGTAAAAGGTATGACATAAGCGCGTTGTCGGAGATTATGTTTGATTGTTCGAAATAACTCTGCAGATTATTTATATCTGCTTTACAAGTTAACTTCAATACATTTGAAATATTGCAAATAACTCATTGTACTTCAATAATTTTTGACACTTTACGTAACCTTGTAGGTAATATACTTAATGTTGATATTGTAGTATTTTGTGAATAGTTCAAGTGCCTACCTGTTACTATTTATTGATATCGAGCAAAAATAGACAATAAATCGCGTTTGTTGTATGGGAGCCCCCCTTAAATATTTATTTTATTTTGTTTTTAGTACTTGTTGTTATAGCGGCAACAGAAATACATTATTTTGTGAAAATATCAACTGTCTAGCTATCGCCGTTCTTGAGATACAGCCTGGTGACAGACGGACGGACGGACGGACGGACCGACAGCGAAGTCTTAGTAATAGGGTTCAGTTTTTACCCTTTGGGTACGGAACCCTAAAAATTATTAAAAACAAATTGAAAACTAAGGCGAAGCGAGATACGAGGCAGGCGTCAGCCCGTATTGGATGAAGTAGGCAGTATCATAACTAAAAACGAAAACGTCGCAGTCCCATCAAAACGCGTTGCCGTTGTCGTAAAAATTTTACCCTCATGCGCCTAAAGAAATTTCAATTAAAAATTTTTTTTTTCTAATATTTTACCTCTCTTAATATGAATGCTATTAAAACCAAAACAATTAGTCCTATTAGTATGGCGAGGATTATAATCCATGCGGCTACAGAGGTTGACATGTAAACCAATGTTGTTGTGAGGCTGGAAAAAAAAACATAAAAGCACATCTTTGCATTAAATGTTTCATCCTACACAAAATTCAAAAGTAACTTTAGGGTTTTGAATGTAAAAAATAAATGAAACAACTTTACCTCTTTTCTTTAATTTCCTCTTTTAATATCAAGGTAAGACTTGACGTTATTGTATTTTCATTTTTAATATATTTACCTGTAAAATATTTAAATATATATATTTTTTAATCGTTGGTACAAAATAACGTATCTACATGAGAAATATTAATATGTTTAAAAATAAATGCCAGACTCTTTATAGACAATGAATGATAAATCGATAATAATCATTGATTAAAATAATTATTTTTCATAAGTTTTAGGTAAAGCAAAAACTTTGTACCCCTTTTGACGAAAATTGCGCGGAGGGAGGAGTATGAAATTTCGGACACTAAACTTATAGTGTAATAGAGAAGGAGTACAGAATGCTAATATTTTTGTTTACAATAGGCATGATGGCAGTATCAAAAAATCGTCAATTTAATGATTTTAGGGGAACACTCATTAAAAAAAAAAATTAAAAATACTAGTTTACTTTTATGTAAAATATGATTATTGTGATTTTCAATAAAATATAACATTAAAATACTGCAATCGGCCATTTTGATTGAAACACAAATTACAGCGCATGACGTCACGCTTACATACACGTCGGGCGCCATTTTATTATTATTATAATATCTACTCTTTGTCTTGCGCGTTCCACCTAAGGCCCACAGCCACAACGCCATCGACCACGACCGCTGAAAACCTCTCAGTAGTCTAGTCGACAAGTTTAAAATGATAGAAAAATGTTCTAACAGCGTGTTTTAGCACATAAAAAATTGCAAAAGTTATAAACAATATTTTTTTTATAACTTGTTAAAAAACGAAATGCAATTTTTTGTTCATCTTTAATTGTTTATAACTTTTGCAATTTTTTATGTGCTAAAACACGCTTTTAGAACAATCGCTTTTAGAAATACACACACACACACACATATATGTATTTCTTATATATAAAATTTTCGTGTCACAATGTTAGTTACCATACTCCTCCGAAACGGCTGGACCGATTTTTATGAAATTTTGTGTGCATATCGGGTAGATCTGAGAATCGGTCAACATCTAGGCTATCGTTTTAAGGAATTTAAAGTATAAGATTAAAGACAATTCAAATTAAAGATTTATTTTTATTACTTTTCAAAATAAGAGAGGTTTCGAATAAATATTTTAAATTACTAGTGGTCGACTAGTGGTCGGTTCGAAGCTCCCGGTGTTGGAGGCGTCCAGAGGTTACGGTAACCGTTTACTATCAAGCGGATTGGTACTCTAGAGTCTAGAACTCTAGACGCTTAAAATAAATCTTAACATATGTATACTTAGTTGAAATACCTACCTAAAGTGTCAGGTACAATTTGAACTGGTATATGTATATTTACATCACTATATCTGTGTAGGTTGTCAATTTTGCAGGTGTATTTGATCTTATCGTCCATTGCCGTTTCTGTAGAATCAACGAGTGAGCAATTCCAGATTTTCTTTGGAAAGAAAAATGATTTAATCAATGAAAATTATGAGAAAAATTGTTTTTACTTCACACCTTACATTTTTGGGAATACATTCTTTTTTTTTTTCAAAATACAACAACGGAACTAATTAGGGATTCTCTAGTTGGTTATTCAAGATGATTTTATTGTTTTATTCTTAAAGTAAACCAATCAACAGTGACAATTTCGTTTTGCAATAACTTGAAACCACCGTGCTTTGTTAGATATATCTAAGCAAATAGTATAAAATTTCAGAAGCCCTTTAAGTTTACTTACGTCATCCAACATCCATCTAAGATAATCCTTTTTATCTAGAGTTACTTCAAAACTAGCGTTTTGGTAATCCATACCACCTCCGTTCCTTATCTGGAAAAAAAAAATGATAATTTATACATTAACGACCGCTTTAATTTTTTCTATCTTTCTCTTAAACTCTGTGCTTAATCTCCATATTGGTCTAAGATCCGAGAAGCTAAATCTTCCCTCATCTGTTAATTAGATGAAACAATTTTTTATAGGCATATTTCAATATTGTGAATTTATAAAAACAACCTCTGCCACCATAAGCCTGCTGAAATTTTTTTTTTATATGTATTTTTTTTTATAAATATTTTTATTACATGTAGTAAGCTAAAACCGTCAATATTTTACATTATATACCTGACTATAGTAGGCACCCATCTCTATGATTGCTATACTTACCTGCAGCCAGGTTACTGCTGACTGAGGTTACTGACCTGGCTGCAGGTAAGTGTAGCAATCATAGAGATGGCTGCCTACTACAGTCAGGTACCTATATAATGTAAAATATTAACGGTTTTAGCTTACTACATGTAATTAACATGAGAGGGAAAAGATTTTTTAGAAGAAAAATAATTTTTTTAAGTATTATTATTTGCAGCAAACTTATGGTGGCAGATGTTGTTTTTATAAATTCACAATATTGAAATCAGCCTATAAAAAATTGTTTCATCTAATTAACAGATGAGAGAAGATTTTGTTATATTCCGGATCTTAGACCATATGAATTGTGTCTAGCTATCGTTGATAAGCAATATCAGAGAGACAGAGGGACAGAAATAGAGAGAAAGAGAGAGATAGAGAGATATGATTGAAACAGCCATGTGAGGCGATATTAATGATAAGTTGCTAAAAGATTTGAAAGGGATGTCAAATTGTCAACACAATATACCTATCACCAAAAGAAGAAGAAGACAAGAAATTATTGAAGTGAATTAGGTACGTTGTATATTAATTAGTAGCTATTATAACATTGGTATTCAAGTAAAAAATAAATTATTAAAAAATACTGACCATATATAAATGTTCGAAGAATTTTCCCGATACAACATCGATGGTTGTAATATTTATATCCTTGTATGGGTTCGCGATACTGAAAATAAATTTGGGTAAAAAATAAACAAATTAGTAGATGCGTCCGTTGGGATTGAGACTTGTAAGAAGGATGTTTTCTCTTCTTTTTTAGCCCGCTTGATGGCACCGCCTGCAACAGCAAGAGTGTTGCCAGTGCGTTGCCAACCCTATTCCCGACCCTCCTCAGAAGCTATGGCTACCTCATCACAGGTACCCAACATTACTTGAGAATATTGTTAGTTAGCTGTGATCGTCTATGAGGTACAAAGGCAACGCGTCGCTGTATCAAAATTACATTCATATCTATTGTCTAAAGATTGAGAAAATCGAAAAGAAATTTTAACTATCGATTATTAATTTTTAGTTTCACTAGCTTCTGCGCGCGACTTCGTCGGCGTGGACTCCACTCCTATTGGTCTTAGCGTGATGATATATAGCCTATAGCCTTGCTCGATAAATGGGCTATCTAACACTGAAAGAATTTTTCAAATCGAACCAGTAGATCCTGAGATTAGATTCAAACAAACAAACAAACAAACAAACAAACAATCAAACAAACTCTTCAGCTTTATTATATTAGTATAGATTCGTAACGTATTCGTTTTTAGGGTTCCGTACCCAAAGGGTAAAAACGGGACCCTATTACTAAGACTTCGCTGTCCGTCCGTCCGTCCGTCCGTCCGTCCGTCCGTCCGTCCGTCCGTCCGTCCGTCCGTCTGTCACCAGGCTGTATCTCAAGAACGGCGATAGCTAGACAGGTGAAATTTTCACAAATTATGTATTTCTGTTGCCGCTATAACAACAAATACTAAAAACAAAATAAAATAAATATTTAAGGGGGGCGATAATTATTTAATTATTTATTACTCTCCAACGCCATCTATTAGAAATTTGGAAAACTTCGTCGTTAGACTAATAAGTTTTCCAATAGCGGCGTAGATGGCGTTACAATTAAATAATTGTTTTACAGAAAATTTACTTATATTTAGTTTAGTCAATGGTACGGAACCCTTCGTGCGCGAGTCCGACTCGCACTTGGCCGATTTATTTTTAATTCTTATAAATAAAATCATACTACCACTCACCCTTCTACATTAATTCCTGTGACGTTGTAAATTAGTTTAAATGTCTCTTTTATCGTCTGTTTATCGGTTCTATCAGTGCAGTTATTGTAAACCTCTGTCTGTATTTCTAATTCGTCAAATTTATTCGTTACAAACAACGTATCAATTGTTATGCCAGGCGTAAGAGGCTAAAAATAGTAAAAGAGCATAAAAGATTTAGTTTTCAAACGTTATATGATTCTTTTTACTTCCCACTTAATGAAAAGTATGATACCTATGGAAAAGTTGTTGTTTTTTAAATATATATTTTTCAATTCTTAAGGAAGGTAAAATCGAAAAATGTTTATCATTTTTTGAAGTGAAACTTCTTTACGCGCAGGGGGGGGGGGGTAAAATTTGAGCGACCAGTAACGCGGCAGCGTCATGACGGTCAGTACTTGGATGGGCCAGTACAGGCGGTCGCCTGGGAACACCGCGTGACATGAAGTACTTTTTTTTCAATTAGTTTTATTTTGTATTTTCAATTAATAATTAATTAAGAACAGTAAATAATATTCATGTAATTTGTTTTCAGGTTGTAATATAAAAATACTAAAATACTAAAGTAATATTGTAAGCAAAAAGAATCGCGTGGTTGAGTTTGTTTCAAAGGACTAGTTCTGCGAAGGCTGTTTCTGTGCGTAATAGATGGCGCTATTCAGCAGTTTTGTAATTTTTAATTGGCTTTCTGATTTTTTTCTTCAATTACTTTTTTTTTTAATTAGTTTGCCAAAGAAGTTTCACTTCTGACATGTGTACCTACTTTGTACACACGCAATTTATTTTTTATTTATTTTACAGTTTTTAAATATTTGAATGATGATTTCGTTTTAACTGTCAATTTTTAACCTTTGCATCGGAGTTATAAATAATAATAATAATAATAATAAAGCTTTATTTATCCCTTACGTTTTACATATTTATACATAAAAATTACAGTTAAAAAATATTTATTAGTACGGTTAGTATATCTTAATTCCTATATTAGTGTAAGATTAGTCGTAAGGGCCGCCGATGGCGGTAAAAGCCTCCTCCAAACCACTCCAGTAAGCTCTGTCCCGCGCCAGTCTGGTCCACAGCGTTCCAGCCGCTTCGACCAAGTCATCACTCCATCGCTTGTATGGTCTACCTCGTCTTCTTTTCTTATCTCGTGGGTACCAATTTATTATACTTTGTAACCATCTCGTTTCAGTTACTCTCAGAATGTGACCAGCCCACCTCCATTTCAGTGTCATAATCCGCCTTACGATGTCCATGGCTTTAGATTTTTTCCTGATTATTGTGTTATTTATTCGATCTTTTAATTTTATATTCATGTAACTTCTTTCTAATGCTCTTTGACATGTTCTAATTTTATGTAAGTGTGTTTTTTTCAGTGTCCAGGTTTGACATCCGTATGTTAAGGTAGGGGCTAGGCAGATGTTCATGGCTTTTGTTTTTAATTTGATGGGTAAGGAACCTTTAAATATTTCTTTCATAGCCCAGTATTTATTCCACGTGCATTTTATTCTTCGGTCGACTTCCTTGTCTTCACATGACTTGAACGCTATGAGATGTCCCAGGTACACATATTCTTCTACATAGTCAATTTGAACTGTTTGCATCAATATGGGGTTTTCATTTCTATTTGTCATGACCTTAGTTTTTTCTCTGTTTATTTGTAATCCGACCTTTTCGCTGTAGTAGTTTAGAGATTCTAGCATATACTCTAGCTGTGTTGAGTTTTCTGAAAGTAGAACGATGTCATCTGCGAATCTAAGGTGTGACAGGTACCTACCATTTATGTTGATGCCAAGATTGTCCCAGTTGAGGTTTCTAAAAACAGATTCTAAGACAGATATAAATAGTTTTGGAGATAGCGGGTCACCTTGCTTTACTCCTCGTTCTATTCGAAATTTAGGTCCCGGTTTTTCTAACCGTACCCGTGCCATACTATTCATGTAGGTCTTTTTTATAAGCTCTATGTATTCACCTTCGATTCCTTGCTCGTTTAATGCGTTCCAGATAGAGTTGTGTGATATAGAGTCGAATGCTTTTGAATAGTCAACAAATGCGATATAAAGAGGTAAGTTATATTCTGTGTATTTTTCCAATATTAGTTTCAGAGTAAGTATGTGATCTATTGTGGAGTAATTTTTCATGAAACCAGCTTGCTCTATCGATTGATTTTCATCAATTTTTTTTGTTAGACGCCTTAATATTGTAGACGCGAATACTTTGTATAAGCATGAGATGAGACTGATGGGCCTATAATTTTATACTAATTTTGGATCTCCTTTTTTGTATAGTAAAGCTATTTCGGAAAAAGTCCAAGATTCTGGTAGTTCTTTTTTATATAGAACTAGATTAAATAGCTTTGTAATTGGTTTTATTAATGTTTCTTTTCCAGCTTTGATCATCTCATTCGTCACTCCATCTGGACCTGGACTTTTTCCCAATTTTAAGTTTTTTATAGATAAATCCACCTCACTTTCTAGAATTTGTGGTACCGACTCATTATTGTGTATCTTGTGTAGAGGGATTTCTTCAGTCTTGTTTGCGTTTCTATAGAGATCTTTGTATGTATAAATAAGTAATATATAAAAACTTTTGACAAAAAAAATCTCTTTCAGATCTGTTTCAATGGTACATATAATGTGGCTTGAAGATCTTGATTAAGAAAACAGTTGGTCACCTTGTACTTTGTAACTGTGTGTGTGTAAATAACCGCAAAATATGTAAGCTACAAAATTAAAAAAAAAAATATGTAAATAATTAGAGAACTTACCCATGACCAGTCGTTAGGCAATATATCATCTGGCTTACAAATCACTTGATCTGCAGCGTCCGTGCGTGTGCACTGGGGCGGATAACTAGCTATGTGCGTGCCCTTCAATGTCACTATAAAACACAGATTGTAGGCTGTCTCGCCGGTGTTTTTAATTGTTATAGAATATCGCTCCGTATCATACAAACCTACTTCATATGGATCGCTGTGGATAAATATTAGCATCAATAACTTAAAAAACATGTCATACTCAACGCCACCTACTATTATTTTCTCCTGTATCAGTGCTCCGGAAACTCACTCAATACACAAGCACAAAAGCCCAAACCACGACAAACATCTATCATTGGCCTTAGTCCGTCTGTTCCGTCTCCACAGACAGAGACTGTGTCGCCTACGACACTCTTCAGGAAAACGCAGAGTTGCCTGAAGCTCTGCGCCAACCTCTCGATCTCACGGGCTAGGCCCACAGGAACGACGAGTCGATACGTGTGGAGCCAGTTCGGCTGCAGGAGTCTTTCGAATTTTAGAGCTATGCCACGAATGCCTGACGGACACCCCATTCCAGGTGTCAAGCGGAGGCTCTCCAGGGCCCTGATGATTTTGACCCAGGTTTATCCCTCGGTCGCCTCTTACGTCGACTACTCTGCCGAGACCACACGGCAACAAACATCTATAAAGCTAATACAAACGTTTCTCATGACAAGGAATGGCCGCGAACGCAAGCGCAATAGCCGTACTGTGACCCGTGCGCAATCGCATCGTCAACTTAATAATTTAATTATTGTATCGACCAAAAGAGGTTTGTTACATAGATATGGCATAAAGTATCTACTATGACAGAAGCTCAAATGATACACATATACAATTTTTTCTCAAACCAACGTACAATCTGGCTTTTGTATTGTTTAAAATTAAAATAACGAGTAAAAAGAGTTAAAAGTTCAAATTAAAATAATAAATATAACTCACGATAGACTTGATGAGGGTTTTACGACGAGTTTAGGAAAACAACGACCGTATGTTATATTGCAATCTGCTGCCCAAATCTCGCCTTCCAAGTGACGAACGCTAATGTCACTAAATTCAACTTGTGTGCCATCAATTTTCAATTTCTTAGACTTCATATCGTCAATCACAGCTGTAATGTTGTATTTTATCATAGTACCGTAATCGCCTTTCTGTGAATGTTTGTATTAATGATGTTATATTGTGTACTTTTTCATAAAGTTTATACAATAATAAATTAGTTCCGCAACTCTAAATTTTTTACAGTTGGTAAATGTCGTACTTAAGTACATAGTATGTTTTTGTGTATTAAACTAACTCACTGAAATAGTAATAATGTTACGTGCAACAGAAAAAAATTTTTTCTTGGTAACAATATAGCAAGACTATTGATTCGTTACAAATGAATGTACTCGTAATTAATTTAAAAATGACAGTCATGGAAGTACACAACCTCTAAATTTTAATTCTTGTAGCGTTACCTAACGGCCCTCACTAAGTTTTACTCCTATGTCGTGGGTAGGTATAGAAACACATAATACAGAAGTACAAACGCCCAGACCACAGCAACACCAATATGACATATACAAATGTTTGTCACAAGTGTGCTTCGAACAGTAAACTGTCGGTGCAACAGCCAGTGCTGTGCCAATGCGTCGTCAACTGTCTTATACGTAATACAATTTTGTACTTACCTCTGGTGTCAAAACTTGATATGTTTTGCAATAGTTTGGTGGACGTGTTCTCAGTTCAACGCGATCTGATATCGATCCGTTGGTTTCAGCGTTGTTTAATTTCGCATATGGATGAATTATTTCAGTTTTCAAAATAATTTCTGTGAACATGTAATTATGACGACTGTCAATGTAATGTAAGGGTGTTATTTTTGATTGAATAAAATTTTTTAATGGTTTTTATTCAATAACTTTGTATGTTTTAAAACTAATATTTTAAAAGTATTCTATTTTTCGTTTGTTATGAGCAGCGTGGTGGATTAAGCTCCGATCCTTCTCCTACATGGAGAAGAGGCCTATGCCCAACAGTGGGATATTACAGGCTGAATCGTGATCGTGATACAAATTTTGTTATTTTTCAATCAAGTCATCAAGTCGTCAAAATCATCGTAGGGTAATTAACTTCGCAGTTCAGTGGATAGACGTCCAATCCTTCTCCTGCACGACCTCCGCTCATTAGTGTAATGTTTACAGGACGATTCAGTCCAGTTAAATTTTTTTCATAGCTTAACATATTAACTTTTAATTAAACGTTTAAAACTCAGCGTTGCCAACTCGAATTTGAAAGTTGAAGAAGTTGGTTACTATTTATATGATCGGACCACTAAGTTGTCATGAATAGGTATTATAACTGTATAAATTAATAATAATGTGAGCTAAGTGTCAAAAAAAACTCACCTGCGCTAATTGTCTTGGTTGTTCTCGGGTACGTTATATTAACACATGCTGTAAAATTGAATTGAGTTTTGTCCTCGCGTGCCTAAAATAAGGTATATTTGATGATGCCATTTCGTTAATGTGCACTTTTTACCATTATAAAAATTGTAAACTGGAGTTGACAGTGTTGATGTCACAATTAATAATGTTTGTATTGTAAGTCTGTATTTTTTATTTGACACCGCGTTGGCGCAGCGGTCACAGCACTGGATTGCGATTGGCTGTTGCGCGGGCGGTTGCGGGTTCGATCCCCGCACACGACAACATTTGTATTGGCCATACAGATGTTTGCCGTGGTCTGGGTGTTTGTGCAGTCTTTGTGGGTCTCCCCACCGTGCCTCGGAGACCACGTTAAGCCGTCGGTTCCGGTTGTTATCATGTACACCTGATAGCGATCGTTACTCATAGTAGGGAATATATCCGCCAACATGCAGCGTGGTGGATTAAGCTCCGAACCTTCTTCTACATGGGGAAGAGGCCTATGCCCAACAGTGGGATATTACAGCCTGAATTGTGATCGTGATCGTCGATTTTTTATGTAAAATTTGATTGTGAATACTGTTTGTCAACTTATAAATAATAATAAAAAAAAACAAAGACAACAACAAATTTTGTAACCATCTATTTTCTCTAGAATAGTCAATTTAGTAGTTTCCATGTTAAAAAAAACTACAAACAATAATTGACCCATAGTTGCTGTGTTTCATGCAAGACGCGCTAATTTATGGGATTAAAAACTAAATTTATACGATGTATTTTTGCCTAGTTCACAGTTTTTAAGAGAGTAACTTCTGAGTTTTGCAGTTTCTTCATAGAACAATCTTCAAATATTCTAAATGGGTGGTTACATAAATCATAATTAATTTATTAAAGACTAGACAAATTGAAGTTTCTGTTTGTAATATTAAAATAACCGCTTTTTACTAAATGCATATGGATCTATACACGGTACATATACCAAAACAACATTTTTTACAATTTTTGTCTGTCTGTCTATTTGTTCCGGCTAATCTCTGAAACGGCTGGACCGATTTTGATGGGACTTTCACTGGCAGATAGCTGATGTAATAAGGTGTAAGTTAGGCTACTTTTATTTTAGTTTTTTTTTTATAACTGCGAACTGAACAATAACTTTTCTATTAAATTTTCCGCGGATGAAGTCGCGGGCACAGCAGCAAGTATAATAATAAAAATTGACATGTATGAATAAAAATTGAATGAATAAATATCAAAATTGCTCTTTAATCCTACTCGAATAAATAATATTTTGACTGTAGTAAAACAAAATTAAAAATAGTTGTATTCAAATAGACTTCAAAAGCACCTTCGAATAGTCATTTTACTAATTAAAATTTTAATTATTTTTTAAATATAATGAACCGTTAAAAATTCTGTATTTACACTAAAAAAATATAAACTATGATTTTTTTTTGTTTGAAATACAGCTAACCACCGAATAGCTATTAAATATAGCTATTAAATTCTTATATAATTTACTACCACCACCACCACTACAGCCTATCACAGTCCACTGTTGGACATAGGCCTCCACAAGTTCGCGCCCGATATTATGACGCGAACTCATGTGTGTTGCCCATAGTCACCACGCTGGGCAGGCGGGTTGGTGACCGCAGGGCTGGCTTTGTCGCACCGAAGACGCTGCTGCCCGTCTTCGGCCTGTGTATTTCAAAGCCAGCATGGATGGTTATCCCGCCATCCGTCGGCTTTTTAAGTTCCAAGGTGGTAGTGGAACTGTGTTATCCCCTAGTCGCCTCTTACGACACCCACGGGAAAAGAGGGGGTGGCTACATTCTTTAGTGCCGTAGCCACACAGCACACTTATTTAATAGTAACTTTAAATTTATTCTCAGATAATTTCAATATAATTAGCGTTGAAGTACGTATACTAATGAATTGTGTCTAGTGAAATTAGTGTACATTTTTTTTGCCAATTAAATAAAGTGATATTAACAATATTTCACCTGTAAATTTGGAATCTGCACGTACAATTTCGTTGTTATAAGAGGCGTTACTTTATAAAGGATAACTGTGTTATCAAAGGGTGCGCTAACGGCTAGTCCTGAAATCAATAAGTGTACATAAACTATGTGACAAAATTAATAACACGACGTTTTAAAAATCTTATTAATCTTAAACTTTATGATTTTTTTATAGGTGGAGCTAATGTTTTATATCACTTTCGTCATTTTGCTTTTTTTACGTCCCCCATTATACTTGTCAAACATATTATCATATATTAAACGAAGGTCTTAATATTAATTTACACAAATAATTGTGATTTAACTAAAATTTTACCATCAGACAGTTTTTTTTATCATACCTATTGTATTTTCTTTGGAGTCTGTTAGGGGCGTTAGACTAAATCCAAAAGAGATATATTTCGTGCTCTGTATCTTCTTCAGATGTTGACCGTTGGTAAGTAGACCATGACCTGAGTATACGTATACTGCTCCTTTTCCCTCATCTTCGTAAGGTGCTCCAATTGCAACGTCTGAAATAAATTATCAGACTAAGGGTAAAACAAGATATAGTAGTTATTTATTTATTTATTTATTTATTCTTAATGTACACCGAAATACAGACACATATAAAGAGAGATACAATACAAGATGTACAAAGGCGATCTTATCGCTGAAGAGCGATTTCTTCCAAATCAGGGCCGGACCTTGAGTTTAGGGGGCACTGGGCTAATAATACTTAGCGCCCACCTAATTACTCAAAGTATAGAAAAAAATGAGACAGTAAAATATTATCTATACTAATATTATAAAGCTGAAGAGTTTTTTTTATTTGTTTGTTTGTTTGTTTGAACGCGCTAATCTCAGGAGCTACTGGTTCGATTTGAAAATTTTCAATTTCAGCGTTAGATACTTAGCCCATTTATCGAAGAAGGCTTCATAGGTACGGATCCCTAGTACATATTTTTCACCTGATTAGTATCAAGCTAATTTTCCGGGAGTAGCTTCATTTTGATGAGACGAACAAAAAGTTCCTCTTCGAAAACTCTCGATTGTGGTAGATAATAGAGTTAGCAGGAGATAGAGCAGCAGTGAGCGTAGGACCGGGATAACGTACCACGCAATTTGTAGGACAATATTACCATCAAATTATATAAATATTAACTAGCTAAAAGAAAAAAAATCAGCTGGTTAGTAATAATTTTTGATGACCTTACGAGGTCAACAACTTGATGATCTTGTAAGGTCAACAACTTGATGACCTTGTAAGGTCATCAAAAATGATTACTAACCAGCTGATTTTTTTTCTAATATGTACTAGGGATCCCGTACTATCATATTTCTTTGAGTTTCTCATCCCATACAGTTGTTTAATATCTGCTTTGTATTCATAAACAGATTAAATGACCACTGAATTTTTGTTTTGTACTTGCATTCTTCTACTCAATTTCATAATAATAACTTATGAAAGAATATTTGGGATTATTGTAAAATAACTCACCATCTTTGTCATCGCCATCGATATCTCCAATATTTGCTATTGAGAAACCAAAATATCCGCCACTTGATGTACCTTTTATCATTCTTTTAAGTACCATTGCCTGTAAAGAAAGGTATCATATGGGTAAGACAAAGTAGGACCACCGTCTGTGTGAAAATAAATGTGTTCCGTAAGTTTAGTTAATATTGTATTAACAATTGCTATAAAGCAATTGTTAAAACTGAATTAAAATATTTAGTACATTTTTGAAGTAGCAGTTACATATACCTCAGTTGCGTTTTTGGAGTAATCCGGTACATACAAGTAAACAGCACCGTGATCGTATTCGTGATGGTTTGTTGTATAGGCCGGTGCCCCAACTAACAAAGAGGAACGTTTGCCTTCCAAGCGCAAAGTGCAAAGTGTTGCTCCGTACATAGATCCCACTTCGTTATTAGAAATTCTATAGACTTCTCTATATTTCGCGTTCAATATGAACACCTGAAATTTTTGAGATTTATAATATTGAGTTAGTATTTTTCATGTGATATGACCAATGACCATTCGGAAATATTGGTTTTTTAATTAATTAATAAAATTTACCTATTTAAAAGAATTATGGTATAAGATCCGAGAAGCAAAATCTTCCCTCATCTGTTCTGTCTCTTTTCCTCATGTGTAAAAGATTAAAAAAAAATTGCAGCAGGCTTATGGTGGCAGAGGTTGTTTTTATAAATTCACAATATTGAAATCAGCTTAAAAAATTGTTTCATCTAATTAACAGATGAGGGAATATTTTGTTATATCCCGGATCTTAGACCATTAGTTTTATTCGCACTGCGGAAGTGATTTTCTTAAATAACGAATTATTTATATTACACTTATGCAGATCAATTGTTTTGATAGGATAAACAGTCCTAACATTGGGCTATTAGGTAACTGTTACAGTAAAATATTATCAACAGCATTTGTTAGAAAGCAAAGTACCTTGCCTTCTCCATAGTCTCCATATGTAGCACTCACTGCAAAATTTATATCTTTGTTATCATCGGATAAAAAGTTGCCGATTGCAATACCGTACCCTGAAATAGAATTACTTATTTTTAATAAGTTTACTAACATTACTGAACAAGAATCTATTAAGTACATGGTAAGCCTATAGGACACTGGACATCGATTTATGGGGTTTTGGGAGGAAGGGGGAGGGGGGGGTGAGTGTGTTACCCTCTGGTACCACTCCCAACCCCAGAACTGGGCATCGATTGATGGGGTTTTTGGGGGAGACAAGGAGGGAGGGGAGTAGGTTAATTCGGGAAATTTGATTGCTTACATACCGATGGCAGCGCCACCTACCGGGTCCAATTGAGTTAAAAACTACCCTATCTCCAAAGTAGGGCCAAATTACAGATGCTTACAAAATTTGATAAAAATTGGTTCAGTGACATACATCGTGACACGAAATTTTTATATATTATATAGTATCTAATTATAATCTATCTATATTAGATATATAATCTATCTATATTAGATATAAAATCTAATTATAATCTATCTATATTATATATATATTATAGATAGATTATAATTAGATACTCATATGTTTACCGTTCAAAGTGTAACATTACACAAATAGTCAAAGTTAATCCTTAAATAGTGTAAATATTGTAAGATATATACCGAAATTGAACGTTTTCGTGGTGCTTGTCAAAATATATGGAGCACTGGCGTTCGTTTCATAAATCTCCACGAAACCTGCGAAATGATAAAAAAATTACTTTTTGTTTATTTTTTAGCGTTTTGCAATAATTACGATCCGCAGTAAGGATAATAACATACATGTACCTATCTACACAACATTCTATCATACATACGCGACTATATAAAGTCGAATGACTGGGACAGCCGATCAGATTAGTAGAAATAAATAAATTAATCGTTAAAAACTCGAGTGCGTCAGATAAAAGCAAGGTGAATTAATACAAGCAGAAAAGTGTGCATTTCAAGAATCGGATAATTTTTAATTTAGGTGAAACATATTGAAATGGAAGACACAAAGTTTCAAAAAAAGAAGACCTAGATATTCTCGAGCGTGGTTTTCACAAGGCGAAGTGGCTAAAATCATCAATATAGTTTCACATGTGCAACTATGAATTTCTAACATCGCCCCTCTCTAGTCTCTACCTATCCACTATGATTTTTGTCCCGTCCAAGTCGTCAGTCTTTTGAAATAAGAGCTACTTAATGGTTAATTTACTTAATTTAATTATTATTACTTTACTTAATCGAATAATTTTCATCGCTCGAATAATTTTCATTATATTTGCTAGCCCATCGTACGGTCACACCCAAAATGCAAACTAGCAGATTAATATTTCTTCGTTATTAGAAACACACACACAAAATTCTTTTTTTTTTTAATTTTTAATAACCCGTGTCCCACCGATAAAAGGGAATCATATAATTTTTTGTTATTTTTGGCAACTAGTCTTCACAATCCCATGACTGCGCTGCTCGAGAAAATCCGCGATTCGCGAAAAAATTATTATACGAAATCGAAAAACATGAATATTGTTAAATGACTTGTTTATTTATATTCTTCATTGCACTGTAAAGTAATAAAAAGTGTATGTTTCAATTTTTGTGTGCAAAGGTGGACTTATCTCTAGAGGAGATATCTTCCAGCAAACCTATGGTAGTAAATATAATGTCATAAAACAGACTAAGAAGTGCTGTTATTGATTTAATAATGTGTAATCAAACACTATATACTGTACTATGTAATATATACCAGATAACAAACACAATGATGTATACACATACATACACACCACAATTCGTACACAATAATTAAGACATTAATACTATGACTCAACTACTTACCCCCATTTACCAGAGGACTGCCGACGTACACTTTGTCTAGAGCATCAACAATAATACTCCAACCAAACGAGTCTATTCCTCCGTCTGAAAAAAGGTGATATTGTTATAAATTATAATTTTGTTTATTTATTTACAGCGGCAAGTAATAAAATGAGAATACTCTCAAAGCAGGTAGTAAAAAAAATAGTCCATTAAATACGTCTCACTATGAAGAACATATAAAGTAATCGTCAATATCGGTACACCCAGTTAAAAGTTATGAGGTAACACTCACAAGAAATTATCGATTTAGAACCTTTTTTTGAAGTTTTTGAAGTCGGTTAAAAAGTGATTTGGTCTACAAAAAATTCCATCAGTTATTTCTAATTCATTCGATTATAATGATCATTGAGAAGTTCTATTTATTTATTCCTCGTAGTTTATTTTATTTATTTATTTATTTATACTCTATTGTACATTGAAAAATATTACAAACAAATTATAAGGATAATTACAGACAGTGAAGTACAATGGGCGGACTTAAGGCTTATTAGCCATTTCTTCCAGACAACCCAGAATTACAGACAAACCCGTAGTTATAGGAACTACGTTGCTATCCACAGGATAACTGGCTTAGCTTGCTTAGGTATTACGAACAATTAACACTGAAATGTAATTAGGTACTGCTAGCAATCCTGTTAAATAATAAAAAATAAAAATGATCAAGACTATACAACTATTTAAGTGAATTACAAGTTACATGGATATAGAAATTTATTTATTACTAGCTGTGCCCGGGACTTCTTCCGCGTGGAATTTAACAAAATATAATTATTGTTCAGTTCGCAGTTATAAAATAATAATAAAAAATCTAAAATAAAAGAAGCCTAAGTTACTCCCTATTACATCAGCTATCTGTCAGTGAAAGTCCTGTCAAAATCAGTCCAGCAGTTTCAGAGATTAGTCGGAACAAACAGACAGACAGACAAAAATTATAAAAAATGTTATTTTGGTATATGTACCATGTATGAATACACCACCACATATGAATTTAGTTAAAAGCGGTTATTTTAATATTACAAACAAACATTTCAATTTTTTTATTTGTATACATTGGCTATCCGCCTGCGTCTTTAACATTAGAAACCTATATTGATTAATATTTATCAAATAAGCTTACTAAATCTTGAATCAGAGGGATCTCTCATCATTAGCTCATGTGGATCATCTTTTCGGAAAATGAAACACGTCCCCGTCGATATTGTTTCACCTGAAATATAATATATACTTATATATTATTAATAGAATCGTCTCTTATTTTTATCATTTTCAAATTGCTTAAAAGTAAACTTTAAGAAAATGAAAAAAAAAGAAACAATTAAAATGTAACAATGGGTTACGTGTATAAATCGTTTTTAATTTTTTTTTAATTGTATTTATATATCTGTTATATATGTACCTATTTATATGTGTTACAGAATGTATATTTTAGATACATTGTAGTCAATCAAATATTTCATTAGCTACTGTTTCGAATTTTTACTTCTAAAAACAAACCAGGCAAAAAGAGGAGTAAAATTTTTTTTCAACTAAGTACATTAGCAAATAAGATTAAAATGTTATTGAATATAAATAAAAATATAAATAAATAAAAAAAATAATTTACCGTGTGGTGTCCGGTGGTGGGTCCTTGGAGCACAAGTCTAAAAAAAAACTATTTTAATACAAATTGTAAAAATTATGTATTTATTTTAAAGTTTTATAATGATTGTATTCGTTGTGTGTATATAAATGCACAGTTATTAATTATTTTTCCAATTTTACCAAAATTATTCCGATTTACCAATACTGATAAAATACTACGAAGCTTAGTAATTAAAAAAAAATCGGCCAAGTGCGAGTCGGATTCGCGCACGAAGGGTTCCGTACCATTGACTAGGTAAACAACAGTAGATACATTGATTTTAATATGGAGCAAAAAGCGGCAAAAATCACATTTGTTGTATGAGAGCCCCCCCCCCAATTTTTTTAATTTTATTATTTATTATTAAAGTAAATATACAATTAAGTATTTTGTGAATATTTCAAGTGCCTACCTCTTACCATTTATTGATATGGAGCAAAAATTGGCAAAAATGACGTTTTTTTTTTGTATGAGAGCCCCACTTAAATACTTATTTAATTTTAATTTTATTATTTATTATTAAAGTAAAAACACAACTAAGTATTTTGTGTTTTTAGTATTTGTTATTATAGCGGAAATAGAAATACATAATTTGTGATGAAATGTCTAGCTATCGCCGTTCTTGAGATACAGCCTGGTGACAGACGGACGGACGGACGGACAGCGAAGTCTTAGTAACAGGGTCCCGTTTTTACACTTTGGGTACGGAACCCTAAAAAGACCTGTTACAAGTTCAAATCAATGTTTTTCTATGTATTTTGACTATTAAAAATAATGATTAGTCATTTTTCACGAATCATGCAACATTTTTGTCATGGAACTTGAATTGATTTTTAAAGTATCAAGGTCTTGTAACCCAAAACGAAACTCACCACGAAAAATGAGGAACCCTTGCTCACAGTAGCACCCAACCAGTTGTCTTGATTATGTTTAGTAAAGTCTAAAAATTAAAAATTAAAATTAATGATGAAATGTAGAAAAGTTTTAAAAAAATGTGTTTATTTATCCGTTGTAAATAAACAAAAAACACTTCTTTACAATATAAGTATTTAAAAAAAAAATGGAATAATGGAAAGAGTGTTTTCAATAAAGAAATAGTTTTAATGGAACCTGCTACTGCTATCTGTTTTTTTGTGTTCGTTGTTGTCAGGACAAGGTAAATAATCGATATAATATAAACAGAAAATAAAATATATTGGCCTTTTTGTGATTTCAATGTTGTTATCGAATAAAAATTTCGTTAAATTCAGTCAGAACAGTTTCCAGACAAAGAAAAGAAATGAGTTTGCTTTAGACCACACGACTGAAATAAAACTTCTTTAGCAATAGGCCTGCACTGTGTCTTAAATAATATACGAAACGTAACTGGCTATGAGAGAAAGAGAGAAAGAAAATGTGTGCTCGCACCTCTCTCTATTGCTCCGTTCGCCTCGACCGTAACCTCTCGTTTCGTAACGCTCTCGTCACGCATTCACCGAATTACCCCCCTAGTCAAACGTGCGTAAAGAAGTTTTACTTGCAAATTTGTAGCGGTACGAAATTCGCAGGGCTTCATTCGTTCGGGCGGCTTTTGGTGGAGGACAAGCTGATAATTATTATGTTTATACTTTATAACATTTATAAGAATTAGTTCAATGCCAACGGTCATGCTGTTAATCACAAGTGGTTTGAGTTTCGTTAGGGAAAATGATTAAACAACTAACATTACAACTATAATTAGGTACTTACAATAATGAAGTTATAATATTGTTAATTTTTAGGAATATTTACCTCGTCGGAGATTAAAATTATTTATTTTCTTTGTTGAATTTGTTCCTTCTGTATTTAAAATATATATTTCTCCGATGTTATCGGCTCTCGGTGCACTAATTACAAGGCTGAAAATATATATATATATATATACACATATATCTTAATATATATAAATCTCGTGTCACAATGTTTGCCCTCAATGGACTCCTAAACCACTTAACCGATTATAATAAAATTCGCACACCATGTGCAGTTCGATCCAACTTGAAAGATAGGCTGTATTTTATTTCGATATATATAATTAATATATACAAAAAATATATAAGGCGGTACGAAGTTCGCCAGGTCAGCTAGTATATATATATAAAGTAAATTCAAGTGTTGTATTTTTGGTCGATTTCTATATCTAGTCGATTTCTGTATCGATTTCTAAAAGTAGTTAATTTTTTTTAATAATTTGTAATTTTAATACGAATCATTTGGCAGGCTTCGCCGAGTCTTCACTTCGAAGATTCCGCAATCCTTGAAAACAAAAGTCTTCGAACAATGCGTCCTGCCTGTGTTAACATACGGAGCCGAGACGTAGACACTGACGAAGCGACTGGTCCACAAGTTTAAAGTCGCTCAACGTGCAATGGAACGGGCTATGCTTGGGGTTTCTCTCAAAGATAGAATAAGAAATAAGGCTATCCGACATCCGCGAGAGAACGAAAGTAACCGACATAGCCCACAGAATTAACAAGTTGCAGTGGCAGTGGGCTGGTCACTTGTGTCGCAGGACCGATGGCCGCTGGAGCAGACCTGTCCTGGAGTGGAGACCGCGTCTTGGCAAACGCAGTGTGGGACGTCCTCCGGCCCGTTGGACCGACGATCTAGGTAAGATTGCCGGCGTCGGCTGGATGAGGATTGCGGAAAACCGGGATGTCTGGCGCGAACTTGGGGAGGCATATGTCCAGCAGTGGACTGCGATGGGCTGATGTGATGATGAATACGAATGAGAAATAAATAATTATTATTAAATGAAATTGATTTTAAATAAAAAAATTATATTTAGGTATTACTTTGTATTTACAATATATTACTTTGTGTATCAATATCACTATTGTTAAATACTTACTCATTATTTAAAAAAGCCATGCTGTAGCCAAAATATGAGCCATTACGTAGATGATTCTGTCTGATAACAACTTCTTCTTCGCAAAATGTCATCGTAGGTTTCATGTGCCTTAACATAATCGTAAATAGTATTTCTGAAAGTAATTTATATAGAATTGATTGATCGATTCAGTTGTGCCGCTGTTGGGGAAAGGTTTTTTCATTTAGGAGCTTAATCCACCACATTGTTCCACTGCATGTTGGCAGATATTTCCCTATGACTTGTAACTATAATTACATACTATAATTGTAGGTCTATCTATCTATAATAACAACCTGGTCTAGGTTGCTTAACGTGCTCTCCGAAGCACGGTGGGGAGAACCACAGAGACAACCAGACGAGTAACAAATATTTTACAAATACTTGTATACATTCCGAACGGGAATTGAATGCGCGACCATCGGCGTTTAGGTGACTGACCACAATACGCGCGATTCAAAACGGTTTAGGCAAGTGCTTTTAGCTTTTGAAACAAAAAAAAAATTATAGTAGGATGAAACCCATTGTAAAAGAAAGAGAATACAGCGAAAATTAAAGAAAAAATAAATTACGGGCGATCTGAGGTCGGGGAGTGGTAGGGAGGAGGAGGGGGGTTTATGAGTAAAAAACGGTCTATCTCGATTTCCAACTAAACTACAAGTCCTATGGTAAAAAGCTCAATGGCAAAGTTGTAGGTAGTAAAAAGATCTGAATCTGATCTGAAGAACTTTTGTATTTACACTTTTTTCATGATGCATGATGTAATTTAATTTGGTCACAGAACATTTTTGTATCTATATTTAGGGACTTTTTATACATATGTATATGACGGTCCTATACTAAATTAATCTATAGTAAATTATAAACTTAGGAACATTTTAAAATAAACTAACTTATCATTACTACTTATTTTAGTTTACATAGAGGAGTGAAGAATACTGTTTTTAATATATACATTCAATCTGTGAAAAAAAAAAACATTACACACACTACCACGTATTTGACAAACACGCGCATATATACTCTTTTGTTTATTATTACAGAAGTATAGTCTTTGACAACAGAACCTTAATAATGTTCCAACTTATAATTTAAATTTATTATGGTCGAATTTCGAAAACCTGGCGACAACTAGTTTCATTAAATACATAATTATAATGCTACACCTAAATGTAAAATCATTAATGAAAACAAAAGTTTCTGTTGTACGAATATAAGCAAAGTATTTTACCGTAATACTAAAATATTTATTTTAAAACATTACAGTACTCACGTCTCATTTTGTTATTAATATAAAATACCTAAAAAACACCACATTTGTTGAAAATCCAAGTTATACTGACTTATATTAGTATATGATGCTATTTAGTTGGAGTGACTAATGACGAATATAACGATAACGCATGTAAAAATAAGGATGCGACACATTATTATTTTACGCAGAATTATTTCATTAATAAATATTAATGAAATAATTCTACAAGCACATCAGCAAGAGATTTCAATGTCTATAAACTACGGCATACGCGTTCGGGTGAGCCGTAGCGTAGCCCGTAGGTGCGCTTGTTTACCGACCATTTCTTTTTTACAGATTCTTTTTAATGTAATGTTGATTTGTATGAAATAGCGACTCAATCTTTTCGTACATATTTATTTACATGTTTAAATCATGTTGGATTCACTTATTTTTCAGTCTCAAGTAAAATATAACTATAAATTTTGATATAAATTCGTCCAAAAAGATATTTGATTTTTATTCTTGAGTTCCCGCTAACAGAAACGCAAACGAATACAAGTTTTTTGTCTTCCTGTGTTATCACTTGTCGATGTAATTGCGGTCAGTTTTTTTCGTTTGCGAGCAAATACAAATAATATTGAATTATTATTGTAATATTAGAAATACAATTCCAAAAAAAAAAAAAATTATTAAAAATGCCGTCATACAGATCAGATACTTCAATAAAAGAAAGTTACGTAGTCAGGGCCGTCTTAAGCATATTCCGCGCCGGGGTGCGGATAATCAGCCCGCGCCCTTGCTGTTGTAAAAAAACGCAATATAATTTTAATCTTTAGTTATTAATTTATAGAAGCTTAACCCCAAGTTTGTGGGGTGCAAACACCGTTTTCGTGATATCTCGGAAACGGTGCTTGCACCCCGTGACAGTGACAGTGAGCGTAGGACCGGGATAACGTAGCACGCAATTTGTAGGACAATATTACCATCAAATTATATAAATATTAACTAACTAGAAGAAAAAAAATCAGCTGGTTAGTAATAATTTTTGATGACCTTACGATGTCATCAACTTGATGACCTCGTAAGGTCAGGTGAAAAATATGTACTAGGGATCCCGTACTATTATACTAACTTCTTTAATTTTAAATTTAGGGCAAAAAGTTATATGAACATATTTGTAGATAAAGCGATTTGCTACAAATTATGTCTTTAGGAATTTTTTGTAGGAAGCATAGTTTCCGAGATATCACGAAAACGGTGCTTGCACCCCTTTTTCCAAGATGGCGGCCGGGGGATAAGGGCGGCAACCCCACAAACTTGGGCTTAAGCTTCTATTGACCTCCACACATGTCTCAAAAATAAAATTGCGTCCTCTAATAAATGTAAAGCTCATGTAACATTTTAATGGACTACCTATATTTTTTATTATGTACGTGCATTTTACGTAACAAAGTGTGACGGTGCAATGACGTTGACATTTAATGAGTTTATAAAAATAGAGGTCAAATTTTTTTCCAATTTCTAGCATTCGGCGCCCCCTATGACCCCGCGCCCGGGTGCACTGCACCCCTTGCACCCCCGGGTAAAGACGGCCCTGTACATAGTGTTAACACTCCGCAGGTATTACAGTAATATAAATTAAAATTCACAATCTCTATTAACAGGTTCATACACAAGGAAAAATAAAGAAAAAACAAAGAGTTCAATCAATCTTATCTTTGAATTATACGAGTATAAGGGATATTTAATAGACTTGTACAATATACTATAGCCATTGGTAGAGTTGTAGTCTCTTTTGTATATAAATTATTTCAAATTTAATTCTGCACTTAGTTTTAAATTAATAGTAAATTGGGAAACATTCGTAAGAATAAAATAAACAAATTTACAATAATTGGTAGCTTATAGTAAGCATATTAATTATCTAGCTTCCAATAACCTTTACAACATCATTGCCATCTTATTATGCTGGGTCTCCATAAAAAATAATTTCTTTCTTAGTTATTGCTGTATGCTTCTTTCAAATATGAAATGTGTATGTACATAGAAATTAGTTATACAAAGCTAAGTTAATTATATGTCTGTTATACTAATTTATTATAATTATAAAAAAAAATCATTAACGTTAAAAAATGTTTGTCAAATCCTCATGAAATATTTAAAGTTTTTGAAATTTTTTTACCTATAGGTATATTTTCATTTAATATTTATGTGGTAACTTAAATTAGTAGGTATTTTTTATTTATTAATGAGTTATCTAACACAATTTGTCTGAGCTATCTAAGTGACAATGTCATAAAAATTGTCATTTTCTTCTTGTCCAGTTTGCTCGGTCTGATCAGACTGTTTAGTCTGTTCTCGGTTGGACTGACGTTGTGATTGACGACGCTAAAACGAAAATAAAGTATTAATATCTTTGTTAACGTAGTATAAATATATATAACTATACTTATGAATTACGGTCCAACGTGCTAAAATTAATTAAGTATAGTTGCGGCCTAAGACCTTCTCTTTCGCAGTCGTCTGCCACTCTCAAAAACGTATGTAAAATGTATATGTATGCAACATCAGAACTTTTTACTTGGTGGACCGATTTGATGATTATTTTTTTAATCAAAAGGTTGTACTTGCTATTTAGCTCCATTTAAATTTCATCGAGATCTTATTAGCACTTTTTGAGTTATATCTAATAACTAGCATTCCGTCCCGGCTTCACACGGGTATTTAACAAAAATTTCAAAATATTTTTTTCCCTGTATTTTTTTTTAAATATAATATAGTCTATATCACCAGTGGATAGTATAGCTTCCCAACAGTGAAATAATTTTTCAAATCGGTTTAGTAGTTTCGGTGTACATTAAATACAAACAAACAAACAATCAAATCTTTCCTCTCTATAATACTACTAGCTTCTGCGCGCGACTTCGTCGGCGTGGACTCCGCTCCTATTGGTCTTAGCGTGATGATATATAGCCTATAGCCTTCCTCGATAAATGGGCTATCTAACACCGAAAGAATTTTTCAAATCGGACCAGTAGATCCTGAGATTAGCGCGTTCAAACAAACAAACAAACAAACAATCAAACAAACAAACTCTTCAGCTTTATTATATTATAGTATATTATAGATTTAGTATAGATGCATATTTACTTGACTATTTTGTTCGTCTACCTACGTTGCAATAGGTACTGGTCGATATAATTGAAGTCGCATTTTTATAAACCGATTTCAATATTAAGCTTTAATATATGGCAACATGACTAGGTAACATGTTTAAAGTACTTATCATTTTATTGTAAGTTTCCCAAATAATTAACTTTAATATATTAGGCTTATTATTATTAGGCTTCAGCCTGTAACATCCCACTGCTGGTCACTGGCCTCTTTCTCCCTAAAGGAGAAGGATTGGAGCTTTATCCACCACGCTGCTCCACTGCGGGTTGGCGGTTATGTTCCCTACTATGAGTAACGATCGCTATTAGTTATTTATGATAACAACCGGGACCGATGGCTTAACGTGCTCTCCGAGGCACGGTAAGGGCATCCACATGGACCGACATCCAAGCCGGAAAGAAATACTAAAATGTTTTTTACTATCATATCAAAATTTCGATGCAGCGGGATTCGAACCCGCACCCCGGACATACCGCGTCGGTGCTCTAGCCAATTAAGCTATGGAACGATGTACCCGCCGAATCAAAATTTTTGGTATGATTTTTATTCGGTTTTAAGCAACCGTGGTGCCGTCTATAGCGAGTCCTTTACAGCACCTAACTATTCAAAGTTTCATATTACAATGAATTCTTTGACAAGAGACGACACCGTGCTATTTTTACTTAGTACTTTTTTAATTTTGTGTTTCCCACACATGAGGAAATTTCCTCATGTGTGGGAACGGAAACAGAAAGAAATATTTGTACAAATACAAGAATCCATCCCGAGTGGAAATCGGACCCGCAAACCGTCGGTGTCTTAGGCATAAGATATGCCCGACTGAATTTATACGATAACATTTTGTGAAAACTTACTATACTGTCGTTTCTGACGATTGTCTTCAAATCTTCTAAGTTTTTCTTATTTTTTCTTTGGAAGAAGCCAATCTGAAAGGTAAAAATATAACGACGTAAAAGGTATGACATAAGCGCGTTGTCGGAGATTATGTTTGATTGTTCGAAATAACTCTGCAGATTATTTATATCTGCTTTACAAGTTAACTTCAATACATTTGAAATATTGCAAATAACTCATTGTACTTCAATAATTTTTGACACTTTACGTAACCTTGTAGGTAATATACTTAATGTTGATATTGTAGTATTTTGTGAATAGTTCAAGTGCCTACCTGTTACTATTTATTGATATCGAGCAAAAATAGACAATAAATCGCGTTTGTTGTATGGGAGCCCCCCTTAAATATTTATTTTATTTTGTTTTTAGTATTTGTTGTTATAGCGGCAACAGAAATACATTATTTTGTGAAAATATCAACTGTCTAGCTATCGCCGTTCTTGAGATACAGCCTGGTGACAGACGGACGGACGGACGGACGGACCGACAGCGAAGTCTTAGTAATAGGGTTCAGTTTTTACCCTTTGGGTACGGAACCCTAAAAATTATTAAAAACAAATTGAAAACTAAGGCGAAGCGAGATACGAGGCAGGCGTCAGCCCGTATTGGATGAAGTAGGCAGTATCATAACTAAAAACGAAAACGTCGCAGTCCCATCAAAACGCGTTGCCGTTGTCGTAAAAATTTTACCCTCATGCGCCTAAAGAAATTTCAATTAAAAAATTTTTTTTTCTAATATTTTACCTCTCTTAATATGAATGCTATTAAAACCAAAACAATTAGTCCTATTAGTATGGCGAGGATTATAATCCATGCGGCTACAGAGGTTGACATGTAAACCAATGTTGTTGTGAGGCTGGAAAAAAAAACATAAAAGCACATCTTTGCATTAAATGTTTCATCCTACACAAAATTCAAAAGTAACTTTAGGGTTTTGAATGTAAAAAATAAATGAAACAACTTTACCTCTTTTCTTTAATTTCCTCTTTTAATATCAAGGTAAGACTTGACGTTATTGTATTTTCATTTTTAATATATTTACCTGTAAAATATTTAAATATATATATTTTTTAATCGTTGGTACAAAATAACGTATCTACATGAGAAATATTAATATGTTTAAAAATAAATGCCAGACTCTTTATAGACAATGAATGATAAATCGATAATAATCATTGATTAAAATAATTATTTTTCATAAGTTTTAGGTAAAGCAAAAACTTTGTACCCCTTTTGACGAAAATTGCGCGGAGGGAGGAGTATGAAATTTCGGACACTAAACTTATAGTGTAATAGAGAAGGAGTACAGAATGCTAATATTTTTGTTTACAATAGGCATGATGGCAGTATCAAAAAATCGTCAATTTAATGATTTTAGGGGAACACTCATTAAAAAAAAAAATTAAAAATACTAGTTTACTTTTATGTAAAATATGATTATTGTGATTTTCAATAAAATATAACATTAAAATACTGCAATCGGCCATTTTGATTGAAACACAAATTACAGCGCATGACGTCACGCTTACATACACGTCGGGCGCCATTTTATTATTATTATAATATCTACTCTTTGTCTTGCGCGTTCCACCTAAGGCCCACAGCCACAACGCCATCGACCACGACCGCTGAAAACCTCTCAGTAGTCTAGTCGACAAGTTTAAAATGATAGAAAAATGTTCTAACAGCGTGTTTTAGCACATAAAAAATTGCAAAAGTTATAAACAATATTTTTTTTATAACTTGTTAAAAAACGAAATGCAATTTTTTGTTCATCTTTAATTGTTTATAACTTTTGCAATTTTTTATGTGCTAAAACACGCTTTTAGAACAATCGCTTTTAGAAATACACACACACACACACATATATGTATTTCTTATATATAAAATTTTCGTGTCACAATGTTAGTTACCATACTCCTCCGAAACGGCTGGACCGATTTTTATGAAATTTTGTGTGCATATCGGGTAGATCTGAGAATCGGTCAACATCTAGGCTATCGTTTTAAGGAATTTAAAGTATAAGATTAAAGACAATTCAAATTAAAGATTTATTTTTATTACTTTTCAAAATAAGAGAGGTTTCGAATAAATATTTTAAATTACTAGTGGTCGACTAGTGGTCGGTTCGAAGCTCCCGGTGTTGGAGGCGTCCAGAGGTTACGGTAACCGTTTACTATCAAGCGGATTGGTACTCTAGAGTCTAGAACTCTAGACGCTTAAAATAAATCTTAACATATGTATACTTAGTTGAAATACCTACCTAAAGTGTCAGGTACAATTTGAACTGGTATATGTATATTTACATCACTATATCTGTGTAGGTTGTCAATTTTGCAGGTGTATTTGATCTTATCGTCCATTGCCGTTTCTGTAGAATCAACGAGTGAGCAATTCCAGATTTTCTTTGGAAAGAAAAATGATTTAATCAATGAAAATTATGAGAAAAATTGTTTTTACTTCACACCTTACATTTTTGGGAATACATTCTTTTTTTTTTTCAAAATACAACAACGGAGCTAATTAGGGATTCTCTAGTTGGTTATTCAAGATGATTTTATTGTTTTATTCTTAAAGTAAACCAATCAACAGTGACAATTTCGTTTTGCAATAACTTGAAACCACCGTGCTTTGTTAGATATATCTAAGCAAATAGTATAAAATTTCAGAAGCCCTTTAAGTTTACTTACGTCATCCAACATCCATCTAAGATAATCCTTTTTATCTAGAGTTACTTCAAAACTAGCGTTTTGGTAATCCATACCACCTCCGTTCCTTATCTGGAAAAAAAAAATGATAATTTATACATTAACGACCGCTTTAATTTTTTCTATCTTTCTCTTAAACTCTTTGCTTAATCTCCATATTGGTCTAAGATCCGAGAAGCTAAATCTTCCCTCATCTGTTAATTAGATGAAACAATTTTTTATAGGCATATTTCAATATTGTGAATTTATAAAAACAACCTCTGCCACTATAAGCCTGCTGAAATTTTTTTTTTATATGTATTTTTTTTTATAAATATTTTTATTACATGTAGTAAGCTAAAACCGTCAATATTTTACATTATATACCTGACTATAGTAGGCACCCATCTCTATGATTGCTATACTTACCTGCAGCCAGGTTACTGCTGACTGAGGTTACTGACCTGGCTGCAGGTAAGTGTAGCAATCATAGAGATGGCTGCCTACTACAGTCAGGTACCTATATAATGTAAAATATTAACGGTTTTAGCTTACTACATGTAATTAACATGAGAGGGAAAAGATTTTTTAGAAGAAAAATAATTTTTTTAAGTATTATTATTTGCAGCAAACTTATGGTGGCAGATGTTGTTTTTATAAATTCACAATATTGAAATCAGCCTATAAAAAATTGTTTCATCTAATTAACAGATGAGAGAAGATTTTGTTATATTCCGGATCTTAGACCATATGAATTGTGTCTAGCTATCGTTGATAAGCAATATCAGAGAGACAGAGGGACAGAAATAGAGAGAAAGAGAGAGATAGAGAGATATGATTGAAACAGCCATGTGAGGCGATATTAATGATAAGTTGCTAAAAGATTTGAAAGGGATGTCAAATTGTCAACACAATATACCTATCACCAAAAGAAGAAGAAGACAAGAAATTATTGAAGTGAATTATGTACGTTGTATATTAATTAGATTTATTATAACATTGGTATTCAAGTAAAAAATAAATTATTAAAAAAATACTGACCATATATAAATGTTCGAAGAATTTTCCCGATACAACATCGACGGTTGTAATATTTATATCCTTGTATGGGTTCGCGATACTGAAAATAAATTTGGGTAAAAATTAACCAAATTAGTGGATGTGTCCGTTGGGATTGAGACTTGTAAGAAGGAAGTTTTATCTTCTTTTATAGCCCGCTTGATAGCACCGCCTGCAACACCAGCCGGGCTAGCATGCGCGCCACGACAAAAGTTTGTCTACCCCTTTTCTCGTATTATCTCTTTATGTCTACAGTAGCTAGCATGCGTGCACGTGATACTCTTCTCGTCACGACAATTGAAGAGATAACAAGAAATTTTAGTTATCGTAGTTTTGTCGAATTTTGACGTTATTTTGACGTTTTAAGAAGATAAACTACTCGTTGTCAATATTAGAAAGACTACGATAAACGAAATATATTAAAATTATAAATATTATTATAATATCTTTTGTATACCATGGCGTTTCTGTTCCGTTTTGTCTTCGGAAGAGAATTATGTCTCTCGTATTGCGCATGTTAGGGTAATCGAGAAAATACTCGATGTAGACATTATCTATCTATCTCGTCAAGAGATTATCTCGTTGTACTCATGCTAGCCCGGCTGGAGTGTCGCCAGTGCGTTGCCGACCCTATTCCCGACCCTCCTCAGAAGCTATGGCTACCTCATCACAGGCACACAACATTACTTGAGAATATTGTTAGTTAGCTGTGATCGTCTATGAGGTACAAAGACAACGCGTCGTTGTATCAAAATAACATTTATATTGTCTAAAGATTGAGAAAATCGAACAGATAAAACTATCGATTATTAATTTTTAGTTTCATTCGTAACGTATTCATTTCTTTTAATTCGTATAAATAAAATCATACTACCACTCACCCTTCTACATTAATTCCTGTGACGTTGTAAATTAGTTTAAATGTCTCTTTTATCGTCTGTTTATCGGTTCTATCAGTGCAGTTATTGTAAACCTCTGTCTGTATTTCTAATTCGTCAAATTTGTTCGTTACAAACAATGTGTCAATTGTTATGCCAGGATTAACAGGCTAAAAATAGTAAAAGTGCATAAAATATTTGGTTTTTCAAACGTTATAGGTACTTATGATTCTATTTAGATGCCACTGAATGAAAAGCTTGAAGTGAAACTTCTTTAGAATCATTGTGATTTCAAACCGGAAGGCAACGACAGGGAAGGTCGCGCCGGCCGGGCCGCGCTGCACGCCGCTAATTTTAAATTAGTTTTTTTTAATTAGTTTGCCAAATAAGTTTCACTTCATCGTGTGTGAATCGCACACACAACTTTTGTGTTAATATATTTTTTTTTAATTCATAAGGAAGGTAACAACGAAATGTTTAACAATTTTTTGAAGTGAAACTTTTTTAAGCGCATGAGGGGTAAAATTTGAGCGACCGGTAACGCTGCAGCGTCATGACGGTCAGTACTTGGATGGGCCAGTACAGGCGGTCGCCTGTGAACACCACGTGAAGTACTTTTTTTTCAATTAGTTTTATTTTGTATTTTCAATTAATAATTAATTAAGAACAGTAAATAATATTATTGTAAATTGTTTTCAGGTTCTTCTTTTACTTTTGTTTTCAGGTTGTAATATAAAAATACTAAAATACTAAAGTGACATCTAGTGTAAGCAAAAAGAATCGCGTGGTTGAGTTTGTTTCAAAGGACTAGTTCTGCGAAGGCTGTTTCTGTGCGTAATAGATGGCGCTATTCAGCAGTTGTGTGGTTTTTAATTGGCTTTCTGATTTTTTTTTTCAATTAGTTTTTTTTAAATTAGTTTGCCAAAGAAGTTTCACTTCGGACATGTGTACCTACTTTGTACGCACGCAATTTATTTATTTATTTATTTTACAGTTTTTAAATATTTGAATGATGATTTCTTTTTAACTGTCAATTTTTAACCTTTGCATCGGAGTTATAAATAAGTAATATATACAAACTTTTGACAAAAAAATCTCTTTCAGATCTGTTTCAATGGTACGTATAATGTGGCTTGAAGATCTTGATTAAGAAAACAGTAGGTCACCTTGTACTTTGTAACTAAAATAACCTCAAATTATGTAAGCTACAAAATTTAAAAAAATATGTAAATAATTAGAGAACTTACCCATGACCAGTCGTTAGGCAATATATCATCTGGCTTACAAATCACTTGATCTGCAGTGTCCGTGCGTGTGCACTGGGGCGGATAACTAGCTATGTGCGTGCCCTTCAATGTCACTATAGAACATAGATTGTAGGCTGTCTCGCCGGTGTTTTTAATTGTTATAGAATATCGCTCCGTATCATACAAACCTACTTCATATGGATCGCTGTGGATAAATATTAGCATCAATAACTTAAAAAAACATGTCATACTCAACGGCACCTACTATTATTTTCTCCTGTATCAGTGCTCCGGAAACTCACTCAATACACAAGCACAAAAGCCCAAACCACGACAAACATCTACCATTGGCCTTAGTCCGTCTGTTGCAGACGATTTAAACAGTGTCGTCTCCACAGACACGGTTTAAATCTCCACTGTGTCGCCTACGACACTCTTCAGGAAAACGCCAGAGTTGCCTAAGCTCTGCGCCAACCTCTCGATCTCACTGGCTAGGCCCACAGGAACGACGAGTCGATACGTGTGGAGCCGGTTCGGCTGCAGGAGTCTTTCGGATTTTAGAGCAATGCCACGAATGCCTGACGGACACCTCATTCCAGGTTTCAAGCGGAGTTTTCCTTCTCCAGGGCCCTGATGATTTTGAGCCAGGTTTATCCCTCGGTCGCCTCTAACGACCCCCACGGGTAGAAAGGAGGTGGTGCTATTCTACTCTGCCGACACCACACGGCAACAAACATCTATATAGCCAATACAAACGTTTGTCATGACAAGGAATCGCCGCGAACGCAAGCGCAATAGCCGTACTGACCCCTGCGCAATCGCATCTTCAACTTAATAATTCAATTATTGTATCGACCATAGGAGGTTTGTTACATAAATTTAATACAGAATGAAGTATCTACTATGACAGACGCTCAAATGATACACATATACAATTTTTCTCAAACCAACTTACAATCTGCCTTTTGTAAAATAACGAGCAAAAAGAGGTAAAAGTTCTAATTAAAATAATAGGGATAACTTACGATAGACTTGATGAGGGTTTTACGACGAGTTTAGGAAAGCAACGACCATATGTTATATTGCAATCAGCTGCCCAAATCTCACCTTCCAAGTGACGAACACTAATGTCACTAAAATCAACTTGTGTGCCATCAATTTTTGATTTCTTGGACTTCATATCGTCAATCACAGTTATAATGCTGTATTTTATCATAGTACCGTAATCGCCTTTCTGTGAATGTTTGTATTAATGATATTATGTGTACTTTTTCATAAAGTTTATACAATAATAAATTAGTTCCGCAACTCTAAATTTTTTACAGTTGGTAAATGTCGTACTTAAGTACATAGTATGTTTTTGTGTATTAAATTAACACACTGTAATAGTAATAAATGTTACGTGAAATAGAAATTTTTTTCTTTGTAACAATATTTAGGGCAAGACTATGCAGTATACCTACTGATTTCGTTACAAATGAATGTACTCGTAATTAATTTAAAAATGACAGTCATGGAAGTACATAACGTCTAAATTTTAATTCTTTTAGCATTACCTAATGGCCCTCACTAAGTTTTACTCCTATGTCGTGGATACAAACACATAATACTGAAGTATGATCTAGAAAAGGCCTATGATAGAGTGGTGAGGAATGAATTGTGGTCAGCATTGTCCGGGTACGGTGTGAGCAGTATCCTCATACGAGCACTGCAATCTCTTTATAGGAATTCTAGTGCTTGTGTAAGGATAAACGGGGCGTACACTGAATGGTTTAATATCGAAAAAGGTGTTAGACAGGGATGTGTAGCGTCACCGTGGCTGTTTAATCTGTCCATGGACAATTGCTTGGCAGAGCTGAAAGAGAATGAAAGTGGGTTGAGAATGAACGAGTTACTCGTCAAATGTCTTCTCTATGCTGATGACCAAGTATTACTTGCGTCCTCAGCCGAGGAGTTACAGGAGATGGTAACTGTTATGAATGAAGCTTTTGTGAGAAAGGGAATGAAGATGAATGTAAAGAAGACGAAAGTGATGGTGTTTGAAAGAAATGAGGCAGTGACAGACTGCAATATCGTGATTGCAGATGAACAAATAGAACAGGTGAATGAGTTTGTGTATCTGGGTTCAAAGTTTACAAGAGATGGAAAGTGTGAGAGTGATATAGAAAGAAGAGTGAATGCAGGAAACATGGTGAATGGAGCTTTGCACTCCTTTATGAGCAGTCGGAATGTGTCTAATAAGGCTCGTTTGGCTGTGCATAGGGGGGTGTTGGTTCCGACACTCATGTATGGAAGTGAAAGTTGGGTATGGCAGAAGAAACATGAAAGCAGAATAAATGCAGTTGAGATGAGAGCGTTAAGAAGTATGATAGGAGTTAAACTGAGTGACAGGATAAAAAATAGTGAGATAAGGAAACGTTGTGGTCTGAAAGAAGATGTAGTGACAAAAATTGAGAAAGGTATGCTGAGATGGTTTGGCTACGTCGAAAGAATGAATGAAGAACGATTGACGAAAAAAGTGTATAAGGCGAGTGTGAATGGAAGTGTTGGAAGGGGTAGACCTAGGCGGACTTTTCAAGACCAGATCAGAGATGTCTTGAAAAAAGGCCAGGTCAAGAGTACCCTAAACCGAAGAGCATGTATGAAAGGAATAATGAAAGTGGATGAAGCGAAACAAGTATGTAAGGATCGTAGCAAGTGGAAAGAAGTGGTCTCTGCCTACCCCTACGGGAAAGAGGCGTGATTATATGTATGTATGTAATACTGAAGTACAAACGCCCAGACCACAGCAACACCAATATGACATATACAAATGTTTGTCACAATGGTCACAAGTGTGCTTCGAACAGTAAACTGTCGGTGCAACAGCCAGTGCTGTGCCAATGCGTCGTCAACTGTCTTATACGTAATACAATTTTGTACTTACCTCTGGTGTCAAAACTTGATATGTTTTGCAATAGTTTGGTGGGCGTGTTCTCAGTTCAACGCGATCTGATATCGATCCGTTGGTATCAGCGTTTTTTAATTTCGCATATGGATGAATTATTTCAGTTTTCAAAATAATTTCTGTGAACATGTAATTATGACGACTGTCAATGTAATGTAAGGGTTTTAAAACTAATATTTTAAAATTATTCTATTTTTCGTTTGTTATACAAATTTTGTTATATTTCAATCAAGTCATCAAGTCGTCAAAAGCAAGTCGTCAAAATCAAGTAGTCAAAATCATCGTAGGGTAATTAACATCGCAGTTCAGTGGATAGAGGTCCAATCCTTCTCCTGCACGACCTCCGCCCAGTAGTGTAATGTTTACAGGACGATTCAGTCCAGTAAATTTTTTTTCGTAGCTTAACATATAACTTTTAATTAAACGTTTAATACTCAGCGTTCCTAACTCGAATTTGAAAGTTGAAGAAGTTGGTTACTATTTATATGATCGGACCACTAAGTTGTCATGAACATTATAACTGTATAAATTAATAATAATATGAGCTAAAAGTCTAAAAAAAACTCACCTGCGCCAATTGCCTCGGTTGTTCTCGGGTACGTTATGTTAACACATGCTGTAAAATTGAATTGAGTTTTGTCCTCTCGTGCCTAAAATAAGGTATATTTTTGATGATGCCATTTCGTTAATGTGCACTTTTTACCTTTATAAAAATTGTAAACTGGAGTTGACAGTGTTATGTCACAATTAATAATGTTTGTATTGTAAGTCTGTATTTTTAATGTAAAATTTTATTGTGCATACTGTTTGTCAACTTAAATAAATAATAATAAAAAAGAACTAAGACAACAACAAATTTTGTACACATCTATTTTATCTGGAATAGTCAATTTAGTAGTTT
Source organism: Melitaea athalia (assembly GCA_905220545.2). Lineage (NCBI taxonomy): Eukaryota > Metazoa > Arthropoda > Insecta > Lepidoptera > Nymphalidae > Melitaea > Melitaea athalia. Next base: position 18,330,821 of record HG992182.1, read on the forward strand.
CCATGTTAAAAAAACTACAAAAATAATTGATCCATAGTAGCTGTATTTCATGCAAGACGCGCTAATTTATGTAATTAAAAACTAAATTTATACTATGTATTTCTGCCTAGTTTACAGTTTTTAAGAGAGTAACTTCTGAGTTTTGCAGTTTCTTCATAGAACAATCTTCAAATATTCTAAATGGGTGGTTACATAAATCATAATTAATTTATTAAAGACTAGACAAATTGAAGTTTCTGTTTGTAATATTAAAATAACCGCTTATTACTAAATGCATATGGATCTATACACGGTACATATACCAGAACAACATTTTTTACAATTTTTGTCTGTCTGTCTGTCTGTTTGTTCCGGCTAATCTCTGAAACGGCTGGACCGATTTTGATGGGACTTTCACTGGCAGATAGCTGATGTAATAAGGTGTAAGTAAGGCTACTTTTATTTTAGTTTTTTTTTTAATAACTGCGAACTGAACAATATCTTTTTTGTTAAATTTTCCGCGGATGAAGTCGCGGCCACAGCAGCAAGTATAATAATAAAAATTGACATGTATGAATAAAAATTGAATGAATAAATATCAAAATTGCTCTTAAATCCTACTCGAATAAATAATATTTTGACTGCAGTAAAACAAAATTAAAAATAGCTGTATTCAAATAGACTTCAAAAGCACCTTCGAATAGTCATTTTACTAATTAAAATTTTAATTATTTTTTAAACACAATGAACCGTTAAAAATTCTGTATTTACTCTATGAAAAATATATAAACTATGATTTTTTTTTTGTTTGAAATACAGCGTCACTATATCTACACATATTTATCATTTATGTAATTCTGCACCGATTAGCTATTACATAGATATAGCTATTAAATTCTTATTTAATAGTAACTTTAAATTTATTCTCAGATTATTTCAATATAACTAGCGTTGAAGTACGTATACTTTAATGAATTGTGTCTAGTGAAATTAGTGTACATTTTTTTTGCCAATTAAATAAAGTAATATTAAAAATATTTCACCTGTAAATTTGGAATCTGCACGTACAATTTCGTTGTTATTAGAGGCGTTACTTTATAAAGGATAACTGTGTTATCAAAGGGTGCGCTGACGGCTAGTCCTGAAATCAATAAATGTACATAAACTATGTGACAAAACTAACAACACGACGTTTTATACATCTTATTAATCTTAAAATTTATGATTTTTTTAATAGGTGGAGTTAATGTTTTATATCACTTTCGTCATTTTGCTTTTTTTACGTCCCCCATTATACTTGCCAAACATATTATCATAATATATTAAACGAAGGTCTTAATATTAATTTACACAAATAATTGTGATTTAACTTAAATTTTACTATTAGACAGATTTATTTTTATCATACCTATTGTATTTTCTTTGGAGTCTGTTAGGGGCGTTAGACTAAATCCAAAAGAGATATATTTTGTGCTCTGTATCTTCTTCAGATGTTGACCGTTGGTAAATAGACCATGTCCTGAGTATACGTATACTGCTCCTTTTCCCTCATCTTCGTAAGGTGCTCCAATTGCAACGTCTGAAATAAATGATCAGACTAAGGGTAAAACAAGATATAGTATTTATTTATTTATTCTTAATGTACACCGAAATACAGACACATATAAAGAAAGATACAATACAAGATGTACAAAGGCGATCTTATCGCTGAAGAGCGATTTCTTCCAAATCAGGGCCGGACCGTGAGTTTAGGGGGCACTGGGCTAATACTACTTAGCGCCCACCTAATTACTCAAAGTGTAGAAAAAAATGAGACAGTAAAATATTTGATTTATATCTATACTAATATTATAAAGCTGAAGTTTTTTTTTATTTGTTTGTTTGTTTGTTTGAACGCGCTAATCTCAGGAGCTACTGGTCCGATTTGAAAATGTTCAATTTCAGCGTTAGATACTTAGCCCATTTATCGAAGAAGGCTTCATATTTCGACAGTGCCGTAGAATAACGTACTATCTGCAAAATAGTCGTTTTACAGTAGAGCCGTTCAAAGTTTTCAATTGTTATATTTCGGAAACGGAAAAACCTGGCGCTTTTATACTTTGGAAAAATTTATATTAAGCCTGTGATTATCTATCAGTATTATTAATTATTTTGAAACAGTTTTATTTAAAAAGATAGTAGGGTCGATGTTTATATATAACGTTTTATAATGGACTTGTTGCTGTCACATTTACACATGTGACGTTATTCACCGGAGGCTCTAAGGATCCAGATGCAAATGGAACGTTTTTTTATGAAACTTAAGCTAGTTATTTCGTCCTATATGCATATTCCAGATTTATTTTGAGCAGTCATTTTCATAAGTAGCGTGTCATAAATAGTATTTATTATTTTTTGTATAAAATCGATTAAAAATAAAACATTTTAAAAACAAAATCAGACCTTTATTTTAAAAGTATCAAATTTATAATAATTAAACATAAAAAATATCTTTACTTCTTTAAATCAATCAACATTTCTTAAACTCACATAAAATACTAAAATTATCAGTCTCCAACATCACATTTTGTTCTTTCTTTGTATTTATTATAATTAGAACCGGTTAACACCAGCAGCGACCACCGGCTATTACGGGGCACTCTGAATACCCGCTTGATGAAATCTACTCTCTGACCTACGCTGCTCCAAATACTATGTGGCTCCGAGCAGTTCCAACTGGAGCTCCAAAACCGATTCGATTCGCTGGCGAAGTGGACGAGATGACCGACAATATGGTGAAGATGGTGTGTACACTGGGTCGCAAACACTTTCCGCCGAGGTAGTCAACGAAGCAGTCTAAACTTTCTCCCGAAGCCTTTGATCTAATGCGGCGGAGGTGCGAGTTGCCCGCTGCCCAAGCAGCTTCGCCAGAACAGAAGGCTTTGTCTAAGAGGATACGGAAACTTGTACGCCGAGACCTCCGCTGCTCAAATACGAGAGAGATTACTACTCTGATTCAGCAGAATAGAAATATAAACTTTTTAACGCCGTCATCCACCGAGGTACCACGCCGGAGGCGTGGTCCAAGAGTGTGGTGATGCTTCTTTAAGAGAGGCGACAAGTCTTTGTTGAAGAATTACAGACCAATCTCACTTTTGAGCCACGTCTATAAGCTGTTTTCAAGGGTTGTTACGAATCGTCTCGCCAGAAGACTCGACGAATTCCACCCACCGGAGCAGGCTGTGCATTTTCCTCCGGCGCGGCATGGGGTAAGACAGGGAGATGTAATATCACCGAAACTGTTTATCACTGCGCTGGAAGATGTCTTTATGACCTTGGATTGAGAGGAACGAGGCATCAACGTCAACGGCGAATTCATCTCGCACTTTCGTTTTACCGACGATTTCGTAATCTTTGTGGAGACGTCGGATGAGCTAGGCCGAATGCTGGCCGGCCTAAACGAGTCCTCCCGACGAGTCGGTCTCGCTGTGAACTTAGATAAAATGAAAGTTATGTTTAACAACCAAGTGATACCGAGACCGGTATCGGTTGACGGTATCCTTTTCGAAGTTGGTCAGGATTATGTCTACCTTGGCCACACTATTCAACCAGGTTGAAATAACTCGAGAAGGAGGCTGATAGGATGGTTTGGTTGGGCTGGGCGGCGTTTGGCAGGCTTCGTCGAGTCTTGCCTTCGAAGATTCCACAATGCTTGAAGACAAAAGTCTTCGAGCAATGCGTCCTAGTTGTGTTGACAAACGGAGCCGAGACATGGACACTGACGGACTGGTCCACTAGTTTAAAGTCGGTCAACGTGCAATGGAAGGGGCTATGCTTGGGGTTTCTTTCAAAGATAGGATTAGAAATGAGACTATCCGCGAGCGAAAGTAATCGACATAGCCCACAGAATTAGCAAGTTTGAGTGGCAGTGGGCTGGTTATCTGGATGGCTGTTGGAGCAGACGGATCCTGGAGTGGAGACCGCGTCTTGGCAAACGCATTGTGGGACGTCCTCTGGCCCGTTGGACCGACGATCTACGTAAGATTGCCGGTGTAGTCTTCATGGAGGATTGCGGAAAACCGGGATGTCTGGTGCGAACTTGGGGAGGGTATGTCTAGCAGTGAACTACAATAGGCTGAACTGACTGACTTATACGTCTTTTAGCTCTAAAGCAATGTTTTCTGAACCCGGATGTAATGGTGACGATGATGGGCTTACAGGTGTCTTTGAAATAATATAAAATATAAAAATTACAAAAATAAAAGAAAACAATTTTATTTGAATACGAATAAATTGATAATTTAATTAAGAAAAAAGCAATTTAAACCAAATTACAGTATTTTTCTGGAAGAAAAAACGTACCAATGTTACATATTACATCAGTTTTCCGCAAAAGAACGTTCTATCTTCACATATTACATCAGGATTTCCATAAAAGAGCGTTCTGTCTTCACATATGTCATCAAGATTTCCGCAAAAGAACATTCTATATTCACATATAACTCAAAAACGTCAGAATATGTCCGTGGTAAAACGACATATCACTACTTGTAACTCATACTTTAATATCAACAAATTAAGTTTTCCATTAGTAGTCAAAGATGTCTTTTACAATTTGATTTAATTTGCAAGAGCATTTTTGTAAGAAACAATGTAAAGACTAATCTCCATTAAATAACGTGACATATGAATATGAAACGCGAAGTTTGGCGTTAGTTATGTAAATTAAAACAAACCACCATAGAATATAAAACAATCGTTAAAATGCAATTTTGTTATACATATTAATAAGGAATAAGATTAACTTACCGGGATAATTCGAAATTTCCTTGTTATAACCAGATATCTTTCCACTATCAAATTCTTCTTCCGAATTTTTACAGTTGTTTTTCACCAAATCAAGGATTTTATTAGATCTGTTATTATATTTGGACATGTTTTAGTACTAATTATGAATACTATTTAAGAAAAATAACTTTATCATCGGCGAATGCGGTAACTCGTGCGCACAAGCTCGTTTTCCACTCAACAACGTAACAAGTGACTTTGGCACGGCCAACGCGTGCTACCCCCGGCCGCGAGCTCCGTCACATATGCATCTAGTTCATTATAATACGGAGACACAAACACATGGGACGTTGTTCGCCCCAGAATCTCAGAAACTATTGGTCGTAAAATTATTTTTTTGCATGTATAGATAGATCTTCGACTCCTGAAGTAAATCTATACATATAATAAAATGGTAGAAAAGTCAAAACTGTACATTGAATATTTTTTTAAAAGAATACTTGGGGTGTGATCTACAATCGATACCGAAGCCAAAAATATAGTTTTTAGAATTTTTGTCTGTTTGTCTGTTTGTCTGTTTGTCTGTTTGTCTGTATGTATGTCCAGGATAAACTCAAAAAGTACTGCATGGATTTACTTCAAATTTGGCACGAATATTTTTAAGAAGTCGGGTCAGAACATAGGCTATATATTATCACGCTATCACCTACGGGTAACGAGCAGTGAACCTTTATTTCTTCAAATGTATGTCCGGGATAAACTCAAAAAGTACTGCATGGATTTACTTCAAAGGACAATGCCTATTTTCTATGAAGCCGTGCCCGGGTACGTGTTCAGACAATTCATATATTTAAGTATCCTTTATTAATCGAAAATAGATTTTTAATAATATTCTAAAAGTGATCAAAGCCGCAGTTTATACTTTAATTAAAAAAGATATTTTATTTGTATTCCGGGTTTGTGCTGTCAAAACATATTAAATATAAATACCAAGTCGGAAACGCAACTATAGAAATAAACGCTTTTTTTAATTAAATTATAAACCCCAACACGACCAGAAAATTGACATATTAAAGTTTTCTTTATTAATTAAAACTAGATTTTTAATAATAGTCTAAAAGTAATCAAAGCCGTGGTTTATATTTTAATTTAAAAAAAGCGTTTGTTTGTGTGGTTGCTATGACGACTTGCTATTTATATTTAAACTATTTTGACATGACAAACGCGGAATACAACTAAAATATTTTTTAAAATTAAATTATAAACTGCGGCTTTGATCACTTTTAGAATATTATTAAAAATCTAGTTTCAATTAATAAACGATACTTAAATATATGAATTGTCTAAACTAGTCAAAGCACGTACCGGGCACAAATAGGCATTGTCCTTTGGCACGAATATTATTAAGAAGTCGGGTCAGAACATAGGCTACATATTATCACGATATCACCTACGGGGAACGAGCAGTGAACGCACGCAGACGACGTCGCGGGCAGCAGCTAGTTATTAAATAAAATTGATTTCGTACTATATTCACATGTAACGTTATTCTACGGCACCGTCGATTTTCTCGAGTTTCTCATCCCATACAGTTGTTTAATATCTGCTTTGTATTCATAAAGAGATTAAACGACCACTGAATTTTTGTTTTGTACTTGCATTCTTCTACTCAATTTCATAATAATAACTTATAAAATAATATTTCGGATTATTGTAAAATAACTCACCATCTTTGCCATCGCCATCGATATCTCCAATATTTGCTATTGAGAAACCAAAATATCCACCGCTTGATGTACCTTTTATTATTCTTTTAAGTACCATTGCCTGTAAAGAAAGGTATCATATGGGTAAGACAAAGCAGTGTAGTTTGTGTGAAAATAAATGTTTTCCGTAAGTTTAGTTAATATTGTATTAACAATTGCTATAAAGCAATTGTTAAAACTGAATTAAAATATTTAGTACATTTTTGAAGTAGCAGTTATAGGTATATACCTGATGTACCTTTTATTATTCTTTTAAGTACCATTGCCTGTAAAGAAAGGTATCATATGGGTATGACAAAGCAGTGTAGTTTGTGTGAAAATAATTGTTTTCCGTAAGTTTAGTTAATATTGTATAAACAATTGCTTTAAAGCAATTGATAAAACGGAATTAAAATATTTAGTACATTTTTGAAGTAGCAGTTATAGGTATATACCTGAGTTGCGTTTTTGGAGTAATCCGGTACATACAAGTAAACGGCACCGTGATTGTATTCGTGATGGTTTGTTGTATAGGCCGGTGCCCCAACTAACAAAGAGGAACGTTTGCCTTCCAAGCGCAAAGTGCAAAGTGCTGCTCCGTACATAGATCCTACTTCGTTATTAGAAATTCTATAGACTTCTATATGTTTCGCGTTAAATATGAACACCTGAAAATTTTTGAGATTTATAATATTGAGTTAGTATTGTTCATGTGATATGACCAATGACCATTCGGAAATATTGGTTTAATTAATAAATAAAATTTATTAAAAATATTTAGTTTTATTCGCACTTCGGAAGTGATTTTCTTAAATAAAGAATTATTTATATTGTATCTATGTATGTAGATCAATCGTTTTGATAGGATAAACAGTCCTAACATTGGGCTATTAAGTAACTTTTATAGTAAAATATTATCAATAGCATTTGTTAGAAAGCAAAGTACCTTGCCTTCTCCATAATCTCCATATGTAGCACTCACTGCAAAATTTATATCTTTGTTATCATCCGATAAAAAGTTACCGATTGCAATACCGTACCCTGAAAAAAAAATCATTTTAATAAGTTAACTGAACAATAATCTATTAGCTAGATATATTCTTAAAGTGAAACTTTAATTACATCGTCTCAAACTTTTTCGTCTGCGTGTTGCATGTCGCGTGACGGTCGGCCGATTCAGTCAGCAGATTGATATAGCGATTTTTTATACCTTAATGGAATATTATTCCAAAAATTTTTAGTTAAATGTCTATAATTTGAAAAAAAGTTTCACTTTTACCGTATTTTCATAAAACCACACAGGTTTTTTTTGTATGTTGCCGATTCTTTTCTGCAGAATCTACATTCCATTCATATTAACCGTAATTAGTATTTAAACACTAATATAATTTTAATTTGATAAATAGCGCATCCAAAACTGCTTTTGAAGCCTACTTGAATGTAAATATTTTTTTTGATTTGATTTCTATGAATTTTTGAAACCTGCTTTGAGACACTGATTTGAGAAATTCTTAACTACTCTCTAAAATACTGATTATGTGGTATCTGCGTATGAAAAATAGAGCTTATGCTTATCTTTGGGTGTTTCACAGTAAATTTATTCTGAATCTGTTAAATATGGCATGCATTTCTTTTCATGCATTATGTGATTTTGTAAAAAATTATGGCGGTCACGTTTGGAAGACAAAACGGAAAATTCGAAAAAACGGTTTTGCTAACTGAATCATGTAATATTTTAGTATAGTTCTATGAAATGTAATTATCTTATAATTTTACAAAATCTAACTATCAATTACTCGTAAAGTATTAGCATTTCAAATACTTAGAAAAAAAATTAATTGTAATTTTTAAGCTGTGGTTACGGCAGTAAAGCATATAGCCACCCTTTCTCTTCCCAAGGGTATCGTAAAGGTGACTAAGGGATAACACAGTTCCACTACCACCTTGTAACTTAAAAAGCAGACTATAGCCAACTGCTGGCTTTGAAACACACAGGCCGAAGACGGGCCGCGGCGTCTTCGGTGAGACAAAGCCAGCCCTGCGGCTACAAACCCGCCTGCCCAGCGTGGTGACTACATGGGCAACACACATGAGTTCATGCCATTTTTGGCGTGAACTTGTGAAGGCCTATGTCCAGCAGTGGACTACGATAGGCTGAAGTGATGATGATGATGAATTGATGATGTAATTTTTAATGTCGGGGTTAATTCATCGATTTGAGCAGTAGTTTTTGTGTTTTTTATCATGAATGCTTAATCTCTCAAAGGTATGTCAAGATAAAAGAAGGCAACTAGCTTTATATATCTATACATCTATACATCCATACATCTATGTATATCTATACAAATACATCTATACAAAATAAAATAAAATTGGGGTGTCTGTATGTAATATTAAATCATCATCACCCCCTGCACTTATCCCACTTACGCAGGGTCGGCACAAATTGTTTTCTCATGTAACTCATGTTGTAACAGATTTGGCATGGAATATTTTACGACTGGCCACCTGCCTGACATCAAATCTCCTTGGGAATTCCTGGCTAAGAAGAAGGATAGGTGGGAAGAATTTATGTGAGAAAAGGATCTGGGGTTAGGGATACCAGTGCCACGGATTACGGGGAGGGATGTGTGACACTAGCAGCTAGAGCAGTCCGGGGTCGCGTACCCGTAGCGGTTCCCACCAGTTATCGAATAGATATCTAGTGGTTTCACCCTCTGGACAAACTTCTGTTTGTAATATTAATATAACAGCTTTTTACTAAATGCATATGGATGTAAACACGGTACATATACCGAAATAACTTTTTTAAATTTTTTGTCTGTCTGTCTGTTTGTTCCGGCCAATCTCTGAAACGGCTAGACCGACTTTCAATGGAAGATAGCTGATGTAATAAGGAGTAACTTGGCTACTTTTATTTTAGAAATTTATTTATTATGTTACTCTGCAAACTGAACATTATTTTTTTAGGGTTCCGTACCCAAAGGGTAAAAACGGGACCCTATTACTAAGACTTCGCTGTCCGTCCGTCCGTCCATCCGCCCGTCCGTCCATCCGTCCGTCCGTCCGTCCGTCTGTCACCAGGATGTATCTCAAGAACGGCGATAGCTAGACAGTTGAAATTTTCACAAAGTATATGTATTTCTGTTGCCGCTATAACAACAAATACTAAAAACAAAGTAAAATAAATATTTAACGCAAAGCGATGTAATTCCAACGCCATCTATCCAGAAACCAAGAAAACGTCGATAGACTAATACATGCAGCTTTTCAATAGCGCCATGGATCGATAGATAGATGGCGTATTTGACTAGTTTATATTCCATTTTTATATGGTATAATCTTTTTCTTATTTACTAAGTATTTTGTTTAATAACAATAAAATATAGCCCTTAGTTTAGTCAATGGTACGGAACCCTTAGTGCGCGAGTCCGACTCGCACTTGGCCGATTTTTTTTAATTCCACGCGGAAGAAGTCGCGGTCACAGCTACAGCACAGCTTATTTATTACAATTACCATTCAAAGTGTAAGATTACACCATGATTACACAAAGAGTTAATTCTTAAATAGTGTAAATATTGTAAGTATATACCGAAATTGAACGTGTTCGTGGTGTTTTTCAAAATATATGGAGCACTGGCGTCCGTTTCATAAATCTCCACATAACCTGCAAAATGAAAAAAAAAACTATTTGTTTATTTTGTAGCATTTTGCAATACTTACGATCCGCAGTAAGGATAATGACATAATTATGTACACGACATTCTATCATACATACGCGACTATAGAGTCGCGCGAACGGGACAGCCGATCAGATTAGTTGAAATAAATAAATTAATCATTAAAAACTCGAGTGCGTCAGATAAAAGCAAGGTGAATTAATACTAGCAGAAAACTGTACATTTCGACAATCGGATAATTTTTAATTTAGGTGAGAGGTGAGACATATTGAAATGGAAGACACAAAGTTTCAAAAAAAGAAGACCTAGATATTCTCTAGCGCGGTTTTCACAAGGTGAAGGCTAAAAATCATCAAAAATGGTTGTATCAAACAAAAAATGTTTGCAGAGGTGGACTTATCTCTAGAGGAGATATCTTTCAGCAAACCTGCGGTAGTAAATATAATGTCATAAAACAATTTAATAATATGTAATAAAACACTATATACTGTACTATGTAATATATACCAGATAACAAACACAATGATGTATACACATACATACACACCACAATTCGTACACAATAATTATGATAGTTTTTTAATACTATGACTTAACTACTTACCCCCATTTAGCAGAGGACTGCCGACGTACACTTTGTCTAGAGCATCAACATTAATACTCCAACCAAACGAGTCTATTCCTCCGTCTGAAAAAAAGGCCATATTGTTATAAATTATAATTTTGTTTATTTAGTTAAGACGGCAAGTAATAAAATGAGAATAGTCTCAAAGCAGGTAGTCGAAAAAATAGTAATAAATATAGCTTGCTTAGGTATTACAAACAAAAAATTAAAATTGAAATCGTCATATAATGTAATTAGGTACTGCTAGCAGTCCTATTAAATAATAAAAATGATGAAGAGTACTACTAAATAGGTTATATTGTAACATCTACTTATGCGAATTACAAGTTACATGGATTTAGAAATTTAATTATTATTTCCTATCCGCCCGCGTCTTCGCGCGCCAATTTATGTTTTTGGTTGTTCCGTTTTCCCCGATAAAAACAACCTCTTTTTATTAGTAATAACTTGAAAGAAATTTCAAAATCTATCCATTGGTTTTTCAGCTTATCCAATACAAAGAAATAAAGAATCGAATACTTCACTTTTGTAAAATATAGCGTAACATCTGTATATTGAACCTAATTTCTATTTGTATATTATTATAATAAGAATTTTTAATACATGTCAAAAATAATGATTAATTTTATTTCATGTTACTCTATACCTACACAAAATTTTAGAGAAATATATAATTTATTATACCGAAGCAAGAATTAATTATATTTCCATAATAAGTAGGTATTGTTATAGACATTTATAACATTTAATATACATATAACTCGTTGATTACATTTGTTGCGTTATTGAGTTAAAATTTGAGCCTGTACACCAATATTAATCAATATTTATGAATAAGCTTACTAAATCTTGAATCAAAGGGATTTTTGCTCATTAGCTCATGTAGTGCTTCTTTTCGGAAACTGAAACATGTGCCCGTCGACATTTTTCCACCTGAAATATAATATAACTTATATATTATTAATGGCATCATCGCTTATTGTTTCATTTTAAAATGACTTAAAAGTAAACTCTAAGAAAATGAAAAAAAAGAAACTTAAAATCTAACAATGTGTTACGCGTAAAAATAATTTTTATTTTTTTTTAAATTGTGTTTCTATATCTGTTATATATTTATATATGTTACAGAATGTACATTTTAAATACATTGTTGTTAATCAAATATTTCATTAGCTACTGTTTCGAATTTTTACTTCTTTAAGGAAAGTAAAAACAAAACAGGCAAAAAAAAACTTTTTCCAACTTATTACATTAGCAAATAAGATAAAAATATTATTGAATATAAATAAAAATATAAATTTACCGTGTGGTGGCAGGTGGTGGGTCCTTGGAGCACAAGTCTAAAAAAAGAGTATTTTAATACAAATTGTGAAAATTATTTATTTATTTTAAAGTTTTATAATGATTGTACCAAAATTAAAAATATTCGTTGTGTGTATATAGAAGTACAGTTATTAATTATTTTTCCAATTTTACCCAAATTTCTCCAAATTACCAATACTGATAAAATACTACGAAGCTTAGTAATTTAAAAAAACCTGTTACAAGTTCAAATCAATGTTTTTCTACATATTTTGACCATTAAAAATGATTTTGACCATTATAAATTGATTCAATAGTCGTAAATAAGATTATCAAATAATTATTTTGTTTTACTTATAGACCGGGAGATGGTGACACAAAATATTAGGTCATTTGTACCAGTATGGCGGTTCGTCAGGGGTCTAATTACGTTAAGGCAAAAAGGAAAATGATGGTCATAACGCTCGCACCGGCGGCCCAATTGCGTGGGCGTTAATCGAACGCGTCGGATAAATAACGAGTGTCGAACGATTTGTTCCACAAAAATGCTTGTATTTTCAGATAGTCGGAAAAAAACAAAGTAGGCGGTAGCGGAATGCCATACTTCTCGGGTGTGACTTACAGCCCGCCATACCGACGCGAATACATTAATTTAAATAAAACAATTCAACCATTTGTACCAGGCTAATTTTTGCATAGCTAATCATCGTCGAGTAGCCATTCACGAAAATCACCTTGCCATACTTTTCCGACAGTTCCCAATGGCCGCCATACCACTGCAAAGAAGTAATTTTTTTTTATATTTCGCCAAACGATTTGTACCAGTATTCCATTTGAATTATTGGAAAGTATTTGACAAAATGTGACCGTTATTATTTATCCCATACTTCTAGTAGGGGGAAAAGTGCTGCCATACTTGAAATACTTATTTATTTGACACGTTTTTAAAATACGACTGTAAAATACGTAAAATCATTTTTTACATCATGGCATCACTGTATTCTCGTATTTGGATGCAATTGCACCGAAAAAAAATTATTACAGATTGTAACCATCGGGCGGATGACTTGAGCTAAAAGGTGAAAAAAAAAATATTTGACGATTTGTACCAGTATGGCATTTCAATTTTTGGAAATTATACGATACAATGTGACCATTATTATATTTGCCATACTTGTAGTAGAGGGAAAAAGTGGCGCCATACTTGAAAAAAAACTCGAATTACGAATAAAATCTTAGGATTTTGAAAAAATATTGTTCACATTCGCCACCTCCCACAGGTATGGCATTATCAGACTTCTATTTATGATCATACAGGGAACTGATAAAAAAAGTTTCAGGGTGGTACAAATCGTTTGGCGAAATATAAAAAAATTACTCCTTTGCAGTGGTATGGCGGCCATTAGGAACTGTCGGAAAAGTATGGCAAGGTGATTTTCGTGAATGGCTACTCGACGATGATTAGCTTTGTAAAAATTAGCCTGGTACAAATGGTTAAATTGTTTTATTTAAATTAATGTATTCGCGTCGGTATGGCGGGCTGTAAGTCACACCCGAGAAGTATGGCATTCCGCTACCGCCTACTTCTTTTTTTTCCGACTATCTGAAAATACAAGCATTTTTGTGGAACAAATCGTTCGACACTCGTTATTTATCCGACGCGTTCGATTAACGCCCACGCGATTGGGCCGCCGGTGCGAGCGCTATGACCATCATTTTCCTTTTTGCCTTTACGTAATTAGACCCCTGACGAACCGCCATACTGGTACAAATGACCTAATATTTTGTGTCACTATCTCCCGGTCTATTACAAATTGTTTTGTAGCAATTTTTCACGAATCATGCAACATTTTTGTCATGAAACTTGAATTGATTTTTAAAGTATCAAGGTATTGCAACCCAAAACAAAACTCACCACGAAAAACGAGGAACCCTTGCTCACAGTGGCACCTAACCAGTAGTCTAGATTATGTTCAGTAGAGTCTAAAAATTAAAAATTAAAATTAATGATAAAATGTAGAAAAGTAATTTTTTTTTTGTTATTTTCCGTTGTAAATAAACAAAAAACCTGGTGGTTTTATGAAACTACGGTAAAAGTGAAACTTTTTTCACATTATAGACATTTGACTAAAAAATGTTGGAATAAGGGTATAAAAATCGCTTTATCAATCTTACCGCGCGGCCGACCGTCACGCGACATGCAACACACAGACGAAAAAGTTTGTGACGATGTAATAAAAGTTTCACTTTAAAAATATTTCTTCTTTACAATATTAGTATTTTATTGATTAGAATAATGAAAAGAGTGTTTTCAAATTTCAGTCAAGAAACAGTGATAATAATGGAACCTGCTACTGCTATCAAATCGAAAATTTAAAGTTTGCTTTTTAATCAGCGTAAAATCCGGCACCGCCACAAATTTGAGGTATAAAAGTCTCTACATTAGTTTGGTTTTTGTACATACAAGAGTAACAAACTTCCATTTACAATAACGTACGCCATTTGGACGATGCGTTGGCGCAGCATTCACAGCACTGACTCTTCGTTGCTCTTTCTTTTTCTTCCCTTTTTTGCGTTTTTGGAGACAAAAATTAGGTACTAGGTCCTAAGAGTCGTTTATTTATTTGTGGTTCATACCATAAATATTTATTCATGTAACTAAAACTGAACCGCCGGAATGTATGTGTGCATAATTTCCAAACTAATGCATCATTAGATAACTTTCTTTGTATTCGTTGTTATCAGGACAAGGTTCAAATTATATTATATCATAATCAGAAAATACAATATTTTGATATTTTCTGTGATTTCAATGTTGTTATCGAATAAAAATTTCTTTTAATTGAATGAGAACAGTTTCACACAAAAAAACACGACTCTTCACAACTTCTCTAGCAATAGGCCTGCACTGTGTCTTAGATACATAATATATGAAACAACTATGTGAGAAAGAGAGAAAAATAATATGTGCCCGCATCTCTCTCTGTTTCTCCGTTCGTCCGATCACACTTTTCGTAACGCTCTCGTCACTCATTCACCGGCTTACTTACCAAGTCAAGCGTGCGTAAAGAAGTTTTACTTCCAAAATGTTTGTGGTACGAAGTTCGCAGGGCACGTTCCGTTTATAACATTTATAAGAATTGGTTCAATGCTAACCTATGCCTATGCCTTTTTTTTTTTTAAGCGACACGCATTGGCGGAATCACAGGCAAGCGATTGCACTTCCGCGATCCCGCTAGCGGTTGCCCTAAGGGCTCGTCGCGATAAGTAACTCTAAGGGCTCGTCGCGATAAGTAACTCCTGAGAGGCTCCCTTGAACACAAAGGTCCCTTCTCAGGACCGTGCAATAAGGACGATATATCCCCCGATCTATCGCCCGCTGGTCCGGCGTTACGGTGGCAGGTTGGCCAAGTAGGCCCTGCGTCGCCGATCGCGTCTACCGCGACGAATCGGGAGCGAGTTTGGGTCTTGTTCTCGCTCCCGTTCGGCCGCTTCCTTCTGCAGCATTATGGACTTGCAGAAGGAGAAAACTGCATCCCATTTTTCTTCACTGTCGACCATGGCCCTAATTAAAGCCGACAGTGAGAGGTCCGGGCCAATAACTGCCGATAAGGCGGCGCGCTCCTTGCTCCACGCTGGACAGTCCGCGCGCGTGTGCTCCGCTGTATCCTCAGCCTCAGCGTCGCAGTGATGACACTCCGACGTCGGCTCCCTCCCTAGCACCTGACACAGGTAGCGGCCGAAGCATCCGTGCCCGGTCAGGATCTGTGCCAAGTGGAACGACACCGCACCATGTCTCCTTTCGACCCAACCACGCAGGCAGGGCCGAATCGCCGCTACCAGCTCCCGGCTCACCTCTGTATTCTCCAGGCTGGCCGACCACTTCCAGAAGATGTCGTCGTAAGCCACTTTCCTCCATCGCACGACCTCTTGCGGAAGAGGTAGATCCCCTCTCAGGCGCGCCTCCGCCGTGCACCAGAAGACCGTTGCGAGGACTTCGGCCTCCAATTCCCACGGAGGGCTGCTGGCAAGAAGGCACGAGGCGGTGTAGGACGCCGTGCGGTATGCTCGTGCGACTCGCTGAGCGATGGCACGCTGCGGCCGTCGCAGCAATGGCACATTTCTGGCGCAGAGTGCGTCCGCCCAAATCGGTGCACCATAGAGTGCCATCGACCGCACAACTCCGACGTAGAGGCGTCTACATTTGTCGCTGGGCCCTTCAAGGTTCGGCAGCAGACGTCCGAGTGCCCCGGCAGTCGCCAGAAGCTTCGGGGCCAGCCGACGGAAGTGCTGATCGAACTTCCAACGACCGTCGAGAACGATTCCTAGATACTTCATCGTCGACCCGACAGTGATAGAAGTCCCTCCAACAACTATGGACGTTCCGGGTCGTGGAGCGCCTCTGGGCCCGTGGAATGCAAGGACCTCCGTTTTCTCTAATGCTACGTCCAACCCGAGTGCCCGAATTCTGGCCACTACTTGGGCAACACCGGCTGTAGCAAGGCAGCTCGCTTCACGAAGAAAAAAAAATCAAAAACTTGGTTTTTTGAATTTTTCACATAAATTTTGAGGTTATGTGAAAAAAGTGTAAATACTAAAGTTGTAGATCTTTATATTACCTACAGCTTTGCCCTTGAACTTTTTTTCATAGGACTTGTAGTTTAGCCAGAATTAAAAGATTAAATTTAAAAGATTTTTAAAAAAAAAAACGCACGTTTGACCTTAACATGAAGTATGTCAAAAAATCAAAAATAATTTGTATTTTAATAATCTAAGAGGATATTAGGCGCAATTGTGCGATTATGAAGATATCATCATTTATGATGTCGACTCCATACAATTTTTTTTTTAAAAAATTCTAAGTGCGCTGTTTACGATTATAAACCTGAAAGATCATTATATAAGGCACATAGCAGTTATTCTCAATCACATTCAAGCAAAAAAAGCGTCACTTGAAAAAATAAATTTGAATGTCTATGAAACGCGAATTTCAGCCCACAGTGAGTCGTAACCAATGTTCCACAGGAGTGGTCCGAGAACCGAGCCCTGTGGAACACCGCAAGACATCGACCGCCTTGCCCATCCTCCGCTGGTTGGGAACTCAACGGCCCTTCCCGCAAAGTAGTCCGCTACGAGCAATTGAAGGTACCGCGGAATGCCATGGTATCTCAACGCTGCCTTCACTGTCTCCCAGGGCAAAGAGTTGAACGCATTAGAGACGTCTAGTGACACGGCCCACATCACTCCTCCCCGAGAAACCGCCTCGTTGGCGAGGTCCTTCAATCGAGCAATTGCGGCGACGGTCGACCGCCCTCGACGAAATCCGTACTGTGCCTCGTGCAACCCCGGGTCCATCGACTGAATAAGGCGGGCCGCTAGCACGCGCTCGAACACCTTACTGATTTCGTCGAGGAGCACAATCGGGCGATAGGCCGAGGGCTGTTCCGCCGATCGTCCATCCTTTTTAAGTAAAACGAGCTTGCCCGTCTTCCATATCTGTGGGAACCGGCCCTGCTCCAGGCACTTGGTGAACAGGGCCCGAATCCTGCAACCCATGCGACTCATCGCGAGGTCCAGCACTTTTCCTGGCACGCCGTCTGGGCCCGGGGCAGTGCGTTTCGATCTGAGCCTCGCGATGGCTGCACCTAACTCTGCCTCGGTGACCGGAGGTATCTCGCTCTCCGCATAATTTGACTCTGTGACATCCATGGCGGGCGGGCTCCATTCGTTCCTCTGTGGGAAGAGGGACTCAATGACTCGCTCCAAGAGCTGTGGCTGCAGGCTACAGGTCAGAGGGGGAGCGCAAGCTTGGAGCTTCTTGCGAATTGCCCGGTATGGCCTGCCCCAGGGATCTCTGTCCAGAGTCCGCAGCCACTCGTTCCAGCACGCCTCTTTTGCCCGAGCTATGCCCACCTGCAGGGCCTTGCAGGCGGACCGGTAGGAGTCGTACAAGGCGTCCTCTTCCGCCTGGTCTCTTCTTCTCCTCCGTCTATAGTGGCTGTATTGGCGACGTGTGCTGACGCAGGCACTCCGTAAGTCGCGGAGCTCAGGATGCCACCAATACAGATGTGGCCTCGGCCGGAACGGCTTCGCTCTTGGCATTGCTGCGTCACAGACTCGCGTCAGCCCTCCAACCCCGTACGCAGCTTCCGAGGTTGTGGGACGCAAAAGAAATGTCTACAATAGACCCACCGTTCCATCGCACACATGTATTTGTGGTGCCCCGGTTCAAGAGCGACAGGCCCGTTGACGCTACCCAATCCTCCATCACCCTTCCTCTAGCGTCTGTTGCGGGAGCCCCCCAGGTTGTCGACTTGGCGTTAAAGTCACCAGCCACCAGGACAGCGTGGGACGACACCTGAGCGACTAACGCTCCGACCTCTGCGAGCATTGTCTTAAAGTCGGCGAGACACCGACTTGGAGGAGCGTAAACGCCGATGACGGCGATGCCGTCCACAACGCCGAGTGCGTATCCACTCCCTCTCCGGATTCCCTTGAAGCCCGTAAAATTCGGAGCAATTATCGCAACCGAACTGTCGAGGTCGCCCAGCCAATAGTCTCGATCAGGGATTGCGTAGGGCTCTGTGTTGTTGTTGTTGTTGCGTGTGTCTGTAGTGTCAGAACACTATCGCCACCTTAATACCCCACTGTGCCATGCTCTCGAGCAACAGATCTTGAGCTCTTGCACAGTGGTTTATATTGGCCTGCAGGTATTTCGTAGGAGAAATTTAATTGACTGTTTCCGTACCATCCTCCGCTTGTAGGCCCGTTTTGTTGGCCTCGGGCTGTTTCTTCTTGCCCACTTGTTTGCCCTTCACTTTGGAGCCGGGGCCCTTGACGATATCGGGGCACTTTTTGTCACCAATTGAATGATTTGCAGGTCGGTTCGCTACAGCGCAAATGGCGCAGTTAGGCTCGGCACGGCATTCCTTTCTTGTGTGCCCCGACCGGCCACATCGGTAGCATATGCCACTACGGTCATTTTCGTGCTTGCATTTGGCACCGACGTGCCCGGCTTCTTGGCACCGATAGCACCGGAGGGGTCGAGGCTCGAGCAACCTTACCCTTGCGGTGACCCAGCCTACGCGGAGTTTTCCCTCTTTTATGATTTCTTTCGCTGCAGTGAGAGGGCAGCTCATCCACATCGACCCGTTTGCAGCCAGGGATCCTGTCTTAATCTCTTTTGGCTGACATCGACCTTCAGCAGCCAACGCTTGAGCGACCTCCTCGGGAGTGACGGAATCGTCAAGCCCCATGATCCTTAGCTCAGTTCGCTTTGTCGGCCTCTGTATCTTCACGGTGCTATCGCAAAGGACCTCCCGTAACTTACTCGCGAGCAAATCGGGCTTTTCGCTGCTTGCTACTCCTGGAACCTCAAGGATCTTGGCACCCGTCGCACCCGTTCTGAACTTCAACGTTTCAATGCCCAGATCCTTGAGGTTGATCTTCTGACGGGCTTCCGCAATGACAGAGGCGTAGGTGACCCCTTTTTCCTCTGCCTCCGGTTGCAGTGTTATAGCGACCGCCGAAGATGTTGGCGCTCGCAACTTCTTCTGGGTTGTGGCTGTGCCAGAGGGAGAGGTCGCATCTTTTTTTGGCTTTTTCCCTCTCTTAACCACCATCGTCCAGGCCTTCTCCCTTGGTACTGTAGGCGCAGACTGTCTCCCTGAATTCAACGAAGGTTGTGCCGCTGGTCCCACTTTCCTGTTGGTTGCAGGAGTTGACTTCTCCACCGGTTTGGAAGACACTTGTTCAGGTCTTTTGGGCTTTTTCGTCTTTTTTGACGTCACGGATCGGTTGGCCGTTGAGGCTGACATCATTGTCTTTGAGGACGACGCACTCCCATTCAACCCTACGCCTGATTCCGCCTGATCTGTGGCCAGTGGCAGCTGAAAACATATTTCTGGTAGGAGCCTGCCAGACGCTTCCAGTCTCTGAAACTGAGTGTTGATCATCGAGCTGACACCCACCATGATCTTCTTCACCAGTGCATCCTCGGCCTCCTGCGTAAAATAAAAAGGGGCTGGAGCGGATTTTGCACTCATTTCTCGCCTTATATCGGCCACTTCTTGTCTCAGTTCTGACATTTCAGAGTGGAGCTGGGCGTTTTTAGTTTTAAGGCAGTCGTTTGCCTCTTGTAGCCGCCTCATTTCTTCTGTTGTGGTCCGCTGGTACAAAACATCTAACATTCCAGAGATGGTCTCCGCTGAATCATTTAGTACTTTTACCTATGCCTATGCCTAGTCCTGCTATAAATCACAAGTGCATTGAGTTTTGTCACGGAAAATGATTAAACAACTAAAACAACTATAATTATTTGAAATGATGGAGTTATAATATTGTAAATTTTCAGGATTTACCTCGTCGGAGATTAAAATTTATTTTCTTTGTTGAATTTGTTTCTTCTGTATTTAAAATATATATTTCTCCGATGTTATCGGCTCTCGGTGCACTAATTACAAGGCTGAAAAAATGTTTTTTTTTATTATCCCTAATAGGTATATCTCTATATCTCTATTTATTTATCTCTATATACATAAAAATGAATCGCTGAATGTGTTGCTAAGCGCAAATCTCGAGAGGGGCTGAACCGATTTCGCT
The DNA here is from genome assembly GCA_905220545.2 of Melitaea athalia. Classification (NCBI taxonomy): domain Eukaryota; kingdom Metazoa; phylum Arthropoda; class Insecta; order Lepidoptera; family Nymphalidae; genus Melitaea; species Melitaea athalia. Next base: position 18,351,521 of record HG992182.1, read on the forward strand.
AATTCTTTTTTTATAATATTCCTTGAAGTACGAAGATAGTTCTTACGGAGAGAAATATTTAAAAAAATTCCTAAAAAAGTCTAAAAACAACAATTTTCTATATTTCCATACAAATGATTCGTAATAATACTTAAAAGTAAATTTGAACTTTAAAACCATACCATAAAGTTGAAGTGTTAGTGGAGGGGTTCCGGGAAGGAAGAGTATTTAAAAAAATTAAAAAATCGACTGTGAGGCGGTACGACGTTCGCCGGGTCAGCTAGTCTATATATTTATTATATAAAAATGAATCGCTGAATGTGTTGCTAAGCGTAAATCTCGAGATCAGCTGAACCGATTTCGCTAATTCTTTTTTTTATAATGTTCTTTGAAGTACGAGAATGGTTGGAAAAATTTAAAAAATTGCCTCAAAAAGTCTAAAAACAGCACTTTTCTATATTCCCATACAAAAACTCGTAATAATACTTAAAAGTCAATTTGAACTTTAATTCCATACCATAAAGTTTAAGAGTTAGTGGAGGGGTTCCGGGAAGGATAAGTATTTAAAAAATAATCGACTGTTAGGCGGTACAAAGTTCGTCGGGTCAGCTAGTCTTATCTATACTAATATATAAAGCTGAAGAGTTTGTTTGTTTGGTTGTTTGTTTGTTTGTTTGTTTGTTTGTTTGTTTGAAGATTTGAAAAATTCTTTCACTGTTAGATAGCCCATTTATCGAGGAAGGCTATAGGCTATGTATAAGCTAGTAATATTATAAACTAGCTTCTGCGCGCGACTTCGTCGGCGTGGACACCGCTCCTATTGGTCTTAGCGTGATGTTATATAGCCTATAGCCTTCCTCGATAAATGGGCTATCTAACACTGAAATATTTTTTCAAATCGGACCAGTAGATCCTGAGATTAGCGCGTTCAAACAAACAAACAAACAATCAAACAAACAAACTCTTCAGCTTTATTATATTAGTATAGATGTGAATGTAAGTTTGTTTGTTACGCTTTCACGCGAAAACTACTTAACCGATCATCATGAAACTTTGTACACATATTTTTGGAGGTATTAAAAGTAACATAAGATAGTTATTATTATTATTATTAAAAAAAAACATAAATACGAGCGAAGACGCGGGTAAAAGCTAGAATAAAATAAATTAAAAATTTGTAGTTTTGGTCGATTTCTCTATCTGTTTACTTAACAGTATTTAAGTAGTTCATTTTTTTTAATAATATGTAATTATTGTTAAATGAAATTGATTTTAAATAAAAAAAGAAATTATTTATCACTTTGTGATATATTAATAATAATTTTGGTAATAAATTATCGTTAAATACTTACTCATTATTTAAAAAAGCCATGCTGTAGCCAAAATATGAGCCATTACGTAGATGATTCTGGCTGATAACAACTTCTTCTTCGCAAAGTGTCATCGTAGGTTTCATGTGCCATAACATAATCGTAAATAGTATTTCTGAAAGTAATTTTTATAATTGATTGATTGATTGATTCAGCTTACACAATTGACCCTTGATAATGTTCAAACTTATAATTTAAACTAGCGACCTGCTCCGGCTTCGCACGGGTGCAATGCTGATACTAAATATAAAATATAAAATAAATATTTGCAATCTAAGCGCAAAAAATGTGTTTATTTACGACATCACATTAGAAAACTTTAAAACTATCAGTGTTCCTCTACTATATTATGCATGTATTATACATATAAACCTTCCTCTGGAATCACTCTATTTACTAAAGAAAACCGCATCAAAATTCGTTGCGTAGTTTTAAAGATCTAAGCATATATACAGACAGACAGACAGCGGGAAGAGACTTGTTTTATAATATGTAGTGATTAATTATGATCGAATTTCGACCACTATTTCCATTAAAAACATAACTATAATGTAAATTTAAACACGTTAATGAAAACAAAAGTTTCTGTTGTACGAATATAAGGAAAATAATTTACCGTAATACTAAAATAACTTTTAAAACATTAAAGTTACTCACGTTTCATTATGTTATTAATTTATACACCACATTTGTTGAAAATCAAAGTTATACTGACTTATATTAGTATATATGATGTTATTTACTCAGAGTGACTAGCATCGAATATGCGTAATCACATGTAAAAATAAGGATGCGACACATGTTTATTCATGAAATATTTGTGAAAGCAGAATTTAAGACGTTTTCTTAAAATTTATATGCGTATATCATAAGAGTTACTTAAGCGTTTCCGCGTATTTACTCGTAGATAATACGGATAGATGGGAGAATTTACTGCTGCGACGAGAATGAAACTACATGTAAACAAGTTAATAATTTGAATTTTACTTAAATAGAAAAATATTTCTAAATTTTTTACTATACCAACATTAGATAATAATCTATTATTCTTCATTAGATTTTCATTAAATTATATTCTTATAAATAAGAAAAAAAATTACTAATAATATAATATGGACTAGTCCTGAAATAAAAGTTTATTGTTATGATTAAAATCCAGCGCTATTAACGGAAACAGTAAGATAACGATATATCGTTAGTATTATCAAATTAGTTATTTAGTAAATTAATTTGCTCTAGTATGTGATTATCGTCGGAGAACGTGTTTTTAGGGTTCCGTACCCAAAGGGTAAAAACGGGACCCTATTACTAAGACTTCGCTGTCCGTCCGTCCGTCCGTCTGTCATCAGGCTGTATCTCAAGAACGGCTATAGCTAGAGAGTTGAAATTTTCACAAATTATGTATTTCTGTTGCCGCTATAACAAAAAATACTAAAAACAAAATAAAATAAATATTTAAGGGGGGCTCCCATACAACAAACGCGATTTTCTTGCCCTTTTTTGCTCGATATCAATAATGGCAACAGGTAGGCACTTGAAATATTCACAAAATACTCAGTTGTATTTTTACTTTAATAATCTATACTAATCTATACTAATATATAAAGCTGAAGAGTTTGTTTGTTTGTTTGTTTGTTTGTTTGTTTGTTTGAACGCGGTAATCTCTGGAACTACTGGGCCGATTTGAAAAATTCTTTCAGTGTTAGATAGCCCATTTATTGAGGAAGGCTATAGGCTATGTGTCATCTCGCTAAGGCCAATAGGAGCGGAGTCCACGCCGACGAAGTCGCGCGCAGAAGCTAGTAAATAATAAAATTAAAATAAAATTAATAGTTAAGGGGGGGGGGGGGCTCCCATACAAAAAACGTCATTTTTGACTATTTGACGTCATTTTTGATTTTATACGTTGGTGGGACAAAATAAAATTGCGAGAGATAGAGAGTATAAGAGTATATAAGAGTTTCGCTCTTATTTTCTTATGAGATTTATGTGATTTTTACGTATGTAAGAAGATTTTAATCTTTTGTTACATTACAAACATATTTAGGAACAATACCTATGAAACAACTTTATCACAAACTAGCTTCTGCGCGCGACTTCGTCGGCGTGGACTCCGCTCCTATTGGTCTTAGCGTGATGATACATAGCCTATAGCCTTCCTCGATAAATGGGCTATCTAACACCGAAAGAATTTTTCAAATCGGACCAGTAGATCCTGAGATTAGCGCGTTCAAACAAACAAACAATCAAACAAACAAACTCTTCAGCTTTATTATATTAGTATAGATAAAGCTGTGTTTACTCGCAAACAAAAATAAATAAATAATAATAATAACGAAGTAGACGAAAAAATAGTCAAGTCAATACGCGCTACTCAAAAAGTTGTAATCTGATCTCGATCTAATTTAAACAAGACTACATGACAAGTATTAGCTTTCGATTAAAGTAAAAATCATTAAAATCGGTACACCGAGTAAAAAGCTATGCAGTTATATTATAAGGTCCTTTTTAGGAAGTCGGTTAACAAAATTACAAACTACTTTAAATATATATTTACAAACTTAGTTTCTACGTAGTATTTATATTTGTACTATTTACAATATCGTTTAATTGAAAAATCATTATAATTGCTAACTTTCGAATTTATTTATCTCCGTCTTTCTTGCGGGGTTATAGTGAAGTTTCGTGTTTTTTATTATTTGAAAATATAAAAGGAAATAAAAAAGTTTAAGCAATACAAATTGTTAAATACATAATTATGGTCTAAGATCCGAGAAGCTAAATCTTCCCTCATCTGTTAATTAGATGAAACAATTTTTTAAAAAAATGTTTCATCTAATTAACAGATGAGGGAATATTTTGTTATACACCGGATCCTAGACCATTACAACTTTTTTACAATATAACTAAAAAAGCCCTATTTATTTCAATTATTTTTTTAAAATTGGAATAAGTTCACAAACAATTTAAATAATGCAATTTGTTTATCACAATTTTAAATATAACATATTTTTATATGATAAACACACCTATTATATGTATTCAACGAAAAAATTCTTTAAACTTAGTGTGTTTTTTGGGTTTCAGCGGTGTAATACCCTTAAGATTAGGATGCGTGATCAATGATCATTCCCTGTGTTAATGTGGCCTACATGAATGTTCAGCATCTTGTATAGGTACCCTTTTCAAGTGTCTCAAACTCGTATGTTCTATCAATGACGTCCTTCTTAGCACAATCTCCAATCCTGTAAATATTGACTGCTAAGTCCTTTTTGTCCTTTTTTTGTACAAATATATCAAACGAAATAGAATTACGAAAATTATTCGAAAACGGGATATTTACCATGTTTATTATTTTCGCTTTAACAAAACACGGGACAATGGTAGGGGTCAAAGTAACGATAGTGATCAGTGTTTACGCAGCAAACGTGTGAGAAAGGAGGTAGTACGGTATGGATTCTCCTAAAGACATCAATATCTAACCGCAAAATTCAGTCTCGTGAACAAGACATTCGCAGTTAATGTCGAAATATCGAGCTCCGCAAAGCGAAAATAATAAACATAGTAAATATCCCGTTTTCGAATAATTTTCGTAATAGAAGTAACCATGTTAATCTAAAATCTGAAATAGAATTAACCTGCAAATAAACGTGCTGAATGTTCTAACATAATTTAGCTGAGATTGGGCATTTTCCATAGGATTTATATTTTAGCCGGAAATCGAGATAAACCGTTTTTTACCCTTAAACCCCCCCTCCCCCTCCCTACCACTTTCTGACCTCAGGTCGCCCGTAATTTATTTTTCCTTTAATATTCACTGAATTCTCTTTATTTTACAATGGGTGTCATCCTACTATAATTTTTTTTGTTTCAAAAGCTAGAAGCGTCATAGGGAAACAACATGCAGTGGAACAATGTGGTGGATTAAGCTCCTATATGGAAAAATCCTTTCCCCAACAGCGGTACAACGTTAGGCTGAATCGATCAATTAATTCTAAAAATTACTTTCAGAAATATTATTTACGATTATGTTATGGCACATGAAACCTACGATGACACTTTGCGAAGAAGAAGTTGTTACATTTTTATTATATGTATTGATTAATTATTTAAAGCGTTACAAGCTGAGTGATATGCAATGGTTCTGCGGTGTTTGAATCCAATCATTTTTCCAACGTATTGTGCTTTCTATTTTCAAGAGTGGTGATGAGAAGGACATTAATAATTATCGACAAATTGCGATCCTTATCTATTATATATATGCTATATCAAAAGTACTTGAAAAATTGATGAATAAAAGAAAAAATGATTACAGGAAATGATTTACAGCTTATTTTGAGCATTTTAATTTAATTTCACCTGATCAGTACGGCTTCAGAAGGGGCAAGTCTACTTCGGATGCTGTACTAGATCTTGCAAACAATATTGTGGAACATCTAAATAATGGAGATAATGTATGTACTCAAGATATTCTTAGACCTTGCAAAGGCTTTCGATACTGTTCCTGTCAACCTCTTGAGATGATGGATTGTCAGAAGACATCAGCTGAAATTTTTCTGTAGTTACCTTTCAGGCCAGTCTCAACAAACCACAATTAAAAATTGAATATTAAAATTATTTATTGACACATTATTTTATTTTTAACTTATTTTAGAACGCATTGCTTCAACTTCCATAAGTTGAAATGAATCTGTCATCAATTTACCGCATTTAATTTAAAAATAAATAAGGAAAGACTAAAGCTTCTGTGCGACATTATCCTCCTTATTTCTAATAATATTACTCATATATTAATTATACTCATTAAAAGCGGTAAATAAGGTCAATAATCTTGACTGAATATTTGGTAATAATATGTTTTTTGTCAGTTTGATTTTTAGCATTCTTTTGGAATCATAAATGATTAATAAGAACATAATAATAATAAGACAGATCCATTTTTGTACATTGGAGATAATAATAATTAATTACTAACAATATATATAGACTGCGTTTGCATTCTAACATATTAGTAAAGCAATGGACTATGTCTGAAACAAAACTAGGCAATAAAATAAAAAATGACTTTTGTACCTTATTTATTGACTACTTAATGATTTTGGACTCTAAAGCCAAAAATGTTTTTATTTTTTCATTTAGCCTTTCGGGAGGTATTACTGGATTGATTATGATTACTAAATCGCTTTGAATGTAAGTTGGCGTGATTTGAGTCCATATTAGCTAGGACCACTATGTACGTTATTGCAGCTGTAAAGCAGATCTGTGACTGAAGTTCCTTTGGTGACTAAGGTGGCTCTTGGGGAGTGTCGGGAGTAGAGTCGGTAGCAGTCGTAGCTAGGGTCGGTTGCAGTCGTCTATAAGCTACGGTGAACGTTTACCATCACAATATGAGCCGTACGCTTGTTTGCCGCCCTAGTCGTATAAAATAAGTAACGAGTTTTAAAGTTTTAGCCATATAAGGCGATTCATACAAGAGAATAGCTGACTTAAGAATTTCGGAATCCATTGTACCAGCCAGTTCTGCTAATTTACATTCGATCAATAAATCCAATATACATTTTTATTTTAAAATAATTGTAATTTTAATGCGGTTGAAAATGAGTTTTGACGTGTAATTTTAATTGTTTCATACTTTTTTATCAATACGATGTCCAGGAGTTTTCCTGTTTATTACGAGGATAACATTAGCCTTCCTATACTCGCGCATTGGTCTCACAGACCGACAAATCAATAATTCGTTTGTCTTTTTTTTCAAAAATTACAATCACTAAAACCTTACTCTTTCCAGTAGCTTCTTAATTTGTCGTTAGGCATTGATCAGTGCAGCGCTAACGCTGGTATTTGGTGTGTTTCTAAGGTTATCGGCCTGTGAGGCCGACGCGATTACAGGTGTTATTATTTTTGGTAACTTACTAAATATTTCAATTGACTTTAGTGGTGTGTAATACTTATTAAAAATAATAACTAGCTTTATTTATGAACCATTTTCATTCGAATTTCAGGAAATACGGACACTATCCGCCTACCCGCAGTAGAGCAGCGTGGAAGATTAAGTTCTGGTGTTTTTTCTACATGGAGAAAGAGGCCTATGCCCAGCAGTGGGATATTACAGGCTGAATCGAGTTGATGATTGATGGTGAAGTGGAGAGTGGGTGATTCGTCAGACAAAGTTTGTCAGGTGAAGAGGTCTCGCATACTCATCTGCAAACTGCTATGTCGCTAAAAGATACAACAACTAGATGGAGCAAAAATAGTAAATCTTCTACTGTCAGAACAAGGTCATAAAAAGCTATGCTACGAAAGGGGCGATAATACGGTAGACAACTGTGCGAAACCTGTAAATGGGCTAGCTAGAGAAATTAATCTTTGGTCTATGGTTAATTTTACAGTCTAATAAATGTCGAAGGGATAAATACGTATAATGGGTGTTTCTTAGGGGTTCACAACTTTGAGTTTGCAACACTAGTTAAAAAAAAAACAATAATCATGCTTTAAAAAAAATTACAATAACAAAGACGAGATCAAATCCCGGTCTGAGACACCGTGCCCCAGTATATGTGTAATGCTTTTCCGCGCGAGTATACGAAGGTTAAAATGAATAGCATTATCCTATTTATTATTTATCCCTTTAATTCGAATGATGACGGTTGTCATTATTAATAATTTTCCTAATATTTAGAAAAAGTTATGATTTAACCATAATTAAGAGAGCCACGATGAAAGGTGAGTTTAATAAATAGATATTAAATCTTACTTTTTAGTTATTATTACTTTTGAAACTCAATTTGTGATAAGCAAACAGAATGAAAATATCATTTTTGTATTTTATGTGAATGATAAAAATCTGAATAAATTTTTATTATTAAATAGATTTCATTATATACTCGTACATTTGTATTTTCTGGGAAAATTAAACGTATTTATTATTTTTCAGGCAATGGCAAGCAAGGCTTAAGAAGTAAAATTGGATTTTTTCATACGCTGCTAATATTTTTAAGCGTCGAAGATATCAATGGATTACATTTTTTTCATGAACATTCGTACATCGAGCTATATTCGCCGGATCTAAACGTTGATTTCGGGTTTTCCATTGCTTATCAAGCTAACCTAAAAAGTTTAGGTAAGTGACATATATTTTTTACCATACGTTTTTTGTGGTTTTTAATCGACTTTGAAAAAAGAGGAGGTTCTCACTTCAGCTGTATTTTTTATGTGTACCTTTTTAGTGGGTGTACTGATTTTGATATTTTTCTTGTTCGAAATCTGGTGCTTGTTGTGTAGTCCTATTTAAATTTGATCGAGATCTGACGAGTGCATTTTGAGTTATTACTAATAATCACTGGCGGATCCAGGGGGGGGGGTCACGGGGGTCATGACCCCCCCCCCCCCTTGGCTGTGTCCAGGACCTAGGTGGACCTCTAATTAAAATTGTTAAACAAGATTTTTGTCACAATATAGGTATTTTTAAGTACATTACCTACATAGATTAATAAAATACCTACTTTTTACCTGTAGGTATCTATCATTATAAAATTTAAATTATAACTTCTTTTTACTTGACCACGACTTTGTGACCCTGGCGCCTTGACCATGACTGTGACCCTCCCCCCCCTCCGCCCTTGCTAATAATGTGTATCGTACTATACTTTTCGATGTAAATTAAAGATGTTTTTTTTTGTTTAATAATAAACAAAATTATACCTTTACATGGTCAGTATTTGTAAAGTAAAAAAAATCATATCCATAATTTAGAAGATTCAAAGCAAGTAGTTTTTATTACAGATATTTTGCAATCTCTGTACTAAAAAGTGTTTACAACTTTACACACTTTTAAAAAATTAACATAATGTTTAGGAATTCCCGGCCAGTAGTTTTTAAAGCGTGTTGAGGTAAATTACTGTCAAAACGATACACTGTATAAAACCAGTAAATTTAGGGAAAAAAGCAATTTACTTACTAACTAATAATAATAATAATAATAATAAAAGCCTTTATTAACAATCTTATATGTTACATTCCATCTTATAACTACTTATTTACTACTTTTTAATACTAAACATGGTTTATGAAAGCAACGTAATTAAATTTTACTATTTGTATTAGACACCGGTTTCCTGATTGTCTTGCTCTTTGGCATAGGCCTCCCCAAGCGTTCTCCACAAGGATCTATCCCGTGCTATCCTCATCCAGCATGGTCCTGCTACCTCCTTTATATCATCCTCCCATCTTCGATACTGCCTGCCTTTACTTCTCTTTTTATATCTAGGGCACCATTCTGTCACTTCGTTCGTCCACTTTTCTGTTTTATTTCTTGCTAGATGACCTGCCCATTTCCATTTCAGTTGTTTGATTTGGTATTTTATATCTTTAATCTTGGTTTGCTTTCTGATAATTTTTAATCTAATTTTGTCTTTTAATTTTATGTTGAGTATGCTTCTTTCCATCCGGTGTTGACAAGTTTCTAGTGTTTTGATATTTTTCTTTGTACAACTCCATGTCTGACATCCGTAGATCATGCTAGGGAGAACGCATGTATTAAATATTTTCTTCTTCCCTTCTATTGGTATTTCCGAGTTTTTAAATATATCTTTTAGAGCCCAGTATCTCTTCCATCCTAGGTTTATTCTGTTTTGAATTTCTTTTGTTGTGATGTCTGTTGGAGATATTATTTGTCCTAAGTATGTATATTCGTTAACATATCCCAATTCAGTAGCATTAACAGGTTTGATGGGAATTTTGACGTAGTTTGTCATTACCTTTTTTTAGCGGTATTTATTGATAGTCCCACCTTTTCGCTTTCGTTTATCAATTGCTCTATCATAACCTGCAGAGTGTAAGAATCACCACATATTAATACAAGATCATCTGCGAATCTTAGATGGTTTAGTAATACTCCATTAACATTAATACCATATTCCCTCCAATCTAGTAGTCGAAATATATTTTCTAGGGTTGCCAAGAACAGTTTGGGTGATAAGGGATCCCCCTGTCTAACTCCCTTCTTAATGGGGAAACATTCTCCTATCTTTTCCGTGCGTATTTTAGCTGTCATATTTTTGTATATGTTTTTAATTATGTTAATGTATTTACTGTGGACCCGTTGTGCGGTGAGGGCTTCCCATATTTTTTCATGTTTTAGCGAATCAAATGCCTTATTGTAGTCTATGAATGCTAAGTAGTAGTTTATTCCATATTCATTACATTTCTGGATCATTTGTTTGATGGTATGAATGTGGTCGATGGTTGAAAATCCACTTTGGAACCCTGCCTGTTCTTTTGGCTGATTCTCGTCAATAGACTTTGTTATCCGGTCCAGTATTATCTTGGAGAAAATTTTGTACACGTTGGACATTAGCGAAATGGGTCTGTAGTTCGATATATCATCTGTTCTCCCTTTCTTGTGAAGTAAGATTATAGTAGATGTGGTCCATTGGAGGGGTATATATTCAGTTTTTAAAATTTCGTTAAAAAGATTTGTCAGTTTGTACTTACTAACTATGAATTTCCAAATGCTACTTTTTTGAAATTATTTTATTATTTTTATTTGTTTAATTCATGTTCTTTATAAGACTAATAAAAAAAATTGAAACTTTATATCAGCATTAAAATAGTACAGTGTTGCATTCGTTTCTGGATTTAAATATTTTTAATTATTTTTAACTGCTTTTACGAATAATATAAATAATTATATTATTTAGTAATGTATTTTAGATTGTAATTAAAATTAAGTTTTATAAATAAATTTCAGCTGTATCATAAAACCTTAACATTGATAAATTAGAGTTTTTTGTTGTTGTAAAGAGTTAGGTCGAATTAGAACAGAAGGTTGGTATACTTTTTTAAGACTAAATACAAAGTTTTTAAAAGGAAACTAAATTACGAAACCATCTTTTAAAACAATAATTTTGTGTAATTTATAGTTTGGATCATTAAAAAAAAATGTATGTTATGCTCTAGTTATTGGTGCACCTCATAGTGGCTTAGATGGCAAAGTGTACACGTGCCCCTTAGACGAAGCTGTAAAACAAAAGAAGTTTTCATGCAACAGTATTAATATAGACATAGATAAACTAGCTGGCAACTACAGTAGACGTGAGTATCGTTGACTAATATATTTTCTTTTATATATAACTAGGTCGGCAAACAAGCGTACGGCTCACCTGATGGTAAGCGATTACCGTAGCGTATCCGATAGCATAGTAGATAGCATAGTAGCGATTAGTAGACGTCTGCAACACCAGAAGCTTCGCAAGCGCGTTGCCGACCTCATCCCCAGTTCTCCCCCCAAGAGCTCTCAACACCTTACTCACCAACAGGAACACAACACCACTTTAAAACAGTATTATTTAGCTGTGGTCTTCTGTAAGGTCGAGGTACTACCCCAGTCGGGCTGCTCCATATTTTAAGCAGGAAATTTTCTGCTGTGCCCTGCCTCAGTTAATTAGCCTACCACATTCATTACTACTTTTGCTCGTCAAATTTTCTATCGTATAAAGTTCCTTAAATATACGAATAAATAGGTGGACACATTGTCTTGTCCATTATTGAACACTAGAACCAACTGATTCTTTCATCTTTTTAGTGTGTCGACAAGTTGCCTACGCTTTGGTTGATTCAGCCTTGTAACATTCCACTTTTAGACATAGGCCTCTTATACTCCATGAAGGAGAAGGGTCGCAGCTTTATCCACCACTCTGCTCTAGTGCGGGTTGGCGGATATATACCCTACGAGAGATGAGTAACGATCCCTATCAGGTGTCGATAACAACCGGGATCGATAGCTTAACGTGCTCTCCGAGGCGCGAATTTGGACAGACAACGAGACCGGAAAAAATATTTGAACAAATAGAAATATCATTTCCGAGTGGAAATCGAACCCGTAACCGCCGGTGTTACACAGCACGCGCAAACACATACTATTGTAATATTTACAAGATCGAGTCAAAATTTTTTTTCAGATGATAGTATAGACCAAGAATTTTGTCTTGGAGCTTCTATATCTGCCACATCAGAGTATATTTTTGTAAGTATATAATTATCGAATTTCAAAGAACTTCTTGTAATTGATTTAAATATATTATATCAAAATTACTCTTCTATTACAGAAAATCTGTAATGAATTAACTTCTTTCAATATTTTTGTTATAATCCTCAATCGATGATTATTTACGATTGAACGTTTATACACGCACACACTTCTTCAGCCTACTGCAGTCAACTGGTCTCCTTATAGCGCCAAATATCCTGTTTTTTCGCAATAATTATCAAGTCTCAATATTGAAGTTTATTGTTTTGAACACTTACAATAAAATAATACTTTAAACGTGTTGTCTAGTCATGTTGCAATATATTAAAGCTTAATATTGATATTGGTTTACAAAATAAATTTAAACAACAATGGTATTGAATATTTTTAGACATGTGCACCGTTATGGACGTCGGACTTTGTAGATGGAACTAAGACGAAATTTGGTGCACTTGGTACATGTTTTATAACGAATGGCACGTACGCAAGCCGATATAATGGATTATTCGAACAGTATGTACAACAAACATACGAAGAGAGGCCTAAAATTGGTGTGTTAAGCGTGGCTATTTGGTCATATTTTTATCATCTCATTTAGTTTATAATTGTATACTAATCTGAGTATTTTTTGTCAATGGTTTGGGATTTAGTTTCCACAAACTTTTTGACTAAAACATAATTATATATATAGAGTTATACTCGATTGGCAACTTAATGTTGTCAGTCGTTCTGATTAGAATTATGAATTTGCTTACCTACTGAAGTCAGAATAATGGAATCAACAATGTAGTTGAATAATTATGCTTATTTCTAATGATAAGTTAGCTATATTAGATTGTGTCTATATTTTGTAGATAACATATATGGAGGCATCGGTTGGAATACTCTGTATGATCCGGTCAACAAATTGATCCTCATTGCCAAACCCTCTCTTACCAGCAGTATAAGCGTCATGAATTCGAGCGACCCGTTAGGACCTACAAAAGCTGTGTTCTTGGGCGAAAAATTAATTACGTATTATTTTCTAGGTATGTATATGAATCGTTGTTTTTTTTCTCATTAAAAAACATATTTTTATATCACTAGGGTGTTAAACAAGCGTATGGAACGCCTGATGATAAGCGGCTACACAAGCGGCTTTGTTACCAAACTCATACCCGCTGTCACCACTCTACTACTGCTCCTTCGAAAACTGTGATTACCATACAACACATATAGGTAGGGATCCCTAGTACATTTTTTTAATCTGATCAGTATCAAGCTAATTTTCCGTGAGTAGCTTCATTTTGATGAGACGAACAAAAAGTTCCTCTTCGAAAACTCTCGATTGTGGTAGATAATAGAGTTAGCAGGAGGTAGAGCAGCAGTGAGCGTAGGACCGGGATAACGTACCACGCAATTTGGAGGACAATATTACCATCAAATTATATAAATATTAAGTAACTAAAAGAAAAAAAAAATCAGCTGGTTAGTAATAATTTTTGATGACCTTACGAGGTCACCAACTTGATGACCTCGTAAGGTCATCAAAAATTGATTTTTTTTCTGATTTTTTTTTCTTTTATTTAGTTAATATTTATATAATTTAATAGTAACATTGTCCTACAAATTGCGTGGTACGTTATCCCGGTCCTACGCTCACTGCTGCTCTATCTCCTGCTAACTCTATTATCTACCACAATCGAGAGTTTTCGAAGAAGAACTTTTTGTTCGTCTCATCAAAATGAAGCTACTCACGGAAAATTAGCTTGATACTGATCAGGTTAAAAAAATGTACTAGGGATCCCTACCTAATAGTATTGCAACGTTACTCGAGAGCGCTATCATTTGATTGTCATCTTTTGTAAGGTTGAGATCGTATTTGATCAGTCGGGGTGCTTCAGATTGTGAGCAAGACATTTTCTGCTGTGCTCTACCTCAATACATTACTGGACTGAGTAAAAACAGTGGACAACTTTAGCAATATATTTATTTTTATACTTTAAGTATAATATATTGAGTATCCACATTTTGAAGCTAGTAGCATTAGGTATTGCTACTAGTTATCATGCTACCTGCCGCTACTATGTTTTGTGTTAATGTTTCCTTTATGTCTACAGACGTTGTCAATTATTTTTACCCGAGGTCATAATTTTATCTATTTTTAGGCTCGTTTGCTGCTGGTGTATTTTTTAAAAATTATAACATATTATACGCGTTTGGTATGACATCGCAGAGCAGACACGCAGGTGCAGTAAGTGGCATTTTGTATTTTAAATTGATATTAAGCAGAAGAAAATTTTAATTCGTTGCAATTAATATATACAGATGTAAATGGGAAAATCTTTGTCATAATTTTATTTAGCTTATATACAAAATATCGAAGGGAGCAATATTGATCTAATACTGCAATATATTGTTATATATATTACAAATTCAGATTTACACGTACAATTATACTTTCAGATTGGCTTCTTACATTACGATACTAGTGAGAATGTGATGAGAATACTACAAGGTAGAATTAAACCGATTATAATAGAAGATAATTCAATTAATTCAATGTATGGTGCGTCACTCCATAGCGTTGATGTAAACGGCGATGGTTATTCAGAATTGTTGGTCGGTGCACCAGCGCAGACAAACGACTTGGTCATGTATGAACATGGTGCTGTGCATTTCTATTCAGGAGGAGGAGGGGTATTTATGTTCTTTCATCATTTTTTGCCATCATTTTACTCTGTCCTTTTTATTATTTTTTTATTTTCGAAATGTCTGAAAAGTTTGATCAGTTCTCATTTATTGGTTGTGATTTTTTATGGAACCAATGCTATTGAATGCTATTTGACCTTTGACATTATTTATAATCTGTTCTAAAGTATGCTTGTATTGGTTTCATGGTATTTTCGTTATCATCGAAAACAAAATTTAATTTAAAGACAAATGTTAGCACTTAAAAATTTCTCGGTTTTTACGGTGTTTTTGCAATTAATATAGGTATTATTTAACGTTGTAAAAAAAAAAAATATTTTAACGTACGGATAAAAGCAGCAATAATAAGATATTACTAAAAAAAAAAAAACATTTTTTGATAACAATTTTTAAAAATTTAATTTTTTGTTAGTTTAAAAAAATTATAATTAGCAAAATAATAAACTTTGATAAATTTTTATTGCATAACTTTATTAAGTATCTAAATGAGAAGAGCTCCACGAAGCCAAAAAATTTTTAGACCAATTATTTAAACTTTTATGCCGTAATTTATAAAAACAGAGATTGGAAAATAAGTAGTTAATTAACAATGGTGTAACTTTTTGAAAAATCGTAACGACCTCGCGGAGTACTATTTTCAGCGTTAAAATAAATTATAAATAATAGAGATAGAGTTCTGAGAATTCAGCCTTTTCTATTGGAAATTTCCTCTTCTTTCAGGATTTTTTTTTAAACTTCCTTCATTTAGATTATTTTAGAAATTATTAACGAAAAACTAAATACCTTCCTTTTTTTCTTATTTTGGTAATAACAATCGCAATTTTTAATGTGCTAATAAACCCTCAAAAACATTTTTCTAGACATCATTCAGAATCGAATGAGCTATCACCCATATTTTTAGGAGCATTATCTCTATTTAACACGTTTTTGAACTTGTTGACTACACTATAATATGGACCAGTCTAATCATTGCCATTCAAAGCATGCTAAAATTTTTATGATATCATTTTTATAATGATAACGAAAGACTAGTAGTAGTAGTTATAAATGAATTTGCATTATTACAGTCTTCTTCTAAAAGTGATTATGACCTGTGTGTATATGGTGTTGAAGACGGTTCACGTTTCGGAACAGCTATTGGATCTACTGATATCGATGGAGATGGTCTACCAGGTACTAAAACTTTTTTCACCAATAATCTTCTAGTCCTAAAAAATTTTGAAATAATATGTATCTATAGTTCGATTGTATTAAGTATCTCTCATTTACAGAAATCCATTGGTTTAAATTTTGATATATGTACATATAAACAATTTTGAAGTATTTAAATTTTTAAAGTTATGCTGCTATAACTTACGACCTACAAAAATAAAAGGAGAGATATAAGTAATCAAATACTTATTCTTTTTCACATTTTTTCACAGGGAAACTAAAAATTACGAATGCTTTTTTATTTTTCCTTTCTTCCGAAGATAACAACGTTTATTGGCTTGAGTGAAAAAATTTAACAGTTCAATAGCGGGAATTTTGTTCGGATCAGTTTCCCGTTACGAAAATTTTGATATACAGCATCTTTTACACAAATTGAAAAAGCTTGAAATTTTTTAGAGTTAAGTTAGATACGTATTATATAACAAATTTACCATAATAACTATAATTATTCCAGAAATATTTATAAGTGCGCCCTACGAAAAATCAGGGAAAGGATCTGTATACGTTCTATCTGGTTATATGATCACGAAGTTGTTACAGAATAAAGCAATCAAATTAATCAAGGTTACCGAGTTAACTGATATGCAGAGGATTAGTGATGTACCCTACAAATCATTCGGATTTAGCATCCTGCCTGTTACAGATTTTTATGAAAATGACGGAAAATGTAAGATGAGCTTTTTTATTTATAAAATTAATTTGGTAGTTTTTTTTACCATTTCACACTTATAAGCTCCCAGTAGAATTTGGAAATCGTATAGATTCGGAAATGACTCTTTTACAAGCAACCAGACTGTAGTAGTAGTGTTAGTAGTGACTTGTAATGTTTGGCTAGTAATACTTGTCATGTAAGGTGTCTTGTGATGTAAATAGGTGTGTATTGACAGTACTGAGTGTGTAGTATAGTACTGCTTAATGTGTGGGGATTGAATATGCGATCGCTAAAGCGGTTTTCAGTTACTGTGATCGACTGCGGGTGATATATAGTGCCGTTTTAATTAAAAAAAAATACGACTAGGGTGGTAAACAAGAATACGGCCTATGATTATAACACCTGCAACACCAGAAGCATCGCAAGGACGTTGCCCACCCTACCCCTGATCTTCATTAGTTCTGGTCACCTTACTCACCATATAAACACATATCTATTCAAGAGCATTCAGCTCTAATCCTATATAAGGTTTAGGGACTTCCCCAGATGAGCTGTTCCAGATTTATTTGTTTATTTATTTTTCTTAGTTTAATAAAATTTTTTATTAACTTAGATTAAAAGATAAATTAATGTTTATTTTTAGTGCTGGCCGTTGGATCGCCGAATGATGGTAAGGTGGCTCTATTTCGCAGTATACCGTTTATCAATGTAACTGTTACAGCCTTACTTATAGGAAAGGAGGTAATTCAAATTTTTTTTACTCAACTTTAAATAATTTTAAATGTAATTATATTCTAGTTGCTTTTTATTTTTTAATTTATAAAACACTTTAACACTTAACGGCTTGCATGTAACGAAAAAGAAATGTAATACTTTGAGGAGTTATTGAATTTTTTTTTATTTTTGGCTATATTTGCGACAACAAATGATCGATTTACGCAATAGATGGCTAGAGATAGAGATAGAGGCTTGTATTTATTTGTGTGTTCTATAAAAAATATCAATTGCCAATTTGTTAAGCGATAATTCGATTAAATTTACTTCTTTTATTTTCAGAGAGTAAAAGAAGATGACATGAATTTTACAGTTACTGTATCTGTAAACGTCACATTTCCACCAAAAGCAAATGAAATATCTGGTCGTAAGTATGCATCTGTATCTATACCTACATCTGTATCTGTCTGTACCTGTATCTATATATATCTATATGTATGTTTACCTATATCTATATTTCTATTCTTATTCATTTTGTATAATTAAATATGTTTACTGGTAGTAAATAATAGATTAGTTTAAGCTTGTTTGTTTGCACACGACAACATTGGTCATACAGATGTTTGCCGTGGTCTGGGTGTTTGTGCAGTCCTTCTGGGTTACCCCACCGTGCCTCGGAGAGCACGTTAAGCCGTCGGTCCCGGTTGTTATCATGTACACCTGATAGCGATCGTTACTCATAGTAGGGAATATATCCGCCAACCCGTATTGGAGCAGCGTGGTGGATTAAGCTCCGATCCTTCTCCTACATGGAGAAGAGGCCTATGCCCAACAGTGGGATATTACAGGCTGAATCGTGATCGTGATCGAAGCTTGTTTGTTGCTTTATACGATTATGTCCGTTATTACCTTTTCAGTATAATTTTTAGCTTTCTATTGTTCAGGTTTTCTGTATAATAGATGGATAAATATAAAAAAGGTTTTACTAGACAAAATGCAATTTAATACCCTGACTAATTAGATATGTATTCTATTATAATATTATAATTATGATAGTTGGCATAGTTTCAGTTTGATTTTTAGCATACGTAATAAATAAATTCATCGTATACATACTGTATTAGTAAGCCTCTAGTAAGGACACGTGGAACATCTATACTAAGAAATCGTAGAATCTCTATACTAAGATGATGTTTTAGTAGAATTACTCAATTTTGCTTTCAGAACTCAACGTGAATACGGATATAATTGGAGACCCGGCTGAAATTGCGAATGGTACATACACAATTGATATTACGACAAATGAAACGTTATATACCAATGAGATTTTGGTTCTGTTGGTATGTATTTTTTATTTTTTTTTATTTTTAAAGTTTTTTTATTTTTGGAGTTTACTCCTTAAGAATCTTTTTTCATATAAGGCCCCCAGTATGAAAAAAATATGAGGCGTAAAATCTACTGAACAAATGACCTCGTTACGTTTTTGTGCGCCTTCTATCGGTACTCTATTGTGTTCCAATAGATGGCGTTGCGACGTCCTCTAATAACGTTGTTTGATTCGTTTATTTACCATTTGATGGTAAATAAACCATTTCATTCATTGAATGGCCATTTGATGGTAAATAGACGAGTGGTATTAATCTTTTTATTAGACTAGTAAACCTTTTTTGTGCATATTTAGACAGTCGATCTGAAGGTCTAAACTCCAGTCGTGCGTCGGAGCTGACACACTTTTTTTATTATAAAACTATGGCGGCAAACAAACGTACGGCTCACCTCACCGTAAGCGGTACCTATAGAAGCCTGCAACACTAGAAGCATCACGCAACACTAAACAAAAGCACTTTGCCGACTCTACCCTCAATCTCCCAGGAGCTCTGGTCACTTTACTCACCACAGAAACACAACACTGCTTGAGAGCAGTACCTATTGTTTATGTGTAATCTGTATGTCTGTAAATTTCAAATTACTTCTCTAGTCGGGCTGCTCTAGATTTTGAGCAGGATTTTTCCTGCTGTGCCCCATCACCTTTTTATTTGTAACACTCATCGACACATTTTTTCAATCAAGGCATAGTCTCTCTCTCTGTCTGTCTAAGTATCTCAAATTTTCAAAAGATCACATCCAAATAAATTTGGTCTCCTGTGTTGTAGTGTTCTTGTGGTGAGGATCGGATGTAGAGTAACGAACTTAGAACGGAACACCCTGGTGTTGCAGGTGTCCATAGGCTGCGGGTATCCGTTTACCATCAGGTGGACCGTACATTTGTTTGCCGCCCTAGTGTGCGTTGCTCACTAATGTCTAAATTGTGATGATTGACTTTTTTATTCTTGTACTGGCCCAATGAAAAATGTTGCGAATTGACATTCAACTCTTATTTTTTATACTAACGTTTTTTTGTCTTATAGTTCATTACTAGCAAGCGATTTCAATCAGAGTACACCGTTTATATTATTAACATTTTTTTTAGGATGGTACAGATCCTGGCGACTACAAGTTCAAAGCGAATGTCTCATCAGATATCAGACGCTTTGATAAGCCAGGTAAGAAACAAATACTAATTAAACAATTACTTCGTCTGCTAAAATTTGAATATTCTTGCAAACATTTGATTAAAACTTCTTGAATTTCGTCCCCTCGTATTACTTTATTTTATGTCTGAAACTTATTTTTTACTATTGGATTATAATACTTTTTAAATTAAAAAAAAAACGAGGATTTTTTTATTGACTTCTTTGATAATTTTTTTAATTAGTACTTGTCTGTGTACTTTTTTGTTTTTCTAATCGGTATTTGCTAACTTTATTTAAATAGAAAGAGTCACGCATTGCAAGCCTGAAAAAAATGCTTAACTTATCAGACTGCAGGGTTTCTAGCATAGTAAAACAATGATCATCCTTAAATTAATGTTGTTGGTCACATTTATTAATTTAAAGATTTCTTGTGCACATTGAAAAAAAAGACAGACCAATTATTTTTTTCGGATAAATGGTACTTGCTTATAAAAATAAATCTTGCCGTTTCTTGCTGTTGACAAACTAATAAAGGCATTTGCATCAAATTGTTTGCAACAAATCTATGTTCGCAATAAAATTGGTCATTTGATTCTTATGACACATTTTGTAATTATTTACAGATTATGATAAGTCTTTTTTTATGATAAGTAGTCATAGTAAGTCTGAGACTGTTTTGGACGTTGTACGACGGTGTAAAGGAAACGACTGCGTGCCGCGTTTGTCAATTCAGCGCTTCGAGGCCGACGGGTAACTATTTTTTTCTTATAAAGATAACGAAAATGACATTTTTTAAGAGTATATAATACAGTAATTGCAACCTGACTCAATAGACGTTGTCTGTCGAACTGTTTAACGCGTAAGATAGAAATAATCGTTAGATTTTCAGAAATTTTCTAATTTTTTGCACAATTATCAAAAATTTTCAATTATCAATTACAAAGTACTCGCAACATGAAAGAAATGGCTAAATCTGCGAGGCTGTCTGTAATCTGTGTGGCAATTTCAAAACACAGCAAGGGACAAATTTTTCAAAATCGATTTTTTAGCATTTTTCTTTCCAATGGAGTCGTGTGAACATAATTCGATTATAATTAAAAATAATAATTTTTGTCCCTTACTGTGTTTTGAAATTGGGCAGCCGTGCACCAGCCGTTCTCGAGTTTAATAATAAATAATTATTTTGTTAAATGATGATTCAAATTGTGCCAGGAGCCTACTTCAATAGCTTTTTTTTACTTTTTTGACAAGTAAGTGTAGTTAAAATAACAATATGAAGTAAAAGTTCCAATAAATTTATAAAAGTTATATTCCTCTCAAAATAGATGTCCATATATTATAATAGTCGGCTGTAACCTATAACACAAGCATTGATTTGCTTAAGCTATCGATCCCGGTTGTTATCGACACCTGATAGAGATTGTTACTCATCTCTCGTAGGGTATATGGATAATGGATATATACCCTACGAGAGATGCTGTGTGTTGGTGGATACCAACCCGCACTAGAGCAGAGTGGTGGATTAAGCTCCGATCCTTCTCCTACATGGGGAAGAGGCCTATGCCTAACAGTGGGATATTACAGGCTGAATCGTGATCGAGCTGAGGCTGAGGCGCAACGGTCACAGCACTGGTTTGTAGCTGTTGCGCTGGCGGTTGCGGGTTTTGCCGTGGTCTGGATGTTTGTACAGTCCTTGTGGGTCTCCTCACCGTGCCTTGGAGAGCACGTTAAGCCGTCGGTCCCGGTTGTTATCATGTACACCTGATAGCGATCGTTACTCATAGTAGGGAATATATCAGCCAACCCGCATTGGACCAGCGTTGTGGATTAAGCTTTGATCCTGGGAAAGAGTCCTATGCCCAGCAGTGGGGTATTGCAGGCTGAAGCAAGCGAGGCTTTAACAGATGTGTATATTAAATATACATACCTATTTATCATTTATCTATTATTTACTAATAGCTAATATTTTAAAACTTTTAGCGCCGGGAATGTGTATATGCTTGGGTCGAGAGAATCTGAAAATATCACAGTTGTTGTAAGGAACGATGGTAACGTTACATATGACTCTTGCGCGCGTATCAGAGTAACCGGTGTCAAGGTATTTATAAATATTTTAAATCATAGCAAAATTTTTCGGTCCAGCGCGATTTGAACCCGCGACTTCTGACGTGCCGTGTCATGTGTGTATCATTCAGGTGTGGTGTACAATGAAGTATAAATACCTAAATAAAAAAATAACAAATAAATGAAAAAATCGAATTTAGAAATGTAAAGAATTGAGTCGCTATTTGTTGAGATAAAAAAAAAATATATTTTATTTTTTATTTTTTGTTTTTATTCAATTAAGTTGTTATAGGTAGGGATCCCTAGTACATTTTTTTGACCTGATCAGTATCAAGCTAATTTTTTGGGAGTGGCTACATTTTGATGAGGCGAACAAAAAATTCCTCTTCGAAAACTCTCGATTGTGGTAGCTAACAGAGATAGCAGGAGGTAGAGCAGAAGTGAGCGTAGGACCAGGATAACGTACCACGCAATTTGGAGGACAATATTACCATCAAATTATATAGATATTAACTAACTAAAAGCAAAAAAAAATCAGAAAAAAAAATAATTTTTGGTGACCTTTTCAACTTGAACTTGACCATCAACTTGATGACCTCGTAAGGTCATCAAAAATTATTACTAACCGCTGATTTTTTTTTCTTTTAGTTAGGGATTATCTATATAATTTAAAAGTAATAATGTCCTCCAAATTGCGTTGTATGTTATCCCGGTCCTACGCTTACTGCTGCTCTACCTCCTGCTATCTCTCTTAGCTACCACAATCGAGAGTTTTCGAAGAGGAATTTTTTGTTCGCCTCATCAAAATGTAGCCACTCCCAAAAAATTAGCTTGATACTGATCAGGTCAAAAAAATGTACTAGGGATCCCTACCTATTAATTTATTTTTTTTATTTTTTACAGGCATCAATTGTAGGATGTATTCAAACTAAAGAAGATTCGTATAAATGCGACTTGATAAACATTGAAAGACATGAAGAGGTTTGTAAAAGTTTGACTGGCAGATTCAGCCTGTAAAATTTTATTGAGGTAGGGCACAACAGGAAACATCCTGCTTAAAATCTGGAATCCGTCTGGGGAAGTACCTCAACCTTAAAGAAGATCACAGCTAAATAATACCGCTCTCACGTAGTGTTGTGTTCCTGTGGTGAGTAATCTGGCCAGCGGTGCTCCTTGGGAGGGTCGAGGGTAGGAATGGCAATGCGCTCGCGATACTCTGGTGTTGCAGGTGTCTATAGGCTACGGTAACCGGTAACCATTAAGTGGGCCGTACGCTTGTTTGCCGTCCCGGTCAGGTCTGGTCAGGAGGTTAAGTTGCTAAAAAAATCTTACGTGATTAACGGAAGACACCCAACTTCTATAGTTGTAGATGGTATAAGTTTAATCTAAGTAAAGTGCATTATTTTCAGTATCCTATAAACATTCGTCTAGACATGAGTAATACATACACTCACACGTAATCTCACCTACAAGCATTATCAGTCAATACAACATCCAAAAAATTAATTTAAATAAAGTGCTTTAATTTCAGCGTCCTATTTACATTCGCCTAGACATGCGTCAAGCAACGAACAGGGACAATGTCGTGGATATAGTAGTTTTTTTGTATAATACCTGTGCTGCCTCTGGTCAAGAGGACGCAAGGCAAGACAAGAGAATTCGATTTAACCTTAATACGACCGAAATATCTATTGACTAGTGAGTTATTATTTATTTAACCCTTGTTTTATTTAAGAATATTGAAAATAAATTTCATAAATTGTTCAGTTGTGTTCAGGTCTTTGTACATATTTTTTTTTGTATATTGATATTATATTACGCAGATTACTTTTCAATCTTACTGATATTAATGGTTATATTTTCTCTCATATAGTCGTAACGTTATAGTTACATCCACAAGTGATATAACTTCCGGGTAAGACTAGCGTTAGTATTTTAATAGTAAAAGAATTATTAAAATTGGTTATATAATTTCAGAATATATCGAGTAAATAATTATTATTTCTTAAGTCTTGTTACGACTAGTTTTAAATTAGAATACCTTTAACTCTAATATTAATTTTTACATATACTATCTATAGTAAGCGAAGAGAAACATAATATATATACATTGTGGTTGATACTCACGTGTTCAATAATTATCATAATTAATTTAAGTTTTTCCAAAATTATAATAATAAAAATTTATTGTTTTAGTGTATCGTATGATCGAAACGTTACGTTGACTGAAATTCAAGACACGGAGACTAGTCCAACTATAGACGTTCGAGAATTGTTTACGGTAAAACATTATTTTTTAAATTATAATTTGCCAATATGGTTTCCATTGGGTTTCGCTATTGAATTGTGTTCTCATATAACAAGTGATGATGATGTTTGTAAAATAATTAAAAATTTAATCATATTTCATGCGAATAATGTTAATATTTTTGGATATTATTTTTTTTCATGGTCCACTACTGCGTTTTTATCTTGTATCTCACTTTGAATTTTTTAAAAGAGTACCGAGAGTTTTTTTCCACCGGCTTTTTTCTCTCGGCCTACACTAGGGACGTTACTTATTGTAATATTATTTAAAGCCGAGGATAAAGTAGATAGGTAATGTCTACCGAGACATTAGTAATTTAATATTTTGACTAAGTTAAGGTTGCTTATAACACCGGGTACATTACGTAAGTTTATAATGTACCTAATGTTAAGATATAAATTTTTATTTTTATTTTATTGTTTGATTGTTTGCTGCCTTAACTTTCTATTGCATTCTTTAGTTTTTTTTTTTGTAAATGATTTTTTTTTATTTTTGACTTTCGTTAAGTGTGTAATACCACCTTATGACGAAATAAATTTAATGTTTTTGATTTTGATTTTGATTTTACTCGTAATGATCTAGTGAACCTGTTTTAATTGACAGAGACCTGTTATTTTTTTAAAAAATGTGCGTGTGTCAGCTCCGACGCACGACTGGAGTTATATACCTACAAAAAAAAACATACTAGTCTAAGAAGAAGATTAAGGCGAGGTATTTCAGATATTCCTGCAAAACACGTTTATATGAATTCATTTTTGAAATAGTAAACAGTGAAATTGTAATCTGATAAATTTAATTGGTATTGTTGAGGGTATATTCTAGTTCAAGCTTTGGTTGGAAACATAATTTGATAAATTTGGCTCGATAGAATAAATTCACAAAGTTACCTCTTTTCGGGTCATTTTATTTACTATGATTGGGTTTTATTCTTAAAATAACTGATTTGATATTATAAATAAATTACCAAAATAAAGTTCATATATAACTGGAATAATTTGATCGAGTGTTTTTTTTTAAATTAAATAATTTTTTTTAAATCGACTATTCAAGTGATTTTCGAACCGCTTTTTTGCTCTCGCGGCAGACGGGCGAAGAAAATCAGTCGCCTCTCGGCTGTCGGACGAGGTGGCTATGTCGCTCACTGCGACGTGGCCGAATTTATTGTCAATAGAATTGACCCTAAAATTTTCAATTAAAAGATATTGTAAATAGTACAAATATAAATACTACGTAGAAACTAAGTTTGTAAATATATATTTAAAGTAGTTTGTAATTTGTTTTGTTTTGAAGTTGTCAAAGAGTAAGCCCGATTATGCATAAACATAAAAACAAAAGTAAATTAAGCGTGGCCGAGATAATATTTTTTTTTTTTTTTTTTTTTTTTCTTTATTAACAAAAACCATTTAACAAATTTGTAATACACCTTAAGTCTAACAAACTATATAAACAGAAATGTATCATTACAAATTCAACATCAATGGTTACAACTAGATATAATAATATAAAATATTTGTGAAACCTGCAAGTGCGACTGAAGACCCATTAAACAAAATTAAATAAGTTATAATGTACCATGTTATATAAGTTTACTATAATTATATATACATATACTATTTAAATAATAATAAATATATAATAAAATGAATCAAATTATTATGTACTACATATATAAGTTTGCTATAATTATATATACATATACATACATATATATTTATATAAACAATTTGAAATTACAAAGTAGGGTATTGATAGTATTATTAAGTAAAATAGGAAAATTATGATAGGAAAATTATGATAGAATGCCTCCTCTTACAGTGTTACATTCTTATTAAATGTTCATTACTACTTTATGACCCATGCTTAATGATCAGTGTCAGCTTTCTAAGAGGATATTAATTACTTTTCTTTTATAACGACTGGTACTGTTCGCAAATATATCTGCAGAATAAAGAATTTTATTATAAGTTTCAAGCATGCGATATAATGGGGATCGAATTCCAGCATTAGTTCTATGTCTTGGAACTATAAATAAGGGCTTAGCGCGTGATGGACGCATATGGACTCGTAACGGAACAAAATAATCTATTTTATTTACCAACTCTACACAATCATATTTATTATTGCAAATGTCAAACAGCAACATAGCCTCAAGCTGAACCCGCCTGGACTCAAGACTAAGCATCTTATATTTACTTAATATTATCTCTTGCTAAAATAATAATACACATCCTAAATATTTCAATTACTAAAGTAATACTTACGTAGGCGAGGTGAATCACTTATTTCAAAATAATCATGAAATAAAATAATAAATAAAAGATGTAGGTAAATCGTACATGATTTATATAAATAAATAAAATAGTATAATAAAAATATAATCTAATAAAAAATATAATAAAATAGTATAATAAAAAATAAAAATAGTCTCAGAGGGCGAATACAATAACAACGCAGCGACACATCTGTTTTCTTGCGTAATCTTCATCAGTTCCTTCCAATGTGTGGATGTTTTATAGTACTAACTAGCTTCTGCGCGCGACTTCGTCGGCGTGGACTCCGCTCCTATTGGTCTTAGCGTGATGATACATAGCCTATAGCCTTCCTCGATAAATGGGCTATCTAACAGTGAAACAATTTTTCAAATCGGCCTAGTAGTTCCAGAGATTACCGCGTTCAAACAAACAAACAAACAAACAACCAAACAAACAAACTCTTCAGGTTTATATATTAGTATAAGATTACGTACGCATGTTGATAGATGGTGGCGCCATCTAGTTCTTGCCTAAAAACGAAATCGCCAAGGTAATTGAGCGATGAGAGCCCCTTAATACCATATCAAATGATAAATAAACGAATCAAATAACGCCATCTATCGATGATACGTTACGACGATATGGCGTTATTCGAAAACGTCGTTACGCCTTTTTACTTTATGCGATAGATGGCGTTACGAGAAATGTAACGAGGTCATTCTTATACTCCTCATATTTTTTTTATACCGGGGGCCTTATACGAAAATCGATTCTTAAGGAGTAAACTCCAACAAAAAAGTCTTTGTTTTAATACCGATTCCTATACTAAAATTAATTTATTTTCATTAACAACAAACATATACTGTAGCTAATGATATAATTAACAAGAATGATATTTTCTATTACTTTTTTTTTTAGATAACTAATAACGGATCTGTTACGTGGAAATCTTTACCTGCATGGATAACCCTCGAAATGGAAGCATATGTGGTTAATAATACTGTGCGTATAAAATTATTATTAGTATTTATTATAATATGTTATTTATGTTTTATTTTTATAAAACCGACTTACAAAAAAAGGTGGAGGTTCTCAATTCGACTGTATTTTTTATATAATATGTTACCTCCTATGATTTCGATGATTCTTTTTTTAATCGAATGGTCTCTCGTAATGTGGTTCAATTTAAAGGTAGTTAACCTTTCCGCCTCGACTGCGCATTCGTGGACTAAAAAATTGGGACGGTCCCGTTTTCGCCTATCTATATACAAACAAAAATAAAATCTTTTCTCTATATAAGTATCGATAGTATATTGTTGTCATTAATATTTGTTTCAGGTGATAATTCCAAAGGACGGGGAATGTAACGAAGTCTCGTCTGAAAGCCAAGTTGTGTTCAATTGTAGTGTAAATCTAGAACCAAAATCGACATTTAAAATAACGATTATAAGAAGTCTATTTAAAGAAAAAATTAGTAAGTACGGTTAGGAATACGTGTACCACCAAACAATACTTTTAATAAATAATTCCTGTAACCCTAAAAGTGTTACACGTGTTGTACGCGAAAAGCAAGATGAATATACATTCAATTATTTATAATATTTTGTTTGACGAGTAAATCGATTTTTCCTATTTATTTCTAACTTTAATTAAAATAAAAACGACTTAGTTTTATCATTAAAATAAAGATGTACCGAATTTTTTACTATTTTATTATTATGTGTAATATATAATATTAATACGAGAAGCAAAAACTTTGTACCCCTTTTTACGGAAATTGTGCGTACGTAGGAGTATGAAATTTCGCACACTTATTAGTTTATATAGAGAAGGAGTGCGGGATGCTAATATTATCTTTAAATTATACATGAAATATACATTAAATTAATAAAAAAAAGCACTAGAGCACTCACACACGCATACTATACTATTAATTTGTTGATTGTCAAAGGCTGTAGTCAAGTTGAATATTTTAAAAAAAGGTTCTTTATTTTCATAATTATTTTGGTTTTCTTGAATTAAATTTTTTAATAATGGTCGAATTTCGACCTCTGGGCGACCACTAGTTAATATTTAATATCTTTAATCTTTTCAGTGGAAATCTTTAATAACGAAAAAATTAGTATGAATTCGACGTATACTCTGTTTCTGGAGCCGACTTCAACAACTCTTAACAAAACGTAAGTACTAATGAGCGGTTAAGTTATGGAAAGGTTATGGAAGGTTTGTGTAATTGATTATATATAAATTTGGGTTGTCTGGAAGAAATGGCTAAATAGCCATAAGTCCGCCCATTGTACTTCACAGTCTGTAAATGATATTTGTAGTTGTGATGTACAATAAAGTATAAATAAATAAATAAATAAATAAATAATGTCTACGATGCTGTCTCTACATATGATATGGTACAAATTAATAACCGTAACAATTAATTGAATCACTACAGTCTGTACGTACACAGCGATGAGATTGTCACTATTTGATAAACTTATTTTAATACTGTTCTCAAGCAGTGTTGTGTTCCTCTGGTGAGTAAACTAACCAAAGCTGTTGGAAAGGAAGGAAGGAGATAGATAGGGTTCAGTAATCCGTTCGCGATGCTTCTGTTGATGCAGGCGCCTATAAGCTACGGTAATCGGTTACCATCATGTTGGCCAGAAGTTTGTTTAACGACGTAGTTGTAAAAATAAAAGAATAAAGCAAAAAAATAAATAAAAATACGTGTAATATTTTACACGCACAGACTATTACGGTGTACACGAGAAACGGAAGGCACAATCTTCCTTTCTTTCGACATCCTGGCTTCCATTTCACTCCGTGTTATTTAGTCATTACGGATCAGTGATTACATAACATATTTACTTTTATTTTATTTAGGAAATCTCACAGCTTAAGATTTATAGTTTCTTTTTAGCTTTCTTACTTTTCGTATCTTTAAATAAAAGACAAAAGAAATAGGTCACGATCACGATCACGATTCAGCCGGTAATATCCCACTGTTGGGCATAGGCCTCTTCACCATGTAGGAGAAGGATCGGAGCTTAATCCACCACGCTGCTCCAATGCGGGTTGGCGGATATATTCCCTACTATGAGTAACGATCGCTATCAGGTGTACATCGTGATACCGAAGAAATTAATAAGTTTGATCTAAAAATAAGTTTATTTTTCGGTTGTTTTACTTAATTTAATTTTAAACGGATGGATGGGAATTATGTTACATTTTGTTCTTTTTACAAGTTTTTCTGTGCTGTGTACCATACCTAATAATTTAATAAATATAAATAAATAATTAAGGAAAAGTAAAAAGTTTTTATTTATATTTTAATAATCAATTTAATTTTCAGATTTACTAAAATGCTGTACTTTCAAGTGGACACGAGTTTCGGGAGCAATAAATACTTCATTATCGCGTTAGCTGTTATAGTGGCTTTATTTGTGCTTGTTGTAATTATAATTATCTTATACAAGGTATGTATTTGTATTTTGTACGTATAATTATGTCGCAATCGACTGATGGAAATAGTTATTTAATGGAAAGGCTATCCCTTCAATTAAATAAATAAATAAATATTTACACTATACACACACGGTCGTAATGAAAATTGAACATTGTCATTCAATTAAACTCCTAGTTTTGTTGATGAATCGTTATGACTTAAAACATTTTTGTGTTCATTTGCTTAAGTATATTAAGTACATAGGTGTGCAATGGTTATAGTTTTAAATTAAAGAGACGCTCGATTGATTAGTGCACCACAGTATGCATTCTATAAGAAAATTTTCAACCGTAATTGTGCGAATGGGTGTCTTATCAACGTATAATAAATAGAGTGTACATTAAACTGAAGCAGTCTGAAGAAAAACTTTTTTTCATACACTTCGAACTATGTTTCTATTAACCATTGCATGATATTAATTTCATGCCTAATATTTTTCTTCAGTAAACTGATAATCAATCAGTGTGATGTTGTAATATGTTCTTCGTGAATTTCTTCATGAGCTCTTTCTAACGTATCTTATTTTATTTTATTTTATTGTTAAGGAACACAAACAATTAAAATAAATACAATACAATTAAATTTACAAACATAAAACATAAACCAAAACTGTGTCCACAAATAAATTTAACACAATCAGCTTTCGCTAAAACTAATGGAAAAATACATTTGTTAAAAAAATTAAAAAAAAAGTTAACGTTAACAATTAAAAAGCAAAATCAATCAATCTTATTTTTAATGTAATCATTTTATGATTTACTAGCCCCGGCTTCGCACGGGTGCAATGATGATACTAAATACTTTCAACAATAAAAGATACGTTAGAAACCTCTAGTCTAAAATTATCAGTGTTTTTCTACCATATTATGCATGTATTATACATATAAACCTTCCTCAAGAATCACTCTAGCTATTAAAAAAAAACCGCATCAAAATCCGTTGCGTAGTTTTAAAGATTTAAGCGTACAAAGGGACATAGGGACAGAGAAAGCGACTTTGTTTTATACTATGTAGTGATTAACAAAAATTGAAAGTACACTTGCATTTTCATACTTATTTAAAACTTTTATGTACATGTTTCTTCGTGTACTTCATGAATAAACTTAAAGCTTTCAATTCTCAAAACACGTTGAAATCGTAAGTCGTTTATGTTTTTTGTGAAATTAAATACAATAAAAATAATGGCATACAATATGGATGAAAATGTGTTTCCACATTAAAATAACCGCTAGCAATAATTAAGCGGTGATTTTATCGGTACATGTATATTTTATTTTTATTTTACTTCGTTAATCGTAATGTTAGGTAATTCTAGTTTTTCGTTACATGTTTTACTTTATTCATTTTTTAAAAGCCAATGGTCTGTATGGATGAAATATCTATACTAATATATAAAGCTGAAGAGTTTGTTTGTTTGTTTGTTTGTTTGTTTGTTTGAACGCGGTAATCTCTGGAACTACTGGGCCGATTTGAAAAATTCTTTCAGTGTTAGATAGCCCATTAATCGAGGAAGGCTATAGGCTATGTGTCATCACGTTAAGACCAATAGGAGCGGAGTCCACGCCGACGAAGTCGCGCGCAGAAGCTAGTTTACAATATAATTATTGTATACATTATTTTATGGAATATTATCAGATTTTTATCTGAAATAGCTTTATTATTTTATTTTATTTTTTATTTTTATTTATTGGGAATCAAACAGCACACAACAGTACAATTATATCACAAAAATAGTAAGAATATTTAAGCCAGCAAAGTTTCCACTTATATTTTCCACTTAGCTTTACGGTGAAAGTACCTCAACCATAGAAAAGATCACACTTATGTTAGATAATGCCCAAATTTTGAGCTTCTTGATTACGGTACTCAGAGCTCCTGAGGATGTAATAATAGATTCATTAAGATCGCGTAAGATCATTTTGTCCCTTTTTCTACTTTTTAATGCCATGTGTAAAAAAGTAAGTTTTCTATGAGACAATTTATTGTATTTCATTCTTATTTATCATTCAAAAGATTAGCGCTGATAAAACCAAACTTGATTTTATTTTATTTTCTTAGTATGGCGGGATGTCAGGCGCGAACTTGGGGAGGCCTATGGCCAGCAGTGGACTGCGATAGGCTGATGTGTGTGTGTGTGTGTGTGTGTGTGTGTGTGTGTGTGTGTGTGTGTGTGGTAAATATCTACCTACCCACTATGAAGTATTGTTATTATAAATGGAAGAGATCACTACAATTATTTAAGTCCGAGAATATACAGCTTAAATATTTCTTATATACTTAATTTCTAAACACGTCTGTCTAAAGTTTAAGTCAAACTAGCAAAAGCTTGTAAAATGTTTTTTATATCTATTTTAAGGCGGGCGTTTTGGGTTTAACGATGATGCATTTCGAAATTATGTGTAAACGACCAGCGCACACATTAGTCTACATAATTTAATATTTAATAGATAATGTAACAAAAGGTCTATAAAGTATACTATTTATTTTTTATTATTATTGAAATCTTATTTAAATCTACATATGTAAATGTTTTAATTTTTATCTATTCCCTAATGGAGTTAATTTTACATAATGTTATTATTTCATTCTTTTGGGACTTACGTGGACCGTGTTCGCGATCCATATTATGTAGGTACATATATATTTACAAAAAGTCATAGTTATGTTTGTCCTATATGCCTATATATGACAATCATATTATCATGTTATGTGTGGACATGGACGTGATGTGACAATCGCATTGCATTCGATTATAATCTATTTCTAAGCGCGTAAGCAATATTTATTAAGACAGAAATGTCTTACGATGTATCAAAGTATTATTCGTCGCGAGTTTGCGATACGTTAAGTGAAAAGAGAAATTAAATGTGTGTCGTTTTTAGGTTGGCTTTTTCGAGAGGAAAGAAAAGACGAAATTAGACGCGCTGAAACAGGAGATAAAGCAGAAGAGTATCGTAAGTGTCCCCTTAGTGTAATTTTATTCCCGTAATGGCTTGTATCAATTACAGTCGACGGTAATGTTGTTACCTCCGAAAAGTTTTATATGGAACTGAGACTTCGCAAGAAATACATAGATGGCGCTACTTACGTTTAATACCTACTACTCTGGCTTCCACTATTACTTATATATTGTAATTTGACCTAGCAAAAATTTCGTGAAAGAAACCTTGAAAGTATTTTTCATGGAATTTTAAAAACATGTTTAATCACAAACTCAGAGTTGAGAAAAGTTCTTATACTCCTTAGTCTTTTTAGAGGAAAATGATTTTCCACACTTTGGGTCAGATATTAATTATTATTTTATATCTTAACATTAATATTTGTATAATTAACATAATATACATTTCATAATATTTATTTGACAGCGTCGACCCAATCGTGATGATGCAGCGGCTACACTCCAAGAGGACAATCAGGTCACTGAAGGTTTTTTTCAACATGTCATGTAAACATTTCACTTTATTATAATCATAACTATTAGTGATTACACTTTCGTTATAAAGAAAAAACAAAGTAAAAACTTTAATTTTTACGATAATACTTAAGTAAAAAAATAGTGACAAAATATTTATTTTTAGCTAAATAAAACATTTTACGAAAATAATAGCTGTACCGGTACCGGTATAATAAATCCTACTCGGATTCTGATCCACCTGATCACACTACAATTATTTATACAGTAATAAACCCCATGGACGTAATATACTAACCCGCTTCTAACCAGTCTATCAAGATTAAATCGACACCAGATTTGAAATATGTACAATTTTCATACATGTACGAGTACAATACGATTCACGAAAGATGACCACAAATGGCGGTCGTCTGCGCATGTACAATATGTCAACGCAGCGATAGACGAATAGCGACTTCCCTACTATTACAATGTACTCTGTGATAGCGACTGAGCTGAGCGGCCTGTCACGAGACGCGCGCGCGCACCAATGGCGTCGCTCCGGTCTTGACGCATTCCGCCCGCACCTCCAAAGAGACCTAAAATATGACTTCTGCGCATGGTCATCTTTCGTGAATCGTACTGTAGGTGTAATTAGAAATGATGAGAAAAGATTATGTATGGTGCTGAAGTAAACATTTATTTTTATCGATATATATTATTTTGTTATCTACAACTATTGTTTTATATTCTTTATTTTACACTAGAAAAGTATTAAAATAAAAAAATACAAAATGTGGATTACATTATTTCTTAGCAGTTAATTCCTTTGTTTTGGTTTTATCTGGTATAAAAAAACAAGCGCTATGTATATCTTTAAATATACCTAAACATACGTAAGTAAATATGTAAATCTATACTTATAAACAGGAAAGATTTGTATTTTTGTAATGAATAAACTCAAAAACTACTGAACCGATTCAAAAAATTGTTTCAACATTTGAAAGCTTAGTTATCTCTGTGTAACATAGGCTACTTTTTATCCCGGGAAAATAATAGGTTGCCACATGAGTGAAAGCCGTTGAGAACAGCTAGTTGATAATAAAACTTTTGCACAATTTCAGGGCAACATAGAAGTAGTTGATGACATACCTTTGCAACTACTGGATTTTCAAGACACACGAGATTCATCGTCTTTGATTAAAAACCAAGAGATAAAGAAGAGATGAAGAGAGAAACTCAAATTGAAGAGATTAATAATTGATACTTAATTAAAATTTTATGTTTGGAAATAAATACATAGGTATTTACATTTAGTTACTATTTATTCGGTTGGTTTGTTAAATTGTAATTTTTAGGTATTTATAATAATAGTATATTCTAAATTAACCCTAGAACCGTACCCATATAAAAATTTACATTAACGGTACCCTGGGGTACAAGCACACCCCAAATAAAAAGACACATTTTTCAATAGGTAATAAAGTTTTATTAAAAATTAACGTATATATGCGGTCTGACACTAGTTTTGGTCTCAATGAACACCATAGAGGCATATAAAATTAGGAAATTAAACAATTTTGGCAATTTTTCTTTTTGTGCTGATTTCAAAGGAAAGTATTGTACGTCACGCACTGTGTGCATGATTTATGGTCCTTGAACCTTGGCAGAAGGAATATTTTCCAGATTTTGAATTTTCATTAGTTACCACAGCTAATGATCGCTTTTTCCCTAATATATACTTAATACTTCTTTTTAGGGATGTTGGCAAAGTACGATACTGAAATCTAACTTCCAGGTGAGGTTTGATGAGATCAAATGCGAGTGTCGTGAGCTTTGAAGCCACATATGAAAGTAGAGAACATGTACTATTTTACTCTCCTTCAAATTGCGACGTGACGTCATCTGAAAATATAAATAAATAAAAAATACTAACAAAACGCAAACACTGAGAGCCATACGTCTATCTTATATATAAAAATGTATTAGTAAAAAAAACCTACACAGCAAAAGCCTTCATTTTTCAGCAAGTTAATTGTGCACATAAGATGTCATAGATCCAAACATCACATACAATATCAGTAGATAATATAAGCAGCATAAAAACACGAAATAACAACATAATAATAATAACGAAATACTTACGTTCTTAGTACCCTGGGGTGCTGGTGTACCCCACAAGCATCGTGTCACGTCCATTTGCAAGCAGAACCAACGTCCGACTTAGATGTCTGCGAGTCCCCTTGCCCCCCGTAAATACACGGACGAGCGAAGCAAACCGTCAAAGAGGAAAAATGTTATAGACAATTTTTAATTTCTTTTTTTCATTTGTACCCCAGGGTACGGTTCTAGGGTTAAATAACGAAAGTTTTGTTTGTGAAATAATTTCTTCATTTTTTTATAATTGAGTTCATTTTATATATTTTGTGTAATATCAATAAAACTTCTTTAAAAAACCGTGACAAGTAGTTTTAACAGCCCTCTCTTGATGTTTACACTACCTAAACTCTGAATTCTAAAGAAACCGAAACAGATGGAAATCTGAGGGTGCAAGGTTGGGCCTATACGGTTGATGCATTAAGACTTCCCAGTCAAACTCTCAAATTTCACCCATTTTGGCAGACAAAAAAAAAGTTAAGAAGTGGCGGAAAACTGTTTTTTACTTTTTGATTTAAACAATACAATCAAAAAGATTTTGTTATAACTTTTTACTAAACAATACGAAAAGACTTTTCCGGACCAATAGATTGGATTAGATTGGATTTTGAGAAAAAAACGTACAAAAATGTTATAATTATAGCAAACACAGGCCACAACACAATAAGAACTCTTCAAGAATAACATGTCCAAACAAACTATTTAGCTTTATAGTAATTCGAATTTTCGAGTTCAAACAGCGCAGAAGAAGAAGAAATAATACGAATTAAAAAATATATTTAGGTAAAAACAGATTCAAGTGGTCCAAGAACACTGCTTCATCATTCGGCATAGCATTGTTACGCGTCTTTCGGTCCTCATAGAAGAAGCGCGTGAAAAAATGAATGTTTAGACATGTTAACCTTGGCAACCATTATTTCCTCGTAACTGATAATAGAAAATATATGCCTTGGTACAGACAAAAAACTACTGAGTTTTATTAGTCTTTTTAAATTAATTAAGAGGAAGAAGGTATAGCTGCTAATGCTACCCAAATAAACAGCCACAAGAAAAAAAGTTAAACAAGAGCTATGTAGTTTTTATATGTAAAAAACTTAGTGCTAAAATACCACGTTTAACAAATGTTAAACTAAAGTCGTTGAACTTTTGGGAGAGTACCTATAGTTTTTTGTTTTACTTGACCGTGGTTTTTGTTATTATGTTCTTATAAGAAGCGATAGATATAATTTTTTTTTAATTAATAAAGGCGCCTGAATTTGATACAATTGATACATATTCATATATTGTTGAAAATATATAATTTAGAGAAAAAAGCATATACATATATCCATAGCTTAATTGGCTAGAGCACCGATACGGTTTGTCAGAGGTGCGGGTTCGAACCCCGCTGGAGCTAATTTTTTGATATGATATTGAAAATATTTAGAATTTCCTCATGTGTGGGTAGCACAAAAATAAAAATAATACGAATTAAAAAAGCATAATTAAAACTGAAAATTGTGTTGCTATAATAAACCGAAGTATTAAAGACCCATTGATAGCTAAATACGTTACAAAACTGATCATTTTTGACCCCCGACTCCAAGTATGTTACCAATATTAGCGACTCCAGCTAAGGGTTAAGATTCCAAAGTTTTTAGTTTCGTGTGTGAGACCGAATATCATCTACATTCTAAATGAATTCATTGTTTTAGACGCTTGTTTTTTGAGTAGCGCGCGAACTATGGATTTAGTTCGTAAGCCACCTTTTCTGGGCCTGATTTTATTTTTAAATGCAACAACTACTTAAAAAAATAGTAGGAAGTAATAGAAGATTATTCCTTAAGAACGAGTACTGTGATATTTAAATAAATAAAAAGAAAATAAGCTTTTATTTGAATGCGCTAAAACGAAAAAAATTAATTCTTACTTTAAAACTTTTACTATCTAGGTACTTAGAAAATCATTACATAATTTACATGACATAAAAGCTTGTGTGTACGCGAAACCAGCGTCTTGTCGAATATCAAACATTGACCTCTACTCTGGCTTTAACTAGCTTATTTTCGCGTAGTAAGTAGCGATGAATTAAATCGCAGCAAATAAAATTAATGGCATTAAATCCGCCCTCTGTTCCAGCTATTTTTGTTTGTGCAAATTGATAATAAAGAGTTTAATTAAATTATAATTATATTTATTTTAATTACATATTTTTTTATACATTATTAAATAATACATTATCATTAATCCTATACACTCCTAAAAACTTAACCAAGTTTATTCTAAGACTGTTTCACACGCCAGAGACAAAACGGCTGTGTATGTACAGACTGCTCCGAATCAAATTAATTTGATACATTAATTATTTTTCTTTAATCCTTACAAAAAACAGTCCTCAATGATTGTAATTGACAAAAGTAAATAAAACTTTAATTACTAATTAAATTAAAAATAATTATAATAATAATTAAAACTAAAATAAAAAATTCCATGACACGCAACCATTGAGTGTATATGCCTTAAATAGATTTATTTCAGCACACCTGAAAAGGAATAGTTACAAATAGCTAGAGATAAAAGAACATCTTGTTACATATTATTTTGTAAGAATGTAGGGACAACAACAACACTGTAGAACAACAGAATGTAGGGAATTAAGCAATTATAATTTTTTATAATGTTACTGAAATTTATCTTTAAGTTCATTTATGAGTTTAGTATCAGCGCTTTCTTCTTCTTTGACAGTCGTCAACATGCTTTGCAAATCTTCGGTACTTTTTCGGTTGGTAGCAGAACGCATGCTTTCTCTTATCGCAGACCGACACTGAAATGAAACAAGGCTGTGTAAACTTTTTTTTAACACTACAATTGATGTTTTTCTTTTAAATTATGTGTTTAAAAACTTTTGGTGTATTGATTTTTTTATATTGGAGGAATAGATTTTCATATAACGTATTCGGTATAAAAAATATGAGGAGTAAAATCTTCTGAACGAATGACCTCATTACGTTTCTCATAATGTTATCTATCGGAAAGATAAACTACCAAGAAAAAACCAATAAGGTTCCGATAGACGATGACGTTATCCAATAACGCTATCGATCGATCGATAGATGGCGTTATTTGATTTGTTTATTTACCATTTGAAATGGTATTAATCTTTTTCTGAGACTAGTAAGACTTTTTTGTGCCATTTAGACAGTCGATCTAAAGGAGTAAACTCCAGACGTGCGTAGGAGCTGACACACACTTTTTTATATTTATATTTTCATTTTAATTACGAGCATATCCACTGACAGTTAATTTGTGACAAATTTTGGTTCCTGTTCAATTTAATTCAAAGTGTCAGACAATATTGTGAACCTAAGTATACCATATCTATTTTACCATATACCATTTCTATTTTAAATTTTTGGTCACTACAAAAAAGTTCGAATTACTGTAAAAATAACGATATTATTACCATACTTTGCCGATAAACCTCCCTCTTAAGCACTTGAAGTTTCTCCTTGTTTTTCCGTCTTAGAAATCCACCCTAAAACATGTTTTCAAATAATAATTGTTTAATATGTTTATATATAAATATATATTGTTGTTTGTACATATAAGTATACATATATTCAGCAATCCAATCAGTAGTTTCGTATTTGTTAACTAATAAAAAAGTCATAATGGCAAAATCAGATATAAACATGGTTTAAGATAAATTAAACCATATTAGTGTTTTATAGAAACTCACCCTACATTTTGTAGGATAATGGTTTCAGCATACTGAATTGAAAATTTCTGTAGCTATATCACATCTGAACCAAAGTAATAAGCAGCTCCTGTCTAAAAAAGATAAAATAAATGTTTACATCAACAAACCTTGTATAATGCATAAGAAATAGTGAGAAGTATTATTAACCCAACCACCGACGAGACGATGATGATCCATAGAGCTACTGCAACCGTCACGAATCGTACTACTGTCTGTAAACTAAAAATTGATTGATTAATTTTGTATTTATATTGGAATTACTAGATTCTGCGATTTTTTGAAAAGTAAGTGGAAAAATAAAACATTTTTAGACCTCATAGCACGAATCTTTGTGTCATTATTTCTCAGAGTATATTGTATTCGTTAATAAATTAACTTTAGTTAATGTAAAGCTACAAAAGGTTGGGAAAGTAGATTTAGTTTAGATGAATTGGCAAGAAACTCAAAATTGAAAAATTTGAAAGTTGTGAATTATACTCGTAGACTCCGTCATAATAACAATAACAAAAGTTAG
Organism: Melitaea athalia; assembly: GCA_905220545.2. NCBI lineage: Eukaryota > Metazoa > Arthropoda > Insecta > Lepidoptera > Nymphalidae > Melitaea > Melitaea athalia. The sequence continues at coordinate 18,391,605 of HG992182.1, forward strand.
CAACGAATAGACGGATAATAGGATCTACTGATGTTAGGTAATCAATACTTTGCTAATCTGAGGAATAAAAAGAAGAAACTGAGGAAAGGAAAAATAGTAGAGAATGATTGCTTCTGGTTATGTCACTAATGTTACCTATCGTTACTGCAGTGACTATTAGACTATTCGGCCACATACAAACTTTAGCCAATTACCTACGTTTTATTTGACATGGGTAAAAAAAATTGTCCATACCAACCTTGTTGATATTGTCTCATTATTAAGAATTAAATTAAGCGTTGTTGAAATCGTAACATTTTCATTTTCTTCTTTGAATTCTGAAAACATAAGTAATGTTTAATGGGTAAGTATTATTTATTGGGTAAAATTATTTTCATTTGTTTAAATAATTGAAATTTTTAAAACGGAAAACCTTTTAAAACGGTGTTTTAAATTTTGTTATAAGGTTTCTCAGAAATTTTAAGACTTAATTGTTATTTGTTCATGCATGCATATTTTAGGATACCTAGAGTGTTCGGTGGAATCGTGATTGCAATAACGATGTCTGCCTTTTGTTTTCGTTTCAAGTCTCCGATATCACACAACACCCTTATTTGGGTCTCTGTTCGATTGCTGTTCGTCATGGAACACTCGATACCTGACGATTTGTCTTTTGAAATCTAAATAAAGTAAATCATATTGATAAATTAGAATATTTTATAAAATGTATATGATTGCGAACAGTTAGTTATTTCGCTCTACTTTTATCAATGTTTGTATTACAATTGAAACAAAAAAAAAAAATTTCAGATAAATGCAAGATAGAAACAAAATATCAGATGATGCCGAGTAGATATTTAGAGGTCTTTCCTATTTACTTCTTCTCTGAAGTATATTAAAAATATAGTAAATGAATATAAAATGATCGCATTTTAGTTAGCTTATTAGAGTACGAATATTAATCATAATTATTATGTATCATATTTATTGCCTATTGGTGTAACAACCTCATTTACTTTATTATTTATGATTTTGTGTTTAATTTTAAATATTTTTTTAATTGCTAATTCTATTTGATATAAAGATGAGTGTTCTTTGTCGCTGGAATAATTCTTGTTCCTTCGACCGAAATGTGAGGTACTCCCTATTGTTATTGTAACGCTCGAATTGAATAAAAGGGTTTGTAGTATTCATTGTGGTTATTTACGGTTACTAAGCTGGGTAAAGAAATTTATGAAGAGAATTCCGTCTGAAATATTTATTTTTAAAGAAAAATATGAAGGTACATTATTTTCGTTAAAGTTGTACTTACAGTAATCGGTGCTCCTGAGTAATTAAGATATGGTACGTTATCCAAAAGGATTTCGCTTTTGATACCAATCCAATTTGTCTTTCCGTTATTGTTTATCTGTTTAACAAATTATAGAATATAATAATATTAAACTGGTGAGACATCACGACTATTTCTTTTATATATTTTTAAAATTATGATACTTTGAACTATAAATAAAAAGTCAATATCAATGAAGATGAAATATTTCAAATTGTGTAATCATTCACATATTTTTTAAAAACCAAATTTATCTACTTTAAACCAACAAATTTAAAGATAATAAGGAAAGAGGAGATTGTTGCAACTCTTTAATAATAGTTGTTACTCCTGACAGCATTTACCCTCTCGACGACATGGTTATAGGTATACCAAGCCACCATGTAACCAAAAAGTTAAGTCATGTCTAAGCTGAACTTCTCTTAACTATTTGGTTTCCGCCGCAATTTCTTCTGCGTGGAGTACACGATTTCGGCTGTTTCGTTTTCTCCTATCATATTATAGCCAATGCTACTGGTGGATAATGTAGAATTATACAGGTGAAATCATTTTTAAATTCGATCGAGTTCCATTAGAAACGAAATAAATCCAATCTTTCCTCTGTATAATATTAAGTAGCTGACCCCGCAAACGTTGGCTTGCCATATAAGTATGTTATTAACCCCCTTAACCCTCCGAATAACTTATGGGTATGAAAAATAGATGTTGGCCGATTCTCAGACAACACAAAATTTCATAAAAATCGGTCCAGCCGTTTCGGAGGAGTATGGTAACTAACACTGTGACACGAGAATTTTATATATAAGATGTGGATGAATAAATACCGTGTAAACGTGATCCATATTTTTTCCTGACTTATACACTTCACTATGTGTCATATTAACATTTTCTTCCGGATTCGCTTGACTGAAAATAATTTAATTTATTTATTTTATACTTTATTGTACACAGCAAATACACTAAAAACAAAGCATTAAGATAGTTAAAGACTGTGAAGTACAATGGGCGGACTTATGGCGGATTTAGCCATTTCTTCCAGACAGCCCAGACATAAGGAGAAACTTATTATGTAAATTGGGTAGGTGGTGTAGTTAACAAACTCACATACAAAAGTCTACTTTTTATTACTTGCTCAACCTTACTAAGTTGGTCCTCGGTCAAAATATGCTAGCTTGTATCTGCATAATTTAGAATAGATAAGAGAAAAGAGTTTACCAACATAATTTTGGTAGGGATTGGCAGAATGGATTTAAGGCGACGTAACGTAACGTTTTTTTATGCTAATTGCTATTATTTTATGATTTATTTAATTGTTTTGTGTTTAACCAACTCTTGGTTACGAACTTAAGATTTTCAAGATTATTAGATAAATAAATAATAAATAAAGATTTATTATTTATTATTAAAGAAACTGGAAACTCTACTGTGCTTTGAACACAGATGTCCGTGCGGAAAGGAGGTTGATTCTTTCGGACTACACGGCCTTTCCTGCAACAAGAGTTCAGGTAGGTTTTCCCGCCACGGTTCCCTAAATGATACCATAAAAAGAGCTCTTGCCACCATCGACGTTCCTGCTCTTATCGAGCCTACTGGAATTAGTCGCGATGATGGCAAGAGACCTGATGGATTGACGTTGGTTCCCTGGGAAAGGGGACGGGCGCTTTTGTGGGACGCAATCTGCGTTGACACACTTGCTCCGTCTCATGTCAGGGAAACAGCCTTAAAAGCGGGAGCCGCGGCGGAAAAAGCTGAAACGACTAAACGGCACAAATATTCGTCACTAATTCCAAATAACATCTTTGTGCCGTTTGCAGTCGAAACACTTGGACTTTGGAGTAGCAGTGCTAAAAAATTCTTAAATGAGATAACTCCTCGCCTTATTGCCTCCACTGGTGACAAGAGAGCTGGTGCGTTTTTTGCCCAGAGAATCGGTATAGCGATTCAACGGGGAAATGCTGCCAGCATTCTTGGCACAATTCCACACGGACATGATTTGTATCAAAACAATCTGTAAATATTTATTTCTTATGTTGTGACTTGTAAATATGTATAATGTTTAAATAAACTATTGTATTTATTAATAAAAAAAAAATAATTAAGTAAAGAAATAAATTTTAAATTTTGACTAACGCTTAAAATCGTACATGCATGAGTTACGAGTAATATTAGATAGTAATAAATATCAGTAATTAAATAACTGAATATAAATACTATAAACAAATACCCTTTGACAGTTATATTCTCAAAATCGCTTTTTAAATCAATAATTTTTTCTAATAGGATCTTGTCTGTTTGATTATTGCAGTTACTAAACAATTCACTTCTAATTGTTAGTTTGTCGTTCCCACTTGTTAGTAGTGTTGTTTCGACTTGTATTGGATGAATAATCTGTAAAAGAAAAAGTTGTGGTATTGATAACTTTATGGATTGTAATTTTATTACGGAATAATTATTTATTTTATTAAGAAAATTTAATATCAGTTATGTATTTTTGTATTTTTATTAATTGAATTCATTTTTACGGCTCCAGAAGAAATTATTTAAGAAGGTACACGGCACAAGGTACAACACAACATGTTTAAATAATAATTAATGATTTTTTTTTCGGCTTTGAAACTTACCCAGTCTGCGCCATTGCGAACAGGTTGATCAGGTTTGCATAAAAATTTATTACTGTCTTTGTTAAGCGTGCATCCAGGAGGAGGACGGAGTATGTTAGCTTCAAGTACAGTTATCAACAAACACGCACCGTATGCAGTTTGACCGACATTTTGAAGTGATAACGCAAAGTTTTCGAAATCAGAGGACCCGATAAGGTAAGGTGATCTAAAAACATAGTTTATGTTTTTTACAACAGGTACAATCAAAATCAACTAATAATTATCTAATTTATTCAAGTGGCCTTCAAAAGCACTTTTGAATCGTCATTTTACTAATTAAAATTATATACTACATATTATTATTAGTGAGGTAGGGCACAGCAGGAAATTTCCTGTTTAAAATATTTAGCAGCCCGACTGGGGACCACCCTCTACCTCCACCTTACAGAAGATCGTAGCTAAATAATACTGTTTTTAAGAAGTGTTGTGTTCCTGTTGGTGAGTAAGGTGACCAGAGCTCCTTGGGGAATTGGGGATAGGTCGGCAACGCGCTTGCGATGCTTCTGGTGTTGCAGACGTCTATAAGCTACGATGATCGCTTACTATCAGGTGAGCCGTACGCATGTTTGCCGACCAAGTTAGATATTAAAAAACAATTGTTGTTAATAAATTAATTATAATCAATGTGACACAAAATGTATTTTATTCATTAGAGAAGTAAATTCATTTAATATTTGATACTCGCAACTGTTATTTTTGCAATATTTAACTTTTAATAGTTAGAAAATACTTATAATAATAATAATAAACTTTATTTGATAAACACACTGATCCTTACACACATATATAATTATATAACACATATAACATCTAAGGTATTACATTTAATGTTTTAATGTTTAACACAGTGTTTGAGAAAAAGACAATAAAAGAAGATAGTAACTAGTGCAGGCAACAGCGTGTTTCTCAAAAAGGTGGGACCTCAGCTATAGTTAGGACTAAAAGCCCTAACACTGATTTTCAGGCCCACCGTTGGTTTTCCCATTTTGGCGGTAATAGGAACAACAAGCTCTTCTATAATTCTTAATTATATTAAAAATATAATATTTCTTAATTATATTAATCAAGCTTATCTATAATTCTAACAGTAGTATTATGTTTTTAGAAAACTTACGATATAGACGAATTTATACTATGCTTCCATATTGGTACACATGTTCCACCTCCACAATCGGTTATCGGCACGTCGTCCATTACTCTTAAAATGCTACGCTCGCTCAAAATTACTCTTGAAATGTCAAAATCAATTTCCAAAGGATTGTCTTTTAAAGTAGCTGCTATCTTGTACGCTATAACAATATTGTATTCTTTTACCTGAAAATAATCATTAATTTCATACGTTATAGTATACTCGCTTCAAAATGACTTCTATGTTCCGTTATTTGTTTTTCTATTGCTTCTATGTAAAAGAAATTAACCAGAAATAAAGGAACTGTAGTTAGTAGGTATATAAACAGAATTATCTGAATTAGTAAAATTAATTTTAAAACTATAACAAAAACTATTATTATTATCAAATACTAATACAAAGTGAGTTATATACATAAAATAAAATATTTAGAGCTTCTTTACAGGTGTAAGTATGCTCGACACTCCAATATTTTTGCAATATGACTCATTTTTGTCCCTTAATGATACTTCATATTTTAATACACCCTTTTCATCAGCTTCGAGTAGTTTTGAAATCGGGTCTGTTGTCACAATAGTTATAATAACATCTGTAAAGATACAATTTGAATAATTTATAGATCTAACAACTATTGTATTTAATATTGTGGTTTCATGATATTCATTATTTTCACATTAATAAAATTAGGTTCTTTATTTATATTTAAAAAAAGATTGAGATGTTATGAAGCTAACAATTTTTTTTTTTATAATTGATAAAAATTTGAAATAAAAAGATTTTCACTTTCATCATCAAGTAGACCTATGCAATTTATGAACCAGATATTAACAATACTGATTAATAATTTATGTTGAAAAATGAAAGAAATTTTAAGAACGATAAAATTATAATTTTTTTTTTAAATTCTTTTCAATTTCTATTCGACTAAAAATAATAATAAAAATGTGTGTTATGGTGTGTGTAGGTGTAAAAATGCGATGCTCCTTACCAGCTTTTATATCATTGAGTTTCTCAGGATACTGGACCTTGAGACAAGTTTGAAATTCAAAGTGTGTTTTATTTTTATGATCCTGAAAATTGAATAATTATTATTTTAGGCAAATTAAATGTTGTTAGATCTGTTATATTAATTACAATAATAGGGAGAGACTATTATAGGCACTTATAATGTTTGTTAACGACCGCTCTGGTCTAATTGTGCGTGTGCCGTGTCTGCGGCGCCTAAATGCCGGTGGTCGCAGGTTCGATCCCCGCTCGGAGTGGATATTTGTGTTTATACAAATATTTCCGATCCGGTTGTTAGTCCTTGTGGATCTCCCCATCGTACCTCGGAGAGCACGTTAAACTGTGTCCTGGTCCCGCTTGTTATCATATATACCTGATAGCGATCGTTACTCATAGTAGGGAACATATCCACCGACCCGCAGTAGAGCAGCGTAATGGATTAAGCTCCAATCCTTCTCCTACATGGAGAAAGAGGCGTATGCCCAGCAGTGGGATGTTACAGGCTGATTGTATGTATGTATAATGTTAATTTGTCTAGAAGTTCCGTGCAGTTTACTCATTCTCATTTTTGTATTAGTTTTGTTACTTTTAAATATAAGCTACATTATTGTGTCTTAAATGAAGAAAAACGAACCACCAATTAATCCTACATTAAATGATATAATTGTGTGGAATCCAACAAAAAAGTCATTATAATATCATTATATATGTTAGCATGCATAGTAATGATATATAATAATTATATATAAGTTTTGAATAATTCAAACATGAAATCTTAAATAAGAATGAATCGTAGGTGTGAATATGTTAATATTTGTTTAGAAAACTTGACTTAGGAAAAGATAGTAAGGGAAGTAAATGATGTTATAACGAAATTGTAAGATAAAAATAAAAAATAAATAAACCTCAATACAAATAAAGAGAAAGAAAAGATATAATTCAAAAAGGTTAAGAATGAAATAACTAAAATTAAGTTACCACTTACTGGTAGATTTGGGAACTTTGTGAACAAATTGACTGTTATTACTGCTATACTTCTAAGTAAGATGACACTGCTATTGTCAATTGAAGACACAGCCAAATCTGTAAATATTTACTTGTAACTTTACATTTATTTTTTATTTTTTCTATTTTAACGTTTTTAATAGGGATTAAACTGTTGTCTGAAATATATTTCAAGAAGAGATGGACTTTGGCAAGAGTTTTGTTGATTAGACTAGTTTTGTAGGTTCTAAGTGGAGTTTAATGCTTAAATAAAAACGAGTTGTACTTCTAGAGATAAAGGGCGTCTTGCACCAAAAGTTGTTTAAGCTTAAAAACAATTTAAACCACTACTTTGACAGTAGTTTCATACAAATCTGTCAAATTAATTTCGTGTAACGCCAAATTAAATAAGTTAACTTTGGTGCTAGATGCCCTTAAGTCCAGTGAATTAAATAATCTATCTTCATTTCATCATATAGCTACTTTGTAGTGTGCAATTATTTCTATTTTTAACCGACTTCCAAAAAAGTAGGAGGTTCTCAATTCGATTGTATTTTTTTATGTATTCAGAACTTTTGCCTGGGTGGACCGATTTCGATAATTTTTTCTTTAATCAAATGGTGATCTAACAAGTAATTTTCGAGTTATATCTAATAATGCGTTTTTACTTGACTATTGTTTCGTCGACCTACGTTGTATTATACCTCAGTACCTGGGTGACCGAGCCTAGCTCGGTATTTTTACTATTTTAATATTTTATTTTTATTTAAATAAAAAATCAAGAGTGAAATTAGAAAAAAAGGAAAAAAAATAGATTGAAGATGGATTTGAACCGTGGTCTCATCGGTTAATCCCGAGCGACCGATTTCCCACCTGAGCTATTACAACTTTATTGACATTTGCGAAATTTACCGTCGTATTCTAATCATATTACAACTATTTTTTCATTGCCTAAAAAGAGGGATAAAAAGATATTTTCTAAAAATGAATCCTAGCTAGATCAATTTATCGCCCTCGAAATCCCCTGTATACTAAATTTCACGAAAATCGTTGGAGCCGATTCCAAGATTCAGATTATATACACCTATATTATATACAAGAATTGCTCGTTTAATAGTATAAGATAACTTTTTATTGGGTGTACCGATTTTGATAACTTTTGATTTGATCGAAAACTGATGTTTATCACGTGGTCACGTTGGCAAATTTAATCGAGTTGTGATAACAACTTTTTGAGTAATCTTTGATGACGCGTATTTACTTGACTACTTTTTCGTCTACCTACGTTGTATTACTTGTCGATGTAATTGAAGTCGGTTTTTTTTCGTTTGCGAGCAAACACAATTATTATTATATTACTTGTTTGCAACATTTATACAATGTTTATATACCGTGCAGTTTTTAATAATCATATTTTTCGGTTATCTTATATTAAGTACTGCGTTTAATATACGCACCATTGACTCCATTATTGTCAAAGTCTTCTACCACTGTTAAGCTCTGTCCAAAATTAGTTAGCTCTTCAGGCTGAATCTTTTGTAACACTCTTCCTTGCATAATCCCTTCACCAGTGTAAATGTATACTGCACCTCTTCCATCATCATCGTACGGTGCTGCTATTGCTATTTCTAAAAAAATTACATCACGCTAGTGTATTTACTCCTGTATCCGCGTTGGCGCAGCGGTCACAGCACTGGATTGTGATTGCCTGCTACGCGGGCGGTTGCGGGTTCGATCCCCGCACACGACAACATTTGTATTGGCCATACAGATGTTTGCCGTGGTCTGGGTGTTTGTGCAGTCCTTGTGGGTCTCCCCACCGTGCCTCGGAGAGCACGTTAAGCCGTCGGTCCCGGTTGTTATCGTGTGCACCTGATAGCGATCGTTACTCATAGTAGCGAATATATCCGCCAAACCACCGATTGGAGCAGCGTGGTGGATTAAGCACCAATCCGTCTCCTACATGGGGAAAAGGCCTATGCCCAACAGTGGGATATTACAGGCTGAATCGTGTATTTACTCCTGTATACATTAGTGAGAAAGCTTTAAAAAAAGATAGCGCTATGCGAAAAGCTTAGGATTTCAAAGTTAAGTTCGTCATTAATCAATTCTTAGTCAAACAATAACAATATGAATCATTTCAAATGTATGTTCGCTATGATCTGCTTGATACGAAGTATACAATGCGATGTACATTAACCCAAAATTACAATCTTCCATAGATTAGTTGTTTTCTGTTATATTATATGGAAATAAGTTTTTATTATCATATTTTGTTCACTTACCGTCTTTTGAATCACCGTCCATGTCACCCAGGTTTACTATGGCATTTCCGAAATATCCACCTTTCGACTTGCCTTTTATCATTTTCTTCAATGTCATTTCCTAAAAAGTGATGTTATTTAATAGAGTAATCAGTTTGATAATTAATCAATTAATTAAATCATGAGTAGTATTCATATTTATAATAACTGGCTGAGTAAGCAAACTTCGAATTGCTAAACTTTATTTAATTGTGGTAGGACAAAGCAGGAAATTTCCTGCTCAAAATATGGGGCAGCCCGACTGGGGTAGTACCTCGATCTTACAGAAGACCACAACTAAATAATACTGCTGTAAATATGTATATGCCACTGCTTAATAACTCGAGTATTGTGTTCCTGTTGGTGAGTAAGGTGACCAGAGCTCCTGGGGGGATTGGAGATAGGGTCGACAACGCGCGTGCGATGCTTCTGGTGTTGCAGCCGTCTATAGGCTACGGTCTTATCATCAGGTGAGCCGTACGCTTGTTTGCCGACCTAGTTACATAAAAAAAAACTTATTTTTTTCAAATCCTGTCCTGACAATAACGAACACATATAAATAAATTATCCGATTTGGTGTAGTCTTTTAGAAGTTATGCGCGTATACACATTTTGACATTTCATTTTTATGTATAAAGTAAATAGAAAGTCGCAAAACAACATCGTACTGAACGATATCTCTGACGTAATGAGAAATAATTTCTTTTATTAAGCTACTTATATGAATGTTGTAAAGAAAAATGATGTAAAGTAAAATAAAAATTTATGGAAAACTAGCTGACCCGGCGAACTTCGTACCGCCTGTCGATTCTTTAACTTTTTATTTTTTTTTAATACACTTCCTTCTCAGAATCCCTCCACTAACACTCAAACTTTACGGTATGGTATTAAAGTTCAAATTGACTTTTAAGTATTATTACAAATGTTTTGTATGGGAATATAGAAAAGTGTTGTTTTTAGATTTTTTCAGGGAATCTTTTAAATTTTTCTCTCCGTAAGAACCATTTTCGTACTTCAAGGAATATTATAAAAAAAGAATTAGCGAAATCGGTTCAGCCGCTCTCGAGATTTGCGCTTAGCAACACATTCAGCGATTCATTTATATATATATATATATATATATATATACAGGGTGTGGCGTAAATAGTGGTCCACCGTTAAGGATTCGATAAACCAGATAATTTACTATAACAGATTACAATTTTATCCATTTCTACCCAAAGGTTCCGGAAATATTATTTTTTTTTTATTTTTTTTACGATATTTGTACCTCTTGTTACAAATTTGGTTGTAGTTTTAACAAATACCATTATTTTTCATTTTGATTACTGGTAATTACTGCTGAATACTAGAGCTATCGTTAAATAACATGTTTTTAATGTAAATTTAAAGCTTTTGAAGAAAAAAATACGTTTTACTTTACTTTTAACCCAAATTTTTAACATATCATGCTAATTCAAGAGCGATTTTTGTAAAAAAAAATGTACTAAGCTGTCAGTGCCCATTCATTTAAAAATATGCCTACTTAATACCAATTTCAAAACGGTATCACAATAGCAGATCCTTTTGTTTAACAGAAAGATATCCAATTTTAATTGAAGAAAAGAAGATTTTCATTAAAATATATTTGAAAATTTAATTGGGTGAATATTATTACAAAACGTATTAAATTCTATAAAATGGATAAAATGTGACTTTTTACTTTTGAAATATGATTTTAGTCTGACAAAACTGGTTTTAAGGGCACAAACATGTCGCAGGTAAAAAAAGCCCGACCCATTTTTTACCAAAAAAATTGTTTGTAAACAAAACATCTGTTGAAGCTCTCGCCAATTGAGTAACGCACGACACGAGTGATAAGGAAAAGATATGGTTAATGAATGCTATCCCTTTCATTCCTAACGTTGTAATCTCCAGAAATCTCGAAATAATTTAGTACGATCTCGTCACTCGTGCGTCGTATGCGTTTTGTTTTTATTCTATGTGTTTACCTACGTCGTTTCTTCATCCCTGCCCCGGACTCTGTTTAATTTGCCTACTGATTGGATTAGTTTGACTTTTTGGCTTGCTCAAAGAATGTCTAGGTTCACACTGCGCGAATATGCTGACATGCATTTTATTTACGGTGAATGCAGAGGTGTCGGTAGAGAAGCAGCTCGACTTTATCGGGAGAGATATCCCGATCGAAGACATCCAGATCATCGAGTTTTTGGGAGAGTGCATAACGCATACAGCGAGGGGAGGATACCTGGCACAGGAGTAGGCGGTGCAAGTGAAGGACGACCGCAAGTACACACTGGTGAGAAGTAATGAATTTAGTTACTGAAGATCCTTCAACATCGGTCCGTGTCTTAAGTCGCAGAACTGGCATATCCAGTAGATCTGTACATTGCATACTCAAAAGACATGAACTGTACCCATACCACTTTCAAAGGGTACAGTTATTACTACCAAGAGATTATCCCTAAAGAGTAAGATTTTGTAGAGACATGCTACGCAGAATAAGAGAAGACCCGCAATTTTTTAAAATTGCAATAATTTTTTTATTAATGGGATGGCAAATCGTTTTAAAATCTGTGTTTAGTAGGAATATTTTAAAACGAATAGGCACTGACAGTGTAGTTACTTTTTTTACAAAAATCATAAGTATTAACGCAACTAAATTTTAAAATGTATTTTAATGAAAATCTTCTTTTCTTCAATTAAAATTGGATATCTTTTTGTTAAACAAAAGGATCTGCTATTGTGATACCGTTTTGAAATTGGTATTAAGTAGGCATATTTTTAAATGAATGGGCACTGACAGCTTAGTACATTTTTTTTACAAAAATCGCTCTTGAATTAGCATGATATGTTAAAAATTTGGGTTAAAAGTAAAGTAAAAAGCTAAATTTAAAGCTAAAAGCTTTAAATTTACATTAAAAACATGTTATTTAACGATAGCTCTAGTATTCAGCAGTAATTACCAGTAATCAAAATAAAAAAATAATGGTATTTGTTAAAACTACAACCAAATTTGTAACAAGAGGTACAAATATCGTAAAAAAAATAAAAAATAAAAAAATTTCCGGAACCTTTGGGTAGAAATGGATAAAATTGTAATCTGTTATAGTAAATTATCTGATTTATCGAATCCTTAACGGTGGACCACTATTTACGCCACACCCTGTATAGAGATATTCATATCAGTTCTATGACCACACTGAAAGAGCACTAGACAGTATAGGTAAGGTAATAAATTCAGAAAATTATCGTGCATGTTAAAAATAATTATAAAAAATACTCTTACTTTTGAAGATCCCGATTGAGCCTTGTATATATATACAGCACCAACGTCGTACGTGTAATCACTGTCAGCATACGCTGGAGCACCGACGAGAAGCGCAACATCATCCAAGTTTGCAGAGCACAACGTAGCACCAAACATTGAGCCGAGTTCATCGTCGTTTATTGCTCCGATATTCTCAAGATTAGAATTAAAAAAATATACCTGAAAATATTATGAAATATTCGTATGATACGATCAATTTTTTCCACAGCAAGAAAAGTATTTTATAGTTTGTATATAATTTTTATTAATAGTCCTTATCGAATAGTTTCAAGAATTATAAAGTTAAAAGTATTTATTTATTTATTTATTTATACTTTATTGTACATCACAACTGCAAATATCATTTACAGACTGTGAAGTACAATGGGCGGACTTATGGCTATTTAGCCGTTTCTTCCAGACAACCCAAATATATATTCCCTACTATGAGTAACGATCGCTATCAGGTGTACATGATAACAACCGGGACCGACGGCTTAACGTGCTCTCCGAGGCACGGTGGGGAGACCCACAAGGACTACACAAACAAGTAATTATGTAATTTATCATGATTCATCATTATTTCAGCTTATCGCAGTCCACTACTGGACATAGACCTCCACAAGTTCGTGCCAAAAATGGCGTGAACTCATGTGTCTTGCCCATAGTCACCACGCTGGGCGGGCGGTTTGGTGACCGCAGGGCTGGCTTTGTCGCACCGAAGACGGTGCTTCCCGTCTTTGGCCTGTGTATTTCAAAGCCAGCAGTTGGATAGTTATCCCGCCATCGGTCGGCTTTATAAGTTCCAAGGTGATAGTGGAACTATGTTATGCCTTAGTCGCCTCTTACGACTCCCACGGGGAGAGAGGGGGAGGCTATATTCTTTGCCGTAGCCACACAGCACTGTAGCTGTAATTGCACTGTAATTCACGATCACGATTCAGCCTGCAATATCCCACTGTTGGGCATAGGCCTCTTCCCCATGTAGGAGAAGGAGCACTGTAATTATTTCACTGTAATTTATTTCACTGTAATTTATTTCACTGTAATTTATATATTTTACATTTAATATGACTTAAAATACAGTACCTTTCCAAATCCTACTTCTCCAAAAGTTGTACTCACAGCATAACTTATTTGTTTGGAAAAAAACTTTCCACTCGCTATACTATAACCTAAAATGTAATTTAATATAATGAGACTAAAAACCACAGTACGACTACACTATTAACATACAATTTCAAAATAAATGTGATTAGGATGAGCTGTACATATTACCGGTTGACTGAATTCGATCAGAAATTTGATAAGTCAAAAATTAGTAGAGTCAAGTTTAAAGTTAATTGACATGATCAAAACAAAAAAAATAAAAAGCAAAAAAACAAAAAGAAAACTCGGTTCTTTACTTGATGGGTTGTTTCGTACAAATCAAATTATACGATCATATATATACTAATATATAAAGCTGAAGAGTTTGTTTGTTTGTTTGTTTGTTTGTTTGAACGCGGTAATCTCTGGAACTACTGGGCCGTTTTGAAAAATTCTTTCAGTTTTAGATAGCCCATTTATCGAGGAAGGCTATAGGCTATGTGTCATGTTGCTAAGACCAATAGGAGCGGAGTCCGACGAAGTCGCGCGCAGAAGCTAGTAACATAATAAAAACAACTAATTTTAAAAATATTTTAATCTATAGTACCTACCAAAATTGTTTGTAACGGGATTATCGTGACTGATTGCGTGGATTAATCTCGGTTCAACCGAATTTGAAACCTTTTTGTATCTTATTACTCGTCCTGTAACAATTACATAAAAAAATATTAATTACGTATCTATACTAATATAATAAAGCTGAAGAGTTTGTTTGTTTGATTGTTTGTTTGTTTGTTTGTTTGAACGCGCTAATCTCAGGATCTACTGGTCCGATTTGAAAAATTCTTTCAGTGTTAGATAGCCCATTTATCGAGGAAGGCTATAGGCTATATATCATCACGCTAAGACCAATAGGAGCGTAGCACCAATGAAGAATGTTTCAAAATCGGGGTTTTTTCCTTTTGAGAGCTTCCGCGGCGTAAACGGTTAAAGTTTCGCTCAAATCATGTTTGACAGAATTAGTCCTATTCCACGGGGACGAAGTCGCGCGCAGTAGCTAGTATTCAATATAAAGTTCAAAATGATATCACCAATATTGCATGAAACTGCCTTTTTTGCTTTATTTTAACTAATAACTGCTATAGGTAGGGATCCCTAGCACATTTTTTTCACCTGATTAGTATCAAGCTAATTTTCCGGGAGTAGCTTCATTTTGATGAGACGAACAAAAAATTCCTATGCGAAAACTCTCGATTGTGGTAGCTAACAGAGGTAGCAGGGGATAGAGCAGCAGTGACCGTAGGACCGGGAAAACGTGCCACGCAATTTGTAGGAGAATATACCATTAAATTATATAAATATTACCTAACTCCCCTAGTCCCTACCTACTTTTTTTTTTCGTTATACTAATTATATTACTAGTTATATTTTTCAGTTATAATAATTATATTATGAATAGTTTTATTAACAACTTTTTCTCGTATCTATTGTAAAACAAAATTTAAATTTAGATCAAATTACTTATATATTGCTATTTACTATACCTGTATGTGCGGCGGGCCCACCAATCAACAATTCATTCTGTGAAGTTATATCCATGCTCCAACCGAAGGAATCCATTTGTTTTTCTAAAAATATATATAGTATATACCATTACTGCTTAACGAAATGTGAACACATTAAAAAAATACAAAAAGCCATGAATGTAACCCTAACTTACTAAATTTATAACCGGTATATTTATTTCGATCTGGATTGTTCATTGGTTTCAATTGTACACTTGTTGTATTGTCGTATCTCAAGAAGCACACGCTAACAGTAGCTGGTCTTTTTGCGCCTTTTTCTATATTTGTCTTCATTTCTGCATATCTAGGAACACAAGCCTGAAAGAATTATATTTTATAAGTTGTATTATGCTATATAAAATGAATGTTTTTTTTTATATCACTAAGTCGGCAAACAAGCGTACGGCTCACCTTATGGTAAGCAATTACCGTAGCCTATAGACACTTGCAACACGAGAAGTATTGCAAGCGCGTTGCCGACCCTACCCTCGATTCCCCCCCCCCCAGGAGCTCTGATCACCTTACTCACCAACAGGAACACAACACTGTTTGAAAGCAGTGTTATTTAGCTGGGGTCTTCTGTAAGGTCGAGGTACTACCCCAGTCGGGCTGCTCCATTTTTTGAGCAGGAAGTTTCCTGCTGTGTCCTACCTCAGTTAAATGAATGTGTCATTATCTTCGTCATGTTGGAAAAATATTGATTGATTTAGCCTATAACATCTCACTGCTAGGCATAAGCTTCTTTCTCCGTGTAGGACGAAGAGGATGGAGACACATATGATTCTTTATTTGTTTATACTTACCACAAAATAATTAGTATTTGATTTAACATTTGCTCCTAGCCAGAAATCATGTTTTATAGAACCTGGGTTGTCTGAAAAAATAAAAACACAATATGTTAAAATAATAAACTGATAAAATATTTGTTTGATGTTGGGGTAAGCTTGATTCCTGCCTCGACTATGTGTGTAATTCATACCTATTTATTTGTTAATTATTTTTAACAAGAAAAAAAAGCAACTAAGTACATAAGTCGGCTGATAGCTAAAACACAAGCATTAAATTGCTTACTTCAGAAACAGACGATCGTATGTGTTCTTAAGCATACTTATTTATTTATATAACAGTACAGTATTAATTTGTTTTAGAATAATTATGTAGCAGTATGTAATAATGTTTAGTTACTTACTTCGACTTACAGGGAGACGAACTTCTTCAAATGCTGCATTGTTAATATTAATAGTGTAAATTTTCCCAATATCACTAGCTCTCGGAGCACCTACGACAAAACTGAAAAATAAATTCTTTTTAATAATTTTTCAGAGTAAAATGTAAAAAGGTTAACATTGAAATTAATTGAAATTAATAACCGAGCTACTTACCAGCTAAGCTCCATTACTTTTACATTTAACTACAGTAATTTTCTTATATATACCTAGGTATATGCTGTTTGGTTACGGCAGTAAAGAATAATTATATCGACCCCCTCTCTTTCCGTGGGTGTCGTAAGAAGCGACTAAGGGATAACACAGTTGCACTTAACACACTTAATAAGTCTAAAAAAAATACATCGCATTGGGGGACCGCTCCAAACCTAACAATTTAATTACAAATAGTCTAAACTAACCAAACAGGCATGTGATACTAATGAAAAAATAAATAGTAGGTAATAAATAAGTAGGAGTGGTCCCCCAACGAGATGTATTTTTTTTAGAACTATTAATACTCGTACATACTTAGGTACTTTGCGATTGAGTTTCATTCATTATTTTTTACTTTTTAAAGGGAACTCCGATTATTGTGTCGGGGGTATTTATTCTTACGCCACAGAAACATACATAATTATAATTATCTTAAAATATTATTATTTGTACAGACAATATTTAAAATGATTTCAATATCACCTTTGCAAAGAGGGTTCGTAGGCAATGCTGTAACCAAATAATGACTCCTCGTTCAAAGAAGATGGCGCCTTGAAAATTAGCCTCGAATTCTGATGGAATAACGCATGAGTGCGTATGGTAACTCCCATAAGTATAAATATGGTGGCTGTAAAGTCAAGTGTCTTAAATCATTTATTATTTAATAATGATAATGTTATGTTTAAGTTATTATTAATATTGATTATATTTAATTAATAGCTGTGCCCGCGACTTCGTCCGCGTGGAATTAAAAAAAATATTGTTCACTTCGCAGAGTTACAAAATAAATACATTTCTAAAATAAAAGTAGCCTACTCCTTATTACATCAGCTATCTGCTAGTGGAAGTTCCGTCAAAATCGGTCCAGCCGTTTCAAAGATTAGCCAGAACAAACAGACAAACAGACAGACAGACAAAAATTGTAAAAAAATATATATTTTGGTATACCTATGTACCGTGTATACATTCATATGCATTTAGTAAAAAGTGGTTATTTTAATATTATAAACAGACACTCCAATTTTATTTATTTGTATAGATTGACGCAGAGAACAGCTGAAATTATCTTCAAGTTTTGACCATCCCGACTATCGTAGAACCCATTTCCCTTAACAAATGATTGCATCTATAATACTGTTTTAAAATAGTTTTGTGTTCCTGTAGTAAAACAGTCAGAGCTCGTGGGCATGCTTCTGGTGTTACCAGTTATATACACTCTACAGTATCCGGTTACCATCAGGAAATCCGTTCACTTGTTTGCCACCCTAGTGGTGAAAAAAATCTACTTTTCTGAATAAAACAGCAATTTTTGCATTACATTAATTTGGATTAAATGTTCTAATGTTGACAAAAGAGCACAGATTATTTCAATAGTTATATGATAAATGTCTTACAGTAAATCATATTGACAAGTCTTGAATTTAAAACTGCCAGTTAAAATATCATGACGTGTACCAGAATCGTGACTTTGGCTACTTTTCAAATCGGACTGCTAAAAAAATATTTATTAATACAGCACGAAAAACAATGTTACCGACTTAGTTTTTTGCCATTATAATGTGAGATTCTTGGGACGAAAATATTTTTTGTATTTATAGTTGTTACTCGAAAAAATCTTAGAATCAAGTTACAGTACTATACTTAAATTGAACTAAGAAAATAAGTTACTAATCCCATATCAACACATATTTTAAAACAGTTGGAGAGAGGTTTAAAGTTTTTCGTGCATTTGTTTAGCTGGCTTAAGAAACATTTAAAGTAGAAAAAATTACAATGAACTAGATAAACGCTAAAAATAATAAAAATTTCACACTCTGTCCTCTAGATGTGACACCTCTAGACTTGGGTCCAGGGTTCGAAAACGATGAACATAAAATCATGAAATCTCTAACCACGACAGACGTGGGTATGGCCTATACAAAAATTTGTCGTTTTCTTTCGCGTAATTTACTATTTTTTGAAAGTTATCCAGCAAAAAGAAGTACAATAGAAGACCTAATTCAAGTATAATATGTATAAAGATATAATATATACCTAAATAATATGAAAATTCAATGCTAAGCTTATCTTGTATGAAATAATTAAATTGTACTTACAGAGTACCATCGTGTGAACTAGTTAAATGATACACTAATTAAAACTTATTTTTGAACACATTGCTTCAGCTTCCATAATTTAAAATGAATCTATCCTCAATTTGTCGTGTTTGATTGGACAATAAATAAGGAAAACTAAAGTTTTATTACAACATGGAATTATTATTCGTGTTCATATTATCGTCATTGCTCATAACTATAATTATTATTAATAAATAAGTAATTGACATAATTTAAAGTAAAAAGTAATGTCCAATTTTTGGGAAAGAAGTATGGAATTTGTCAGGTTGCAGTTAGAATTAACTGACTCGGAATCGGAATATATTGTAACAATATTATGTAACAAGTTAAATTCTGTTAATTGTAGATATTTTGAAATAAAAAAGTCTGTGTGTCAGCTCCGACGCACGACTGGAGTTTACTTCTTCAGATCGACTGGCTAAATAGGCACAAAAAAGGTCAAGATCGAGAGGTCCCTACCTCTTGAATTAACATAATACAGCAGAATATATCCTGCTCTAAATCTGGAGCAGCCTAAATAGGGCAGTACCCTCAATCTTAAAGATCACAGCTAAAGTACAACAGCTGTTGTTTTTGTGGTGAGTGAGGAGAGACAGGGATAGGGTCGGCAATGCGCTTGCGATGCTTCAGGTGATGCAGGCATCTATAGGGTACAGTATTCGCTTAGCATCAGGTGGACCGTACGCTTGTTTGCCGACCTAGTCGTATATAAAAAAATTAATCCAAAGGTATCGTTAACATTATATATTTATATCTCTCTTTTCATAAGACAAGCTCAATATCTCTTGTTTAAAAAATTATCTGAAGGCGCATTTTTTCTCACTAAATAGGTACGTCATAAATATCCTTAGTATCTCCGTACAATATATTTAGTATTTGTGTATGTTGTATATACATTATAAATATGTGGCGTATTATATACGTGGTAGGTACCTATACGCTATTTTCTACGTCCTGTCCTAAACCAAAAGTTTGTAGGGAAGAAATCCCTAAGTATAACAAACGTTAAAACAAATTTTTCGTACGTTTCTATATGGTGTACAATAAAGAGTAATTAATATGAATAATAATATTATTCACCAAAACGCCAACTACTCTTTTGGTGTTGCTCAAGTATATTTTACATTAATGTGACATGGAGGTGCACGTTAAAACATTTTTTATATCAATATCATGCGGTTACGAAAACACATACCACACAAACACAAAGCCCCTGAACACAACATATTATTATAAGCAGAGATCGAACCAATTTTCACACTTTTACTGTGACCACTGCCCAAACTCGTCATCAATATTGTATGAATATAAATCGTAAGGTTTTGGGTACAGACTGAAGTTGAAATCATGAATGCAATGGCTCAGCA
The DNA here is from genome assembly GCA_905220545.2 of Melitaea athalia. NCBI lineage: Eukaryota > Metazoa > Arthropoda > Insecta > Lepidoptera > Nymphalidae > Melitaea > Melitaea athalia. Next base: position 18,411,864 of record HG992182.1, read on the forward strand.
ACTGTTGAATCTCTAATCTTAATTAAATATTAAAATCTCTGACGTTAAGGAGATTTATGGTACTTAATCATAATTTACAACTTAGACGTGATTAAATATTTAGCTGCGAGTATTTAACTAAAGAATTTTAATTTAAAATGAATATTGAAATTGGTATTTGCTATTAACTAAATTGTTAATTTTTTCAGAACGACAGATTCGTCGTCGTGTCCTCGTAATAACAATACTATTTCTATTTATTACATTTTGAAGTTTCATATTCTCATATAATTTTGAAGTTTTTAGTTGCTTTAAAAAAATAAACCATATGACTTATACTTAACATTTTTAAGTTTCCAATGTTATTGTGACTGTGAAATAAGAGTCACTGAAAATCACGTAGATATTATTTAATATATTTACTATAACAAAATAAAATTATTGCGAAAAGTTCAAACTTATATAGGTACAATGAAAAAGAAAATGTTAAAAATGTTTTCTGTAAAAAAGAATTGTCGAAAAATAGTATAATGTGGAATATTTAAAAAACTTAACAACAACATCAAGTAGGTACCCTTTATTGCACCCAAAAAAAACGTTACAAGTACATAGTAAAAATGTTTACAACTGAAACGTATAAACTTCACCATGAAAATGATCTTTCAGGCAACCTTAGGTTGAACTTAACAGTGTTTAAGTATTTTTTTAATAATATCCTAGGTTTTTGGCTCCATCCGCAAGACCGAGTATCATCTGAGTGACTTCGTCTCCCTGTTCTGGAATCTTCTTTGCCGGCCAGTGGAACGACGATCCTCGCAGCTCATATGTGTACACAAATGGTGTGTTGAAGGCATAACGTACCCAGTCCATACTTCCACCCGAAGCTTTGTCTGCAATTAACAAGAAGTCCATAATAATATGAGAGTGAAAAACACTCATTGTTATTAGGGCAAAGCACGAAATATCTTCCTCAAATGTGGAGTAGCTCAACTACGGAAGTATCTCGACCTTATAGAAGATCAGCCAAATTATATTGCGGTCAAGTTGTGATGTGTTCCTGTGGTGGGTAAGATAGCAATAACTACTGGGCATGATCGGAGGTAGGACCTGTGAGGCGCTTGCGATGCTTCTGGTATTGCAGGCATACGCTACGGTAACCACTTACCAACAGATGGGCTCGTTTGTCACCCAAGTGGTACGCGTTCGTTTATGTCCTTATATTTTAAAAGTAAAATATACGCGTGTATGAAGTTTTACATAATCTTACATAGAGCTTCCGCAGCAGTTGCTGGTCCCTTGTACCTTTCTCTATTTTCTGCATATCCGTAATCCAATGAAGTCCTACCTACTGCAACCTAAAACAGAAAAAAATTATTACTAGACAAGCAAAAACTACTATGTTTAATCCTTGATTTGTAAAATTGATCTACGATTACGATTTTTTTTTAAATAGTAAAAACTTTATGTAAAACAAAATGATAATTATTTTAAATTAAAAATACTGACTATTCAAAATGATCAATTTAGCTTTGATTCTAAGCATTTGCTCCGTTATGTATCATCTTGTTTAGCTAAGCGTTTATAATATTTGTCAAAACTAGACTTCATTTATTCGAAGAAATTATATACTAATCAAAAATAACTCACTAGGTCATCGTAATTGTGAACGTGGTCAGTGGAATCAGAATAAGGAATCAACAATAGGGATGCGTAGGAATGAAAGCCTACGTAAAACAATAGATTATCTATTCCAGATATGTAGGACGATAACGTTCTTGTTTCAATCTCGGAAAACGGACGACAGCCAGCGTAGAGTTGATAATCACATGGGTTGGTTGAAGCTGAATGTTCTGGAACATTTGATAATATTTTTTACTGTACCTACATGACAATTAAAAAAAAATTAATAAACAAAAAGATGCACAAGATCGATCCTAGCATTGAAAGAGTGTTTTCTTCCAGTCAATCTTTGCGTATAGGACACAATATAGCTAATATAACTTTAAGTTCATAAGAGGTACTAACAATCAATAAACTTAGTGCTAATCGTTAAGACCTATGTGTATAAATAAAAATGAATTGCCGATATGTATGTACGAGGATAACTTCTGAGCGACCGCACCGAATTAGATAATCCTTCTTTTTGTAACGTTATTGTAGGGACAAAGTATGTAAAAAAAAAACTAAAAAATTAGTACATTCACGAAAAAAAATGGAGTGGTAAAAAGTTCAGAGAGTTTTATATATAACTAGCTATGCCCGCGACTTCGTCCGCGTGGAATTTAACAAAATAATAGTTTAGTTCACAGTTATAAAAAAAAAACTAAAATAAAAGTAGCCGAAGCTACTCCGTATTACATCAGCTATCTGCCAGTAAAAGTCCCGTCAAAATCGGTTTCAGAAGTTTGCCGGAACAAACAGACAGACAGACAGACAGAAAGACAAAAATTATAAAAAATGTTATTTTGGTATAGGTATGTACCGTGTATATATACATCCATATGCATTTAATAAAAAGCAGTTATTTTAATATTACAAACAGACACTCCAATTTTATTTATTTGTATATATTTGACAGTTTTAAGAAGGCGTTCAATAAAAAAGTCTAGATTGTGCATTTATAAATTGGCGTGCGGGGCAGGAAAGAGTCTAAGATTCTTCAATTTCTTCATTATAATCTTGCTAAATTGCTAATACCTTACAAGTTAATAAATTATACAATATTTTCAGTACTGTTTAAATAAACCACACGAGTACAAGAGGGCACGGTACGTTAGTCAATTCACGCGTAAATCACGAATATCAGGAGAATCTTCTAATTAATTACTCACGTCCCCAATTATAATCCCAGTTCCTATTTGGGTCAGCGCCTATACAGCCGTTGTACGATATAGAACGAGTTTTTCTCCAATATCGGTCCTGTAAATAAATTATCGTTTAAATTGATTTGTTCAAAAAAATACGTTTGTCCTCGAATTCTGTCAGATTTTTTTTTTGGGAAGCGGAAAACGATTCGGCTAGAAAAGAAAATATTGAGATCAAATTTCTGTTGAAAAGATATCGAGAAAAAATTAAGTTGGTGGTCTGAATTTTTCATCACAAAAGTTGTCCTATTAATAAAAATTAATTATAATTGAGGAAGGGCACAGCAGGAAATATCCTGCTCAAAATCTGGAGCGGCCTGACTGGAGAAGTACCTCGACCTTACAGAAGATCACAGACAAACTAATACCTACTGTTTTTTTAAATAGTGTTGTATTCCTGTCGTGAGTAAGGTGACCAGAGTTCCTGAATGCTTCTGGTGTTACAGGTCTATAAGCTACGAAAACCACTTACCATCAGGTGAGCCGTACGCTTGTTTGCTGACCTAGTTTATGAAAAATAAGCAACACATTAAAAATATTAATTTATAAACGGACACACACATACAAAACCAAAATTTATTAACATTGAGGACACTTACACATACAAAAGTATATCGTATTTATTACTTACAAATACATAACTGTAATGGTATCCATCAGGATTAACAGTAGGGAAGATTCTCCAGTCGAACTGATCCCTCAATCTTGTTATATTGCCGTTCGAGCTCGTGAGCAATTGATTGATGAAGTACGTCGTCGTGGCGGGTGCGATCCATTCCCGAGCGTGTATACCTAAGAAGCAACTGTCAATATTAGATTTACGTTGCTCAGTTTGGATTTAGTTTCTGAAAAGAGCGTGCTGGGATCATTCGCTCGTCCATACATAGCAAATACGAGTGTCGCTTATTGTCCAAGCTGTTATTGTGTATCTTAGGGTTTGGTAACTTATCACTAAGAGCTATATTTATTTGTGTAAACTGTATTTGTATATCACGTTCACTGCGTAAGGATTTTTAGTGTACTTTTTGCTGGTGCGTCATGAGGTTATATTGACCCATAGAAGACTTTTTTACAGTGCGTCGTGTGGTCAAATAAGCCCTCATTCACTTCTGTCTTGATATAGGTTTTTCTCAATGGTGATAGTAATTATTGAATATATTTTATATTGAGATCAAAGACCAATAACCAAGCAATATATACCTAGCTGCGTTTTTAGCTCGCTTGTTTCGTTTAGCGTCTAAAAGAGAAACAATTTGTGGGGTCCGTTTGACCACACAAAGCACTGAAGTTATCAAAACACTAGTGATGGGAAACACGTCTGTTGTACATCACTCGATAAATTTTCCCAAAATTTTATTGAGCCTACTGTATTTGTTTGTATGAACTAACTTTAAGAGGCTTTAAAATTAAAATACAATATTAATAGTGTATGTATTTGTAAAGTGTTTTATTAAGTGTTATAAAATAATCATTATTAATCATAATTTTAGGTTTCTTGAATCAATCAGCGCGTTTCAATCGTTTGGTTAGTAGGTAGGTACGTAATATAACGTAATTTATGATTCTTGACATTGAAAACTTTCCCTGTGTTCTTCGTTGAAGCATGGCTAACAAAAATACTATGATGATCAAGACAATGATGACTCCCAAAAACCTAAGCATTTAATTGTAATTAGTAGGATTTATTGTATAAAGCTATGGAAGAAAAATGGCTTCAAGCGTCGTCTTAACTGTCGATAGCGTGGCACAACACTGAGTGCACGAAATGGCGCGAGCGCATCGTTCAGTGCGGGTGTGAGGTGCGCGGAGCGGTAGGTCATATTGACCTCACACCGCACCAGGGTGAAACTTTTTTCTTTAGGTGCGGGTGAGGTCAAATTGACTCACGAGTATTTTAAAATACTGGATTGTTCACGTTAAAGTGGCAATAACAATGGTATTTAAAAAAAAATCCTACGATAGAAATACACAAAGTTATGCCTTCCGCACCAGGGGAAAGAACGCTATTTTGCGCGCCGCACCACATGAAAGTTCACTATGAGCCAATATGACCTCACAACGCAGCGAACGTGATATGCATAGGTATTGGGTTGTAAAACTTTAACTATTATAGTTGTCACAAAATAAGAGGCCCGTTTGGACGTTTAACAAATACCCTAGAACGTAACTTGGTACGAAACTGTAAGAAACAATAAAGGAATTATTAATAACATAAAGTGTTTTCAAAATATACGTAAATTTTTTGGCGCGTTAAATAATAGAATATATTGGAAGTGTTCTTTTCGCGCTTACTTTATAGTAGCATGCAATTTCTAATTATTACGAAGCGTCTCGAAAACAGTTACGTTCTAAGTCTTTTTGTTTTTAAATACTAGTGTTGTAACTAGTTAATTACTGAATTTCACCAGCATCATTCGATTTTAATAGTAAATCGATATTGTGTAGTGATCTCTACTGAAAATAATTTTATTGTATTTGCTCGCAAACGAAAAAACAACGAATTCAATTACATCGACAAGTAACACAACGTAGATAGACGAAAAAATAATCAACTAAATACGCGTTATCAAAGATTAAAGTCTTTACAGGTACCATGGTCATGGGAGAACAATGTCCTTGTGTAGAGAACCTAATAAAACGCGATAAAACCTGAAAAAGTTGTTTCATTATAATGAGAGAAATTGGCGTAAACGTTAGAAAACAATAAAAAAATAGATTAAAGACAAATTGATCTTTTGTACCATTGCACAGAGGAGTATTTGCACTAAAAACCTGGCCAAAATTATTTTTTTTAAATTATCATGTGGATATAAAATAAATAAACACAGAGTAATTTTTAATATGTTTATTCGTTTAAAATATTAAAATGGTCATCATCATCATTATGATCATAATTTATAAAAAAGTGCTTAATTTTGAAACAAATTAGTCATCAAAGTCTAATTCATCGTCGTTTTCATCATCTTCATCGTTGTCATTTTTTTTCTTCTTAACTTGCAATGGATGTATATATATTGTATGTATGTATGTTTGTTCGGGTGAAATCTTGCAACTCAATTTTGAAGCAGATATCTTCACCCAATTGAGCTGAAATTATTTTACTTTTAATTTATTACTCAATTCGTTCAAATGTCTGGTAAACAAAATGGCGGAAAAAAGCGGAACATTTTCTTTTGTGAATCCGTTTATGAAGGCCTCTACTTTATTTTATGTTAAGAGTTCACTACTCGGAAGTGCCCGGAACACCTACAAAAACACTATTGTTTACTTAAATTTATCAAAAAAGTAGAGTATTTTTTATTTTTTTTTATCAATAATTAAATAAAAAATGATCAATGTGTCTACAGATTAAATGTAACATTATTATTAAAGAACATATTTTTACCTTCCATACAAATTTTTTTTTTACACAAATTGCACATTAAACAAATTAAAACACCACGTGTAATTTGTGTCAAAATGCGAGCCTTGATAAAACATAGACGACGACCGACGGCGACGACTGAGTTCCGACTTCCTGTGTCCCGTTCGGGGTAAACAAAAAAATGCGAGAGTAACGGGATATCAAAAACAAATTATCCAGCTGCTAGAAATAGATGGTTGCATTGAATTTTATAATACTTTGCATTTTTTACTTTTGGCCAGGTTTTTAACGTAAATACTCCTCTGTGCATTGTATTATTTCAATTTACCTCCAATATTAAAGTTTAAGTTAAATTTTCTAATCAGAAATTTAATTCAATATACTTTTTTTTTTTTATGTTACTAGGTCGGCAAACAAGCGTACGGCTCACCTGATGGTAAGAACGTAGCCTATAGACGCCTGCAACAAAAGAAGCATCGCAAGCGCGTTGCCGACCCTATCCCCAATCCCCCCAGGAGCTCTGGTCACCTTACTTACCAACAGGAACACAATACTAATTGAAAACAGTATTATTTAACTGTGGTCTTCTGTAAGGTCGAGGTACTACCCCAGTCGGGCTGCTCCATATTTTGAGCAGGAAATTTTCTGCTGTGCCCTACCTCAGTTACTTTACACTAGATAATTAAATCGATCAAATAGTCATACAAACTTGAATCGATTTATCGTGACTATCGAATACCGAGTCGTATGGTTACTTCCCTATTTACGTCTCGATGACATATTATGTCCAAACGGGCCTGTTATTTTGCGATGACTATAGTTCGTAAGTTTTTTTGTTGACATTATTATTTAGATTTTTTAAAAAGCGAATACGTATTAATTATCTACTCTAAAAACTACTTTCTTCGTAGGTGTATATGTTTTATTTAATTTTTGTATTACAAATGAATAAATTAATAATGTGCGTTTACATAGGAAATTAAAAAATAAAAATGAAATAAATACACTAGCGTGTTATATTATTAGAAACATTTTGGTTATTTTCTTCTTAACAGATGATTCACCTTTTTAATCAGCATTGTTACCAATTGTAAATGAATATAGAAATACGAAAACACGTTTGAGAACATAAATAGAAAAGCTATTTTCACCTGATTCGATGAAAAATACCGGTTTTTCCACGCCATCTTCAGTAGGGGTGTTGATACGAATTCCTTTTATCTGACGTCCTTCGTAACTCTCACCACCCACTATTATCTCTGTCGATTGCGGGTAGGTTTTACTTACGTTAGATAGATAATTATATATCTAAAAATAACTAACATTTTTATTGTGTTTTTTGGATATTTTTTACTAATTATAATTTTACTAGCAGATTTATTATTTATAAATTATTTTAAATAGCCATCGATATGTAAATTAATTATTTAATTACGTAAAAAAATGTATGTGGTACTTACGTCATCTACATCATAATAAGCATCCCACGAAAATCCTTTTCTGTTTTTTCTTATGTCTAGTGGTTTCTCAGAACGAATAACTCTACAAAAAATATTATTAATTTAATATTAAATCTGCTTAATATTATTGGCTTATTTCCAATGGTAAAAATTCACTAAAACATAATAATCTTAGTTTATAACACTAAGGAGTTTTTTGAGTCCTTTATATGTTTTATCTTCTTTATTTGATTATACCCGATGTGAGTGTGAACTTTGTTCCAGTGTTTAACGACTTCAAAAAAGGGGGAGGTTCTCATTTCACCTGTTCCTTTTATATGTTTTACTGGGTTTGACGATTTTTTTTTTAATCGAAAGCTGCTACTCGTCACGTAACATCTAAATTTTATTGAGATATGAGAAATATTTTTTGAGTTACCTTAATAATGCGTACTTAAATGACGCCGACGACCTACATCGTATTACTTGTCGATGTAATTGAAGTGGGTTTTGCTTCGTTTGCGAGCAAACACAACTATGGTTCTAGAGCGTCACGTATTTTTAAATTCTGATAGTTTCTGTGTCATTTCAAGGATCTCAAGACACTATTACTCGTATAATTTTTACAATAATTATTTTTTAGTTTTATAAAATCACAATCAAAACTTGTCGCTAAAAGCGTAAAATTGAAAAGAAAGAAGGCTTTTTTGTTGTTCTAAATTTTAAACAATCTTTTTGATTAATACAACAAAATTCAAATTAATAATATACCTAATCTATTATCACTACATTGTTAAAATATAATGATAATAAATTATACTGCATTATGAAAACTATTAAATTTCAATTCTAGCCATAGGACTGTATTATAAAAAAGAGAAGTGTGTAACGTTATACCCTATGGATGGTCCGATGACTAATCATCATGCTTATGATAATCCTGGTCACGTGGACCAATTTGTAACACTATCATGGTAGTGGCGTTACAAGCTAATATTAAGCTTAAGAGGACATTAAATGTCTTTGGCCTTATAATTGTGATCGTCTAGTATAGGGAAGGACTCTACGTTGTGTTTGATTTTTGTTTCAGAGTAACTTCAATTCTTTTTGTGGTATGCCGAAGGAAAGACATAGTATATGTTATTAGAAGCCTTGATTTCCATATAAACTCTAACTAACATCCTACCTAGCCATTAATTTAAAATAACATCTCTGCACAATGACATTAAATTACTGAAATTAATTTATCCTAAAATTTAATTGAAAGATATTTACACTTACCAGTGATATAAATACTATAGATAACTAACTTCTGGAATACTATTAAAAGGAAAGAAAGATATTAAGCTTTATAACACCTTATTAGTAAATTAATTAGGAATTAATAAATTTTAGTAAATTAGAACCGTTAAGAATAAATAGTAATAGACTTATTTATTTAGAAATAACTATCACCTATATTGTTTAACTAATAGATCTGACGTCTCCTTAAGAATGTGTAAATTATAATTGTTAATATTTTAGTGAATCTAAATAGCTAAAATAGAAATAAAGTTAAATAATTATATTCAGGATATCCTATATTGACATTGATTAATTGAATAGTGTCTAAGTTTCTTTTACATGTATTTTTAGTTCAAACCTGATATAATAGACAGATTCTAATAACTCTAAACAAATGAAATAAATAAAAATATATAAGTAAATGAAATAATGATTAAATACATATTATATAGTTATTAATTATCTTGAAATAATTTATTCAGTTAATAAATTATCTCAGATAATTGTGAAAAATAATGTGTAGTGTTTGTTTGTATGTGTTAATCTGTTAGGATAGGGTTTATAGGCATTAAGGAATTAAAAGGCCGGGTTCAGCTGAACCCGGGGGTCGCAACCACCTTTCCCCTCCGACCCTAACCGATCCACACCGTGCTGAAGGCTCTAAATTAAATTAGGCACAACGTTGGTGCCATCAAGTCAAAAGAAAGGTAGTAGGTAGGAAATGAGAGTACCCAATTTTCTACAATAAGTTAGACGGAAATATATCCTGTCTAACAAATGCTTGTTTCATACCGCTGCAGCACAATCATGCAATGACTGTATTTGGGTAATCCCTTGGGACGTCATATAGACATAACCAGTGAATTACTAGAGTTGATGTAATTACCAAGCTGTAATCAGACATGGTATTAAGATGTGTTCCTCGTGAACAAAAGGAGATCGTGTCTACTGATCTTTTCATTGTGTGCTTACTAGCCCATACGGGAACTTCGGTCACACAACTACTTTGAAATTCGATCACGAAACCTACTACTTTTGTCACAATCGGATTGTGTAGTGTAAGTTCCCATAGGAAAGACCTACTGAGTTACGAGTCTATAGTCAGCTATATTGTCAAGCCTAGCCACCATTATGAGATGGGTCAAACAGCGACTGGCGACTGGCGACAACGCAACCTTTCGAGTGTCCTATAAGGAAATTAAGAATAATTAAAGGTATAAGACCAACATGTAGAGTAGGTGTATTGTGTAGGTTTGTCTTTGCATGACTCACAGCATTCACATGAAACAGCATTCATTAACCAGAATAGGTTGTTCAATTGAAACATTGAACCAGTAATTAAGTTGTTAAACATTTGAATATATCAGGCTCTCTTAGGAACTGAATGGATTTATCAAGGACATAGTAGTGTCGAGAGATAAATAAAACAATTAAAATATAACATATTCATTTACTCAATCAGAATCTCTGAGAGTATCTCATTTTCACAATGAAAAGAGAATGTATATTTAATAGGTTTTATAATCCATCAATGTTTGTATGTTTGAAAAACACAAGAGGGCTTGATTAAGGCTCGGCTTAAATCTCAGTAAATCCACCATTAGGACTTAGTAGAGACCGTCCACAAAAATTAGCAATAAATTAATTGGAAAAGTGAATATGTTTCTCTATTAGTCTAAAATAGAACTTCATACCACTGTCCAAATATAAATTACTAACCTTTGTTGCAGTTCAAACAACTACCATACACTAGGTGTCTGGTGGAGTTTGTCCAATGTCTCTCATCAAAGATGAGGAACTCTTATCAAAGATAAGGAAACGTACGTATAGTATTTACCAAGAACATAGTTCAGTTAGGCAAATACAAACGCAGAGGTTGGTAGGAAGTACACGCAACTTTCTCTACTAGATAGGCCAAGGTTAGGATCTACCTAGCATAGATGACGCGATGAACTGTGGCTTAGACAGGCCAAGCCTTATAGGGGATACCTATAATAAAACACTGGCGAATACAAACATTTATGGATTCACCTTAACATAGTTTATATAGTTCAATGAAAGTCATCGTGAGAATGAGACACTCCAGTCTACCAGATACCTCGTCTTGACACCCATTTAAGAACATAAATTCTTAGATCAATGTTCAAAACTACAATAGTTTGTGTAATGTCAAGGTTCAGTGTATAATTACCTCATCTTAGAATGTATTCAAGAGCTAAAAGTATCCTTGAACACATTCCAGACTACAAACCACCTTGTTACCTCGTTCCAACATATATTTAACAACTACAAGTTCTTAAATTAATGTTTGAACTACAAAAGTTTGTGTAATGTCAAAATGAAGCCAAATATACATATATATATATATATACATATACATACATACATATACATTCATTAGAAGCATATTTATATGTAGAGAATACTCAACAAGATACGACAAATAATCATTAGTTTGTTTATAGGTCATATTTTCCTAAAATCATTCACTACACTATCTACTTCCAAAGTAATGACATAGTAAAATTTCATTTCATTATTTAAATACACCCTAACGAAATTCTATTTAACCCTTAATATCTAATATGATAGTTTTAACCAAAGATTCATTCAATTTTTAAATGTACTTTAAAGTCAACCGAATGTAATTTCGTTTTATCCTATCAACAACATATTGTGATTATTTACTTAAATTAGATTTCATTTTATCAGTTAAATTCAATATAATTATGGTCATAAGGCTTATTTCATAATAATTTCATTCAATAATCAATCATTAATTAATAGTATCAATGTAAACCTTTTCATAATAATTTCATTTAGTAATTAATCAATAATTAATAGTATCGATGTAAACCTAGCTAACAATTCATTAGTTATCTTTTATTAAAAATCTCCGTAAAAGTTATAAAAATCAGTAAAAGAAACACAACATGCAGAAAAACGACATGCATCATTTTAATTCTACATTAATTGGTGAGTCACAGGTTTATATCCTAACGTATCTAAATTGTAAAATTGTTTCACATGCAAATATATAAAAAATTAATGCATTCGAACCAATCAGGAGCGCTTCATCACAGGTCTTTCACTGAATTTATTTAGCGGATTACAATTAAGATTTTATAATAAAGAATTGCACTTAATAATAATCAGTAAAATTAAATTAAAACTAATTCGCGATCTACACTGAAGCGACATTGCCACTCGGCCAGCTTACGCTAATGAAATCTCTGAATCAGACCTAAAAAATACTTTTTAGGTATTCTATCTCTGATCTAATTCAGAAATTCCATAGCTCCGCCAGCCGAGGGCTCTCAACACTGTACTTCGAATTCAAAATCGAATCCCGACTCAAAATCCAACGTGACTCCCCGAATTCAAACTCTCCATCGTATATATTCAAATCTCGCGTCTGTTTTTCCCCCACCCTCACACGTCCACCAACGCGCCCTGCAGTGTTCCCATCCACACGGCAACTCCCGTGTCACAAGGAAATTTGGATATCTTCGGTTCATTGCCGTGTTCAAAGATACGGCAATCCAATGTGTAATTGTTTCTTCCTAATAATTTAATCGATAGTTTATAAGTCATTATAGTGCAACACAAAAACAAGGAATAAAATTATTACAACAAAACAAGGAATAAAATTATTACTTCCTCAATAAATTGAGCTTTACTGGCTGTAAGCACTTTTATCCGATCCGAAGGAAATCGCGTAAATCAATTAAACAAAAAACACAACAAAAGATAAACAATAAAAGGGAAAAACAAATATACATTGAATAAAGCCGAAGAAAAAAAAATGTTAGTTACGATAAATTTGTATGACGGTTGTGAAGAATAATGTATTATTCAACCGATTTCAAAAGGAAATTATTTAACCGATTATTGTCATTTTTAACCTTACGTGTTAATGTAAAGTAAATACACGTCAATTTTGTAGGTTTTATTTCAAAACAAGGTAACTTAAAACTTTGTGATGGCAACTCTGGCCGTTTTTTGTTGTGACTTCAACAAAAACTGTATCCCACGCTTAGAACGTTCACCTTATCAAGTTTTAACAATTCTGTCAACACAAAATTTTAAGCCTGTCTCGAATATAAAATTTATCACTCTAATATTTTAACACGATAATTAAGCTGTTCAGTTCCCAGCAATAAATTTCTTTCTTAAGTACAACTTAAAATTTGAGACCCTAATGGATTTGGACAATTTTCGTTCATTGAATTGACTGTTTTATGTTTACGTGTCAACTCACATTTCAATTTATGCGTTTGTTATCTCAAGTATAACTAAAATTTATAGACTAATAATTTAGAACTGAATTGTGTTTACGTGTTACGTTACAATCGCCCCTTAATTATATAATGTAGTTTATCGTAATTATTAATTAATCACAACAACGTAATCAAATAACACAATTCTGTATCTCGTTACCTCTCAACTGAAGGACACTCATGACTCTTTACATTCAGCCTCAATCAACAGCACTTAGAAGCATACTCTTCTCCCAAACATCCAACCTCTCATCAATCATACTACTAGAGTTATATTCAATAGTTAAAATCAAAATAATCAATTCCAACCAACCATTCCAGCCCCTTCACCAACTCTCACACTCACATAGATCCAATCTGATTTGAATTCCTACTTCTAGGCTCAATTTTATCTTAAAACAATACACATATTGTTTTAAAATATAAAATCCGACTCTTCAATGTTAAATATACAACTTAACAGAGTGCAGTTCATCTTATTTTAAAGGAGATGGGGACTTTTAGGCTAAAATGTATTAAGTACAGATATGGTTTAAAAAATTGGTCATATAAATTTTTTTTTTTTTTTTTTTTTTTTTTTTTTTTTTTTTTTTTTTTTTTTTTTTTTTTTTTTTTTTTTTTTTTTTTTTTTTTTTTAAATATATAATATCAGCTCAATTCTGAATCTGGAAGCTGAGAAAAATGAAAAAGATAGTTTTCGTCAAGTTAATTGGGTATCGATTTAACTATAATCGATTATAGAAATTAAAAAAAAAGTTTGCACTAGTTAATTAACTCAAAGTATTCAGATACACAATTGAAGTTATAAACAATAAAGTGTATTTAAATAAAGTTACATTAATATCGAAAATAAAAATTAATATCTGATAAACCCAAATTATTATCGATTTCGTATCGATTGAAAATAAATCCTAATTATTTTTAATAACAGCTTTGACAGCTGACTGATATTGAAACTGTGTGCCCTGTCATGGTCCCGTCACTGTCACTCGTTTCATGTAATCATGTTTATAATTGTTTAATGTTTTCAGTGTATTCAGATGCATCCTGAGTCCATTCCTGATATTTATTTATGGTTTCAAGTGATTGATATTTGTAATGATATAATATGATAAACATTAGTGCTTCAGGAACTTAGCGATTGGGTTTTTCATAGATATTGTAACATAACCTCAATTTTACAAAACGTCTAATAACTCCGCTCTTAAATAGCCAAAATGTACAGAATTTTCAGCGAGGGATCTATAAGCGTAAATACATTATAGTCATCGCAAAATAATAGGCCCGTTTGGACATATGTCATCGCGACGTAAATAGGGAAGTAACCATACGACTCGGTATTCGATACTCACGATAAATCGATTCAAGTTTGTATGAGTATTTGATCGATTTGATTATGTAGTGTAAAGTATATTGAATTAAATTTCTGATTATAAAATTTAACTTAAACTTTAATATTGTAGGTAAATTGAAATGATACAATGGTACAAAAGATCAATTTGTCTTTATTCTAAATTTTTTTATTGTTTTCTAATGTTTACGCCAATTTCTCTCATTATAGTTTTCAGGTTTTCTTGCGTTTTATTAGGTTCTCTACATGATGACATTGTTCTCCCGTGACCATGGTAGCTATAAAGACTGTAATCTTTGATAACGCGTATTTAGTTGATTATTTTTTCGTTTACCTACGTTGTGTTACTTGTCAATGTAATTGAAGTCGTTTTTTTTTTCGTTTGCGAGCAAATACAATAAAATTATTTTCAGTAGAGATCACTACACAATATCGATTTACTATTAAAATCGAATGATGCTGCTGAAATTCAGTAATTAACTTGTTACAACACTAGTATTTAAAAACAAAAAGACTTAGAACGTAACTGTTTTTGAGACGTTTCGTAATAATTAGAAATTGCATGCTACTATAAAGTAAGCGCGAAAAGAACACTCCCAATATATTATATCATAATATTTAACGCACCAAAAAATTTACGTATGGTTTAAAAACACTTTATGTTATTAATAATTCTTATATTGTTTCTTACAGTTTCGTACCAAGTTACGTTCTAGGGTATTTGTTAAACGTCCAAACGGGCCTCTTATTTTGTGACAACTATAATTGGTACCATTTTCATTACGTTATATTTTATGTTGCATTTCGGCCCAAGAATGTATGGAATCGTATCCGTCTCCTTTCAGAATGAATAAATTAAAATATTTGAATACAATTGCACAATTCATATCTAATACTAATATGAATTGGTGATATGTTGTTTAGTATATTGCAGTACTTGGACAACTTGTATTGCAAACAGTCAAACTTTAAAGTTTGACCTATATTTTTACAATTTAATTTAGATTGAATATAGCTGAAAATGTTCAGTTACTTTTGTGAAGAAATGACCGCCCTACTCCCCACCAACTATTTTTATTAAGCTAGCGCTTAATAAGTTAGGTATTGGTGAAAAAAAATTATATATGACTTAATAGTCAGTAGAAAATTAAATTGTTATTTCTATTAAGCTAGCGCTTAATAAGTTAAGAATTGATGAAAGAAAAAAATTTTATATATGACTTAATAGTCAGTTGAAAATTAAATTGTTATATAATTATGTGAGGACCTTTAAGCGCTCCAATAAAATTAGTTGAGTCATTTCCCTGACCCATCATTTCCCTAATTTTTATTTTTATTCATAACTAAACCTAATTACAATTACACTTATCTAACTTATTACTATCTATTTTAATCATTTAATTACTATTTTAATAACCTAATCTCTTACATATCTAACTTATTTAAGTGCAATTCATTTCCTTATAAAATCATCTATAGTTTTGACATTAAATTATTGTGAAAATATAATAAATCTTCAATAAAGTTTATTGATATTCTAGTTTAAAATCTATCCTTTTCAATTCCACATTATTAATTCAATTGTTTATATCAACAGTTAAACATTGATAACATCTATAATCGATCGTGATCAATTTATTATTGATAATATCTATTTAGATGTATTGTATTAAAGTTTCCTCTAATTTCTTTAGTTATAGGGTCCATCAATGTGTAAACATTTGCAAATGGAATCGCACTAACTACATAAGGTCCTTCATACAGCAATTGAAACTTTTTTATAAGTTTCTTTTGAGCCTCTGACTTATTTACCTTACGAATCTTTACATAATCTCCAATCTGAAATTCAATTAAACGATGGGACCTATTGAATTTAGTTTGTCGTTTAATACTGTTATCTTTTAAATTTTTCCGAACTTGAATTCTAATTTGATTAATATCTTTAGACTTATTTAATTGAGGTAAACAACTATCAAATGACATGTCATTACTCATTCCATATAATATTTCATTAGGAGTAAATCCCGTACTTTCATGAAATGTGTTGTTATATAATGTTTCGATTTTATTTAATATTGTTGCCCAACTTTTATGATTTTTATGGCAATATGTCCGAAATAAACGTCCTAGTTCTCTGTTAACCCTCTCTGTTGTATTAGGTCGAGGATTTCTTACAGTTGTAAATATAGGTTTTATACCCATATTTTTTAAAGTTTGTTTCCAACTTTCAGATGAAAATTGACTACCATTATCAGTCATAATTACTTTAGGCTTAATTATTTTAACAAATTGTTTTAATTTTGTAATAACTGAACGAGAAGTGGCTTTAGACAAATCATATAATTTAACAAATTTACTAAATGAATCCTGAATTACAAGTATATAAGCAGAACCAAACCGTCCTTTCGGCAATGGTCCATATAAGTCTGCCATAACTAAGTCACCTATTTCTTCTGTCACAATAGATTTACATTTGCCTACATATTTTATATTATCACTTTTAGAAACTTGACAGAGATGACAAGTCTTTAATAATACTTTAACTGTTCTATGCATATTAGGAAAATAGAATCTATCTTTAATATATTTGAGTACCTTAAAAACCCCTTGATGTCCCATTTCTTTATGAATTTGAGATATTACTTCCTCTCGTAACTGAGAGGGTAAATAAATTACATGTTTATCTGAATCGATTTTAAAATATAACACTCCATCCTTGATATAACAGCGCTTAGCAATATTATTTATTCTACCACTATGATTATTACTAATATTATTTATAATATCCATTATCAACTGTACTTCATTATCGTTAGATTGAAAACTAGATATATTTTTTAAGTTTGTTATTAATGTTTTATTTTTATTAATTTCCATATAATGTACTTCAGGACAATAGATTCTATCTTCTTGTATCATTGATGAATCAGGTGGGAACCTAGATAACACATCAACAGCGACATTATCTCTACCTTTTATATGTTCGATACTATAATCGAATTGTTCGAGAAACAATATCCACCTAATTATTCGACTATTATACAATTTCCATGTCCTAACAAACGTCAATGCTTTGTGATCAGTTCTAATTATAAGCTTTGCGCCCCTCAAATAGGTTTCAAACTTCCTTAAACAATAAAGCCATGTATCCACTAGGGGACAAATGAGGAACATTTGTCCCTCAACGATGTTGCGGGACAGATGTTGCGAACATTGTGTAGGCCACACTAGGGGACAAATGCAGCAACATGTTCCTCATAGAGAAAAAGAAACACCTGCATCATTTGTGAAGTTGTTTTTATTTATTTATTTATTTGATTAAATTAATAATATGCTCATGAAAAATATGTCAAATGCCAATGAACTTGTTGGCACAATTTTTGTTACAATACCTGCTGAATTAAAATTTTATTATTAGTATTTAGATCAACCAAATATTTCAAGGTCATTAAACGCACTAAAATTTTGGATTGATAGTAAATATTGAAATATTATTACTCAGGTGCTCTCAGAAATAGCTAAATATTTGATTTCTTCTGTAGCATCTTAACGAATTGCTTCTATAATCAATCTTTTAGTGCCTAATAATCGTAATAGTTGTTTGACAACTGAACATAATTATAAAACAACGAATATTTTAAAATGTTACTGAATATTGGTACGCATTATTGTTTTATTAAAATTGAACAATAATTACTGAGAACCATACATTTTAATAAATCACTGATAATTTAATTTGTTTAACAAATATTATACTGAATTATAAATTGTGTAAATTATTTTTTAAATCGACTTACGATTGTTTTTTTAATTATCAAAATCGGACAACTCTGTAAAAAGTTATGCGTGGTCATACATAAAAAATATACGCGTCGAATACATAACCTCCTCCGTTTGTACATCGGTTGAAAAAAAGGCGATGAAATAAAATTGAATAATTGTGTTTGCTAGCAAACGAAAAAAACCGACTTCAATTACATCGACAAATAATACAACGTAAGTAGACGAAAAAAATTTAGTAACGCACTAGTCGTCACTACGACTTTCGAAGATTCCCCTCGATTTTTCTGGGATTCCATCATCAGATCCTGGTTTCCTTATCATGGTACCACCCTTGGGATATCTCCTTTCCAACAAAAAAAAAGAATGATCAAAATCGGTTCGTAAACGACGAAGTTATCCCCGAATATACATTAAAATAGAATTGAGTAATCTCCTCCTTTTTTGAAGTTGGTTAAAAAATATCGATATATAGATTTTTTTTTTCGATATCTGTAACTCCGATATTGATTATGTATTTAAAAATATCGATATATCGAGAATCCGATATTTTAAAAAATATCAACAGCCCTACCATGCGACATTGACGCGGAACAAATGTTTTCGATCTCGAAGCGGGAACAAGCAACATGTCCCTCAACACGTACATACTGCGGGACATGTTGCGGGACATGTTGCGGGACACTGTGCAACATGTGTGTGGACGTGTCCCCCAACATGTCGCGGGACAAAATGTCCCCTAGTGTAGACGGAGCTGACGCGGAACAATTGTCCCATGTTGCGGTAATGCCTCGTCTTCACTAGGGGACATTTTGTCCCGCGACATGTCGCGGGACAAAATGTCCCCTAGTGGAAACGAGGCATAAATTATAGCCCAAAACTCTTGTTCAGTAACAGTCCATCTTAATTCGGCGCCCCTAAGAGATCTGCTACAATAGCCTAATATTTTCATTTCCTTTTGTTCATCGTACTGAAATAAAACCCCCGCAAGACCTACTCCCGAACTATCTGTTTGTAAATAAAAAGGTTTAGACATATCCGGATGATGCAACATTATTGTCTTTAAAAAACTATTTTTCAATTTTTCAAAGGCTACTTGTGCTTCTGAAGTCCAAGTCCATCCTTTGCTCTTTTTTAATAATTGGCATAAAGATTGAATTATACTATTATAATCAGGAATGAACCGCCTATAATAATTACAGAGTCCTAAAAATGCTCTTAAATGTTTTATTTTCTTGGGAACTGGGAAATTCTTAATTGACTCTATTTTTTCTGGGTCAGTTTTAATTCCCTCGGTAGAAATAATATGTCCTAACATCTTAACTTCTTTACATATGAATTTACATTTTTCAAGATTACATGTTAACCCCGCTGACTTTAATTTGTTTAGTATTATATCGATATGTTCTAAATGTTCATTTAACGTTCCTTGAGTTAAGATAGCAAGGTCATCTAAGTAATTCACGCAAAAATGTCTAACTTCAGGCCCTAATATTAAGTCCATAGCTCTACTGAAACTTCCTACTGAAGTCTTAAGTCCTTGTGGTAAAACATTATACATATAAGATTTTCCATTAAATGTGAACCCGGTATACTTTTTGTTACGGCGCTAGACAGCCCAGCAGTGCCCCAGAGGTCTGGGCCCATCAGAGACCTCCGGCGGGCTGGCTAAGCGTCGGGTACAAAGTACCGATGATATTAATCAGCTGCGCGAGCCCGTTATAAATTATTACAAATTATTACTCACCGTCAAAGGAGGAGCTCGGCTATCCGGTCAAGTACCGTCAGGGTAGGTATGTGTTTAGGTAGTGGAATAGTGTGGTGACGTTGGTGTGTAATAAAGTGACCTGACAGCACTCGGCAGCGCCGCGACTCGACAGCAAACCCGTTGCGCCCAAGCACCTCAGCCCACTCGCACTCAAGGTCACGGAATTAATAGTCTTATATAAACAAAACGTCGGCAGAGAAAAATCCAAGTTTAAGGCACATAAATAATATTATAACTTCTTTCACTCACACATACAATAGCAACGGAACAAAGGAAATCCACTTATAGTCAACACAAAACAATCCAAGGTAATTTTCAATCGGTTTATACGAGAATCGCAGCAATATTACAAACATAAACTGCACACAAACACGTCGACGGCCAACAAAATGGCGTCCGCGATCGCGATATTAAAGTCACCGCGCCGTAACTAATACACGAGGTCAAACCAAATATCTCACGACCGCCTCACGAGGGACCCCAGCACAAAATTTATACGAGAACGTCAATAGACCTCAAATTATCACTAGTTTCACGAACAGAATACACGTATGCAGTGAAATTTAGCTGCGAATCGCAGCGGGGCGGCCCAATACAGAGCGCGGCGTGCGCACCGCCCGGGTACTAGAAAGCGACTGACTCCCATCAAGGGCAAGATCACGACCTCGACGCGCGGGCGCTGGCTCGATGCCAGGCCGCTATTCAAAAAAAACCGGTTCCCCGATGAACGCGACCTTGTCATACCGAGAGCGCTTAATCCGGCCATAACACTTTTTACTATCCTCAGAAATGGCAATTTGAAAATATGCATTATTCAAGTCTATTATACTAATATAATTAACCCCATGAAATGAATTTAAACCATCTATTTGCATCGGAGGTGCTTCCGACTCAGCTATCATGTATTTATTGATTTCACGTGCATCTAGTAGAACTCTAATTGAACCATCAGATTTTAAGGTGTAAGTTAACGGACTACAATACTGTGTTGAACCTCTAGATATTATTCCCATATCAACCATTTCGGCTAATTTTTCTTCCATTTTTTGTCTATATGCGTACGGAACGGGATAAGACCGTTTAATTATTGGACTATGATCCATCATTTTGATAATATGTTGATAACAATTAGCTCTACCTAACCTTTTAACAAATACTTCGCTATATTTAATTAGAATCTGTTTTAATTTATTTAATTGAGTTCCTTTAAGAGGTGTACCCGTCTTTATTTCTTGTAAATATTTATTGAAATCAAAGCTATTATCTACCTTTGTAATATCACAAATTCTCTTTTCCTCAAAATTATATTTAATAAACGGAATTAATACTCGTTGATCTCTATGTTCGATAACTAACCCTATGGATGGCTCTTGTAATTTAATATTAACATTATTTGCCATAAGCCAGTCAAATCCTAGTATCATTGAATGAACTAATTTTGGTACTATAAAAAATCTAATCTCTAAATCAATTACCCCAAATCTTACAGGCAATAAAACCATTTGTTGTATTTTAGCACTCTTTTGTCCTACTGCTCCACGTATCTGAATCGGCTTAACAGGTAACATGTCTAATTTGTTCCCAGTTAATGATTTTAAAGATTCCCAAAATGATTCTGAAATGCAGGTTATGTCACTCCCTGTATCGACTAAACATATGACTCGTTTACCAAATATTATCACCTCAATCTCAGATTTAATTATTTCTAATTTATCCGCGGTAATATTATCTTCCTCGTCAAATAATGAAAAAACTGCTTCGGTTTGCACTAACAACTCATTATCTATTTCCGATTGATTTTTTAATGTTTGTATGATCTTATACTTGAAATCTGTTGAATTATTTTTATTTAATCCTGAGCCTAACCCTGATTTACAATATTGTCCCTTAGCTATGATTGGTTTACGTATACCATTATTATGTCTACCTAATGTCTGTCCAGGTTCCCACCCGAGTTTAAGCATAATTCTTAAAGCTACTGATGTACTGTTCGCCCCTACTAAAGTTGATGTACCGGGGTCTGTCACATCAACACTTATTAGTTTAAATTCTCTGTTGATACAGAGTTTTCTATAGAAACATTGTTATCATTATCTACTCTATTCGTACCATTAATGCTATTCTTCTTGTTTGGTATCACCTTACTCATTGATCTAGTGTTCATAATTCGCTTCCGGTTGAGACCGCCTCCGCCATTCTGCCGTTGAACAGCCATCTCAGATCTTTGAACGCTGCTAGAATGGGCATTAATGCCACTACTGAAGTTATTTTGCTTATTAATGTTATCTAACTTTCGTAGAAACTCCGTAGCTTGAAGAATCGATGTGTAATTACTTGTTGACCAAGCATATTGAACCCCTTTAGGAAAATGATTCATAATGTCGTTTATTAATTGTCTCTCTTGAATAGGATACGTCAACATCTTCGCTTGTCCACATAAAGTAATGAAATGGCTTAACATAGACTGGACTCCGTCCCACGAATTCTGACTGATTCGTCTTCTTAATTCATTCTGCTCAGCCTCGCCCCAATATGTGTCTAAAAAATCCCTTTTGAAGTCTTTAAACACTGTCCATCTATCTCTATAAATACGCGCCCAATTTCGTGATTCATTTTCAAGACAATCTATGACAATGTCTATTATATCTCTCGCCTCTGGTGCAGACCTTCTTAAATAAGCAGTCAGGTCTTCGATGAACGTCACAGGATGTTTTCCTTTAAATGGAAACTTAGGTCTTTCCGTAGGCATCTGCGCCACTGGATAGTATACCGTTGATGTTCCCGGCTGTATGATAGGTTGAATAAAATTTTCCCTCGGCATAACATTGTCCGATGATCCACTAGGAGTAGACATTCTATTTTCCAACTCCGAGATTTTATTATTGATGTTATTCATTGCCTTTTCCATCATTCGAGATATGTATTGTAAAGAATTAATCTTCCTTACTTTAGTAGCAGGTCTAACTGCAGACACTCGCTTGTTATTAGAATTGGTTGTCTTGGTTCCAACAGGACTAGCTTTAGATTGACGCCTAGACATTGTTATAGATTTAATTTGCTTCAAATGTAACACTGATAATGTTTATCTAAATTTTAATTAATTTATTCTAATTCAAAAAAGATTCACTGCACTCTTATTTAATTTGAGTTTAATTTAAATAAACTTTCCAAATGTTCACACAAAAACTATCTCTTTCTAATCACCTTTTAAACTTCTAATATTTTATTGAAATTTTATCAAGTCGACCGGATTCTGCAATGTAAAACTTAGTTTTAATTTTAAAATATTAAATGTTTACAAGTTTAATTAAAATTCAACTATCATACTTTCAAATGAAATATGACAACCAACCACGCCATCTTTGTTTCACAGTAAACATTTCCATAGCACCACTTAATACTGCGCCCCTCCTACTTCAAAGCCAACCTTTCAATACCACTCACTCTCAACAGATGGCGTTATACTGCGCCCCTTCTACTTCAAAGCCAACCTTTCAATACCACTCACTCTTAACAGATGGCGTTACCGATATGAAACATTTTGGAATTATAGTAAAAATCTTTGTCAGCGCCATCTACGAACACCTAGCACAACTAACCATTCCCTCCGTAAGCAAACACGCCGCTCCCTTTTTTACATCGATATTAATTCACGTTTGTCCACCAGATGTCGCTTCCAATCCTACTACAACTATATAATTAGATATTCAATTACTACATTAATATCTATTAGTTTCTATGTAAGAATGAAATACCATAATACTTAATATCATACATCATCTAATGTTTATGCAATAATCAATTCCCAACTATATTTTAAATTTTATATGCAATTTCAAGTCCTTTCCGGTAAATATTATTAAACAATTTTGTCTGACTTAAAACTTGTGCTCGCTGTAAAATTCAGCTACCTGGCAAAAAGGTCATCGCAGATGTTTAAAGCGCTATCGTTTTTTTTTTTTTTTTTTTTTTTTATCCTACCCAGCAATATTAAGAATTTTTTTTTTTTTTTTTGTACAGAGAAACATTCCTTAGGCCTGACCCGGCCAGTTTTTATTACGGTTAGCTTAATAAAACAATAGAACATACATAGTTGTACATTTTTTCAATTTTAGCATTTTAAAATGTTGGTGGTATTTTAGTTATGTTATCTACTGATATTCGACTTTTCGCGATACCTACTATGAATAATTTGAATAAACAACGCTCCAAGACACTCATTCAATCAAAATACTTTTAAAACCACACATCCTCTGATATAAACACTAGTAGTTAACAAGGTTAATATAAAATTCTATTCATTATTCAATTCAAATTTGAAATAAAAGTTTCCTTCACTTTGACATCTGACAGTTCAAAAATACGAAGAAAGCTAACAAAATAATAATAAATTAAAATAAATAAAATTGTAATAATAATGTTCATAAAAAAAAATGTTCTAAAATTTTTTTTCAGTAATGTCTTATTAATATTTAAAACAAGAACTTTTTCAAAAGATTTTATTGTAGTTGTCTTTAGAACGCAATTTCTAATGTCACAAACTAGTTAAAAGTGTATAATCTATGGTCACAAACACATATTTTTGATTTTAATTAAGTAGTTCTGTAATTCTGTATGATCCCTTTTAGACAACTGATAATTGATTATTTATAAGCAAATTTATTGGTTCTTTAGTATATTAGAATAGAATTGAAGTATACATAAAGAGTCTGAATAAGAGTGCCATGTTTACAACCTAACCTATTAAGCTATTGTGATTAAAAAGATACCTACGTAGAACGTTTATTGAAATAAAAGGACAAATTCTACATCACTAACAAACAAATACAAGGATTCAACAACTGGCCATCCATGGCCCGATTTTACAGTTCTTATGAATGCTAAGTCATTCGGTAAGCTATACTCTTTTTTATAAATAAAATTATCTTAAACAGTTTCAGTCAATTCCTAAAATTCAAGGTCAAAATAACCCTGTTACCTTCATAACCTAATTCAATTTCTATTTAACCAGTACATTCTCGCACACATGACTAAAATGCACTGAATTTTCTATACTTTAAAATCTGTTATTTAAACTAAGTATAATTTGCTATGATGGCAATGACTACACTTAATTATTTCTAAAATCTAACATTAAAATGAATAAATATACCAAAATACATAGTTTTTCCTGTACAGTCTTTGCAAATAAATGAATAAAAGTCAATTCCACAGTTAGTTAATATTATAATTAATTTCCTACTATTAACTATAATATTATCCTATCTTCACATTATGTTTGCATATTTTTAATACTATTGAATACTACCATTTCAGCCTAACATCCACGTACATCTAGCCAGCCTTTAAGGATGTTCAACGCATAACTATTGGGACCAATTTCAACAAGGAAGGAAATTACTTCAGCGTCAGTGACTAAATGTGACAAAATAAGTTTAAATTGTACATAACCTAGAATAATTTGTATCTGTAAGTAATATTAAAATTTACTGCAGGCTTTTATTCAAAAATTCCCTAACAATATTTAATTAATACAATCTAAATTTTATTAACTATCCTAGCAATGTCTATTGATTGACGATAATATAATAATAATCAGATAATAATTAGATGTGCTTAAGACATGCTTCAATATACTACTAGGTAAATTCAGCAATGTTGTGTAAGTTGATAATTTCATGTAATGTAACTATTCATCATTAGTAATAATACATGAGACAGTAGACTGTTATGGTCTGACCATTTAAAACTTATTACTGAGAACTTAATGCAACTTTTAAGTATTAATACATCTCTTCAATATTACTCTTAAAACAGGTTTATTTAGATTTATGTACCTAACTGTAACTCTAACTGCGCCAAGATGCTATATACCTATAGAACTAGAGCCATGGGGTATGCCTCAGGCCATCGAGTAAAACGGTCGATGACGGTAAGGCAGTACCTGTAACCAGAAGACAGAGTTAAGGGCCCTACTATGTCGAGGTGGATGTGGGAAAACCTCGACGAGGGAGTAAGGAAAGATGAAAGTGGGGATGTGGTATGGCGGGTGATTTTGCTTTTTTGGCATGACAAGCATTGCCGTGACCACTCTCTACAATCTTTGCGTATCCCTGGCCATACGTATCTTTGTGAGACCAGTCGCACAGTAGCTGAGCTTCCAGGATGATGCAGACTGTGTAGCGTGTCGAAAATTTGTTTCCTGAACTCTGGAGTAACATAAGGGCGAGGCGGTTGCACGGAAGTATCGCAGTACAGAGGTAAGTCACCATATATAGTTTTAATTCTTTTTAGTTTCAGGGTGGAGCCATGAAGGAGTAGATTTTGCAGTTCTGGATCTTTGTCCTGAGCTCGTGCAAGATCGTCGTAATCCACAGCTGTAGCGATCTCTTCAACCCGAGAAAGTGCGTCTGCAACTACGTTCTTCTTACCAGGTAAGTATTTCACGTCTGTCGTAAACTGCGCAATGTAATCAAGGTGTCTGAACTGCCTTGGGGTACATTTGTCTTTGCTCTTCGAGAATGCAAATGTAAGAGGCTTATGGTCGGTGAAGATTGTGAAAGTTCTGGCCTCAACCATGTGACGAAAGTACTTGATGGCCTCGTAAACAGCCAGCAGCTCTCGGTCGTAGGGGCTGTACTTCTTCTGCGAGGTGCTGAGCTTGTGAGAATAAAAAGCGAGTGGTTCCCAATCTTTACCATTCCGTTGTTGAAGCACGGCGCCTATGGCGGTATCAGACGCATCCGTCACTATTGCTAGCTCTGCAGCTGGGTCCGGATGAGCGAGAAGAGCTGCCTGAGATAATGATTCCTTACAGTCTTCGAAGGCCTGAAGTAATTGCGGAGTCATGTCTATCGGATGTGATCCTTTAATCTTGGAGCCACTGAAAACGTCATTGAGCGGTGCTTGAAGCTGGGCTGCGTTGGGAACAAATCGACGGTAAAAATTTAGCATGCCCAAGAAACGTCTCAGTTCTTTGACTGTTTTTGGAACGGGGTATTGCCTGATAGATTCGACCTTGGACTCGAGTGGTTTCGTACCTGCAGCTGACACGCGGTATCCCAGGAATGTGACTTCTGGTTGGCCAAGTACACATTTAGCAGTGTTTACCACGATACCGTACTCCTTTAAGCGTTCGAAAAGTTGCCGCAAATGGTTCTTGTGCTCTTGAACGGATGACGAAAATACTAAGATGTCATCTATATATCCGTAGCAGAATTCGAGTCCCAGCAACACCTCATCGATAAACCTCTGAAAGGTCTGTGCAGCATTTCTTAACCCGAAAGTCATGAAAGGAAATTCGTACAATCCAAATGGAGTCGTAATCGCCGTCTTCATAATGTCATCTGGATTAACGGCAATTTGATTGTACGCTTTGACTAAGTCGATGGTAGAAAAAACAGAACAGCCTGAAAGTTGATATGAGAAATCATGGATGTGACGGATGGGGTATTTATCAGGTATAGTTCTATAGTTAAGTGCCCTGTAGTCTCCACATGGTCTCCAACCATCATCTTTCTTCTTTACCATGTGAAGAGGGGAAGACCAAGCACTCTCCGATCGTCTGGCTATACCGCTAGTGAGCATATCTGAAAACTCTTGTTTTGCAGCTTGCAAGCGAAGTGGATCGAGTCGTCGAGGTTTACTGGAGACTGGAGGTCCTGGAGTTGTCCTGATGTGATGCAGAGTGCTGTGCTTATATGGTAGGTTCACACCTGGAGGGCGAGTTATCTCCGGAAATTCCCGCAGTATCTCATGAAATTCGGTTTCTCCCGTGACTGACTTTACCGACGCGATGTCCTCAGTTGATGTGCAAGTTGTAGCATTGACAGAAAGAGTAGTAACGTTATCGATTAAACGTTGATTCCTACAATCGACGAGTAAGCTGTAGTGGCTGAGGAAGTCAACTCCGATGATCGGTCGTGTCACATCGGCTATTGTGAAGTTCCATGTAAAGTCCCGTCTCAATCCTAAATTAAGGTGTAGCAGTACTGGTCCGTACGTGTGTATGACTGTGTTGTTAGCAGCTATGAGGTCATACCTAGATTTTGAACAGCGCGTCTTGACTGCTGACCGGGGAAAAACGCACAAGTCCGAGCCAGTGTCCACGAGGAACTGCAATTTTGTTGTCCGATCAGTGATGAATAGACGGCCTGTTGAAGTAGGGCAATCGTTGGCCGCTACATGCGACTGCCCTGTAAGTTTTCCGACTTAAAAGTGCAAGGCTGCTTGCATTTGTTCGCCTTTGCTCCGTAGGTGTAGTGATAAAAACAGTGCGGGTGGTTCGGTGGTGGCTGCTTCGGTCTATAGCTCTTAGACCGAGATCGCGATCTTAAGCGTGAGCGAGATTTCGAGCGTCCTCGTCTATTTAATTGAGTAGTGAGAAGTGCTACTTGCCTCGTCAGCTCACTTATCTGCTTGGCCATGCTGTCATGGCTTTCCAGCGCAGCAGTAGAGGTGCTGGCAACCTGAGGGCTCATGGGTGCTATCTCGTGCACCTTATCTGCGAGTTCAGCTAGCTTGTCCAGCGGTAAGTCTGTCAACTGAGAAGCTATAACAGTTTGTATGTTAAGAGGAAGGCGGCTCGACCACAAGGTCTTAACGAAATCCGACGCTGCAGATGCTCCAGCTAGGTTCTGCAGGTGGCGTAAAAACTGCGACGGTTTCCGATCGCCGAGTTCTTCATGGTTGAGCAGCTGTTGGATACGCTTCTCCTGTGATGCTGAAAGGCGACGGATCAGTTCCGTCTTTAGCTTAAGGTATTTATCCGTTTTCGGTGGGTTAGTTATAATATCTTTCACTTCCCTAGCGTATGGAGGTTCTAATTGCGCGGCTACATAATAAAATTTTGTCTCGTCACTCGTAATTCTAGACAGTATGAACTGGCCTTCTATTTGCGCGAACCATAAGGCAGGCTCTTCGACGAGGAATTGAGGTACCCGAACGCCAACTCGCAAGACCTCCGCGGGGGTCGGGTCCTGCTGCTCGGTCTTGGTGAAAACACTTGACTCTTCTGCCATAGTAATAATTCAATTTAAAAAAATAAATCGCTCACCAATTTTTACTTGGGCCAGCGCCGATCCTTTGTACCTTTTAACTCCGTCCCAGGTAATATTTAACTTCGATAATTGTACCTCGAAAGTGTGATGCGTAGTAACAATTATTCACCGTTGTCTCGGCTTGTCGGCAGGTCACCAGTATAGCAATTTAAATGCTATTCTTTATATTTAATCACTTTAATAATAATTATTGTTACTCGAAAATATAATATTGAATAGATACTGTAATTGTAGGCCACTAAATAACGAAGTAGGATAGAAAGAACTGAGAGAAAGCCAAATGAAGATTGTATTTAAATTAACGATAAAGAATTTAATAAAAATCATACAGAGATAACATATACTTAGCAAAAGAGAATTAATTTTATTTCACGCGCGCGCCTAGCTACACCGTAAGTTGCAGAGCCAATGTGTGGCGGTCAGGCGACGGCGGCTACGAAGTGGTGCGCGGGCGCAGCGGGGAGACGCGCTATTGTATTCATCGAGTGGCGTGCTATCGCTGTGTGTTCCAAGCGGCAAGCGGAGCGAGTTACGCCACAGAACCATTCTTAGATTGTCTAAAACAAGTTAATATGCTTACATAATATAAATTTAATAGGTTTAGCTTATTTTGTGTAAAATGAACTTTAAAGAATTGTTAACTAATATGCTTTGTGTCTTCTTCAAAATGCAATTAATAGGTACATGTATATTCTTGTTATCTATCAGTACAATCGTGCAACTATTATCATTTTATCACTGGCATTACATTTATTCACTGTAAATGCTTTGAAAAGTTACTTTAAAGCTTCTAAGATACTCGCTTACTCCGGCATTTGTGCAACCATAAATATCCTGGTCACGGCACCAAATTGTAACGTTATACCCTATGGATGGTCCGATGACTAATCATCATGCTTATGATAATCCTGGTCACGTGGACCAATTTGTAACACTATCATGGTAGTGGCGTTACAAGCTAATATTAAGCTTAAGAGGACATTAAATGTCTTTGGCCTTATAATTGTGATCGTCTAGTATAGGGAAGGACTCTACGTTGTGTTTGATTTTTGTTTCAGAGTAACTTCAATTCTTTTTGTGGTATGCCGAAGGAAAGACATAGTATATGTTATTAGAAGCCTTGATTTCCATATAAACTCTAACTAACATCCTACCTAGCCATTAATTTAAAATAACATCTCTGCACAATGACATTAAATTACTGAAATTAATTTATCCTAAAATTTAATTGAAAGATATTTACACTTACCAGTGATATAAATACTATAGATAACTAACTTCTGGAATACTATTAAAAGGAAAGAAAGATATTAAGCTTTATAACACCTTATTAGTAAATTAATTAGGAATTAATAAATTTTAGTAAATTAGAACCGTTAAGAATAAATAGTAATAGACTTATTTATTTAGAAATAACTATCACCTATATTGTTTAACTAATAGATCTGACGTCTCCTTAAGAATGTGTAAATTATAATTGTTAATATTTTAGTGAATCTAAATAGCTAAAATAGAAATAAAGTTAAATAATTATATTCAGGATATCCTATATTGACATTGATTAATTGAATAGTGTCTAAGTTTCTTTTACATGTATTTTTAGTTCAAACCTGATATAATAGACAGATTCTAATAACTCTAAACAAATGAAATAAATAAAAATATATAAGTAAATGAAATAATGATTAAATACATATTATATAGTTATTAATTATCTTGAAATAATTTATTCAGTTAATAAATTATCTCAGATAATTGTGAAAAATAATGTGTAGTGTTTGTTTGTATGTGTTAATCTGTTAGGATAGGGTTTATAGGCATTAAGGAATTAAAAGGCCGGGTTCAGCTGAACCCGGGGGTCGCAACCACCTTTCCCCTCCGACCCTAACCGATCCACACCGTGCTGAAGGCTCTAAATTAAATTAGGCACAACGTTGGTGCCATCAAGTCAAAAGAAAGGTAGTAGGTAGGAAATGAGAGTACCCAATTTTCTACAATAAGTTAGACGGAAATATATCCTGTCTAACAAATGCTTGTTTCATACCGCTGCAGCACAATCATGCAATGACTGTATTTGGGTAATCCCTTGGGACGTCATATAGACATAACCAGTGAATTACTAGAGTTGATGTAATTACCAAGCTGTAATCAGACATGGTATTAAGATGTGTTCCTCGTGAACAAAAGGAGATCGTGTCTACTGATCTTTTCATTGTGTGCTTACTAGCCCATACGGGAACTTCGGTCACACAACTACTTTGAAATTCGATCACGAAACCTACTACTTTTGTCACAATCGGATTGTGTAGTGTAAGTTCCCATAGGAAAGACCTACTGAGTTACGAGTCTATAGTCAGCTATATTGTCAAGCCTAGCCACCATTATGAGATGGGTCAAACAGCGACTGGCGACTGGCGACAACGCAACCTTTCGAGTGTCCTATAAGGAAATTAAGAATAATTAAAGGTATAAGACCAACATGTAGAGTAGGTGTATTGTGTAGGTTTGTCTTTGCATGACTCACAGCATTCACATGAAACAGCATTCATTAACCAGAATAGGTTGTTCAATTGAAACATTGAACCAGTAATTAAGTTGTTAAACATTTGAATATATCAGGCTCTCTTAGGAACTGAATGGATTTATCAAGGACATAGTAGTGTCGAGAGATAAATAAAACAATTAAAATATAACATATTCATTTACTCAATCAGAATCTCTGAGAGTATCTCATTTTCACAATGAAAAGAGAATGTATATTTAATAGGTTTTATAATCCATCAATGTTTGTATGTTTGAAAAACACAAGAGGGCTTGATTAAGGCTCGGCTTAAATCTCAGTAAATCCACCATTAGGACTTAGTAGAGACCGTCCACAAAAATTAGCAATAAATTAATTGGAAAAGTGAATATGTTTCTCTATTAGTCTAAAATAGAACTTCATACCACTGTCCAAATATAAATTACTAACCTTTGTTGCAGTTCAAACAACTACCATACACTAGGTGTCTGGTGGAGTTTGTCCAATGTCTCTCATCAAAGATGAGGAACTCTTATCAAAGATAAGGAAACGTACGTATAGTATTTACCAAGAACATAGTTCAGTTAGGCAAATACAAACGCAGAGGTTGGTAGGAAGTACACGCAACTTTCTCTACTAGATAGGCCAAGGTTAGGATCTACCTAGCATAGATGACGCGATGAACTGTGGCTTAGACAGGCCAAGCCTTATAGGGGATACCTATAATAAAACACTGGCGAATACAAACATTTATGGATTCACCTTAACATAGTTTATATAGTTCAATGAAAGTCATCGTGAGAATGAGACACTCCAGTCTACCAGATACCTCGTCTTGACACCCATTTAAGAACATAAATTCTTAGATCAATGTTCAAAACTACAATAGTTTGTGTAATGTCAAGGTTCAGTGTATAATTACCTCATCTTAGAATGTATTCAAGAGCTAAAAGTATCCTTGAACACATTCCAGACTACAAACCACCTTGTTACCTCGTTCCAACATATATTTAACAACTACAAGTTCTTAAATTAATGTTTGAACTACAAAAGTTTGTGTAATGTCAAAATGAAGCCAAATATACATATATATATATATATATATATATACATATACATACATACATATACATTCATTAGAAGCATATTTATATGTAGAGAATACTCAACAAGATACGACAAATAATCATTAGTTTGTTTATAGGTCATATTTTCCTAAAATCATTCACTACACTATCTACTTCCAAAGTAATGACATAGTAAAATTTCATTTCATTATTTAAATACACCCTAACGAAATTCTATTTAACCCTTAATATCTAATATGATAGTTTTAACCAAAGATTCATTCAATTTTTAAATGTACTTTAAAGTCAACCGAATGTAATTTCGTTTTATCCTATCAACAACATATTGTGATTATTTACTTAAATTAGATTTCATTTTATCAGTTAAATTCAATATAATTATGGTCATAAGGCTTATTTCATAATAATTTCATTCAATAATCAATCATTAATTAATAGTATCAATGTAAACCTTTTCATAATAATTTCATTTAGTAATTAATCAATAATTAATAGTATCGATGTAAACCTAGCTAACAATTCATTAGTTATCTTTTATTAAAAATCTCCGTAAAAGTTATAAAAATCAGTAAAAGAAACACAACATGCAGAAAAACGACATGCATCATTTTAATTCTACATTAATTGGTGAGTCACAGGTTTATATCCTAACGTATCTAAATTGTAAAATTGTTTCACATGCAAATATATAAAAAATTAATGCATTCGAACCAATCAGGAGCGCTTCATCACAGGTCTTTCACTGAATTTATTTAGCGGATTACAATTAAGATTTTATAATAAAGAATTGCACTTAATAATAATCAGTAAAATTAAATTAAAAGTAATTCGCGATCTACACTGAAGCGACATTGCCACTCGGCCAGCTTACGCTAATGAAATCTCTGAATCAGACCTAAAAAATACTTTTTAGGTATTCTATCTCTGATCTAATTCAGAAATTCCATAGCTCCGCCAGCCGAGGGCTCTCAACACTGTACTTCGAATTCAAAATCGAATCCCGACTCAAAATCCAACGTGACTCCCCGAATTCAAACTCTCCATCGTATATATTCAAATCTCGCGTCTGTTTTTCCCCCACCCTCACACGTCCACCAACGCGCCCTGCAGTGTTCCCATCCACACGGCAACTCCCGTGTCACAAGGAAATTTGGATATCTTCGGTTCATTGCCGTGTTCAAAGATACGGCAATCCAATGTGTAATTGTTTCTTCCTAATAATTTAATCGATAGTTTATAAGTCATTATAGTGCAACACAAAAACAAGGAATAAAATTATTACAACAAAACAAGGAATAAAATTATTACTTCCTCAATAAATTGAGCTTTACTGGCTGTAAGCACTTTTATCCGATCCGAAGGAAATCGCGTAAATCAATTAAACAAAAAACACAACAAAAGATAAACAATAAAAGGGAAAAACAAATATACATTGAATAAAGCCGAAGAAAAAAAAAATGTTAGTTACGATAAATTTGTATGACGGTTGTGAAGAATAATGTATTATTCAACCGATTTCAAAAGGAAATTATTTAACCGATTATTGTCATTTTTAACCTTACGTGTTAATGTAAAGTAAATACACGTCAATTTTGTAGGTTTTATTTCAAAACAAGGTAACTTAAAACTTTGTGATGGCAACTCTGGCCGTTTTTTGTTGTGACTTCAACAAAAACTGTATCCCACGCTTAGAACGTTCACCTTATCAAGTTTTAACAATTCTGTCAACACAAAATTTTAAGCCTGTCTCGAATATAAAATTTATCACTCTAATATTTTAACACGATAATTAAGCTGTTCAGTTCCCAGCAATAAATTTCTTTCTTAAGTACAACTTAAAATTTGAGACCCTAATGGATTTGGACAATTTTCGTTCATTGAATTGACTGTTTTATGTTTACGTGTCAACTCACATTTCAATTTATGCGTTTGTTATCTCAAGTATAACTAAAATTTATAGACTAATAATTTAGAACTGAATTGTGTTTACGTGTTACGTTACAATTGGACTTTATTCACCACCATACTGCACTGTGTGTGGTTTGTTAATAAATAATTTAACAAAAGAGTGTTTTCGTGATTAACTTAACTATTTATTTGCACTCTTCCGCTGGGCAAATAAATGTTGATTCATATTAAGGTACCGCTCTGTTGTAATGGTGCGTGTGCCGTGACGGTCGACCTAAACACCGATGGTCGCGGGTTCGATTCCCGCTCGGAGGGTAGGTATATTAATTTGTGTTTATACAAATATTTATTTCCGGTCTGGTAGTTAGTCCTTGTGTGTCTCCCCACCGTGCCTCGGAGAGCACGTTAAGTAGTCGGTCCTGGTTGTTATCATGTACACCTGATAGCGATCGTTACTCATCGTAGGGAATCCGCATTGAAGCAGCGTCGTGGATCCTTCTCCTACATGGGGAAGGAGTCTATGTCCAGGAGTGGGATATTACTGGCTGAAGCGTAAACGCGTAAGCGTTATATTAAACTTTATATTTTTAGCAAACTTGACTTCGATGTTAATTTAATTTTAAGGGATCAAGTCTCGGAAATTTCCATGACTTCATTCTCATCGTTTCTTCTCGAATCCTGGGACTTTGGGATAGAGAATAGATTATTATTGTTCTGTTAACGTTGTGAGTAACTGTTTTACCATTAATATCTTTCAGCGAAACGTCGTCAGTAGATGAAATACGTGAATCTTACCTTTTCCTGTTTATTATAAATAAATTCTAGGCTAGCGTTGCAGCCGTGTGTTTGTAATGTTAGGTATTTATATTTTCGTTTCAATTATATATGAAAAACTATGAATAATAAATTTATTATTTGAATTTTCATTACAAATTAAGAAATCTTAGCCGTCTTTTGAAAATTTGAGGGTGTTGTTTTCTTTATTTTTTTATCCGCTTTTTTACATTTTTGTGTAATAAAGAAATACAACAATAAAATGTACTTACTCTGATATATCGTTGTAGAGAAGAGTTGTATTGATTTTAGCTTTTCTAGTAAGTTCTAGAAAAACTGGTTCTAATTCAGGTGCTACTATCAGTTGAGCTGATATTTTATCGTTTGTATAAATCAGGTTGTTCTGTAAAAAATTATAATCTAAATCATTTTGAGTAACTAGTACATTTATATTCTAAGTCATTAACCTAATACTTAAATATAACCATTTCAGTATCAATTCCTCATTTAATGTTATCGCGCAGTGTGCAAAAAATATTAATGTAAAAAAGTATAATGAAAATGTACCTATATTCGATAATTTAAAACTGTGATATTCTATATTGGTGAATTGATGAATGTATGAATAGCTTGTGTTGTTAATTCTTGATAAAATAATTGGAACCACTGAAGGAATTAAACTAAAGATAAGTAGATTGCGGTGAAATCAGAAACACAGATCTTCAAATTTCCTTGGGCCAGGGTTAGGTCAGTATATGACAGATCTTAAAGTTTCGACGGTACGGAAATATGCAAGGCACGAGTTGTGTAGAAATAAATTAAAGTAATTACTTTTTTATAAAACAAGCTTTTATGTTAAAAAGAATAGAATAAACTTTTCCTTTAAATCTTTTACTATCAACATAAAACGTCATTACACAATTTATATAATCATGATACCTATAATGTAAACGCTTGTCGTGAGATTCAAGTAATCTTAATTATTTGGTTTGAAAATTATAAAAATTAAAATCAATTAGATCAAGTTATTTAATTTACTTCCTTGCTTATCTACGTAGGTAAATTTCGCGAAAAACCTTTATATCATCTTACTTCTGAGCCACGTGTATATGCTGTTTCCGAGGGACGTTACGAATCGTCTCGCCACAATGGTCTAAGATCCGAGAAGCTAAATCTTCCCTCATCTGTTAATTAGATGAAAAAAAAATTTTATAGGCTTATTTCAAAATTGTGAATTTATAAAAACAACCTCTGCCACCATAAGCCTGCTGCAATTTTTTTTTTATCTTTCCCTCTCATGTTAATTACATGTAGTAAGCTAAAACCGTTAATATTTTATATTATATACCTGACTGTAGTAGGCAGCCATCTCTATGATTGCTACACTTACCTGCAGCCAGGTCAGTAACCTCAGTCAGCAGTAACCTGGTTGCAGGTAAATATAGCAATCATAGAGATAGGTGCCTACTATAAGGGAGGGAAAAGATTTTTTAGAAGAAAAATTTTTTTTTTTTTAAGTATTATTATTTGCAGCAGGATTATGGTGGCAGATGTGGTTTTTATAAATTCACAATATTGAAATCAGCCTATAAAAAATTGTTTCATCTAATTAACAGATGAGGGAAGATTTTGTTATATTCCGGATCTTAGACCACAAGACTTGACACATGAGACAAGACATTTTTTCGGAGACGTTGGAGGAGCTAGGCCAAATATTGGGCGGCTTAAATGAGACCTCCCGACGAGTCGGTCTCGGTATGAATTTGGAAAAAACGAAAGTTATTTGTAACAAGCAAGTCATACCAAGACCGGTATCGGTCGGTGGTACCCTTCTCAAAGTTGTTCAGGATTATATCTACCTTGGCCACACCATTCAACTAGGCCGAAATAGCTACGAGAAGCAAGTCGATAGGAGGATTCGGTTGGGCTGGGCGGTGTTTAGCAGACTTTGTCGAGTCTTCACTTCGAAGATTCCGCAATGCTTGAACACAAAAGTCTTCGAGCAATGCGTCCTGTCTATGTTAAAATATGGAGCCGAGACGTGGGCACTGACGAAGGGACTGGTCCACAAGTTTAAAGTTATATCTAATAATGTGTACTATTTGCTTGACTATTTTTTCGTGGATCTACGTTGTATTATACCGCATAACTTTTCACTGGGTATACTGATTTTGATGATTCTTGTTTTAATCGAAAGCTAATGCTTGACTTGTACTTCCATTTAAATTTAATGTACCATTCCATTTAAGTTTAATTGTACTTTTTGAGTAATCTTAGATGACGCGTATTTATGTGACGGTGCGTACGCGTCGTTGTCGTGACGCCATCAATTCGAACCGAATAGAACTACTTCGGTTCGGTCTATCAATCAAATGATGTTACACGGCCAGATACACTATAACGTAATAAGCTATATTATATATCAGATTATTGTTTATAAATAATTTTGATGAATTTTTTAATCGAAGGCTGATGCTTATTTTGTCCATTTAAATTTTATCGAGATCTGATAACTACTTTTGTAATTGAAGTTAGTTTTTTTTTGTTTGCGACAAAAGACAACATCTTTAAAATTCCGTCATATTGGGTTTAGAGTGACGTCATTTCACGGTGTTTCGAGCTATTCTCAGTAAGCCCATTTGATACTCATGTTGTAGGAGTGCATTAAAAATAATAACTATTCCGCCATCTTGGGTGTGGACGCCATGTTGGATTTAGAATGACATTGCTTCAGCCTGTAATATTCCACTGCTGGGTATAGGCCTCTTTCCCCATGCAGGAGAAGGATCAGAGTTTAATCCACCACGCTGCTCCAATGCAGATTGGCGGATATATTCCCTACCATGAGTAACGATCGCTATCAGGTGTACATGATAACAATTAAAACCGCCAGCTTAACGTATTTTCCGAGGCACGGTGGGGAGACCCACAAGGACTGCACATACACCCAGACCACGGCAAACATCTGTATGGCCAACACAAATGTTTGTCATGTGCGGGGATCGAACCCGCAACCTTTAGCGCAACAGCCACATACCAGTGCTGTGACCGTTGCACCAACGCGTCGTCAATGTGTGTCGAATGACATCACCTAGCTAAAAATGCATTGTCGTTCAAATTAAACATAATTATGTACCTATACTCAAATTTTAAGCTCGATCGGTTAAAAACACATGCTTAAAAATTGAGTCGCAAAATTCTACCGTAACAAACATAGATAATACATACTTAGGTACATACTTACATACATTGCAAGTTAAATAAAAGCTTTTAAAATGTGACAAAACTTCACGAATATTTAATAAATATAATAAAATCACATTAGTTATTTTCATATTGTTGGTGTACTGTAATTATTCACATACAATTACATTTTATTTTAATAACATGACATTACTAGTAGATACAGTTTAATTATAGGTAATAAATTATTAGAACAAATACGAGTATGATTTTAATTTGTAAATGACGATTCAAAAATGCTTTTGAAGCCTTTTTGAATAAACTAATTTTTAATTTCCATTTTTAATTTTTTTATCATTTTGTTATAATAGGCGTCAAAAGAACATTATTAATCTTTTCTATTGCAACGTTAAATACGCACCCTGTTTGGTAATGACATAATTTTTTATAAGTATCATAAAAAATGCTCCATTACGATAAATATTTTGCAAATGACGCAAATACTTAATAAAACACAATCATTTAAATGCTAATTTGTATATTTGTACACTACCATACTATATGACCTTGAAAAGTGTGTTATTTTCCATAAATAATTTGTATTTGCAACTTATAAGAACAACATGTTTTACTTAAAAATGAGATCAAGGTTCGTATATGTATGATGTTGAAGTCTGTTGTTACCGTTTTGTTATTGTGAGTTGTGATACATTGTTGAATAGTCATTAACATTTCACCAATAAACTTACATTTTAAATAATGACATTTAATAATAATAAGGAATGAATTAAGTATGTACTACGAAAAACTCCTGAGCCTCCTCGCTTTAACGCTTTGGCTATATGGGTACATAATGTCGGCAGTATTATTTATTAAAGTAACACTTTTCGTTTGTCATTAGAATATAAGATTATGGTGCGTTCACTTTTAAAAAAGATCTCTCCCAGCATACTCGAAAATGAAAATAAAAAACAAAAAGTAGGAGAGGTAAAAAAAAAAAATTAGAAAACCACACACAATAATAATAAAAACGTTACCGAAACTTAAAATCAGGAAAGTAATGCAAAATAATGCAATAGAGGCGTTGAGAGGCGGCCTGAAAACTCGCAGTAGAGCAGCGTGGTGGATTAAGCTCTGATCGTTCTCCTACATGGAGAAAGAGGCCTATGCCCAGTAATGGGATATTATAAGCTGAATCGTGAGAAATAAGTAGTTTTTGTACACAAAAAATCACTAAAACTGTCCTAAAACAAAGTGACTTAACTCTATATAACCCTATAACAGTTACAAGCAAAAAACTGTAGTTCACATTAGTATACTTACATCTTTCTCTTTAAGCACTTTTACCAAATTTTCCAAATCATTTTCACCGGATTTGACATCGTAATATTTATAATTAATATAATTTTTATATTTTGAATTTAAGGACACAGTAAAGTCTAAGGAAACTAATAGAAAAAACAAAAATAATTGCATTATCATTTTCGTAGTTTCTTTGGAAATGTTAGCATGTAATATTATAAATAATAGCGTTTTGTCTTATATATGAAAAGTCGCAATAGATAAAGTTGTTTAAATAGTTATTATATGTACTCATGATACAATCTCGTAATCCACTTAGAGCATTGCGATATTATGCATTATTAGCATGCGTATGTTACGCACTAAAACGTTGTCACAACTTGTGAGACTAATGAGTAGGAGCTTATTTCAACTTTACAATCGTTTTTACTCGTTAAGTCTTGTGGTATAAGTAGAGAATGCATATTCCATGACATAATGGCATAAAATTAATTCTAGAGTCAGTCAGTCAGTTCAACCTATTGCAGTCCACTGCTGGACATAGGCCTCCCCAAGTTCGCGCCAGACATCCTGGTTTTCCGCAATTCTCATCCAGCCTATACCGGCAATCTTACCTAGATCGTCGGTCCAGCGGGCCGGAGGACGTCCTACACTGCGCTTGCTAATACGCGGTCTCCACTCCAGGACACGTCTGCTCCAACGGCCATCGGCCCTGCGACACAGATGACTAGCCCACTGCCACTTCAACTTGCTAATTCTGTGGGCTATGTCGGTTACTTTAGTTCTCTCGCGAATAGTTCTAATTCTATCTTTGAGAGAAACCCCAAGCATAGCCCGTTCCATTGCACGTACTAGAATAGTAATTCTAGAGTACTGCAAAATTTATCGTGAAAATTTGGAATTTAAATAACATACATTAACTTTGATTGAATTAATGAAAAAAGAACAATTCAAATTTTCTGAATCAAACTAATATCTTTTCGTAGTTATAGTAGTAGTAGAAGTAATACATAAATGATGACCAGTCGATAGCAATCGCGAGTTTTAAAAATATAACTATACTTCTAGTCAGTCAAATTAGCCCAAAAAATGGGGGTAATAATACTTACCAATTTTTACCTCTATATGAATTACTGTATTGTAACCTTAAATATTTAGCTTGACTGGAATATTACTCGTAATACAAATTGATCTTAAAGAATAAAAATTTTGACAAAATTTAAAAATGGCACGATGACTACGTTAATATTTTTCAGAAAAAAAAATCAATAAATTATATAAAATAGTATAAAAAATAGAGATCTATTTTATATTATAGCAAACGAGTCGAAGTGTAACGAAGCATTATTTCTTTACAACAACAAGTATGTAAGATGATTAAGCATGCGGGTACTTACTATTTTACTGATAGTTATTCTATTACTCTACAATACCACGCCTCTGACTATGCGTGCACATTAGCAATTAATGTTTACATAGCCACCTTATTATAATTTTTTTGTATTAAAATTTTTAATTATGATATTAATACTGGGAAGTAATTTAGACTCTAGTCATATATTTCTAAAATTTATTTCTTTCTTTTTTTCCCTTTCTTTTAATTTTATTGGAATAAATTTATAAAGTTTGTTTAAGTTTGTATGAACAAATTTCTAGGGTTATCTAAGACTAAGATTAAGCGCACATTTGAATGATTTTGCACTTTGTTAGAAAGTCGCCATTATTATAGTATTAATTTTTCTTCATTTCTTACCTTCAGAAAAAACATTAAAATTAATAACATTTTTCATTATATATTTTCGTTTATATTCTTCATCGTACTTTAGATTATAGAATGTTACTTTATCGAAAGATAAATCTATTATAAAATAATATTTGCTATAAAATTCAAACCTGTTGTTTAGTTCCATTATTTACTTTGTTACATACAAAATCGAATTCGATTATTATTTACAATGGTTATGTTAGTTGAGCCTCACTGTACATACACTAGTCGATTTAATCTTTATTATGTTTTACATAATTATCATAAAAAAACCATACATATATGTAAAATTAAGTATTACTAATAGTAGTTACTAATAGTAATTAATTTGTAACACAATAGATTTAAATCGGAAAGTTAGCCTAGCCTGTGTTCGAACACGATATTTTGTGTAGTTAAGAATAAGATTTGATATAAACAATTTATTGTAACTATTTACTTTTAAAACGTTATTGATTTATATAATAGACTAAAACGAAAATCATCTGTATTTCTATCTCAAAGAATAAAAAATAAAATATTCATAACATTATAATCAAAATGGACAATCCATCACATCGACGCCTACTTTGTAAACATTCATTATTCTCTCCTTTAATCAACAAATATAATGACTGCACAAAAAAAAAGAAAAAAAAAGGTAACTCGAAATGCCGATAGAATTAATTAACGATGGAGAACGACCGCATCTCTGTTTGTCATTCAATGAAGTACCTGACGGTAATGAAATCTTCGCGAAAGATCTTCAGACTGAAATAGCATCAATAATAACGTTCTTTAGTTTTGAAAATGTAAGAGAAAAAATGCACTGTAATCTGTTCTAATATAGGGTTCGATCCCCGCACACGATACCATTTGTATTTGCCATACAGATGTTTGCCGTGGTCTGGGTGTTTGTGCAGTCCATGTGGGTCTCCCCACCGTGCCTCGGAGAGCACGTTAAGCCGTCGGTCCCGGTTGTTATCATGTACACCTGATAGCGATCGTTACTCATAGTAGGGAATATATCCGCCAACCCGCATTGGAGCAGCGTGGTGGATTAAGCTCCGATCCTTCTCCTACATGGGGAAGAGGCCTGTGCCCAACAGTGGGATATTACAGGCTGAATCGTGATCGTGATAGGCGTAATATGGAAGAGAGAGGGTAGTTGGTGTATCATATTCTTAAATTCTGTTTTACTTGTAAAATTTTTTCGTATCTTCACCAATGCAAATATCAAGAAACATTTTTCAAAAAGAAAAAGAACATTAAAACTATAAATGTTATATGTGCAGATGATCGAAATTCAATATGGAGAATGGTAATATAAAGTGTGTCATTCAGTTTTTACTAGATTACATTTCTGAAATTATTCTATTGGCTTCATCCATCAGCGTCTGTCACCACTGAATAAAAAACCGGCCAAGTGCGAGTCGGACTCGCGCACCGAGGGTTCCGTACAAAAATTATTAAAAATATTTTTATTATAAGATGTAACTAAAAATTTATGCTTTTCGCAATTTTTCCTTTATCTGTGCTATAAAACGTTGCTTCGTACCAAATTTCAAGATTCTAAGTTCACGGGAAGTACCTTGTAGGTTTTGATTCCCTTTTGACAGACAGACGGACAACAAAGTAATCCGTTTTTTTAAGGGTTTCGTTTTTTCCTCTTGAGGTACGGAACCCTAAAACACAGTCCGTTTTTTGTTTTTAACAATTTTTCCGAGTCTGTTTTTATATTTTTAGCTTTTACTTTTAGGTAGAGTCAAGGGGGCAAAGTGCGCCATACTTTTTTCATAGTTGACTTTGGTGCAATATTTCTTGTGTTTAAGTTCACGAGTGATAGATACTAAGTCATGGTACCATAAGGATCTGTGATGTTTTGCAGCAACAACCAATGTCGTGTCATTAGAATCTGACAGCAAATTAATGAATTTTAGCATAAAATTTGAAAACAGTCTGACCAGGCGCACTTTGCCGACAAATCGGGTAAGTGCGCCATGTATTAATAAAACGTAATATTATAGCATTAGAATAAAAACAGCCTTATATTATTATAAGAAAACAAGCAACAAAACGAATGATATTTACTTTTTTTTCATAGCCACATTCTAGAAGAATCTATGCATTTAAAACCAAATTTCGGCTAAATGCGCCATACAATCTTAAGTCAGAGGCTATGAACCTTTTTTCCAAATATTGATAATCGAGTGTCAAGTATATTTTTTCTTTTATTTACGATGGGAATACCCCATGGTATTCCTATCGTAAATGGAACTACTTAAATATTTGGTATTATAAACGGACTGAAATAAGAAGTTAGTCATTGAAATTAGTTATTAAGTGTAATATTTATTTTCTAGTATAAAACAAAAATAGGAAACATGATATTTTTGGACAACATTACGATTTTCTTGAATTTTAATATTTCGTATTGCCTCCTCGTGCTTCCATTACTGCGTTTACCCAGTTTAGCATGCTGTACACCAAGTTTTTTGTACGATTTTGGGGAATATTCTCCCATTCCTCTGTGAGAGCAATTTTGAGCTCACGAAGCGTAATTGTTTTACGCATCTCCCTAGCTAGTCCCAAGCATGCTCGATCGGATTGACATCTGGGCTGCGTGCTGGCCACTCCATACGAGTAATGTTCATCTCTTGAAGGTAGTCACTCACAATCCAATCTGTATGAGGTCGGGCATTGTCATGCATAAAAATAGCATTCTCACCCAAATTGACCATAAATTGACCAACGTGTTCATTCAAGATTTCTTTTTCAAATTCATTTGCAAGATTTGACCCGACCATACAAACAAGCAAAAAAACTTTGCAAGTTAAATAAAGACTTGTAACAAAGACACATTTTAAAAAGTTTGTAACCTCTGGATTGCGGCGAAGTGCGCCATATAAGAAGTCAGTATGGCGCACTTCCCCAACTATATAAATTTTAAGTTAGAATATTTAACTGCGAAAAAATATATAAATTTTACTAGATAGGAGTGAGATATAGTCAGAAACTTAAAGAAAGATATTTAAATTGTGCATTTACCTCACTCGTATGTTGGTAAAAACTAGATTTCTTGAGATTTACGAAGATGATCAACCCATAGTCATCTCTGCTCACCACTTTGAATATCAGTAAAAATAAAATGGCGCGTATCTCAAACTCACATGACTAGAGCCATCTGTGACTTTCACCAAGAACTATGATTTAGTTTGTAGCATCGATATATAGTGTCACTACTAGTATCCAATCGGTAGTTTTCGAGATATTTGTGGTAGG
Organism: Melitaea athalia; assembly: GCA_905220545.2. Lineage (NCBI taxonomy): Eukaryota > Metazoa > Arthropoda > Insecta > Lepidoptera > Nymphalidae > Melitaea > Melitaea athalia. Next base: position 18,456,834 of record HG992182.1, read on the forward strand.
TGCACTTGCCCGCTAGGCACACTTTGCCACATTAACTCTACCTATATCTATTTTAATCTCCTTTCTTAAGAAAATTTTAATGAAGTTCGATAAGCAAAGTATAAAATTATCGTAGCTAGTGGGTTGAAATTACGATAAATTTCATTTAAATCTATTTAGTACTTTCAGTGAGATTCGCAGCCATCTCACAACTTTCGAGATTTTTCTTTTAAATTTCTTCAGTGTACAGCATTGGATCTTTTGCAGTTTTATCATAGTATGTGTATATCATGAGCTATAAGATATCACTATTTTGATTTTACTTAAAGTTATTCCATTGTTTGATCTAGAACTGCTTTAAAAAAAACGCTTTTTATTTCACTAAAGTATATTATTATTATTGTTACCAGCATTGTTTTGTTCAAATATATTTAGATAGTGAAAAATATTAGTACTAATTGATCTTTTATTTTTATTATTTTATTCATCGAGTTAATTTTAATATCCTTGATTGATTTACCTTAACGTGGTATTTTTGTAATAATTGTTTACGTAGAAGCAATAAGCGTTCGTTTTACAAAGGCGTTTGGATTTAACAAAGGAAGCCAAAAATTACTTTTTAAAATAACAGCTCCGGACCATTATTTTCTATTGTGGTTCAGAGAAACATCAAACGATCTGTGCTCCGAATATCCCTAGCGAAATGTTGCTAGGTACAAGGAATATTTGTTATATAAATAATTCGAAAGTTCGTTTTATTTTAGCTGCCATTATTTGATTGATTATTTTTAGTTCTAATTTTATTTGAGTTAATTACGTTTATGACAACCGGAGGACTTAAAAAAACAAGACTTATAATATATTTTTTAAATAATTAAAATTTAATTAACTTATTCTAATTTGACAATACTGATTGATGTTTGTATCAGATATTGAAGGATAAATTTATTAAACATAATTATTAAAGAAAATTTAAGTATGCTGATATAAAATTAATATTGGGGTCACACGTTGCAACGGAAACTCGTGGCGGCGAGCGGCTTCAGCACTTCCATTGTAGATATCGTATCAATCGTATGTAACATCTCCACCCCCGAAGCAGCAACTATTTGTGGACTGAACGACAATCTGTTGGGCACGGCGTAGGTGTGTTCGTTGCAGTTCTTCCTTTAGATTTAGTGGTTCTAGCTCTCATACCGTTTACGTAGCGTTGGATGAATATGATTGAGGCAAGTGCAGCTGTAACTACGACTGTGATGCGTACTCTTGATAACCGCAATGCTGTTCTCGTAGCTTGTAATTGATCGCTTCCTCGTTGAAAAGGTTATCAAACATCGGGAATTCAGCCTCCATGTACAATTTTACATCAGTTACCATAAAGGGTATAATAATAAGGACGTACGAAGGTTTATTGCAATTTGTAAGGAATGATGAAAACACGGTATACGTTGAGGAGTATCAACGAATGTAATGGGGAATTTAGTCTACTTCAATGCGTTCATTAATGGAATGACTATCCGATTACATTGTACCTAATAATATTTTAAATCAGCGTTCAATATTTCATTATTATTATAATATATGTACCTATATGCCGTTATAATCTATCTATTTCTAATTCTCCGTCTTGGAGACGGAATTTTTGAGTACATTCCATAAAAATTCTATCTCCACAAAATCAGAATTATCAATCAAGAGTAAGCAAAGTTAGGGATATATTATATGTATTGTTACCAGCCACTAGCTATCTTCCGCCTTGGTGATAGATACTCTACTTGTAATTAGTTCTTGTTTACAATCCGTTGATATTGTTTGCAGGATTTTAGATTAGTATATTATACGAGTAATTTTGCTTTAATAAGATTTGGTTAATCATTAATATAGTAAGTTTCATCTCTCATTATAGTTGGTTCTTAGACTATACTGCATAATAATTATTATTTTATTTTATCTGTCAGTTTAAAAGACTAAATCGGCAGAAGTTCAAAGTCCTGGAATAGAATCCTTTTAATTGTTATGTAACATTTAAAGTAGGAAATACATAACAATACGTAAAATACATACCTATCATGTAGACTTATCGTTTTTAATACCCGTTACTTAATTACGAAAATTCCGTAACTTTATGCTCGAAATTCTGAATAATGTAATTTCCATTATCAAAGATCTTATTTAGAAACAAAAGTGGAAATCAGATCTAAATTAGATTAAGGGATTGTCGACAGATAATTCAGAATGGTAAATACGAAACTTTTATTAAAAATGACTCTCTTGAAAAAATTTACGCCTCCGTAGAACCTGTGAAGCAGTTTTCTGTGTCATTTGCTTTTTATTTTTGTTCAGGAGGAAGGTTTATTATTGTAGTTATAAAAATGCGATAAGACTGGAAGAATTGTCTTTTTTATAACAAGATATTTTTACACAAACTTTTATTTACAATTTGAAGGATTCACAAGAGTACCTAGTCTTATAGAATCCTTATTAAAATTTCATATTTATTAATTCTTTTTCCCATTGGTTACTATGTAATTGTGTGTTATTATTATGGTCTTTGGTGCAGCCCGTCCTCGTAGTATTATTTATATTATGTCAAATGAATTGCGCTTTTGATTTGTATATTTCCGGACTTCTGACCGGAGTTCAGTGTCAGGTATTTTAAGGTAACTTAAAAACAAATGACATGTTGTAATTTTATTTTATTTAAAGATAATATTTTGCTTCGCAATGATCCGAGAAATAACAGTCTTATAAAGTAATAAACATTACTTTTTTGTTATTCTTTTTTTTCTTGAAAAGTCATTGAAGATTCTACCTAGTGGTGGTTAAAATAACGGAAACGTCAAAGTGTAACACGTTTTTTGTTAAAAACGCGTAACGTTTGTTATTCGTACTCTGACTTCGCGTTATCTCAAAAACGTCTCAACAAACAATTGTCGAAAACGTCTGAAAACGCAAAACGTCTAAAACGTTCCCACAGCGCGCAACGCTCTGCAACGAGGCTAGAGCGGGATAACATTACAGTCGTAGACGCGTCGTCGGCCCGTATTATTCGTTTTTAGGTTATTACTCCGTTCGCGTTACTCGTATTAATTTACCGTAAACGTTGTTCGCGTTGTTTCGTAAACAAACATGGCTCGTTCGTTTTAAATTTTTAATATAATAATTCGGTTGCTGTGCAAGTTGTACTACAGTACTATAATAATTGTAAATAATATAATAATTCTCTTTTCATACATTCGTCGTGCTGTTGAAAATATTGTGTAAATAATATTATAAGTACCTGGGTGACCGAGCCTAGCTCGGTATTTTTATTTTATTTTTTGTTTTTTTTTTCGGTATTTTTATATTTTTATTTTATTTAAATAATAAATCACGAGTGAAATTTTAAAAAAAAAAGAAAAAAAATAAATAATCTGGAGACTGAAATTCGAACCCGGGTCAAAACGATCTGAAATCCGTCGCTTTCCTAATTACGCTATTACAGCTATATTAATAATGGTGAAATTAAACTTCGTATTATAATGATATTTTTTCATTGCCTAAAAGGAGATAAAACGACATTTTTTTTAAATGAATAATATAATCCATATATCCATTTCACATAAGAACGGTACGGTGAAATTTGATATGTTCCAATTCCAATACACTCTACTATTTTCAGCAAATCAGATAAATATAAATGTTTTAAAATCACCAATTAATTTCTAAGGCAAATAATAATGCTTGATTAGATTGAATTGTTGACACGGCACGTCAGAGGGTGCAGGTTCAAATCCTGCTGGATCGAAAATTTTGATAATTTTTATCTTTTTCTTTTTATCTTGTCACTCCTGAATAGTGTAGCTTTCTGTTAGCGAAAGAATTTTCATGATCGGATCAGTATTTGCGAAGATTACCCCGTATATACAAACAAAGTTATAAACTTTACCTCTTTATAATACTAGTATAGATATAGATATACAAGAATTGCTCGTTTAATAGTAAGATAATTCTCGTTTCGTAAATTCGTCGTGCTATTGTAAATATTGTGTTTTTAACCGACTTCTTCGTTTTTAAGAATATTGTAAATAGGTACTTAGGTAGGATATTACTGTGTGAGTTGAAAAAGTGAAACTGTAATATAGTGTGTGTATAGTGATGTGTAAATAAGTTTTAGACAATTAATTAGGTAGTTAATTAATAAGGACTTGAATTGCAAGGATTTTTAATTGGTAAAATGCCTCGCGGTAGTGATTTACCAATTTGGAACTTTTTTGAGAAGTCCAGTGATCACAATAAAACAGCTGTGTGCAATTATTGTCGTCAAGAGATCTCATTTAAATCGACGATATGATATCACAACCGTTCAATCATCAATGATAAAAATATAAAATTTAAAATACAAACAAGTTTAAATTTTAAAATGTCTATTTTGACTTGATTTGACAACAAACAATGTTGTTGTTTTAAAATTTATCCCCAATAGGGAAAGGCAAAAGACTATAGTCCATACAGCCTAGTCTGAATTTGTATATTTTTTCAATTCTTGACAACAAACAAGTTTAAAATACCAACCACGAAAAAATGATCCAATTCACACATTTAATTAAATTATATATATTTTACGTGCTGTTTCGATATAAATTTATATCGATTGAAATATTGAATTTGTTACTTAAAGCAAAAAAACAGGATAATTTTTTGTGACATCATGCTTTTTTTTAAGTATAGGTAAATAGTTATTTTTGTATGCAAATTTAATTGGTATGCGTGTACTGGATTGCTGAATTGACGAGTGCCAACGTAGCGACATCTTTTGATAGGACTTGGTAGTCGGCTAGTCGCTAATAAATTTAATAGTTTCGGGGCACGATTAATAGATGACACTGCTAATTTTTTACTGTGGCCGATGTTCTAACTTCTAAGTTTCCAGCCCATGGTTGTCAGATAAAATGACAATTTCTCCGCGTTGAGACTGCGGCCAAGTTTTATAAAAACGTGTTATTATGAAAACGTATAAAAAAACGCGTTAACTTAAGATAGTTAATAGTCGAAAACGCGTTTTTAGTTAATAACGGATTTGAACATCAATAATTCTACCCAGAGCTCAATTTGATGATTTTACAGTTGCCTATTTATGGTACGACGGTCAAGTGGATTTTGCAACAAGATTTATACATTATAGTAAATTTTCCGCGCGTTCCAATCGATTCTTTTGTTCGTTTATAGTTTCCTCCTTAAAATATGTAGTAAAGTATACGTAACATTTTACAATAAGCGGATTGTCTAGTACAAAAATAAATAAATTAAAAATCTAATCTAACATGTAGACAAACAACATTTTCCTCGTGATCATTTTCTGTCTACCAAGACCAAATTTTATAAAAAATATACCAAAATCCAACATTTTCGTATCGTTACAAAAAAACCTCGTTAATCAAAATATATAGAAGCCCCTTAAAGTATTTTGCAACCGTATCGCAACTTTCTCCTCACGACCGGTAAATTATCTCATCAGTTTAAACTGCAATAATTAGATATTAAGTTTTCGTGTCCTGAACGTTAAAATCGCCGCCGCGTGACGCAGCGGTCACAGCACTGGATTGCGATTCGCTGTTGCGCGGGCGGTTGCGGGTTCGATCCCCGCACACGACAACATTTGTATTGGAAATACAGATGTTTGCCGTGGTTTGGGTGTTTGTGCAGTCCTTGTGGGTCTCCCCACCGTGCCTCGGAGAGCACGTTAAGCCGTCGGTCCCGGTTGTTATCATGTACACCTGATAGCGATCGTTACTCATAGTAGGGAATATATCCGCCAACCCGCATTGGAGCAGCGTGGTGAATTAAGCCCCGATCCTTCTCCTACATGGGGAAGAGGCCTATGCCCAACAGTGGGATATTACAGGCTGAATCGTGATCGTATGAACGTTAAAATACACAGTCGAAGTCAAAGTATTCTTTTTGGCACTTTGTCAGCCTAACAGATGAATAAACGCGTGTTCACGTATTGTGACGTCACGACGTCTTAATCCTACATCGAGCCAGACCCAAGAGTTAAATTCATTAATACGAATTCGAACGTTGCTTAGGCAGTGTCGAGGAGTGAGAGACGTAATATTGTGTTTGTCACGTGTGTTTTGTGAGAAAGTATTTTGCGACCAAATTTATATTAAATTAAGTGCAGGCGCGCACCTCGATTCTTAATCGCGCTATTATTTAATCGCAGAAATGCAACGTATGAGCTATGAGGATAGTGCGCGCACTGCGACTGAAAAATCGCGGCGATTTTAAAATCGTAATTTGTCACGTTTTCTCGCGACTGCTCGCGACGCGATTATCGCGAAAATAAAATGCAGCGTATGAAATTGTATGACCCCGCACGCACTGCGATTTTAAAATCGCGCATTCGGGCCTCATTCGTGTTCCATCTTTCCAAGAGTAATAAATAAGATAATTAAATAAATTGATGTAATTGATTTTAACTATTAAAATTTGTAAACTAAGGAAATAAGAGTAGGTACTCATATCTCGCGACAAGCTTTTAAATCATATAGATTACCTATGTGATGACTTTATAAGTAAATAGTAAAAGTTTTAAAGTAAAAATTTATTTATTTTTTTGTTTTGGAACATTCATATAAAACCTTGTTTTTTAAAAAGCTTTTTTACTTTTAATTTATTTAAATTATAATTTGGTTGCTGTGAGAGTTGTGCTTACAGTATATTATATCTACTGTAATAATTATAAATATAATAATTCTCATGTTTCGTACATTCATCGTGCTATTGTAAATATTGTGTGTTCGTATCTCAGTAATCTGTCGAATGTTTGAATTTTCATTCTATAATAGCCAAAGAATTTTTTGGGATACATCCGAAGTTTGTGGTTTTTCTGATAAAAGAACATACATACATATAATCACGCCTCTTTCCCGTAGGGGTAGGCAGAGACCACTTCTTTCCACTTGCTCCGGGGGTTGTGGGTTCGATTCCCACCCCGAGTCTGGGTGTAATATACATATTCATTTATATATTTATATATTATGTACTAGCTGACCCCGCAAACGTTGTTTTGCCATATATGTTATTAACCCCCGCAACCCCCTCTTGTGGGTGGAATTTCGTAAAACCCGTTCTTAGCTGAACTCTACTCGGTGAAACGAATATTCCTACCAAATTTCAACCCTCTACGCCTTATGGTTCCGGAGATATCGTGATGAGTCAATGGGTGGAAATCTCTTTTATATATATAGATTATATATAAGTGTTTATCGAAAAAAAAATGTATTTAAACCAGTCGGCTGTTACCTATAACACAAGCATTAAGTTGCTTACTTTAGGAACAGACGACCGTGTGTGTATTGTGTAGAAATTAATATTATTTATTATTTATTTATTTATTTATTACGAAATATCTACAGTTAGTTCCTCGTATAAGTAAGTAACTTTATTATTATATAACTGTTTCTTTCCTTACATTTTATTATATTAAATGAAATAAATGAAAATACACTTGTATTTGATGTAGCTTCTAAACTTCCAGTAATTGGAGTATTTTCTCAAATTGTATTTAAAGTTTAGTCAACAATTTGAATATAAATTTTGTTACAAAATTGTCAGTTAGTTAACTCAAATAAGAATATATTTGACTAGCCATGCCCCGCGGTTTTAACTGAGTAAATTTGAAGACTGAATGTACTAAAATGTTATACAGTCGATTGCCTTCCTCGGTAAGTGGACTGAAATAATTTTTCTATTCGTTCCAGTAGTTACTGAGATCAGCACGTTAAAACAAACAAACTATTTAGCTTTATAATGTTAGTAGGTATATACTGTTCTTGTGTTCTTTTTTAAATTTAATAATATATTCACTTATAGTTCGGGATCCCTAGTAGGTACATTTTTTCACTTGATTACTATCAAGCTAATTTTCCGGGAATAGCTTCATTTTAATGAGACGAACAAAAATTTCCTCTATGAAAACTCTCGATTGTGGTAGGTAATATAGTAGGTAATATAGAAGGGGATAGAGCAGCAGTGAACGTAGGACCGGGATAACGTACCACGCAATTTGTAGGACAATTGACAATATTACTATTAAATCATATAAATATTAACTAACTGAAAGAAAAAAAATCAGCTGGTTACAGTAATAATTTTTGATGACCGTACGATGTCATCAAAAATAGATTTTTTTTCTGATTTTTTTTCTGTAAAAAAAATTTACTAGGGATCCCGGCCTATTACTACTTATATAAATAAAATGCTGTATATTTTTCTACTTAACGCTGGCAGGAAAATTTTAAAATATTTTCAATATGAATATAATTAATAGATCTGTCACGACAAAAGAACGGCGATGACATCAAAAAGGTATATTAATATAATTATTAATGGAAAATGTGAAGGAAAGATTAAAATAGAAATATTTACTTATAGAGCCCTACAAGATTATTTGTTTGTTAACTTTCACGATTTGAGATAAATAATCTTGTAAATTGTAATATTCTTCTAATATTCTTGTAATATTCTTCTAGTTTTTGATTTTACTGATAAACTTATATTATAACAATAAGAATCAGATTATCCTTCTCCTATATGGAGTGAGAAGTGCCCACCAGTGGGTCGTCACAGGCTAAATCTGCCGACACATTATTATATATTTATTATATTCGTTGATTTATTAAAAATTATAGAAACAATAAATAAGTTGCTCGACTTGTACGATAAACTTTTATATAGACAGTAAACGTACGGCATTAATAAAATTGACGCCAGTTCCTGGCTGCTTATAAATCTATACAGGAATTACCAATAAAAATCTGATTTATTAAAAAACGATACATTCGAATTTCCTACTTACGTCCATAGAATAGAGTATACAATCGAGTGGTTGGTAGCTTAGAACATTAATTTCGCTATACGTGTTAATTCCTCAAGGGTTGTTAACAAAGAGAAATCCAAGTTCTGTTACGTAAGTTTCGATTCTCATCAAAAGTTTTTAATTGGAACACATACGAGCGGATTAGACGTGACAGTTTTTTAAGAGGCGTTCGAGTTCTTATTGCTAGCTATTGTATACGACTCTGTACGTGTGGTATTTTAAATAATATTTTATTTTTATAATATATAATTAATAATACCATTTTGAGATTTATAATTTATTCTGTTTGATTTAAAGGTTGAATAAGAAAGAATAGGCACTAGGTTTTCTTTTTGTTCCAACTGTTTTATTTCAAATTATTGGTCAAATTAATTATTGGCCAATAATGCTTTTAAGTCCTTTTATCTTCCAAGAACACAACTGTAAAAAATCTCATTCATTTTATAGAGAAGCAGAAGCAACCTTCAGGCAAACATAAAAAAGTGTGTGTGTCAGGTCTGACGCACGACTGGAGTTTACTTCTTCAGATCGAGTATCTAAATATACACAAAAAAGATTTTATAGTCTAAGAAAAAGATTAATACCATATCAAATGGTAAATACATGAATCTATCGACGGCTTTATTAGAAAACGTCGTAACCGATAGTCTTAGCCGGTACCGTCGTAAAAGTCGTAGCAGATAGATAGCGCACAAAAACGTAATGAGGTCATTCGTTCAGTAGATTTTACTCCTCATATTTTTTCAGTACCGGGGGCCTTAAATGAATATCGATTCTCATGGAGTAAACTCCAAAAAAAAACTAAAAAAGAGATTTTTATAGATAAGGTATATTTCACATATAAAATTTAACTTTTTAATCTCACTTACAGAGGTGAGTCGTTTATATAAAAGATGTTATTACTCGTAAAATACGAATAAAAAGTTTGTTTGTGCATTGTAATCTCAAATATGAGGTGTCTAATTTAGGACATAGTATTAACTTTGCCTGCCAGAAAAATAAATTATATAAAAAAATTAAAATATAAAATGTAAACTATGTTATTTTTTATATTTTGAACGCCAAAACACAACACCTACTCTCTAAAATCAGTTTTTTTTGTACCTTTATGGTAACAAACAAGCGCTCGGTCTACCCTAAGGTAAGCGATTACCGTAGCTTGTGAAACGTACAACACCAGCAACTGAGCGAAATCTCAGGAGTTTTGACTACTTTACTCAAAGCAGAAATATGTCACTACACTTGAGAGTAGTATTGTTCAGGTGTGATCTTCTGTAAGGTCGAGGTACATTCCCAGTCAGGCAACTCCAGGTTTTCTGCGAGATGTTTCCTACTGTACAATAAATTCTTCCACCATGCCCACACGATAAGATAGTTCTTTTTGAGTTATCCGTTAGTTAATTGGGATTGAGTAGACAACTAGACAGGTAATAAGTTTGTTCTTAAAACTCAGATATACTAATTAGATATAAATATAAACTAATTAGAAACTTGCGTTTAAGATATATTGCAACATTACCTGTCACTAATTAATTAATTAGTTACATTTATGTAAATTTGGAAAGGAGTGCTACAAGGTTCTTTCGTCAATTTGACATTATATTATGTTTTTTGAAGGAAAACTTCTTTATACGCGCTTGGCTTGGGAAGTAAGTTGGTGAATGCGTGACGCGAGCGTTTCGAAAAGTGTGATCTAGCGAGGCAAACGGAAGTTGAGAAGAAGATATAAGTTAGTGAAGAAAGAAAAAAAGAGAGTTACGTTTCTTAAGTTTTACTTCAGTCGTATGGTCTAAACAAGCTTAAACAACTTAATCGATAAAATCTTCTTTATGAATTTGTTTTTTTTAGCATCAGCACATTATTACACTAAGTATACGTAGCCCCTGAACTCCTGCAACACCAGGAACAACACCACCATAACAAGCACCTTACCGCGACTAACCAGCCTTGATAGTGAGATCCTCAGTAACTTTATATGCAGAAGCATTGTACAATATAACTCTAGGTAATGCGTTATCATTAACAATAAATGCAAAGTATGCATATCCAACCGAACTGGCCCAAAGAATTATTAGGACGATTAAAACCAATTTTCCGTCCTCCAAATAACTTTGATACATTTTCGAAATAACTTTCGTGTAAAAGTGTTTAGCTTTTAACTTTAAAATTCGTATAAATTTTGTTATAAATGTTGGCCTATATAATCAACTAGCTGACCCGGCGAACTTCGTACCGCCTAACAGTCGATTTTTTTTAGTAATTTTATTAATACTTATCCTTCCCGGAACCCCTCCTCTAGCACTTAAACTTTATGGTATGGTATTAAAGTTAAAATTGACTTTTAAGTATTATTATGAATCTTTTGTATGGGAATACTAGCTGTGCCCCGCGGTTACACCCGCGTTAATTTGAGGAAAACCATAGCTATAGCCTTTCCTAATTTCAAGTTTGTAGGTGTATTTTTCATTGGACTTTCATAAAACTACCATCTCCTGTTTTAACCCCAAAAGGGGGTTGATTTTTCAAAATACATTATTAGTAGACATGTGTAAGTAATGCAATTGATACATTACGCGTGATATTACCCGAACATGAAATATGGCATCACACATTACTCGACGAAATGAAGCATTACACATCACACTTGACATTACGCGCTCTGTTTGTTCTATGTAGCACAGAGACACGGCAATGCGCGGCGCACTATTGGAACTAGTCATGCTCTCACTCTCTAGTTCTACATTATTTTCATTGGTATGAGTGAGAGCGAGCTACTGTGCCGTGGCGGGCTACCATCAATTTTGTTTTTATTAATTATTAATATGAATCTTAATTAAGAAAACTAAGGAACTTACTATTATGACACAACACTGTACGTAATATTTTTTAATAATTCATTACTCACTTGACTACGGCTAAAATTTGAGTTAAAATTACTGCTATTTTTTGTTTGTTTACGTTGCTTGTCAAAATAATAAAATTATAAATAAAGTATTGACTATTAAAGTTAAATACTTAACAACGGTGAATTATTGTTAAGTTTTTAAAGTACTTTTGTGACTATATGACTGAATATTAGAATATAGAATCAGTTTTTCGTATTTTTGAGTAGGTTTTTATTTAGAGTTTGTTTAGAGTTAAAAGTTAAAAATGGCGCCATCTGTTATCCGCTGTATTAATTCTAACGCACTGTTCGAACCAGATAATTAACAAATATCATGCCTAATGTACGATCATGGAATTACATACATAATAATTCCTTGCACACGATATACGATCGTACGCGATTTGTACGATAGTTCACTTCTGTCTATTCTAACGAAATACTGAAAGTGAAACGCAACTATGCAAACGCATATATTCTACACAAATTATGATTGAAGCAACGACCTTTTTTTTGGTCGACGTAATTTAAAAAAAATGAATTTCAAATTTTTTTTTTTTTTGTTGTGTTACGATAATTGTTCCGAAACTCGGACTAAGAATCAAAGATGATTCTTAGTCCGAGTTCCGAAAACATCATAATTTCACGGCACTGGTAACACTGGTTCGAACCAGTGTTGCCAACTTTATTTTTCAGAAGATCGTACCATATCCTAGAAAAGATCGTATTTTGCCTATATTTCAAGGAAAAAAATCGTACGTAATGAAATTTCAATAAAAAAACGTAAATAATTTTAAAACGGAATGCTATTATAATTTTGAATCAATATATTTATCATTTAAGGAACATGAATCAACATTTAACATTATGAAGTTTTATATATTTAGATATTAAAAAATTTCATAGTTTTATTCTAAAGCTCAGATGAAACCGTGATAAGGTGTCATTTCCGTAGATATAGATTAGTAATTAGTCCAGTCAAATTACGGCTGAAAATGGGTTAAAAAAAACATAAAATACCGCAGTTTGGGTATTAAAATGTATCGATATTCTGTATTTCGATGTATTCTTTATTCGATGTATTCTGAGCTTAAATTCCAATTTGAGGGGTTTTCCGAAGATCAGCTCAAGGTCATTTCGATGAAAATGCGTTTAATTCGATATCTCGAGAATGGTTAGTGTTATACAGAAAATTGAAGATCTTTTCTCTTCTAAATTAAATTTACTAACTTTTTTATCTGAAACTTTTTTTTATCATCAATACTTTTCAATTTATTATAATCCGAAAGGCAGAAATTTTACTTTTTTTTCTTCCTATTCTTCATTCTTCGCCATTTTCTCCCCCAACCGTTCAATTTTATGGAATTTTACCAATTATCAAAGTCGTAGATCCTTTAATAGGGGATCGGACAAATTTTCAAAAAGTGTTTTTAATTAATCTTTATGGATACTTATACCCATAAAAAATAAAATTTTATTTATTTACAGTCTTTTAGGTACTCAAAATCATGTTTTAATATTGTTTGTTCAAAAATCCCGCCAAAACGCCACTTTATGACATCTGACAGCGCGTGACGTCAATTGTGGGTCATAAACATAGAGTATATAAAGCACAGAGTACGTTGAACATACGGATAGAATAACCCGTGCGGTCAATGATTGCTCTTTTCTAAAGTACTCTGTGGCTTGTAACCCACAAATGACGTCACGCACTCTAGTGGTGTTTTAGTACAGATTAATAATATTGTAAATAACAACATTTTATTTTTTCATTTAAAAATATTTAAATGAATTATATTAAATTATTATTCGATAAATAATCGTAAAACAGTATATTTATTCTATCTAAGTACATTATAGATTTTAATCTGATTACTGTCCGATCCCCTATTATGAACAAATTTTTCCTGAAACTTTTTTTCTAGCACCAATATTTTTGGAGTTATATCTTGCTTTACCGAGCGAGATCCGCGCCAATGTTGTATTAACATCGCAATCAGTAAGTATTCAGTACTTGAAAGAAATATTAAAGTATTCCATGATCATTTATTAGCCAACTAACCTGTTTAAAAAGGTGAATCAATTAAACTAATTGAAAATTGTACTTTAAATATTTTTTTTAAATTTGATAATAAATAACATTTTCGAACTTCCTCGTGCGTGGAAAACACAAAAATAAAAATAATACGAATTGTACTTTAATTAAGTATTCATCATTATCATCATCATTTCAGCCTATCGCAGTCCACTGCTGGACATATAGGCCTCCACAAGTTCGCGCCAATAATGGCGTGAACTCATGTGTTTTACCCATAGTCACCACGCTGGGCAGGCGGGTTGGTGACCGCAGGGCTGGCGCCGTCGCACCGAAGACGCTGCTGCCCGTCTTCGGCCTGTGTACTTCAAAGCTAGCAGTTGGATGGTTATCCCGCCATCGGTCGGCTTTTTAAGTTCCAAGGTGGTAGTGAAACTATGTTATCCCTTAGTCGCCTCTTACGACACCCACGGGAAGAGAGGGGGAGGCTAAATTCTTTGCCGTAGCCACACAGCAAAGAGCAGTATTCAAAGGGATTATGTGAATAAGGATTAGACACATTTATCCATGGAAAATGTATCAAACAATTTTAAAATCTTGAATTTTTATACGGGTAAAAGATTTTCTTTCCTCTAATGCCAACAATTTGAACAATTCTCGATTTTAGTTTATATTGAAATCGTATCTTTTCTGATTATGTATGTACGATTTGACAGTTTCAGTACTTTCAGTTGCTTCTAGCAGCTTGCTATTGGCTATAGTTATGTATCTATGCTTCATGGCTAGTAATTGAAATCAAAGAGCATATAAAGAGAAGAGCTTAAAAGAGATTGAAATTGTCAAATCGTACATAAAATGACATAAATAATTACAAAAGTGATAATTTCAATCGAATATAATAGATTGAATTAATTTGAATTTTCATCAATTTTTCCTTCGTTATGATGATGGGTGTGAACTGTAAGATTTGAAAAGATCGTATATTTTGCGTACGATTTCGATTACTCGATCGTACATCGTACAAGAGCCAAAAAGATCGTATAAATACGATTTAAATCGTACGGTTGGCAACACTGGTTCGAACTCTTATCGGGTACAATCCCGAAAGCGATGTTTCCGGAATATATTTCTTAATTTCTATTAATTTAATTTATAACTTTGCAAAATACTGATTAAATTGAGTAAAAATTAAATCTCATCTATTTCTACGACGAAATTTGCATAAATTTTGTAAATTAAAAAAAGGAATTTATAAAAAAGAACTTTCTCGAACCCAATCGAATAATAATATGCAACTGGAACTGCGTCATGCGTGTCAGTTTTAAATTCGAGCGCTTATTGTAAACAACTAAACATCAAAAGAAAAGTAAAAGTCAGAGTTTTTTACAATCAAGTTCTGAGTAAATATTTTAATAAAAGTTAATTATTGCCTGTCTGTGTGTTTGAAAAAATTAAGTGAGATAAAAATACTAGAGTAGACTTTTAGACGAACAATTAGTTAAATAAATATTGAAGGACTTAAAAAATTATAATTTTATTGAATTACGCAGAGAATCACCTTTTGTTATTTTTACCATTAACAGTACCTAAGTACTTATTTGTTTAATAATATGGCTCCTAAACGGAAAGTAAGTCACCTGTGGAATCACTTTGACGAAGTTGTTCCAAGCAAAAAAGCGAAATGTAGTTATTGCTTTCGCGTGCTTGCAATTTCATCTAGTTCTATAGGAAGCTTGAGTCGGCATTTAAAATCTAACCATCCAACCATAGAAATAAATAGCCAAAGGCAACCTGAATCAGTTCCCCATAGCATCTTTGATACAGAGCAGGGTCCATCAAACAGTGGTTTAGAACACACAGCAGCACCCACTAATACAGTGCGAGTAACTAACAGGCCTGTGGGTCCCTCTATGGTAGACTATATAGTTAATAAAAAACCACTACCACGGAATAAAATTCAAATGCTTGACGAGCAATTAGTAAAAATGATTGCTAAAGGCTATCACGCCCTCCGTATAGTAGAAGAAATTGAATTTAGGAAATTTGTTGAAATGTTGAGTCCAGGGTATACCCTTCCAACTCGAAAAACATTATCAGAAAGTTTATTGCCTAAGGTATACAACAAGGTTTTAGAAGCAGTGCAAATAAAAATATCAAAAGCAGCAGCAATATGTATTACAACCGACGCTTGGACTTCCATTGTAAATGACGGATACATCGCTATCACCGCCCACTTCATCGATACAGAAAATCATAAGCTGTGCACCGCCATGCTGGGATGTATAGAATTTGAAGAAAGACATACGAGTGAAAATTTGAAAAACTTTCTGTTGTCTAAATTCACAGAATGGAACATACACCGACACGTGAATGTGATAGTTAGTGACAATGCTCCAAATGTGCTTAGTGCTATTCGTCTGGGAGGCTGGCGGTCAATACCATGCTATGCGCACACACTAAATTTGGTAGTGCAATCTAGTATTCAAGAAATAGATACCGTAAACAGGGTGAAATCCATTGTGGAATATTTTCACAGAAGCAATCCCGCAAAAAAAAAATTACTCGAAATACAGAACCAAATGGGTCTAACACCGTTAAAATTAAAAATGGATGTGGTTACTAGGTGGAATTCCACATACGACATGTTGATGAGAGTCTTAAAAATTAAAGAAGCTCTCATTTCCACCTTGGCAATAATGCGCCCGGACCTGAATCTCCCCCTAGAGGACTGGGAAGTAATAAAAGAATCAACGATACTCTTAAAGATTTTTTATGATGTAACAGTGGAAGTCAGTGGTGAAGAATATGTGTCTGCGTCTAAATATATTGTCTACACCAAAATTATAAATCAAGCGCTAAACAAATACACATTAGAAAATAGCACAGAAAGTGTTCAACGCCTTCACCAGTCACTGAAAGCACAAATGAACCAAAGATTTGGCGAAGTCGAAAAGAATGTTCTTCTCTGTGAGGCTACTATACTAGATCCGAGATTTAAAAAAAACGGATTTAGTATTCCTCATAATTATGATCGAGCTATATCAAATTTAAAACTAAGAATAGGCTCAGATCGATCTTTAGAACCCGCTCAAGAGCAAGAACGTGCAGTCTCAACACAGCCACCGTCAGTTTCAACTGGATCAATTTGGGATGACTTTGATGCTGAGGTAGCTGTTCTCGTCCCACAAAATCCAACCGCCGCTGGCATAGCAGAATTTGACAAATATATTCAGGAGCCAATTATAAATAGAAAAAAAAACCCATTGCTATGGTGGAATGAAAGAAAAGCGGTGTATCCGCGTCTATATAAATATATGATAAAACGCCTCAACATCACGGCCACATCCGTGCCGTGCGAGCGTGTTTTTTCAACAGCAGGGCTTATACTCAACGATAGACGGACACGTTTAAAAACAAAAAAAATATCGCAATTAGTGTTCATAGGTTGCAATTAAAAAGTGTATTTATTGCTTTCGTGTGCTTGCAATTTCATCTAGTTCTATAAGAAGATTCAGACCGCATTTAAAATCTAACCATCCAACCATAGAAATAAATAGCCAAAGGCAACTTGAATCAGTTCCCGATAGCATCTGTTCGCGACATCGCGCACCGGTACAGCGCAAACGGCGGCTTGCTGCGTCGGCGTCTAGCGAGTAGCGGAGCGTGCCTACGCGCGCCCCACCGCTACTAGCTGTCACTTATCTTCGATTCGACCACAGAGCATAGTAATACTTACAGGAACAGAGAGCCCTCTAACGTCTATTTCAGCCAACCTTAATTGAAACAGCGCCACCTAGACTTTTGGCCCCGAACTAATTTTCAATATACCTATATAAACCTACTCATCATACTACATATACATATAGCTATGAATTTATTAGTAAAGTACTTTGTTGTTTTTGTTTTGCTAATAATTAACAAAACTAAAACAAAAAAGTACTATATTGTTAATATTTGTATCGAAATCGCGTAATTTTTAGTGTTTCATAATTTCATATATCATTTTGCATTCGGTTATTATAAATGTGTTACAGAAATAAATTGATAAATAAACGATTTCGATGCAATGATGCCCTCACACAACAAAAATAAATAAAACCACCCGACTGTTTATCACTTTTTATTTTTCCAATGTTTATATATATTATAATACAACTGCGCAGCAGTTTTCGTCTCATCATCACCAACATAATTAAGTAAGTTTCCTAGACAAAATTCGGTTGATTGCTCTACACCAACTGTATATACCTAATTATGTTAACAACTTGACTAACTAAATACTTTTTTAATTTTTCTTTATGAATTTGACCATGTAAATGGATAGTCTATAATTCACTCGGCTAAATTAAGAATAATTTCTTTTAAATTTTTTCCTAAATATTTAATAGTTATATTTTGTAGTTCAGAAAAACAATTTTCTAGTTCTTGACTCGGGTACATAGCACAATCATTTTTTATTAACATACTCTATTCTTTTTATAAATTCACTAGCCGACCCGTGCCCACTTCGTTGGGCGTTATAATCCATTTCACATAAGAAGGGTACGGTGAAATTTGATATGTTCCAATACACTCTCACTATTTTCAGCAAATCAGATAAATATAAATGTTTTAAAATCACCAATTAATTTCTAAGGCAAATAATAATGCTTGGTTAGATTGAATTGTTGACACGGCACGTCAGAGGGCGCAGGTTCAAATCCTGCTGATTTAAAATCTTTATATATTTTTATCTTTTTCCTTTTATCTTGTCACTCCTGAATAGTGTAGCTTTCTGTTAGCGAAAGAATTTTCATGATCGGATCAGTATTTGCGAAGATTACCCCGTATATACAAACAAAGTTATAAACTTTACCTCTATAATATTAGTATAGATTATTTACATTTGTACGTTTACCACTGTCAAGTAGATTTTGTCTACAGTCTTTACACGATTTTACAATATTTTCCAGACATTTTGTCAGGACCCAGCCACATACATAATTTATTTGACCAGCATCTATTTGTTTATGCTAGTCAAATATAATATTATCACTAATTCTTATTTCTTCCTTGGGAACATCAGAGTCTTGTTTGTTTTCTTCTGTTAAAAAGCTGTATTGACTGTGTCTGCAGTTGTACTGAAGTTGAAGTTTGTTCCAACGCTTTTGGATCTGGCAATTGTCCTGGTAATAAATACATATTCTTAATCAAATATCTAATATTTAGAGAAAATGTACTTCTATTTATTTAAAAAGATATTTTATTCTTTATGCTATAAACAAATATATGTTAAGATAAAGATAATAATAACACGAATAATCGCTTCATAATACGAATAAGTATTTGCAAATTTTGTAAGTTAGTAATGTTAAGATAAAGATAATAATAACATGAATAATCGCTTCATAATGTGAATAAGTATTTGCAAATTTTTAAGTTATGCGTTGGAACATCTGCAAGTAATTAAGATAATAATAATTTATTTGCAAATTAAATAATGCCTAACATGGCGAGAACAGCTAAATAGTACAAAAGTAGCTTAGTCTTTGCTTTCCTTTCATGAATATATTTTAAAAGGCAAAAGTCTATATTAATATATAAAATGCGAAAGAGAATATCTTGTTACAAAATTATACACTTACCGCTAGGTTCACAACCAAAGAGCTTATAAAGAGAATCACAACCAAAAGCGCAACGTCTCGGCATTTTTCAGTAATTTGAAAAAGTGTTCAACACTTTACAGTTTACACTGTTTACACTCTCTAACGCGTACTGATCACCCCAATTTCCAAAATGATATTCAGCCAGCAAAGCGGAGGAGCACAGCTATCTATACTTCTTGAGCACAGGGCTTGAAAAAATTTAAAAATATTTAAATAACTTTATAACCTAAAATGATATTCAGCCAGCAAAGCGGAGGAGCACAGCTATCTATACTTCTTGAGCACAGGGCTCGAAAAAATTTAAAAATATTTAAATAACTTTATAACCTAACAATCATAACATTGGACTGACATTATTTATAATTAATATGCTACGTAGTACACCGAACAGTACACTTAAACATACTAAGTTCAAAATGTCATGTAATGTTTGGTGTGATGAAAATTACGTGCTATAGAAAATTTCATAAGAAATAGCTAACGCCGCACAGTACACATTTCGGGTAATGTTCGGTGTGATGGTGTGATGCCATATTACTCAGTACGAAATGTAATGTAATATCACATTACATTTTAGTGCACTGTTTTGCGCAAGTCTAATTATTAGTACACCTCAACATCATCTATAGAGCATACATTTTAAATTTCAAGTCTCTTACTTCAAAAACATAGGACTTTCATACAAACTTCCAACCCCCGTTTAACCCCCTTAGGGGTGGAATATCGTAAAACCCGTTCTTAGCTGACCTCTACTCGGCGAAAGGAATATTCCTACCAAAATTCAAGTCTCTACGCTTTATGGTTTCAGAGATATCGTGATGAGTCAATGGGTGGGTAACTCTAGGACTTTCATACAAACTTCCAACCCCCGTTTAACCCCCTTAGGGGTGGAATATCGTAAAACCCGTTCTTAGCTGACCTCTACTCGGCGAAAGGAATATTCCTACCAAAATTCAAGTCTCTACGCTTTATGGTTTCAGAGATATCGTGATGAGTCAATGGGTGGGTAACTCTTTTATATATATAGATAGAAAAGTGTTGTTTTTAGACTTTTTCAGGGAATTTTTAAAATTTTTCTCTCCGTAACAACCATCCTTGTACTTAAAGGAATATTATAAAAAAAGAATTAGCAAAATCGGTTCAGTTGCTCTCAAGATTTCCGCTTAGCAACACATTCAGCGATTCATTTTTATATATATAGAGATAATTAATTATTTTTTGTGACGTAAAGATGACGCATTTGCGACACAAAATATAGTTCATCTATCATTAGTAATATTCTCAAAATTTTTTCAATGTTTATTCTGTTCGAAGGTCGATAATCTAAAAGGTTAAAATAAGACACATGTTTCTCAAATGTTGAGACTTTTGACCTTAAGTATATCCTTTCATGATTGCAGTTATACATTTTCAAACATGTAAGTTTAAAATCAGCTAAGGGATATTAGACCCTTCCTACATATATTATTAAAGAGCACTTTTCTTTAAACACAACCTAGTAACAATAGAATTGCAAAATTCGCTCGCTGTTTAATTAATTGAATTCGCTTTGTATAAGCCACAGCTCGGCTGTCGCTTCGCAAACAAAAGTTAGATTAGCTCTACGGCACATTCAAGTTCTGCGGTATTTTTCATTCGTTTTTATACGGTAACGACCTGGTTCAAAGTCAGTGATATTTATAAAAGTGGTGCTTAATTCTTTTGATTAGATTTAATTTATATTTTTCACAATTAACTAATTTATTATTATGGAAAATAAAGGACAATGCCCATTTTCTATGAAGCCGTGTCCCGGTACGTGCTTTGACGTGTTCAGACAATTCATATATTTAAGTATCCTTATTTATTTATCCTTTATTAATTGAAACTAGATTTTTAAATATATTCTAAAAGCGAATAAAGCCGGATTTTATACTTTAATTAAAAAAAAATATTTTATTTTTATTCCGACTTTGAGATGTCAAAACAGATTAAATATAAGTATCAAGTCAGAAACGTAACCATACAAATAAACGCTTTTTTTAAAAATTAAATTATAAACCCACCACGACCAGAAAACGAACATATTATCAAGGCTGTGATCTTCTGTAAAATAAGATACTTCCCAAGTCGGGCTGCTCTAAATTTTGTTTAAGATATTTCATGTTTTGCCTAACTCTATATTATAACTACCCATAAATAATGAATCTCATCTAAAATCTGAGATTCAATATTAAATATAACAAATATACTTTAAAATACAAGTTTTCCCTACAGAGTATCAGAAGTAAAATAAATAGCTATTGGGCTCGATTGACAGACTTGATTATGTGTCGCGAACGTACAGATCAATTTGGTGTTCGCTACGGTAATAAATAAAATGATAAACACGAAATTCAGGGCAATAAAATAGATCCCTGATGCCGAATCAATGCCCTTCTTTAAGTAGATAAATCGTCGTTTTCTACTAATGTAAAGGTAGTAGAATTTTTTTTATGATCTCGTCATTGATGACAGTCATGGAATCAAATTCGGGTTTGTGAAGTGTCAAAGTACTCGAAATATTTAAAATTTATTTCACGGTTATTTGCGAAGTATAACTGAATGACTTACATATTAGAACTGATTCTGAAACTTATATTTAACCAAGCTCAGCCACCATTATTACCTAGTTTTAATTACAACGACTGTTAGAACTTCGGTCCTTCCCCTTAGTAAGAAACATTGAGCTATTATTACTAACGTATAGTAATAATAGCTCAATGGTAAGAAAAGAAGTATTTGTAAAGCAAAATGACATAACAGGTTGTTCAAACGTTTAAAATAAATTTATATTTTTAATCTTTAAATAATAATAATATTTTTTGTAAGATTTACTTACTATTGAACCATGCTTAATTCGGAGCAGCAAGATATTTTACATTCTTTAGCGATAGTGTTCTACGTATTTTTTTCTAATTTATGTAGTTATTTTTAATTTCTAAATTATCTATTAGGAACATTATCATTATTACATTATTATTCCAACATTAGTTCTTAATTCATTTGTTGTCTCATACATTCAAGAATACAAGTAAATACAACTATGTTATATATTATTATATTAACCTCTTAGGACAACAACGCCAATATAATATTAATGAAGAATTAACAATATTTGATTACTGTCTAAAATCAACTTAATACGGAAGCTATAAAATTAATTAATTTAATATCTTTCAACGTTATATGCTACCAATTAAAACCGGGTTCGGTATCTTTCCGGATAAATATGTTAAGCAAATATTTGTCTAAGGTCGTTTAATATATCTTGTTATATCCTGTATTTCTCCAAGGGCCGGTTCACCGGTTTGGATGAAGTATCCTGCAAATAGGTTACGAATACACTTTAACAGTAAGGAGTTAGAATATGCCACTACGACCTTTTTTAGATTCATATTTGCGAATAGTAATATCTCATAAATATACTGGAATTCGATTATAAAAAAAGAATAATATACCAAAAACTTTTAGCGAATGAGCTATTTAACAAGTGAAGTAATAATAAAATATTCGATAACTCCACCGACTTTTTATTAAAGAAAAATAATAATACAAAACAATGTTCACGTAGCAAAATGTACAATAGAATTACAATGTAAAATATCAATTTAGACCGAGAGCCCAGAAGGGCCAGACTTTCGTCATTTCATAAAAGCTGAAAATTTCTCTGTGCATGCTCCCAACACCGATAGAAGCAATGGCCAAATATGAAGTTTAACTCATGGTTACTTTGGCAGATAACATAATTATATTAATTATTATTTATTATAAAAATACATCCCTTGAGTCTTGATCCAACAGTTAAGCGAGAACTTCTTTAAGTATTGGATAAAACTCTTCTATTTATTAATATGATTATTACTAAAAACAATAATTTGAAAGTGCTAACATAATTACATAACTTAAATGAATTTTCATTAGCAATCTATTATAGATCGATCCCTGAATTATTTTTGTGATAATAATTTCCACGTTGTAATTTTTTGTTGCCTTTTAGCGCTGTTCGTTTTCGCTCTAAAGGCGGCATAAAAGGCAAATGAATCAATTCACTCAGCCAAAAAGAGGTTTAATTTGTAACAATATTTCAATAACATTTAAGGTTAAAGATATTTGATGAATATGTATGACTTAAAATACGTAATTAGATTAATTAAATTTAGTAATTATAAGAAAATTGAGGAACATATTATATCAATGAATTAAAATTAATTTTTACGACTTATAATTTTATCAGATTTGTATATCTTTTTTCGTCAAAAAAGTAATATGAATTTATTAACACGAGTATCCCTTCTAAATAAAGAATTCTATCTGTAAAAGTACAGAAATTAGATTGAACATTCAAACTTGAACATTCATATTACTGAATTCTTGACCAATTCTACGTTGCATTTCGTTATTTTTTGGTTGTCTGGGTCTCTGGGTGTTATAGGGGAGACCAGGGATGGACGTAACAATTTTCGTTTATTTCGTTATATCTCACATAACTTTTAGAATATTAAGATTCAAACTAATACAAATGATAGGTTAGTGTTTCAGCTATCTTTAACCATCGCCTTAAATGCAAATTATATAGGCATTTTTGAGAAAATTGAGCAAAAAAAAATTCTGGAATCTGTTACAACCATCCCTAGGGGTAGGGTTGGTTGTAACAGTATCGGGGGATGGTTGTAACAATACAAATAAACACAAAGTAACTTCATAATCAACATTATTTTTTAGCACAACACAACATTATTATTCTTATTTATTAATCAGCCTTTTAGGACACAATTATGTCACAATAATCAAAACAAATTATCAAACACTTCTGAAACAAAAATAAAAAACTTTGAAAGTGGTCAACAATCTCAGTCAGACAAATAGTTATGACATGTATAACTTCTTTCGTTATTAACGCACTCTTCATGAGCCCATTGGTTTCAGAAATTAGCCGGAACAAACAGACAGACAGACAGACAAAAATTGTAAAAAATGTTATTTTGGTGTATACATCCATATGCATTTAGTCAAAGCGTTTATTTTAATATTAAACACAGACACTCCAATTTTATTTATTAGTACCTATAGATTATCTAAGATTGATAAAGTGATTTTACAAAAAGTGAAAAAAAAAAGAGATTTCTCAATAACAACAATTTTTGCTGTCAAAACATTGAGTTCGTGATAAAAGAAGCGACGCAATCATTTACTTCAAATGATCCATATAAGTTTTTAAACTTTCACGGTCACAAAAACACTTTTGATTTTAAGGGATTTATTTTATAACATATAAAGTACGATTAAGTTCTAAGAAGAGTTATACAAAAATATTTAAAATATCTTTCTATATATTCATACATATATATCTCATAACAAAGAGTTTTTCTTATTCTTTTTTGCATAAAATGTTAAATTTTATTTCTATATTTTTTTTTATTAAAAAATTCCGTATTATTTAAACAGTTATTGTTAAATATCGTTATAAAAAATGCACTCATCTCGAAACAATTCATACGAAAATCGAACCACAACAGCTGAATTATTAGAATATTTTTGAGAAACTCAGCCACCTTTGAAATGGGTTTGGATCTTGTTAATTCCACAGTACCTTGTCGTAATAGTTCACAAAGATCGCATTTAATTACCATAAGAAACGAACACCTGATCATAGAAACAGAATTGAAATTCACCTCGGTTGGATTGAGTCGATAAAAGCGTATAATATCCCCTTTCCGGATCGCCTCATAAATATGCAAATCTTCGAGGTTCGTAATATTCTAAAATCTAAGATAATTCTAGTGTGATTTCCTTGAAATTTCCTCGAATTGTAATAAACGTATTGTTTGGTATGTTAATTATAATACAACCTAAAACTTACCTTTATATTTTAAACTTTTAGAGTGAAAGAAAAAGAGAAATTGATGACAGTAAAAACTTTATTTCAATTTATATTTTCGAGACGGAATTGTACATTTTGACGTAATGGTCTAAGATCCGAGATAGCTAAATATTCCCTCATCTGTTAATTAGATGAAACAATTTTTTATAGGCTGATTCACAATATTGTGAATTTATAAAAACAACCTCTGCCACCATAAGCCTGCTGCAATTTTTTTTTATCTTTTCCCTCTCATGTTAATTACATGTAGTAAGCTAAAACCGTTAATATTTTACATTATATACCTGACTGTAGTAGGCACCCATCTCTATAATTGCTACACTTACCTGCAGCCAGGTCAGTAACCTCAGCCAGCAGTAACTTCACAACAGTCAAATTAACAATATTGAAATCAGCCTATAAAAAATTGTTTCATCTAATTAACAGAATATGAGGGAATATTTTGTTATATCCCGGATCTTAGACCATAAAAGCCACGAGGTAAATAATTAAATAAAACGACCAGTATAATCAAATATGAATAATTTATTGTTATACAATATTATAAGTATGTAAAACGAGCAGTGTCGCCACTGTTATTATTAAATGTAGAGGTACCGCCCTTGTTCCTTGACCTTGATGTAGCTCAGCAAGGCTCTCCCCTGTAATAATACAAATAAATGTTGAAATTTATTTAACGAATCGGTCATTATCCAGCTCGAAGGACCAATTTATTTGAGGTTGGTAAGTAAAGTAAATTTTAAACTTAAAACTTAATTTATGATCCAAATTTATTTCAGTGACACCGCTAAACTTGTTAAGTTTTATAATATTCATGACTTTCTGTCTTGAAAGATAAACAGTTTTAAGAACAGGTAAATTATAATAATTCGTATTTTCAAGGATTTGTAAAGTTGGGGTGCTACACTTTTTTAAAATTTATTACACAATTATACCAAATACGTTGCGCATATGGTAGTCTTAAAGTCATACAATCTTATCTAAAAAGTCCACTTTAAGATATATAAGAAACATAGTTAAGGCAGAGGTCTAATTCAGCAAAAAAAAATTAAAGATACGTCTGTAACTTTAAATAATTGATTCTAGAAGCATTAAATAAATAAAAAAATCTCTCAATTTTTTATTTTACGCATATTGATTAAAATTTGATACAGTAGAATATTATATCACCAATATCGTAAACCAAATCTCTAATTTAAATCATAAGGCATCAGTCAATTTCATCAAGATTTATTGAGGTAGAAACATTTAGAGATGTACAAAGGGGTATTACGATGCATAATAAATTTGTAAACGATCATATTCGATATCAATATCTCGATATCCACGTGTCTTGTTCGCATCGGCTTACTAACGACGCTTTGCATATTGGATAATACATATAACTATTGTAAGCTGACTTTGGAATGGTATTGATACCGTTATGTATCGCAACATTATCAAATCGCTAAAACGAGTGTCTAAACTGTCTACTCACTGGGAAGAATAATTTCAATTTAGAAATAATAATACTATTTATTTTATTTTAAAAAAAAGACCGACGATAGATTTAATTTCTTAGTTTTTTTTTTATATCTATGTATACCTATGTTTTTTTTTATTATTATAAAGGAGATGAGTAAGTTTAAAGTTCGCTTGGTGATAAACTGATACCGTAGCCAATGAAAGTAAGGAACACCAGTAGCGTTGCTAGCGCACTGGCGACTCTATCCTCGACCTTCAATGTCTCACAGAACACAACACTATAAAAGCAGTGCTATTTAGATTTGATCTTTGTTTGTTGGAAAGAACTAATTGTTGCGATTTTTATCTATTTTGTTAAAGTTATTAATATAAATAATTCAGTCAGTTCAGCCTATTGTAATCCACTGCTGGACATAGACCTCCCCAAGTTCGCGTCAGACATCAATATAAATAATACCTAATTATGTTTGATGTAATACTATTCTTAGATACATACGTATATGATATTAAGGGGTATGAATTGGTGGGGAAAAGTTATTAATTTAAATAGTTTTTTTTAATCTGCGTATATTTTTTGAAACAATTAGAAAAAATAAGTTTGTTAGTCTCACCATACTTTGTGTTGTTTGTTATGAACAAATTTACAAAGTTATAGTCACGGCAATCGTCACAAAAAAAATCATAACTAAAAAAGATTTTCTTTTAATGCAATGGCAGTATATATTTGGTATTCATATCAATTTTGCCGCGAGGTATAAAAACAGCGGGCAAAATTACGGACAAAATTGGGCTGGAAATATTTTTGTGTCATATGTACCAAGAAAATTAATCGTTCTAGATAGAAGATCTAGCTAGAATCATTTTTCATCACCGTAAACCCTTAACAAATATTGAGTAATAGTGTAGGTTAGTAATAAACAACGACAATCAAATATACTCAAGATGTATAACATTTCTTCTTCAATAAATTATATTGGGAGAAACAAAAACAATATGGCGTCGATTTCTGACGTCATTATCCAGTATCCTGAGATATATACTACGAAATATGTAATTCAAATATGTAGCTCTGTACTTGACAAGTTGACACCAATATATGTGCATAGATAGTTCGCAATAATAATAAAAATTCGCTTGTCGTTCGTCATCTGTTAATATCAATGATTCGAACTCAGCATGTACCTACCTCACGTAGAGTTTAGGAGAAGCTTATGGAAATAATGGTAGATTAAATAATAATTGTGGATTAAATAACTGGATCTGTTCTCTGAATGTATTTTTAGTAATTGTTTTAAAATAATAATAAAGAATGTTGCACGTTTAAATTAAAAAAGAAAAAAAAAACATGTTATACACATTAATGTACAAAATGCGTAATGTCAAACAGTCATAACTACTAGGAAAAAATTTAACTATATATTTTTTTATTGATCTCATTTATAACAGTTTGAAGTAATATTGAGTAAAGTATAACTTTACCTTTAATACAATACAATAACCTCTACCTATAATAACCAATTACCTTTAATAACATGTAAATAGACATGCGCGGGAGTGGGCGTTGGTGGAGGCGAACGCGCGATGCTGCACGTGTACCGCCCTGCGTCATCGTTGCGCACGCGTGCTACACGGAGCACGGAGTTAGCACCGTTCACACCGAACTCTGTTCTAACACTATGAAATAAAAATTTAGTATCACGCTATGTTTTATTGTACATACTAAGATTTATGCAGCAAGCAGCGTGAAGTTAGCACGTCGAATTCTGTTCTAAATACTATGGAATATTTTTCAATTTTCACAGGGCACATTATTGTACTAATTGATGCTTCAAATATACTAATCGTTTTCTTATTTCCTTATTATCTTTATTGCGTGCAGATGACATACACATTACACATTGACATACACAAAGTACCTAATATTTAAAAAAATTACATCAAAACGCTGTCAGCAAACAAAACATCCTAGCAATTCTAGACTCTTTTAGAACTGCTAGTCTGAAGTTAAACTATTGTAAAAGACGCACGCCGATAAGATAAAACAAATATTTTCTGTACTACAAATGGCATTGGCAACTAAGAGCCCATGGATGTTGTTAATAAAAAAATACCTATATATTAAAAAGAAAGGCACACACAACATTCAAAGACGGCCCTATTATTCTTTAGTATTTCAGAATTTAATTACAATTAAAAAACAAGTATCGACTTGTCGCGACTACAAATTGCACCTGCTTTTAATATGGTCATTGCATTTGATGTCATTTAAGATGTTAGACTTTCTATAATTTAATTTATTACTTTTATTATAATTATTGACGCTTGAAGATTTGGTGAGACTATTTGATATAAGCTTCGATGCAGCTTATTCGGTCATTCAGGCAAAGATTTTTCTCTTACGAAGGAGAAGTGGGCTAGAAAAGTGGAGATGTATGATGCTTAAGGTAGGTAATTTTGTGATCTTACCTAATCCCTCCTCGTGTCGTATCATCATTGAGCAAGGACTCCCTCCTGTACCAGAGGAGTGACGGACCTCCTTCCATGCGGAGTCCTCGAACTTCGCACCGCAAGGCAACAGTGCTGCCCAGTTCACAAACTTGTTCTGACACTTCCGCTCCAGCTCCATCGACTATTCGGACGGACACCTCTGTCAACAAATTAACACTAAGTTTTTTGGAGTTTACTCCTTAAGAATCGATTTTCATAAAAGGCCCTAAGAATAATTTTTTTTTAAGAAGGATTTCATATATGGTATGAAAAAATATGAGGAGTAAAATCTACTGAACGAATCACCTCGTTACGTTTTTGTGCGCCATCTATCTGCTACGACGTTTACGACGGTACCGGCTACGACGGTTACGACGGCATCGGTTACGACGGTTACGGTTAATGCCATCGATAGATGGTGTTATTTGATTCATTTATTTACTCTTTGATATGGTATTAATATTTTCTTAGACTATAGATTCTTTTTTGTGCATATTTAGACAGTCGATCTGAAGAAGTAAAATCCAGTCGTGCGTCGGAGCTGACACACACACTTTTTTTACTTTCAGGGTCACCAATACAAAAATTTGTATCAAAAACGTGTGTTTTTTTCTTTATACCAACTTATTTTTAACATAATTATGTACTTAAAAAAAGGTTGAGATACAAAATTCGACTGTATTTTTAATGTGGGTTATCTCATAACTTTTTCCTGGGTGTACCAATTTTGATAATTATTTTTGATATCAAAAACTGGACCTTATCACGTTATGGTTACGTTCATATTCGAGCGAGAGTACTTTTTGAGTTAATACTATACTTTTCAAAGTAAATTGAAGTCCGATTTTTTTGTTTGAGAAAAACGATTACATACGAGTACTCGAAAATCCAATTTTCCGATGGCCTTTTGTTAAAAGTACAAAAGTACATTTTTCAGAATCAATTTCCTAATTCATTCTTTCGTTTCCAAGCATTCTTATGCATGAATTTCGTTTAAAATTTTAAACACCTAGTTGATTTTCGCAAAGGAAGCTATTAGAATTTTATTCCAGTGGAATTTATTTTGTATTTTCTTAATTATAACTCAAAATGTATGTTTTATTATTGTTAATTGAGATTTATGAGTTTCAATATTGACCAAATAGTACTGTCACGTCGCTTAGCAAAGACATGAAGAAAAGCTGAGCCATGAGGTCGGCTTCAATAGTTCCAAGGTGGTAATCGAAATTTGTTAATATACATATATATTTTAAAACTCAATTTTTGTATAATGTTACATTTTCATAACAACAATGACAGAAAATTATAAGAAAGGATTTCACAAAGTCCATAAACAGCATCAAATAGAAAATAACGTGAAACTAATAAACAATGACAGGGAAATCTGAAATCACAATTTCATGGTATATTTCATTTCTAGGAAATAGAATAAAACAAGATCGTTTTTCAAATCCGTCGCAGTTGTATATTTATAACATTCAATGAATAAAAATGCATGCATTAATATCACACTGTAGTACTAAGTAGTAGCGTACATACTGTTACGAATACACAAAGTAAAGGATCTAGCGTGAATAGAAAAAAATCGTCTACATAAAACTGTCAGAAAACGATTCCATTTTCAAATCGAAGTTAAAAACTTTATTCGAACGCTTAAATGAACAAGTTTATTCATTTAAAAAGTAAATGTCGTCTGTAAGAATTTTTTATAAAAAGTTTGTTTTGATACAGATAAATAACATTTTAATATCAATAACTAAAGTATAATTAAACTTTAAAATAAAGATAAGAATATTTTTACGACTACAAATAAGAGAATTAAATTGTTCCCCTCAAAATTCTTGAATTTGATGGCCAAAGTTTGAAGGTGTGCAGACATTTATAGCATAGTACTTACAGTTATGGCGGTAATTTAAGGGTCGTAAATACTTTATTCATACCCAAAGTCTATTATTTCGGAACGAGCACGCTTATTGTAATAAGGTGTTTCCAGGACGAGCTCTGTCTATTTAATTAAGCTGCTTTAAATGACTGCCATTAATCGTTATATTTATGAGAATATTTTAATGAAAATGTTACGCTGAATTATTTATTTTCGGGGGTTTCGTGTCCGAAGTGAGTCAACGAAACCCGGTCAGTAGCAAAATAAAAGTAAATTAAAAATTAACTAAGGTTTCGCATGCAAGAAACGTGTTTTTTAAGCCCAATATTAAAAATAAAAACAAATGTGAGATACGTAACGAACAGTCCGTAATTTTCCAAATAATAAGCCAAAGCCATTCCCGTAAACGGGTGAAAGATGGTGGCTTAATCAACCGTGCTTCTTACGTTTGGTAGGTGGATATTTTTTCTACCAAGTAAATATTGTTTTATAGATATTATGATAACAAAAGGAACAGATGGTTTCACATGGTCTCAGAGCCACGATGGCGAGACCCAAATAAATAAATATCTAAACCAGACACAAACATTTGTTTAAATATAAATGTCCACACCAGGCATTAATCAAACCTGGTAGATTACCGCAAAAAACGTTTCTAAAATTATTTACGAAGTTACGGAAAACTTTGTAGATAAAACCGCCTATGTATTAGCTAGATTTTGTTTTCATGAATCTATCTGCTGGTCACTTTAATAAAACATCAAAATTTCTATCAACTAAGTAACATGTTTATTCAAAAACACTGTCATTGCAATAAAAATGCAAAATCAAATAGTGTAACATTCCGAATAGTTTCCTTATGTATCTCGAATGAAGATCATAGTGCAAAAACTAAACCACTAAATAAATAATCAAAAAAATAAACAAGTAAGCGATCTAAAATATATAACATTTACTAGCGACCCGCTCCGGCTTCGCACGGGTGCAATGCTGATACAAATATAAAATAAATATTTGCAATCTAAGCGCAAAAAATGTGTTTATTTACGACATCACATTAGAAAACATTAAAACTATCAGTATTCCTCTACTATATTATGCATGTATCATACATATAAACCTTCCTCTGGAATCACTCTATTTACTAAAGAAAACCGCATCAAAATCCGTTGCGTAGTTTTAAAACCTAAGCATATATACAGACAGACAGCGGGAAGAGACTTTGTTTTATAATATGTAGTGATATTAAATCCAAATCGACCATTGCCAAGTTCTACAGTCACTTCACACGATTGACCGAATTTTTCTACTACGATAAGAACATTCAAATTCCGGAATTCTACGGACATAATTTTGCAGCCCCAACGTAGAGGGATGCTTTGCATACTTTCCTATCGGAATAAGCGTTGGGTCAGACGTGGCTCACAAAATCTTACACGTGTCCCGAATAAATAAGATTGGCTGTTGCCAATTCAAAAGTTCTTGGGGCTGATTCAAATTCAGTGGACGGGATATTTTTTCGATCAGTGATCGAGTATATGGGTGCAGAAAATGGAAAGTTTAAATGTGACGTTTGGAGCAAGTATAAAATGTTCACAGCGAAATACTTTCCGTAAGATCAACACTTTCAAAAGAGTCCCAAACGTTGAATTGGTCTGAATTTTCGCATTGGATGAAATAATAGCATATTTGGTTGTTAAGGTCAAATGTAAAATGAAAAACTTTGTTTTTTTGTGATAAACTCGTAATATTTTTAGTCGATCAAGATATTTTTCAGGCATATGAAGCAACAGAGTATGTATACAGTATCTAATACTTTCTTTTCTTAATGATAAAATTATTGTTAGGTTAACTGTTTGTTATACTGACCGGGTACCTTCAAAGTGACCCGCGCTGTTCGTGGCGGATGAGCAGACAGCTGACAGTCGTAAAAGGCAGCGTCAGAGGGCCGAACTTCTTTGACTTCTAGTCTCCAAATGTCTGGTGGAATGAAGCGTGCTGAATACCTGTGTAATATTCATATTTTTAAATCATGTTAGTAAATAATTGTATGAACATTATAAATATATGTTACTTTTCGTTATATTTATATGAAATTATATTAAAATTATTTTAGTTAAAGGAGCTTTATAGGAGAATATTAATATTATTGATCATTATATTTATTTATTCGATTGTAAATGTTTTCATTAACTATTTTAGTACCAGTTGACACTCGTTATCGTCAATATATGTTATAAAATAACAACAAAAGTTTCTCGTTTTCTTTTTTAAATAACTTTACCGACTGTAAAAATGTTACTCTAAAACGTATAGGGAGCAGTACCTAACAATACATCCAATAATGATATCAAAACCGTATAGGACGTCCATTAAGCATATTATATTTTTTGTCTCATTTTGTTCACATTTTGTAAACGTAACATAAATTCCTAACCCGTATACATCAATAGAATGTTCGTCGTCTATCAGCGAGCAGGTTCACTCGACAGCTTTATGGCGACAAACGACGTGTGACGTCACCTGTCCCCACTCGCATACAGGTGGCATTCTATATTCAAAATTATACGCATGACAGATTATTATGGAGCGCTTATATACGAGTAAAAAGTATATGTAGAAGGAGTTTTGTATAGTATTTTATTTTTTGAATTTAGAGATATAATTAATTTAAATGACTATTTATTAACGATTTCGAGAGATTCAATTATAACGTTAACGCGGGAAAAATCAGATATGTCATAGTTTAGAATTAAAGTAGGTACCTATCTATATGTAGCCTAAGTGATGTGTCTAGAACAAAATTTATTGAAAAATAATGTGCTTTAATGTTCTATATACACTGTAGCATATTTTAAGTGCATTATCCTTCAAAATTACTTCATCAAGAACTTATGGTACATTTTTTTTAAGTTTTATATACATATGCGTTGTATGCAAAAATATTTTAGGCTATTTTATACAAAAGTAAACTAAGATAAAATCAAAACACGTGTCGTAATGGTCACGTAGGCCGTACGTTTCAATTTAACGCACATCTATTATCGGAGGCTCGTTTACATGACGGCTTTATGTGGAGATGCGACCCATAAGTCCACCGTTCACAAAGGACCATTAAATTTGGCGTATAAATTTTTAATAATAAAAACTCACTGCTTTTTATGATTTTACTTTCGTTTATTTATTTCATAACGCATAAATTTGAGAAATAGTTTTTTATAGTAAAATCGAATATAATTTAATTCTTTATTTAAAATCTCAACATAGAATCGAACATGTAGTGGCTACAATACAAAATGTAATTAGAACCTCTTTATAATGCGAATAGGTGATCTGAATGACATTTTGAATTATCCGCATTTATTAAGGTGCTGCTATACATAAGGCGATGTGATGCAAATCAATATGAGATTTTCCAATTCTTTATCCAATTAAATAGCAGTAAATTAGGACGGCGTGTTTAAATTGACTCATTGAAGTTGTCATTTAGTTGAGCATTCTAATTTATGAAAATTTAATTGGTCAAACCCGGTTAATGGGCATGGGTAAGTTATATGACAAAGATAAGTTACTATTTTTTAACACGAATAGGTTGTAGTACACTAAATTGTTTATTGTATAATTGTGTTATAGCTAGATATCAAAATGACGTATAATGAACGCCAAACAATAGGGTAACATTAATATTGTCTTTGAAACGAATCAATAAATTAAGTTACGTTTCTAAGTAGATCACTCACACAGAAAATTGATGTAAAGTTAAACATTTGCGTTTCATATAATGGATAAGAAAATTTAAAGCGAAATAAATTTTTTTTCCTTGCTTTTTTTTTAAATAAATATATACACAATACACACACGGTCGTCTGTTCCTAAAGTAAGCAACTTAATGCTTGTGTTATAGGTAACAGCCGACTGGTCTAGCTACATATATTTTTTTTTTTTCGATAAACATACCTATAAATAATACATCTAGATAAGATCTAGCCCATTGAGTTACTATTACTAGCGTACGTTAGTAATAATAGCTCAATGATCTAGCCTGTATCATCTGCTGGGCAAAGGCTTCTGTCTCCATGTAGACGCGTATGTTTTCCATAGACATCTAATCATAGGAAAACAACCTTGATATAAATAGGACCTTTTGCTTTTCCCATTTCTGCAGAACAACTCTGTGAACCCCATAGACCCACCTGTCATCAGCTGTATACTGTTGCGTGCCAGTTGTTAATAGTTCCATTGGAAGTTCATCGTTTTTCCTACGAACCCAGGAAACCTGTCAACAATTTATATATTACATTAGATATTATATTAATGCCTCCAAACAAAAAAAAAAACGCGTGTGTATAAAGTGCAAATGTCAGAAGTGAAACTTCTTTGGCAAACTAATTAAAAAAAAAAATAAAAAAAAAACAAATTAAAAAAAAACTAATAAAAAGACGAATTTAAAATACAAAGAAAACTAATTGAAAAATAAAAATAAAAAGCCAACGTCACGAGGTGTTCCCACGCGGTCACCCATCCACTACTGACCGTCCCTGACGTTGCTGCGTTAGCGGTTGCTCAAATTATACCCCTCATGCGCCTAAAGAAGTTTCACTTTAAAAAATTTACGTTTCATATCTATGGAAAACTTAACATTAGACTAAAATAAAGTGTACGTTTAATTTTTATATCTAATGTAAACTATTTAAGTATTATATTTACATCACAACATTTTTAACTTAAAAACCTTTTTAAAAAGGCTATACAACAAATTTCGCAAACAATTTCAAATACTTAGTCAATTTGCTATTTGCATTGTTATTTGTTGGCTATTTAGATGAAAGCTAAATTTTTATATTGTTTTTCGGCTATTAGTGCTTTTTTCAGACGAGCATCACTCCGACAAACTGATTAGTAGGAAACTGAATAGGATCCCAAGTAACTTTTGCTCGAAGGCTAGTCGGAGCTTCATCATCATCATCATTTCAGCCTATCGCAGTCCACTGCTGGACATAGGCCTCCACAAGTTCGCGCCAATAATGGCGTGAGCTCATGTGTTTTACCCATAGTCACCACGCTGGGCAGGCGGGTTGGTGACCGCAGGGCTGACTTTGTCGCACCGAAGACGCTGCTGCCCGTCTTCGGCCTGTGTATTTCAAAGCCAGCAGTTGGATGGATATCCCGCCATCAGTCGGCTTTTTAAGTTCCAAGGTGGTAGTGGAACTGTGTTATCCCTTAGTCGCCTCTTACGACACCCACGGGAAGAGAGGGGGTGGCTATATTCTTTGCCGTAGCCACACAGCAAAATTTTTATACATATCTACATAATTATATTTAAAACAATTTTCCCGGTATGTACATAACAGACTTAAACATTAAATTCACTATGGATAATAGTATTAATAATTATAAATTAGTTAATTAAACAAGTTAAACAAAAAAAAATTGAATTAAATTAAACAAGTTCCATAAATTAGATTTATTTTTACTTTCAGCAAGCTAATAAAATATTTCAAACTAAAGTTAGTATATACTTTCAAAGAGCCTCAATCGTAGTTCTTCGAGAAAAAACATATTCATAGGCGAACTTAATGTAGGCTTTTCTCAGCTTCTTCATCCAAAGTTATAAGATATTTTATTGCTTCGCTAGCTTTGAAAACATCCGGCCTAAGATTTTTTTCAACAAACAAGCATCTACATTTAATTTAATAAAGCTGTTTGTTTGTTTCAACACGCTCTGGATTTACTGAAATGTTTTGGAACATTATTTTTGTTTCGGAAAATCAATTATTCAGAAGGCACACAAGTCAAGAAACCCTTCTGCTGTGCTTAGAGGTCGTTCTGTAATCAGTTATAATTTATTAACTGAAGTTTACTCCTTAAGGAGGGATATAAGGCTCATGGTATGAAAAAAATATGGGGAGTGAACTCGTGTGAAACATCTGACACTGAGCGTCAGTGGCGCTAAGCTCAGTGAAGCTTAACAGCGCCTATAGCTGTTTGTGTAAGATAAAGACATAAAAGTATACTTATATTAACTGTACCGATACAAATAATATCGGTAAAATTATGTTTAGTTACGTAATTACGTATATTTTAGTTTTATTCTTTTATTTAATTTTAATTTGATCTTTTAATAAAACAGTTTCATGTCGAAATATTCGACATGAAACTGATTCGATTATTCTGATTATTCGATTATACTTATTCGATTCGATTTATAAGAGTAAATTCCAATCGCGTATCGAATCTAACACACACTTTTTTATTTGTACTATATTGCATATGAAAATACATATTATATATACATTTGGTACACATTAAACCTAGTTTTACAAAAGATGCAGATTATGGTGTAGTTAGAGCTAGTAAAGCACCACACTATATAAACAGCGTCGGCTGCGTTGGTTGGGGCATGTGCACCGGATGGATCCCTCCCGACTTCCACGGCAGATCATGCTCGGCGCAATTGCGGGTGCAAAGAGGGACGTTGGGAGGCCTTTGCTTCGTTTTAAAGACTGCGCCAAGCGCGATATGGTAGCTTTTAACATAAACCACAATAACTGGGAAAAACTAGCCGAGAACAGAGACCAATGGCGTAAGAGCGTGAAGGATGGTCAAAAACACCATGATGAAGCTTGGTTTGGACTCTTATCGAACAGGAGAATCAAAAACATTAAAACAGCGACAATTATGGCACTAGCGCATCTTTTTCCTCTTCGGTGTGTGGTAGAGTCTGCCGCTCCCGTATCGGCTTGTACAGCCATCAGAGAAAATGCTCTTCAGGCACTGTTTGAATCGTCTGTAATAGACGTAAAGGCCTATGATAGAGCTATTAAGCTATTTCTTTCAGACTATCCAACTAGATGATGGAAAATAATGTCGCAGGTAGGAGTAATAAATGACAACGCAGGTGAAGTCACGTACTTTACGTAGTATTAAATATATAGCCTACAGCAATTTGATACTGAGATCGATCGACCTATGAACTTCAACGTAAATAATATATTCTTAGAATTTTATTTCTTTTATATTATTTGTGAAAATTATTTTCCTATTGTTATGTATACTTAAGATTATTTGTACCGCTTTTGTGAGTCGAAGCGTGATGTTCCATAAACTAGAACCTTCCTTAATAAACGGACTTTCCAGCGTTCATTCATTATCGGATTATTATTTAGTTTATTTATATTATATGACTTGTAATTAAAATTAATCTATCTTAAAATCTTAGCAAGTTGGTCCTTGAGTGACAATGGTAAATTTGAATTCTGAGAGTAGGTAATTATTATTATTTATCATGCTAGCCGCTTGTGATGTTTCATCCTACTTGTTTGTTTGTAAAGGGCCATCCCACTCGATTGACACAAATTGAAGTAATGAGCCATATATACAAATAAATTTTAATGCTTAGTCTCTCTTTGTAACCTTGTTAGCCTGTCTCAAATTATCGAAGAAATTGTCATTGATTTGTTTAAAAATAAATAGACAAATGTCGTAGATGACTCACTTAAACCTATAACAATGTTTTTAATAGGACGCAAAACAGTTTTGAGGGCTAGACTGAACTAACTGAACTGAATTTCTTGATACAGAAAAATGTGTTTTTTTCTTGGTTTCGTCTTTTTTTTTTGCTGTTATCAATTGAAATTTTCTTATTAAACATCAGTAATTCTCTGAAATTATTCCTTATATTTTTAACTGACACATTGGGGTAGTACCTAGACCTTACAGAATATCATGTTGGTGAGTAAGGTGACCAGAGCTCCTGGTGGGAACTGGGGGATGGGGTCGGCAACGCACTTGCGATGCTTCTGGTGTTGCAAACGTCTATAAGCTACGGTGATCGCGTACCATCTGGTGAGACAAGCGTACTTGTTTGCCAATCTAGTTACATATATGTCATCCTTAAAATACTTCTAAATGATATTGAATTTTCCTTCTTACAAATTATAATAAGCTTCCAGGAAAAACGCTCAAACAGGAACAGGAAATGACTATTCGATGACATGTTTCCTTATATATTATAATCATTTTAATATTCGCCGTCGATGTCATTATAATATTAACTTTAGTACCTGGGTGACCGAGCCCTGCTCGGTATTGTCATTTTATTTTTTGCTTTTTTTTTCTCGGTATTTTTATATTTTAATTTTATTTAAATAATAAATCACGAGTGAAATTAAAAAAAAAAAAGAAAAAAAAAGTAATCTGGAGACTGAGATTCGAACCCGGGTCAAAACGATTTGAAATCCGTCGTTTTCCTAATTACGCTGTAACAGCTATATTAGTAAGTGAAATTAAGCTTCGTATTCTAATGATATTTTTTCATTGCCTAAAAACAGGGATAAAACGACATTTTTTTTAAATGAATCCTAGCTAGATCAATTTTTCGCCCCCGAAATCCCCTGCATACTAAATTTCACGAAAATCGTTGGAGCCGATTCCGAGATTCAGAATATATATATATATATATATATATATATATATATATATATATATATATATATATACAGGGTGTATTTGGAACGCATTGAAAAACGAAGAGGTATGATAGTGTTGGCTTAACCTGACATGATACAAGTGAAAAAAAAGCGAAAAAAAAAATTTTTTTTTTCCTGTTTTCATCATTTTTTTTGGTATAGTCCGGTTTGGAAAAAATAATGAAACAGAAATTTGAAGATAATGCTTTAAAATAATCGTGTTTGGAACAAACTGTCAATGTAATGCAAACCGTTCATACGCGCCATCAGCTGACAGAGGTCAACGGCACGCGGTAAACGTACTCGCCGCCGCGCGCACGTTTAATTTTCGTTCCGCCGCCTCCCGCGCCCCGCGCGGCATGATACATTGCTGCCTCACATAATACAGAAGTCCTAAAATGTTCTTAAAAATACGTTTCTGGGATAAATGGTTATATGCATTATATAGTATATAAATAGTATATTACGTGGTTTAAATCTTACAAAGCGTTCCAAATACACCCAGTATATATATATATATATATATATATATATATATATATATATATATATATATATATATATATATATATATATACAAGAATTGCTCGTTTAATAGTATAAGATACCCAAAAGAATTATGTCAGTAACAACTTCAACTGACTTTTTGATTAACAGATAAAAGCTTTTCAAACTCAAGAGTATCTTTCAACTTTACGGATCTGCGGGCAAATAAATATCCCATCTTTCTGTATTGCTTTTTGAACTCTGTTATGAATATCAGAATTTTGAACAGTTTTACGAGAGATATGATTTAATTATTTGTCCCGCTGTTTTGGTTAAAAAAACTAGGTCAAGGGCACTGCACACTGTGGCCTCCGTCTTAGTAAATTGTTTTAAAGAGGCGACGAAATGTAACCCTTACACAGTGGACGTAGCCTTTATGAACCGTTTTTGAGATAGTGATGTTGGCGCTGCTGTCGGGGGAAGTATTTCTATTCGACACCTCGTCAATCTGCTGCTGTAGATCGTCTCGTAAAACTGTTAAAAATCTCATGTAATTAACACGATTATGATTTAATTGGAAAATATTTTTTTATAAATAACGAAGGACATCACTATTTGAATTTGTTTTCAAAATTTTTGGAACCTTCCATGTTAATGTTATTGTGTATGTGCGTGGGTATGTGTTTGTGTAATAATTTTATTACTAAATCATCTCCTTAATATTTTAAATGCTGAAGGAAAAAAATTATATGCTACAGCGTTTTCGCTAATAAAAGTAACCTGTCGTAAATAACGCATAATATTTAATACAATTATATAGAAGTATATAATTATACCTAAGAAAATATTATATTATATTAATATTTGTTGTAAGATCAGTTTTGAAGGCTAAGGGAAAATATGTACTTCAGTTACAAAGTACAGTGTTAGGTTTCGTGAAAAATGCTTCGTAAAAAATAAATCATTAATTTTATTGATGGAATGGAAATATCTGGTCCATATAGCTTTGCTTCATAATTTTATAGGCAATTTTTATCC
The DNA here is from genome assembly GCA_905220545.2 of Melitaea athalia. Taxonomy (NCBI): domain Eukaryota; kingdom Metazoa; phylum Arthropoda; class Insecta; order Lepidoptera; family Nymphalidae; genus Melitaea; species Melitaea athalia. The sequence continues at coordinate 18,497,967 of HG992182.1, forward strand.
TCACAAGAAATACAAACAAAAAACAGATAAAAAAGGTGCAGTCTAAAAATACTCTATTCCATAATATTATTACGATTTATATATAAAGATTAATTTTAGTAATCATTTACAACTACATCTATTATAGATCACTTATTATAAATAAATAATCTATTAATGTAAATTAATTAACAAAGCATGAATCTAAGGTAAGTAATTAAGTATCATATAGGTATAGGTCAGTCTACTGATCCAGGTTAATTGCATATTGGCAACAAATTGTATTGTTCAAGAATATCACGCATATTAATTAGTACAGTGTGACATTATCACAGTGTAATACATGACTGTTATGGTAGGGGAGACGTAGAACATCGACCTTCACCGATCTGATAACTCGATGAGACATATTTTTTATCAAATATAATTTATAAACAAATATGCCTATGATAACTTGCCTACCGAAAAGTGGTCAAGGCTATTTTTAATTTAATTAATTTTAATTAATTATTTTTTTCATTACCTTCACTCATATGATAACCGAATGAGTTTTATATCAATTGGTAGTTTTTAACACACAGAATATGCCTAGGTAGGCTTGCCTACTTATTTTTGGTCAAGGCTACCTGGCAAGTAGATGTGAACAGGTAGGTCAATATAGGTCAATACACCGATATGTTAACCAATCGAAATTGATATCATAGGTAAGATATTGTAATTACAAAACCAAACGTTTAAGCTTGCCTGCAAAAACCTTTATATGGTCGCGAATGGCCGTCGGGCATATAAAAACCTAATAAACCGCGATAAAATCCAAAAGAAAGTTTCAATATAATGAGTGAAATTCACGTAAACATTAAAAAAAACATTAAATAAATTAATGTTAAATTATTAATTAATAATTTTAAATATTTTCATATAAATTAACTTTAAGAATACATTCGACTAAATATTATTACCAGTTTGTCATGAAGGGCGTCGACTTTGCAGTCAAGGTGTGCGGTGGAGCCGACAAGTGCTTCAATTTCTGGTCCGGTAGCCACGTAGATGCTGTTGCCGTTTCCTGGCCTGGACAAACGTAATATTAACCATTTTTTACAAAATACACAATACGAGCTACTTTTGTATGATTTCTATTTATTTTGATTGTGTAAAACAACATCAATGGGCTTACAGTTATTTTTTGATAGAGCGTGCAATTTGTACTGCTTTTCTACATACATAATTATGTGAGTTTAACAGTAGACATTAGATATTATTAGTCGTGAGATAAATAAATATGGAAGCAATCTGATAAATAATAACATATCTTTATACTCGTAATATCAAGTTCTGAATTGTTAAGTGATACCAACGGTCGGTTCTCTTCCACGGAACTACTACGATAATATAATATATGTATTTTTAACATAATTGTCTAATATTATGATTTTCATTGTAATCATTTCGCTTCTTACTGAGCTATAATCGTTTTTTTTTTTCAAATATAACAAAACGTTTACAGCAAATAAACGACGTAGGTACTTAATGAAAAATCTTAAGGTTCACTTGTTCAAACTTAGCCTTTCTGTATCAAATTATCCGAGACAACTGAATCGAGTAAGGTAAACATTTCTATTATTCATGGAATTATATGTTTTATTAAATATAATATATTTATTTAATCGGAATATACACAGATAATAATTTATTTACCAAATATAATGTACATACATTATTAAACGAAAGATACGAAATGTCTACACCCATTTCATTGAAATAAGTCGGAGAATGGAGAACGTTAAAATATTAAAATAGTTCTAAACGTATTCTAAAACTGATCTAAAACAATCGTACGAAGCGCTTTCTCAACCTAAACTTAATATGTGAAAGTCGTCGAGAAAATACTGAATGGAACAAAATAGCTTGGAAACGAATAAAATTACAGCAAAGTGCACCCTCACAAGATATGTCTTAGTAGAGTTATATTATTAAATTTTAAGAGCAGCATAAACTTTGCATTATTTTCAAATGTCAAAAGACAGTTTTATGAAAATTTAAGTAATGTGACTTATTTCGTTTCTTGAAGTCACTTCCTGCTGTTTATTAAAGATTAAAGCTGCTAGGATATATAGTCCATATTGAATTGCTAAATTTGGCACTCTGTTGAAATATAAATAATTATTTTTCTTACCAATAAAAAAGAACGACTTTAATTTATGTCAAAAAGTAGCACAACGTATGGTCTAAGATCCGAGAAGGTAAATCTTCCCTCATCTGTTAATTAGATGAAACAATTTTTTATAGGCTTATTTAAATATTGTGAGTTTATAAAAACAACCTCTGCCACCATAAGCCTGCTGCAAATTTTTTTTTTTTTTAGCTTTTCCCTCTCATGTTAATTACATGTAGTAAGCTAAAACCGTTAATATTTTACATTATATACCTGACTGTAGTAGGCAGCCATCTCTATGATTGCTACACTTATCTGCAGCCAGGTCAGTAACCTCAGTCAGAGTAACCTGGCTGCAGGTAAGTATAGCAATCATAGAGATGGGTGCCTACTATAGTCAGGTATATAATGTAAAATATTGACGGTTTTAGCTTACTACGTGTAATTAACATGAGAGGGAAAAGATTTATTAGAAGAAAAAAAAATTTTTTTTTTAAGTGTTATTATTTGCAGCAGGCTTATGGTGGCAGAGGTTGTTTTTATAAATTCACAATATTGAAATCAGCCTATAAAAAATTGTTTCATCTTATTAACAGATGAGGGAAGATTTTGTTATATTCCGGATCTTAGACCAGTAGGTGATCAGACATTGTCAATTATAATAAGCATATTAGGAATAACTCAAAAAATTCTTGTCAAAACACGATAGTGGGATCGATGAAAATGAGACTACATGACAAGCACTGAACTTTTTTGGATACGTTTTTTTCGCTTGCAAGCAAGCACAATTAATTATTTATGTATTAAATTATAAAGAAGAGCTTATAAATAACCCCATGCAAACGTTACTGTATTAATGTTTTTCAAACTTTTAGTCAAAATTCGACATATATAGATTTTATCCAGGTTAGTTCTCAACTTCTCAGGCTATTTCAATTTCAAATCTAAGCTTACGAAATGTAGTAGCACAAGCAAACCCATGAGAAATATCTTGTATATGGTAACTATTAATACATTAGACATTACTATTAGCATACACTAGACATTTAGACGATCATCTATCAAGCTATGGTCATAGACGCGATAACAAGCGACGCCGAGTCTCTTTGTGGTAGTTATCTCGCTTATTTGCACAGATGAAGCCCTCGCTTTACAACTAATGTTAGTGTCGCATCGTCTTAATTAATGAATGTAATTGCTACAACTAATTAATATTAATTGCATTAGTTCTATGACATGTACACGTTTGTGTAACTCAGGTTGTCATATCATACTACGTAATGATATCTAGTAAAATAAGACGGTTTTAGATATAAATTAAACATAATTAAATTTAGGACCTAATTTATCAAAAAAAAGCAAGAGAGTGACATTTGAGTATAATATATAATATACTAGCGACCCGCCCCGACTTCGCATGGTTGCAAAAATGACCAGTGTTCTTCTACTATATTATACATATAAACCTTCCTCTGGAATCACTCTATCTATTTTAAAAAAATTGCATCAAAATCCGTTGCGCAGTTTTTAATATCTAAGCATACATAGGGACAGACAGACAGCGGGAAGCGACTTTGTTTTATAATATGTAGTGATGCACTTTTCGGTATTTTTTTTTCTCATTTCATAATCGTATTTTGACTGTGCACGTGTATGAAGTATAAAACAAGAGTTTTGAATATATAAAAAAAATTGTCTATTCTAATTTCTAATAATATTTCTTTCTAATAATATCCATACCATACTACGAGTATTTTTAGATTCTTCGTAAAGTTTTGTAACTATTAACTACCTATAGCATGTGTATACTGTATAATCTATACCTTTATATTTAACATTCGACATTATTTTATTTTCATCACCAAAACTATACAACTTATCTCTATATGTATAAAAGAGATTTCCACCCATTGACTCATCACGATATCTCTGGAACCATATGGCGTAGAGACTTGAAATCTGGTAGGAATATTTCTTTGCCGAGTAGAGGTCAGCTAAGAACGGATTTTACGAAATTCCACCCACAAGAGGGGGTTGCGGGGGCTAATAACATACCTATATGGCAAAACAACGTTTGCGGGGTCAGCTAGTACGATATAATTGTAAACACTTAGAGAACAGAATTCGATATTCAATTCTCATTCACACTGAAATCGAGTGCGAACAAATTGAGTGAACAAATAAAAAGTAACTCATTCGCCCCTTTCAAGCTGAAACAAACAGCATAAAAACTCGATTTAAGTAAATATTTATATCAAGTGTCCATAAAAACTATTACTCTAACAAATTAAATTACAATTTGGATTCTAACAAACATTTCTAACTCACTAAGTTCAAAGATATTTTGTAATATAGTTTTGTATAGAACAAGCTTCGTAATTGATTTAGGTGGTATTCATTTATTAGAATATGTAAATATCGTATTCAGCCTCTAACAACCCACTGCTGGGCATAGGCCTTTTTCTTAATTTAGGAGAAGGATTGGAACTTAATCTACCACGCTGTTCCACTGCAGGTTGGCGGATATATTCCCTATTATAGTAACTGATCTATGAGTAACTGATCGCTATCAGGTAATTATAATAACAACTGGCTTAACGCGCTTTCCGAGGCACGGTGGGGAGACCCACTATGTAAATATGAACGTAAAATACATTTTAGGTGGTTCAATCAATCTCTCACTGGCCACGAAATCGTTGGAACTACAGAAGAATTAGTAGTTAGTTAGTAACTTAAATACAAATTTATTTGTAAATTAATTATTCAAAAGCACTTACTCGTAGCAGTCATCGATTTGGAATGCAGATTCTATTGAAGAACTTATCAGAAACTAATCGAATATAAGATAGTTATTTTTTACAATCAATCATATAGTTATTTCATCAATTGTATTTTATTTGATCCCATTACAATAATCATAGTAGATGCTTTCCTTTATTTATTTAGGCCAGTACATTGTAATAGGCTTTGCAAAATAATAACAGAGGATTTAAGTTTGGACAGATTAGAGTAATTTTATTGTTCTACTTTTTGTTTGAGTTTACGTTATTGTTAAGGTATTATTAAATATGTTGCCGTAAGGAAAAATCTACTTATTTACATTATAAAGATGAAAACAAAGTATTGCAAGCTTGCTTTTGTTTGTATATTACATTATAATTGAATAATTTATTTTGGTTTTAGATTTTTTTAACAAATCTGCTATTGTTACTATGAGTGTAAAAGTAAAAAATAAATATGTTGTGACTAAATCAAGATTAAAAAATTTCGCGGCAGTAACCATAATGAAACATTATTGGTTTCCACTTCGTACTTTTGTTTATTTTACGAAGTTGTATCAACAAACGCAATATCTTTATCCGCCATATTTGTCAAACTGCACGAAGGCTTGAGGAACAGTTGTAAGCGTTATTACAATCGCGCTACGAATATGTAATACATGTAACAAATTATTTTTGTTGCTGGCAGATTGTAACATTTTTGTAATAAAACGTATAAGTAGAGCTGACGCGAACGAATGTGTTGTGATTGTGAGTACTATTTTTGATTTTGTACTATGTTTCACCATTGATTATCGTGAAAGTTCCGTTTTTTTTTAGGAGGGCATGGTAGAAAATGTCTTGCTCAAAATCTAGAGAAATCTGACTAGTGATGGGCCTAATCTTTACAGAAGATCACAGCTAAATAATACTGCCCTCAAGATGTGTTCTGTTCGTTTAGTGAATAAAATAACCAGAGCTCCTGGCAGCATCGCAAAGTTGATAACAGGCTTATGAAGTGGCTGGTGTAGTAGGTGTCTATAGACTGTAGACTATGGTAAAGGCTTACCATCTGACAGTAAAAGCAGACCGTATGATTTTCTCACATCCGATAATATTTTTTGACTGGTAAAGTACCTAATATCAAAAGCTTATAGTGCAAAATTATTAGACTGTGTAGTCGTATTTATGTTAGAAGTTTCAATTGCCACCTTGTGCTTAATATAAAGTCTTTTCTAAGATTAATATCACAGGACGAAAATTAAATAAAATTGTGAGCTTGGATATAATTTAACCTCAAATTTAATGTCTTTAGGGATGAATATTCAAAACGATGTATACACTCATTTGTATATTCGTAAATAATTTTGCGACATATGCTTTAAGGATCTTGATTTTGCTCATACGTAGTCTGTTATTCAGTATTAGTGTTATACGTACAGTATAATATTTTGTTATACATTTTGTTAATTCTATATTTCTTTTTTAAGCGACTTTCAAAAAAGGAGGAGGTTCTCAATTCGACACGTATGTTTTTTTTTTTTTATGTATGTTAGCTCAGAACTTTTGACTGGGTGGACCGATTTCGATCAATTTTGTTTTAATTGACAGGTGTTGCGTGTCATGTGGTCCCATTTTAATTTAATTGAGATCTGACAAGTAGTTTTATAGTTATATCTAATAATGCGTATTTACGTGACTACTTTTTCGTCGACCTACGTTATATTATACCGCATAACTTTTTACTCGGTGTACCGATTTCGATGATTCTTACTTTAATCGAAAGCTAATACTTGTCTTGTAGTCTTGTTTAAATTAGATCGAAAACTGATTACAACTTTTTGAATAATCTTTAATAGCGCGTATTTACTTGACTATTTTTTCGTCTTATTACGTTGTATTACTTGTCGATGTTATTGAAGTCGCTTTTTTTTCGTTTGCGAGCAAAGACAATTATTAATATATTTCTTTTTTATACTAATAAGAATATCGCCGTTTTTCACTATCCTGGGTCCTGCCAAGATTCCACTGCTTTTTGTTTTATAACAATTTAAAAAAGTAATTCTTATTTTTAACATCATATTATTGTCATGTAAGATTTGCCATCTGTCGGTTAGAATTTCACAGCATTTGACTAAATAACATGTTATAATGTGGGTACGAACGTAACAAATGGGAAAGCATAGTACGTAGACAACGTCAGGGGTGACGAATAGTACACTGTAAAATCCTATAAAATTTATAGTAAATTTGTTTCAATACAATAATATATAATATCAGTCCTAATTAACTCTACGAGTTTATTTTTATTTTTGATAATAAAATAACGTTAAAGAATTATACATTACACTTAATGAATGTTGAACTTTTTAAATGTACTCTATTTGCTAAAAATGTCAAAACATTCTTTGCAAAATATTTCAGAATTAAAACGTAGCGTGAAAATTTCTCAAACTGAAAAAGCACAATTTTTGCATAAATTTCCATATCGTATAATATGAATAAACGTTATACTTAACAAGAACGAACACATGAGCAAGTTTGCGAATATTTCGAACAATATTGTCGCATTAACCTGTATTTTTGAACGTTGGAATTGAATTTTTATAATTATATCTGAATATGTTTTTGCTTTACTGAAATCGATTTCATAATAAAAATTGAATAAAAAATTAATTAAAAATTAAATTTTCATTAAGAATAATGAATAATATAACTGTTCCAGTGGCGATGTGGGAAAGTTTTATTAACGCTGATTTTTCTGGTCGATTGATTGTAGCTCGGGAGAATATTTTTACAGTAATATCTGTTTCTAATATGGGTATTTGGTGTATATACGTAGTTATGACTTTTATTTGTGACTTGCTTCTTTCTTTTTAACTACATAGATACATAATTATTCCTATACTTAGATTTTTTCCGTTAGTTTCACGTTAGTTCTGTCCCTAAACTAAAGTAATATTATACATTTCACCTTGAGTGCCTTAGTTTTTAGGAACATAATAGTAACAAGCATCCATTCATTCATCCTTACATGATATTTCATTTATAACACTTGATTTTACCTTTCATTTCGATGCTGATGCGTATTTGAATACGTATCGAATATGTAGTTCAGAAGCGGGGCGCTGGACCCTGCTTCCGCTGGCTTTCGACGACTCTCCAAAGCCATTGGTCCCGTATCCGGCGTCACCGTCGTCACTTGTACATAGCTCATAGTGTAATTCACATCCGTCCTTATCACATTTACTACCCGTCTCTTTCTATTCCTCGTATTGTCTTGATTTAGCACATTCGTAATAATTGCTTTATCGTGTGTATATGTGGTTTCCGTACAGCACATATCACTGCTCTTCTCTATACTAGGGAAATGCTTCGGATTACTCGTTACGAAACTATCCGGTTCATTAAGGGAGTAATTAAAGTTGAGGAGTTTGGCTTGATTGCGCGGATCTGAGCTGGCGTGCAGCATTTGATAGACTTTGTTTATTATCGGCTGTGTTGATGTCTCTTTATCTTCCTTTGGTATTGTTGACGTGTCTGCGTCAGTGCCTGGAAAAAAATAGCATTTTAGAATAAACTTAGAAGTGTTATATTTTTAGTCACTTGCAACAGTACCGAAATATACAGCAGTAATGATTATATTATTTACTAACATTATTAAGTAAATCAAAAAAAAAATTATTAATTAAATATTACTGCTTTCAAGCAGTGTTGGGCTCCTGTGGTGAGTAACTTGACCTGAGCTCCTGGGGAGGATTGGAGATAGGGCGGCAACGCGCTTGCGATGCTTCTGATGTGACAAGCGTCTATAAGCTACGGTAATTGCTTACCATGAGGTAAGCCGTACACTGGTTTGCCGACTTAGTTGTATAAAAAAATGTTAATGTAAAAATTAGTACAGGAAATAAGGCTTAAAACAAATGCGATCACTTTTCAACTCTTCGAGATTTCTTCAGCATGTTTGGTTAAAACTCTTAAAAGTTTTCAACGCGATTAGACGTTCGACGTTACGGTACATCTTAGAGTGGAAAGTGGAAAGTTTGAAGGAGGCTGTAGAAGCGGTTGGTTGTTGTAAAGTTTTATTATTTAACATGTTGAGTAAATTCTTAACAACTGAACATATGTACAAGTTAAAACGGATAAAAACGTAATAGTGGGTTTATTTTTCAAACAGTTTTTTACACGTAGACGTGGGTTCATCTGCGTTTGTTCTAGCAGGTGTTCACATTCTTAATCACCCAGTAGCTCCACATTCACTATATCTAATATAGGTACTACTGTTTAGCGCCGATTCGGAAGTACTATTAAAAGTTACAAAAGGAACCATGTAATCTCAATATTTATTTCCATTGTAATTCCAAAATTATGTAATATTTAAAATAAGAAAAGAAAATGTCAAATTTCTTCTATATTTTATGATCTATTACTCATTACGAGAAACGTAACTAGGTTCAGTAGAATTTTCTCCTCAAATTTTTGTCATAGGCCAGGTCAATAGTACCCTAAACCGAAGAGCATGTATGAAAGGAATAATGAAAGTGGACGAAGCGAAACGAGTATGTAAGGATCGTAGCAAGTGGAAAGAAGTGGTCTTTGCCTACCCCTACGGGAAAGAGGCGTGATTTATATGTATGTATGTATACATTTTTGTCATACCGGGAGGCTTACATGAAAGTAAACTCCAAAAATTCGGTGCTTTCTTTTGACAACTTAATCGATAAAATCGTCTTTCTGAATTCAATGGTTTAGCTTTAGCACATTATTACACTAGGTATACGTAGACCATTGACCCCTGCAACGCCAGGAACAACATGACCATTTAACAAGCACGTTACCGGCCCTAAGCCAGCTTGATAGCGAAGATCCGCGGTAGCTTTGTGTGCAAAATTATTGTACAATATAACTCTAGTTATTATATATGCGTGATCATTAACAAACAATGCAAAATATGCATTAACAACCGAACCGACCGAAAGAAATAGGAACGAAACCGTCCTCCAAATAACTTTGATCAATTTTCGCAATAACTTTGAAGTGTTTAGTATTTAACCTTAAAATTCGTATAAATTTTGTATTATGACCTACTAATGTTAATATAATCAATAATTAATTATTGTTTGTTACGTAACGATGACCTATTTTGCGAGACAAAATAAAGTTCACCTATTCAATGTTCCCCACACTCTTTCAATATTTATTCTGCTAACGCCACGCAAATTCCACGCGGACATGATTTGTATCAAAACTATCTGTAAATATTTAGTTCTTAAGTTGTGTCTTGTAAATATGTATAATGTTTAATAAACTATTTTTTATTTTCAATTGAAAAAAAAATTTAGTACATAAACAATAAATCTGATAATTTAAAAAAAAAAAAAACTTAAATCCTTATCTTTCGAAATACTTTGTGACTTGTTAAATTTTACTAGCTTTTTATACAATCTAGCTACAACATCACCAATTTTAATCATTAAGCGCTGGATTGTATCCAACTTAGTGCCGCATTCGGAATCTTAGTTTAAACAGAGCAATTTCATGCTTGGATCGCGATACGGTTTTCTTGTTGACTTTTTTAACACAAAATTTAAAACTTAGAAGATGAAACCTAAGATTTATATTATTATTTGTGTCATTTGTAGAATTACACATTACAATACTTTAAAAAAATTATTTAATTTGTTTTTTAAAGCAACTTGTAATGTGCTATATTGACGGCAGGGGTAAGGTTGGCAACGCCCTTGAGATACTCCTGGAGTTACAGACGACTATAGCCTTTTCTTTTACGTGGGTTTTTGTTTGTTACGTGAGTGTGGTGTGGATCATTAATACATTTCGAAGAAGAAACTAATTTGAAGCTCTCAAGTTTTAATTATAAGGAAGCGAAAAAAAAATAGATTTTTTCTTTTGAAAGAATATTTAAGCTTTCACTTAAAAGCGGAAGAAAATGTGGTTTATATTTTAATTTCGTGCAGTTACGGTAGAAGAATTTGAAACGATATGAATTAATCAAAAACGAAAGAAAACGCTAACGAGGCTCATTTTATACCAAGCTCGTACGAACGTTGGGAATAGAAAAAAAAAATGTTTGAATTCACGAATTAAAAAAAAAAACAGCAAGATATTATGCATTAATTTATTTGTATGAAAAACAGGAAATCGAACTGTCATAATTCTTTAGTTATTTTCGGTTCAATGATTGCGCTCCGAATAAGCATAACCTTAAATATATTGTAGAAAAAATACCTAGATACGATAAAAGTTATTTCATATTACTATAGTTAACAAAAAGTTGTTACGCGTTGTTTTTTATTTATTTATTATTCTGTCATAGTTATTATTTAAACTCGTGATATTCTGTAAATATATTTATATACTTTCAAAAAATATATTGATATAAAACCTAGTTACCTATTGCAGTGAAAAATTAATACTAGATACCAATTAAGTTAAAAAATTTAATACAAGCTATTATGTTTTAGTAAGGGTGGTTATACTTTGTAATTTCTTCACATATTTTCTTTTCTATATTGGTCAAACTTTCAGCGTTAGCGCTTCCTATTATACACTGTTATTTACATAAATATTAATAAAAGGTAAGTTTGTTTTTTCAAAATCAAGAATACAGTAAACTCGATTAGCATATGAACGGGCAGTAGGGTACTACTGTAGGTCGATATTATGTCCATAGCTTACCTTTACAAGGAAGAGCTGCAAGCGCGGCTAGAAACAACGCCGCTGCTGCCAGCGTGCACATCGCTCCTACATCTTTCTTATCTCTGTAACAAATATTATTTTTATTTAAGATTATGAACCAAATGACAACAATTAAGAATAAAATTGTTAGTGTCGCTGCAGCCTGTAAAATCCTACTGCTGGACATAAGCCTCTTTCCCTATGTAGGGGAAGGATCAGAGCTTAATCCACCACGCTGCTCCAATGTGGGTTGGCGGATACATTCCCTACTATGAGTAACGATCCGGTACCGATGGCTTTACGTGCTCTCCAAGGCACGTTGGAGAGACCTACAAGGACTGCACAAATACCCAGACCACAGCTAACATCTGTATGGCCAATACAAATGTTTGTCATGTGCGGGGATCGAACCCGCAACCGCCAGCGCAACAGCCACAAACCAGTGCTGCGACTGTTGCGGCGTCAAAATTGTTAGTGTCTGTTAATGAAATTGTTACTGTACAGTAGGACCCGTAAAACACTGTTACTACTTCCTATGAAGTGAAAGGAATGAGGCTGGTTGGTTTCACACAGATTTGAAATCGCGACCCTTTGTAGTCGGTGTATGTTTATCATTATTTATCATTTTTAACCAACTTCAAAACAGGAGGATGTTCTCAATTCGACTGTGTTTTTTATATCTCCATACATCATAATTTTTAGTAGGTGTACTGACTGTAGGTGTTTGACGAGTTTCTTTTATCGAAAGCTTGCTCTTTTCAAGTGTTCCTATTTAAATTTGAACGAAACCTGACGAGTACTTTTTGATCTATCCCTAATTATGAGTATTTACTCGAGTATTTTTTCATCTACCTACGTTGTATCACTTGTCAATGAAAATGTCGATTTATTTCGTTTGCGAGAATCCCAATTATATTTTACTAGCTTCTGCGGGCGACTTCGTCGGCGTTTACTCCGCTCCTATTGGTCTTAGCGTGATGATACATAGCCTATAGCCTTCCTCGATAAATGGGCTATCTAACACTGAAAGAATTTTTCAAATCGGCCCAGTAGTTCCAGAGATTACCGCGTTCAAACAAACAAACAAACAAACAAACAAACTCTTCAGCTTTATATATTAGTATAGATTTATTAACATTAAAATCAACGTGTGACTCAATTTTGAGATTTATAGCTTTAACAAAAACTTAAACTTATATAGGTACGTAATCTATATACTATTAATTTTATAAAGAGGAAAGATTTGCATTTTTGTGTGTGTGTTAGTAATGAATAAACTCAAAAACTACTGGACCGATTTAAAAAATTCTTTCACCATTTGAAAGCTTAGTTATCTCTGTGTAATATAGGCTACTTTTTATCTCGGGAAAATAATAGGTTCCCACGGGAAATTGTTTGCGCACACGGGTGAAAGCCGTTGAGAACAGCTAGTATAAAATAATAATACTAATAATGCGAATATAACATACACTAGCGTGCGTAATCATCATCACTACATATTATAAAACAAAGTTTCACGTTTCAAAACTTTAAAACTACGCAACGGATTTTGATGCGGTTTTCTTTAGTAAATAGAGTGATTCCAGAGGAAGGTTTATATGTATAATACATGCATAATATAGTAGGGAAACACTGATAGTTTTAAAGTTTTCTAATGTGATGTCTTAAATAAACACATTTTTTGCGCTTAGATTGCAAATACATATTTTATATTTAGTATCAGCATTGCACCCGTGCGAAGCCGGAGCGGGTCGCTAGTTTATTTAAATAAAACATATTTATACGTAAAAAAGTTATCAGTCAAAAATTTTCCATTGGAACAAAAACGTTTCACTATATAAATCATTGGCGTAAAATTGATATGAATATTTTTACGTTTCTCGTAGAGTTGATGAAATCTGCACTGCGGTGAAATATACGTATTTTTGCATAATCGTTTCCAGGTTAATTTTATATAACCCATAATGAGGTTGCGATGAGTTTTTGTACAAATTTCGTTTTATTAATGAAATGAAATATTTTATTATAATATTTTTTTTTTAGTGCAATCAAATATCGATTATGCTTCACAAAATGATAATAACGTTAATTTCTGCTTATTGGCGAAGAGTTCGACTAACACTATAAGAAATTTTCATTTAACAATTGGATCAAGGGTCGGATACAAAATACAGTGTTGATTGTAATGGCACGTATTGTGAAGAGATTCCTTAGCTTAGAGCCGATATTTTTTTCCATATTTTAAAATATATTAAAACGATTACATATAGATAGACATAATAATAATTTATTTTCAGCAATATAAATATTTATCTTTAACATATTCCTAGTATCCAAGATACACGCACTACTAAGAAGCGAATGTAGAAAGAGGTAAATAAAAATAAATGGGACAACCTCCCAGCAATGATATAAAACGGCGTTTCAAGAACCTTCAATGGCTTGGAACACTGCAAGCTTTTACTCGATGGTATAATAACCTAATATTTGTATTTGTCCTTGGTGTACTATATTGCTTTGTCTTACTTTATATTTGGTTTTGGTAAAATGTTTAGCAGTACAGCTATTATTCAACTCAATAACATTGGACCAACTTTATATATACGGGGTTTGAGTGTTTTACACGTTTTAGTAACAAGGTTTCTTGGAATGATGCATACAACTTTGCATCCCTCGGGTTACGTGTCATGGCTATTACACATTGACACAGATGTTAGCAGCAGCTGAGGCTGATGCGTTTATTGCTATTGTAATATTTCCTTATCCGAGATGAAATAAAAAAAAATGTTATTTTGATAAATCATTTCTAATAATGTCGTATTGATAAAGCTGTGTGATGAAAATCTAAAAAAAACTTCTATCAAATACGGCAGAGCCGGAAATATTTTGCGCAAAATTCTGAAGCAACCTGGCTGGGTAAGCACCTAAACCGCTCTCAAGTAGTTAATTGTCCGGTACTCATCACAAGATGAGTAATGTAGAGAGAGTTTCTGGCAAAACCGCGTGTTAACAGCTGCGTGTAAAGGCAAACAGAGGGATATATTGATCGTTGATTGTTACGTAATAAAATTTCAATAATTTATACAATTAATAGCTAACAATCTAATAACTACTTAGTTATGTGGTGTAAATCACAAAAATGTCTTAAACACAAAACCACTACTAATAAATTCAAGAACATATAATGAAAATTAACAGAATCTTATTCATAACTAGCTTCTGCGCGCGACTTCGTCGGCGTGGACTCCGCTCCTATTGGTCTTAGCGTGATGATATATAGCCTATAGCCTTCCTCGATAAATGGGCTATCTAATACTGAAAGAATTTTTCAAATCGGACCAGTAGATCCTGAGATTAGCGCGTTCAAACAAACAAACAAACAAACAAACAAACAAACAAACAAACAAACAAACAAACAAACAAACTCTTCAGCTTTATTATATTAGTATAGATAAAAATTAATTCATACATTAATTATAATATTAATTCATACATTAATTATAATAATTGAAAGCCCACGCCTGGCCTCGAAGGTTAACTGAAAAAGCTGAAATTCAGTTTTTCCATACGAAAAATTGTCAATATCCATTAATATTCCTTAACGCGGTATGAAAACATCGAGAATATTAATGAAAAAATTTACATCGTTAAGTAGGAAACCATTATTTCGGCGTCAATTAGAATAAGGACCGCATTAATGTGATTACAGAGGATTTCGAAAATAATTTTTCTTTATAGACACAAAATAATACCGCAAGATACGATCCAAAATGTCCTATCTGAACTTGTGTGTATTTGAAGTTACGATCTTGTGTTCATTGTATTAAGATTGAATTTAGATTCCTTCTTCAAATATATTCTCGACTATATGTCATCGCTTAAGCGAAAGAGCAAAGAAAAAGTAAAAATAAAAACGAATGAATATCAAGAATATCAAGGGACATGCCTTGTAGACGTTACAAGAACAGTCAATTTCACCTTTTATTATTACAAAATATTTGACCCAGCAAACTTAGAACGTTTTTTTTTTAAATTTTCTTTTATAAAACATTTTCTTGACAATAACGAATAAGTACAAAAAAAAAATTATGCAATTTAGTCAAATAGTTTGGGAGTGATGCGTTTACATACATTCCGGTGGTTTATTTCATATGTACTTATATACTAGAGATACGAAGTAAAGTCCAATAGTAGTTTCGAATGTAAAAAAAAATATTATGTTTTGTAAATACAGCAGCAATAGCAATTTTTATAACAGATTATTGCGGCAAACACCAAGGTTTGCGCAGATTTATAAATCTTATAAAGTTTTTATACGCAATTTTTGGTAACGTGAAACAATGCTGATGAACTTTCGATTTAATTGACACATTTCTTATATAAAAAATATTGTTCTCCTTTTCAGCTTAATTTAAAACTAAATTTAATCTATTAAATGTTTTATAATTATTGAGGAAGAAATTATTTTATTTATTCAGTCTAACAAAAAATTTTAATACGTAGATATTTCTAAGTTTTTCATAGTTTAATTTAATATACGGATGTCGGAGTAATGTAAAGTGCTCTGTCAGATCCCACTTCTGCAGTGGCTAAAACATTATGTGGTACGATGTCTGTTTATCAATGATGTCTATTAAGTTCATGTATAAAATAACTAGCCGACCCGTGCCCACTTCGTTGGGCGTTATAATCCATTTCACATAAGAAGGGTACGGTGAAATTTGATATGTTCCAATACACTCTCACTATTTTCAGCAAATCAGATAAATATAAATGTTTTAAAATCACCAATTAATTTCTAAGGCAAATAATAATGCTTGATTAGATTGAATTGTTGACACGGCACGTCAGAGGGCGCAGGTTCAAATCCTACTGATTTAAAATCTTTATATATTTTTATCTTTTTCCTTTTATCTTGTCACTCCTGAATAGTGTAGCTTTCTGTTAGCGAAAGAATTTTCATGATCGGATCAGTATTTGCGAAGATTACCCCGTATATATAAACAAAGTTATAAACTTTACCTCTTTATAATATTAGTATAGATTTGCTATGTAAGCTTAGGATATAGGTTTTGATATGCCAGATGCTTGAACCCTTAAAATAGATATAAATAAAGAAATTTACTCTTCAGTTGTGTATAAATACTTGTAGGATATCGTTATATCAATAATTGTGTTTGCTCGCAAACGAAAAAAAAAACCGACTTCAATTTTACCTATCGACAAGTATTACAACCTGTAGGTACAATGTAAGTAGACGAAAAAATAGTGAAGTAAATACGTGTTATCAAGGATTTCTCAAAATGTAGAAATCAGATCTCGATCAAATTTAAAAATGGGACCACACTACAAGCATCAGCTTTAGATTAAAACAAGAATCATCAAAATCGGTATATACAAAGTAAACGTAGGTCGACGAACAAATAGCCAAGTAAATAAACACAATTAGAAATCGGTCCACTCAAAAGTTCTGGGGTAACATACGTAAAAAATACAGTCGAATTGAGACACCTAATGTTGTTAAAAAGTTTTATTTAACTTGCAATGTATGTATGCATGTATGTATGTACCTACCTATGTATGTAAGTTCGGGTGAAATCTTGCAACTCAATTTTGAAGCAGATATCTTCAACCAATTGAGCTGAAATTTAGTATACCTACAAGTTCGATTTAGATGACAATGCATGGTTAACTTTCTAAATCCAAGATGGCGGCATAATCCAAGATATCGGACTTCAGATTTTTAGTGCACTTCTATAATATGGGTATCAAATGAAAGGGCTTGTTAAGAATAATTCGAAAAAAAATTAAGTGATATCAGACTAAATAGTCAAAAATAAATTAAAAGTAAAAAACCTTTTTAAAAAACAAGCTTTTATTTGAATGCGCTGAAACGAAAAAAATAAATTTTTACTTTAAAACTTTTACTATCTACTTATAAAGTCATTACATAATTTATCTATACTAATATTTTAAAGCTGGTAGTGATAATTTTATATATCTTAGGTTTTTATACACATAATAACCTTTGTTGTTTCCTAATGAAAATTGATTAAATAAAAAAAAAGCGTAAAACAGTTAGTATGTAGTCCTTACTAAAAATATTTTCAGCAAATGTACTGTTTATATGTATCTATAAATGCGACACCTGCGGTTCGCTCGTGTTCGTTTAACCCCAGGTGCATTCCTACAAAATAAATTTTAAAACTTTACCGGAAAAATCTTGCAGTGTAACAAAATAAATAGTCTTTCCGTATTTTAAAAGTAGTCTAATTTTGAATTAAAAATAGCTCTATTTTTATTTGTAAAATAAGTACATTGTGTACACTTTGTGTAGGTATTTAACTACGAACACTTATAATCTATACTAATATAATAAAGCTGAAGAGTTTGTTTGTTTGATTGTTTGTTTGTTTGTTTGAACGCGCTAATCTCAGAACCTACTGGTCCGATTTGAAAAATTATTTAAGTGTTAGATAGCCTATTTATCGAGGAAGGCTATAGGCTATATATCATCACGTTAAGATCAATAGGAGCGTAGCACCAATGAAGAATGTTTCAAAATCAAGGTTTTTTCCTTTTGAGAGCTTCCGCTGCGTAAACGGTTAAAGTTTGCACAAATCATATGATCGTATGACAGAATTGATCCTATTCCACGGAGATGAAGTCGCGCGCAGAAGCTAGTTTTATAACATAAAATTAAAACTAATCTTGAGAGGAACACATATATAATACTAGCTTCTGCGCGCGACTTCGTCGGCGTGGACTCCTCTCCTATTGGTCTTAGCGTGATGATACATAGCCTATAGCCTTCCTCGATAAATGGGCTATCTAACAGTGAAAGAATTTTTCCAATCGGCCCAGTAGTTCCAGAGATTACCGCGTTCAAACAAACAAACAATCAAACAAACAAACTCTTCAGCTTTATATATTAGTATAGATTTATTATGTCGATATAATTATAATGTCTCACTTATAAAACGATATAAATTATTATGCTGTATATATTTATTATGTTTTAATTATCCTCTTTTATATTTTAAATAATCAATTATTTAAGTACTGATGACAATCCATTGTATGAAAAAATATTAACACGCTTGAGAGATAGATATTAATAAAATATTAATTTATTTCTCTGTGCAAATTAATAACACTCAAACAGTTCCAATATGAAATAATAAATGAACATATATAAAAGACGAATTTGAAACAAAAAAATAAAATATTTTAAATTTTGTATTATTCTTCAAAAGACGCAACTAACTTAACTACTTAACACATTAATTTTACTAAGGTAGGACACAGCAGGAAGTATCCTGCACAAAATCTGTAGAAGCCTGACTAGGAAATTACCTCGACTTACAGAAGATCACAGCTAAATATTACTGCTTTCAAGCAGTGTTGTATTGGGTTGGGAGTAGGATTGGTAACGCGCTTGCGATATTTTTGGTGTTGCAGGCTCTATAGGCCACGGTAAGAACTTACAATCAGGTGAGACGTACGCTTGTTTGACGGCCTAGTTGTATAAAAAAAACACACATATATCTTTGGTAAAATTGTTCACCATTTATTTCTGAAGGGCAAACTTTTAATAAAAATTTAATTATATTGTAACATTATAAGAAATAAATCCTATCTAGAGAAAAGTTAAGTTAAAGGATTTCCTTAGTCTTATAATTTCTAGAGGCACCCATCACAATCCCCCGAGTGCCATAACAAAGACTTATTACTGCGTAAAGGACGTTCAACTTCCCTTATGAAAAAATAACACGACGTAAGGAAAGAATTATCCTACACAGAGATATGAAAGTCCAGAGGGTTTAATATAGGAACAGTTGATCTTGTCAGAAAGGACGCAAGTGTTCTTTACAGTTAGTATCACTGAAGCCTCTTTTCCCATGTAGGGGAAAGATCAGAGCTTTATCCACCACGCTGCGCTGCTCCAAAGCGGGTTGGTGGATATATTCCCTACTATGAGTAACGATCGCTATCAGGACCTTGACTATAATAAATTAATCAAATACTAGTATATATTTTATAAAGTGACGATTCAATAGATTGGAACATGAAATTCATAATTTTTATTTCGACATGGACATCAGCCAATCTTTATATCCGCAGACCTATCTCATATATAGATATATATCGACGGTGCCGTAGAATAACGTACTATCTGCAAAATAGTCGTTTTACAGTAGAGCCGTTCAAAGTTTTCAATTGTTATATTTCGGAAACGGAAAAACCTGGCACTTTTATACTTTGGAAAAATTTACATTAAGCCTGTGATTATCTATCAGTATTATTAATTATTTTGAAACAGTTTTATTTAAAAAGATAGTAGGGTCGATGTTTATATATAACGTTTTATAATGGAATTGTTGCTGTCACATTTACACATGTGACGTTATTCACCGGAGGCTCTAAGGATCCAGATGCAAATGGAACGTTTTTTTATGAAACTTAAGCTAGTTATTTCGTCCTATATGCATATTCCAGATTTATTTTGAGCAGTCATTTTCATAAGTAGCATGTCATAAATAGTATTTATTATTTTTTGTATAAAATCGATTAAAAATAAAACATTTTAAAAACAAAATCAGTCCTTTATTTTAAAAGTACCAAATTTATAATAATTAAACATAAAAAATATCTTCACTTCTTTAAATCAATCAACTTTTCATAAACTCACATAAAATACTAAAATTATCAGTCTCCAACATCACATTTTGTTCTTTCTTTGTATTTATTATAATTAGAACCGGTTAACACCAGCAGCGACCACCGGCTATTACGGGGCACTCTGAATACCCGCTTCATGAAATCTACTCTCTGACCTACGCTGCTCCAAATACTATGTGGCTCCGAGCAGTTCCAACTGGAGCTCCAAAACCGATTCGATTCGCTGGCGAAGTGGACGAGATGACCGACAACATGGTGAAGATGGTGTGTACACTGGGTCGCAAAACACTTTCCGCCGAGGTAGTCAACGATGCAGTCTAAACTTTCTCCCGAAGCCGGATCTGATGCGGCGGAGGTGCGAGTTGCCCGCTACCCAAGCAGCTTCGCCAGAACAGAAGGCTTTGTCTAAGAGTATACGGAAACTTGTACGCCGAGACCTCCGCTGCTCAAATACGAGAGAGATTACTACTCTGATTGAGCAGAATAGAAATATAAACTTTTTAACGCCGTCATCCACCGAGGTACCATGCCGGAGGCGTGGTCCAGGAGTGTGGTGGTGCTTCTTTAAGAGAGGCGACAAGTCTTTGTTGAAGAATTACAGACCAATCTCACTTTTGAGCCACGTCTATAAGCTGTTTTCAAGGGTTGTTACGAATCGTCTCGCCAAAAGACTCGACGAATTCCACCCACCGGAGCAGGCTGTGCATTTTCCTCCGGCGCGGCGTGGGGTAAGACAGGGAGATGTAATATCACCGAAACTGTTTACCACTGCGCTGGAGGATGTCTTTATGACCTTGGGTTGAGAGGAACGAGGCGTCAACGTCAACGGCGAATTCATCTCGCACCTTCGTTTTACCGACGATTTCGTAATCTTTGTGGAGATGTCGGATGAGCTAGGCCGAATGCTGGCCGGCCTAAACGAGTCCTCCCAACGAGTCGGTCTCGGTATGAACTTAGATAAAACGAAAGTTATGTTTAACAACCAAGTGATACCGAGACGGGTATCGGTTGACGGTATCCTTTTCGAAGTTGTTCAGGATTATGTCTACCTTGACCACACCATTCAACCAGGTTGAAACAACTCGAGAAGGAGGCTGATAGGATGGTTTGGTTGGCTGGGTGGCGTTTGGCAGGCTTCGTCGAGTCTTGCCTTCGAAGATTCCACAATGCTTGAAGACAAAAGTCTTCGAGCAATGCGTCCTGGTTGTGTTGACATACGGAGCCGAGACATGGACACTGACGGACTGGTCCACTAGTTTAAAGTCGATCAACGTGCAATGGAAGGGGCTATGCTTGCGGTTTCTTTCAAAGATAGGATTAGAAATGAGACTATCCGCGAGCGAAAGTAATCGACATAGCCCACAGAATTAGCAAGTTTAAGTGGCAGTGGGCTGGTTATCTGTGTCGCAGAACCGATGGCTGTTGGAGCAGACGGATCCTGGAGTGGAGACCGCGTCTTGGCAAACGCATTGTGGGACGTCCTCTGGCCCGTTGGACCGACGATCTACGTAAGATTGCCGGTGTAGTCTTCATGGAGGATTGCGGAAAACCGGGATGTCTGGCGCGAACTTGGGGAGGGTATGTCCAGCAGTGAACTGCAATAGGCTGAACTGACTGACTAATACGTCTTTTAGCTCTAAAGCAATGTTTTCTGAACCCGGATGTAATGGTGACGATGATGGGCTTACAGGTGTCTTTGAAACTGAAAAAATAATATAAAATATAAAAATTACAAAAATAAAAGAAAACAATTTTATTTGAATACGAATAAATTGATAATTTAATTAAGAAAAATGCAATTTAAACCAAATTACAGTATTTTTCTGGAAGAAAAAACGTACCAATGTTACATATTACATCAGTTTTCCGCAAAAGAACGTTCTATCTTCACATATTACATCAGGATTTCCACAAAAGAGCGTTCTAACTTCACATATGTCATCAAGATTTCCGCAAAAGAACGTTCTATCTTCACATATAACTCAAAAACATCAGAATATGTCCGTGGTAAAACGACATATAACTACTTGTAACTCATACTTTAATATCAACAAATTAAGTTTTCCATTAGTAGTCAAAGATGTCTTTTACAATTTGATTTAATTTGCAAGAGCATTTTTGTAAGAAACAATGTAAAGACTAATCTCCATTAAATAACGTCACATATGAATATGAAACGCGAAGTTTGGCGTTATTTATGTAAATTAAAATAAACCACCATAGAATATAAAACAATCGTTAAAATGCAATTTTGTTATACATATTAATAAGGAATAAGATTAACTTACCGGGATAATTCGAAATTTCCTTGTTATAACCAGATATCTTTCCACTATCAAATTCTTCTTCCGAATTTTTACAGTTGTTTTTCACCAAATCAAGGATTTTATTAGATCTGTTATTATATTTGGACATGTTTTAGTACTAATTATGAATACTATTTAAGAAAAATAACTTTATCATCGGCGAATGCGGTAACTCGTGCGCACAAGCTCGTTTTCCACTCAACAACGTAACAAGTGACTTTGGCACGGCCAACGCGTGCTACCCCCGGCCGCGAGCTCCGTCACATATGCATCTAGTTCGTTATAATACGGAGACACAAACACATGGGACGTTGTTCGCCTCAGAATCTCAGAAACTATTGGTCGTAAAATTATTTTTTTTGCATGTATAGATAGATCTTCGACTCTTGAAGTAAATTATTAAATAAAATTGATTTCGTACTATATTCACATGTGACATTATTCTACGGCACCGTCGATATATAGATATATCTCATGGAAAGAGCATATTTTCTAGTAATTAGAGTTATAAGTTCTGAAAATACAATACAGTTTTCTTACGATATGTACCGTTATTACATACAGTATTACGTATACCTGTATTCTCATGAAGTCCATTTATTATAAATGATACAAAAAAATATTCCGCTCTACGACCATGACATAAATGTACTACTGATATCAATTTCTGAGATCCTGGTTTTATTTGACAAACCCTCTATATGAGATTGCAAAGTAATCATCTGACTTTGATGGAAATCTTTAGAGATATAGCTGCCATGACCATCGATCCGAGATCAAGTTGAAACTAAGGTCAGGCTAAAGCCAGTATTACTGACTCCTAGATTACGCTGAGTGAACATTTTTCTATTTACTGCCACATTTGTGTTATTTTTACGAATCGAAATAATCATATAGCTGTAAAGCTTTAATTCTGCTTTTTAAGTAATATACAACCGTAATTCAGTCTTTGGCTCAAATTATTACCTATTTTGTATATTTGTGCAATAATTTCTATAAATAAATAAGTAACAATTTAAAATAAATAATCTTCTAAGTATTTTTGAATATGAATTTTATATCTAATCTATACTAATATAATAAAGCTGAAGAGTTTGTTTGTTTGATTGTTTGTTTGTTTGATTGTTTGTTTGTTTGAACGCGCTAATCTCAGGATCTACTGGTCCGATTTGAAAAATTCTTTCAGTGTTAGATAGCCCATTTTATCGAGGAAGGCTATATATCATCACGCTAAGATCAATAGGAGCGTAGCACCAATGAAGAATGTTTCAAAATCAGGGTTTTTTCCTTTTGAGAGCTTCCGCTGCGTAAACGGTTAAAGTTTGCACAACGCTAAGACCAACAGGAGTGGAGTCCACGCCGACGAAGTCGCGCGCAGAAGCTAGTAGTGACATAAATTTTAATATTCACTAAATAAACATCTCAAATTTTTGTATTAATAATCTTAATAATAATATTTTTATTGTACGCAAAAAAATTGAAATAAATTACAAAAACAAGAAACAAAAGGCGGCCATATCGTATGAAGCAATTTCTTATTTCAATTTTTCTTTCTGTATTATAAAAGAAAAAAGTTAGGTAGTGAGTATATAATTAATTAATTATTCTTCAAGCAAACTTAACACATACACGATTGTCAAACTTCCATTACAATAAAGCAACTTTGAATAAGTTACGTACCTATAACTAGGTGTCGAAGTACAATGTACTTAATTCGCACTCCAAAAGTAATTTAAACAAAGTTAAACAAAAACCGATTTAATTAGAAATGTGCCACGTCACACAATCAAAGTTTCGCTGAGCTCACAAGTTACTCGGTGTAAGGATGTTTTTAAGGACCTCGGTAGCCTGCGAAACGATGAAAATGTTACAATATTTTTTATATACATTGTTAGTAGAAGAAAGTATTTTGTACATATGTATTAAGATATCGTGTAAACATAAAATGTATATAATTGGTTATTTGTTATAATCGTTTTTTTTCTTTTTTTTTAAATAACATTATAATAACATTATATTAGGTATAGGTACTGATTTTCATACAGGATATAGTCCTTCATAATTATGTACTAATAATTTTGTTATTTTTTTAAATAGTAACTATTAAGTTTCTGGCCAGTTGTCTATTAAAATTGTACAATCAGAATTCATTATTAGCTTCACACTAACATATTGTATAGTTACCATTTAAACTTTTGAATGGTAACAATGGTGGTTTTTAAAAAATAAAAATTTGCTTTTATTTGACTATTCCATCAGTTCTTAATGCAATGCAAGACGTAGATGTAATGGAAAACTTGGAAAAAAAATATATACACCGTAACAGAGCGTAGGTCAAGCGTTTATAGCTTATAAATCGGCACACCAACAATTCCATCGCAAAAGGTCGTACAATATTGACGCCAGAAAACGTTTTTTGTCAGATAAATGTTTTCCTTCTAACATTTTTCTTATATTTTTTTCGTATTGCAACTCCCATAAATTCGTTCAAAACAAGAAAACGGTTGACCTAACCTACCAGTATACTTTTTGTCACGTGCCAATATAATATAACTTAATATTCTCCCTGGATACGCTTAGAACAACGTGACGTTTATACCGAAATAGTAAAGTTATTTCTATTTAAGCGAGATTCGAATAATTCGAGAAATTTCTAAATAATTCTTTACAAAATTTATTTTACACGCTTTTCGTGTTAAGGCAGACGTGGGTTGTTTTCGTTTCTCATGTATAATTCTGTCTTTATGTGATATAATATGTATAAAGCTTTCGTTGACTTCATTAACATTAGAATTCGTAGCATACGTTTTTGAAAAAAATACTAGAGGTACAACTCGAGTTTTATTTTGATGTAAAATCAGAAAAGAGATTTATTTTACTAATGATACTTTTTACAGTTAGATGCCTCTATATTGTTTGATAGACAAACAGATAATTGCGAAATTTTTATGGCAACTTTACAAAAGTGTCATAAAGGCTGTTCAAAAATATATTAGATATATAAACGATCTTTACCCATGTGTTTAATGGATAAAAATATCTATATAATATTGACCAACCGCCACTCAAACCTAAAATATATCTCAGTGAAACTATTTCACTTTACAAATCAGCACTATTTTTAGACATTTCTCTAACATTTCCGACCTCTGCCTAACCTTGAGAACTCACTAGACAGAAACCTCAAAACTGCGTTCTTTTTCTACAACAAAGCACTCATTCTTAAAGTAGACGCTAAATCCTAACCAACGTAGCGTAATTTGAAACACGCTCTCTTGTTCATAGCAGTTACTTATGTCTCTCATTGCATGACGCAAGTTTATAGTTTTTAGCCCCCGACGCAAAAGGAGGGGTGTTATGATTTTGGCGGCTCTGTGGCATCAGTCTGTGCGGTTTCTTCATCGGAAAGCGAGTTTCCTTGCTGTAGTCTACACTGTACGTATTTGGTAAAATTTGGTCACCTCTTTTCCAAAATGTTTCAAGGCGTTTTTTGGGATAAAATCTTTTTTTTTTGTATATATCGTAATTCTTTTATTCCCACTTCTTACATTATTTGATCTTTTTTATTTATAGCTTCGTTGCAGAAGGTTTAGGATTGAAATCAATAATAAGGTTTAGGATTGAAATCAATAATATAATATATAATAAGGCAAATTACATCATAATGCACCAGTTACGTGTACATATGTATTTTTAATAGACTAGTATACTCACTAAGAGACAGCAGTAAAAGACCTCCGATTGATTAAATACAGCTACGTAATTCCATCACAATAACATTAATTTAAAGATTAAAAATCATTTATTTTCTAACTAAAATATAAAATGATGTTAACCTATTTTAAAAAATATATTTAATTATATTAAGAATATTCGAAGACATTCCTCGTATTACGTTTGCAATTTTTATAGACTGAAGCGAAACAAATGTTAATTGTCTTATTATTCTCATATTCAATGAACATTTCTTTATAATTAAACGATATAAAAATGAAGATTTCTTTGTCTTGACGATAACTGTTATTAGTACTGGCTCGAGGGGGAATAATCACGCTCCGTCCCCGTTACGTCCACGTTCTAATGCCGTCCCGTACACGTTACGCATGCAGCGGCCTTAAACCCCGATTAGGGGCCATCCATAAATTACGTCACACGTTAAGAGGGGGTAGGGGGTCGACGAAATGTGACAATGTGTGACAAGGGGGAGGGAGGGGTCAAAATTTTGTGACGTCACATTTCCAAATATAATAATATCAAAACGTAAGTACATAAACATGATATTTCAACTACCTATCAATAACTAACTTCAAAAATTAAAGTTTTGTTTGTTTTATAGACGAACTGACTTTTATTAAAATGAAAATAAAAATAACGTCGAAACTGTCATCAGTTTGCTCATGCAAAATTGCAAAATATGTGACGTCACACTAGGTAGGGCGGGGGGAGGGGGGCTCATAAATGTGACCATCTGTGACAAGGACGGGAAGGGGGTCGAAAAATCGAGAAATTCGTGTGACGTAATTTATGGATGGCCCCTTACCGTAAATGCTATTTAAAGTATTACAATATCTATCAAATAAAAGTCTATGATACATTTTTCTTTTTCACCGTCGGATTTTAATTTATTCAAAAAGTTGGAGTTTATTAATTGAAATGAAACGAACACTAATAGCCTATTTTATCTATAACATATCACACTATTTCTCGCAGGAATTGTCCGAGTACTGAAAGAAAACAAGATGATTTATTGTATGATGTATTGTATAAATGAAACTACATCATTATATGAATTAATACTCTAAGGAATTAAACTACATAAGACATCATTATACCGTATCTTTTATGGTCAGAATCAGATAGTCCACCCTGATGTGGTACCTATACAGTAAGCAAACAGTATTCTTGCAGTTTGCTATTCCCAACATTAGCATAGCAATTCGACAAAGATTCATTCTCCAATATGTGGTGTGTAAAGCAACACAACGCTTCACTATTACGTAGATATTGCCGTACTACGTGCTATTACCAAGACATTATTGTAGGTACTGTTACCACAGATATGGAATTAGTAGAAATGGCATCAAGAGTGTTAACTTAAGTATATAAAAGCGTATTCATTATGCAATAACCGTTTTATTTCTACATGTAAAATAGAACAATATGTAATACTGAAAGAAAAAAGTGAGTAAAGAAAGTATTCTCAAACTTAATGTAATACATACATATATGTAAATAAATATAATAGTTTGATAATTCCTTAAACCTTAATGTCTGATAGACACATGAGGTTGGGCATAAAAATTTGTTAATACTCCCATTAAAATTCTTTGACAAAAATACAGAAAATACTATAAATATGATTTAAAAAAAATATTTACAAAAGGCATAGTGAAAAAAATACAAAAACATCCATTACATTAATATCAATATAAATTAAACACTCAACGACAAATTTTCTATAAAATTAATGCCTTTCACTACGTTAACATTTATGGATACAAGATTCCTCAACAAGTGGGCCATTTTCACAACTGCCTCCCCTGCATAAATAAAAGAAATGTCTCGCATAAATACGTGCCATTTCCATGATGTTTTCGGTTCCTCGATTATAACCTTAGTATTCTATAAGCGTCGTGACATTCGCACGTTTTGCAAGCGTAGGTAGAAATCTAATCACGAGGAACGGAGTAATCGCCTACAATGTTATGGTATTAAAATTTAGTATAGTAATATCAGTGAACGTTATGCAACGGAATAAAGTAATCTACCAGACAAATTTGAATAGGAATGTTCTAAAAATTCGTCTGGTAGCGTACGGCCAACCTCAATATAAGCGGTTGCTGTAGCCTAGACGGTGCATCACTAGAAGAATCGCAAAAGCGTTGCCGACCCTGTTCCAGCAGCTGCAGGGTTGGCAACGGAGCTCTGGCTACCTTACTCACGACAGGAACACAAAACTACTTGACAGCAGTATTACTTAGCTGTGCCTGTGGTCTTTTGTAAGGTTGATGTACTTTCTCAGACGGATTACTCCAGAATTTGAACAATATATTTCTTATTATGATCTAACTCAATAAAAGTTTGTCATATTAATGTTGGATTGGTATTTTTAAATAAAATGAAAAACATTATTTACAGTAAGTATTAGGTATAGGAATTGGGCTATTAGATATTTACTGTTCTTTATTAGTACATTAATTATTATTTAAACAATGTCTTTGAAAAAAGTTATTAAAAATAATATTTCTCGCCTTCGGTAATTTGAGACTAAATATTTATTTAAGTTCTAGAAGTCGGAATTATCTGCGTTTTTGGATCTCAACGCAATTCAATTTTCTAATAAAGGAACGAATGCTTCTGAATTCTGAATATCAAGTATAAGCTCTCTAAGGAGTTGTATACAAAAAATTTCACTCTGAACTCTCTATTTTTGAATAATTTCACTTTTTAAATCGATTTCTAATAATTTCTTTTTCTTTTTTAATTTTATATACCTATTGTCAATCGATCTTATCGTAATTTTTAGCTTATTGTTTTTTTTTTATAATAACAATTTAGGTAGTCATGCAATTCCTATGGTGTTTTTAAAAATTAGCTGCCTCTATAATTCGATAGTATGTCACTTGGGAAGAAGCAATTCAGTAAGGAGTATAGTGAGTGCACTTCACTCTCAAGCCTCCCGTGGCAATATAGGAGAGCCATTGTTAAAATATTGACAATAGGTGTTAAGGGAATTCTATCCATGCACGTTGTTAAGGATTTTATGTGTCAAGAAATTGTTTTAAAAACTAAAGGGAAAAAAATTTATTAAAGAGTTTGTACTACAAAAAAAATTTAAGCATTCTTTGTTTGCTTACATTTTTTTCATTTTCTTGTAAGTCGATAATATCTTTTCTTTAATTATTTCACTAACTACGAATCAAATAATCAAGAACCTTGATTACGTATAGTACTAAAATTCATACATTTCCCTTTCCATTCATACAAATTCATTTCCAACCACATTCAGCTAAAATAATAAAACGTTAGAATAGTATTAGCACTACTCCAAAACTTGCCCGAATCGAGTCATAGTTATGCAGAACTATTTCATGTATATGCTAAACTAGATTTAACGCTGCTGTACCAAAGAGATAAAGACAAGAGTATGAATACTACGGAACTCGGTCAGACCTCTCGAACAGTAATGACTTTTTGAACTTACATCCGGCTTAGTGCTTCAAATCTTATGTATATTTCTAATATACGGATTTGCTAACTTTTGCCGTTTTCACAAGAATTATTACAGACAGATAATTCTACATATCATATATTATGTCGACGCAAAACACTCGACATCTTTTATTTTAGATTTTAAGTTTGATTAAGTAACGTCTATTTAATAATGATAATTAATTTTAAACTATTTTATTACCAATGAAATAGGTAAGCTTCTTTTTTAATCCTAAATTGAATAATTTTTAAAATGAGTTTGTTAACATTTGTTATTATTTCCTTAGAAGTTACGAACATTTAAATTACTAAGTTAGATTCAAAATTAATAATTCTTTAGGTTGATTTTCACTAGTTACTTTTTGAATGTTCGTTGGAGATTGTTTTGAACGATGAGTGATTAAAACCACGTGAAATTTTATGAAATGATTTGCATTGATAAGTGTTTAAATAATCTTTCAAAATTATTTCACGAATTACTGCAACGAAATATTCGTATTAAAACAATTGTTAAAAAACCACTGTAAAGAAGTAATATGGGTTTTATTTCGTTATCTGTTGATTATGAGTGACGCGAATAATGGTGACGTCAGCAACGCTTTCTAAAACACGATAATAATGCTTCGTTATATACATAATTGTATGTTATCTGATAACCCGTCTCCTCTAATCTTTCCTTAAAAATGTTCGTTACTCTGAATTTTGTTTTCTTTAATATTATACATACCTACCAAATGTCAATAGTTTGAAAATTTTAATAAAAAGAAACAAATCTTAGTTTGTCTATTACCATAAACTTTACATGTCCCTATGTTTAAATTATGGATAAAAATTGGTTACACAATATACATTACAAGTTGAGCCATAGCAGCTTATATACCATCAAAATTACTTCGCGAATTAAGCTTCCTAACCAAATTTGTATCATGATGAAACTTTTGATGCGATGCGTCTATTTAGTAGCGACAGATGGGACCCGGGCGCTGATGTTCAAATAGAAGCGCCAGCTAAACGGCTTTGAATTAATAATTTCAAATTTCGTATACAATTATAATCAACTTAAAAAGACTCAATAAAATACAGAAAAAGTAATTAGCAAGTAGAATTAATTAATTCTAAATCAAAAAATAATAAAAATTCGTTTAGAAATTAATTTAAAAAGATCTAAAGAATGACATAGCTTCAGTAACGAGAGCTTAAAACCTTCAACTGTAAAAGAATTTCCAAATGAAATTCTTAAAAAGTAAAAGGTTTGAAAAATAAATGGGTTGCTAAATATAAAAAAAAGAAAGAATCAGTGAACGTATTTTGTGAACAACCTCTGATAACGAAGGAAACAAGAGACCTTTTTAGTGATATCGTCGTTTTATTTATTCAAAAACGTAAATCGTTACTTTCCTTTTAATGTAGGTAGCGAGCTCATTTAATTTTAATATGCGATAAACATTCTCTAAATACTGGGTTGAGGTAAACGCTTTAATTGTGAATATGAATATTCCTAATGCGTAACCATGCAATGACAGAATTCATTAATACGTTTTCTTCAAAATTGAATGGATAACAATTTTAGAACCTACTTCGCAGTCAGAGTAGTGAATCTTCTGTATATGATTGATTGGAGGATTACTAGTCTCAGAATAGAAGATATTCTGAGACTAGTAAGACATGTGGTCTATACTTGAATTTCCTCGAATATATTCCTTCATAATTATGAACCCGCGAGCAACTTGCTCGTTTGAAGAAAGTACAATCTTATTAATTAGATTAAAAGAAGACTTATAGTTGGACAAAAGCATAACATTAAAAAGAATAGAAGAAAAGAGCGTGTTGTTATTTTAATTAGTATCAAATTATTTTAAAAATGCTGTGAGGGGTCTATAAACTCCTGGTCGAAACGAACTTTTTTTCGCTTTTTGGTAGAAGTTTGCTGGACAGTCATACTCGTAGTTTAAATTATAAACTAGCTTCTGCACGCGACATCGTCCGCGTCGAATAGGGCCAATTCTGTCATACATGATTTGTGCGAAACTTTAACTGTTTTCACAGCGGAAGCTCTCAAAAGGAAAAAACCCCGATTTTGATACATTCTTCACTGGTGCTACGCTCCTATTGGTCTAAGCGTGATGATATATAGCCTATAGCCTTCCTCGATAAATGGGCTATCTAACACTGAAATAATTTTTCAAATCGGACCAGTAGATCCAGAGATTAGCGCGTTCAAACAAACAAACAATCAAACAAACTCTTCAGCTTTATTATAATTATTATAGTATAGACTAGCTTCTGCGCGCGACTTCGTTGGCGTGGACTCCGCTCCTATTGGTCTTAGCGTGATGACACATAGCCTATAGCCTTCCTCGATAAATGGGCTATCTAACACTGAAAGAATTTTTCAAATCAGCCCAGTAGTTCCAGAGATTACCGCGTTCAAACAAACAAACAAACAATCAAACAAACAAACAAACTCTTCAGCTTTATTATATTAGTATATATTAAAATATCAAGTTAACAGAGTTAAATTAAAAAAATTCTAATCTATACTTTAATATATAAAGCTGAAGAGTTTGTTTGTTTGGTGTACAATAAATAAATAAAATTAAAAAACAATGATAAATTAAACACTGAATGACAGCGGAAAATTAAGTTAATAATACTTATATAGATAATTTTAGAAATAAACATTTATAATAATTAAACATTTAGTATAAAATAGACAAAAGTTAAGACATATTTATTTATCATTTTCAATCACAGTAATAATTGGTCTGTAGTAACTAAAATATGAAACATATGTTCGAGATATAATTTTATACTATAGCATGAAATGTCGAGAAAAAGTCTTGTTACACTTTTTTGACCTCGCTCCTATCCCGCACAGTGCGTGTACCGCGCGATAAGAAACTTCATTCCAAAAATATTATATTATTCATGACAAAGCAGACTTCGGCACTCCACTTCTCCTTAATGTGAGGGTATTTCAACAGTGTGACTGTACCACTAAGTCCTTAAAGTTAGTGTTGATAAAGCTAATTATATACCTAACAACAAAATAAGCCGTGCACTAGATATCAAACATCTTCAGATTGTTATTACTCTTATACTGTCCTGTTGCCTTTTGATAGCAGCTTCAAGTGCCTCAAGAGTTATCGTTCAGCAAACTTTATGTCTCATAACATACGTCTCTTTTTCCTGTCAAACTAATTTGATATTTAGTACAAAACCATAAGGAATAATTTTGATTAACATACACATCATATCTTTAGAAATAGGTATTAAGCCAGGAAATAAACCAAAATGGCCATCCCATGTAGTTTGTTAATATCTGGAGATATGCCAATAATAATAGTGGAAGATCATTATGAGAAATATATGAATTAGCGTGCAGTCGATGAACGATCCAGCAATTATGCGTAATTTCTGTAACAATGGATAACCTGAGATAAACATGTTGATTAATTGAGAGTAATAAGAATAATTATTATGAGACCTATTCCTAGTCTGTTGATTTTAATATCTAAATATCGTGATTTCTGCCAGACGGTACAACTGTCGAATACAAATATAATAAACATTAGTTATGTGTCTTTAGACTCAACGGTTTTCTCCTTGTTATGATAAATCAGCATTATAACGTTACATTAATAGTTTTCAAGTAGGTATATATTTTTTACGTTTTGCTAAGCATTTAAAAAAAATTAAAATAATAATCACCTTTAAGGGTAGTTTTAGAGTCGTGCTATCCTAAGATAAGTAACTTCATGCTTGTGCTATAGGAAACATCCGACTGAGATAGGTTTTTTTTTACTTTATATACCACTAGCTTCTGCTCGAGTCTTCGTCCGCGTTAAATAGGAACAATTCTATCATACATGATTCTTTCAAAACTTTAACTGTTTACGTAGCGCACGAAGCGGAAACTCTCAAAATACCCCGATTTTGAAACATTCTTCATTCATTCGTCTTAGCGTTATTAAATACAGCCTATAGCCTTCCTCTGTAAATGGGCTATCTGACATTGAAATAATTTTTTAAATTGAACCAGTAGTTCCTGAGATTAGCGCGTTCAAACAAACAAACAAATAATCTCTTCAGCTTTATAATATTAGTATTGATATATATATTTATTTGCTACATGTAAAATAAAGATATACCTGTAAAGACAAGAAAGAAAGCAGTTAATTACTTTAAGTGAGATAGGCCGAAGAAGTCTCTGATAGCCTATATGTGACAGTTAAACTAAATCAGTAACTTGTGAAACAGCTCTCGGTATTAAAAGTATTTTGTTATGTGGAGTCGACGTCTCAATCAATATCGCTAATTTAATAGTGTAGTAGTTATAGACAATTTGATAGATAGTGTTGATTTAGAGCCAAGATTGAAGAACCTCTATTGGGAATTGCTAGAAAAAGTAAATCGATACCAGACGGTCGCGAAATTTCAAGTGCTATATTTGTCTTCAAAATTAATCTCTTTCTCGGCGTTAAAACATCTTTGTTAAGAAAAATCGGATTGCTTGGGGAAAATTCTCAGATTATTATTTGGAAACCTAGAAGAAAGAAAATGAAAAAAGAAAGAATAACTGGTCTGCGATAGAATGCCAGCTAATTACTAAAATGCGTCATTATGTTTTAGTGAAACAAAACTAATCACAGAACACCAGAAAAATATTTGCGAACTTAACAAGTACGACCTCTGGAATAAACACACTCTATTTTATGCATTTATTATTTTTAATAGAAAAATTTACGAATAAGTACTATTTGAACTGGAATTATTAAAACAACAATTTTGTTGAATGTTTATAAAAGCGATAATTATTTACAATTTTGACGTAGTTGCAATTTTGAGTTTGTTGGCATGTTAATATTTGGTTAGAAAGAGAAATTAAAACATCCGCAACAGTTATTTTTAAT
The DNA here is from genome assembly GCA_905220545.2 of Melitaea athalia. NCBI lineage: Eukaryota > Metazoa > Arthropoda > Insecta > Lepidoptera > Nymphalidae > Melitaea > Melitaea athalia. The sequence continues at coordinate 18,532,666 of HG992182.1, forward strand.
CTGTAGAAGAAAGTAAAATATTTAATTAAAATTGTTTTTTTTCATATCTCTAGAGTGAATAAAAAAAACAGTATCACAGTGTAATTGTACTAAGACACTTTATCATTTTTAAAGCAAAATGTTATAAAATATAGAGTTATAAAAACGACGGCAACGTAGTGAACAAAGTGAAGCAACCGTGGCTCAGTTGACCGCAGTCAGGATTAGCCAGACTGCACTAGACTACGGGTAAGTCGACAATATTAAAACTATGGCAAGTAATAAAAATTTTAATCATATTGGATTAAAGTTACGTGATTTAATGTAGTTTTGTTGCGGTACTAAAAACTACGCTTACATAGTTGATATTCGAGCTAGCAAAGAATTATGGAAAGTATGGGCAGATAACAAAATTATGCATATGTATTTTTATATACGTAATAAATAAGAAATATGTATATTTTCTTACGGTTAGGTTTCGGGGAAAGGAATTGTTTCGAAATAGGTCCATTTTTACTTTCCGGCTTCTCACTATACAAAACAAAGCTATAGTAAGGGGTGATTCAAGTAGAGATACTTTTTTCAATAGCCTTTTTTGACAGATCACGTGTGAGTCATGTCGTGCTATCATGTTATTTTTGTTTAGTATTGTTTGGCATTTCATAATGGAAAGATTTATGCCTGAACAACGTTTACAAATCGTTCAACTTTTTTATCAAAATTCACGTTCTGTGGGGAATGTGTTTCGTGCACTTCGCTCAACCTATGCTCAACATAATCGGCCTACTGAGCGTACTATTCGCAACACCATCACCCATTTTTTCCCATTCAGACTTTTTCCTGTGGGGATCTGTAAAGTCTAAAGTTTATGCGGACAAACCCGCTTCGATTCAGGCCTCGGAGGAAAACATCACGCGTGTCATTCTCCAGTTACCATTAGAGTCATCGAAAATTAGACTCAACGGATGGACCACCTGCGACGTAGCAACGGCCAACATTTGATAGACATAATCTTCAAAAAATAAATGCCAAAGAATGTTCTTTCAAATGATAATAAACATTCTCCATTAAATTTGAATTTTCTGTGTTTTTTTGTTTAAAAAAGTAGGGAACCTCGAAATGGATCACGCGTTACTATCTACTTTTGTGAATTTTCTGTTAGATTGTGGTTATTACCCTTCAAGTCAGAAGTGTATTTATGATGATAAGCAGAAAGGTCCATTTATGCTCTTTAAATAATAACCATCAATATTACTTTAATGTTAATTTTCATACTTAAGTGGTGCTGCAACCATTCAATCTACAATTTTGGTTGATGTTAGAAATAGAGTATTTTTTACATGTCCAAAGCTCCTAGATGATAGCCTCTTCTAAATCTAATGTTAAAAATAAATCACTGTAAGCCTTGTTTGTACGCTATGGCTGTAAATATGGCTACTCCAAGTTTTCCATAGTTACATTCTAGCAACTTTAATGTCTTTATTTCTTCCTTTTCTTCTCGCTTCTTCCTTATTGTGAGTGCGACGAATGTTCGTTGGAAAGTGACTGACCGCCTCGTCAATAAGCACGCTATTTAACACAAAATACACTCAAATAGAAATATTATTTCAATTTACACAAATTTTTTTTTATTACTAACATTTATTACTTTAATTGCCATATTAATATTATTTATTTTACAAAAGCTTACGTAAAAGATTTGATAAACGAAAAAATATAATGGTTTATTTTTTTAAATTTATTAAATTATTCATTCAAAACTGTAATAAGGTAAATGTTTGAAGTGAGAGACATTTATTAAAGTAAGGAATCCATCACTGTCGTAGCTTAACGCTTTAAATAATTTTTCTTTTAAATATTTTTATCTTTAGATCACTTGAGGACATTTATCACAACACCTCTTGGGAACTCAACATTACCTACATTTAATTCGATTTCTTTTTCATTGGTTTTTGTAACTTCCTTCCTTATTTGGTAGAAGGAAAATATTAAGACACTCTATTATGACCATTTCAGTCGATCAAATAGATAGTTGTTTGATGAGACATGAGACATCGTATGACAAAATTCAAGCAATAATAGACTCGCATGTCAAAATTATTGATAAAATGTATCTCATATTAGAAAAAAAACTTTGGTATATATAATTCACCAAATATCGAGAAATGTAAGCTATGCAACTGTTTGAATTCTACATAATTAATTAAAATGTCGAGTTCTATTTCAATCCATAATAAAGTAAGACATTTAAAAAAAAAACTAAATTTACAATTTACAGTTCAACCTTTGCATGTAGAACACTTTTATTCTATTACAGATTTAAAAAAAAAACTTAGTATTTGTTAAGTTTTATAGATACTAAAAAGAAACCGATACATAAGCTTTTGAGCTATACTTAGAAATGTATAGCTTATCCTTTAGTTTATTGAGATCACGAGAGATTGACTGACTAGCCCGTTGGCGCAGTTGTAGTGACCCTGCTTTCTGTTCCGGGGGTTGTGGGTTCGATTCCCACCTCGAGTCTGAGTGTTATATACATATTTATTTATATATTTATATATGTATTATTTATAAGTATGTTTATCGAAAAAAAAATGTAGCTAGACCAGTCGGCTGTTACCTATAACACAAGAATTGTTGCTTACTTTAGGAACAGAAGACTGTGTGTGTATTGTGTATATATTTATTATTATTATTTATTTATTATTATATAGGTAATTATAAAATTATTGAGCCTGAGTTTGAGAGAAAGTAAAATTTGAATAGAAGATACACGATGGACGTCATGTATTCGTGTAGTATCACGTTTTATTTCTTTGTAATAGTGACAATGTCCGCATAAAATGTTTTAATTGAACGAGTTAAGTAACACCTTATTGTTTTCTAATGTTTACGTGAATTTCACTAATTATAATGAAACAACTTTTTCAAATTTTATCGCAGTTTATTAAGTTCTTTAGATGCCCGACGTTTCGGATACTTTACAGCAACCATGGTCAGGGGAGGATTAATTTGATTGTTTCATTATAATAAGTAATGCCTTGTTAAGCTCTACATTATATAAATGTACCCGAGAAAATTATTAAACGGCCTAAACATCTTTACATTGTAAGTCTCCGTATTAAAATACCTAAAAACATCAAAATAATCGTTGAAAAAACATCCTGAACACATTTTAAAGCTTATTGTGTTGACAGTGAAGAAATCCTTTCATAATAAATTTCCATTGAAAACGTTCGTCGGACGAAAAATATCTTTTTACCACTTGTACAATACAAACAATGTATCCATCAAGGAAAATGAGTAATGAAAGGTGAAAATTTTATAACGAAAAAAATTACACTTGAGTGACAAATAATAAATTTATTGAATGGATCATCAATTTTCGATTTATTTTTGAATACGTTTAAATTTATTTCGTGTTATAAATATCATGAAAAATTTTACTGAAAGATTTTTGTGACTTGTATGTACACTTATTATTATACAATTACTCGTACTTAATTCTTTCATTTCGTGTCGTTTAAGCGGGCAATTTTTACCAAGGGTACTGCTCGTTATAATATCTATTATATTTATTATTATTCATAAAAATAATCGACCAATGATATTTTATGAGTTCGATCCCCGCACATGGCAAACATTTGTATTAGCCATACAGATATTGTGGTCTGGCTGTTTGTGCTTGTGTATTGTGTGTGTTTTCAGACCCCCGATACGGAATCAAATCCATTGAGTGTAAAGCCGTTGAGTGGAAAGCATGTATTGTTTATTTATTAATAATAAGTGCATACCTGTGTAGGTACATATTTTAACCGACTTTATAAAAATGCGAAGGTTCTCAATGCAACTATATTTTTCTATGCAAGAGTAATTACATTTCCAATTACACAAAAATGATAACGTGGAATAATAAACTGACGCTAAAACAATAACGTGTATATATTCTTAAAAAATATAGCTCAAATGGCTGAAAATTTTTTTACAAAAAAAAAAGACGTAAAAATAAAGAAATATAAGTACAATTAACATAAAACGCGACAAAAGACGCTTGGGTGGCATTTTAATAATTTGCAATGTTTGAACCATTTATTTTAATTATTATTTATTAGTCTCAAAAATGTTTTAGTCACTTAAGGACGTATTCACAAAATTAATAGGTATAGAATCGACCATTTACACGAGTCACACACACAAGCGACGCAGTACGCACGGTTAGGTGTAAGAATAGTAGTGGATTGAACTACTTTGATACTTTACAATTTTTTATTTATTTATATTTTTTATTTTATTACAATTTATATTTCTTTGTGATACGTAGGTACCTACGAAAATATATTTTATTGGTGTTTGTGTTTTTAGTAAATAATAACTATTTATAAATATACCAATACCCACTTCAGTCACTTTTTGATACTATTTGTTTCACTTTGTTAGTTTTTCCTTATGAGGTGTGAGTCATATACATATAATTGTGTGGTATGAGACGGTTGAGATTATGAAGTAGAGTGGAGAGGGTGAGGGCTGCGATTTGATACAAGTGACACTCTCTCCTCCTCCAAGAGGAGTGGGAGCCCGGCGGACAGCTTGTTTTTAAAGTATTTTTACTCATTTTACGATTTTTTTGACGAATTCTAAACGTAAAAATTGTGTTTGGCTCGTAAACGAAAAAAAACCAACTTCAATTACATCGACAAGTAATACAACGTAATAAAACAAAAAAAAGGTGTGTGTGCGATTCACACACGATAGAAGTGAAACTTCCGCTACAATGAGCGTAACGCTACAATGAGCGTAACGCTACAATTAGCGTAACGCTACAAATAGCGTAATGCTACAATGAGCGTAACGCTACAATTAGCGTAACGCTACAAATAGCGTACCGCTACAAATAGCGTAACGCTACAATGAGTGTAAAGCTAGAATGAGCATAACGCTACAATGAGTGTAACGCTACAATGAGCGTAACGCTACAATGCGCGTAACGCTACAATTAGCGTAACGCTACAATGCGCGTAACGCTACAATTAGCGTAACGCTACAATTAGCGTAACGCTACAAATAGCGTAATGCTACAATGAGCGTAACACTACAAATAGCGTAACACTACAAACAGCGTAACGCTACAAATTTCGTAACGCTACAACTAGCGTAACGCTACAATGAGCGTAACTCTACAAATAGCGTAACTCTACAAACAGCGTAACGCTACAAATTTCGTAAAGCTACAATTAGCGTAACGCTACAATGAGCGTAACGCTACAATGTGTCATCCTTTTTCGTGTTAGTAGCACGGCGCGCCCTTCCCTGGCGTTTTTCCGTTGCATCCGGTTTGAAATCACAATGATTCTAAAGAATTTTCACTTCAAAAATAGTCAAGTAAAAACGCGCTAAAGGCGTTAATAAAATAAATCCCATACAAAAAACGTCATTTTTGCCTATTTTTGCTCTCATACAACAAAAGTGGTTTTTTTTAGCCGCTTTTTGCCCGATATTAAAATCAATGTACCTAGTCAATGGTACGGAACCCTTCGTGCGCGAGTCCGACTCGCACTTGGCCGATTTTTTAAAGTAGTGATAAATAATACTTTCGTAAATAAATGAAATAAGTAAAGGATTTCAGGGTTATTTATTAAAAAGACTGTTTGACATAAATATAATAAAGGCTATATAAAATAAAACAAATTAGGTACATATTAAATCTATACAAATAAATAAAATTGAAATGTCTGTTTGTAATATTAAAATAACCGCTTTTAACTAAATTCATATGTATGTATGTATACATGGTACATATACCAAAATAACATTTTTTTTATAATTTGTCTGTCTGTCTGTCTGTCTATCTGTCTGTTCCGGCTAATCTCTGAAAAGGCTGGATCGTTTTTGACGGGAATTTCACTGGCAGATAGCTGATGTAATAAGGAGTAACTTAGGCTACTTTTTGTTTTAGATTTTTTATTATTATTTTATAACTGCGAACTGAACAATAACTATTTTGTTAAATTCCACGCGGACGAAGTCGCGGGCACAGATAGTTTAAAATAATTATTATTCAATAAAATGGATCTCAATAAAGTAGCTTCATATTTTATCAATAATCTAATTCTTATTTTAATTTTAATTAAATATAATATATAACAAAGAAAAAAAAAACGCCAACGTCACGTGGTGTTCCCAAGTGGTCACCCATCCAAGTACTGACGCTGCCGCGTTACCGATCGATCAAATTTTAACTCAAAATCAAATCAAAAATCAACCAACTTATATCTCCCTCTCAACTTCCGTTCGCCTCGACCGATCACACTTTTCGTAACGCTCTCGTCACGCGCCTGCTTACTCTCCAAGCTAAAGAAGTTCCACTTCAAAAATATTAGCTATGTACTTTTAGCGAAATAAAATAATGCAATAAAAATGTGTGATTATAAAATGATCTTACTTTGTCAAGTATCAAATTTGGTTTATCGAAAAATAATACGTAAATTTATAAAATAATAATTGTTTTGCTACGTAACCGGTTGCTAACAAAGCGACATGGCGTCCACTCACCACAGCGCCCGAGCGCGAAGTGAGGTCTCGTTCGAAAAATTGAATTATGTTTCAAAACAAAAAACAACAATAAAATAAACCTTACTGCAATGGAATAAGAATCATCTTTAATAGCAAAATGTGTATAAAAATTAGCTCCAGTTTTTATTTTTTTTAAGACTATTGGTGGCATTTTTGTATTATTTTCTTGCAGTCATTTAAAATTGAACATATCCTCCTGCTCATACTATTTTTAGAAAACTTAATATATGTGTATAATAGAACAAACATTACCCGAAAGTCTACCCGTTTTGTTCATTTTCTTGAAAATGGTAATGGAAAAACGTTTAATACGATATATATATAAGAACTAGATTTAAAAAACGTAATGCTGTTTGAAGATGAAGACCCAATCTCTATGAAATAATTATTCGTTATATATTATTTTGTTTAGTTTTGTCACAAAATGACCTGAAAAAGAGCATGATTTTGTCCGATTCGTATAGGCCCCCTTAAAACATACTCTCTAATTCGCTGAATACACACGAACATTGACTCAGTTACCAACGAACCTGCTTAAGCCTATAAAATTAATAGATACACTGAGAAATTCCTCATCTTGAATAATCTTACAAGTTTTCCTATGATCTATTGTTTGTCTTGTACTTTGTATGATATTCTAAGATAAAGTTATTTAAATGAAGGGCTTAGTTTATATTAAATAGAATGTGGGTGTCGGTTCTCTATCTAATTTGTATCAAAACTAAATTATTGTTCTTGTTCAATAATTTTCATAAATTTATTGACTGAATTAAATGTTTATAATATTAATGGAATGTAATTAAAACAGCCTCTCTGTAAGGCTCAGTATAGGAGAATGATTGCAGCTTAATTCGGAATACTGCACAACTATAATGTTGATAGATATCGATTTTTGTGGCAATGATGAGACCGAAGGCCCACAAAATCAGCAACCAGACCAGAAACATTTACATAAAAATAAAAATATTGGCTTCCCTTTCTGGAAATCCAAAGCACAATGAACGGTATTACTGAAACTTTCGTTCTGCAACTGTAATATTTTAAGACGGTTCAGGTAAATTTGTTCTGTTTGTTTGAACAGGCTAGTCATCAGTCACCTCCGGACGAATCGCTTTGAAAACTTTTTTTTAAGGAGAAATTTAAGAGTGCTAAAACAGGTTATTAAAGTAATACTAATATTCATGACAAACGTTTGAGGTGACCGTGTATGATATAGTCTAGATATATATGTATGTATATGGTATGGAATTTAAATCGAGGTAGGTTATATTATACGTTCTTTCTAATCTTTATTAGTGTCTAAAACTTCAAAATACCCTTTTTACAAATATTACTGGCTCTACTGCAACTAAAGAATAAAATGTCGTGAAAGTTCTATTCTGTCTTATTGCAAGTTTAATATTGTTTATAATGTTATTGAAAATATTCTTACATATTATTGTATATTCAATGTATGCAAATTTCAAGCATTTTAAAGCCAATCACAATGGATATTAGTTGCCAAGTTTTGTATAAAATTATCTATCAATCTATTAGTCTATCTATAAACCTGAATTACCATTTTGTTAGGTACCTATAAGTATTAAACCGACCATCTACGTAAATCAATGGCGAAGGTTTGATGAGGACTGTAGACGAAAAACTAAGTCTGTGTATATGTATAGCAATGGACTGTGACCACAGGCGTCTCGTTCTAAGGAGCGACGGTGCGCTGAACTCCCACTTTAAAAATAGGATTTAAAATTACACAGGTAATTTTAGCTCCTATATGTCTTTATATTAAATGCTATACTACATTAACTTACTTCTATTCTACTATGCCTTTACAATAGTTTATTATTATATTTCGTACATTTGGTATTAAATTGTTCGAGTGGTGCGTTAGGTGATCTTGAACAAAGCGTAGTAGTACTAGCGAAAGAGACAGGACGAGTTTAGTAATGAGTGCGAAAGAGACAGGACATCGTAAAATTCGTAAAGGCCGATGAATGAGATTAGCTTGGTCTTGATCAGCGATCACGTTTCAGTGTTGCCAGCAAAAGGGATATTTTGTAAATAGCGGTAAAGTTTTAGGTGATAAATTTTTTTGGGTATTATTTTAACAAAATATATTTTAATAGAAAAACTAATAAAAATTACTCAAATATAAATAATAAAATATAAGATTTAATATGATAAAAAAAATATTTTATTTGTAAATTTATTGATACACGCAAAAAAATATATATTTTCTAATATGATATAAATGCCTACATAATATCAATAATTGTATAAAATATAATGTACATAAAGGAAGTTTAAAAAAAGAAACAAAAGAATTTATTTTCTAAAAACCCTTTGAAAAATAAAAGATTTAGGGAAAAGTTTTTTCAACAGTTGGTAGCACTGTTTTCGACGTTGTGGTTCATATACAAACGTCAAACGTGTTACCTTTTGTTTACTTCGTGATTTCTATTTTTTATTAGCAGTTTTTCTTTTAAATAAGTAATAAAAATAATTTGTGCGTGACATTTTGAGTTAAAAATGGTAAAGTTAAAAATAAAATACAGTGTAACTTTTATTAAAAAGTGTGATCAGGAGCCACCGTGGCCTGAAATAGTACTTACTCAAAAATGTCGTATTAAAATAAGTCTTTTACGCGTGTTTTTAAATCTGAACATTATTTCAAAACACCTTGGTTGTGTGGATGTGAAGAAAGCAATATATTATTTTGTTTTCCGTGTCTTTTGTTTGGAGGTTTCGCCGGCATTGGCGGTGAAAATGCATGGACTTATACCGGAGTTGTTGATTTAGCCCATCTCACAATGAAAGTGAAATTAATTAATTCTTCCATAATTAATTCCATATCTGATTTTCACAAGAAAGTAATAGATGTCTTCGCTCGTAAAAAAGACCGACGGATAGATTTTCTTTATAAAAAAAAATAAAAAATAAATGGTAAGTTCTATTAGTATTTTTTTTATTGAACCCCCAACAAAAAATGTGACGAGCCGCCTCTGACTGTGACAGTCTGAAATAAACTATAACTGGAAGTGCATTAAATCATTGATTAATTTAATTGAAAGACATTTATGTCATATATATTTTCACTTAATACAAATCATGTAAACTTAGGAAGCCGAAGTTAATTTCGGAAGAGTCGGTCACATGTCAAAGCTTGCAAACTTTGCGAAGTCTAGACTCAGTTAAATGTTTAGATTTCGAGAAGTGCCTTGGTAGTTAACAGCTCCAGTGTTCGTGACTGGGGCCGGTTAGGTCAGTAATTTTACTATCAAATTAGGTTACCTTTGTGTCAGTATATTGAAGTTGAAATGGATGTATTTTTGTTTAGCGTATAAACAATCGTTTCACTTGCACCAGATACGTTTTACCTGTAAAAATAACTATAATACTTCCTTTGAAGTACACTGATTCTTCTGATTGGCTTTACTGCTGTTCTCATCATTTCAGCCTATCACTGCATCACATCTGCTGGACATAGACCTCCCCTAGTTCGCGCCAAACATTATGGCGTTAACTCATGTGTTTTGCCCATAGTCACCACGCTGAGCAGACGGGTTGGATCTATAGGCAATGGTAAACTGTTGATCGTAAGCTGGTGGGCAATACGATTGTAAACTTAACTAAATCAAGCTGTAAAATTCCTACAATAGGTTCCTACGATAGGATTTAAGCAAGAATTTGTTAAGGGCCTGAAGGAAGGTTTTTTTTTCCTTTTTTTTGAAGTATTTGAAGTTTGGCCCTACAGCGAATAGAAGGATCGAACGCGCAACCGCCAGCGCAACAGCCCAGCTGTGACCGTTGCGCCAACGCGTCGTTATCGTTAAACCGTCGGTCCCGGTTGTTATCATGTTGTAACCTGATTCCCATCATTACTCATAGTAGGGAATATATCCGCCAACCCGCATCGGAACAGCGTGGTGGATTATAGCTCTGATCCTTTTCCTACATGGTGAAATAGGTCTATGCCCAGCAGTGGTATATTACAGGCTGAAGCGTACGTAAATGCTTTGTACTTCTGTAAGCGACAAATTCATTATAATTTATTTGGAGTGTATTCTGTATTATTATTGGTGAATACGTAAAATAAAAAATAAATTAATTAGGTTGTTTTATATTGTGTAGTTTGAAAGTAAATCTCTTAAAAGTAGAGAATATTTTACTATTCGTTGTCAAATTTCGTATCTAAAACACTTCTGCTGCATGAATTTCATTGAAATATTTTATTATCACGTCTGAATGATTGCAAGTAGAGTATAAATATAAAAACTTATGTCACTTAAAACAAATGCACTTCACTCATTCTGTTCTTTACGGGAGGACTCCTCCCGTGACCATGGTTGCTGTAAAGTATCCGAAACGTCGGAATATTAAAAAACGTAATTAACCTCGATAAAATCAAAAAAGTGAGTATACAAAATAGTGCTCATCGCTGTCATTCAGATTAGTCACGCCCATTAACCAATTAAACTTGAATTAAACAGTTATAAATCAGAACGCCTGTCTAAAGGGCTCACTTCTTCTGGTCTATTTGACTATGAATTTCTTTTTCTGCTTATTTTCTTATAACGAATGGACCAAGCTGGTATCGTCTAAATTTATAAAATTTCTGTTTAAAAAAAAACTGTTGCGATTAATCACTTCATTACGACGACACATCAACTCATACGATCGGTACGTACTGAAATACGAAATAATTATGTACCATTTTTTTCATCATTCCCAAATATTCTATTGGTTTTTGCCCTGAAAACAATAATCTTCCCAAAGAGATTAGTACGAGTAATCCATCAAACGTTGAGCAATTTCGCAACACGAAAAATTCGCGCAAATTGTCACAACATGTCGTGGCAAGATATTTGTCAAAACTGATGTAAAAGTTATTTGACATTTCATTTCGTTTTCTAATAGTTATACGTTATTCATTTCTTTTTTTTCTTTTTTTTTTTTTGGTAGTGGTTTCTTCTTTAAATACAACTATACCGGAAGTCGGAACCGTCTTTTTACCAGACTATAATATTCTATTATATGCCAAAATGATGGTGTCTCCTAGATTTTGATCTTAGTATTAAACTCTTTTTGACTTACCTCTTTTAGGTTATATATTCACCTTTATGTATTTTTATACATATAGCGTAATACTGCTCTTGATAATTATACATTTTCATGTTTAATGAAATTTTTTCATTAAATTTTTATTAGGGCTTCAAGTGATCAAATGGCTATTTGGGACAGTATCTTTTTTCAACCTTACAATAAAGTACAGTTACAAGCTAAAGGCGGCGCTTTTCTGCTATTTCAATTTGGTTATATGACACTTGATCAGTGAAGATAACGTTTCTATAATTTTACAGTACGAAATCTGTTTTGTAAAATTGTATCTTTCCCTAGTTGATAGTTTAGATTTACAGCGCATTCGTACAAGCATTTACGAGTTGTGTCATAAGGTAAGATGTTACTAAATTTTAAACATTTTATAATATGAATACGTAAAATGCTCGTAAGTGTGTGTTGCTTTTAAAAGGAGCTTATACCTATACTTTACGCTGTCATTTTAGACCCTCTAACACATATACACGTACAATTAGTGTAATGTATAGCGTTCACTCACACTAACACAGACAACGTGTAGAAAATACAGTCTTGTGCAGGCCTTGGGAACCGCATTCTATAGAACTCTGAAGTACAAATCTCTATGGGATAGAAAGAACTTTTTATTTTTGTGAGGTTTTCGTTTATAACAATAAGTTTGAATTTTATTTACCTATATAATATTATTTCATTAATTTTAAAATATTTGCGGAATACAAAAATTAATAATTAGAAGATATGCAAGTATTTATAAAACGCGTTTATATATTATATAAGAAAAAAAAATTAAATAGAGAAATTATTTATATAAGAAATGCATAAACTTACCCATTTAACTTTCATAACATTTTTCAAGAAGTGTTTATAAAACAATTCTTCTGCGATCATTTACTGACTCACTTAAACTTTTTCAAACATTTTCAGTTCAATGAAATTAATTTTCAATCTAATCATTTTATACTCGTAAAAGCCAAGTTCAAATTAAACAAAAGAAGCTTTTATCTTGTTTCTCATGAAACTTCTGTTCAATTTAAAGCCTTATTTGATATTCATGCTATAATACACGCGAACAAGTTTTTATTCTTCATTATATAAAAAAAAAAAACGTAAACATTACGTAAGTATTAAAATTGTTAGGTTTCAGTATTTTTTGTGTCATCTGTCATATCTGTCATGTGTGAAATACGTTACCAAAATAGTTGTGTTAATTGATGAATACGAATGTTATCAAAAATAACAATTTTACGACTTACGCTAAAACTACAAATCAACATTAAAATTAGTTTTATTTAACGAGCTATATTCATAATATTATTGTACAACAATATAAAATAAAATAATATGTTATAGACAGTCCAATTCCTGTTTTATATGTCTGGTGATATACCTATTCGTACTTTTAAATAAAAAACGTACAATAAATATCAGAAATTAAACTATGTTTAAACCAAGACCCTGAGTAAGAATCGCAACTACAACTATGGACGGAGAGCAGCGTTACTATATTATAATATATTAACATGAAGCCAGAAAATTTATAATTATATAAAAAAATTAAAGGGTAAAAATTCAACATTAAATACTGCGTAAAATTTAATTGTTAAAATAATTACTGCGCTAACTATAATTATGATCATTATCAATAGCGTTATCAAATCAACACAATCAATCATTCCGTTACCTATGTTTATTAAATTTCTTCCCATAAAGTATTTAATATATATACATTAATATGTAACAGACTAAAATACTTTCGTGACAAACAACACGGAATCAACTTATCAAAGTAAAATAAAGCTCTAAAGTACTACTGTTAACTCACAATGACCATTTAACAGTTTATTTCCCTCCTGAATCAGACTTTACTCCTCTCATTTTAATAAAAAGGGCATTAATTGTTGAATAATAAGACTCAAATTTTGTGTCCAGCACTTGTTAAATTACGCTTATTGTTTTCAAATGTAAATCCTACATATGAGTCATAAATGTTCAAGCTAGAGTTGTAAAATTTGTTTTACAATGAAGAAAAACATATTTAGCAAATATAATTCAAGTAGGTAAAGAGACGACGATGCCATTAATAATTACGTATCAAATAAACAACCGTGAGAATTCTTTTTAATGGTAGAAAATGTTTTGCTCAAACGCAACCGGTTGCTACGCTACAGCAAATTTTCAAATAATATTTGTAAGTTCTAAAAATAACCCTAAATCATACAAAACAGATACATTTACAAATTGCAAACATTTGAACAAATGATACTCGGTATAAAATTTCAAACATCGAAGCATTCGGAGAAACGGTGTTCATTTCAACACAAATCTAAAAACGCAGGACCAGCGTGAAAATGGTTTTGTTTCCGTTGTGCCGTGACAAAAGCACCCGCGTGACCGGGATTCGGGACATGTGTCTTGAAACAAACGCTCCCACGAGATAGCCGTGTCAAAGTGAAAATCGATTGTTATAAATAATTTACTTTCATTAACTTAATTCTAAATGTAAAACTGTGTATATTTTGGGTATGTATCTAATGATATATGTATGGTAATGTAAGTCCTTCTGTATCTTTATCTGTGTGAACACGTCTTGATAAATATTACTAGCTGCCTAGAATTTTTTTCTGTTTGACCTGAAGATAATAAGGTTATAACATATCATATAATATGGGTATATATTGTCAATAACGTACATAATGTAAATATAAGGTTGTCTGGAAGAAAATGCAATTAGGCATTGACTATGTCTTATAATGAACTTTTTTTCATTAATTGTTAGTCAATAAAGAACATAAATAATTAAATAAAACTAATGTTTTATTAGGTTCTGATCTTCCTTAATTTAGCTTTTTTTAAGCCAGTCTTGATTTTTTTTTTTTTCTAAAAATATTTATCTCCAATAATTTTGTAATTAATTAACTTTTAGATTATTAGTACCATAAATGTAAAACTAAAATTCATTGGATTACGATGGCCTTTTGTTCAGCTTTTTAAGCTAGCCTTGATTATTAGAACTGTGCTACAAATCTTTCATCGATTGTTTTAAATAATTTACTACTTCTATTTAGTCACTGAATTGATTATTAATATTGTAAATGTAAAATTAATGGTTTTTTAGGTTACGGTCGTTCTTGATTCGGCTTTTTAATCCAGACTAAGTTTTTGAGACCGTCAGAACAGTATTTGAAGGCAATAGGCCAGTCAAATTGTACATTAAAATCGCAAATGGTCTGCTAGTTCTGCTTTTTTGATATATTGTTAGGATCAGTACCAGTAGTGTAAATCCAGTTTTGCAACTTCGAAAGACCTGTGCTAACTTTGGGGCGCTCGAAAAACCACGAAATTTTCGCACTTGTTTCGGTTTTTTCACTATGTCTTCTAAAGTATGCATTTTTAGAGAATACGTGTAGGATACATTTTTAAAGTAGTTTATATTAGCTACAATTTGATCCTAAAACCAGCTCTGTAGGTCAAATAGAAGCCGAGATACAGCTCTTCAAAAGTTGATCGTTTTTTCCAAAAAAGTGAAGTTTACAGTTTTGACCAACTTTGGACCCAAATTTCGGTGGGAAATACTCATCCTACGACGAACGTTGAATTAAGAGAGGTTGTAGTAAATTTAATTACCTTTAATTTAAGCACAAAACGGCGTCTATAGGCCCAATAGTTTTGTACAATGTTCAAAAAAACCAAAAGTCGGGAAAATAGGCCAGTCAAATTGTACATTAAAATCGCAAATGGTCTGCTAGTTCTGCTTTTTTCATATGTTGTTAGGATCAGTACCAGTAGTGTAAAT
Organism: Melitaea athalia; assembly: GCA_905220545.2. NCBI lineage: Eukaryota > Metazoa > Arthropoda > Insecta > Lepidoptera > Nymphalidae > Melitaea > Melitaea athalia. The sequence goes on from HG992182.1 coordinate 18,548,099, forward strand.
CCAGTTTTGCAACTTCGAAAGACCTGTGCTAACTTTGGGGCGCTCGAAAAACCACGAAATATTGGCACTTGTTTCGGTTTTTTCACTATATCTTCCAAAGTATGCATTTTTAGAGAATACATGTAGGATACATTTTTAAATTAGTTTAAATTAGCTACAATTTGAGCCCAAAACCAGCTCTGTAGGTCAAATAGAAGCCGAGATACAGCTCTTCAAAAGTTGATCGTTTTTCCCAAAAAAGTAAAGTTTACAGTTTTGACCAACTTTGGACCCAAATTTCGGTGGGAAATACTCATCCTACGACGAACGTCGAATCAAAAGAGGTTGTAGTAAATTTCATTACCTTTAATTTAAGCACAAAACGGCGATCAAATTGTAGCTAATATAAACTAATTTAAAAATGTATTCTACATGTATTCTCTAAAAATGCATACTTTAGAAGATATAGTGAAAAAACCGAAACAAGTGCGAAAATTTCGTGGTTTTTCGAGCGCCCCAAAGTTAGCACAGGTCTTTCGAAGTTGCAAAACTGGATTTACGCTACTGGTACTGATCCTAACAATATATCAAAAAAGCAGAACTAGCAGACCATTTGCGATTTTAGCCCTTTTTGTGTACGATTTGACTGGCCTACAAAGTATATGTGAGTCTATTGTATTATATACAGATACATCAATCAATTAAGGCTTTTAAAAGGCTTAATTGATCGACGTCATTGTATCTATTGTTTTTACCTGACTAAAAAAAATGGATTCGGTTCTACACAAATCAATTGTGAACCGATTTAAGAAAAAAGCGTTTTTTGTAAAGCTGTCACTTCAGAGGTTATCCCATATTCATCAAATCTCAGGGGACAGAATTGCGCTTTTGTGTGTATGTAATTACATCGATCCCTTCGAGGTGCCTTATGTAATTTGAGTGTATTTGTTTATTTTGCGAAAGTTGTGGATATACATAATGCATATTTTACACATTTATATAATTAGAAGCTTTGTGTAGTCGAAACGACTTTAAAATATAATGTGCTTGGACACAAAAAATATATTTTTTGTATATTGTTTACTTTTTGATTAAAAATAAAATCCTATACATAATATTAGTATCACAATTTATGATGTGTAAGTCCACTAGGAGCTCCCTCTAGAAAGAATCAAACACATTTTTACGTTCGTTATTTTTGGTATACCTTGTGATGTTATAAAATTCATCACGTCAATAAATAAATAAAAAATACACTTAAATACGTCGATTTCATTCCTATCTTAAAATTAGATTTCCATCGAGCAGTACTCACAATTTCATTTTCTTAGATTCGGACACGACAACGGCTTATCGAGTATTTTCTTGAAACCTTTTCATGTGCTGGCGTAAAACGTATCCTATATGAGAAGATAAGCCCGTCATGCCAAGTTTTTTAAAAGTCTCACGAAAGATCTCTGTTTGAGGCGCGATTTTACGTGACGCTATCAAAATATTTAAATCCTTGGATAAACCCATTTAATGTAGTACTAGCGACCCGCTCCGGCTTCGCACGGGTGCAATGCTGATACTAAATATAAAATATAAAATAAATATTTGCAATCTAAGCGCAAAAAATGTGTTTATTTACGACATCACATTAGAAAACTTTAAAACTATCAGTGTTCCTCTACTATATTATGCATGTATTATACAAATAAACCTTCCTCTGGAATCACTCTATTTACTAAAGAAAACCGCATCAAAATTCGTTGCGCAGTTTTAAAGATCTAAGCATATATACAGTTACAGACAGACAGCGGGAAGAGACTTTGTTTTATAATATTTAATGTAGTAAATGTTATGTGTTAGAACGGCCTTATTATCCGACTAAGAACGAAGGAGTTTACTTAATGGAAAATTTAATTTAATTTATATTATATTTTTATAGATACTGGTAAGATTATTATTAATATTAGATGTTATTTATTGTATTATAATTATGTAATGGGTGAATGTTACATTATATGTTTTTTACAGTATTCATGTTTATTTCTTGTGTGTTATTCAGTTATATTTAGTATTTATTATTCGTATTCAGTATATTAATATATAAGGTGTGTATTTCTATGTAAAAGGTAATGATACTTGTCGCGCTAAACACAGTAGTAGTAGTAGGTTGTCACTGAAAATCAGTGTTGGGTTTTGTTTTAAAAAAAACCCAACAATACTGAGTGATAATCCTTTTTGGGACACAACGCAGTTTTCTGTTTTACTTTCTTTTATTACTGTTTTTTTTTTTTTAATTTTTTTTTCATGTTTGATTATTATTATTTTTTTATGGATATAGTTCTTTTTCGTTGTTGATAATTTTTTTTAAATATGTACCTATTATTTTTTTCTTTGTGATTTTGATGTTTCTTTTTTTTTTAATGCTTGTTTTGTGTTATTAATTTAATTGTTGTTTGTAATGTTGTGTAATGTCCCAAATAAATGTGTTCTTTCTTTCTTTCTTTCTTTCTTTCTATGTTAGCGCATTAGTGCACGTGTCTGTCCTATATTTAAGTTTACTTGTATTCTTGTATATGTGGAAACTTTTAATTGGCCTTTATGTACCTATTTGTATATTTAAATCTATGTTATTTAGCTGTAAATTTTCCTGTAAAAATAAATAAATAAATAAAAATAAATAAAGAATAGAGGTTTGTCGATTATTTATTTACTGAATTATGACTTAGCTAATATAATTCTTCTATCATGCATAAGTATGATAAATACGAAGTTTAGTTTAGTTTAAAAATATATCGTCTCTTTTATTGACGACCGCTCTGGTGTAATGGTGCGTGTGCCGTGTCGGCAGCACCTAAACACCGACGATCGCGGGTTCGATTCCCGCTCGGAGTGGATATTTATGTTTATACAAATATTTATTTCCCGTCTGGTTGCTGGTCCTTGTAGGTGTCTCAGTACCAGAATTCAAATAAAAAAGAATTATCAAAATACACCAGTATAGTGATGAGTTAACACACATCATAAAAAATACAGTCGAATTGAGTACCTCCTCCTTTTTTCAAAGTCATTTAAAAAATGTAAAACAAAAATCAAACCGTTATCATCGGTGAAATACCCTTACATAAATATTTAACACCCTATTGTCGAAACTCAACAATGACACTGTATTGCCATCTTGGGATGAATGCTTCATGATTAAAGTGCACTCAAGCCCCCTCTGAATTGCTACTCCTTGGTAAATATTAGTGTTCCATTTACAAAAGATATTTTTATTCGGAAAAAATGTCAAAAGTTCTCCACTACATAAATACTAATAAGTTTATTTTGTATGTGAACAGTAATCTCATGAATATAAACTTAAAATTTTGTCATTTAGAAATATAGTCATTCGACTACAGAAAGAAAAGTTTCTTCGGTATAAACTTTTATTCGCAACGTTTTCAGCTTCAAATTTATTGACAATGAAATAAACATTATGAGTCTTAAAGAACAAACTAATTACTGTTATAGTAAAATCACTCGAAGTTGTCTAAGAAAATAGACGAAAATGGATACTTTTAAAAATAGTTCACTACTTGTAAATCAGAGGATATAATTAGAAGAAAAAAATATATAAGATATCTATAAAAATATCTTGGTAGTTATCAAATTATTTAAATATTGTGCTGAATCCATCTAGCAATTTACAGATGATAAAAATTAACTAACCATTTGAAATCTAATGTTTACGCAAATTTTATTCATTCAAATGAAACACTTTTACGGATTTTATCGCAGTTTGTTATGTTTTTTAAATTCCCGACGTTTCGCATACTTTACAGCAACCATGGTCACGGGAGGACCTTCCGTTAATAACCATTTGACATTAGACATTTATATTATATAGATAATCGTTATGCCACAAACTAACACTTTAGTTTTTCTTGCAAATTAAATAGCACTTTTACTAATTTTCGCATCTTTACTTGTACAAATATTTATAGAAACAGCACGAAAATGCAATGTAAAGATTCATGTCACTGATTCGTTTTATGCCATCAAGTCTAGTTTATCTTAAGTTATCAACAAACTAACACATTTTGTTTGACTTCACCAATTTCACACATCAACATAATTATATATCTCACAATTAGTCTTAATCACAAGTAAATGGTTCCTTAATGTTTACTGTAGTGCCTGTAATCAGGCTGCTTCATTAAGCAGACTGCTAATTGCGATCCTAGATATAGCAAAATTATTATGGCATAATTGTTTATCTATCGCTAGTAATAGCAATTATCGCACGCGCAAATCTCAAGAGTGCTGAACTGATTTAGTTTAAGATTGGTATCAAGCTCATCTAATCAAAAATTAATAAAATGTATCTACGAATAGTAACATCATTAAAGACATGCGGGTCGATTAGTATACAATAAAATTGTGAATAATGGTCAAATATGATTTCATGTTCGGTTTTCATACTTAAATAATTTTCATTATTCGATTAGTATACAATAAAATTGTGAATAATGGTCAAATATGATTTAGAGTTCGGTTTTCATACTTAAATAATTTTCATTATTCGATTAGTATACAATAAAATTGTGAATAATGGTCAAATATGATTTAAAGTTCGGTTTTCATACATAAATAATTTTCACTATTCAGATAGTTTATTCTTATTTGCATTTTCTCGAATAACATTACCATATCATTAAAATGATTCCGCTAATTTTATAGTCAAACACGGTTCAAATAATAATAATTTTAACTTTTGCTGAATTTTCTTCAACCCTCTGTTATCTTAAGCTTTTGTTTACATTATAATAAAATTAAGTTATCATAAACCGTAAGTGCGCTTGTGCACTACAATGAATTTTACCGTCCGGCGGTCCGATTTTTTACGGTCCGATATGATACGCCATAGAAATGTATGGGCGCTTGTGCACTACCATGAATTTTACCGTCCGTAATTTTACTTTTTCCCATTCCGGACCGTTTTTTCGGTCCGAGATGAGGGGAAGGGGAGGGGGGCGGGGAAGGGGTGTGTGTCGCTAGGGCTGCTAAGTTTTTTGACAAAAAAAAAGTATAAAATGGTTTGGATAGGAAAAAATAAAATAAAGTATTTGGAAGAAAAAAAGTCTTCTTCAAATTTTATGTTTTAATTGCTTTAAAAACGTATTTTTGTATGCTTTTAGTACATATTAACAATTTTTTGTTATCGTTAAATGTTTCAAAGCTTATTTGGCAACCTTTTAATTTAAATAAACGATTCTTTTTTTCAACTTTTAGATTTCTTTCTGAAAAAAAAAACCTCTTTTAGTGAAAACTGAAGTGGCGGAAACGGAGAGTAAATAAGAAATAATTTTTTTTTATATTTGTCAAGCTATCAGATGCATTTTTAAGTATATATTGCCATTTTTCAACTGTACTTTTCACTGAAAATTGTTTATCATCATTAGTGAATTGGATCTCTTTAATGTTTGGAATTTGGATCTCTTTAAGTATTATAGATTCGGAATACATATCGTCCATCTTAATTAATATTTTTCATCTTTTTTGTAATTTGGTCTTTGTAATTACCATTTGAAAATGTTCAAATTTAACATAATTTTTAAACCGACTTCAAAAAAGGAGGAGGTTTCTCAATTCGATCGTATATATATTTTTTTATGTGTGTTTGCGGATAACTTCGTCGTTTATGAACCGATTTTGATGATTCTTTTTTGTTGGAAAGGGGATATACCGACGGTGGTACCATGGTAAGGAAACTAGGATCTGATGATGGCTTCCCGGAGAAATCGAGGGAAACTTCGAAAATCGTAGAGGTTTCGTGGAATTTTATTCTTCTACTTACGTTGTATTACTTGTCGATGTAATTGAAGTCGGTTTTATTTATGTATATGTAGGTATAATTACCAAAAATAAACTATATTACGTTATTATAAAGTATGGTTGGTAACCCTATTGCGTTGCGTTCGTAAAATTCCGGACCGTAAAATTCATTGTAGTGCACAAACGCCCATCCGTGTTTTTCAGTGCCAAATCGGACAGTAAAAAATCGGACAGCCCGTCCGTAAAATTCATTGTAGTGCACAAGCGCCCTTATGGTTCAGTGAATCGACCACATGTTATGGTCGATTTACATCAGACGAGCGAATGCTCATTCTATCCCCACTATATCAAATTCTTATCAAATTATTTTAGTGTAAACAGGCGTAGAGCATTCTTTCGTTGTTATATATATGAATACGAGTGTTCGAAGATCAAGAAAGAATGCTCTTGTTCCAGCTCTAGCTCTTTGTTCGTTTGGTCTAAATCCACCCTTATAAACGATGATTTTATTTATTTTTAGTAAAATTATTTTTTTAATGTAACTAGATCGGCAAACAAGCGTACAGCTCACTTGATGGTAAGCAATTACCGTAGCCTATAGATGTCTGTAACACCAGAAGCATCGCAAGTTCGTTGCCGACCCCATCCCCAGTTCCCACCAGGAGCTCTGGTCACCTTACTCACCAACAGAAACACAACACTGCTAGAAAACAGTATTATTAAGCTGTGATCTTCTGTAAGGTCGAGGTACTATCGCAGTCGGGCTGCTCCATGCTTTGAGCAGGAAATTTCTTGCTGTGACCTACCTCACTTAAAGTTATCCTCTGAAAACAACTTAAAAACTCTAGAAATGTCATGAAAGTATGAAATTAAATTATTCATCTCGCTATAAAGTAATTTCATACACTTAACGAACGACAAAAAAAACATATTTACAAAAAAAAACTTAAGAAAAATAAAAGATAAAAAATAAAAAATATCTTAACACTAGGTATGTATATCACAGTCTTAGGTAATGTAGCTAGTGCTATCCAGAAACCTTGAGAGTGTCGTCTCAAGAATTTCGATGATCAATATCACGGAAATTGTTGAGTGGCATCGCAGTAATTGTGTTTGCTAGCAAACGAAAAAAACCGACTTCAATTACATCGTCAAGTAATAAATAATGAATAAATTAACAATACGTCACTACGATACGATTTCTCTGGGATCCCATCATCAGATCCTGGTTTCCTTATCATGGTAACTAAGTTGGGATATCTCCTTTCCAACACAAAAAGAATTATCAAAATCGGTTCATAAACGACGAAGTTATTCCCGAAGATACATAAAAAATATATATGTATATACGGTCGAATTGAGTAACCACCTCCGTTTTTTGAAGTCGGTTAAAAATCTCTCGCTTTTTATCTTATCAAATAATGATGGAAAAGTAACACCTACAATTACAGTGAATTTCTATGTGATATTTACGAAATCCAATTCTTTGCCATTATGGCTTATATTTGTGTCAATTCGACACAAATTTATACTGACTCAATCGGAAGTTATTAATCCAAAGGATTGAAAGTTTTTTTTTCTACGAGCTTAGCTTCTCTTTTAATGTTTCATTTTAATTTTTATATCTATTATCTTAGATAGTACCTATATAGCTTAGATTATATCAAATGAATGATTTTTAAGGCTAATAAAAATAAAAAGGTAAATTTATATTATTGTAAATACTTAGATAATGATTGTTTAATATAACAAATTTAAGTTTTTTTTTAATTTTCTAGGGATATTACATTATCCTTCTGAACACAAAATTATTTTCACATCTGTTCTTCTGCACGTAAAGCTTCGAAGACTTTAATGCGGTCCAAGTGAATTTAAAATTCAAATTTTCCTAAGAAAACTTATTTCTTTGAAACATACTTTAATGTAAATTTAACTTAACAATTGTAAGACTAATACAGTAGACGGACCACCAAAAGTATTTTAGCTCGTTAATTTAAACATTTTCAGACCTATTCAATAAATTTGATAAATATTTTAACATTTTAGGCATATTTAATTTATATACATATTATACATATTAGACTAAAATATTGGTTTTATTTTTTATAAAGTCAACATTATAATTTATATAATATTATAATCAGTGTATAAAATGTGTATTTACACCAAATAATTATTACACAAGAAACAAAACGCTAAAATTGTTATTTGCTGTATGGTAAATAAGTCAACTTAAAAAACTAAGCGTCATCTGCAATAATTTTTAACTTACCGCAATTAAATTAATATTAATTCACGTCCACTGTAAAACACAGTTTTTAATTTTAAACACACAAACAATCATGTATTTACGTGGTCAAGTCGGTACGAACTTTTAGCGCGACGGCACCGGCGTAGCGCAATGGCGTGCGTTCTACGAGACCGTTACAATGCTACTGCCATGATACCATGATATAGGCTATATACATTGTCAAGTAGCGTTGTTTTACTGTAGAAGGCTTTAGAACGTCCAATAAGTTTTTATTTTGTGTATTTTTTTTATTGACATATAGAGACAAACCTAAGTATCCAAACTATATTTAACTCAAACGTATTTGCCAAATTAATTAAAAGTGACATACGGCACGATTTAATTGCAAAAAATTCGTGTTAATTATAATTTATTAAATATATATCATATTCATAAAATATAGCATTTTGTTGATTTTAGTCATAAAATTGTGTTGATATTGAAGTCCGATGACATTTATCTGACATTTAAGTTTCACGAAATTCAGAAAAGTCTTATACTTCGCGTGTTTATTTTCATAATATTATAGTAAGGAATAAAGTAAGATTTCAGTTTACTGTGCGTTAAATGTTATTTTGTACTGCCACAACTCATTTAATAACTCTTTAGTATATACCTACCTAGAAATAAAGTAGTTTATATAGGAATTAAAATGTTTATATTGATAACCAAAGCCTTTAACTTTAAGAAAAAGTTTTGTTTATTGAAAACAGTCAGCTAAATAGCATACAATTTAACTTGTGATAAGTAATCTTTGCTACTCATATACATTTACAGCAACAAGGAAATTACAATAGCCTTGTCGGTTATTAAAGGAGAGGAAGAAAGAGCTACGGACGTGAAAAGGAGAGAAGGAAAGTTTCTTCAATACAAAACTGTAATGTAGTGGCTATAGTAGCCATTTCATTCCGATTTTCATTAAGAGTCTGGTACTAGTAGTCACGTTCTCTAGTACTCACGTCGTGGTCTTAATGTCGTGTGAGTGTTGGTTATTACATTAGAACTAATAATAATAAATATAACCATTACTTCGCACTTTGCGGTACTAGTTTTCATCATTAGCTCCGCTGCTTGTTATAACAATTAAGGATATTGAACAGATTAAATATTTTTTATTATTATTTATTTACCAATCTGTAGAACAATGCAATCTTAAAATATATTAATTTACTTTTAAGAGTTTACAAATTGTAATATACCAACCCGCATTGGAGCAGCGTGGTGGATTAGGCTCCGATCCTTCTCCTACATGGAGAAGAGGCCTATGCCCAACAGTGGGATATTACAGGCTGAATCGCGATGGTACTCATTCATATCATTTATTCATCTCATAAATTATAAGGGAGATTTATGTGGGTCGGAAAAAAGCTCTGAAAAGCTCTGATAAAATTGAAAAAAAAGTCTGGTAAAACATGTCTAAGTAATTCGCAATGACTTTATTTTTACTAAGCTTTAGTCTTTAAATAATGTGTGTATTTATGCTACGACCCTTATATTACATGTAGAAAGAGGCATTTGCCCAGTGGTAAGACCTTATAGGCTTCCACCACTTCAGCCTATCACAGTCCACTGTTGGACATAGGCCTCCACAAGTTCGCGCCCGACATTATGACGCGAACTCATGTGTTTTGCCCATAGTCACCACGCTGGGCAGGCGGGTTGGTGACCGCAGGGCTGGCTTTGTCGCACCGAAGACGCTGCTGCCCGTCTTTAGCCTGTGTATTTCAAAACCAGCATGGATGGTTATCCCGCCATCCGTCGGCTTTTTAAGTTCCAAGGTGGTAGTAGAACTGTGTTATCCCTTAGTCGCCTCTTACGACACCCACGGGAAGAGAGGGGGTGGCTACATTCTTTAGTGCCGTAGCCACACAGCACTTATAGGCTTAAATTAATCAATCGTAGGATTTTTTAAAAGTCGTTTTAAACATTTATCCGCACATTGAAAAAAATATTTATCTATAAAAACGTAAAAATGTTATCACGTTACCTTCCAGATATAAAGTATAAATATCATTCCTTTAATATTAAAATTAAGATTATTAAAACTAAGAGATCTCTTTTAGAGATAAGTCCACCGTTGCAAACTAAATTTGTATACAAATAACTGTACAAAATTTTAAGTGCAATAAAGGATATATTATTAAAATACTTTATTTAATTTTAACCATCGCACCGAACGTCCGTTTTACGTTTCTTACTATATATTTTTTAAATAACGAAAATTCTGAAAAAATAATAAAATAGATAAGTAGAACATATTTTCTGAAAATTTTATACATCTATCTTTACGAATGTTCTAACAGCGAGGTGTAGTAGCAATAGATTATTTTAAAATCACATTATAGGTAGGTATACAAAAATAATAAATAATTTTTTTTATAAAAAAATAAAATTTAAACCAAATGTACTGTATCTCTTATTGTATATGTACGTTTTTTATTTCAAAAAACGTGGCAAACAAGCGTAAAGTCAACCTGATGGTAATCGGAAACCATAGCTTGTTGTTGGCTTAGTATGTATTAGTATGTAACTTTTATTACTAAGTACCTGAAACAGAATTTGATACTACGAGAGGCCGTTGGAAGAAAATTATTTGAAACAAGTGCGAGTCGGACTCGACCACGAAGGGTTCCGTACCATTAGCTAGGTAAACTTACACCTTAGGTTTTAATATCGGGCAAAAACCGGCAAAAAAGTAATTTTCGTTGTATGAGCCCCCCAATTTTTTTTTAATTTTGTTATTTATTATTAAAGTACATACACAATTAAGTATTTTGTGAATATTTCAAGTGCCTACCTCTTACCATTTATTGATATCGAGCAAAAATAGGTAATAAATCGCGTTTGTTGTATGGGAGCCCCCCTTAAATATTTATTTTATTTTGTTTTTAGTATTTGTTGATATAGCGGCAACAGAAATACATAATTTGTGAAAATTTCAACTCTCTAGCTATCGCCGTTCTTGAGATACAGCCTGGTGACAGACGGACGGACGGACGGACAGCGAAGTCTTAGTAATAGGGTTCCTTTTTTACCCTTTGGGTACGGAACCCTAAAAATGAAGCTGATTTGTTTCCCGCGGCCTTAAATTACGATTCATTACTTGATATATACCATACATATTTTATGTACAGAGCCATATTAGCTATAATGTTTAATGGAATGACTCAATTCCTAATTGTCTACGATTCAACTCTTGACCTAGAATGGATGTGTATATTATACATACTGTGTGAAATTGATACATTTATTTACTGTCTTTCAATCATAGCAAATACAATTCTGTGTATCAAATTTTGATTATCGTTCCAGATATCGAAGAAAATAGTGATATGAATACACTGCAACATTAGTAATAGTATTAACACCAGCGGTTGCGGTTTCGATTCCTGCTCGAATTATTTTTTATCTGGTTACGGGTGTAGGTCATAGCAATATGGCCTCCTCACAGTGCTGTTTCGATTCATAGACACCTGATAGCGATCGTTACTCATAGTAGAAAATTATACGTTATCCTACTATGAAGTATCGTGGTTGGCGTAGCTCCAGCCATACCTTTGATAGAGAAGAGGCATTCGTCTGAAAGTCGCTTATAGGCTATTTTACTTCATTTCAATCTAGTAAATTCAGGTTTTAGTCATTATAATTATGTTCTTTTTTTTTTCAAAAACGTTTTTTTAAGTTTTTGAAGTGAAACTTCTTAAGGCGCATGAGGGGTAAATTTTGAGCGACCGGTAACGCGGCAGCGTCATGACGGTCAGTACTTGGATCTGATTATGTCTTGTTATTCACCATTCGTCATTGATTATTTACCATTTTTTGTAAGGTATTACGTACCTAATGAGATCCAAGCTCAACTGAACGCTGTTGTACTCCTTCTGTACTTTAAAATAGAATTTAATGTTAGAGCTCTTCCGTTACATACTCAACGAATAAAAACTTTAAAGAAAGCTCGAAACAAATTAAACAAGATTGCACATCCCCTTTACAGCTGTATAGGTATTTTAAAGTTTATTTTATATGTATGTGTAAGTTACTGTCTAATTTAATTAATATCAGGTTCATGTAATAATGAATAAAATATCAGTACAAAACACATTGACCTAGTTGGTTAATTCAGTCCACTGCTGGACATAGGCCTCCCCAAGTTCGTGCCAAACATCCCGGTTTTATGCAATCCTCATCCAGCCAACCGGCAATCATACGTAGATCGTCCAGCGGGCCGGAAGACGGCCCACACGGCTTATTATGACGCGCTTATTAATTGTTTTTAATTTATATATATTGTCTCTTCTTATAATTTTTGCTGTGTTAGTGGTAACGACAAAAAATTCTTTGCATTCCATAATTGGTGTATGTGAATGACGCAAGTAACTTCAGCCCGTACTATTGTCTGGAATTGACAAAACCTTAAGGTTCAAGAACAATTGCCTGCAATGCGTAACACGACGGAAATCAGGTCAATAGATCGAATTTCCTACATTGGGCCCTTTAAATAGCCCCATTGGCTTTATACAATTCGGTAACAAAAAGAATGAAAGGAAAGCATAAAAAAACCTTCTGCCTGATGAATCATAGTTTCAGATAGCATTTTTAAACAGACAAAACAGTTAGATTCAAGTTACATTTTAATTTTTAAAAAACGTGAGTGTCCATTTCTACACGCTTCAGCCTGTAATATCCCACTGTTGGGCATAGGCCTCTTCCCCATGTAGGGGAAGGATCGGAGCTTAATCCACCACGCTGCTCCAATGCGGGTTGGCGGATATATTTCCTACTATGAGTAACGATCGCTATACATGATAAAAACCGGGACCGACGGCTTAACGTGCTCTCCGAGGCACGGTGGGGAGACCCACGAGGACTGCACAAACACCCAGACCACGGCAAACATCTGTATGGCCAATACAAATGTTGTCGTGTGCGGGAATCGAACCCGCAACCGCCCGCGCAACAGCCAATCGCAATCCAGTGCTGTGACCGCTGCGCCAACGCGGCGTCTAATCTACCTAATTCTACATCGTAATAATATAATTGTATATTTTCGATAGAATCCGTACATAGACACACGTTGTCTAATTCTTCGCAAAAATATGTAAATTTACAACTAAACTTTTGATTCTGTTTAAGCTAAACTACCCAAATTCATATATATAGACCCGTATCATTATTTAATTTAACATTTACCAAGCGAAGCTGAGAAAGTCAGAAAACTTCTGTAATGTCATAGAGTAATTAATGATTTCATAAGCTAAAAGGATTACCATTTTGTTTTCATAAATTTTATTTATGTATATTAATAAACAACTTAGGTATTATTCAAAATAGAAAGTTCTTTGATATAATAATTTTATAATAAATTGATGTTATGAATTACTAATTATTTTGATATCTTTGGTTAAGCCTTTTTTGTTTTCTATAATACATTTGTCTGTTATCATATGCGATTAATTATTAGCATAACAGTATTAGTATAACACCTGTGATTGAGGTAACACAGGTTAAAAACCCTTTGTGACATTTTAACTTTCCTAACTAACTTTTCATATTTAATTTTATATTTGTTCGGGTCCTTACCACGTTTATTGTTTCGTTGATATGATGATAATGATCCCTGTCTCCCCGTGATAATGGCGATTGAAACATTGCCGAAATTTAGGGATCTCAACAAAATAATACACGTTTCATATCAATTTAAATATGAAAACTGATCGCGTTAGCCTTAAAACAATATATCTAACTTTTAAATTTATTTGTGTTTATCTCAAACAGTAAATTAATATACAATAAGAATAGCTTTGCATTAAATGAAATCTGCACAATATTCATTGTTGTATTCTAACTCTTCTCCTCAAACTTTAGACAAACAGCTGTGCAAATTAGAGGAGTAAGCAATAAAAAATTGCTTATTTGTTCAATAACTATACGTTACAGTCGCGGTAAGTGTTCTCCATTGTAACGTTTATTTTACCCAGAGTATATTTCTTAAAAATGTGACTAAAATGTTTCTGGAATATTCAGCATTTTAACATATCAAATTTGAACTGTATATTCGTACGTAATTTTGCTATCTCAACATAATAAGTTATTTATATAAAGAGTCTATTATAAATTTTTGTAATGTTAATATTTCTTAGGCAATTAAGCAAAATAACGAAGCAATGTGACTGCTGATTGATGTTACAATTATTACATTATTATAAAAATATTTCAAGAAAGTCTTTGGATATTTGTGATACTAATAGGTATGTACCTAGTTACCTACGTCAAAATGAAAATAAATTCAATAAGTGCTTTTTTTTGGAATTTGTACTTTCTAAAAATCAATATGTTTGTAAAAAACAGTTAGTATGTTGTACTATTTTTGTATACTTAGCAACATACATACGTTCACTATTGTGTCAGGAAACTTGGGTAAAAAAAACAAATAAATCTCTTTAAGTCTACACTTCGGTGCGGAGTTAGCGAAAATATTTACAATTTTTTCTGTATTTGTTTGTGCACTAACAACAACAACATTTTCTAACTACTTTACCTGTTAATACAAGCTATGTTCTTTGAATTCGTTCTCCACGCAGGAGAAAAAAAAAGGAGATAGGACGAAAATGTATAGCTGCAAATAAACCGCGTTTAATTTAACTTGACTTCATGTTTCTATTTCGTTGTACTTTAGTGAATACAAAAAAAAAGATATGACAGACGATGGAAAGGGGAAAAATAAAGCTAAAAAAAAACTAGTTTTTACCTAAGATCTTAATTAATAATTTTTTTTCTTTTTATTTATATGTCATCTACATTTTTAATAAATGTATGATAAGAATGATACTATAGTATAATGATATGATAGTGATGTATTTTTTGTCTCAAGTAGGTCCGTGCTTAAGTTGTGTTATGATGAGTTGATGACCTTTGTATCTACTAATATCACACGAAAAAAATCATTAGGTAAGCACTAAGAAAATAAAACAACTAGAAAAAACAATACTATCCGGAATTAACATAATTAAAATATCAACCCATAGCGAGAAAACATTAACCAATCAATTTAAAAATGGGTAAACCAATATGGGACGCAAGAAATCAATAGGATACTCATTGAACTGACAAGCACTCAATCTAATACTTTAAGCAAACCAACAACTCTATAAAATATGTAATAGGTTAAGGTGCGTCAAACCATATATCACGAAACAGAAATGTCCAAGTTATAATAAGCGGAGAGCTTGATAACTTTCCTACAAGTTGACGACCAAGTTTTTCACGTTGTAATTCTTACTCGACTTAATTATATTACCTCTCGAGTGAGACGTAAAAGTTTTTGACGAAGTAAAAGACGAGCAGAGAATATAATCAAGGTTGCGTTTCTTTGCACTGCTGTTGCATGCTGTAAAGTGTAGTAATGAACTGTTACTATTCATGCTTCGTTTTAACCTTTAAGTATGGACGTGGAGTCTCACAGGCTACTCGATGTTTTCGTTTTCTTAGTTTCACCTAATTTAATAACTCCTCGAGGTTGAGCGGCTCAGTAGCTTTTGTTTTAGTTGTAACACTACCAACGAGGGAGGACGTTTCATATTCCGATGATTATCACGTAAGTAATGACCATCCAAATATTGACCGGAGCCTGTCAGGCTACACGTCCATTTTTGCCATATGATATATTTTATAAGAGCGATTATGTTTGTATCAGATTTTGTAGGACAAAATGTCAAAATAAAGCCGATAGTTCTAAATCAAAACGACCATCTACGAATTCTGTTCAGGGCCCTGCAAGAAGAACTTTTTAACCGACTTCAAAAATGGAAGTACTCAATTCGACCGTATGTATTTTTTTATGTATGCTCGGGGATAACTTCGTCGTTTATGAACCGATTTTGATAAGTCTTTTTTTGTTGGAAAGGAGATATCCTTAGTTTGGTACCATGATAAGGAAACCAGGATCTGATGATGGAATCCAAGAGAAATCGATGGGAACCTTCGAAAATCGTAGTGATGACTAGTGCGTTTGTTAATTTTTTTCGTCTACTTACCTTGTATTACTTGTCGATGTACCTAATTGAAGTCGGTTTTTTTCGTTTGCTTGCAACCACAATTATTGTGCAGGAGATTCATCTTTCTAACAAGAAGTGAGTGAGTTGTTGTTAGCTTCGGATCAGTCTGACAATGGAGAGAGTATTGAAGATTTTTTTTTATATTGGAGTCCGAACTGATACAAAATCATGAAAGTGACAGTGATGAAGACCATGACCAGGACCCAGGGCCTAGGAGAAGAATCGGGTAGTGATAGAGATATGGCGTTGCTATCGTGTCCTAGACTTGAGACATGTGTCTTCAATGTTCTAGATCTTTGTGCACTGACTGTCAATAAATTTACGTTATTAGACTGTTGTCAAAATTTTGTATATTTGTTACATGAAGTAGGTGTTTTGTGTTTTTGGCTTCTTATATATTATATTTTAAGAAAAAGAAACAAATTTTGTTATAGGGATAAGTTTGGCTGTTTTTATTACCTAAAAATGTAACCTAAGTAGATTTAGACTGAAAAGAGCCATAATTTTTGATTTTTAAAATTTCTATAATTCTTAAATAAAAGTTGATGATATAAACACGTTATTTTATTGTTAAATCATATAACTTTAATATTAAATCAGTTTTAAAGCGATCTTATATCAAATTCTCCAAAAATATGTGTTTGTATATAGGAGCCTGTGAGACTACACGTCCACAGTTGTGTTAAGAAAAAATGACGTCCATACTTAAAGGTTAAGATTCTGTTTACGTAATAGTTTATTGAGTTAGTATAAATCTATTTTGCATTGTAATGTATAATATTGTATCTATTAATAATTATCTCGCATATAGAGACCACTAATATGCTAATCTATAAATGTGCGGATATTACAAGATCCGGATATTTTAACAAAATTTTGTTTCATATCTTAACACCGTGCCTAGATAGAAAAGTTTGCGAAGCCGTCATAATTATGTATCTCTGTAGCCAAAACACCTACAGCCCTTACTATTTAAGTATTGAAGTAAAGGCAAGAAATACAAATGCGCGTGTCCTCGCTTTATAAAATATTTTAAAAAACGTAAGACGTCTCCAACACCAGTAGCATCGCAAGCGCGTTACGACTCTACCTCCAGCTCTCCTCTGGCTCTGGCTCCTCTGGCTCCAGCTCTGGTCGTCTCACTCACCACAGGAACACAACTCTGCTTGAATGCAGTTTTATTTAGCCGTGATATTCTGTAAGATCAAGGTACTTCCCTAGTTGGGTTCCTCCAGATTTTGAGCAGGATATTTCCTGCTGTGTCCTACCTTAATGAACTAATTTAAATACAATTAATACAAAATAAATTCCAAATATTTTAAATCTAGTTAAATAGAGATGGAACTCAAAAACAACGTCAGTTTTCAGTGTTGTTACAATCTACCTTTATTGAATAGAATTGTCAAGTATATCGTTCAGAACGACTTTTAGCGGTATGAATGGAATTTACTCTTGGTTTGGAGTGCTACTTGAACTAAAAGGTTAGCTCTCTATTATTCTGTCTTGACAATATTTGAACTTAGCTAAGATAATAAAAAGTAGTCTAACATTACACAAATATAAAATAACAAAATTACTTCTGAAGTTAGTTCACTTTATTTATTTATTGGTATTATGATTAGACATTAGTCTATAAGTTAAAATTTATGGAGAAAGAGGCCTATGGCCAAAAGTGGCATGTTACAAGTTGAATCGTACTAGAATTATAGGTATTTTATTGAAGGTATAGTCTGTTAAAGAATTGCAGATTCTCAAAAGTCATGAATGATAATGATTAACAGCCAAATTAAATCGCTACAGGCAATAATAAAAACACTTTTTTTTCTTTTCTTTTTTTTTTGTGAACAATTGAAACAAAGTTTAGTTCGTACAAAGCGATTTATACAAACGACGGAAAAACAAAACATGTAACAGCTATACGTGTCCGTAGCCTTAATGACATCCTAATGGTCTTTAAATCTATGTGAAACGAATAAAACCCTACAGTTATCTTTTTTGGATTTTTAATTGCATTTTGAAATTTAATTGCGTTATATTTGAAAATTATTTCATAATTTTGAAATATATCTTGGAATACAACAAACATCCTAAAATTCAGATTCATTTTAAAGTAGGACCAACAACCAAATTAAAACAATTCACTAACCAACTGCCCTACCGAAACATTACAAAGTACATCCTTTTGTTATAAACACGCAGTACCAAGATTGAATTTAATTATTCAGCTGTCAGTCGTAAACCTCTTGTATAAATTAAACATCGGTTAAGGGGAAATCTTGATTAGGACACAACTCCATTTTGTCAGATGCTGCGTTTTTGGAACACGAAATATATTACGTCAAATTAAATAAATTGTACAATAGCTGTGAAGTCTAATTTAAATGTTCAAGTAGCAGGTGAATGATGGGAATCTAAGAAAGATGGTAATAGTATGGAGTGGCTTATTTTTAATACCACAAGAACTAAGAACTCGCAGAACATAGAAGAAGATTCAAATATTGGTCACGGAACCGCAGCTTCCGCCTACAGATGTACAGTTTGTTAGTGAAAAGAATTCCACAAGTATATAATTCAGTAGTTATCGTATGTGCATCCATCATTAGATAAGTAGTAATAGCCATTGACATTAACGCAAGTAAAATCAAGGGATTCAGCTGTGTAAAAATTCGTCATACAGTTTCTATGTAAAAAGAGAATGAATAATTAATTACAGTAAAGACACAAATTATTAACAACTATGAATATGGATAATTAAAAGCATACTCACGATTCAGCCTCTAATATCCCACTGTTGGGCATAGACCTCTTCTTCATATAGGAGAAGGATCGGAGCTTAATCCACCACGCTGCTCCAATGCGGGTTGGCGGATATATTCCCTACTATGAGTAACGATCGCTATCAGGTGTACATGATAACAACCGGGACCGACGGCTTAACGTGCTCTCCGAGGCACGGTGGGGTAACCCACAGAATAAAAGCATACTCATTTTATATCAAACAATGGAGAATCCATTGAATCCTGTAGTTGTCATCTTGTTATTTTAATAGTTGCTTGTTCATAACTTGCGTTCTTGACAACTTGAACTTGACGCTCGAAATAATGTTACCTCAATTTTAAGCCTAGGATGTCTTTGGGCAAGAGTATTGCACTGATTTGCTTTTGTAATTATCACTTAGTTCTTAAGAAGATGAATTTGTTTTTTTAATCAGTTTCATTAAATCGGCGGTCCTACTAAATACTACTTTGAAAATTGGTACTTCGCTTTTAAGAGCATTATACTTGAGCTTATGGATCATAGAATAATTATTAATACATATATTCAGTAATTGTGTAAGAGCATTTATCATTAGGCTTAGCAACAACATACCATCTAAATAGTTAATATTAGATATTTCTACAAATGCCATTAGCATGACAGCCGACATAGTGTTATACCCATGGACTTAATACCTACTAACAGGACAGAGCACTCGCAGCTGAAAAACGAGCCGACAGAGATAGTTAGTACGGAGGCCTTGTGTCCCTTTCTAATAGGGTGACATTAAGATTTGGAAACTTGAAAAATCTGACACCAGTATTGACGACTATTATTATATTATTAGATTTATTTATAATGAATAAATAATAAATATTATATTATTATATTTATTATTTGTTTTTCATGTGTGTCAATATACAGATATTTGCACAAGGGATGGATTACAAAATCAATACATATAATAAAAATGTAACAGATCGCTTTCTGTATGAATGGAAATGGAAGATATATAGAAAAAATATTATTGGGACCTTTAGCAACGCAAATAGCACTCAAAACAATGATTGTTAGAATTTTTGTCTGTTTCAGAAATGTGTTTGTCTGTCATCTCAGAAACGGCTTATCCAATTTAGGTGTAGTTTTCACTAATATATTGTGCTAGGCTGCACTTAACATTTAGTGTTTCTTTTATGTCAATCCGTTCATAAATAAAAAGTTATTCCAATTTAAAGAATCACGTCGAACATGTAAATAACCAAACGATGCGCGACGGTGCTTATAATCCAAAATAAACCAAAACATGTATTGAAAAAATGCTGTCCAAAGTCACTATTCCACGCGGACGAAGTCGCGGGCACAGCTAGTAAACAATACAAATAGTACGAGTTATTTATTTATTAATCTTAGACCTTAATGCTATATTTGTTACAGTTGGCAAGTAAATACAGTCCAAATAATGTCATTACAATTATTTTAAATTTAATATTTTATTTTTATTTGAACAACAAATTGTATTTATAACACAAACATTTCTTTAATATCAATAAAAGTGAATAAGGTGACGCATGGTCACCATAGTTGTAGATGGAAATTTGTTTATACGAAAATGAACACTAACACAAGGTGTTAAGCATTATATTCAGTTTTATTACAGTCTTAAACAATGTCCACTGTGATGTTTACGAGAGTTACCGTAAGAAAAAAAAGAATTAGGCAAAATAATAATTTATGTTTTCTTTTTATTTAAGAATAAATTTAAAGAAATTAAATCTAATTATGATTTGCTGACTTACAATTGTTAAAATAACATTAAAATACAATTGTTTCAATGGATTTTTAGGTCAGCCATAATTTTTGATCAGAAACATTTTTATGCTGGCAATATGAAAGAACGAGACACAAGGCCTCCGTTGTGACTATCTCTCTCGGCTCGTTTTTGCATTTGTATAATGCGTAACCGAATATAATACTTAATTCGTTGACTTAGTGTTCATTTTCGTAAATACAAATTTTCAGAGTACTCTGTCCTGTTAGTAGGTATTAAGTCCATGGTTATACCACAATCAATTAATTATGAGTAGTATATAAAAGTAAAGAGATGCAGGTATTTGATGATGATGATGATGATTCAGCCTGTAATATCCCACTGTTGGGCATAGGCCTCTTCCCCATGTAGGAGAAGGATCGGAGCTTAATCCACCACGCTGCTCCAATGCGGGTTGGCGGATATATTCCCTACTGTGAGTAACGATCCCTATCAGGTGTAAATGATAACAACCGGGACCGACGGCTTTACGTGCTCTCCGAGGCACGGTGGGGAGACCCACAGGGACTGCACAAACACCCAGACCACGGCAAACATCTGTATGACCAATACAAATGTTGTCGTGTGCGGGGATCGAACCCGCAACCGCCCGCGCAACAGCCATCGCATTCCAGTGCTGTGACCGCTGCGCCAACGCGGCGTCAGTCAGCAGGTACTTATATTATTTCATTTGATGCTCAAGTTTTTGCATCGTACAACAGTGAGATGTTACAGGCTGAATCGGTCATTATATATTTAGTACAGTCAAATTGTACATTAAAATCGCAAATGGTCTGCTAGTTCTGCTTTTTTCATATGTTGTTAGGATCAGTACCAGTAGTGTAAATCCAGTTTTGCAACTTCGAAAGACCTGTGCTAACTTTGGGGCGCTCGAAAAACCACGAAATTTTGGCACTTTTTTCGGTTTTTTCACTATATCTTGCAAAGTATGCATTTTTAGAGAATACATGTAGGATACATTTTTAAAGTAGTTTAAATTAACTACAATTTGAGCCCAAAACCAGCTCTGTAGGTCAAATAGAAGCCGAGATACAGCTCTTCAAAAGTTGATCGTTTTTTCCAAAAAAGTGAAGTTTACAGTTTTGACCAACTTTGGACCCAAATTTCGGTGGGAAATACTCATCCTACGACGAACGTCGAATCAAAAGAGGTTGTAGTAAATTTAATTACCTTTAATTTAAGCACAAAACGGCGTCTATAGGCCCAATAGTATTGTACAATGTTCAAAAAAACCAAAAGTCGGGAACATAGGCCAGTCAAATTGTACATTAAAATCGAAAATGGTCTGCTAGTTCTGCTTTTTTCATATGTTGTTAAGATCAGTACCAGTAGTGTAAATCCAGTTTTGCAACTTCGAAAGACCTATGCTAACTTTGGGGCGCTCGAAAAACCACGAAATTTTGGCACTGATCCTAACAATATATCAAAAAAGCAGAACTAGCAGACCATTTGCGATTTTAGCCCTTTTTTGTGTACGATTTGACTGGCCTAATTTAGCTTTTACTATATTCGCCCTCCCTGATTTCTGTAATAAGCTCTTTTTAGATTGAAAATCTAAAGCTAGAAATAATATCTTTGTGAAATGTTTTATAGGTGTGCAATAATTATGGTTCAAAAATTTTTTAAAGAAATATTTAATAAAATTCTATTCGCCGATTGATAAAACTAAAAAATTTTATCACTTTTTGTTCTATGCCGATACCAACGTACTAAGTACTGTACTTTTTACTTTGTGTATTTTTCAGTCGTTGCGTGTTTTGCTATTTTACAATAATTTAATTTTAAATCAAAGAGGTCGAATAGTTAGAGCTTAAATATACTAATTGTGTTTGTCGCAAATGAAAAAAACCGACTTCAATTGCATCGACAAGTAATACAACGTAGGTAGACGAAAAAATAAAGTACCTAAATACGCGTTATTAGACATAACTAAAAAAATACTCATCAGATCACGACACAATTTAAAAACAATACATTACAAGCACCAGATTTTGATTAAAAAAAGAATCTTCGAAATCGGTATACCTAGTAAAAAGTTATGAGCTAACACACATAAAAAATATAGTCGAATTGATAACTTCTTCCTTTTTGAAGTGGGTTGAAAAAACTGAGGCCATTGTTTTACAGAATAAATTGTGTGGAAGTAATAGCGTCATTATAACACAAATAAAATAGTAGAGACCTCATAACAGGACACGTGCCATCATATATTATTTTCAAATCATTGCTCGCGGAGACAAAAAAGTTTTACAAAATACTCATTATTATATCAATCGATTATTAACAAAACCTAAGTACTCTAAACCATCCGGGCGCCTTCAAATTTGCCACGCGGCGGCAGCGCGGCTGCAGCACTGCTGCTGCGCGACTTTGTAAATCTATGTAAACAACAACGCGCGGTTGCAGCGCGACAGCAGCGCGGCGGCATCACGGCAACTGAATTTGAAGGCGCCCTAAGTATCAATTAAATTTATTTGGGTTATTAGTTTGTCCCCTGCGATAATTTGAAGTACCTATCTATACTAATATTATAAAGAGGTAAAGTTTATAACTTTGTATATACGGGGTAATCTTCGCAAATACTGATCCGATCATGAAAATTCTTTCACTAACAGAAAGCTACACTATTCAGGAGTGACAAGATAAAAGGAAAAAGATAAAAATATATAAAGATTTTAAATCAGCAGGATTTGAACCTGCGCCCTCTGACGTGCCGTGTCAACAATTCAATCTAATCAAGCATTATTATTTGCCTTAGAAATTAATTGGTGATTTTAAAACATTTATATTTATCTGATTTGCTGAAAATAGTGAGAGTGTATTGGAACATATCAAATTTCACCGTACCCTTCTTATGTGAAATGGATTATAACGCCCAACGAAGTGGGCACGGGTCGGCTAGTATACAATAATTATATTACTCGGTCCCGGTTGCTATCATGTGTACCTGATAGCGATCGTTACTCATATATCCGCCAATTCGCATAGGAGCTGCACTGCACAGTACTTTATGAAAGTATGGAATGGAATATAATACACGGTGCACTGAATACATTTCACACTAAATTGTAAAGCTTGTTTTTCCCTTTTTAGTGGTTATTTGCGCAGATGGGTTTTTCTTTTTTTTATTACAGGCTATAATTTATCATTAATAAATAAGCACCTTACCGGAAACTAAGTTTATTTTCTAAGCAAAGCAATGCAGAGTTCAGATACTTACTGAATTAAGTTTCCGTAGACGTTGGAGCTCGACACTCTCACATACACGTGTGACTCGGGTTCGAATCCTAATCGAGATAGTTATTGTATAATAATATATTTTTAATTTATCCGCCAACCCGCATTGGAGCAGCGTGGTGGATTAAGCTCCGATCCTTCTCCTACATGGAGAAGAGGCCTATGCCCAACAGTGGGATATTACAGGCTGTATCGTGATCGTGATCGTGATCGATATTTTTAATACACAATAATTTTCTTAATTATATACATTTTCTTTTTTGACTTTTTGCATGAATTACAAAATGACAGTTTAAAATAAATTAAAAGTAAAAAACCTTTTTAAAAAACAAGCTTTTATTTGAATGCACTAAAACGAAAAAAATAAATTTTTACTTTAAAACTTTTACTATCTACTTATAAAGTCATTACACATAATCTATATGATAGAAAAGCTTGTCGCGAGATAGTACTCGTATTTCCTTAGTTTGAAAATTTTGGTAGTTAAAATCAATCACATCAATTTATTTAATTTACTTGTTTACAAGCAAATCTTGCGACAAGCTTTTATATCATATATATTATGTGTAATGACTTTATAAGTAGATAGTAAAAGTTTTAAAGTAAAAATTTATTTTTTTCGTTTTAGTGCATTCAAATAAAAGCTTGTTTTTTAAAAAGGTTTTTTACTTTTAATTTATTTTTGACTTTTTAGTCGGTTATCACGTCACTTTATTCGAATTATTCTTAGCAAGCCCTTGCATTTGATACCCATATTGTAGAAGTACACTAAAAATTACCAGTCCGCACTCTAAGATATGCCGCCATATTAGATTTAGAATGACGTCACAAAGGTAACCATGAATTGGCATCTAAATTGAACCTATATACGAAATTTCAGCTCAATTGGTTGAAGATATCTGCTTCAAAATTGAGTTGCAAGATTTCACCTGAACAAACATACATACATACAAACTATGCATTGTCATCCGAATTGAACCTGTATACAAAGTTTCAGCTCAATTGCTCGAAGATATTTGCTTCAAAATTGAGCTGCAAGATTTCACCCGAACAAACATACATACATACAAACTATGCATTGTCATCCAAATTGAACCTGTATACAAAGTTTCAGCTCAATTGCTTGAAGATATTTGCTTCAAAATTGAGTTGCAAGATTTTACCCGAACAAATATACATACATACATAAATACATACAAATCATCCATTGTCATCTAAATTGAACCTGTATACAAAATTTCAGCTCAATCGGTTGAAGATATCTGCTTCAAAATTGAGTTGCAAGATTTCACCCGAACAAACATTCATTAAATTTACATACATACATACATACATACATACATACATACATACATACATACATACATTGCAAGTTAAATAAAAGCTTGTAACAATATACTTTAAGCCGTTTAGGCTGTAATGGAAAACATACAAATCTACATAATTACATACATACATATACTCGAAAAACATTTCCCTCCTTCTGCAGTCGGGTAATTACAGAATTTCCTCAGTAAATATTTTTAATTGTAGATAAAATATTTCAAGTTCTTGCCTGTCTAGTTAATTTATTCCTTCGAGTTTCGAATTTGCGGTCTATGGACCGTATAATGTACAGGATCACTGAAGTGCGAAATAGAACTTTTATTTAAAGCTAGTAAGTATATATTTATTCTAGTCAAAAAGTACTGACCGACTTTACTGTTTCACAAGTTTATTATATTTTATTACTAGGTTTTCAATTTTCCTTTTTTGATAGTTTTTTTTTTTGAACCAATCTATTCAGAACACGGCAGTAACTTTTTATTTGATATTTATAATGTATATTTGTAAAATAATCTAATTTTGCGAAAATCTTGTAAAACATAAATAATACCTAATCTAAAATATGTACAATCTTATACACAACACCTCAGGCGTCTATTTATTCTTACGATAATAGGAAATAAGAATTACATAAGAGTTATGGCTGATTATTGAACATAGACGACGCATCAGCACAGCGCATCAGCGTAGCGGTTACCTGTTCAATCCCCGCACATGGCATACATTTGTATTGACCATACAGATGTTCGCTGTGGTGTGTGTTTCCGGGCGCCCGACACAGGAGTAAATCCTAGTAGGGGCCGTTGAGTGAGGCGTTATTTATTATTTATATATATAAATCAATTACTGTTCATTAGTCTCGCTAAAACTCGAGAATGGCTGGGCCAATTTGACTAATTTTCATCTTGATTTATAGCTATATCTATAATATATATAAAAGCGAAAGGTCACTCACTCATCACGAAATCTCTGAAACTATAACACCTACAAACATGAAATTTGGCAGGTAGATTTCTTATAGGGAGTAGACATCCGCTAAGAACGGGTTTTACGAAATTCCACCCCTAAGGGGGTAAAACGGGGGTTGAAAGTTTGTATGAAAGTCCAATGAAACTTACACCTATAAACTTGAAATTTGGCATGTAGGTTTCTTATAGGGAGTAGACATCCGCTAAGAACGGGTTTTACGAAACTCCACCCCTAAGGGGGTAAGACGGGGGTTGAAAGTTTGTATGAAAGTCCAATGAAACTTACACCTATAAACTTGAAATTTGGCAGGTAGGTTTCTTATAAGGAGTAGACAACCGCTAAGAACGGGTTTTACGAACATCCACCCCTAAGGGGGTAAAACGGGGGTTGGAAGTTTGTATAAAAGTCCTATGTTTTTTTAAGTAAGAGACTTAAAATTTAAAATGTATGCTTTAGAGATGGTGTTGAGGTAGTACAATAATGTATTTTTAGAAATCAACCCCCTTTTGGGGTTAAAACAGGGGATGGGAGTTTGTATGAAAGTTCAATAAAAACTCCACGCGTACGAAGTCGCGGGCGGCCGCTAGTTATATATATAAAAATCAATTGCTGTTCGTTAGTCTCGCTAAAACTCGAGATTGGCTGGGCAAGTTTGGCTAATTTTCATCTTGAAATGTTTGTGGAAGTTCAGGGAAGATTTAAACGGTGAGAAACATAAATAATATGTAACGGAAAATACTAATAAAACCGGCCAAGTGCGAGTCGGACTCGCGCACGAAGGGTTCCGTACCATTGAGTAGGTAATCTATATATTATATAAAAAAGTTACCCACCCATTGACTCATCACGATATCTCTGGAACAATAAGGCCTAGAGACTTGAAATTTGGTAGGAATATTCCTTTCGCCGAGTAGAGGTCAGCTAAGAACGGGTTTTAAGAAATTACACCCACAAGAGGGGGTTATGGGGGTTAATAACATATATGGCAAAACAACGTTTGCACATGGGAAAGGACTGTCCATCCAAAAAGAACTCAGAGCCTCCGAAATGTGTTAACTGCGCAAGGGCCAAAAGGGAATGTGCCGACTGGGTTCACAGCGCTTATAGCATAGAGTGCCCAGAAAGGCAAAAGTGGGACTCCATAGCAAGATCTAGGGTCCAGTATTGCTAAGGTTATCCCTGAGAACAATGTGTCGGCCCAAGGTGGACAAGCGGGCAGGATCTTGTTTAGACAAGCTAAGCTGCAACGCTCAAAGCTTGCTACAGTCGAACTCATCAAAGTAGCTCAGGAGAGGGGAATATCAGTCGCGTTTCTCCAAGAACCATACGTGGGCAGATCAGGCGTGATGAAACAATACCCAGGCACGCATGTGATACAGTGCACCCTGAATCGCCAAAAACCCGTGAAGGCTGCAATCCTGGTTTTCGGCGACTGTCTGGAGGTAATTCACGACCCCCAGATAGTCACCGAAAATGTAGCGGTGGTCTTTGTGAAGGCGAACCGACTGAAGCTGGGATTATTGTCCGTCTACTTTGAGCCAGACCAAGACATGAATCCATATTTAACACAAATAAGGAAAAGGATCCAGAAGGTTCCAACAAATAACTTGCTGGTGGCAGGAGACGTGAATGCCTGGAGTCACTGGTGGGGCAGCAAATCCGAAAACCACCGTGGAGCAGAATATCATGCCTTTGTCACGGAAATGGACCTCCACATCCTAAATATGGGGCAGGTTCCCACCTTCGAGACATATAGAGGCGATAGATTATACAGTAGCTGTGTGGACGTGACACTTTCGAGTCACTCCTTACTTGGCAAAATGGAAAATTGGAGAGTGGAGAGAAGCCTTACAACTTCAGATCACAATGCTATTACCTTTGCACTGCGCTTAGAAAAAGCTTTGGAACCCTTAAGGCCTATCTCAACGCGCATATACAATACAAAGAAAGCAAATTGGTCGGACTTCTCTGCACACTTCAAGTCCTCATTGGCCGAGCACAGCATTACACTAGACAGAATCTCGAATCTCTCGACGTCAGAGGAATTGGAGGAGATGATGAACACCTATACATCTGCTATTCAGGATTCTTGCTTGAGAGCGATCCCAAAAAAGAAGGCGTGGAAAGGTGTAAACAAACCACCTTGGTGGTCGGCTGAACTAGAGCAGTTGAAGAAGGACGTTCTGAGGAAGAAACGTCGAATCCGAAATGCTGCTCCCACCAGGAGGCAATTCACAGTCGATGAGTATATACGGGCAAAAGAAATGTACCAAAAGAGCGCGAACGAAGCGGCCACACAAAACTGGAAAGAGTTTTGCACAACCCAAGACCGCGAGAGCGTTTGGGACGGAATTTACAGAATCATCAGAGGGACCTCGAGGAGACAGGACGATATGCTATTAAGGGACACAAATGGTGAGACACTATCGCCGGAGCAGTCGGCTAACCTCTTAGCAAAGTCGTTCTATCCTGATGATTCAGTGGAAGCCGAAACAGAACAACATAAGATGATAAGAGCGGTTACAGAAGGCATGGCTCCGGAGGATATTCAAGATCTGTCTGACGATGACCCTCCCTTTACAAAACCGGAATTGGAAAAGATTCTGACGAATCTCAGTCCCAAAAAAGCTCCGGGCCCGGATGGGCTTACATCGGACATCTGCACCGCGGCCATCAACTGTGACAGGGACTTATTCTTGGCATTAGCCAATAGATGTCTATCACTGTCGTATTTTCCTAAACAGTGGAAGGTCGCTCACGTGTGCATTCTACGCAAGCCAGGAAAAGATGACTACACCCATCCAAAATCATATAGACCGATCGGCCTATTGTCAATCTTAGGTAAGATAGTAGAAAAGCTCCTGGTGGGTAGACTTCAGTGGCGCTTCTTTCCAACTCTTCACCCAAGCCAGTATGGATTTATGCCACAGCGTGGAACTGAGGACGCGCTCTACGACCTAGTTGAACATATACGAGCAGAAATAAAGTTGAAAAAGGTAGTCCTTCTAATCTCGCTCGATATAGAGGGCGCGTTCGACAATGCATGGTGGCCAGCCCTCAAGAAACGGTTGATAGAAAAACAATGCCCCAGAAACTTGTATGCCTTAGTAGCGTCCTACTTAACGGACAGGAAGGTCAGAATAAACTATGCCAGAGCGACCAGCGAAAAGGGTACATCTAAGGGCTGCGTCCAAGGATCAGTTGGTGGACCGACCTTCTGGAACCTAATCCTGGACCCGCTACTTCAAAAAATGGCAATGTCAGGGATTTATTGTCAAGCATTTGCGGATGATGTGGTCCTTGTGTTCTCCCACCACCAGACTAGCGTATTGCAATCCCAAGCCGACACCATCCTTACTGCCGTTCAAGACTGGGGCACCCTTAATAAGTTGAGCTTTGCACCGCACAAAACCAAGGCGATGCTACTTACAAGAAAGCTCAAATATGACCTCCCCAATATTCATATGTCCGGCACTCGGCTGGGTTTTGTGAACGAAATCAAATTGCTAGGCTTAGTCATAGACTCTAAACTGACCTTTAACGCGCATGTGTCTGCTATATGCAAAAAAGCCGCAGATATATATAAACAACTAGCACGCGCGGTGAGGGTTACATGGGGTCTAAATGGAGAAATAGTGAGGACCATATATATGGCGGTCATAGAGCCTATAGTTCTCTATGCAGCAAGCGCATGGTCTCCAGCAGCCGAAAAACTGATGACTATAAGACAGTTAGGCTCGCTTCAGAGAGGTTTCGCCATAAAGTTATGCAAAGCGTACAGAACTGTATCTCTGTCATCGGCCTTGATCCTCTCGGGTCTATTACCCCTTGATCTTCGAGTCCAGGAAGCTGCTACCCTATTTAAGATAAAAAAAGGGCACTGCGTGGACTTCATTCCACCAGGAAAAGAAATGGAGCGCAGGGTGGGATATCTACAAAATCCCCATCCATCTCTACTCATAACAACCGAGTATGAGTGCTTGGAGAGCTTAGACAATCAAACCCTTAAAGATCACCGAATAGTCGGTCCCCTTATATTCACAGACGGAAGTAAGATAGAAGGAAAAGTCAGAGCTGCCCTAACATGGTGGGAGGGAGATAGGGAGTCCGGGCATTCCACATTTCAGCTTGAGCCTCATAACACTGTTTTTCAATCAGAAATGTATGCACTCTACAGAGCGGTCAGTATGGCAAAGCGGTCGAACTGGGCCTCGATCAACATCCTAAGCGATTCAAGATCCTCGCTTGACTTATTGAGGAGCCCATCGGTGACCCACCATCTCGCTCTCGATATGAAACAATGCATACGCGATATTCAAGAGGATGGCAGGACTGTGAGGTTCTTCTGGCTTAGAGCCCACGCAGGAACACCGGGCAACGAACGAGCGGACGAACTAGCCAAGAAGGCAGCACTAACGGAAAAGTCGACCTCCGACTACGATCAAGTTCCAATATCGTACGTTAGAAGGCGGATACGTGAGGAGACGGTGAGGAGATGGCAGCAGCGCTATGAGTCATCTGTGGCCGGCTCGGTCACGAAGGTGTTTTTACCGTGCGTAAAAACTGCCAGGGTTATAATAAAAAATATGACACTAACACCAGTCGATGTCCAAATTCTGACCGGTCACGGTGGCTTCGCTGCGTACCTGCATCGTTTCAAACTTAAAAGCAGTCCCTCATGTTTATGCGACTCGGGGTGCGAGGAAACGGTGATCCACATTCTTTTGGAATGTCCACGGTTTGGCCGAAGAAGACTAGAGCTGGAAACCCAGCTACAGATAAAACTAGACCAATCTTCTCTCCACACCATCTTGGAGAAAGAGGCCACAAGATCGCCTTTCCTCCAATTCGCGAGAACGGTCGCTCAAATGGCTGCCAAGGCAAATGGTTCGGTCGCCGCGCTAACTACAACCCACACAACACAGCCCACACAAACCACTCACACAACTGCAATACAAAACACAGTCGTTCTCGCAACACACATCCAGACACACAACACACAGATACAAACAGATCAAGCCATGTCCAACAAGCCACTCAGAGGGATAGCTCAACAGCTCCGCGGATGTCTCTTGGCCGCACTTTTTTGGGCCGAATAACGAGAGCCATGCCTTCCTCGCTGCAAAAGCTGTTCAGGAATAGAGCCAACCAAAACGCACCTCCGCAACCGACCCACAGCAGGATGACACAATCCTCGCTTAGCGAAGGGAACGGGAGCGGAGAAGTGGGAATTAAGAACAGATGCGTGGCTCTATTCATGGACAGTGAAGTAGAGATAATGGGAATATTGTAAAGGAAAAAAAAAAAAAAAAAAAAAAAAAAAAAAACCGTCAGCGTCGGACCACGCCCTAGTCTTACTACGCAGTCACAGGACTGTCGATCTGTAGTTCTAATGTAAAATCGCCTCCGGTAGTGATAATTAAAGCATGCATGTTTAACAAAAGGCATGGGCACTTTGAGCCCATGGATGTTTAATTAAATAAAAAAAAAAAAAAAAAAAAAAAAAAAAAAAAAAAAAAAAAAAAAAAAAAAAAAAAAAAAAAAAACAACGTTTGCGGGGTCAGCTAGTATAATATATTTAAATATATGTATTATATAAATATCGAGCAAAAATAGGTAAAAAATTGCGTTTTTTGTATGGGAGCCCCCCTTAAATATTTATTTTATTTTATTTTTAGTATTTGTTGTTATAGCGGCAACAGAAATACATAATTTGTCAAAATTTCAACTGTCTAGCTATAGCCGTTCTCGAGATACAGCCTGGTGACAGACGGACGGACGGACGGACAGCGAAGTCTTAGTAATAGGGTTCCGTTTTTACCCTTTGGGTACGGAACCCTAAAAACGACGATTTAAGTGTTTTGTGTATATTTTTCACAAATATACGTAGGTGATACGAAGTTCACTGGGCCATCTAGTTAATTATAAAAAGACAAATAAGAGAGAAAAAAAACATAATAAAACAAACTAAGAACAGCGAATCGTTGTTAATTTTGGCAGAAGAGACAAAATCTGATTTGCGGTCAGTAGCTTCAGGCACGGTTTCTAGAACAGCTTGTGTCTAATTTGCATAAAATAGCGCTAGATTTGCATACGCATATTTAAATAATCTGAAGGCATTGAATCGCTACTATTGATAACCCAAAATAAAGTTGGCCCGGTACGCGGTTGTATTCAGCAACATTTTAGGTTTATTTAATTACAACATCTGTACCTTCAATATTTTTGAAGTTTACTCCTTCAGAAACGATGTGGCATGAATAATATGGCGTGTGAAATTGTGTGATGTTTCATTGTTTATGAAACAAGTGTGAACACTGACCTGCCCTGTGAGTGACTTTTTACTATGCACGTTGCACGGTAAAAAGTAATGAAAAGAAGAACAAATAGATTTTTATTGGTCTGCCAATGTAGACCGAAAGATAACTTTCATATACTTAATCATTACCTTTGGATAACTAGAGGAAGGAGAAGGCAATGTCCAGCTTCCATAGACTTACATTTTTTATTTGACTACTCCGAAAAACTATAAAATGTATTATTAACAATACTAATAATAACAGATGTAAATCAAAAAATCCCTAATTTTTACTCCATTAACTATTACTCTGTTAACTAGTGAGTTAAATTATAAGTTATACATAACTTTCGCCAAGGGACGTTCCCCTAACGAATCACTAAATACACTTGATTTAGCTAAATCAGAATTTCTTGGTAACTAAGTTTACCTTTTGCAAGTCAATTAAGTCCTTTTGATCGGCGTTTGATAAATCTGTTACCATACATATAAACTCGGGAACCAATTTGAAATGTTTTTTTTTTGTACGCCCTAGAAATTAAATTTATTATTATTTATTAATGTTTTCAAATATTTGTACAATAAAAAAATCCAATGCAAAATAAAATCGCAAATGAAAACATTTTCTTACTTACATAAAAAAACAAAAAAACTTTTACAGACAATTTATTTACCGCTAATAAAGCCACTTGAATACATTAAGACAATAATTGTGTTTGCTTGCAAACGACAAAAATAATTGTGTTTGCTAGCAAACGAAACAAACCGACTTCAATTACATCGACAAGTAATACAACATAAGTAGACGAAAAAAAAAATAACAAACACACATTCGCCATTACGATTTTCAAAGGTTTAATCAATTTCTTTGGGACGCCATCATCAGATCCTGGTTTTCTTATCATGGTACCACCCTTGGGATATCTGCTTTCCAACAAAAAGGAATCATCAAAATCGGTTAATAAACGACCAAGTTATCCGCGAACATATGTAAAAAATTATATAATTATATACGGTCGAATTGAGTAACCTCCAGATTTTTTTAAGTCGGTTAAAAACCGACTTCATTTACATCACGTTCTGCGTTTTCATCTACGCTGTACTACAAATAGTACAACGTAGGTGGACGAAAAAAATATTCAAGTAAATCAATGTCTCAATAAAATTTAAATGAGACATCAAAACAAGCATCAGATTTCGATTCAAATAAGAATAATCAAAATTGGTCCACCCAGTCGAAAGTTCTGAGGTAACATAATATAATTATAAAAAAAATACAATCGAATGGATAACCTCCTGTTTTTTTTGGATTTCGGTTAAATATTAATGGGGATGATTTAATTATTATATAAAGTGATAATAATTTTGCATACAATTTCGAGAATATTTTAACCCAATGAAGTGATAAGAACACATATTGCTCAACTTTTCACCTGACAAAATAAATACACAATTATAAAAAAGGTTTAATTTCTTTTCGATTGTAAAAACACACACAAAGACATATATATATATACATAATATGCAAATTAATGTCAGTTTAAGCTAATTCGTATGGTGAAAGCGTATATTTCTGGTCTGTCTGGAAGATATCACTATTTTAGCGATAGAACTGATTTTACAGATATAGTATTAGTACATATGTATTAAATAGACCTGCCTAAGGAGAGAATGTTCGTGTTCTCCAATGCGAGCGCCAATTGCAGTTGCAAATGAACAGGGCTCGGACATAAATGTGGCAAATGGTTGAGTGTTCTGAACTTGTGCTCATCAGGCGTTGAATCGAATGAAATAGTCATTTAATTTAGGATCTTAGGCATCACGTTTAGGGCATGTGACTTAGAGTATCGAAGGTAATTAATAAATTGCATTTTTGTATAGAATATAGTGTTTAATTTAGTATTGCGGGTTTATCAACAAAATAGTTTATCAGGAGGCTTATTCCCAGTAGTAGGACGTTTATAGACTGATCTTTGACTTATTCACAGTTTGTCAATATACATAAATTATATGCAAATATTCTGGCTTATTCACTTATAATTTAAAATTGTAATAAAAACAATACTACACACGGTAAAGTCATTTTCACATAAAAGACACACTAACATTAAGGATTGAATTTGTTTGTTTCAGCGAGTTGTTGTCAAGAATTGCTATTGTTTGTTTATATAGGATGGTTATGAAACTAATAAAGCTACAATATGACTCCTAGAAGAAGAACAGTAAACAAGATATGAAAATATTTTAAAATATGTTGTGTGCTACCGAGTGTTATTTCGAATGATTTCTAACTATTTTACGAGTATATTGCTCAACAAGCATGGTCGTACAAACCTAATTAATTCAAATTTAAGTAAAATATGTATATTCATATCTATGTATATTGTAAACATACTCACGCGGTTGTTTTTTTTTTCTAATTGATTGTCCTTGGAAATCAAAAAGGCATCAGAAACTTCCTTCTACGGACCGTATGAAGAGTGAAGAGATCTTATATATTTAATCAATCACCCTTGACTAAATGAATAATATTATATATGCAAGGTGCCAACAAGTACATAAAAATATTTATGTACCAGGGCATCATAAGCGTTAAAGCACGCTAGATAATAGAATAACATAAACTCGTCGTAAAACAAAGTTAACATATGAATCTACCGCGCTCTAATGGATGGTGCTGTACGTTTTTACTGCACAATGCATTATCATACTCATACATACTTTGTTATTCTAGTGTCTCGTAATGTTTAATGGTATTTAGTCATGTTCTTGCAACTATGAAAGAACATTAACAAAACTTTATGTTTTCGTTCTGTTTCTGACCTAAATTTATGTAGTAATTAGAATATTCATATGTACTTATATTTATTTTAAGCACTATTTAAACGACTACCTGGATGCTTGTAAGAATATCTTGTTCAATATTGGTATCAGCCCAGTCCCGTTTAGGATAATTACATTACAGACGATCTCAGCCAAATATTACTGCTTTTATTATAATTCTTACGTTCTTGTGTCAAATGTACAGAGCTCGTGCAGATGCGGTTTACATTGACAGCGGAGATAGGTACGGTAACTTGTTCTGATGTTGTCCTAATTGTACCGTCGCCGACTCTACCCCAATTCCTCCCAGGAGCTCTGGCCATCTTACTGTTGTGGTGAAAACAACACAACACTACTTGAAAGCAGTATTAATTAGCCGTGATTTTCTATAAGGTTGAGGTACTTCCCCAGTGTGATTGCTCCAGATTTTGAGCAGGATATTTCGCTATAGACTATAGGCTATACCTATTACTACTAGTACTGTAGTACTTGTTTCCAATTTTTTCGACCCTAGTAATTAAAAAGATATCGGATTTAAGGTTAATACAGAGATCAATAAGCACACAGACACACGCGCTTTAGTTTATACATACATTTACCCACACTAGGTAATAAAAATAGAAAAATAGGTTAATAAAAATACACTACAAAATAAATTAGCAAACCTATTTTGTAGTCTTTGTTTATATTAAAGTTTTATGATTGCAATCTTTAGATTAGCGTCATTAAAAATAAAATAAAAAGTTTTATTATTTCTAAGTCGTAATATACATTGTGGTTGAGTCTTCCCAGTGAGTAGTCGAAAACACTGGTTGAGGTCATTAATAGTAATAACACATTTACTCTTAAAATATCACAGAAATGTAACAGGTTACCTATATAAAAAGAAAAACATTGCTATTTAGATTTTCGATCTGTCTGGCTGAAAGCTGGAACGCAAGCTACCATTTTCAGGAAATAAGACCAAAGCTAATTTCCTACTGAGCAGTAGCATGCGGTGCTGGCCATTAAGTTTAAAATTTCGTACGTAAAATATTGTACAAATAGTTCACATATACATTGGTTAATTAAAAGTGCATACAAAGAATATAGGTATACTCAGTCATATACCTATATGTTTCAGTGTCCATTAAAGAAACCTGTAAATTTTTGAAGTGAAACTTCTTTAGAATTGTTGTGATTTTAAACCGGATGCAACGGAAAAACGACAGGGAAGGGCGCGCTGCGCTGCACGCCGCTAATTTGAAATTAGTTTTTTTTTTAATTAGTTTGCCAAAGAAGTTTCACTTCTATCGTGTGTGAATCGCACACACACCTTTTTTTGTCTGTGTTGACTTCAAAATAAGTAGTTTATAACATCTCACATTTATAAAAATATTAATTGCGTTCTGACTGGTTAAAAAAGAATAACCATAAATGTATAAAACTTTCAAAAGTGTGTTGGTGTACAAAATCCAGTATGAAAGAAACATCGTAGTCTTTTACATAAACGTTGAGTAATTAAGGATGTTAAAGGAAGCATATGCATGTACTTTGATATCAAAAAGTGCAACAATTAGGTACATGATAATAAAACAACAGATGGAAAGATCACTGTGGCTTAAAGTACTAACTAGGAATGTTAATTGAGACACGTGCAGGATACACAAATAAAGATAGAGAAAAAAGACAAACAAATATACGACAGAATAAACATAAAATAGCGGTCAAAGAGTAGGTAGTCGTTTCATAAATTCGCTCACAAACTTGCGGTTTCAAGCTCAAACACGGGACAGAATGATATCTCGCTATCAATGCACCATTTTACGCTACATATAACCCGAAAATAAAAATATAACTTGAAATGTTTTATTTTACTTTTATATATTTAAACTCAAATATTTTACTGTTATACATCTCTCTCCCTTTGAACTTTAACTTTTTGCTTAAAAATGTTTGTATATATATTGTAACTTAAATGTATACTTCATTATTTTACTCCCAGATTTTCTCGAATTTTTCCTTTTGTTCGTGAGCTAGATTGTGCTTTGGTTACATAACAATCCTTAGCTACAAAGAGAGAAATTAAAGCAGTTGGATCATTTATTTCACAGCTTGTTAGGTTTATTTTTATTGTATACTAGCTGACCAGTGCGAACTTCGTACCGCCTAACAGTCGATTATTTAATTTTTTATTTTTTTTTTAATACACACTTATACTTTATGGTATGGTATTAAAGTTTAAATTGACTTTTAAGTATATATTATTACGAATCTTTTGTATGGGAATATAGAAAATTGTTGTTTTTAGACTTTTTCAGGGAAATTTTTATTCTTTTCTCTCCATAATGACTATCCTCGTACTTCAAGGAATATTATAAAAAAAGAATTAGCGAAATCGGTTCAGCCGCTCTCGAGATTTGCGCTTAGCAACACATTCAGCGATTCATTTTTATATATATAGAGATTTATTACGATTGTCTAGAAATAAATGAACAATTTGACCTGTTATTGGATATCTTTGAACTCGCAGATCAGTTCGAGGTTTAAACAATATCAAGTTGCTAGGTTTCTTTACTTGACGTGAAATTTAAAACCTGCAAGTTTTAGAAGAAATTTTAGTTGCATATACGGTTATTTTTCAAATAAAAGGAATAATTGCTTTACATTTGCCTTAGAAAGAACATCAGACAGAATTACAGTTCTACATAATTATGATAATATAATATATATGTAAAATATTTACAAAGCCCCTTTTAAGGCTTATACACATTTTCTGAGTTAGATATTATATAAAACACAATTACACTTATTCTAATATTTTATATAATACATTTAATTCTAATATTTTTAGTAAGATTAACTCAAAATTAATTTGCCAGCTGTCAGTCACGAATTGATAATACTGATAATATTTGAGTAGATGAAAAAAATATAACAAGGAATAAGATAACAAAAAGAACAGATTATACCATAATATTATTCAGATGATACAATCGAAATCTTTCAATAAAGTTCAGACATACGCCTCGCTTGTAAATATTTTAGGATATCTCTTAAAGTAGGTTAGTGTGGCAGTAAAAAAAATCGGCAGTCGTAATTTCGTTTTATTTTTGAGAACGGTACAAATATGGGACTTAAGCGATTCTTCATAATGTGGCTCTTTCTAAACTTTTAAGATACATAGATTGTTGAAATACTTCTAATCTACCACAGCACATACAGTACATCGTAATTAAACATTAGTAAAAAAATAATTGTGTTTGTTTTCAAGCAAAGAAAAAATCTACTTCAATTTATATCGATAAAAATAACGACAAATACAATTCATTCATTCATTCATTAACCCTGTAACATCAGCAAAGAAGGCCTCTTTCTCCATATAGGACAAAGATTGGAGCTTAATCCACCACGATACTCCTCTGCAGGTTGGCGGATACTGCGACTAAGACAATTACAAAAAAATTAACACAATTTAAAAATTCTTCACTCGCTTATAACTCAGGGCAACAATATACGCCTTTTCCCATTTCGTGTCCAAGTCTGTGTTTTATATACGACTGGTGATAACTTATCTCGTAGAATGTGTTTGAGTTAAGATCAACAATAACTTTCATAACAGAACATGTGTTGTGAACGGCGCGGTGGATAGTAATATTCCGTTCTTTGTCTCTTTCCGGTTGGACAGTTGACTTAAGTAGAATTGCAGCATATGACTGTGATGCATAATACCTACAGAGAAAACCATGCAAAGTTTTACCATCTGGAATAAACTGTACGATTCAGAGTCACAAAGAAATGAAATATAAATTAAGTGCAGAAAAATATTCTTACAAAAAATTTACAACCCAGTCATAGGGCTTGGTATGGTGGTAAAAAAATGAAAAACCTTTAATTTCATACATAGCGCATGAAGTTCAATAATTCAAGTTTAATAAGAAAATAAAATATTATTTGTTCTTTCAATATTTCTGTCACTATAAGTGGACAGTTTAGTGTATAACTTTATAATTGGGTATTTGACTGGTATTTTTTTATTTATTTAAAATAATGTTTTTAAATATTAAAACACAACGCCATTTATCATTTTTAAATATCTTAACTAATCTCGGAATTATAAGCTATTTTACGGTGACTATATCTGTCTCTTTCTAAAACGAAATTTATTATGTAGCTTGTATGGAACTGGTGAATTGTGACATCACAATTCTCTCACGCTCTCTCTGTCTAACAGGAAACTTTAAAGTTTTATAACTCATATGTTTCTGGACCGATTTATTTTCTTTTTTTACAAATGTTATTCTTACATGTTACATTTTCGATTACAAATAATAAATATCAACACCCTGACTACAGTCAAATACCCAATTGTAAAAACTTTACAGAATTATATTATCACTAGCTTCTGCGCGCGACTTCGTCGGCGTGGACTCCACTCCTATTGGTCTTAGCGTGATGATACATAGCCTATAGCCTTCCTCGATTAATGGGCTATCTAACAGTGAAAGAATTTTTCAAATCGGCCCAGTAGTTCCAGAGATTACCGCGTTCAAACAAACAAACAAACAAACAAACAAACAAACAAACTCTTCAGCTTTATATATTAGTATAGATCTACCTTCAAAAACTTGATGTTCAATTGCTTATTCCTTAATTATGAACCATTTTACGTACTATTTTATTTCAAAAGAAAAATGAAATAAGAACAGGAAATTAATTGAGTAAAAGAATCACAAGATTTGAATCAAGTGATCAGTCACTTTTGCTGTTCCAATATATTTTTTTCAATTTATGGTTGAAGCTAAATTTATATTATTTTAAGGTTAATTATATTCGAACAAAAATAAACTTGGCTTGTAAATTAATTTAGAAGTTAATATTATCGTTAGTTTACTTTGCTCTCGTTATTATAATTTTCATAGTCTAGTATGTACTCGTATTTTCATTTTACGTACTTTGCAAAGGTTTACACTGACTAAAATATTTTCAAACTATCAGTATCAAAACAACTGTTCTTAATAATTAAAAGTTATAAGTGCAAATCTATATGTAAAAAATATATCATCGGAATGGATATTAAGTGGTTATAAATATTTAAAGTAGTATCAAATATTTAAGTGTTTTTTTTTTTCGTTTATTATAAACACAAACACAATTATTATTATAAACGATAAATTACGTAGGTATACTAATACGCACTCGCCTCATTACAGTAAATTTGAAAAAGGCAGATAAAAATACAGTTAATAAAAATATAAAAAAGTTAATGAGCTTAATAAACATTCACGGGCAATGAGCCCTATTACAATCATTTCAACAAAGCAAATATTCAGGAAGCGTCAAGTTTGAATATCAAAGACTTTAACGTCGTTTGCGAGATGGCACTTTGAATTGAAGTTTCTTCTTTCAATGGACGAATTTCAATCGAATCAATTCACCGTTTTCCATACAATGTACAATATGCACATAATATTTAGGTACGTATACATATAGGTACAATTTTAAAAGAGTTGAGCTTTATTATTATTTTATATTTAATACTTTATTGCATAAATATTATAACTTAGAATAAAAGTGCATTGGCGGCCTTATCATCCATGGTGTCATCTTACAGACAACCTCCTTATGGAGGGAGGTATAGAGAAAATATTGATAAAATGAACAATAAAGTATGAAAAGTAATTACTTAAACTTACATATTATATTGAGTACTGATAAAGTAAATTAAATTCATATAACTGAACATACGTGCAAAAAATATAATTATAATAAAATAATACATAGGTACATATAAATAATTAAACATTTGGGATAAATATTGCATTTTGGTTCGTCGCTTAAAAAGTTAAATCGACTGCGCTTGACGTACCTATATCCCGCGGAAGGAAGGAAGGAAAGAAAAGGGTAGAATAGAGGAAGGGTAGAAGATGTAGATTACATCCGTCTTTTATTTTAAGCCATTTCAGCTGTACTCCATAATCGTATAATCTTTTACGAAAATTATTCGAAATCGGGATATTTACCATGTTTATTATTATCGCTTTGCGGAGCTCGATATTTCGACATTGACTGCGAATGTCTTGATCACGAGATTGAGCTACGCAAAGCGAAAATAATAAACATGGTAAATATCCCGTTTTTGAATAATTTTCGTAATAGAAGTAACCATGTTAATCTAAAATCGTATAATCTTTATCTGCTAAGCAGTTTTGACGACGCCTTGTCGCTGTGGTTACAGTCTCTCAGTCGCTCTGATGATGACGTATTATTAAGAATAACTCAAAAACTACACCTCAGATCCCGATAAAATTGGGCTATTGATAAGCACTAGATTTCGATTACAATAATTGTGTTTGCTAACAAACGAAAAAACCGACTTCAAATTACATCGACAAGTAATACAACGTAAGTATGTAGACGCAAAAAATTAACAAACACACTAGTTGTCACTACGGTTTTCGAGGGTTTTTCTCAATTTCTCTGGGATTCCATCATTAGATCCTGGTTTCCTTATCATGGTACCCAAGTTGGAAT
Source organism: Melitaea athalia (assembly GCA_905220545.2). Lineage (NCBI taxonomy): Eukaryota > Metazoa > Arthropoda > Insecta > Lepidoptera > Nymphalidae > Melitaea > Melitaea athalia. The sequence continues at coordinate 18,589,975 of HG992182.1, forward strand.
ATCTCCTTTTCAACAAAAAAAGAATTATCAAAATCGGTTCATAAACGATGAAGTTATCCCCGAACATACATTTAAAAAGAAATATACGGTTAAATTGAGTAACCTCCTCCTTTTTTGAAGTCGGTTAAAAAAGGAATTAGGGGAGAGCGGGGCTGAAAGTGCCGATTTTGACAAATCTTTATATAATGCGGATAAAACAAGTACTATGTCTGAAAGTAGTGGTCCATCCTAAGCCAAATTTAGTGTACATTACGAATTTACCAACAGAGTTTGCAAATTTCTAATAGTTTTTAAGAAAAATTGATTTTTTTACATAGCGGCGGCAAGGCACTACCAACCCCGCTTTGGGGCAAGTTGTGCCGTAGCTGAGGTTGGTTGTGCCGTTAAAAATGCTTCGTGTTTTACATGAATAAAAATTAATGTAGAATTTAAAAGACATCAATTTTATAATAATATGTTTATTCATTATACTTTTGACTGTAAATTAAAAAGTTTTTATAATTTAGTTGTTTGTAATATATTTTATTGACGACTCGTTGGCGCAACGGTGACAGCACTGGTTTATGGCTGTTGTGCTGGCGGTTTCGGGTTCGATCCCAGCACATGACAAACATTTGTATCGGCGATTCAGATGTTTGCTGTGGTCTGTGTGTTTGTGCAGTCCTTGTGGGTCTCCCCACCGTGCCTCGGAGGGCACGTTAAGCCGTCGGTCCCGGTTGTTATCATGTACACCTGATAGCGATCGTTACTCATAGTAGGGAATATATCCACCAACCCGCATTGGAGCATAGTGGTGGATTAAGCTCTGATCCTTCTCCTACATGGGGAAGGAGGCCTATGCCCAGCAGTGGGATAATACAGGCTGAAGCGATGCAACGCGATGCGAATATATTGTATTAATAGTATAATAATAAACTCATCACTTCAGCCTATCGCAGTCCACTGCTGGACATAGGCCTCCACAAGTTCCCCATAGGTGTCCCCAAGTTGCCTATAGCCACCACGCTGGGCAGGCGAGTTGGTGACCGCATAGCTGGCTTTGTCGCACCAAAGAAGCTGCTGCCCGTCTTCGGCCTGTGTATTTCCAAGCCATTAAGTTGTATGGTTATCCCGCCATCGGTCGGCTTTATAATTTCCAATGTGGTAGTGGAACTTTGTTATCACGAGAAGAGAGGGGGTGGCTATATTATTTACTGCCGTAGCCACACAACATATGATACAGTACCATTATTGTTCATAATCAAAACTCTCTTAGTCAATTTTTTTGTTTGTTTACGTTTTCCCTTCCCTTTTCCCTTTACCTTCTTTGTCACTTTCTTTCTTCTTCTTTTTAGTAGCCTGTTCTTTAGCCAAAGCATTTTTCCCTGGAGTGTCCGTAAGAACAGCTGTCTTTATTTTACGTCCTTCATTATGTCCAATGAATTGGAGAGGTGCTTTAGATAGTGGTTTTATTAGCTCTGATGCGAAAATTCCTGTATCTTTATCTCCTGTGTTGTTATTAGCTGATTTAGGGATCTGCAGCAAGTGATAGGCTTCTGCGAGCACTGACGTGTCTTTTGTAGTTGATTACCTGATGGTTCACTTGTATAGTCAACACTGCAGTCGCTTCGCCCAGATACTTGCTTTAGTATGGATTGAGTAGTCTCAATCTCATCATTACTGCCCACATAGTTTGACTCATCAAGATATTCAGGAGAAAATAAACAATATTGAAATAATAAAGGCTGCTTAGGGGTTGGTTGTGCCGCGGCACAATCAGCCCCACATGAACGGCACATTTTACCCCGTTTTTGAGAGTGTGCTATTTTGTATCTTATATAAAAATCACTCTGCCCAAAGCATTAATATTATGCTTCAGAATAAACTAGGATAAATAACAAATATTTTACTAAAACTCTCATTTTGAAAGCACCAAAAATGCTAGTTTACGACCAAAAAGTATCGAAACGAAAATATTTACTTTTGTGGCCCTGGAGGACCATCACATGCACTGCCACTAGGTCCGCGTCGCTGACAAAATTAAAATGGCAGCCGCGAGTGTCCGACTGTTAGGCATTACGCGACACACTACGATCGTAAATCTATCTCTTTCTGTTTTTAAGATATTCGCGTCGGCACAACTTACCCCCGGCACTTCCAGCCCCGCTCTCCCCTATCAACCTAAAGAAGTTATGAGATCAGACGTAGAAAATAGTCGCATTGAGAGCCTACTCCTTTTTTAGGAAGCAGTTAAGAAAGACTTACTCCCAGTCGTGAAACTAATCTATACTATAAAGCTGAAGAGTTTGTTTGTTTGTTTGTTTGTTTGTTTGTTTGAACGCGCTAATCTCAGGATCTACTGGTCCGATTTGAAAAATTCTTTCAGTGTTAGATAGCCCATTTATCGAGGAAGGCTATAGGCTATATATCATCACGCTAAGACCAACAGGAGTGGAGTCCACGCCGACGAAGTCGCGCGCAGAAGCTAGTATTATATATAATACTCTAACAGTTCGAAGTAGAACTTTCACACTACTGCACCAAAACTTTGATAAATTGTATTGTCGATTAAGAACGAATTCGTAAAAACAAAATCTTACACTTTTTAATGTAAGATGTGTTATATAGAATAGAGAAAATTTCTTGTCAGTTTCGAAATATAATTTATATTTATTTTAAAGGTTTATCAAAAACTGGTTATTTTCAACCGCTAAAATTTATAGTGAATAAGTTCTATATAAAATAACACTAAACGTTACAAATAAACTTGTTTTACGTAGTTTCGTAGAATCAACCACTACAATGAAAATCCTCGTTTGCGGTTGTATTATAAAATTTAATAATGTAAAGCATTTTCCATGTGCACCGCAAATAGTTATGAAAACAACTCTTTCTGTTTACTTTATGCGTTACCAAAATACGCATTAAAATTAGCTATTACAGTGGAATCTATAAACATTTATTGTTTTTACCGTATTTCTGTTGTATGTTGTTGTTACAAAAAGTCTCCTTTAAATATAACGAACAAACTCTAAGTCTAGTGAGGTAGAACACGGAATAAAATTTCTTTCAATGACTGGAAAAGTTCATCAACCATAAAGAAGATGTATGATACTGCTCAAAACGCATTTGTGTTCTGGTGATGAAATTTCGACCATTGGGTGACCACTAGTATTAATTAGTCACTCATTAAAATTACTACTTGTACAGTTTCCAATAATGTTAGCAATAACTTCGTATATATGAAATCAATGGCACTTAATTAATTATAATTTCTTACTTTTGTTAGGTACTCTTGTTTATTTTATTTTTTCGATTCTTTATTTTTTGTCCTTCATCCAACTACTTTGGTAGATTGTCCTCGTGATGGAAGTGTTGTAATCATCCTAATTGTTCGCGCTATTTCAGGCGCTTTTCCTTATTTCGTTTCCATGGGGATAAACATTTGCGTTGTACAATTCTCTCTTTATGATAATGAAATTTTAGAAAAAATCGTAATATGTATAAGAGCGTTTTATTGTTTCTAAGAATGAATATGTGGAAGGAATTCACGATGATTATTATTATTGTTTACTAATTCTTGAGTTTCGAATAAATTCATGATTTATAAAATAAACTTTAGTTACGTTGCAGAAAAACAAATAACTCGGACATAAAAGGCATACTAAATTAATGCTTGAAATATTTCAAATTAATATAAATAGAGAAAAAAATGTTGGCTTATACTAAAGATTTGGTAAAACTTCGTTCTTGTAATTTATTATAACATAGAATTTACTGTTTAATATTTAAGAATAATATGCCCAACTGAGGTTATAGTTAGCTAATTAACAAATTTTAAAATTTGAACCAGTTGATTTATGTTTGAAATTAATTATTAATATTAACTTTCAAAAGTATTCTATCATTACTGACTGATTAAGACGTTACTAGGTAATATTTTACTGATTTCATTACGAGCCATTCCCAGCGGTATTACAATACGAGGTGTTCCGTGACGTAAATAAAACGAGCTCAGAAACAATCCATAGAAGTATTAGTTAGTTATCGTTCACAGGTAACGAAAACTTTCACAATATGTCGAGGAAAAAAAGTACTATACTCTATTATAATATAATTTTTGTATGTAAATATATAATCAAAACGGAAATAGTATAGTAATAAACTGTTTATTTAAATATCATATAGGAAATATTCGTTAATTAACGACACTAGATCAGATAAATCCTCTATGCCACTTTATTCTTATTCATGTCCTTTTTCTAAAGGTTGTCTGGGAGAGATCGCTCTTTAGCGATAAGACTGCCTTTTGTACATTTCTTTTCTTTTTGTTATTTTTTGTGTGCATATTATTTTATGTAACATGCATTGTTTCTGGTTGAACAATAAAGTATATTTCTATTGTTTTGTATTGTACAAATCATAGTTCGGCTTCGTTCATTACATTTAAATCAAGATTGCACATAACATGATTAATTTAAAAAAAAATTTTTTTAAGTAAATATAAATCACAAAATAAAATAGTATTTTACTATGTATTCACATAATTTAAATATTATGTTGTAATCTTTTAGTATTTAAAACATTTAAACCTCATCATCACCTACATTCTTCTCACCATGTTCAGTTGTTAATAAATTATTATAAAATACTAGCTTCTGCGCGCGACTTCGTCGGCGTGGACTCCGCTCCTATTGGTCTTAGCGTGATGACACATAGCCTATAGCCTTCCTCGATAAATGGGCTATCTAACACTGAAAGAATTTTTCAAATAGGCCCAGTAGTTCCAGAGATTACCGCGTTCAAACAAACAAACTCTTCAGCTTTATATATTACTAGCTTCTGCGCGCGACTTCGTCGGCGTGGACTCCGCTCCTATTGGTCTTAGCGTGATGACATATAGCCTATAGCCTTCCTCGATAAATGGGCTATCTAACACTGAAAGAATTTTTCAAATCGGCCCAGTAGAACCAGAGATTACCGCGTTCAAACAAACAAACAAACAAACAAACAAACAAACAAACAAACAAACAATCAAACAAACAAACTCTTCAGCTTTATATATTAGTATAGAAGATATATAGATATAGATGTAATACTTTTCGGGTATAATATTGTTATCACAGTAATATTTTATGTCTTTATATTCTACTAAATTAATTTTTAACAAAGTTTTGTATGCCTTTTTGCGAAAAAATTCCAAGTGAGATAATCTAGTAAATATCTTTTTAAAACATTGTATTTGATTGCTTTTGTTATTTCGTTAGGATATATAATAATTTTTTTAACTTTACTCCACATTTCAAATTTTAGTCAAATTTTTTTGCTAATATTATTTACAATATCAAATATCATGTACTGATTAACCTCAAAAACATTATAATGATTCCCATTGACCTTTGCCCATCGCAATAGTGAACACCGCTCATCTGGTAAATACACCTCTCTACCTCTAGCAGTATTTTCTATTAAAGCATGAACTGAATCTCCGTCATTCTGTGTGACCCTTTTCCATAAAATGGTAGCTAATCTTCATTTTAAAAGTTTTAGCAGCTAAAAAGTAGATATACAATACGGTAACGATTTCGTACCCCACAGTTGTCTGACAAGAGATTTACTTCGCGAACTCCCTTAGAAGCTAAGAATCGTATAATAAACAACTAGCCACTTCGTTAGTATCGCTTAAACTTTGTAAATATTCCGAAAAATCACAATAGGGTGAATTTACTATGCTATCATTAGTGACGACTGAAAACAAAGGTTCCTTACATTTTGGAGGTATTATCAATATTAAGTGGAGTATTAGGAGCCCTCAAGTCGCTTAAATTTATATCTTGTAATAAATACTACATCAATCAATGTCGTAATTGACTATATCTCGCCTTGCATAACTGAATATAGAATAATCTTCCAATAGACATCCAACGCAGCTTTGCATATATTCAAAGGTTTAAAAACATAGCATCCACAATGGCCCTAACTCCAGTTATATTTCAACTCACCTAAAATCGAGTCGGCTTTCGGGATGGAGAAATAAAAACTGAATTTCAGAATTTAAAATATCTCTCTATGTGTATTTTAAAAAGGATAAAATGTACGAACGTAATTGCCGTCCAGTATATCTACGATACCGATATTGAATAATATTTAATTGTGAATTTATGATACGATGGTTTTTGATATAACATTTTTTAATATATTTTTACGATTTTAACTCGCCCGTATTTAAATCGTTAAAAGATTATATTATGCCGTATATTCATTGAATATTTGAACCTATAAATTGTGTTGTGTAAGATTTTATTTTATTAACTTATGTTAATAATAGGAAGCATTCCTGGGAAATAAAATAAAAAGAAATAATAAAATAAAAGATACTTCTTCTATACTTTCCTAGAGATTTATTTTAATTTAGACAGATGATATAGAAACCCAAGACACAATTCACATCCTGAGAAATTGCAGAACATAACACCGAGCAATCCCTACTTTTTTTATTAAATGAAAATTTTCACTGTATTATACGTACATTACAGCGTTACCAGATATGGTTGTACCCATCTTAGTCTTGTTACTTCTAAGAATGTTTGAGAAACATCGCAAAAACAGAGAGAGTTTCATGAGGGATGTTTCCCTCATGAATCTTTTCGTGAAGTGACATCAGTTTAAAACTCAGCTTCAGATCTTATTGAATAAATAAATTGATTTTTAGGATAGCATTTCTAAACAAAGCGATGATTCATGTGCACAATTTTAGAATATGCTATAAACTAGAACAGATTAGATATCAAAGAACTGTGATATCTAAGCTAATAAAAAGAGAAATACCCATTAAAATCTAAGTGGCGACTGGATTTGACTTTTTTATTTAATTTATGTGTAACTTCTATTGTATGTTTTACTTCTACGCTGACTATTTTCAATACAGTGCAATTTTATAGACTTTGTCTGAAATAAAAGTTTTTTATTATAATACCTATAACATCCAAATATTTTTTTCAAAATTTAAACATAAAAATGAATCCTATAGAGGCAGATTACGTGTATAAGTTTCGACCGAAATGTCTCAATGGAACCTTTCAATAAAGAGAGTTAGGCAACTTCGGGGCATGCCATGTATGTAAATTACATGCGAACCCTAAAAGTAGGTTAGCGGAGCAATAAAAAACCAGTCGTAAGTTACGTACATGTGGTTTAGATATGGTATAAACGTATAAACTTAGCGATAAAATTTAAGATAATAATTGTGTTTGCTAGCAAACGAACAAAACCGACTTCAATTACATCTATAAGTAATACAACGTAAGTGGACGGAAAAAAATTTACAAACGCACTAAGATTACGACACGCTACTACGATTTTCGAAGATTCACCTTGATTTATCTAGGATGCCATCAACAGATCCTGGTTTCCTTATCATGGTACCACACGTGGGACATCTTCTTTCTAATAAAAACAGAATCAGCAAAATCGGTTCATAAACGACAAAGTTATCTGCGAACAGACATAAAAAAATATATACGGTCGAATTTAGAAACCTACTTAGAACTTTAATAAATAGACTTTAATTTAACAAGAAATAAGTATTTACTGTCCTCAATCTTTCTGTTTAATTGCTTTCACACTTTCCTATCAGTCAATTAAATTTTTCAATCTCTATTTATTACTGTACAATATTTCAATTTATTTAATTTGTATTATTTAGTAATAAATCGGACTAACAAATAGTGCAGACTCATTTTTCTTTTTCGCCGCGACGACGTAGGTATATACATTTTTGTACAGGTATGTCAGCAAACAAGGCTACGGCCTCCATGATACTAGGCGGTTACCGTAGCCTATAGACGCCTGCAACACCAGAAGTGTCGCAAGTGCTTTGTCGACCCTACGCCCAATCCTCCCCAAAGCTCCCTCCAAAGCTCTGACCACCACAGTAATACAATACTACTTGTGAACAGTATTATTTCGCTGTGATCCTCTGCAAGTCATCACTAGGATCTGATAAATTATGCTCCTATTAAACATCAACTTATCATACAAAACATTGAAACACGATTCGTGGCAAAATGAGATAGACATCCTGTTATAAAATAATAATATCCTGTACAAAAGTACACATGTCAGAAGTGAAACTTCTTTGGTGAACTAATAAACAAGGTTTTGGAAATTAACACTAATTAAAAACACACTTCAAAAATAAAAATAAAAACGAAAAAATAACAAAAACTTATGACTTGGACCAGCGCTTGAAAGCTCTGGCTTATCTTTCAAAGTCTGAAGAGTGCGTTTTATATACCTATAAAAGCTAACATTCGACTTCTGATTTGAAGTATTTGATATTGTATCAATATTTTTTCTAATTCCAATTTTATGTAAATATTGAAAACCTTTCTTTGTACTTACAAGGCTTAGAGGTTACTTATTAAAGAAAATATTTTTTTTAAAAGTCGTAAAACATCTATTAAATGAATTAGTATTATTTAATTAGGAATTATAATTTACATTTGAATCACAAAAAAAATTGAATATGTTAAAGTGTACTCAAAAACTTTAAAATATATAAAAAACAACAGAAAATAAAATAAAACGAAAGAAACACAATGTTGACATTCAAGTTTTAAAATCCAAAGTATTTTTAGTTCCTGAAAAATCCTATTAAGTTTGCTTGAGATTCGAGTAATTTTCATTTGTATCCAGAAATTTAAAATTCAGAAGTGCAGAGATTGTGGCGCCTCGTTGAACGCGGGGTTAATTAAGACGTAACATTTATTGGACTTAGAAAAATCTGGAAACATGAAAGGAATACTAAATTTTATGTTTTATTAGTATCAAAATTAAAAATACATAAAAAAAATTAGGATTTTTATCGAGAAATTAACTTAAATCATAAAAGCTGTATATTATTACTAGCTGTGCCCCGCGGTTACACCCGCGTTAATTTGAGGAAAATCATAGCTATAGCCTTTCCTAATTTCAAGTTTGTAGGTGTATTTTTCATTGGACTTTCATACAAACTTTCATCCCCTGTTTTAACCCCAAAAGGGGGTTGATTTCTCAAAATACATTATTAGTACACCTCAACACCATCTATAGAGCATACATTTTGAATTTCAAGTCTCTTACTTCAAAAACATAGGACTTTCATACAAACTTCCAACCCCCGTTTAACCCCCTTAGGGTTGGAATTTCGTAAAATCCGTTCTTAGCTGACCTCTACACGGTAAAATAAATATTCCTACCAAAATTCAAGTCTCTACGCCTTATGGTTCCAGAGATATCGTGATGAGTCAATGGGTGGGTAACTCTTTTATATATATAGATAAATGAATTTGAATAAAGAACCATAATAAAAATAAATAAAGTAACTAAAAGTCTAGACTAAAATTTTGCCTTTTTAGAAATTTTCTTTTTATCTATTGAGAAAGCGTTGAACAATGCGTAGCATACTAAAAGGTTTTTGGGAGAATCTGTAGGTAATTCTTTATTACTGAAATTTCAATGTTAATTTTATTTTTATATCCGAAAAATGTATTCCATACAAATATACAAAAAGTATCACTATATTTTATTAACGTCAACAATAAGGTTTTATTAGTTAGCAAAAGTGTAAATATGGTTTATGAAATGTATTCAGATATGATGTATGGAGAAAGAGGCCTATGCCCAGCTGTGGGATGTTATAGACTGAATCGTGATCGAATCGTGAAATAATACATATATAAATAAATATACTACACCCAGACTCAGCGGGAATCGAACCCACAACTTCCAGAGCAGAAAGCAGGGTCTCTGCAAACTGCGCTAACGGGTTAGTCCATTTTAAAGCAAACGAACTTTGACAATCTTTCCAATAATCCTCATAAACACCGGTCTAACGCTGATGCTATCGAATAATCTTCACACACTTACACACTTGACGCCGCGCTGGCGCAGCGGTCACTGCACTGGATTGCGATAGGCTGTTGCGCGGGCGGTTGCGGGTTCGATCCCCGCACACGACAACATTTGTATCGGCCATACAGATGTTTGCCGTGGTCTGGGTGTTTGTGCAGTCCTTGTGGGTCTCCCCACCGTGCCTCGGAGAGCACGTTAAGCCGTCGGTCCCGGTTGTTATCATGTACACCTGATAGCGATCGTTATTCATAGTAGGGAACATATCCGCCAACCCGCATTGGAGCAGCGTGGTGGATTAAGCTCCGATCCTTCTCCTACATGGGGAAGAGGCCTATGCCCAACAGTGGGATATTACAGGCTGAATCGATAGATCGATCGATCGATCGATCGACTTACACACTTCAGCCTATCGCAGTCCACTGCTGGACATAGGCCTCCCCAAGTTCACGCCAGACATCGGTTTTCCGCAATCCTCTTCCAGCCTACACAGGCACTCCTACGTCCAGTCGGTCCAGCAGGTCGGAGGACGTCCTACACTGTGTTTGTCAAGACGCGTTCTCCACTCGGGGACACGTCTGCTCTAACGGCCATCGGTCCTGCGACACACGTGACCAGCCCACAGCCACTTCAACTTTTCTATTTATATTATGTGGGCTATGTCGGTTACTTTTGTTCTCTCGCGGATAGTCTCATTTCTAATCGGTCTAATCAAAAATAGCTTTATTCAAATATGCCCCCCATGAGCATTATTTTTCAAATCGTCATTTTACAAAAATTTAATTTTAAAGTGATTAATTAGTTTTTAAAAGTAAAGCTAATACCGATTCGGAATGTTACTCTTTTGAAAATAATAATTATATACACTGTGTTTTAGTACAAAATTAGTAAAAATATTTTGCGTGAAATACAGCGTCACTAAGTCCACACATCTTTATCAACTATGTAATCCTGCACCGAACAATACGTTTTATCTATTAATCTCTTTTTAATAAAACCTTTAAATTTATGTTGAGACAATTTCAAAATTGTTTGTGGGATTTTATTATACATGCGAATACCATAACCCCAGAAAGGAGAAGTTTACTTTGCGCATACAGAAACTTGGAGTTACAATTTTGTTATTCCTTCTCGCGGCTACACTGCGATTGTTACTATTTATTTTATTACTACTACTATTAGTACTATTTATGGTACTTACTATTATTTATAGTATGGCCTAGGTAAATATAATCCTGAACAACTTGCAGCAAATCCGTATAGAATATAAAATTCAATTGGAAAAAAAACCTCTCATTTTAACGCTCAACAGTCATCACTCAAACAGTTAAAATATTCAAACACGTTATTCAGTACTATTACTTACTTTGAAACATTCCAACAATAACCCTCTTTATTCAGTGCGATTACTTTGACAGCACTGAAGTCAGCGACGCAAGAGAGTCGTGTCAATGCTAGTGTGGGTTTTCAAAAGGTTTAGACTTTAGATTCGTATAGGCTGCCTTTTCATATTGCACGGTTTCGTTTGCAGACATCGCATCACAAACTGATTCACAGTTAAAAACGAGTTAGGTGTCTCGCATATTTTGGAGACAGAGTTGGAAATGTATATACGAAAAAAAAACTGACTTCAATTACACCGACAAGTAATACAAAGTAAATAGACGAAAATATAGTCAAGTGAATACACGTTATCAAAGAATACTCAAAAGTCAGCTCTCGGTCAAATTTAATTGGAACCACATGACAAGCCAGCTTTCGATTAAAATAAGAATATTCAAAATTGGTACACTCAGTGAAAAGTTATGCGGTATAATACAACGTAGGTCGACGAAAAAATAGTCCTACAACGCAGCAAGATATAAAACACAAAACAGACAGTAATATAGCACATTGTTTGATGCATTTTTATATCAAAGAAACAAATATTAACTAAAACAAAATTTTACCAGATTATTTTAAAATTGCTTATAGCAATTACTATGGCAGTAATCATACAATCTCACCTCACGTAAATAGATTTAAAAAAAATCTTAAAAAAATAAACAAGAGTATAGACGTTATTTGATATATACTCAACAGCGGATCTTTTAAGGAGTGCCAGAAAGCTGTTTAAATAATACTTATAATCAACACAAAATAAATAAATCCAATTAATTAAGAATATACCTACTAATAGTTACGGTCTGCTGAATCGCTACCACACTCGAATAGATGGTAAACGTAGAATGACATATCAGAAACTAAAATCTAATCGATGAACTACATTTGTGCTGTCAACTGTGCTGTGTGGCTACGGCACTAAAGAATGTAGCCACCCCCTCTCTTCCCGTGCGTGTCGTAAGAGGCGACTAAGGGATAACACAGTTCCACTACCACCTTGGAACTTAAAAAGCCGACGGATGGCGGGATAACCATCCATGCTGGCTTTGAAATACACAGGCCAAAGACGGGCAGCAGCGTCTTCGGTGCGACAAAGCCAGCCCTGCGGTCACCAACCCGCCTGCCCAGCGTGGTGACTATGGGCAAAACACATGAGTTCGCGTCATAATGTTGGGCGCGAACTTGTGGAGGCCTAGGTCCAACAGTGGACTGTGATAGGCTGTAGTGGTGGAACTACATTTTATAACAAAAGTGAACTCAGTTCAAACGTTACACAAGAAAAGCAGCGTAAGAAGGATATTACAGCGTTTCTAACTAAAAGTGTAACAAGAAACCGAAACAAAGATACTAAAATAGTAAAGTTTAAAAGTTCACAACTAAATACAGCGATCATCTATCTTCGTGTCCAATTAAACTAGTGCAAGTTTTTGGTAGAAAAAAGTAATTTAAAGTTTTACAAGTTGGGTAACATTTGTGATGTAGCCATCAGATGTGGGCGAAGATCCTGGAACAATCAAATTTGTGACCGTTCGGCGTGACGTGAATTCGTGATGAGGTTAAAATAGTAGTAATAGTATTATAGAACTAATACAGTAGTTGTCACACTTTTTATTTAAAAGATTTTGAATAGTATTACTATACATTGTGTTATTAAACTAGCGTCCTTTCGTTTAGGGAGCTATATATAGAGAAACAAAGAGGCATACCATAGCCGAAATTATACGTGAAAAAAATTAAGCAGTAGTAAGTAGTAAGTACAGTTCATTACTACGTAATATCATAAAATCGACAAATTAAAAAAAAATTATATTTTTGAGAAGACATGGGAAAATTTGCTATAAATAACCGACTTAACTGAAAAACTCAGGTGTCTCGGTCATTGACACGACACGAACGTACTCATGAAGGTAATTTTATAAATAATAATAATTTAATAGTTAATTATTTTTTAAACATTCGGCCAAGTTGCATTTTAAGACTATAATATCGATTCTGACATCCCATTTAAATGGAAGGATGCCAGTTTAATCATAATATAAAAATTAGACAGAATTTCAGACGGTTTCAATAAAGAAGGTTTATAAAATATGATGACAACTGTTATCATTATAACGAAAAGGTCAATTTAAATCAAGCCGTTAAGAGAATATATTCCGCATCTATGACGCTGCCGAAACAAAAGCGAATCTTTGTAAGATTTTACTTTAATCTTGCACCAAATGACTAGCTCGTTGGCGTAGTTTGTAGTGGCCCTGCTTTCTGCTCCGCGGGTTGTGGGTTCGATTCCCGCCTGAGTCTGGGTGTAATATTTATATTTATATATGTATATTTATAAAAAAAGTACTTAGCTATATCAGCCGTCTGTTATTTATAACACAAGCATTAAGTTGCTTACCATAGGAAGTAGGAACAGACGACCTTGTGTTAGACATGCGCAAAACAGTGCACTGAAATGTAATGTAATATTACATTACATTTCGTACTGAGTAATATGGCATCACACCATCACACCGAACATTACCCGAAATGTGTACTGTTCGGAGTGAGTTATTTCTTATGAAATTTCCTATAGCACGTAATTTTCATCACACCAAACATTACATGAGATGTTTAAATGTACTGTTCGGTGTACTACGTAGTCAAAGTACGTAGTAGACAAAACATACAGTCACTATAACATTAAAAAAATTGTAAATGAGTTGAAAACTAGCTGAAAAAAATTCAGTTATTTTTTATTTTATTTTTTGGTTTGATTTTCTAGTTTGTTTTAAAATTAGCTTTAATTTGTAAAAAAAAGTTGATTTCCTTTCTTAATTAAGTAATAAGTAACCCCAAGGAAAATTGGGATTTTTTTATTCCAGGCTTAGGACACTGGACAGGCAATACACATGGACAAGTTAATTAATACTAGATGCGAACCGCGATTTTATCCGTTTAGTTTCGTTTCCCGTGTGATGAAAATAATTTGTGTAGCGCATCGCCGTGTCTCATTCAGTACAGTGAAGTTAGACAGAGCTGGATATAGCAAACAGATAAGAAATCCGACATTCCGACCGAACAGAGCGCGTAATGTCAAGTGTGATGTGTAATGCTTCATTTCGTCGAGTAATGTGTGATGCCATATTTCATGTTCGGGTAATATTACGCGTAATGTATCAATTGCATTACTTACACATGTCTACCTTGTGTGTATGTTATAAGATATTTATTTATTTATTAATATCCGTGGCTATATATTTATTTGCGGAAAAAAATTACTATTTACCAAACAAATGTTAATAAAGTAAGATTATATATTTGCGGTTGAAAATACAATATAAAAAAACTTATTCCATTTCCAAGAAAACTTTTAAACAACGCTGCGAATGTCTCTTTCCTCCAGACGTCGTCAATGATGGATCGTCGGTTTGTTCATAAAAATTGACATCATGAGTTTCCCGTACAAAAATATTTTGTGAGAAAATCACACGATATTTGTCTTACTTTAGCCAGATTTATGAGGTTAGTGAAGAAAATACTTCATAATAATAACGTTGGAAGTGAATTTTCAAGAATCTACTACCTAGACTTATATTATTATTATTATTTGTTGTCTGGAAGAAATGGCTAAATAGCCATAAGTCCGCCCATTGTACTTCACTGTCTGTAAATGTCTTTAAATGTGCTTAATGTTTAAAATGTAGTTGTGGTGTACAATAAAGTATAAATAAATAAATAAAATTATTAATAATTGGTTAGTATTTTTTGTTATATTAGGAATACTAAATATTGCGACTGCTAGCACCAGTATTAAACATCGTTATGGGTTCATTGACCCTTCTCGGAGGCGCTTGCAATAGTGCCACAATATCAGGAACCGAGAACGATGAACCAAAAAATAGTCTATTTTATGTCGTCTCAATAATATTAATAAAGAAAACTAAATAAGTCACACAGTTTTTATTGAGTTACGTTTTCATACTTATTAGATTGTTTTACAGAATAATTTACGTAATAACTTCGTTGGTATGAGTTACATACTTACTTTTTGTAGACCATAACCTTCATTGATAAAGTGAACATCACAAAACACTTTTTCCAATATCCTGTTAGACAATGCGTAGGTGCTGTGGTCTCGTAAATGCCCAATGATCACGAATTTGACCACCCACACATAATCAAATCTCTGTCAAGTTTATACAGTGAATCATTTCGTTAGTGATTATGTTGTGTGTGTGTATGTTTCAATATTGATAAGAGTAAGGTTGTTGTTATTATTATTTTAATTATTAAGAAGCTTTCAAATAAGCAAACGAAGTAAGACTGGTTATGTGAGAGTGTAAAAATATATATATTTACGTATTTTTAGGGTTCTTTACTCACAGGAGTAAGAGTTCGATTTTTGTTAAGCCTTTTATTTTATCTCCATAGTAAATTAAAATAGCAAATATAGACATAACTTAACTAAACAATCCTATAAATGTCCTAAAGCTAGAAAAGGGCATATAGCAGAGGAGTTTTAGCCTAACCAACCAGGCGTATTAACTACGGGTTGCTAGATGATTATACTATCATGTGAGTAACTGTCCCTATCAGATATATGTGATAACAAACAGGACTGAAGCTTTACATTCTAAACAAGGCACTGTTGGGAAACCTGCAGCGACATACGCCCAAAGCAGAAATAATTATACGAAACAAAAATCTGTTATGTGCAGTAATCGAACCTGCGAACGCCGATTCTAAGAGCTTGCAACGCTACACCAAAATGATTGTCGGTGAATATATTTTGAGTGAAATAGACAGCCTGACACATTTTTTATAGAATACACAAAAAACGCCGCGTTGGCGCAGTGGTTACAGCACTGGATTGCGATTGGCTGTTGCGCGGGCGGTTGCGGGTTCGATTCCCGCACACGATAACATTTGTATCGGCCATACAGATGTTTGCCGTGGTCTGGGTGTTTGTGCAGTCCTTGTGGGTCTCCCCACCGTGCCTCGGAGAGCACGTTAAGGCGTCGGTCCCGGTTGTTATCATATACACCTGATAGTGATCGTTACTCATAGTAGGGAATATATCCGCCAACCCGCATTGGAGCAGCGTGGTGGATTAAGCTCCGATCCTTCTCCTACATGGAGAAGAGGCCTATGCCCAACAGTGGGCTATTACAGGCTGAATCGTGTTCGTGACACTCAAAACAAGTGCGCTTTCGACCACATGACGGAATTAAATCTTACGAAACGTAACTCTCTCTATTTCTATCTTCACTAACTTATATCTCCCTCTCAACTTCCGTTCACCTCCCCCGATCACACATTCCGTAATGCTCTCATCGTGCAATTACCAGCTTGCTCCCCAAGTCAAGTGTGCTTAAGAAGAAAGAAGCTTTACTTCAATAATGAAACATTTTTAGGTAGCATTAAATGCAACCTGTTTAGGTAGCATTAAATAACTATTTCTGAACAAAAAAATATCAATAGATAAAGATGGGATCGATCGTGACGGGTACGTAACTCTATTGGATAACTATCCAATAGAGTTTTATTTCTTGGTTTATATCTATACTAATATAATAAAGCTGAAGAGTTTGTTTGTTTGATTGTTTGTTTGTTTGTTTGTTTGTTTGAACGCGCTAATCACAGGATCTACAGGTCCGATTTAAAAAATTCTTTCAGTGTTAGATAGCCCATTTATCGAGGAAGGCTATAGGCTATATATCATCACGCTAAGACCAACAGGAGCGGAGTCCACGCCGACGAAGTCGCGCGCAGAAGCTAGTGTGAACATAAGATGAAACCTCAGATAAATTCAAGAAGAAAACAAATCATTTCTTAGAAAGTAATTTATATAATCTATACTAATATATAAAGCTGAAGAGTTTGTTTGTTTGTTTGTTTGTTTGTTTGTTTGTTTGTTTGTTTGTATGTTTGTTTGTTTGTTTGTTTGAACGCGGTAATCTCTGGAACTACTGGGCCGATTTGAAAAATTATTTCAGTGTTAGATAGCCCATTTATCGAGGAAGGTTATAGGCTATGTATCATCACGCTAAGACCAATAGGAATGGAGTCCACGCCGACGAAGTCGCGCGCGGAAGCTAGTACACAATAATGATGACATTTTATAACTTACTAGCTTCTGCGCGCGACTTCGTCGGCGAGGACTCCGCTCCTATTGGTCTTAGCGTGACGATACATAGCCTATAGCCTTCCTCGATAAATGGGCTATCTAACAGTGAAAGAATTTTTCAAATCGGTCCAGTAGTTCCAGAGATTACCGCGTTCAAACAAACAAACAAACAAACAAACAAACAAACAAACAAACAAACAAACAAACAAACAAACAAACAAACAAACAAACAAACAAACAAACAAACAAACAAACAAACAAACAAACAAACAAACAAACAAACAAACAAACAAACAAACAAACAAACAAACAAACAAACAAACAAACAAACAAACAAACAAACAAACAAACAAACAAACAAACAAACAAACAAACTCTTCAGCTTTATATATTGGTATAGATTATTATCTACCCCTTGAGGTATTATAATGTAAATTGTGTAGATAGGTTTGTTACATTGTTATTGCGATTGTAAAAATAAACACGTTTTAAACGTATCTATACTAATATAATAAAGCTGAAGAGTTTGTTTGTTTGATTGTTTGTTTGTTTGTTTGAACGCGCTAATCTCAGGATCTACCGGTCCGATTTGAAAAATTCTTTCAGTGTTAGATAGCCCATTTATCGAGGAAGGCTATAGGCTATATATCATTACGCTAAGACTAATAGGAGCGGAGTCCACGCCGACGAAGTCGCGCGCAGAAGCTAGTTAAAAATAAGATGAAATTTCACTCCAGTACAGATTTCTTAATTGTATATTTAAAGTACATCTAGCAACTAACTTTTTGCATTTTAAATTAGTTTGGGACGCATCAGCATTGTATCTTAGCGAATATATTTTATTATGTAGTTTCAATTTAATTTTATGATATAATAACAAAATGTTTTTGTCATGACTGTACATCATTCATCATTTAATACGCCAAACTAATTATAATAAACAACTTTTTCGGATTTTATCGCGATTTATTAGGTTTTCATATAAAATTATTAACTATTATTTAAAAAACTTTCATACTGTTCCGACAGATTAATCTATTAATTATTATCAGTTAGTCAGTCAGTCAGTTCAGCCTATTGCAGTCCACTGCTGGACATAGGCCTCCCCAAGTTCGCGCCAGACATCCCGTTTTCTGCAATCCTCATCCAGCCCACACCGGCAATCTTACGAAGATCGTTGGTCCAACGGGCTGGAGGACCTCCCACACTGCGTTTGCCAAGACGCGGTCTCCACTCCAGGACACGTCTGCTCCAACGGCCATCGGTCCTGCGACACAGATGACCAGCCCACTGCCACTTCAACTTATTAATTATTATAATCAATATATTTTTATTAAGAAGATTCAAACCACCATCAACCATTCGGACACATACTAAACTCAAGCTTTATAATAAAGATAATGTGTGTAAAGCAAATAATAGAAATAATAATAAAATTATACGCTATATAAACGATACCTAGATAGTGCTTGCTGAAATCATTTACGACTATTATGTATTCTGAATATACCCTCAGTTACCATTATAATGTAAATTGTAGAGCTTCTGTTCAATATGGCCATTTTCACGTATAACACTTACCAGAGTAAACAACGGTAACAGACTTCGATGTTTCACGGTAACGGTAACATACGTGCTAATCATCAGTAAATAACCTATTGTGTGTATCGGCCTATAATCCAACTGTGAAAGGGAAATGCAACGTTTTGTTGAATTATCAAAATCCAACCATTAATAACGGATAATTCCTTATGTATAATTCTATTATTTCAACTAACTTGCTTTGCGTTCTATTATTGAAGTCGGTGTTCGTGATTATTATGAAACGCGATATTAGCGAGTGAATTCGTATAATTTCATTAAAATGTTAGTAGCTAGTATAACATTCTGATCGTTATACATATCTATTACAAAAACTTATATGTTGCCCGACAATTGATTTTATCAAGACAACTCAGCTTGCTGTACCGTCTTTATATATTCGTCAACTGTTCAGTTATTTTACGATTAAAAGTCACGATTCAGCCTGTAATATCCCACTGTTGGGCATAGGCCTCTTCCCCATATAGGAGAAGGATCGGAGCTTAATCCACCACGCTGCTCCAATGCGGGTTGGCGGATATATTCCCTACTATGAGTAACGATCGCTATCAGGTGTACATGATAACAACCGGGACCGACGGCTTAACGTGCTCTCCGAGGTACTCCAGTTATTTTACAACTACTACAAATTCATGACTATCATCTCGTCACGTAATTTGTACAATGTCTAATAATAATAATCAATGATAGATGTAATAATAAATAATCAATGAATGGTCCACACATGGTGTCACATTTTAGTCAACCAAAAAATAACGTACAGAGATATCAAACCTTCAATTTCAGTCAAGATGTCGTATTAATAGCTTCACATGTCTCATTTTAGTCCATCAACGGAAATTGGGTATCCATATCGTATTTTATAAAGTGAAATCAAACATCACATATGTATACTCACGGAAACAAATGCCATACTTCATGGATTACATAATTATAATTATATTGATATCTAGCTACTACTTATACATACAACGTCAGGACTTGTATATAGTTCAGTTTGTAGTAGTTCAGTTTATCCCAGAAAGAGGTACCTAGTAATCTATGTTAATGCATTCTACAAGAGAATAATATAGAAACAGTATTCTCGTTTCTAGCTGTTAATCTTATGCTTTCAATACATAAATATTAATATTAGTCATTTTGAAAAGTACCTGTAATATAGTATACAAGTTTAGTAAAAATACTGTGTGTATAACAGCAACAACTAACTAAAAATTTACTGGTTTTAGTGCAAAGAGGTAGAAATAGATAAGATAATAGAAGAAAGAAAGAAATAGAAGAGAGAAAACATAAGGCTTATGAAAAAGAAACGGAGGTTTATGTAGTATGTTCCATTATAGATAGTCTCAACGCTAAAAATATAGATCATTACCTTACTGATTGCCTTGAACTGGACTGAAACATCTCAATTAAGACAAATATAACAATCAATTTTGATTAAATAACTATAACATTTTTTCGTAGCCATAAAATTATGAAAATCATAAAACATTAATTTAATTATGATTGAGTCGGTTTCAAGTTCCAGGCCGTCTTAATGATCTTAACTACAAAGTATCGTCTAATGAATTGTCATTCCTTTGAAATAAATTGCTACAATTTATTTCGTGAACAATTTGCGGCAATTTTTGTTGCCATGGGATTTTATCATTTGATTTTTAAAAAAAAAATTTTACGTAAAAATCTGTAAATCTCCCACTGCGCTCAAATGCCTCTATCTGTCAAAAAGAGTGATTATGCGCGGAACAGCGTAAACAATAATTATGTTACCTTCCCACCGAGCATGAGTTTACAAAAAAAGTTGTAATCTTTTGATTAAAATCCACGTATTCAAAAAGAAAAAAATTATGTAACAATCGTTACGGCTCACCTGATGGTAAGCGATCACCATAGCCACCATAGCCATAGACGTTTGCAACACCAGAAGCATCGCAAGCACTTTGCCGACCCCATCTCCAGTTCCCGCCAGGAGCTCTGGTCACCTTACTCGCCAACAGGAACACAACACTGCTTGAAAACAGTGTTATTTAGCTGTGATCTTCTGTAAGATCGAGGTACTAGCCCAGTCGGGCTGCTCCATATTTCGAGCAGGAAATTTCCTGCTTTGCCCTACCTCAGTTAATATTTTTAAATTTTTCTTACTACAATTTTATTATTATTTTCACAAATACCTTGTTCCTAACAGACAAAGTACATTCAATTAATTTTATATTGCGTGTAAAGAAATTTTTCAAAATTGATCGTAAACAATTTCAATGGCAAGGTTTTTCATAGTAATATTACAACTGATTATTGAGTTACTTTTTATGTGTGTGAATATAATACAGTGTATGTGAAAAGCGAAGTGGGACAGCTATTTGTCAGGTAGAGTTCATTGTACAGTCACATACACGGCCCATTTTATGTAATGCCATTTTTTTAAAGTGTCACAAAAAATTGTCCGCAGTGCGACGAAGCGAGCAATCGCTACTCTCATTATTTTAGCGGGGTAATTGTTGAACAATTTTACCATGGTAACAATATATTTCCGCATAAGAGCTCTCATATAATCTAACAATTTTTAATTTTTTTAATTTAGCTGAAATCGCCAAAAACTAAGACCTCAAAGTACAAAAGTGTGGGTAATTTGAATTAACTAAAGATTTTAATTCGTTTTGTATTTTAATAGTTGTTATTGTATCCATTCTTGATACAATTTAAACTATTATGTAAATGTATGTAGTATTTATCTATTATGATTTTAAATTCAAAACCCTGTAGAAAAAGAACAGACAATTGATGAGTTTTATTATTAACTAGCTTCTGCGCGCGACTTCGTCGGCGTGGACACCGCTCCTATTGGTCTTAGCGTGATGTTATATAGCCTATAGCCTTCCTCGATAAATGGGCTATCTAAAACTGAAAGAATTTTTCAAATCGGACCAGTAGATCCTGAGATTAGCGCGTTCAAACAAACAAACAAACAAACAAACAAACAAACTCTTCAGCTTTATTATATTAGTATAGATATCTATACTAAATAGATATCTACAATATATTCAGAATTATAAATATAAAGTAAATAAATAACAATTAACATTATGCAATAGCAATAGCCCGATTTGCGATAGCGATAGCTTCGACAATCACTCCGCAACTTGTTACTTATGACGTAACTTTCGTCGGAGTAAATTACTCGTCGTAATTCGGAAGCGGTTTGAAACCCGGAGGTAAATTAGCTGTCATCTTCAACACTTCCTAACAAAAATGTTGCGTCGTTTTATTTTATTTTTATCAGCCTCGAAGCTTCCATGCTTTGAAATAATTATGCAGTTATTTTGTTGGAAACTCGATGTTTTTCTTGTAAATGAGATAATCTAATTAGATTTTTATCAATGTGTGTATTTGTAGTTTTATTCGAATATTATTTGTTCGAATAAAATTATAATTGAAAGGCGACCTAATTGACGACGCATGGCGCAACATTACAACACTAGTTTGTGGCTGTTGCGCTGGCGGTTGCGGGTTCGATCCCCGCACATGGTAAGAATTTATATTGGCCATACAGATGTTTTCCGTTGTCTGGGCGTATGTGCTTATGTGTTGTGTGTTTCCGTACCACCGACACAGGAGTTAAATCCTACTGTGGGGCGTTGAGTGTGAGGTATTCATTTATTTATTTATTATTACGGTAGGATAAAGGCTTAAAAATATTCTGACTCATGGAAGACATAATGGTCATAGATGATATCTACGATGATATGAACTAGACAAACGTAATGAGTTTGACCAGTTTATATTATACGAACTAATAAAATTGCATATTTTTTTATTGAAGTAACTTATATTACAGTAACAATGTTTGATCTTAACGGGAGAGTCCTTCATGAAAATACATATGTAACTATATTTTTCAAAGTAGGTATTAATTAAAATGGGGAGTTGGTATAATTTCATATTGTACCTATTGTAACATATCTGATACAAACTTTACATTTTTCTTGTCTTAGCTGTAACTCTATTTTCTACAATAATTTGTAATATGTACTCATATATACAAACAATTATTTTACTCTTAAAATAAACAAAATTTTTTATCCAAATTGAAACTTATCGTTCTAATTTTAACATTTTAAAGCAATAAGTTAATAAAGCCTGCACTAAAAATACTAAATAATTACGCATCATAAAATTTAGCGAATTTCCGCATCCGGGGCGAAAACACGAACAGTTGAAATATTCCAGCATAAATTATTTCCATCCTATATCTTTCATGATTTTAATATGCAAACAATTTATATTTTTACGTCGCATTTTAGAGAATTTGAAAAAGCGTATCATTTTAATTTCTATCTTATCTTTCTTCTTACCAGACTCAACTGACGTAGGGAACAGAAAGAAATATCGCTTCTAATTGTGTTTGCTCGCAAACGAAAAAAACCGACTTCAATTACATCGACAAGTAATACAACGTAAGTAGACGAAAAAAATTAACAAATGCACTATAAATATATGCAATATAAATAATTTTATAAATATAATTATTTTATCTTGTACATTAATTTCAAATAATTATTTTAAAACAAATTTTGTATACTGTATATATTATTGTAAATGTATATATTTGTTTAATTACACTAATCCATCTGGAATCCGCATGTCTAACTCACCAAATACTGTTTATTTTTAACACGAAGAACGAAATTTGATACGGTTTCCAAAGTTTAAAATTCGAGCTTTGCTTTTTTTAAACATTAACGAAACCACAGGAAAACCCGTACAAGCGGGGGCGCGTTGCTAATGTATTTTCTGCGTTTACCCACCGAACCTTTTTTCACGTTACCTTATTCTTTTCAGTATTATATTTTATTAAAACGTTTTTATTTGTTTTAATATATCGCTATAAGCTATTGAATTAAGAGAGGAGATTAGGATTTCCCATAAGATTTCACAATTTAGTTATGAATTACCAAAGTGTATAATTCGTATGATAATTTACGCACAATTTCTCCGTACTACTGTACCCGTACCTTATCATAAAATTGTGCTGTTCTTAGAAATAATCCATTCATGTTGTAATGCAAAAAAAACGTTTTTTACATTCTTGAATAAAAAATTGCACAGTTCGTTTCACTGGACGAAATATATTTGTATTAAAAAGAATCAATGATTTTATGACAAAATCAGTTAATATATTTTTAATAGGTACATGTCTTGACTTTCATTCTCTCATTCTTTCAGAGTTCTTGGGGGCATTGAGGGTAGAGTCGGCAACACGCTTGCATTGCTTCTGGTATTGCAGGCTTCTTTAAGCTACGGTAATCGCTTACCATAAGGTGAGCTGCACGTTTTTTGCCGACTTAGTTTTGTCAAAAATTACCAATTTCCTTCAAATTAATTCAGTAATTTTAGCCAACCTGGCCAAGATATGGACATACAAAGACAAATCTTCAGTTTTCAAGAAATTTGTCCTATACATCTTTACAATTAATTCATATTTAATCAACGGGAGGATACTGGCTTCTGCAACACAGTACTGTTAGTGCAGGATTCAGGGTAAACTTTTTATTGTATGAATTATGATTGTGTCCAATAAAGATTATTATTATTGTTATTTACAATTAAAATACAATTAGTTTACCTTTGTGATAGATACTAATTTTATAACTAAATAGCTTTATTGCTTGTATTTACAACAACATTTTATCTTGTTCCTTTGAAAGACGTTTACCCCTTAAGTAAGATATAAAACTTTTATGAATACTGAAGATACATATATGATAAAAATTATATTACGAATGTATCAAAAAGTAACTCTTTTGTAAGTAAAGTTGAGTGCGTATACATGCTCAAATTTCGTCTCTCTCTATCTGATTTAGGTGTCGATTATCTCGCATTTTGCACTTGTATCTTCGAAAATCAAATAAATTAAAGGGCTAATAAATTACAACGGTGCATTTCTAATCTAATAGTATGTAATAATATTAAATGAAAGGATTAAGCTTCGATCCTTCTCCTACATGCCAAAGAGGCCTATGCCTAGCAATCAAATAAAAAACAAACTAACATTTTTACTATATTTTCATTTTCATGCATCGTAAATTTGTCATGACATATGAAAATTAAAATGACATAATTATGATATATGTATTTTTATTAAACGCCTCACACCCGCAGCCCTCTGTTGAGCTACACGCATGGACGTAATAATATTACGTCTCTGTGATTACGTCAATGGCTAGACCACGACAAACACCTGCACAGATTATAAAAACAGTTGTCATGAGCGAAGATCAAACCAGCGACTAAAAGTAACAGCCAATGGGCATGACGACAGTATCAAAAAATCGTCAATTTAGTGATTTTAGGGAAACACTCATATTAAAAAAATTCAAAATACTAGTTTAGTTTTATGTAATATAATAAGATTATTGTGATTTTCAATAAAATAAAACATTAAAATACTGCAATCGGCCATTTTGATTGAAACACAAATTACAGCGCAGACGTCACAACATAACATAATACGTCAGGCGCGCTCCAAAGAGTAAAGTAAAAAGTAAGGCCCAGATTATTTTGTGACGTCAGAGCTGACGCCATGACACCTGCAGCCGTTTCGCCGCTCTCATTGAAAACATATTAGAAAAATAGTTTTAAACTTCCTTAAACTTAAGTTTATTACCGAAATATAGGTATTTTCGTAAATAGTAAATGTCTACCCACATTATGGAAGAGGTTTTTAAAATCTTTCGTCATGCCCATTGCTGCGATCACATCAATCGTAAAATTATATGTATTCAAATTATTTTTGCTAACAAAAACAAAACTCCCAAACGACTGATGAACAAAGTTATATTTTCAAAACAATAATATCCGTAAAGTGACGTTTTAACTGAGATCTCTTTGGAAACTTTAAGTACTGTAGGTACGTAAATGTGGGGTAAGATATTTGCTTTTATTTGTTACTGTCTGAGGAGATGAGGTCTCAGGAGCAATACGCACTGAATACGGTTCAATAACCGCAACTGTAGACATTTGAATTAATATTAGACTTGCTACTTCAAAATAATTGTATTTTTGCTCGCAAAAGAAAAAAACAACTTCAATGTACGAGTACATCGACAAGTAAATACGATGTTAAAAAAATCCACAACAATTGATTTAAATCAATTAAATATGGATTATTAGAGATAATTAAAAAAGTATTCGTCACATCTCAATCAAAATGGGACCACATGACAAGCGTCAGCTTTCTGCTAAAAAAATAATCATGAAAATCGGGAAACCCAGTAAAAGTTATGCGTTCTTTCTCTTTTTTTGAAGTCAATCAAAAAGGTTTTATTGAGACGAAATAGTAGTATAACATTAGTTTATTATTTTATCCAATTATAATTTACCTCATTTTTGCTCTCACTATCCGCAAGAGAACGAAAGTAACCGATATACCAACAGAATTAGCAAGTTTAAGAGGCAGTGGTCACCTGTGTTGCAGGACTGATGGCCGCTGGAGCAGACGTGTCCTGGAGTGAAGACCACGTCTTGACAAACACAGTTTGGGACGTTCTCCGGCTCGCTAGACCAACGATCTACATAGGATTGCCAGTGGAGGCTGGGTGAGGATTGCGGAAAACCGGTATATCTGGCGCGAACTTTGGGAGGCCTATGTCCAGTAGTGGACTGCGATAGGCTGAACTGACTGACTGACTGACCTCATTTTGGATTTACGGATCTTGACTACAGTGCGTGTAGAACTCTTTATAAATTCTCAAATGGAAGAAAAACTTTGGTCAATAAAGACTGTATCTTGGTTTGTATACGTGCATTCTGGGATTTATATTAAGAAATTTTGTTTACACGTTAACGGCATGATTTTTTTATAAGTTTATAAATTTCATTTATAACTTTTCGGCTTCTTTTTCAAAAGCTTATTAAATACACTTTCTAAATTAAAGTTCATGTTATTTTAATCCTGACACGAACAACGATAGTAAAACAGTTTAGTAAATTTTATATTTATTTATTTATACTTTATTGTACACCACAACTACATTTTATACATTAAACACATATTTTATAGACATTTACAGACTGTGAAGTACAATGGGCGGACTTATGGATTTCTTCCAGACAACCCAACTTATCAACCATTTATAAAACACTTTTGATAATAAGTACTTCCTTTTAATCCTGAAAAAAAAACAATGTGTATTTAATTAATATATTGAAAAAAAAAATACAAATAACGATTTCACGTTTATGTATGTATAGCTTCTCCCTACGCGTTATTAGCGTAATCTGATCGATCAAATAATCCGTATACGTGCCCAAACGGATGAAATCATTTAGCTTCGAATTCAAATTAAAAAAAATATGTTAGATATTTATTTTTGATATCTCCATAATATATATTTCAAATTATATAATTTTTAAATAAAAAATATGATACACAGCCCAATAACACTACTGTCAATTTGTGTTCTTACGGTGAGTAAGGTGGCCAGAGCTCTAGAGGACGTCAGGGGGTAGAGTCAGCAACACGTTTGCGATGTTCTAGTTCTAATGTTACAGGCGTCGATAGGCTACAGTATCCACTAACCATTAAGCAGACTTTACGATTGTTTTCCACCTTTGAACTATATACTCGCATTTCAATTAATTTAAATACAAAATGTCAAGTGTAATCTTATAATTATCCTTTCCAAGATAAATTAAATGCTTAAACCTAAGTAATGAAATACACACGCTTTCCAAAATAGAATAGACCCAAGAAAAGGTCACGGACTGCTTTAAGTCGATTTAAAGAAAGTGAGATCATGTTAATTATCTTAGAACAAAAAAATAAAATAAATGCTCGGGAACAATATCTGCTATCCTTATCTCATATCACCTACATCTCTTATCATCCCCGTATCTCCTATCATCTCCTTATTTCCTATAAATCTTTATAAATATTTAAAATATTCAAATAAGTTTATCTTTTGTTTTACTTTCACCGCGAACCCTTATTTTGTTCCTTACGAACTGCTTAATCGACCTTTACGGAAATATTTTAAAATGGTCCAATCAATATTTCAAGGTATTTTATTTGTCAGTCCACTAATTGCAGACATATAACTCTCACTAATAGGTCCTTATAAGTTGAAATCCAGAAAGAACAGAAAAACGTTTGAGCTAATGTATCATAATGTGTATAAAACATCTCGTTTAAACATGGGAATCTTGTGATATAATATTTATCTATAGCAATAATATGAAGCTGAAACGTTTGTTTGTGGTCCAGTAGATCGAAATATATTTTTGTGTTGGATAGCCTATTTACCGAAGAAGGCTATAGACATTTTTTTCTCAAATAAACTGCGGGGTACAGCTATGTAGTTCTATTACAATATCAAACATTTCTTCTTAAATAAAGGAACCTTCACATAGTGATCCCCTAAATTAGGCCCTGTTAGTGTAACAGGGCCTAATTTAGGGGAGAACAACCGGAGCTACAAACGTGGGGCCTCCACAAAAGAGGGGCACTCACAATAGAGACTTCGGAAAAAATTCAAATTCAGACTAGTAAACACTAGTTAACAACTTTTCCTTTCATATTTTTTTCGAATTTCACCATTAAAAAAAATGTCAATTTCATTTGGGAAATAATTTGGGGCCATGGGGCCTTCACTCCTTTGTTGCCCCGAGGCAACTAGACATCTAAATCCAGCCTTGATCACTTAACTACAAGTATGTTATGCTCGAATACACACACGGTATTCGATAATGATACAGCGATTCTGCACATCTTACATCGAATTTCACTCGGCTCTTAGAGCATTTCCGATGCATTTCCTGTCTTAACACTGCAATAACACTAGATACATGTAGGATTTTATATTTAAGTATGTGCAGTTGCTTGTCTTCGATAGCTCATTACTCGAATGAATTACATTTGTAAGAAACTTTTGTATATCTATATTTTAGATTAAACATACAAAGAAAATAACACACTATACAAAATATATACCATTGTCTTAAAACACATTTTTTAATAATAAAATTAATGGCCAGTCACATTTTTCAAACACAAAAGTGGCATACTTTAAATATAAATAACGATAAGTTTACGTTTTGAAGAACAAAAAAACACGTTTACGATTTTTGCTTTCATGGATAATATGGATATAACTAGTTATATAAGAATTTTAAAATAAGCTGTTTTCGTCACAAATAAAGAAAATTAAAAATTAAAAATAAACTCAATAATAAATACATAGAAGAATTATAAATGTGTATTTACACGAAATTTAATATTTTAAAATATAATATAAAATACAAACAGCTCCGTCACTATAAGAAATATTGAAAATTTTTAACTGATTTTAAAAGTGAATAACCCAATGAATAGCGTATCCATAATTTTAAATAATAATAATAATTAATGTATATTAAAATTTCCATTTATTTACTCCACATATTTACAAAATGTGTTTTTTTTTAAATTTTGTTTTATATTAGCAGAACAATTAACAACGCACACCAAATAATTACACCCAATGTACATAGAACATTTTTATACTTGGGTTGTCTGGAAGAAATGGCTAATCAGCCATAAGTCCGCCCATTGTACTTCACTGTTAGTACTTATCTGTAAGCTTTGTTTGTTTATATTTGTGGTATACAATAAAGTATAAAATAAATAAATAAAATAAAATACTTGTCGTTTCTTCAAAGGGTTAGACAACAAAACGAAATAACCAATTGTTAATTTTATGATCCTATTTTTTAGAAAATAAAATGACCATACCCGATAATCTTTTTCGTTTTGACAATATTCAAAATATTTTCAAAACGAAAAATTATGAATTAAACATCTTTAATCACCAAATTGAAATGTCCAAAGCAACGCCATCGGTCTTCACCCACACACAAATGCATTGGAATTTAAATTTCGTAGCAGTATATTTTCGTAGCATATTTTCCGCCAAGTAAATATACTTCCGGCCAGCATAATAACATTTCTTGAAAAATAATTCAAAAGATAATTTTGGTATCAGGAATCTTTCCATAAATACTTAGGTGTTCAAACTGCAATTAAGGATGTAATTTGGAGATACGTAATATAACTTTAAACATTATACTTAATGACTTTGTGAAAAGGTTTTTGACTACCAAGTTTAGGATTGCTGTTAAAGCTGCGTTCACTTTAGTTTACTTACCTAAGCTTACATTCTGAAATGATTAATTTATATCATATATATGTTTTTGGAAAGAAAAAAAAATGTAAAAAATATTTTACACGTTTTGAAGCACAATACGGTTTTATTTTCGTTACGTTTGATGTTAAATGTATATTAACAATCTGTTACAATAAATTTAGCCCATTAAAATGAAAAAACACATAAATACATCATTTTTATTTCAATTATTATGTGAGTTATCAAAAGATAAAAAACGCTTTACACTCAACGGCACCTAGTAGAATTTTCTCCTGTTTCGGGGATCCGGAAACACACACAATACACAAACGCCCAGACCACGACAAACATCTATATGGCCAATACAAATGTCTGTCGTGAGCGAGAATCGAACCCGCGACCGCCAGCGCAACAGCCAGTGCTGTAACCGCTGCGCTAACGTGTCGTCGCGAAACAAAAAAAATCTTGTTGTTACAAAAACATTTTTCAGTAACATTAAATGAGTGGGAACCCTGCGCTTTGCTTAGCTATAGCGGTAGCGCAACGGTCACAGCACTGGCTTAAGGCTGTTGCGCTGGCGGTCGCGGTTTCGATCCCCGCACATGGCGTATACTTGTATTGGCAATACTGATGTTTGCCGTGGTCTGGGCGTTTGTGCTTGTGTATTGTGTGTGTTTCCGGACCCCCGAGACAGGAGTGAATCCTAGTGGGACCGTTGATTGTGAGCTATTATATTTATAATTTAACAAGGCCCCTGACTGACCCTGAATCAATGCGTGATTGACCATACAAGCATTTTTCATAAGAAGGCATCAAACCTGCAACCGTTAGCACAACAGCCACGTGCTGTGACAAATAGTTCTAACTCGTCATCAAATAATAAAGTACATAAACCAGCAATAGAAGAAACGTTTCATACATCGATTTATTTCAATATTTTTATGATCATAAGAAAAATACTTTTATATTTCGTCATAACTTTATATATTAGCTGCCATTAATCACAACATGACCATCATAAGATGATCTTGCAAGGTTGTTGTTGTTTAATATTTGGTCTTATTTCAGCTGATTTCGGAAATATATTTAGGCCAAGGGGGTCACAATATATGGCTGGTCAGAAACCGTTTAAATGGACCTCCGTTCCGGAACATTGTCATCGCGTTATATCGCCTACTATTGTCACAAAATGGTGATCATTTTTCAACAATAGTCGTCGATTATGTTTGGTTCCTAGTTATGGATAACTAGGTTGGTTAAGGTAGCTAATTCCTAGAAAAAAAATTATCTACTCTAGCAGTACTTTAGCCCTTGACCTGCGTGAAAAAAATATAAAAACATTGATTGAAAACAAGACTGTTACAATTATTAGATAATGTCTGTCATTACAGTACCTAAGTAATTTTTAAATGTATATATGTAATAGCAATCAATTTTTACGAGAGAGAGATCTACATAAACGAAGAAGTAGGTAAATGCTCTAACAGGAGGACACCCTTGGGGGGAGAGACCTTGACGAGCTTAAGGTCCAGTTGGCAGAACTCAGTTCTCTCTACTGGTGTCTGTTGGGTGAACGATAGTTGGATATTTATTAATCGCCCAACCGACGCATATACTAAAATTGGAACGATACAGAGAGGATTAGCATGGCCCCTGCACAAGGATGACACGCAAAATCGTGAAGCGTTACACATTTTTTGAAGAATATTGAACATAACTATGAGTGTATTCGTATAAAAGCCTGTTTAAAATATTTCTGAAAAAGTTCCAAAAGGTAAAAGTTTGTATTGTGTTTGTAACTATTCAAAGTTTGCTTTATTTTTTTGATAATTCAAAAGGTATCGTTAGCGACGCTAAGGGCGATGGGGTTCGCCCACCTCGAAGAAAGTCTTCTGCCTATCAGGACGCTTCTCCCACAGCTGGCGGCTAACATTTTTAAAATAAATATGCTATGTTTGTGTTTAAGTATTAAAATTAAATAATAAAATTTGAGAATGGAATTGGAATTGCTATAAGGTACCTTATACCAATGATCAGCTATCTACTGTTGAGTGATACTGATAAGTGAAAGGCGCTGTTCTCACGTATAGAATGTCAAAGCAAGGTGCATTTAAATTGTTCAATCAAGCGAAACCTAACTTGTTTTTTTGAACCGAAATGTATGGGGGGCGTAGCTCAGATGGTAGAGCGCTCGCTTAGCATGCGAGAGGTACCGGGATCGATACCCGGCGCCTCCAAATATTATCTTTATTGTTAAATGTATTTTTTGCAAGTTTACAATTAATGTTTTTTAAGATTTGTAATGATAATAATATTTAATACTGATATGATTACTGATATATATATATGAATACTGATATGATAAATGTTGGGGACGCAGCTCAGATGTTAAAATTTTAAAATCATATTTTATTTGCAATAAATATATAAGTAGCATTCGCATCTTTATTGTTAAAGGTATTTTTTGCAAGTATACAATTAATATTTTTTAAGATTTGTAATGATAATAATATTTAATACTGATAAATGTTGGGGACGCAGCTCAGATGTTAAAATTTTAAAATCATACGAGTATTTTATTTGTAATAAATATATAAATAGCATTCGCTATTTTCCTGCAATGAGACTATTAATTCGGTCGAGAGTTTTTGATAAAGCCTCGAACATACTAAAATCATAAATGTCAAATGGAATTAAAGTTATATTTGGTTAAACGAGTAATCAAAATAACAAATATTATAATACATATTCCAGTATTAATTAAAATTAAAAAATAAATGTTTAAAATATGAAACAAAAAATTTACAATCTTTTCGTAATAATAGTATAAATTTATGACCGTATGATAATTATGACGTCATTACACCTGAAGTTAGTGTAAATTACATCGAGCCGCTACACATGCGGCTCATAGATAACATTAATAACTAAATAGAAGCCTGTTTAAGACTATATAATTATAGCCATCTATTGATCTACGAAAGATCTCCGCTGGAAGCTGAATGAGGATTGCGGAAAACTGGGATGTTTGACGCGAGCTTGGGGAGGTCTATGTTCAGCTAAGCTAAAGATGTTTAGCTATCATGTCTCCCACAGCATCATCTTATGTATTTTATGTGATTACGCTAATCGACCCCTGTAAGCTATGTTAGAAATTTAAGAAGTTATATTTTTAGCGAGATGTCTAGCTTAATATTATTTTTTTATTTATATTACCTTTTATTATTATTACGTTTATAATGAAATAAATATATACCTACTCTTTTAAATAATAACATCGATAAGGTGATTTATTACGTAAGACTGTATGTACATCGACAGTCCTGTGACTGCCTAGTAAACGTGATGATGTTCGACGCCGACGCTATTTCTCTATCGCAATGTCTTATTTAATACTTTTCTAAATATGGAAGTATATTATTTTTTATAGTTTTAAAACTAAAATATTAAAATAAATCAGATAAAACTGTTACCTTGGAAACAAGCAATGATTTATTTTTAACTAGAAGATTGATCTGATGTTCTAAAATGGATTTTGAACACCATTATATAAATATATTTCATTTATTATATGTAACAATTTATGTATTATATTTAATTGTGTTTGTTCTCAAACATTAAAAAACGATTTCAAATTACATCGATAATTATAGTACAATACACATTATCAAGAATAACTCAAAAAATGCTTAAAAATTCTTGCTGTAATTTAAACGGGACCACACAACAGGTACAAGTTTTCCAGAAAAAATATATAAATAAGAGGTAAAACACATAGACAAAATACAATCGAATTGTTAGGGTCGATTTACATCAGACGAGCGAATGCTCATTCTATCCCCACTATATCAAATTTTTTTAGTGTAAATTTTATGTAAACGCTGAATACGAGTTTTCGTTTACACAGATCAAGAAAGAATGCTCTTGTTCTAGCTCTAGCTCTTTGTTCGTTTGGTCTAAATCCACCTTAAGCACATTAGTTATTAGTGACTCAGAAACCGAGTAACATAATCTTAACTAGTTATATGCCGCATCTAGTAGAATTTGAGTGTCCTAACTTGTTGACTTCTACAGGAAGTTTTTATTCACGACCTATTTATTAAATTAAGATTATTTTGAAGTGAAGTTTCCGTATTCGCGAAGCACCGAAGTTTTAACGAGACCAGACTCTAAATAAAGAGCCGTGTCAACTCGTGAGGAAAATTTTGATTGGTGTAATTTTGTGACGAAAATCCAGTGAGTTTTCGTTTTGACATCCTTTGATATGCTAAATACTTACGAAGTTGTAAAAGAAAATATAAAAAAGCAACTTTAACTTCTGTTATAAGGGTGAAACGAAATCTTTAGAGAGTGGGTACAATGAAAAAACGATAAAGTTTATCTCTGTTAATTACAATAAAAGAAAATTTTATCCGCTTTTTCAAGTAAAAAAAATTAAGTAATTGTAATTTAAAGCTCATCCCTATTTTTTTATTTAAAAAAAAATTCCTATCTTAAAATTTTCAATATAGACATAGCTTATTTGACTAAAATTTACCCCTCATATTGTTTTACTAGGATAATTAACAATGAACAACGATTTTTAAATTAGACTGGACATTCTCATCACAATGTTTAGCATTTTACATTTGTTGTTAAGAATAAATGGGCGTACATCCATTCCCATCAGCGATTACACAGCAAGCTCCTAACGTCGAGCAATCGATGTAATTGGAACTCAGCAACATTCCTATCGAAATGGCTGCAAATAGAAACGATGATTGCTTCAAATTGACCACCGATCTACCCTCGGTAATACTAATTTATTGAATCGATCGAGGAGTCTGTGAAACTTTAAGATCGTTTGAGCTACTATTCGAAGACATTACGAAGATAGATAGATTTAAGGCCTATATTTTTATTTGAACTTAGTTAAGCCATCTGTAAAAGTAGTACTTTTGGGCTAAGCCGTTTTCTATTATATTGAAGATGGGTTGAAGCTAAACTGTTCACTACTCCACTGTTGGGTGATTAGATAACTTTGCTACTAACAGCAAAAATCGCTATCAGATATTTCATGATAACAACCAATACCAAAAGCGTTAAGAGTTTTGAAATGTATATTTGTAAAACCACAAATATTATCTTGAAAAGAAACCCCACTATAACAGAAATTTAATGAAAACAGAACATACCTGTATCTAAATATCCCCAATATATTGTCTATATATTGGGGATACGTTTGACACTATTCGGGGCGGCGTGAGGTACAGCAGTTATGTTGACATAACTGCTGTATCGCCTGAGCTTCTTGGCCTGGTGGATGGCTGGCGCGTGCGCGAAGACCTAACCCGCTCGGACCATAACGGCATATCCTTCCTCATAAAATCCAAGCACATCAACAAAAATAATATACAGCAGACCACTAGAAAATATTACACCAAAAACGCAAATTGGACTCAATTTACTGGTAAATTGAGCCAAATTTACAGCGCAAATAATTTTACACTAGATAGAATAAAAAATATCAAATCCAAAAAAGAATTAGATCAAATAGTAACTGAATCAAATAAATACATACAAGAAGCATGTGCTGGATCCATTCCACCGATTCGGAGGAAGGATGTGTTATCTATGCCGTGGTGGTCCGAGGAGTTGGCAGCGCTTAAGCGTGAGGTG
This sequence comes from Melitaea athalia, assembly GCA_905220545.2. Taxonomy (NCBI): domain Eukaryota; kingdom Metazoa; phylum Arthropoda; class Insecta; order Lepidoptera; family Nymphalidae; genus Melitaea; species Melitaea athalia. The sequence goes on from HG992182.1 coordinate 18,625,750, forward strand.
GCCACCAGGAAAAGAAGGATCAGGTGTGCGGCTCCGGTTAGGCGTGAAAAAGTAGTTGGTGAGTACCTCGAAGCAAAGGAAAGGTATGAGACCGAGGCCAGGAGTGCACAGACGCGCAGCTGGGTCGCCTTCTGCCAACGACAGAACGGGGAATCCGTGTGGGGGGGTATCTATAGGGTCCTCAGCAGAACTTCCAGAAGAGACGTAGATCCACCGCTGGTGGTAAACAATATGGGATTAGATGCCAGGGGCTCGGCCCGACTCTTGGCTGAGACCTTCTACCCGGAGGACTCCGAAGAGGATGACTCCGAGGAGCACCGCCGAGTGAGGGTCTTAGCCGAGCGGGCCGACATCGAGACCTCCTCGGGCCAAGGCGACCCTCCCTTCACTCATTTCGAGTTGAAGTTGGCTAGTCGGTCCTTTGACCCGAAGAAGGCCCCAGGTGCGGACGGTTTTACCGCCGATATATGGCTGCACGCTATTGAACTGGACCCGGATCTCTTTTTGTGCATCTTCAACAAGTGCCTCGAGCTCCACTACTTTCCTAGGCTCTGGAAGGAGGCTACGGTGATCTTCCTCCGCAAGCCGGGGAAGGCCACCTACACGACTCCTAAGTCGTATCGTCCTATCGGGCTCCTTCCGGTGCTTGGGAAAATCTTGGAGAAGATGCTCGTCGCCAGGCTACAATACCATCTCGTGCCCAAGCTCAGTACTCGCCAGTTTGGCTTCATGCCCCAGAGAAGCACCGAGGACGCCCTCTATACCCTAGTGAAATACATCAGACACAATCTGGAGAGGAGGAAGATTGTTGTTTTGGTTTCGCTGGATATAGAGGGCGCCTTCGACAACGCTTGGTGGCCCAAGATTAGGGTCAGGCTGGCTGAGGAAAAGTGCCCCAATAACCTCCGGTGGCTCTTGGGCAGTTACCTGAGTGATAGGCGTGCCAGGGTGAGGTACTTGGGGGAGGAGTACATAAGAGACACCGGGAAGGGCTGTGTGCAGGGGTCTATCGGTGGGCCGATATTGTGGAATCTGCTCTTGGATCCACTACTTCAGGAGTTGGAGACCAGAGGTGACTACGCGCAGGCCTTCGCCGACGATGTGGTGTTGGTGTTTGAGGGTGAGACGGCCCTCGAGATCGAACGTCGGGCCAATGCCGCCCTAGAACGTGTGAGGGCGTGGGGTGCATCTAATAAACTTCGGTTTGCGCCTCACAAGACCAATGCTATGGTTGTGACGCGCAAACTGAAGTATGACACCCCGCGCCTTCATATGGGCGGGGTTGACATTGTCTTGGCGAACGAGATCAAGCTGCTGGGGGTCGTCATAGACCGAAAACTCACCTTCAACACCCACGTCGCGAAAGTCTGCAAGCGCGCACTCGCCTTCTATCACAAGCTGGCTCGAGTGGCTAAGACCAGCTGGGGTCTCCATCCTGAAGTCATCCGCACTATTTACAGAGCGGTGGTTGAGCCCGTGATCTTGTATGCGGCTGCCGTGTGGGCGCCGGCCGTGAACAAGCTCGGTATCCGCAAGCAGCTGAACGTGGTCCAGCGGGGCTTCGCGCTGAAGCTATGCAGGGCATACCGAACTACCTCTCTGAACTCGGCACTGTTGCTCGCTGGGATACTCCCTCTCGACCTCCGCATTCGCGAAGCCGCAACTTTATACGAGGCGAGGAGGGGGGTGCCCCAGCGGGTGATAGGGGATCGGGAGGTGGAGCGGATGACCTCGGCTCTGCGGTCACCGCACCCCGCCTGTCATATCGACCTGGAGTTCAAATACCTGGTCGACCAAGAGCAATTCGCCGCAAACAGCGACAACACATTTAACATCTTTACGGACGGCAGCAAGATTGAGGGCAAAGTGGGGGCGGCGCTATCCGTATGGAGCGGCGCCGCCGAAACCAAAACCCTCAAGCTTGCTTTGACGCCGTACTGTACGGTATACCAGGCGGAACTCTTGGCGATATGCCGGGCGGCGCGGATGGCCGCGGACCACTTGGCCGGATCAGTCGGGATATACTCCGATTCCTTGTCGGCTCTGCTCACCCTTAAAAATCCGAAAGCCCTCCATCCCCTGGCCGTCGAGGCGCGGGGATATCTGCGAAGGGCTCTGCTCCAGGACAAACGTGTCAGCTTGTTCTGGATAAAAGCCCATGCAGGCCTAGAGGGGAATGAGCGTGCCGACCATCTGGCCAAGGAGGCTGCGCTGAAGCTAAAACGCGCATTTGACTACGACAGCTGCCCGGTTTCATTCATCAAGCGGAGCATCCGTATGCAATCGCTTGATGAATGGAACCAGCGGTATCGTGATGGTGAAACGGCTGGCGTCACCAGGGTGTTCTTCCCTGACGCGATAACCGCATATGGGATCACGCGTAAAATAAAGGTGGACAGATTTGTCACCCAGGTGTTGACGGGGCATGGTGGATTCTCCGAATACTTGCACAGGTTCAAGTGTAAGGAGAGTCCATCGTGCATCTGCGACCCTGGTTGTCCGGAATCTGTCTTCCACGTCCTTCTGGAGTGCCCGATCTTCGATTATGAGAGGTTGCAATTGGAAATTCAAATAGGTGTAAAATTAGAAAGAGAAACAATGCATAAAGTTATTCAAGAAAATGATAGCAGAGAACTGCTCCTGCAGTACTGTAAAAAAGTAACAATAGTAGTTAATAATAGGAATAAGACCTAGTAAATAATGTTGTCTTAATATTGTGTAATATATTTAGCATAACATTAACAAATAGAATAAAAAGCAGGACTAGTAATAAGTTGGTATGTTTTTCTTTTTTATGTAACAATTAATGAAATTTTGCATAAGAATGTAAATAAGTTGTATAGATAAGCAATAAGTGTAATAAATAACTATAATATAATTAAACGGTAGCCTCCATAGGTTGAGTTCGCGAATGTTAGATTTATGTAAAGTAGGAAGATTAGTACTAGACTAAGATTTTGAAACTTTGTATAAGAAAGCAACAAAAAAAAAAAAAAAAGGAAAATAGATTGTAAGACCCTGGGAATACAAAAATATGAACAAATATATACAAGAAATAGAAATAAATAAGAGTAGGAAAAAATTGTAGCTAAAGTCTCGGATCACGTCCGGGGGCACAGAAAAAGAAAAAAAAAAAATATATTGTCTATAATGAGTACTAAAAGTCACACAGAAATAAACAACATACACAAACAATGCCTATAAAACCACATTCACTTAAGAAGGTAAATCGATTTGCATAAGGTAAGTCGATTCAATCCCATTTATACTTAATGCGGTACTAAAAGATTTAGATTATACGTATAGCTTTATGTTATCTTAAGACCCACGCGTAACGCTTTATTACGCCTCTGTAGTAGACCCTTGTAACGATTACTTTGCATGCGTGCGTTTTATCAGTTAGAACCTAAAAGCTCTAATTGACCTAAGAGTTATGCTTACGACACTGGCTGTAACAGATATCAAAACTTAAGTATAAGAAACTAGCCAACCTGTGCCCACTATGTTGCTCGTTAATTATTTTTGTGATCCAAATATATAGTAAAGTTTTCATCTCGCTCGCACTTCTCCGACTTGATTTACATATACTATTATTTTTTACTGGATTTTTTGTTCAATAACAATAAAATATATACAGCATATTATGTCACTCCTGAATAGTGTAGCTTTCTGTTAGTGAAAGAATTTTCATGATCGTATCAGTATTTGCGAAGATTATCCCCTACAAACAAACAAAGTTAAAACTTTACATCTTTATAATGTTAATATAGTGTATTAATGACAGAGATTGAAGCGTCTTCCGAAACATTTCTAAATTCCTTGACTTTATTAATCTTCAAAAGTGTTTGAGCTTCCATAAAAACTAATGAATACCTAATTTCAATTCATTAAATGTCGTATTGATGCAAAGTTGATATACATACTAGTTTTTTTCTCAACAAATGCTTTAAAATGTAAATCTTTGACGTTTTCAAGTTCAGAAATGTTAATAATTATAAACTATTATTCATTTTATATTTCATAACCTCCTAAAGAAACCTACCTACTAAAGAAATATTTCATATTATTTCCGTGCGTGACTCTACGCATCACCACGCTGGGCAGGGGGGTTGGTGACCGCATTATTTATAACTATCATTTAATAGAATAACAAAAAACCTGAATTAAATTTACGAATCACATGTATTTCATAAACAAATACAAACTGAATTTACAAATTAAGTCTATTTTAAATATACGAATAAAGGCAACAGATCATTACTTCTGAAAGTAATAATTATACACTAATTATTATGTATTTGCAGTTATTGGTTTCCTATTAAATATTTATGGATATAATAAAATTACAAATAATTTCAATGGTCGAATGTAAATAAATTTAACCCTAAATGTACTTTTAATAATCTAGCATCTCTCAATAAATTATAAGAAGGAATTTAAAAAAAATATTAAAAATAAAATTAAAAATAAAAAAGTAGTCGAAAAAAAACAAAGAGCCAACGTCGCGGTGTTCTTAAGCAGTCACCAATCCAAGTACTGATCGTCATGATGCTGCCGCGTTACCGGTCGCTCAAATTTTACTCCTCATTCGCCTAAAGAATTTTCACTTCAAAAACTCTTTTTATTTGACTAAATGTAACAAAAACTAATCGACGCCGCGTTGGCGCAGCGGTCAGAGCACTGGATTGCGATTGCCTGTTGTGCGGGCGGTTGCGGGTACGATCCCCACACACAACAACATTTGTATTGGCCATACAGATGTTTGCCGCGGTCTGGGTGTTTGTGCAGTCCTTGTGGGTCTCCCCTGCACCGTGCCTGGAGAGCACGTTAAGCCATCGGTCCCGGTTGTTATCATGTACACCTGATAGCGATCGTTACTCATAGTAGGAAATATATCCGCCAACCCGCATTGGAGCAGCGTGGTGGATTAAGCTCCGATCCATCTCCTACATGGGGAAGAGGCCTATGCCCAACAGTGGGATATTACAGGCTGAATCTTATCGTCGTAACAAAAACTAATTATAAATTTTAATAAACATAAACAAGCTTAAGTGTTATAATTCAATTCTTTGCAGGATCGAGTTCATGAAACTGTTTTTCGTTCAAGTTTTCGTCTCGAGAGCGAAGATATCGCGAAATTTTTAAAATATTACCCAAGAGTGTTGACTGAATTTAATATATCAAGTTAAACAACGCCGACATACAATTTGCGTATACTTTAATAATGAAAAATATGTGTTTTCAACTTCATACATTTCATTTACATATTTCTAAATATATTTAATAATTAATAGAATGAATAGAATGACGCCGCGTTGGCGCAGCGGTCACAGCACTGGTTTGTGGCTGTTGCGCGGGCGGTTGTGGGTTCGATCCCCTCACACGACAACATTTGTATTGACCATACAGATGTTTGTCGTGATCTGGCTGTTTGTGTAGTCCTTGTGGGTCTCCCCACCGTGCCTCGGACAGCACGTTAAGCCGTCGGTCCCGGTTGTTATCATGTACACCTGATAGCGACCGTTACCTACTCATAGTAGGGAATGTATCCGCCAACCCGCATTGGAGCAGCGTGGTGGATTAAGATCTGATCCTTCTCTTACATGGGGAAAGAGGCTTTTGCCCAACAGTGGGATACTACAGGCTGAAGCGTAAATAGAATATTAAATAAATGCGTGATTGCATTTTTCTTTTTTGTTCAATCTATACATATCAAAAAACGAACAATTCACCCCTAAACCCATATCACTATACACAAATTTAGTATTCATAAAAAATCATGATTATAATTAAATTGACTTAGGCTTAAGGTAAGATCGAAATGGTTTGTAAAAAATGTTTGAGTTCCTTATTTCAAACCCTAAGCCTAAAATAATAAAATGATTGACGGTATGATTCGAAAGACCGAAACAACCTACTTTTTCTATTATACTTGGTATATTTTTGCGGCCAGTTGCGAACCCTCTTTATAGTGGAATTCATGAATAAAATATTATAGATAAGAGAGAAAAATCATCTCCTTTGTATTATAAGCTTTATTATAACAATTTTTTAAGTAACATCGCAAGTATTATGTTCCAGTCGAATAATCTCTTTGATAAAACCAACAGTGTAAAATCTAAACAATCCTTTTATATCTTTTTCAATGTTCATATGTAAAGCAAGTCTTTCATTCAAACTCTTTGCCTTTGTCCGTAAAGAGGCATCGGCCATTGTGACTTGAAAGACATCTTTTAAATTGAATAGTACACTTTGTGTGATCACAAAGTATCTAAAGGGATATCAGAATATTCAGAAGACTTGTTAGGGTCATATACATAGGTACATAGGTTAACGCACCCGTTTACTACGCGTCTGCTAATAAGTTATCAGATTTAGACTTTCTTTTATTTTCCTTTTTAATCTATACTAATATACAAAGCTGAAGAGTTTGTTTGTTTGTTTGTTTGAACGCGGTAATCTCTCGAACTACTGGGCCGATTTGAAAAATTCTTCCACTGTTAGATAGCCCATTTATCGAGGAAGGCTATAGGCTATGTATCATCACGCTAAGACCAAAAGGAGCGGAGTCCACGCCGACGAAGTCGCGCGCAGAAGCTAGTCAGTCTATATGTTGAAGAATTTCAAAATATTTTTTGATTCGATAAATTTTCCCTGCATTTAGTTCATAAAATTTTAATATACTTTATCAAAATAATAATATCAAATTAGTTTATCAAAATAGAATTGCAATCACATGAGAACGTTGAGTCGGAGAGATGGGATTTTTTGGTTAAATATAATATTAACTTGTTCGATTTGGGTCTGTGTAATGTGATTTTGAGCAATCCATTGTCAGCGGTGGCTGTAATTATGTATAACTTGTACAAACTAGTAGTTAAGCGTAGATAAAATTAACATAAGGCCCTATGAGGGTGGCATATTCAGTGTATGAATAAACCCTCTATAAATAAATAAAGATTAAAAAAAAAATCACATGAGAACAGTAAACGGTGATCGAAGTAGATTTTTTAAACATTAAATTACTTTATAAAATAAGTGCAATCAAAAACAAATTCAAAATTCCTTAAAGCTTTTCAGGCATAAAAACCTCCGTACAGAACAAAGCTGACCTTTAATCAAGAAAAGATTATTGTGAATAAGTGCACTTTGCAGTACAAAGCGAAGTGGTTATCTGCAGCGGTTAACGTGATTAACCAATTACTCCCTGATTGGAATAGTTCGCAAGAAAATTTATAAACAGAACGCTGAACATTTTCACTGAAACAGCTTTCAAAGGCTACATTTTTTTTTTCAAAATCTTCAAGAAGATAAACTTGGAAAGTTTTTTTCGTTTTACACATCGTAGATATAAATTTAGTTTTATTCAAAAACGCCAAAACCACGGCAAACATCTGTATGCTATACCGGCAACTGCTGTACCGATGCATCTTTAAAATATTTTATTTAGTACTAGTAACCCGCCCCGGTTTCGCACGGGTGCAATGCTGATAATAAATACTATCTACAACAAAAGATACGTTACAAACCTCTAAAATTGTCAGTGTTTCTCTAACATATTATACATGTATTATACATATAAACCTTCCTCTTGAATCACTCTACCAATTAAAAAAACCGCATCAAAATCCGTTAGATAGTTTTAAAGATCTAAGCATACATACAGACAGACAGACGGGAAGCTACTTTGTTTTATAATATGTAGTCATTAAGCTTTTCTGTATTTTATGTCTAGTAAAAGACAACTGTTAAACTGTACACAATTATGTTAACTATGATTATTAAGTTGACAAACTGTTTCCAACTATATTTGACGCCTCTCCCCTTCAGAGTCCGAGGCAGAACTCAACCAGAATATCAATGAATATGTAAATACTCCTACTATCTCGGAGTAGGTAACGGTAACAAAATTATTGTGAGGAACTAACGGACCGACATGGTGTAATTCGCTTATATCCTGTGCATAAATATACGAAGAACTCGTGACAACTCTGTGCATAAATACGAAGGTAGTACGATAGTAATTTTTATTCAACAATTTCATTTAAGAAATACAGCATTTGTATCATTACTTATTAAAATTATAGTGTAATGTTCTATTGAATATGAATGACCAATGGCTCGTAACAGATACTTTTTTAATCGGATCGGTTACAACCTAAGGCTAGTTCATGGAAACCAAAAATAGGTCATTTATACATAGAGGTAGATTGAAAAACATTTATTTTATATTAAATAAATCTCTATATGAAATCACATAACAACAGTAAATGCTATTGTAGTAATATATTGTTTATTGTTTTAATCATGTTGTACTGTTATACTTTAAAATAGTGTAATCAAAAGGGCATATTATATTGAATCAAACACAAAATTCCTATTAGACTTTCAGGGATTATATCAATACATAATTATTATAAAACAAAGTCGCTATCCGCTGTCTGTCCTTATATATGTTTAGATCTTTATAACTACTTACAAAACGGATTTTGATGCGGTTTTTTTAACAGATGGAGTAATTCACAAGGAAGGTTTATATGTATAATACATGCATAATATAGTAGAGGAACACTGATAGTTTTTGCAACCGTGCGAAGCCGGGGCGGGTCGCTAGTTAATACATAAATTACAAATACTCCTTATCTTTTAATACCATACATAAATACAAAAAAAATTGCGTAATCCATGAAAGTCGAGAGATTTTTAAATACATCCGATCCATCACTCAACTGCGAGATACAATACACTCCAGGTAAATAATATACAATACTGATGTTAACATTTTCCGCTATATAACGTCAAGAGGCGGATTCAATGTGTTGCGGCTTACAACCTGTCAATATTAATATTTCAATTTAAATATGTATATACTAGCGACCCGCCCCGGCTTCGCACGGGTGACATGCCGATACTAAATATACTATAGAATGTCTTTATATATAACGTTCACAACTTTTTTGTCATTAGACAATAAAACATGTTTTCTTTAGAGGCTAGCTCCTGGGGGGGATTGGGGATAGGGTCGGCAACGCGCTTGCGACGCTTCGGGTGTTGCAGGCGTCTATAGGCTGCGGTAGTCACTTACCATCAGGTGAGCCGTACGCTTGTTTGTCGACTTACTAACATAAAAAAAAAAAAAAAAAAAAAAAAAAAAAAAAAACCCCGCCAATCCTTATTGGGGATGAGTTACCATAAAATCCGCTCATTGGTCATTTCTACATGACATAAAGGAGATTCCTACCAAATTTGGAGCCGATAGGAGCTATAGTTTAAAAACGGGAATTTTCCATTATTAACGTTCCCGCAACCCCCTCTTGTGGGTGAAATTTCGTAAAATTTCCGTTCTTAGCTGACCTCTACTTGGCAAAAGGATTTTTCCTACCAAATTTCAAGTCTCTACGATTAATAGTTCAATTTTCCATTCTAAACGCCGCCGCAACCCCCTCTTGTGGGTAAAATTTCGTAGAATCCGTTCTTAGCTGACCTCTACTCGGTGAAAGGAATATTTCTACCAAATTTCAAGTCACAACGCCTTACGGTTCAATTTTCCATTGTTGACGCCCCGGCAACCCCTTCTTGTGGGTGGAGTTTTGTAATTCCGTTCTTAGCTGACCTCTACTCGGCAAAAGGAATATTCCTACCAAAATTCAAGTCTCTACGCCTTATGGTTCCAGAGATATCGTGATGAGTCAATGGGTGGGTAACTCTTTTATATATATAGAAGATGAATAAATAAATAATATATTTAAAGAATTTACAACGAGCATATTATGATGCATTATATACGTTAAGCATATTTAGCCTTTGAACCTAGAGAATAAATCTTGCACTAATTCGGTATCAGTACACAATTCCAAAATCCTAAACTTAGAACAAAAAAATAATAATAAAAGGCCGTTTTATAATAATAAAAGGCCGAAAAAAAATTACAACAAAAAAAATGCAATTGTAGCAACGATATTTCCCAGCGTATTTCATTTGAATTGTGAGGGTGATTAAATTTTACAATAATAAATTGATGGAGACACGTAAATTGATCAATGGATCAAATATTTCGATGAAAAGCTGACCACAAATCAACAGAGCCGAAAATTAAAATTTTCGCCCTGAGGAATTTTGACCATTGAATAACGTGTAGTAACTCAAACTGTTAAGCTTTAATGATTGAAAAATTGCTGCTCAAAATTACGAAAAAGTAACGTATGAAATAGTATTAAAATAATATTAAACAAACTATGATCCGAAACCACATTTACTTTCGTATGACAAACATTTACTATTAATTCATAATGGATGGTATATATACAGAGCTTTTTGTATGTATGTATGTAAAAGAGAGAATGATTTTACTTATCCTAAAATTTAATGCCTCCGACTGCATATTATGTACAATTCTGCATAACATTTCAAATGAATACCGTATTGATATTTTTAAGTGTTACAGTACATAATGTTTGATATTGTTTCGATTTATTTCGCTCGCTTTTGTTTAATTATTGAATTTTTATCTTGTTCCAGCCTTTTCAGTTGATTTTCTAGTAGTGGTTCTTCACGCAGGCGGGTTTTTTGTTTATTTTTAATTATTACAATACAATACAATACAAATACTCTTTATTGTACACTAACAGAGAAAAATTTTACATCAAAAGGAAAATATAAACAAAAGGCGGTCTTCTCGCTAAAAGAGCGATCTCTTCCAGACAACCTCTTGCATGAAAAGGTCATGACAAAGAATTAGACGGCATGGAGGTGTACATACATATATATACATATACATATAAAGGTAATTATACATACATATACATATCACATATACATATTACAACATACACATTATTATTTTACATATACATTATTTTTTTAAATACTACTAGGGCGGCAAATAGCGCTTAGATCGCATTCAAACAGTTCACCTGTTAAAAAGCGGTTAGCGTTACCTATTGAATCCTGCAACACCAGAAGCATCACAAACGTTTTTCCGGCCCAACCCACAATGCCAACAAAGGCATTCTCAAGAGCTCTGGCCGCCTTAGTCACCACAGGAACTCATTAATACTTTAGAGCAGTATTACGTAGCTGTGATATTGATTTTCTGTAAGTTTAAGAAATACCTTACCCTAGATTCTAGAAGATGTGATGAGTAGGAAAATATAATTAGTCGTTATTTTTTCAATTATTTTGTATTGTAATCATTTCAAAGCCTGAATTATTTATATATATATAGAAAGATAGTGAAAACATGTAAAGAAATATTTCACATAATACACGTTAATTGTGAACTTTGTTTTTGTAATGTCTTATTTTTTAACTAAATCTATAGTTTTTTTTAATATCTAAAATAATAAAACTGCTCTATATGTCAATTGTTTCTTTATATATTCTATTTCTATATATCAATTAGGTACTTTATTTTTATGTAACTAGGTCGGCAAACAAGCGTACGGCTCACCCGATGGCAAGACCGCAGCCTATAGACGCCTGCAACACCAGAAGCATCGCAAGCGCGTCGCCGACCCTATCCCCAATCCCCACCAGGAGCTCTGGTTACCTTACTCACTAACAGGAACACAATACAGTATTATTTAGCTGTGGTCTTCTGTAAGGTCGAGGTACTACCCCAGTCGGGCTGCTCCATATTTTGAGCAGGAAATTTCCTGCTGTGCCCTACCTCAGTTTGCTGTGCCCTACCTCAGCTACTTTCTTATACTTGGATTCTTAATTCTAAAATCCTCTCCCAAACACCATGTTTTGGGTCTATAGACAAGCGTCTGACTAGCGCCTTTATTGTATTAATATGTCAATACATAAGCCATCGTTAAATCTTAAAATAAATAAACTCAAAGTAACCGGCATAAGTACAAAAATTTCATCCAAAATTTTAATTTACCCTGTTGTTTATAAGACATAACATTTTTGTGAAACAAAAGTCAAGAGATTCTATGTAAAATTACTGTACGATTTGAGTGACAGCTTCGGAAAGTAATAAAGGACTGATTTATATTCCCAAGAGTCGGAGTAAAAACATTAAAATTGATTCATATTACAAAACGTCATGACTTTTTGCTAAAATATGGACTTTGAAATTAGATTTCTTCAAGTGATTGACAAGATTAAAATTTTTGATGCGAAAACATAATTCATTGAAAACAGAGAAGTGTAATTAATTCATATACATAAAGTGAACAGGTTTTGAATGAACTTAAAATGTAATGAAGTATAAATAAATCGATTGTGTTTGTTGATAGACCGTATTGTAAACATCTTGGTGCATTTTAAGTAATGGGAAAGGAAAAATTAGAATAATAGTTATTACTAAAAGAAAACTTGGCTTACGCTTCAGCCTGTAACATCCCACTGCTGGGCTGGGCATAGGCCTTTTTCCCCATGTAGGAGAAGGATCAGAGCTTAATCCACCACGCTGCTCCAATGCGGGTTGGCGGACCTTGACCTGTACTAAGTTTCTTTAATATTAATTAAATGTCTGTTACCACATTTATTGATTTTTTTTGTCTATGCAAACCTTCTGTACAGATAGAAATAAAATAATCTATAATGTTACTTATTACTATAGTTACTAGTAGTAAGTGAAACTTATCTTAAAAGTTTTGTTACAATGCTAACCTTCGCATGATTAATTACTTCGATAAATCTTGTTTTTTTATAAAACCAAGAATCCTATATCTAGATTTTTAGACCAAATGGTAAAGCTATTATGAAACAAAAGGAAAAGGTTTTACGTTTTAAGACTATATAATACCTTTTTTTTTTTTTTTTTTTTTTATGTTACTAAGTCGACAAACAAGCGTACGGCTCACCTGATGGTAAGTAACTACCGTAGCCTATAGACGCCTGCAACATCAGAAGTGTCGCAAGCGCGTTGTCGACCCTATCCCCAATGATCCCCCCAGGAGCTCTGGTCACCTTACTCACCAACAGGAACACAATACTGCTTGAAAACAGCATTATTTAGCTGTGGTCTTCTGTAAGGTCGAGGTACTACCCCAGTCGGGCTGCTCCATATTTTGAGCAGGAAATTTCCTGCTGTGCCCTACCTCAGTTAAAAACCCTTAATTGGATAGGTATCATTTTTCTTATTTATTGTACCAATTTTGTCTAAAAAATAAATTAATTCATCGTACTTTAAATGAACTATTTTTTCTGAGTTATAGCTAATGGAAAGTCTTAAAGTTCTTTTGAATTATATTATTCATTGACTTGTTTTAAATATTGATTGCTTCTAATATGCTAAAATTGTTTCAAATTACACAAAAAATGAAGTCTTGGATTTATGCACTAACTACAACAGAGCAGAGGACGCTAGATCTTTGAAATTTTATCTTAAAAGCAAATTCATGTTTGATTTACTCGTAGTTCTACATTATTATCTTAAGAACTGTTTAAAAATATAATAAAATTTGTTTCGTTTGTAACTCACATTTCTATCTTTATTTATACTTAAATTTTAAATAAGTTGTAAGACCTTTTATTTTAAAAAAGTTACTATAGACATAGTGTCTCTCTCAAATACCTATTTTTGGTCCGGGTGTTTCTGATTTATCCTTGTTGATATTATAAGCTGGTAAAGATCATTAATGTTAGTAGAAAAAATATCTACTATGTGGCAGCGGAGCAGTTTAATTAATTATACTCCTAATCTTTAACGGAAACAAAACCTTTACCAGGCAGGCGTAAAGGCCTATTTCATGGTGTTCAGAAAATTTACAGTCATGTTCATTTAGTAGTTGAGTTGCGTTAAACACACTTTAAACATTGAAAATATTCATAAAATACATTATTACATTAATAATCAAACGTCGTGCATGTTACTACAATTTCAACATTTCTCCTGTAAAACTCAACATGGCATTTGGCAACCCTAATTTTTTACAATTAGATGCTGCTATACTTCTGTATTCTATCATGTTATTTACTATACAGCTTAAATCTTCCTTTATAAATAGACATCCAATCAAAAATAATTTTTAAAATTGTGCAGCGACTGGACGTCAATATTAGACAATCCGTATACTTAGTATAAATAACTCTATAGATAAATACTTCTATTTCATATTTTTGATTACAATAATAATAACAAATGTCATATGTTTAGAATAAATCATTGAACATCCAATGAGCTATTTCCATTAGCAGCTAACGTGAACACGATACGTGATAGCTATTAGATTAGGCTATCTGCTTGGACTAATTTGCCGTTAAATTATTTTAGTTTAATGTATTATAATTATAGTTTAACGATTCAGCCCGTAATATCCCACTGATGGGCATAAATCTCTTTCTCCGCGTAGGAGGATTATAACTTAATCCAATAATATACTTTTAATAACACTGAATATAACTATCGTATGCAATATGTGAGCTTTCAATGTCAAAATTGAATGCTGTGTTCACTGTAATAAGAGTGAACATTGTAGGTACGCCTTTCAAATCGTTACACACATAAACTTTTTTTTTATATTTTATAGTTTAATTTGTGAACCTAATAATAAAAAATCATATGAAACCAACCATCAAGTGTGACTAATCGCTCATCATGAATAAGAAGCTTCACAGGCATTACATAAAATACTAAAATAAAGTAACAATAGGTACCATGAAAATACGGCTTAGTATATGATGTACCTACAATATTTCAAGATTTTTATGTGTTGTTGTGCACTGTAAATTACACCAAAATATGCAGAAACTGTAACAGTGTCTCAAATATCTTTTGTCTGTGAAATGTCCTACTTCAAAGCAAAGAGTTAGCCTACTAAGATGGACTAGACGTCATTTTGCAAACCACTTTGTGTTAGCTTACATTCAGGGCCGTCTAAAGCTATGTATCCACTAGGGGACAAATGAGGAACATTTGTCCCTCAACAATGTTGCGGGACAGATGTTGCGAACATTGTGTAGGCCACACTAGGGGACAAATGCAGCAACATGTTCCTCATAGAGAAAAAGAAACACCTGCATCATTTGTGAAGTTATTTTTATTTATTTATTTATTTAATTAAATTTGTAATGTAGGTGAGGGGTTGCGGGTGTTGGGACGGATAACGACGGGGTGATGGCGAGTGTCTTCGTAGAAAGAATAAGACGAATATTTGAACGAAGATGTCTTCAACTATATCTGTTTTTACCCGACTGCCAAGGAAGGGTTATGTTTTTCGCGCGTATCTTGTATGTATGTATGTATGTATGTATGTAATATTCTTAATTACCTGATTTCTCTAGAACCGCTGAACGGATTTGCATAATTGAGATATCGTTAGATTCGTCTTAGCAGCCCAAGTGTCCTTAGATAGATGACATTAAAAAAAAACAAACATGGCGGCTGTGCGAAGCCATTGTAGTTAATGAAGAAATAAATTTTTTTTTAGAATACTATAATATGGGTATCAAATTAAAGGGCTCAATACAAGGATTTCAAAAATGTATATTATGATTATCATTACTGTAATAATAATAAAGAAATACAATAAGAAAGTTTAAAAAATGTTGACTTTGCTCTTTCCCATGCCTAAGGTAAGCAAGATGCGAGCCGAGCTTCTTCCTCGCCTCCTAGGCAACGTCCGACGGTCAATTTCGGGGTGTAGCCTTTCCCTTAAAAAAAGAATTATCAACTTCGGACTACTCTGTAAAAAGTTATGCTCGGTCAAAGATAAAAATGATATAAACGTGGCAACTTTAGAACGGCCTCATTTTTTTCGTCGTTACTAAATTACTTAATCAACCACATGATGTAAACTATTTTAATGAATTGAACCGATTACGTAATTTGTCTAACTAAAAAGGCATAAATAAAATAATAATTAAAAGGAAACAAAAAACCCGCCTGCATAAAAAACAACTAATAGAAAATGAACTGAAAAGACTGAAACAAGATAAAAATTCAAAATTACACAACGCTAGCGAAACAAATCGAAACAATATCAAACATTATGTACTATACACTTAAAAATATCAATACGGTAGTCCTTTAAAATTTTATGCAACATCGTACATAATATGCAGTCGGAGACATGCACAAAGAGAGAATGATTTGACTTATCCTTCAATTTCATGTCTCCGACTGCATATTATGTACGATGTTGCATAAAATTTTAAAGGACTACCGTATTGATATTTTTAAGTGTATAGTACATAATGTTTGATATTGTTTCGATTTGTTTCGCTAGCGTTGTGTAATTTTGAATTTTTATCTTGTTACAGTAACCGTCTTTACCAACACATACATACAGTTTCAATTTGCTTGAATGCTGAATGTATGTATCGTTATCCTATGAAGTGCTAATAACGAGTTCCAAATACTTGAAAGCAAGTTAGTTAGGCGCTTCATAGGTCCCTATGATTCGATACAAAAATTAAATATTTGACGAGAGGTCATTATTTCAGTAGGCACAACGTTAGCGCGATTTAAACGATCAGTAGCGCCATCTCTTAGCCGCATGGCGTACTAATGCCCTTACGCTTTCGAATTATTGATATATCGTTGACTACTTGTTACGTGTTATTACAAATTAATAATATGTTCATGAAAAATACGTCAAATGCCAATATACTTGTTGGCACAATTTTTGTTACAATACCTGCTGAATTAAAACAGTATTTAGATCAACCGAATATTTCAAGGTCATTAAATGCACTAAAATTTTGGATTGATAGTAAATATTGAAATATTATTACTCAGGTGCTCTCAGAAATAGCTGTTAAATATTTAATTTCTTCTGTAGCATCTTAACGAATTGCTTCTATAATCAATCTTTTAGTGCCTAATAATCGTAATAGTTGTTTGACAACTGAATATATAAAACAACGAATATTTTTAAAATCTTACTGAGTATTGGTACGCATTATTGTTTTATTAAAATTGAACAATAATTACTGAGAACCTTACATTTTAATAAATCACTGATAATTTAATTTGTTTAACAAATATTATACTGAATTATAAATTGTGTAAATTATTTTTTAAATCGACTTACGATTATTTTTTTAATTATCAAAATCGGACAATTCTGTAAAAATTTATGCGTGGTCATACATAAAAAATATTCGCGTCGAATACATAACCTCCTCCGTTTGTACATCGGTTGAAAAAAAGGCGATGAAATAAAATTGAATAATTGTGTTTACTAGCAAACGAAAAAAACCGACTTCAATTACATCGACAAATAATACAACGTAAGTAGACGAAAAAAATTTAGTAACGCACTAGTCGTCACTACGACTTTCGAAGGTTCCCCTCGATTTTTCTGGGATTCCATCATCAGATCCTGGTTTCCTTATCATGGTACCACCCTTGGGATATCTCCTTTCCAACAAAAAAAAAGAATGATCTAAATCGGTTCGTAAACGACGAAGTTATCCCCGAATATACATTAAAATCGAATTGAGTAATCTCCTCCTTTTTTGAAGTCGGTTAAAAAATATCGATATATCGATTTTTTTTTCGATATCTCAAACTCCGATATTGATTATAATATATTTAAAAATATCGATATATCGAGAATCCGATATTTTTAAAAATATCAACAGCCCTACTATGCAACATTGACGCGGAACAAATGTTTTCGATCTCGAAGCGGGAACAAGCAACATGTCCCTCAACACGTACATACTGCGGGACATGTTGCGGGACACTGTGCAACATGTGTGTGTACGTGTCCCCCAACATGTCGCGGGACTAAATGTCCCCTAGTGTAGCTGGGGCTGACGCGGAACAATTGTCCCATGTTGCGGTAATGCCTCGTCTTCACTAGGGAACATTTTGTCATTTGAACAAAATGTCCCCTAGTGGAAACGAGGCATTAAGCATATTGGATAAGGGAGGATGCGGGTAATCAACCCGCGCCCCTGCTGTTGTAAAAAATGAGTTTAGAGGTCAATAAAATTTCCACATTCTAGCATTCGGCGCCCCCTAGGACCCCGCGCCCGGGTGCGTTGCATCCCTTGAACCCCCGGGTAAAGACGGCTCTGCTTACATTCTTCAGAATTCATGATGTTTCTTTTTCATAGTCAAATCAGTATGAAGAAGTTTCCTTTGCAGGTATATGTGACGAAGTTAGCACTTGATTTAGTGTATTGAGCCGGTCGTCCATCTAATCTGAAACGAGAAATCATAGAGCGATATTTAAGCGTTAATATATAATTATAAGTATTAGTTATATTATCCAAAAATATGGTTTGACATTTATAAGGAAAACGGTTGAAAATATTAAAGGTCAGTTCTAAAGGGTAGCTTTGGGTACGTGTGACTTGAAACAGCTGCGCGGGGTCAATTTAATGTAAATCGCTTCACTTATTTCGTTACCTTTGGATATATTTCTTTTGTTTTACCCGAAATTATGAACATTGAATGTAACAAAAATGGACCAAATATTTAAAAAATCTACCTATGTACCAACTGGTACAGCGGTGCGAGTAGTCGCCTAAAACACCGGTGGTTTGCAGGTGCGATTCCCGCTCGGAATGGATATTTGTATTTGTACAAATATTTCTTCCCATCGGGGTTTTTATCATAAATAACTGATAGCGATCGTTATTCATAGTAGAGGACATATCCACCAACCCGCAGTAGAGCAGCGTGGTGGATTAAGCTCTGATCATTCTCCTACATGGGGTAAGAGGCCTATGCCCAGCAGTGGGATATTACAGGCTGAAGCGATAATTATATCTTAGCTACAAATCATTAACTTCCAGATAAGAGGATACCTTGACGGTAGATTTCCTTTTACATACCATATCAGTTTACGGGTAAAGCCTACCTTAAACACACTAAATTTATGTGTATGTCTCGATAAATCGCTTGCGTTCTCTATGCGATAGTAGAGAGCATAGAGATTAAACTTTTACCAACCTTAAACGTACAAATTAATTTTTGGGTAATAGCTACTGAAACTTTAAGCATAATTATATATTATTAACTAGCCGACCCGTGCCCACTTCGTTGGGCGTTAATTATCTTTTTCTTTGTGATGCATTACCTATGTTGTGTAGTTCTTAGTATTTACTAAGTTCTATTAGGTTAATTGTTTATAGCAAGTATTGGACGTATACACTCGTAATAATATAGTGTATTTATTATTTTAAATTACAGAACCAAATAACATACTAAATTTTATAGCACTTATACCCCGTCCGGCGACTAATTAGTTGTTTGACAGCTCACGCCTATAAATTACAGTTTTTTTTCCGGAATAACGTACTAAAAATTTTACAGTAATGTCATACTTTATTGACGATTTGATTGATTGAGTGAAGTACCCTGTGCATAACAAACAACCACAGACTATGAAAGAGTTCTTGAAATAATAAATCGATAATAAATCGACCATATGATAAAAATAATTTTACGTCATGTGATTATTGTTTCTATAAATTTAATACAAAAAAGGAAATAAAAATAGTATCTATGACCCCCAAGATTGATTACTTGCAAGGAATTAAGTCGAAATCTTGAAATTTAATTGCAAACCAAGAATATAGAGCAATAACTCTGTTAATTCATTTATTTATTATTTATATATTTCATTTATAATTAAAAAAACTAATAATCGCATAAATAAATAATATTTTTAAATTAAACGTACATATTTAATTAATTCGATTGAAAGTTCTTCTATACTAATATTATAAAGAGGTAAAGTTTATAACTTTGTATATACGGGGTAATCTTATAGGTATAGTATAGATAATCACATGACGTAAAATTATTTTTATCATATGATCGATTTATTATCGATTTATTATTTCAAGAACTGTTTCATAGTCTGTGGTTGTTTATTATGCACAGGGTGCTTCACTCAATCAATCAAATCGTCAATAAAGTATGACATTACTGTAAAATTTTTAGTACGTTATTCCGAAAAAAAAAACTGTAATTTATAGGCGTGAGCTGTCAAAAAGCTAATTAGTCGCCGGACGGGATATAGTGCACGTGACGATATATTTCAATAATGCAATTTGCTTTCAGATCGACGAAGTGTTAGACAAAAATAAAATAGAGAAATATTTGTATTGTAATATTGAAAAATCGAAATAAATATCCCGAAATTTTAATTACCTGTAAGTAATGTATCTAAGCCGATAAAATAAAACAGAAAGTAAAGAGAAGAAAGTAAGACTGAAGCTAAAGAAACAAAAAATTATGATAAACACAAATTAGAATTATTTCTGAAAAGACTAAACAACAAATAATAACTATAAGAAATATTAAAACAGAAGTAGTTATAGTACTTAGTAGAAATTAAAATGCAAAAATAGTTTTGAAGAAAACTTTTGACCAAAACTACGTCCGGAGTACCGATAAAGTAAAACAGAAAGTAAAGAGAAAATATTTAAATTAAAAAATAAACGGCAGCGGGCGCCTACAGCGATGAATAAAATCGTAATAATATCGTGTATTTATTATTTTAAATTACAGAAACAAATAACATACTATAAAGAACAAATTTTAAACCACTTAAATAAATAATATGTTGCTCCAACGCCATCTATCAAAAAGCGTAAAAACTTCGTCATCGATAGATTCAAATAGACAGTAAATAAAATAGAGTATTAAATAGTTAAATCTATCAGTGATAGATGGCGTTCGTTTCTTTGTCATTTTCATAATATATTTTAATATTTTTCTTTTTTACTGAATTTTTTGTACAATTACAATAAAATATAGCCTATGTCACTCCTGAATAGTGTAGCCTCTCACTATTTTCAGCAAATCAGATAAATATAAATGTTTTAAAATCACCAATTAATTTCTAAGGCAAATAATAATGCTTGATTAGATTGAATTGTTGACACGGCACGTCAGAGGACGCAGGTTCAAATCCTGGTGATTTAAAATCTTTATATATTTTTATCTTTTTCCTTTTATCTTGTCACTCCTGAATAGTGTAGCTTTCTGTTAGTGAAAGAATTTTCATGATCGGATCAGTATTTGCGAAGATTACCCCGTATATACAAAGTTATAAACTTTACCTCTTTATAATATTAGTATAGATTAAAATTATTCCTCCCACTAATATCATTTCTTCGTTTTCTTTGATTTATAGCATTTTGAATATTAAATTGTTTTAGAGAATTTAATTTAAAGTTATCTTAAAAGACAAGATGGATATAGCTATTTGCGGTAGCTAAGATAAGCTGGGGGCTCACTATTCTTAGAATAAAAATTGTTATAATAAATATAGTTCTTTACTACTCTGGTTAAAATTTCTAACTGCTTAAAATTTCGTGTGTACATTTCAATGGGTTCACGGATGGTTTAAAAAAAAAAACAATTGAATAGGGAAGCTGTGGCACTGCTGTCGGTGCGTCAGCAATCAAATTTTGTAGCTACTATTCCGGGCAAGATAACATCTACCGGGTCCGCTAGTAGAACTATACAATTATAATTTTAAAAAGTTATAACCTTGACCATGTTAATAAATACGTACGAGAATAAACTTAAGGGCCGCAAGCATCTAGATCATGATGATGTTTGCGGTGATTGAAGTCTTCTTCTTTATTTTTTATTACTTTTTTAAGATAAATCTTATTTTATTTTATTTTAAATTATATTACATTAAAAAGTGAAGTAGCGTTTTGCTAACGTTGCGGTCCTAACTTTAAAGTTGTATTTACAGCGTCTTATAAAATCGTTCTTTCAAAAACAGTTTGTTCTAGTTTTTCAGAGCACTTTACAGTGAGCGGGAATGCTTAAAGAATAATAAGCTGGCTTTAAACACTCGAGCAAGCTTGAACACTCTGGATCCTGATAAAAGTCCAGTTAGCTCAGTTCTCATTTTAGAAATAAGATCCTTTTTGTTTTAAATTACAATAAGTAATTTATGATAAAATAATTTAGGTTTTTTTTTTAATTTTTCCGCAATCTGCGAACACCAAAAACATCGAAAGCGCGTTGCTGACCCTACCCCAATTTTCCCAAGAGCTCTGGTCACCTTACTCACCACAGAAACACAACACTGCTTAGTCGAGGTACTTCCCCAGTCGGGCTACTCGAGATTTTGAGCAGGATATTTTCTGCTGTACCTCAGTTAAAATTTCGTGAGTACATTTCAATTTCAAGAAAAAGGCCTTTGCCCAGCTGTGGGATATCCCACTATCTATCTATCCACTTCTTTATTTGTATACCTATACAGATAAACAACAAACATCAACGTCTAACGGCCATTATTGAAGTGCAAATCCTGTGACGCCGCCGCCGGTCAAAAATAAACAAATCTCTGTACGTAAAACGAAACATTATGCACCCCTTGCATGACGTTTAGCCATGCATGTTCTCAAGCTTTTATTGTTAATATTTCAATTGTGTACGTAACATGTGATTGTAAACATTTTAGTTAAAATGAGATTTTTCAATACCTTTTCCCCCTGAACATATAGGCACCAAATTAATTTCCGTTTTAGGCAGTTTTTATTAAAACTCGCTCTCAAAGGACTTGATACACAATCAACCCACATCACGTTAAAATGTTTTAAAAATCCTTTGTAGCGCCCGCAGTTCACTGAGATAAATCTTGATGTTTTAATACAATAAGCCCACTGTCGTATATAATCTGACTTGGAGCCATATTTTTGATATAAAATGATTTTTAATTATATTAATACCTTTCATATGTCTACTTAAATATTATTACTAGTGGTCATCCAGTATTCGAAATTCGAATTTAACCACAGACTTTAACATTAAACAAAAGAGTATATATGCATTAGTATATATGCGTGTGTGTAATGTTTTTTTTATTTTTATTTAATGTATTTTTATGCACAATAAAAAAAATATCTGCATGTAATGGGTCAATTTAAAGTAGTGATTAATATTAAGGATGAAATCTCGTTACATACTTCCCAGAAGATAAGCTTATAATCCAGTTTAATATATGTAGTTTGACGTTTTCAATACTGGCGATCTATTTTCTCTACATGTTATGGTAAAGCCACCTGATATTATTGCTTATTGATGATAATATTCTTGTTAGTTTGTCACCCGATAATGATCATTATCACCATGTGGCAGCTAAATCATCCATCAGCCTAATTAATCTTCAACCCTTTTGCCATATATGAGAAAAAGACTTAAAACAGTTTAGTTTTCTAGTTATTGAAGTACCAACCTCGATTATAATTTATTTATTAAAGTGGTAAATAAAGAGTTAGGACTAAGTCATAGCTAATTTGAGTACACTAGCTCTTGTTTCTTTTATTTTTTATATATCCTTTGCCTGTTCGCGCAATTCGCAGTGAATACGTTTTCTACTTCGGAGTTGTGTTTAACTTTTTGCTAACGTTTTAAAAGATAAAGCAATCAAGAAAATTAAGCAATCTATAAAAAATTAAAATAAATCTTGAAAGTAACATAAATTATTTATTATTTTTATTATTGTAAGTGTAAAAATTCACCAAGCTGTTTCACAAAGGATTTATATTTTATAAATACTCAAAACTTCCTCTTTTATATGTACATATTATAATATTTCCAATTCAAATTTTAAATATCGAATAAGCAGTGAAGTTGATGTTTTACGGCCACTTAAATACCATTTGGAAATTTGCCAATTCCCTGAACTAAATTTAATCCTATCATCTAGTATTGCTCCATAACTGTTAAACTATTACCTCTAAGCTTATTATTTGTAACCGATAATATATAATGGAATAAATTTACTGATCAAAAAGCAATTAAATATAATGTTATTACCAAATTATATTAAGTAATTATGTCACTTACAAATTTTTCTCCTAAATAAGTTCTAATTAGTTCTACTCTTCACAGCACAAAAACTAATATATTTTTGATCTAGACTACTGCTAGGACTTTGCTCTCCATTTAGGATTTTAAAATATCGGAGCTTAATCCACCACGCTGCTCCACTGCGAGTTAGCGGATATATTCACTATGACTAACAATCGCTATGGGAAGGTTTAACATCCTCTCCGAACCACGGTGTGGAGATCCATAAAGACAGACACCCAGACTGGAAAAAATATTTTTACAAATACAATTATTCTCTCCGAACGGGAAATCGAACATCACATATACAGGATGTGGCGTAATTAATGGATAATCCTTCACCTGCAGCTGGAGAATATCATAACGGATCAGAAAAATACAATTCATGTTTAGTAAAAGTATCATGGTTTTTTAGATATCGCCCATTTTTTAAAAATCTATAAAAATGACACCTTGCTCACTAATTTTGTTGTCACAGTCGCAAAAACACGTCTTATCTCTATCAGGTTTTTATTTATTAAACTTGAATAGATGTATTAGTCTTATCTCTATCAGGTTTTTATTTATTAAACTTGAATAGTTGTATTATCAAATGTATCATGTCATTTTTGTGCTGTTGCCTAACTTTTTTTACAAATGCAACCCAAAATTTTTCTTTTCTTCTTTCAAATAATTTTTTCTTTGTGTTTGATCGCACATACTATAAAAAAATATATGGGGACTTGACTGACCATCTTACAAATAATTAGCCTAAGTATTCAGTTGCGATTGTAAAAAGGTATAACATACTCGTATGGTATTTGATCCTTTGGTTTCAAAGAATTTTCATAATTTATAAAAATAGAGCCCATTTATTGTTTTAATCACAGTTTTTAATAAAAAAAATTTTAAATTCTATTTTATTAATTTATGAATTAAATTTAATATGGCTGCTATACAGATGTGTCATGGTCTGGGTGTTTGTACTTGTGCATTATATGTGTTTCCGGATCCCCGTAACACGAGAAAATCCTACTGGGAGCCGTTGAGTGTGAAGTGTTTATTTATGTATTTACTATTTTTACTATTTGTTTCCATTGAAAATACTGTCAGATGACGTCGCAAACAGATTAAATAAAATTTAACCAAATCCATTACAATATGTATCTATTACGAAAATTATTCGAAAACAGGATATATACGAGAGTCTCGTGAACAAGACAATGCGTGCGTCCACACTGCATGCGCGGTAGCGAGCGCGGAGGCGGTTGCGGCGGCGGAGGCGTCTGGTGGCCACAGTGACGCGCGAGCTCATGTAGCGATTTGACGTATATCAGGGGTTACAAACTATAGACGAGGATTTATTATTTTTACTAGATAGTCCAATCCTGAGATGGGAGGTGTTGAACATTAGAGATGTTGTGCACGAAATAAATAAAAACAGAAATGTGGTGAATTTTTTAATTTATTTGAAGAATTGAGATTATATAGTGTATACGGCCATTTTACCAAAAGGAATAATATTACAACTTATACTCGTCCAATCGATTATTTTCTTTTTGACAGTTCAAGAAAATTTGAAATTAGTGACAACGAAGTATAGATACAAAGAATCCGGACGTAATGTTGAACGAATTGTCTCAATTTAGGGGACAGAATTTTAATTCAAATTTTATTTTCCCACGTAAAAAAAAGGTATAAACTACAGAAAGCGCATACATATTATATAGCGACAAGACCGAAATGGTTTGATACCCCTGCCACCCGCGCATTAGGTCGCTTGTTGACTAGGCCCGTAGTGTGGACAGAACGCGCGGATAGGAATGTTTGAAAACTACGCTCGTTGTATCGCTCAGTCGCTTCCGCTTTAGCCACTGCAGTGTGGACGCAAAGACGCGTTTCATATGTTCGATATTTCGCGGCCGCCGCCGCCACCGCGTTAGGCTCGCAGTGTGGTCCTAACCAATCGCAGTTAATGTCGAAATATCGAGCTCGGCAAAGCGAAAATGATAAACATGGTAAATATCCCGTTTTCGAATAATTTTCGTAATAGAAGTAACCATGTTAATCTTAAATCTAATATGTAACTAATTTTACATATTCCGTAATCTTCTTTGGCAGAAAGAATGTCTTGTCTTGTGATTATCTCTTATTATGTTTTTCATCAACGCATATATTTCACGTGATTGAATTTGTATAAAAATAATTAGTTGAAGATATAGTGGAATTAAATATTCCACAATGAAATACTAACATTCTAATAAATACAAATTTTCAAAGCTCAATCAATTGATAAATTAAATTCAAGTACTCAAAAGCAATTCGTCAAGTCAGACCTAGTTTTTGTTTGGGTCCTCAAATTCATGAGCGTCAAAATTATTGCCATTTCTCACTGTCAATTGCACTGACTAATGGTATCGATTGATCATACTTCTATGTTTAATGTTCGGGAACTTACTGGTCTATATAGACATAAGACATATCAAAGAGATACGTATGTATATTAATAAAACCTTATAATTATATGCGTCTCATTCTGCTATTTAACAATTGTACGAAGGTTACCATATTAAAACATATAGTTCGATTATTTTTATTTATATACTAGCTGTGCCCGCGACTTCGTCTGCGTGCAATTTAACAAAAAAGTTATTATTCAGTTCGCAGTTATAAAATAAATAAATTTCTAAACTTAAAGTAGCCTAAGTTACTCCTTATTACGTCAGATATATGTCAATGAAAGTCCCATCAAAATCGATCCAGCCGTTTCAGAGATTAGCCGGATCAAACAGGCAGACAGACAGACAAAAATTATAAAAAACGTTATTTTTGGTATATCTACCGTGTATACATTCATATGAATTTAGTAAAAAGCGGTTATTTTACTCGTAAAATTACAAACAGACACTCCAATTTTATTTATTTGTATAGATAAAGTAAGTAGGCATATCTAGGTACATATATGTTATACCTATATATGTATGATAATTTAGAAATACATAATTAAACATGAAATATTCTTCGTAGTCTTTATCACAAGCAATTTACGATTCTATATTTCCATTCTTTTATATGAAACCTATATCTAGAGTTTCATTTTCTTACCGTAATAACTTTTTCTCAGGTTTTTTTTAATATAATTTTATTACTACCTAAGGGTGGAACGAGCCTTTTTAACTCTTTGAATATTATTTTACGTGAATATTCAATATACATATTTACAATAAATTCAGACGAATTCATATTAATATTGTTTTTTTTTGCGAATCGTCATTTTACAAATTAAAATTTTAAAGTGATTATTATATTTAAAAGCAAAGCTACCACCTATTCGGAATATAGGTTCTGGAGAGAAGAATCGGCAAGAAACTCCGCAGTAACTCTTTTAAAAATAATTTATAAACTGTAAAGTATAAGTTTCATGTCTAACTACTCGTAGTATAGCTTATTTTCCTTTCTGAGCTTCTAAAATGTTTAATTTACCAATAAACAAAATTAGAAGTAAACATGGCTTTATTTATTTATTTTACAAAATATAAATTTATATATAAAATCTTAATTTATTTTACGGCTGTTGTAAAATCGTATAAGTGATTTTGTGTACAAACGAAACCTTGCCCTAGCAATGAAAGGTTTACTTTGAAAATTCGTAAAAAATTACAACTACAAGGAGAAAAGCTAAAATTGTATAATGCTATCTCGAAAAATCTATACAATTTCTTCCAAATAAATGAATATATATGTATAATTTATTTATTTATGAATGTGCTAATCTATCTTCTTAATAAAAGAAGTGGTAACCAGACGAACGATTATAGACCGGGTACATAGGTATACTGCAGTGTACTGCAGTACAAGCAAACAGCACAGTATTCTATAACTGTGTGTTCCAGCTCTTTTGAAGGTTCACAGTCATCAAGATAAAACGGAAGTGAACAAAGGACTGTTGACAATAATAAGGCCTGTTACGGAGCGGTTCAGCCACAATGACAAACTTAACGGATTTGCACGTGATTGATGACTTAAACTTAAGCTTGGTCGTTGTCTAAAAGCTGTTTGTAACGGATGCAAAAACAAAATGTCATTTTACATTCTCAATGGTTTAGGAGTTTATAGAAACGATTTTTTTTGTTTTTTTTTATTTTATATTTCAATACAAACTAAAGAGGTTGTTTGTCTAATCGCTCTAATCTTAGGCGTTTAATACTAATTTATTACTCATAAAAACAATTATCACTTTACATACATAAATATATTATATATATATATATATATATATAAGTGATGATTCTGATAGTCCTTCTATTAGTCAGTAATGAAACCAATATGCTCCAATTAGAAAACGTAAATTTTACTCGAAAAGCCAAGAAGAGAATTCAAACACAAAACTTATTTATGAATCAGATTTGATACATTATTTTTGATTCGTACATTGATTGATTGATTTCGTACATTATCAAATGTATTTTTGTCATTGCAACTAAAACGAAAAATTTTTGTCCAACAACGTGATATTACGACCTGCTATATATCAAAAATAAGGAACAGAATTAGAATTAAACAATTTATTATAATATCTAAGAATATTCTTTATTTCATTTATAAAATTATTTCACTTAAGAGCGCGCATAATGCAAAATTACCAATCTTCTATTTGTTTTGACATGAAAAGTTCCAGACCAAATCTTAAAATAAAAATATATGACAAACTACGTGATATTTGCAAGGGTTAAAACCCATATCAAAAACATAAAATAAGGAAATTTCCTCGATAAAATATAATCACGAAGTAACCTCTAATTTTTATATTTTTTCTATTAATACTCGATATGGTTATGACCATTAAGACAAAAATTTGATAATTAATTACATTTAAATATGAGTAAAGGCTATGCCTAGGCATTTAATGTAATTACTTTTAGTTTCGGAATTATATACAAAATAACATATTTGTCGTTTTTTACATTCGTAATGCGCTCAAAACTATATCGTCTGTCGCACTCTGACACGAGGCTTTGTGTATATTTTGTTTCATCGGGCGCGCGGGTGAAATCTGATTTTTTGCTCGCCTTATGCGCCCTCTTAACTAACTAAACTAATTGCAAAAGTTTTAAAATAATATTAAATTCAACAGGCGAACGTGAAACTCCTAACATATTGCAAATACTGAGAATCATATATAATACAAAAGTAAGAAATGAGTTTGAAACCATAAATTATTTTTATTATTTAACGGCACCAATCTTACATTAATCGTGCAAGAGGATACAACTTTACAATGGTTTAATAAAATGCCACTGAACACACACAGTAATACAGTAAAATTTTACCAATTTTTGCTATAATAGCAATAACATTTACTCAACCTTTCACAGTTACGTACCTATATACCTACCATTACCTAGCCTAACTCAAATTGCACACAAATTTCTCTCACTATGTATTTATTTCAATATCAAAAACACAAAATTAATAGAATTGAAATAAAATTTAGCAATAAGGCGATGTGGTAGCACTGCCAAGATAGCGCTCTTTTCATCCTAATTAGAAGAATATAATAAAAAAAATCAACTAATGTTTAATAGTTTTAAGAAAACATTTGAAACGAAAACTGTATTCCATTTTGTCCGCATTTAGATGTATCGTGCGTATAATAAATGTCGTATCTATCCGAAATTGTATCTGTTTCGGAATTTACATAGTCGGTAAATGTATTTCAATCCTCTGGGACACGAATACAATATTTTTATCTATATTCCAGAATTTTGTCAAAATAAAGTATTCAAGTAGCAGCCGTTCTCGTAAGTAATGGTATAAAAAACCTATTTCTCTTGTAAGAGTTATCTATCTCATTTTTTTATTACTACTTCCCGGACAGACCTTATCGCATCCTTTTCGAGTTATAAAAATCTCATAGATAATGAAACTTTTTCTCTAAATTCCAAAATAAAACCTTAGCATTTTCTTTTTCTTTACTTATTTTCATTCACATCTCTCTGACGAATTTTACTAAATTTGTTACCTACGATAATTGAGTGTGAAGCCCTATTGCTTTAAAATTTTGTTAGGCATTTGTTGTTTTACTGGCGTCATGTTACGTCACAGATTATTCAACGTTTATTTCTACAGATTTACGCGTAATGTTATGCCCTATCTCTCTACCATTCTATTTCAATTCAAAAATTCTTTACAAATAAATCCGTGCCCCCTGTGATGAGTGATATAAGTTGATTTATACCGTCTTTGTGATTTTGACAGAGGCATTTGTCAGTTATGAATCCCTCTAAGTATTCAACACTATTTTTCATGATTTGTAATATAAGTGCGATTTTATTGAATATAACAATTAATTCTCAGTACATTTTAATGAACACTGATGTATCTAGAGTTATGTCCTTTTGAACCTAAAACATTTGTAAGCTGGTAAAATTCAGGTAAATTATGTGAATAAGAGAGTGATAACAAAAAACACTTAAAAAAATCTATACTAATATTATAAAGAGGAAAAGTTTATAACTTTGTTTGTATATACGGGGTAATCTTCGCAAATACTGATCCGATCATGAAAATTCTTTCACTAACAGAAAGCTACACTATTCAGGAGTGACATAGGCTATGTTTTATTGTAATTGAACAAAAAAATTCTGTAAATAAGAAAAAGATAAAAATATAACTCCAAAATGGTAGAAATAATTATATAATAACGCCATCTCTCGCCGTCATCTATCGCTATTAGAAGACTTTATTAGCCTATCGACGTCGTTTTCGGGAATTTTGATAGATGGCGTTGGAGTAACATATTATTTATTCAAGTGCTATAAAATTTAGTATGTTATTGGGTTCTGTAATTTAAAATAATAAATACACGATATTATTACGATTTTACGCCCAACGAAGTGGGCACGGGTCTGCTTTTCGTAAAGTACATTTAATATTAAATGTTTACCAAAAAAAACTGAATGAAACATATGTATATTGAAAGAGATTGTTTTACATTACAAGAGAAGATATTACAGTTGAACCTAGGCCACTTAGTTCACAAACAAGAATTTTTTGAAACCTTGTTTTTCCTCTGCTGTAAAATGATGATTTTTGACTTGTATCACTTGTCACAGGAGACTCAGAATTGATGTCATAGCAAGGAGATACCTATATTTACCAAATTTCTTTATAAAAATTCGTAAAGAATGTAATGAACTAACAATAATATTTGAGCTTCAGTTAACTGCGTGAATTATTCATAGACATTTTTTCTCGTTCCCTTACGTTTCTAAATTCTCAGACAAAGTTCCTAACTAAAAATATTAATCTATTCTGCTCTGTGATTCTGCTATTTTTCATGAATAACATTATTTAGGTTAGGAATAAAAAAGATCTAGTGAATTTCACTGTTAACTCTATTTCTAAGTCATAGATTATATAATAAACTGTAAAAATTCCTTTATGCACGAATATTGAGCGCTTGGCGAGAGAATGGAGAGTTTCTAATTTATCTTTAGTTGTTTGTTGGTGTTTTTTATTCTTTATTCAATAATAAATTTGTGTTAAACCAAATCCATTTATTTGGATTTAACCAAACTGTAACTTAAAAAACTGGAAAATGTATATTTTTTTATAGTTGGTGTGTGTTATTCTGACTACACATTTGAAATAACATGTAGGTTGATTTCTAAAGATAAACTTTCCCTTTTACTTTAACTCTGACTTGACTTTACTTTAACAACTGAGGTAGGGCACAGCAAGAAATTTCCTGCTCAAAATATGGAGCAGCCCGACTGGGGTAGTACCTCGACCTTACAGAAGACCACAGCTAAATAATACTGTTTTCAAGCAGTATTGTGTTCCTGTTGGTGAGTAAGGTGACCGGAGCTCCTGGGGGGGATTGGGGATAGGGTCGGCAACGCGCTTGTGATGCTTCTGGTGTTGCAGGCGTCTATAGGCTACGGTCTTACCATCAGGTGAGCCGTACGCTTGTTTGCCAACCTAGTTACATAAAAAAAAAAAAAACTACACTTATAAACTCTCCAACGCCAAACTATCTGTTGTATATTTCATTTACTGTTAAAGGTGATAAGCTTTTAAATTCATAAAGAAAATTCATCCACTTCAGACCACGAGCGAAGCTAATTGGTGACCCCTGCCGTAGCTTATAGACGTCTGCAACACCAGAAACCCGTACCCTATCCCCTGTTCCCCCCAAGAGCTCTGGTCAACTTACTCACCAACAGCAACACAGCACTGCTTAGAAACAGTATTATTTAGCTGTGACCTTCTGTAAGGTCGAGGTACTACCCCAGTTGGGCTGCTCTATATTTAGAGAAGGAAATTTCCTGCTCTGCCCTACCTCAGATGACAAGGATTTACCTCTTGTTATTTTATACTGTATTCATATATTATTTGTATATATTTTTTATTATATTTTTCCTTTCCCCTTTCACATTATTCTTAATAAGGATTACCTAGAAGCGATCACTGCAAACGATAAACTTACCTTAATTTATTTTTTGTTAATTATGTATTTTTATATTGTATAATAAACATGAGTAAATAAATGAAAAACATTAAGTAAAAACTTGTCACACCTGTTAAACGTTCCAATAAGACTTAAATTTTTTAATTAAAGTTTCTGTAAATGTATTTTTCGTGTATTTAAAATAAGTTCACTCGATATTTTTGGGTAAAATGAAATTTGGTAGAAATATTCCTTTCGCCGAGTAGAGGTCAGCTAAGAAAGTATTTTACAAAATTCCACCCACAAGAGGGGGTTGCGGGGGTTAATATCGTATATGGCAAAACAACGTTTGCGGGGTCAGCTAGTAAGCTTATATACCATTTGTCAATGAATTCACAGCAACGTAAATTTATTTATTCAATAAAATACGTCAACGCAATTAATATGAACGAAATATTAAATTATTTCTGCTTAAGCTGTTTCTTTTTCAGTTTATTACGTTACGATTTCGTTGAAACATAATTCAGAACAAATTATGAATGTTAAAATTATGTTCATTATCTAAGTAACGTAATATAATTTTATTATTATTTTTTTTTTTTGGATCTAAAGAAAATAACTTAATGTGCTCTTTTGATTATAAAAGATAAAGCTAGTGGTCATGCGTTCGATCTTTTGTATTATGTATCTACTCGAAAACTTCTAAAGTAAACATAAGGTGCACAGACAAATGAAATAACTTCAGGAAGTTGAATTAATATATTATCATCTTTTCCTACAAACAATACACCTAAATAAAAGCATATAAATAAGTTTTTTACAAGCACAATTATATATTTTTTTATTTTTACAAAATTTATATTCATCACTTTACTAAGCTTCTATTCTTGACACGTTAGTTAAGAACAATAAAGTATAAGTTAAGAACAACAAAGTGTTAATTTCCCAATTGTGTAATAAAATTCCTCCTCCTCCATATTCAGACGGAACCACATAACTATGACCACGGAAGAATTTGTAGTCAGATTCTCACCATATTCATTCAAGTAATAACAAAAAAAGGTTATTGTAGTTCTCGCGAAGTCGATTGCACAAATCTAGTAATTAAAAAATTAATAAACTGCTAACAGTTGTTATCGGGCATTAAAATGAGACTTACCTATTAACACAATGACATTCTTGCAACCCTGCTAGATTGAACTCCATACAGGGTTTTGTTACGTTATAAGCTGT